>CM061490.1:12847073-14314573 GCA_030867185.1 Tagetes erecta
AACTACCAAACATAACCCATCACAACTGTCAGACACTAAAGCACTGTCTCCTAACAACACAAATAATAAAAAATAAAAAACAATAACTCTTAAATTCATATCTAACTAATAACATGCTAATAGGGACTAAAGATATAAACTAACAAATAATTGTGTCAAAAATCTAAAACTCTATTATTTATCGACTTCCTAAATTATAGTATAATATATAATTTAAATGTATCTTGCGTATCTACCTATTCTAATAATTGAGTAACACATCCACATGTCATCATTTTAACTACTCCACATAGGATTTTGCTTAGGTGTCATGTTCAAAATTAATTTGATGGAGAATTTTTAGACGGGTCATGGTATGCTCCAAATTCGAAATAACCCGATATGTTTAAATTAAAAGTTCACAAATTGTCATCAATTATTTCCTAACCCGATATGTTCAAATATAAAATTTACCAATTATCATGATCTATATCTTAACCCGATATGTACCAAGTATCATGAATTATCTCCTAACTTGATATGTTCAAATAAAAAAATTATCAATTATTATGATATATCCTAACCCGATATGTTCAAATTAAAGTTTTACCAATTATCATTAATTATCTCATAACTCGATATGCTCAAATAAAAAAATTAACAATTATCATGAATTATCTCTTAACCCGATATGTTCCAATAAAAATTTACCAACTATTATAAATCATATCCTTTATTGTAACATATGATTTTTTATATGAATATATTTGTAATTATCCAAATCGATTTAATAAGAGATATGTTATGAATAAATTTGATATGTAAATTGAGTTAAAACCTATAAAACTAAAATCCGTGTAGTACACGGGTACTAATCTAGTTAGTAATATACTTATGTTAGAAATACTAGGTCAAATGTACTACACGGATTTTAGTTTTATAGGTTTTAACTAAATTTAGATATCAAATTTATTTTTAACATATCCCTTATTAAATCGATTTGAATATTTACAAATATATTCATATAAAAAATCATATGTTAAAATAAAAGATATGATTTATAATAATTGGTAAATTTTTTATTTGAACATATCGGGTTAGAAGATAATTCATGATAATTGTTAATTTTTTTATTTAAAAATATCGAGTTAGGAGATAATTAATGATAATTGGTAAAAGTTTAATTTAAACATATCGGGTTAGGATAGATCATAATAGTTGATAAATCTTTTATTTGAACGTATCGGGTTAGAAGATAATTCATGATAATTGGTAATTTTATAATTTGAATATATCAGGTTAAGATATAGATCATAATAATTAGTAAATTTTATAAATATTATTATTTAACCCGTGTGTAACACACGGGTGTTAAACCTAGTGTATTAATTAAAGTGGGATGTATGAGTTTCTAAGAGACACGTGAAACAAGAAAAAGAGTTTTTATATAAACTAGTTATACGTGCTTCCTTGTGCGTTGTGCGAGCGTTTTATTTGACGGTTTTACAAACGCACAAAGAAAACAATCATAAAGGCCTAGAATTAGCGACTACATCATGTCACAACTCGATATCACACTTCAAAGCCCCACCAACAACAAAATACGTAAACAAATAAAAAAAACAAAGCGATTACATTCATAAGTGACTTAAAATCAGCGAGCATAGCGTGATCATGTTGTGCCTGCAACGGGATTGGGGACTTTTAAACCGACCTTCCATATAATTGACAGATGTGCTAATAGGCTGGAAACGAAAACTAACAACAACGTGTGTCAAAAATAAATAAATAAATAAAGTTTACTATTCATCAAGTTACTAAACATGATTGGCGAAGTGAAACGGAGTTAAATAAAAAGTGAACGTACCCACTAAAAATAGACACAATCACCTCAATTTTCCAACAACTTATAAGGACAAAAAAAAAACAAAAGTTAGAACCAAAACCTAAAACACTAAACTTAACTATTCATCATATTCTTAAATTATTAATACTAGATTTATTCGCTAGCTCGCGCTTTGCGCGAGCTTTTTTTTTATTAGTTTTCTCTTTGTTTCTGGTGAGCAATTAAAAGTAATGTTAATATGAGTTACATATTGTCTCGGATTATAATACCAAATTGTCACTGTTGTGGTACAAGTTGCAAGTAGGGATCAACTATAAAATCGACAGCCATCATCTGTGATAAAAATTGGCGTCAAATTAGCCTCAGCAACACTCGTCAAAAGCTGAACAGAGAAAATAGAGAATCTGTGTGTAACCGCATAAGAAGAAAGATAGAATATTAGGTTTTATGACAACTATAAAATAACAAAAGAGTATGGTCGCTTTATGATGAAGCATAATTAACTGTAGTGTTGTAGTTTAACAGCTGTACACCACCACATTAATAATCAATAACATACCAACATACACCACCATCACTTAACATCAAATTGTGACCAAAATAAAAAACAAAAATTAACACTAATAACATACCAACATACACCACCATCACTTAACACCAAATATAAAACTCTTGTGGCCAAAATAGAAAAACAAAAATTAACACTATTTATCAACTTCCTAAATTATTAATGTATAATATATATATATATACTTTTAAAAGTATCATTTATATGTATTTTATGAAATGGTTTGTTTGGTATGTATGGTTGACGGAATGTATGAGATTATTGAATTGGTAAGAGAATAGAATGAACAAATAAATTACATGAATTATTATATTTGATTCTCTTATTTGATTATCATACATGAATGAAATGAATCATTAGTTTATGTTAGAGTAAACTACTATTTTGGTCTTTGAGGTTTGCTTAAATTCACGGTTTTAGTTCAATAGTTTGTTTTCTACTCTTTTAGTCCATTAGTTTCATACATACCTGCTGTTTTAGTCCACATCACTAACGACCATCCAATTTTCCAATTAAGTTTGTGTGAAAAGACATTAATACCCTTGGACTAAAATAGTAATTTTGATCAAAGTACAAGGACCAAAATAGTAAGTTAACCTTATTATTATTATTATTATTATTATTATTATTATTATTATTATTATTATTATTATTATTATTATTACTACTACTACTACTACTACTACTACTATTATTATTATTATTGTTTTATTATTAATATTATTATTAGGAATATCCGCATGCTCGCGCGTTGTGCGAGCATTTTATATTTCAGCTTCATTTCTGTTTATGGCATCTCAATCCACAAGCCGCGTTTGACTTAATTGGTGGATTTACCGCTTTCGATTGCCACTCGACATGCTTTAGTTTTACGTCTTTTATCAAAATTAATAAACTAACTTTATTATATATGTTTGCCGTCATTTATTAATTTCCTCTTCAATCAAAACAACATTCAATTAATTTGTTGCAGGTTAGATTAGAAAATAATAAAATATCAAGAGTCGATCAAATTTTGTAAATATTAATTACGCACTGACCAGGTACAGTAAAACCTCTATAAATTAATAACGTTGGGACCGGGATAATTTATTAATTAAACGAGATATTATTATATCGATAAATTAATAATTTATTAATTTAAAGAAGTTTTACTATGACCTTTAAACTTCCTAGTACAATGTATATGGTTCAAAAAAAAAATTTATTACAAAAACAAGTTTCAAGACACATCTCTTCTCCATGTAAAGTACATTGAACATAGTTAGAAATTTAACACTATAAAATGTCCATTTAGAATTTTATAATCACATCAACAATGGCTCCTCAACTAAAAGGTGTTAAAAAATCTACCATGACCAATCAACAACAAAAATTATTATGCGAGTATAAGAGAGATCACCAAGGATGCACTCAACAAGATTTGGTGCAGTGGGTTGACAAAACTTTTGATTTGAAAGTTAGTCAAGGAACAATATCAAACACTCTCAAACGATCATCAGAGTTCCTATCATCTGACTTTGACAAAAAACAAGTTAAAGATGAAATCAACATAGACTTGAAGTTCAACAAAAAACAAGTTACTATAGATTCGTTTTTTACTAGGCAATCTTAGAATTGAATATTTTAAGTAATTATTAATTTATAGTTTTGTTGGGACCAGTACATGTACACTTGGATCTCAAAAAAATTATTATCTTATTATTTTATCGATTGATGTCCAATTTTGTACTGGTCCCAAGTTGGGACCGGACAAATTATTAATTTTATCAAGGTTATTAATTTATCGAGTATTAAATTATAGAGGTTTTACTGTATATATGTTTATATCAACAACCCTTAACATATGCCTAAATAATCGAACGAAATATCAAAAACAAAAAAATAATCATAATGGGCTCAGAATCATAGAATTTATATATCAACGATTAAACGGTGATGACATTGTGGCTGCAACGGGGTTGCAGGCGGGCATACACCTAGCAACCACCAACTCTGCCATGCCAACGTCACCGCACCGTCAATTTGATATGACCTTGTCACACTCCGATGTAACTCATCACAGCCCAACTTAAGCATTCATCAAAAACTAAATCCCGCGTAATGAACAATGATTTTACTCATCACAACCAACAATTTTACTAATCACAGTCCAAGAAACACTAATCCAATCTTATGAACAACAAAGAATTACACCTCTGTTGATCAACAGTAATAATAGCCAAACTATCAATAACAACAGTCATTGATAGGATATAAGATCTACCATAGATAATAACATCAAGTGGCAATTCAAAAACATAAAGCCAGCAAGTGTAAAACACCCAAACTACCCATTTTATTGCTCAAGAACTTTTCGTAATCAATACAAAGGAGAACGGTTCATCGCACAACATCACATATATGTTGCTTTAGAACACCACATATATGAACATCATCATCATAGATCTGGTGCGACAAACAAATCCCACAGATTTGGTCATCACAAATCTGAAACCATCATCATAAATGTGACATCTGCCCCGAACCCGAACCCGAATGCCTGACTCGAACCCGAAATTATCCATCTTAAATGTATTCGTATTTATCTCCTTTAAATGTAACGCTTCGTTATTAAAAATACATATATAAATATGTCAAGCCTTACGTCATTCTCTTCTTTAATATATAACGACCAAATTATTATTCAACGTTTACCAAATTAAATACTAAAAACAATTATTTAATCTTCAAAGTATATATATACATTATATATATATATATATATTGTATTTCTTTAAAGAATTATTAGGGATAAAAACGTATTAAAGTCATGAAATAAACATTAACGTCAAGAACGAAGGAAAAACGTAAAAACGTCACTTATATAATTGTTACGTCTCAACTCGGTTAGATTGGTCAGTGAAAATTTATATTAATTAACTTTGGGCCAAAACTGTCAAGAATGAAACTATTATTTAAACTTATATTAAGCATCTAACATAAATTGTAACTACAGGGACCATCTTTGTAAATTAATATTTACCCAAACCACCCCTCGCTCCCCCCTTCCAGCCCGCATTTCCGGCAGCCAACACCGGCGCCTGCAACATGTTTTTCGACGAGCACACCAAAACCGGGTTTTAACCCCATTTAATCAAATTAAAACATATACAAATCATCCTAATCACCTCCTAAGAATGTTTCGAACCCGCGTAATGCACAATGATTTTACTCATCACAACCAACAATTTTACTAATCACAGTCCAAGAAACACTAATCCAATCTTATGAACAACAAAGAATTACACCTCTGTTGATCAATAGTAATAATAGCCAAACTATCAATAACAACAATCATTGATAGGATATAAGATCTACCATAGATATAACATCAAGTGGCAATTCAAAAACATAAAACCAGCAAGTGTAAAACACCCAAACTACCCATTTTATTGCTCAAGAACTCTTCGTAATCAATACAAAGGAGAACGGTTCATCGCACAACATCACATATCTGTTGCTTTAGAACACCACATATATGAACATCATCTCGGATTTTCTATATTAGTATGTATCAATTTGTGGTTTACTCACTAGCTTTAATTAGCTAACTTTATTTTCACATGTTTCAGGTGATGCTTATGATTATTTTACTGCTTTTGCCAAGACATAGGATTGCCTTCGACCTAGAATAATAAATCAGACAATTGCATTTACTATTTCGGTTTTATTACTTTTGTCGTATCCATTTAAGAATCATGTACTAAACTTACTATATCATTATTAAACTTACTAATCAGATCAAAACCTGCAATTGGACTCCACTTTTTGTTCTCTTCCCCTTCACTTGTTCCCACATTTCCTTGCCACCACACTATGATTTTGTTTTTCTTGATGATTTTATAGTATATGGTGATTCACTTTTTAATGTTTCATCACTTTGAAGATAGTGTTAAACCCTGATTTTAGGTTTTCACCAGTGTGGAGTGATGGCGTAAAATGGTGTGTAGGTTGTCGGGTGGTGGTGTATGGCGGTAGGGGAATGTTCAGGGTGGTGGTCGGAGTTGTGTATGGAAACAAGGCGCAAGTGGATTTATACTACAAAATCCAACTTCCCTAGAAAGTCTAAGAAGGCATGAGATGATGACATGTGGCACTCCCTTAAAATTAGAATGAAGGGTAAAGATGGTAATACCTTTATATTTTAAGTTTCACCCCATTTTTTTAAACGTCCATAACTTTTACATACGATATTATTTTTTTTTAAAAAAATTGCACCATAAAAACGAGCATTTTCTTATCTTTAAAACGCGTATAATATTCATATATAAAAAACAAAAAAAATTCACGTTTTTAGCTCATTGTGTTATTTGTCAAGTCATTGTGTTATTTGTCAAGTCATTGTGTTATTTCTTCAGGTCATTGTGTTAAAACACAATAACCTAATGAAATAACACAATGATCTGAATAAATACAATGATCTGACGAATAACACAATGACCTAACAAATAACACAACGAGTTGAAACATGAATATAGCACAATGACCTGATGAAAATATAACACAATGACCTGATGAAAATATAACACAATGACCTAATAGAAATATAACACAATGACCTAATGGAAATATAACACAATGACCTGATGAAATATAACACAATGACCTGATGAAAATATAACACAATGACCTGATGAAAATATAACACAATGACCTGATTAAAATATAACACAATGACCTGACGAATATAACACAATGACCAGATAAATTTAACACAATGACCATATGCATACAACACAATGACCCGACGAATATAACACAATAACCTGACGAATATAACACAATGACAAATATAACACAATGACCTGACGGATATAACACAATGACCTGAGGAATATAACACATTGCAGACGAATATAACACAATGACCTGACGAATATAACACAATGACCTGACGAATATAACACAATGTCTTGACTAATATAACACAAAGAGCTGAAAAATATAACACAATGACCTAACGAATATAACACAATGAGCTGAAACTTAAAAAAAAATCATTTTTATATATCCATATTATATGCGTTTTGAAGATAAAAAAACGCTCGTTTTTTTGGTGTAATTTTTATTAAAAAGTATTGTCGTATGTAAAAGTTATGGACGTTTAAAAAAGAGGGTGAAATTTGAAAATGAGACAAGACTAATATACCATTGGCCTACCATTTAAAGTTCTAACTATTTACCATTATGTCACCTTGTGTTTACGAGCCATTGATCTTTATTTAATATTAGATCTAATTGTCCAAATTCCTTCTTAGACTTTCTAGTTGAACCTAATTCGTGGTGGTAGAGGACACGTTTTTCGAAATAAACAGATATTATATTCAAATACTCCATATCAAATACATATATATTACACAGAACAAAATAAATAATTATCTATATAATACTTTAAAAAAACTAAATATGCAGTCCCCCTACTAAGTGACATAACTATTTAAACCCCTCATATGCAAAATGACTTAAATACCCTTTTACTTAACAGAACAACTAATGATTGTTAGTGTTAATACCCAAATTCGTGACAAATTAAAATCACGATACTCAATCTTGCAACAAAAAAAAAACTTAGCACCCAAACTTGTTATTTTGAGTAAACCACAAGCACCATTTGTATAATTAACTCATTTATTTAAAAAGTTTTAATCCCTTAAACCCAAATCCTATATGAACCCTAATTCAAAATCACCAAAATGGAATTAAAGATGATTGAAATTAAACAATACCAACATAATCAGAGTATGAAAACGAACTCAAAGATGTTTTTAATTACCTGATTTGATGCGAGATTGGTGACGATAATAAGAATAGAGCACGTTTACTTTGAATAAAATTGAAGACGATCCAGAGCTATCAAGTGAAGAAATTGATGAACCAGAAACGATTAACGATGATCGATGAATAATAACCCCAATAAATTGTTGATTTTACTAACCCAGAAGTTGCCGTCGACTGAGAAACAGAGGTTGAAGATGATGACGATATGTGTGTTGAAAGTGAAATTGATAACGCAGATAGATGAAGTGAGGTTGTGCGAGTGTTTTGAGTTGTATTTATAACACTGGATTGAACATAAACACTGATTACGAGTTCGAGTTAGTTGCGGTTGAAGATTGAGATAAAAACCACAGATTTCGCGCGATTCAGGTTAATTAAATATCTCAATTGAGTTACTAAAGACTAGCGAAAGATTTTGGATAGGTTTAATTTGAATTTTCTGCTCGATTTGGTTGAATTTAGTTCGTAAAATGCCGATGATGATGGGTTTGGAGTTGGTTTGATGATAAGGACATAAAGAATCTCTTCTAATACTTAATTATAATAACATTAGGTTTTATCACACATTTTAAAACACAAGTTTCACATATGAACGATTTCTTACTCACAAATAAGAATATGGAAACTAATCTTGAAACCTACAAAAGGTTAATTTAAATTTTTGATCTTCAACCACATAAGGTTTTGAAACCTTTGATTTAAAACAAAATTGGATCTTCAACCTTTTTGTTTTAACACCTTGAATCATTCAACAAAATATTTTAATGGAAATAAAACCACTTTTGAATGCTAAAGAAACTCATAAGAGTTTTAAACTCTCAAAGTAATTGAGTCAAGTTTTATGAAAACTACAAAAGCTTTTATACATAAACAAAAGTTACACTCAATCAAAACCAACGAATGGTAAAAATGAACCATTTTCTTTGTAAATAAATCCGGTTCTAGAAAAAAGTCATGTGTAAGTTCTCGAAGTCCAACTTTGAAAGACAAACAATAACTTTTAAAAAAAATGCAAATGGTGATTTTAAAAAAATTGTTTTAAGATTGTAGGATCTGTTCGTACAAAAACTAAAAAGTCTTTGATAAATTCAGTTACGATACAAAGAAATAAAGAACACAAGTAAATTACAATATGATTACAACCGAAATAAAATAAGATACAAGAAATGAGTAGAAGCAAAAACATAATCTAGGCTGAGGATTCGTGTTCAACACGGGTCCCTTAAAATAAATTTCGAGTCTCCCAAGAGAACTCATTTGTTTCCCAGGATACAACATATGAAGTAGTATGTACTGCCAGGATTGACTCACAACCCGAATTGCACCTTAAAGAAAAGAGATAAAGAAGATCAACTATTTGTTGGAAAATTTTATAGAGAAAGAATTAAAGAACTTTAGATAGTTGGAGTTTTTTGATGTAGTTTGGTGTCTCTTCTAACTAAGGCTCACATTGGTATTTATAGATAAAATGAGTCAAATATCTCATTCATTACCCATAAACCATGAGTTGAAACTCACATTAACTTCAAAGTTAAAATACCAATCAATATATTATTTTGTACTTTTCACAAAATATTTTTGTATTATCACAAAATATTTCAAACACTATATATATATGAGCCTGAGCTTCAAAGAGTTCATTTCCCTCTCTCTGTGTTTGATTGAGATCCATTTTGGTTTTGATGCAACTTCATTTTCTACTCCAAATTTGGGCTCTTATCGAGCCGAGCCGAGCCGAGCTAGGCTGGGCTCGAGCTCGAGCTCGATATTAAACGAGTCAGCTCGGCTCGGCTCGTTTTTCTTATCAAGCTGAAAAGTCGAGCTAGAGCTCGGCTCGTTAAAAGCTCGAGCCAGCTCGTTAGCTTTTTTTTTAATTTTCTAATTTTTTTATTTTTTAATAATAAATAAAACATAAAGAATTAACATACTTATATGTATAATTTATGATTTTGTTTCATATTTTTATATGTTGTGAATTATTTAATTTAAAATTTTAACATTTTAACCACCTCCTACCTATATTTTAAACTTAATACATTTTACTAAAACTAATATATATATATATATATAAAGTATATTTCGAGCTGGCTCGCGAGCTCACGAGCCGAGCCAGGCCTAGCTCGAGCTCGGCTTGAATCAATTCGAGTCGAGCCGAGCCAACTCGTTTACAACCGAGCTTTTTTCGAGTCGAGCTTTTCTCGAGCTTTTTTCTAGCGAGCTTCAAGCAAACTTCGAGCCGCGAGCTTTTTGAACACCCCTACTCCAAATACGTATATATACAGTCTATTTTTACCCACATTTAAATAACACAAAATAAAAAATATTTTATAAATCTTTATCATTATACATTATTGTGGTTTTAAACGCCTAAATTAGATTAGGCTTGTTCACCAAGTTTTCATCTCCTATATATATATATATATATATATATATATATATATATATATATATATATATATATATATATATATATATATATATATATATATATATATATATATTCATTGTATCTCCTTGTATATTACACACTTGATCAATGAAATTATCTATTCCTATCTATTATTCTTTTCATGCTATTATGCTATTAGGCTTGTTTTACAACAAAATATAAATGGTTTAATATATTGTTTCTTCTAAGTGGTACAATTTTGAACGTAATACATTGATCGAATTGTCTCATTTTAACAACAAGAACCATCTCATTTTTTAATGACAACGTGATGTAAAATGATTGAATTAGCTCATTTTAATATGAAAAATGGGGTCTCATTTATAAAGGTGTGCATATCTTTGTAACTAAGTGGACAGCTATGTTTTTTGTTTCGATCTTAATAACATAAAATTAAGTGGACACGTGAAAGATGTAAGATAGTTTTTTTTATATAAAGTAGACTAGTTTAGTGTCCGTATTACGCTTGTGAACATAACCTTAAATGGTGATTTTAATGATATTCATGACGATTCCAATAAATTTTGAGACAAAACCGTTGTAATTGGAACAAAAGATTTATTTTTTAAAAATTGTTAATTAATATAACATACTCAAATTAAAAAGAATTAAGTGTTCGGTTTATGGTGTAGTTTATTTTTTAAAAATATGTGTGTATGAAAAAATTATGTATGTTTGTAAAACACTGATGTCTTAATTGTAAGTTATTATCAATTTTATATTTAATTTTTATTTTTATACCATATCAAATAAAAACATACGCATGTACACCATAATAGTAGAGGGTTGAAAATGTAATTACTCTTAAATTTTTTAACATTCTGCTAAATATTAGGGGGCCAAATGTAATTAGCGTTATTATAATATACTTTATATACATATTTTAAATACAAAATCATTATTATGAGAAAAACTCTCAAATGATGCACATAAGCCAAAAGCTTTAAAAAGATACCGCATAAACTTTTTACATTTTCCTTTATTATATTAGAGATTTATTTCTTTGTCTCGCGCGTTGAGCGAGACTTTTTTTATTAGTTTCTTAATTACTATAGTCCATATATGATGAATACATAAACACCTAGGCTCAGATAAGGTCAATGTGCTGGCTGTAAATTTTGCCACGTCAAAACAATTGTTTATATATTTGTCATAATGGTCTCAACGTAGCCGTCCTATGGTATAAAATTACTCCTGTTGTCATCAAAGCCTCATAATCTTACGTGGACGAAATTGATGGGCGATTTAGTCCTTGCATAAATCATCTACTTCGAAAATTTAATCCAAAATGTTTGTTATTGTTAAAATCTTTTACATATTGTCACTTCATATACCAAATTATGCTATGCATCTAATTCTATTCTTGTTTGTTTATGTTTAAATATGTTATAGAGTAAACTTCGTTTTGCCTCCTTGTGGTTTGTCTTAAATAACAGTTTGCATACAAAGGTTTTAAAATTGCGATTTGCCTACTTGAACTTGTCAATTTATCCCCATTAGCTACAACCCACCATTAGCTACAACCCACTAACTCCGTTAAATATTTTGTTAAAATATTTGGGTATTTGGTCTTTTTTATATATATGAAAGGACTAATTGTGTCATTTACTCATTTCCTTAAGGTGAATTGGTTTGTACGAGTCCCAACTATCATTTTTTGGTTTCTACCGGTCCCAAATATAATTTTTTTTTTGTTTTTACCGGTCCAAACTATTGAATTGCTGGTAACGGTCCCAACTTTTATCATTATGGCAACCAACACTCCGCCTTTAAATTTTTATTAACGCCATTAAGTTTTTTTCTAATTCAAGAGCGATGTTTTAGGCATTTTGATCGAAAGGGATTTACGAGTCGATTAATGAAAGAAATTAGGATTTTAAATTTTTAACGATGGATTTACAAAATAGTTCTTTCAATATGTTAGAATATAATATAATGGAAAAGTTTAAATAAATTTTATTATTAGTTTTTATGTAAAATATCTAAAATACTCTTAATTTTAACATGAATATTTAACGGAGTTAATGTGTTGTAGTTAATGGGGACAAATTGACAAGTTCAAGTAGGCAAATTGCAATTTTGAAACCTTTGTATGCAAACTGTTATTTGGGGCAAACCATAGGGAGGCAAATCGAAGTTTACTCTATGTTATATTAGGAAACCGATGGGCTTTGTAGCTGATTGGGCTTTATAGACCTGCTGGACTATTTCAATTATGATGGGCTTCACAAGAACATATATCTTCTTCTTTTCTTCTTTACATATTTTGCTTCCAGATCATTGTGTTAACGATCTGAATCTTTTCATTCTCGTATCACAAACATTTTGTTCATCTTCTTTCAGTTTTGTTTTGAATAATTTGGTTAATAAGAACATATTGAATTCTGTAGCTTTGACAGTTATTAAATGTAGGTTTGTAATAACCCCAATTTTACATATTAAATCCATCATGCAATTATCAACCAAAGTCAAACAATCACCACAATCTTTTAAGATCTAGTTCAAACATGCCAATACCCAACACCTTTAATTTCCTTCTCATAATCTATCTAATAAATTAAAGTTTTTAAGGGGCAATTTTTTAGGGGGCAATTTTTTAGGGGGAAAACATAATTTGTTTTATAAAAGGAAGGTTGAGAGGGAAAATTAAGTAGGAGAGTTAATAAAAACAAAATCTTATAATTAATAATAATTTACAAATTATTTATAAATTTAAATATAATAATTATAATTTTTTAAAAATATTTTTATTCAATCTGTGAGTAACACACGAGTGTTAAACCTAGTCATTAAATATTTCAAAAATCAAACAAAAAAACAAAACTTTCAACCCATCTAAAATCAATCCAACATCAAACCGACAATATCTAAACCGAAATGCTATTAAAAGTTTCTAACTCAATTTAAAAAATGCTTTTAAATACTTGCTAAACCCAATTCTAAAGTAAAAAACAATGCTCATTAATTAAAACATAATAACAAAAACATCCAACAACATCAAAATCAAGGGTAATGCTTAAAATTAAAGAGAAAGCAAAAGGGGTTTAAGACCAAAAATAGGAAAAACCAAAAAAGACGGGGTTCCAACGATTACAGTGACCACAAACGTCAACACTGATAGTACCGAGAGACCGGTGGCGGTGGTAGTCGGTTTCTCTGACGAAGACAAACCATCAGGTTATGATGAGAGATGTGGTGAGACTTGAGATATGTGGTTCTCTCTCTAAACATATAAAGTAATAATCAAACGCTTGAAACTACCAAACATAACCCATCACAACTGTCAGACACTAAAGCACTGTCTCCTAACAACACAAATAATAAAAAATAAAAAACAATAACTCTTAAATTCATATCTAACTAATAACATGCTAATAGGGACTAAAGATATAAACTAACAAATAATTGTGTCAAAAATCTAAAACTCTATTATTTATCGACTTCCTAAATTATAGTATAATATATAATTTAAATGTATCTTGCGTATCTACCTATTCTAATAATTGAGTAACACATCCACATGTCATCATTTTAACTACTCCACATAGGATTTTGCTTAGGTGTCATGTTCAAAATTAATTTGATGGAGAATTTTTAGACGGGTCATGGTATGCTCTATATTCGAAATAACCCGATATGTTTAAATTAAAAGTTCACAAATTGTCATCAATTATTTCCTAACCCGATATGTTCAAATATAAAATTTACCAATTATCATGATCTATATCTTAACCCGATATGTACCAAGTATCATGAGTTATCTCCTAACTTGATATGTTCAAATAAAAAAATTATCAATTATTATGATATATCCTAACCCGATATGTTCAAATTAAAGTTTTACCAATTATCATTAATTATCTCATAACTCGATATGCTCAAATAAAAAAATTAACAATTATCATGAATTATCTCTTAACCCGATATGTTCCAATAAAAATTTACCAACTATTATAAATCATATCCTTTATTGTAACATATGATTTTTTATATGAATATATTTGTAATTATCCAAATCGATTTAATAAGAGATATGTTATGAATAAATTTGATATGTAAATTGAGTTAAAACCTATAAAACTAAAATCCGTGTAGTACACGAGTACTAATCTAGTTAGTAATATACTTATGTTAGAAATACTAGGTCAAATGTACTACACGGATTTTAGTTTTATAGGTTTTAACTAAATTTAGATATCAAATTTATTTTTAACATATCCCTTATTAAATCGATTTGAATATTTACAAATATATTCATATAAAAAATCATATGTTAAAATAAAAGATATGATTTATAATAATTGGTAAATTTTTTATTTGAACATATCGGGTTAGAAGATAATTCATGATAATTGTTAATTTTTTTATTTAAAAATATCGAGTTAGGAGATAATTAATGATAATTGGTAAAAGTTTAATTTAAACATATCGGGTTAGGATAGATCATAATAGTTGATAAATCTTTTATTTGAACGTATCGGGTTAGAAGATAATTCATGATAATTGGTAATTTTATAATTTGAATATATCAGGTTAAGATATAGATCATAATAATTAGTAAATTTTATAAATATTATTATTTAACCCGTGTGTAACACACGGGTGTTAAACCTAGTGTATTAATTAAAGTGGGATGTATGAGTTTCTAAGAGACACGTGAAACAAGAAAAAGAGTTTTTATATAAACTAGTTATACGTGCTTCCTTGTGCGTTGTGCGAGCGTTTTATTTGACGGTTTTACAAACGCACAAAGAAAACAATCATAAAGGCCTAGAATTAGCGACTACATCATGTCACAACTCGATATCAC
Source organism: Tagetes erecta (assembly GCA_030867185.1). Lineage (NCBI taxonomy): Eukaryota > Viridiplantae > Streptophyta > Magnoliopsida > Asterales > Asteraceae > Tagetes > Tagetes erecta. The sequence goes on from CM061490.1 coordinate 12,862,546, forward strand.
ACTTCAAAGCCCCACCAACAACAAAATACGTAAACAAATAAAAAAAACAAAGCGATTACATTCATAAGTGACTTAAAATCAGCGAGCATAGCGTGATCATGTTGTGCCTGCAACGGGATTGGGGACTTTTAAACCGACCTTCCATATAATTGACAGATGTGCTAATAGGCTGGAAACGAAAACTAACAACAACGTGTGTCAAAAATAAATAAATAAATAAAGTTTACTATTCATCAAGTTACTAAACATGATTAGCGAAGTGAAACGGAGTTAAATAAAAAGTGAACGTACCCACTAAAAATAGACACAATCACCTCAATTTTCCAACAACTTAGAAGGACAAAAAAAAAACAAAAGTTAGAACCAAAACCTAAAACACTAAACTTAACTATTCATCATATTCTTAAATTATTAATACTAGATTTATTCGCTAGCTCGCGCTTTGCGCGAGCTTTTTTTTATCAGTTTTCTCTTTGTTTCTGGTGAGCAATTAAAAGTAATGTTAATATGAGTTACATATTGTCTCGGATTATAATACCAAATTGTCACTGTTGTGGTACAAGTTGCAAGTAGGGATCAACTATAAAATCGACAGCCATCATCTGTGATAAAAATTGGCGTCAAATTAGCCTCAGCAACACTCGTCAAAAGCTGAACAGAGAAAATAGAGAATCTGTGTGTAACCGCATAAGAAGAAAGATAGAATATTAGGTTTTATGACAACTATAAAATAACAAAAGAGTATGGTCGCTTTATGATGAAGCATAATTAACTGTAGTGTTGTAGTTTAACAGCTGTACACCACCACATTAATAATCAATAACATACCAACATACACCACCATCACTTAACATCAAATTGTGACCAAAATAAAAAACAAAAATTAACACTAATAACATACCAACATACACCACCATCACTTAACACCAAATATAAAACTCTTGTGGCCAAAATAGAAAAACAAAAATTAACACTATTTATCAACTTCCTAAATTATTAATGTATAATATATATATATACTTTTAAAAGTATCATTTATATGTATTTTATGAAATGGTTTGTTTGGTATGTATGGTTGACGGAATGTATGAGATTATTGAATTGGTAAGAGAATAGAATGAACAAATAAATTACATGAATTATTATATTTGATTCTCTTATTTGATTATCATACATGAATGAAATGAATCATTAGTTTATGTTAGAGTAAACTACTATTTTGGTCTTTGAGGTTTGCTTAAATTTACGGTTTTAGTTCAATAGTTTGTTTTCTACTCTTTTAGTCCATTAGTTTCATACATACCTGCTGTTTTAGTCCACATCACTAACGACCATCCAATTTTCCAATTAAGTTTGTGTGAAAAGACATTAATACCCTTGGACCAAAATAGTAATTTTGATCAAAGTACAAGGACCAAAATAGTAAGTTAACCTTATTATTATTATTATTATTATTATTATTATTATTATTATTATTATTATTATTATTATTACTACTACTACTACTATTATTATTATTATTGTTTTATTATTAATATTATTATTAGGAATATCCGCATGCTCGCGCGTTGTGCGAGCATTTTATATTTCAGCTTCATTTCTGTTTATGGCATCTCAATCCACAAGCCGCGTTTGACTTAATTGGTGGATTTACCGCTTTCGATTGCCACTCGACATGCTTTAGTTTTACGTCTTTTATCAAAATTAATAAACTAACTTTATTATATATGTTTGCCGTCATTTATTAATTTCCTCTTCAATCAAAACAACATTCAATTAATTTGTTGCAGGTTAGATTAGAAAATAATAAAATATCAAGAGTCGATCAAATTTTGTAAATATTAATTACGCACTGACCAGGTACAGTAAAACCTCTATAAATTAATAACGTTGGGACCGGGATAATTTATTAATTAAACGAGATATTATTATATCGATAAATTAATAATTTATTAATTTAAAGAAGTTTTACTATGACCTTTAAACTTCCTAGTACAATGTATATGGTTCAAAAAAAAATTTATTACAAAAACAAGTTTCAAGACACATCTCTTCTCCATGTAAAGTACATTGAACATAGTTAGAAATTTAACACTATAAAATGTCCATTTAGAATTTTATAATCACATCAACAATGGCTCCTCAACTAAAAGGTGTTAAAAAATCTACCATGACCAATCAACAACGAAAATTATTATGCGAGTATAAGAGAGATCACCAAGGATGCACTCAACAAGATTTGGTGCAGTGGGTTGACAAAACTTTTGATTTGAAAGTTAGTCAAGGAACAATATCAAACACTCTCAAACGATCATCAGAGTTCCTATCATCTGACTTTGACAAAAAACAAGTTAAAGATGAAATCAACATAGACTTGAAGTTCAACAAAAAACAAGTTACTATAGATTCGTTTTTTACTAGGCAATCTTAGAATTGAATATTTTAAGTAATTATTAATTTATAGTTTTGTTGGGACCAGTACATGTACACTTGGATCTCAAAAAAATTATTATCTTATTATTTTATCGATTGATGTCCAATTTTGTACTGGTCCCAAGTTGGGACCGGACAAATTATTAATTTTATCAAGGTTATTAATTTATCGAGTATTAAATTATAGAGGTTTTACTGTATATATGTTTATATCAACAACCCTTAACATATGCCTAAATAATCGAACGAAATATCAAAAACAAAAAAATAATCATAATGGGCTCAGAATCATAGAATTTATATATCAACGATTAAACGGTGATGACATTGTGGCTGCAACGGGGTTGCAGGCGGGCATACACCTAGCAACCACCAACTCTGCCATGCCAACGTCACCGCACCGTCAATTTGATATGACCTTATCACACTCCGATGTAACTCATCACAGCCCAACTTAAGCATTCATCAAAAACTAAATCCCGCGTAATGAACAATGATTTTACTCATCACAACCAACAATTTTACTAATCACAGTCCAAGAAACACTAATCCAATCTTATGAACAACAAAGAATTACACCTCTGTTGATCAACAGTAATAATAGCCAAACTATCAATAACAACAGTCATTGATAGGATATAAGATCTACCATAGATAATAACATCAAGTGGCAATTCAAAAACATAAAGCCAGCAAGTGTAAAACACCCAAACTACCCATTTTATTGCTCAAGAACTTTTCGTAATCAATACAAAGGAGAACGGTTCATCGCACAACATCACATATATGTTGCTTTAGAACACCACATATATGAACATCATCATTGTGACACCCCGCCCGGCGGCGGAAACACCGGGCTGTCATATGGAATTGGATATCAATAGTAAACAAAGCACATGGTATTTATTTATTAAGTTCAATAATGATGTAGTAAGTTTTGAACCTAAGTCTTAAATGAATACAACAAAAGTAATAAAACCGAAACAATAATTGCAATCGTCTTTATTATTTAACTAGGTCCAAGGCAATCCTATGTTTTGGCAAAAGCAGCAAAACAATATCAAAGCATCACCTGAAATATGTGAAAATAAAGTTAGCTATTTAAAGCTAGTGAGTAAACCACAATTTGAATACATAGTAATATAGAAATCCGAGATCATCATAATATGCTGCGCAATCTTACATGCATAGCTATTTCATCATATTACTCAACCTTTGACCATAGAACACATAGAACACATTGAACACATTGAACACACATTGAACATCATCATTGTATAGCAACTTGTAATCATTTGTCATGAGGAACCAACTCATGTTGCAATTAGTGATAACTTGTCATTTAATCGTCATTTAACCGTCTCGAGTGTAAGTTATCAAAAATCATTTTTTGCAACTTAGGGACATAGCATAGCAACTTGTAACATAGCAACTTGTAACATTGAAATTGAATCGCCGGGTTTAAATCACCGATCGGTACTACATGTCGGTGGGTTTGTCAGACCATTAGCGCTAACATTGTACCGGTGGAAATCACAAGTAATATACTACTTTAAACTACCACATAAGGATTGCATCTTGCTGCAGACAAGACTAACACATTTAATGATCTCATTTGAAAATAGAAACAAAGAAACGAAAACGAAAACATTGTATAGTATTTGAACATATTTCAGCCCCAAAATGTAATAGTAAAAAGGGGAGTGAATTTACTCACCTTGAATACGAAACAGAAATGGTATAGAAATAAATCAACTGGAACCGAGGACTTCCCAAATATTAGTATCACCTAATTAATGAGAATCCTAACTTAGAAAACATATAATATAGAAACTAGAATAGAAATAATAGGAATTTACGGAGATTTGGGATTTTTGGTACGAACCGTAACCGAGCGTTTTTATACGAAACCGATTTATTAGTCTTTAAAACTTTGTATTTTACAAGAAAACCATTTTAGAAAACCTTAGTAATATATTGGAAATAATACTTAGAATTTGTATTTAAACTTATACATTTTACATATTATTAACTTAATCATTTGATTAATAAAAGTTATATAATATATAAATAAATAAAAGTATAAAGATCTTAATTTAGAAATGGAACCGTGGTAACCGGAGTTAAGTCCGAAGTCTAATGTTTCGGATTTAGAAATTAAAGTTTTTAAACGAGTTTGAACGTTCGAACGTTTCGTTTAAATATTTTATGAGAATATGTTTTTGGTATAAAAATTAGAAACTTTAATCTTGTTAACATGAAATACACTTATACATATTTTCTTAACCTTTAATAACTATTATTAACAATTAATAGATTATAAGATTATTAAAGTGTTAGTTTAAATGGTTAGAAATAAATATAGGTTATAAGATTATTAAAGTGTTAGTTTAAATGGTTAGAAATAAATATAGGTTATAAGATTATTAAAGTGTTAGTTTAAATGGTTAGAAATAAATATTAAAAAGAATAAGGGGGGGAAGGTTCGAACCCGCGACCACTTCAATCACAAACACGGGCACAAACCAGCTGAACCAGGCGCGCTTTTGTTGTTTATTTGGAACATAAATTGTTTTAACATATTACCAGAACCATAACCTAATTCCCATTTGAGCCCTAGTTTACAAAACCATCAAATTCGTTCGAATCTGATAATCCCAGACAAATTAACCATGGGGCTTTTAATCCCCATGGATTTGCGGTTATTTTGGTATATTAAACTTACAATTTGGTGAAGTTTTGGTATGGATTTGAATGAAGAACAAGGTGCGGCGGTTTTGGATCAATTTGATGGTTTCTGGACTGAAATGAGATCAAATTAATGGATTAGGGTGTTGTAGAATGTTGAGAGGATTAAGATGGAACTAAGAATCACCTGGAACGGAGTCGGATTGATCGTGAACGGGGTTCGCCGGAGCAAAATGGGAGTGGGTTTCGGATCGACGGGTTTGAGGGGTGAAATTGAAGGGTTTAAGGTGATATAAACGAGCGATCGAGTGAGGCATTGAATGTGTTTTGATTAGACGTTGCGTGGTGCAGGTAACGAGGAGGAGGCGCATTGAACAGGGTGGTCGGAGTGGTCGGCCGGAACAGGAAGATGGTCGGGTGAACAGGGTGACAGGGGAAGCAGGCGCGCAGGGGGGGGGGGGGGGTTTGGTCGATTTTCACTTATGGCCCCTGCACCTTTATGTTTGTTTCATTTTTTGTTGTTAAGTTTTAGTTAAAGTTTTAGAAATGGCAATCTTGGCCCATAAGTTAGTTTTTATATAAAATTAAGTTAACCGAGTTGAGACGTAACGTTTTTATAGGAGGCGTTGTAGCATCATTAGTTCGTTGATGACGTTAGGGGTGTTATTACGAGACGTTTATAGTATTTGTTTTATATTTTTTTTAATAGTTTTCTTTTACGAAGCACTATATATATATTTTTGGATTTAAATAATATAAATAGTGATTATTTAGTATACTTTAAATATTTTGAGATATAAAACGGTTCGTTAAATATGATGAGAATAACGTAAAGATTCGGTATATTTATTCATAATTTTAATGAACGTTTCATTTTCAAAGAAAATTAAATACGAGTACATTTAAAAGATGAACAACCTCGGGTTTGAATCGGGCATCCGGATTCGGGTTCGGGGCAGATGTCACAATCATCATAGATCTGGTGCGACAAACAAATCCCACAGATTTGGTCATCACAAATCTGAAACCATCATCATAAATGTGACATCTGCCCCGAACCCGAACCCGAATGCCTGACTCGAACCCGAAATTATCCATCTTAAATGTATTCGTATTTATCTCCTTTAAATGTAACGCTTCGTTATTAAAAATACATATATAAATATGTCAAGCCTTACGTCATTCTCTTCTTTAATATAAAACGACCAAATTATTATTCAACGTTTACCAAATTAAATACTAAAAACAATTATTTAATCTTCAAAGTATATATATACATTATATATATATATATATATTGTATTTTTTTAAAGAATTATTAGGGATAAAAACGTATTAAAGTCATGAAATAAACATTAACGTCAAGAACGAAGGAAAAACGTAAAAACGTCACTTATATAATTGTTACGTCTCAACTCGGTTAGATTGGTCAGTGAAAATTTATATTAATTAACTTTGGGCCAAAACTGTCAAGAATGAAACTATTATTTAAACTTATATTAAGCATCTAACATAAAATTGTAACTACAGGGACCATCTTTGTAAATTAATATTTACCCAAACCACCCCTCGCTCCCCCCTTCCAGCCCGCATTTCCGGCAGCCAACACCGGCGCCTGCAACATGTTTTTCGACGAGCACACCAAAACCGGGTTTTAACCCCATTTAATCAAATTAAAACATATACAAATCATCCTAATCACCTCCTAAGAATGTTTCGAACCCGCGTAATGCACAATGATTTTACTCATCACAACCAACAATTTTACTAATCACAGTCCAAGAAACACTAATCCAATCTTATGAACAACAAAGAATTACACCTCTGTTGATCAATAGTAATAATAGCCAAACTATCAATAACAACAATCATTGATAGGATATAAGATCTACCATAGATATAACATCAAGTGGCAATTCAAAAACATAAAACCAGCAAGTGTAAAACACCCAAACTACCCATTTTATTGCTCAAGAACTCTTCGTAATCAATACAAAGGAGAACGGTTCATCGCACAACATCACATATCTGTTGCTTTAGAACACCACATATATGAACATCATCTCGGATTTTCTATATTAGTATGTATCAATTTGTGGTTTACTCACTAGCTTTAATTAGCTAACTTTATTTTCACATGTTTCAGGTGATGCTTATGATTATTTTACTGCTTTTGCCAAGTGATGCGTGCAATACTATATATAAAAATAAACACTAAAAACACCTAAGCTTTAAATTTATAAAACCTAGACAAACTAACTAACTTACACACAACCGGCAGTGGACCGGTCGAATGTAATATAGCTTAAGTAAGTCCGGGTGTCGACCCACAGACTCTATATACTACGCTAAATTAACTAAAAGAGACTCGACTGACTAGACACGACTTAAATAAAAGATTATTTGAAAGGGGGGTTGTACTGCTAAAAATAGTAACCTGCTAAAAATAGAAAGTTACTAAAACTGGAAACTTACTAAAAATGGAAACTAGAATGAAAGACGAATTTGAAACCAGATGAGAAGATATAAACCACCTAGACCCGACTCACTAATGCTAAGTTATTAGTTTGGTAATTATCAGTTTGACTATGGACTGGGATCGTAATATATTTACTTGACTCAAACACGAATAAGTCCCTCGACCCTTCTCGAGAAGACACTTATGGCTTTCTATCAAGTTATTAAACCAACCAGTTAATTAGACTCTTTCACAATCGTCTAATAGTTATGATTTAGTACCTATTATGATTACCTACCTCACAGTACGGAAATCTAGGTAGTTTGGAAACACAAACTGATATTAATAAACAAGACTGATTAAACCGAGCTTAATCTAGAATCCTCACAGATATCCAAACTAAAGATTCAACCAACTAGACTTACCAATTAACCTATCACCTCACAGTTACTAGGTTAGCATGCACGTTAATATCGACTTGTATTAAATTACAATTCCTATGAAAAGTATATATCCAATTCATAAACTAGTCAAAGAACACACAGTAAATTGACCTAACGAAACCCTATTATATGATATAGACACTCATCAAGGATCTCATGGAATTCATAATCATCAACAAGTCAATAAAAATATACACAATTGCATCAATTATATAAAAACCAAACCTTTACTAAATCATAAACAATCCATAGTTCAAACCGAAATCACCAAACATTCAAAACGTAACATTAGTTCATCATTGGCCTAGACAGTCTAACGAACCTAGCCAACAACCATGTTCAAAGTACAAACAAAAACCGAAACAAAAATAAAGTTACCGTTCATTGAAAATAATAAATATAATTCAGCAGCCTGCCTGCTAGCTTAAATTAATTCAGCAGCCTGCTAGCTTGCTTAATTAATTCATTCGATCACCTTCTTTTGACTTTCATGACGTGCTAGGCTGCTTGGTTTCTTTCTTTGTTTTGAACGGCCGACTCCTCTTCTTTCTTTTATTTCACGGCAAACTTATATATCTTTTCTTTAATCTTTACCTCTAACCCTATTAATTCTTTAAGTGGGCCTCAAAATCAATATTAAATTGAAACTCCAAGTCCATCAACACATGACCTGCGTTTTTTTTATTTCAAGCAAACAATGAATTAATATATTGATAAAATAAATGAAATAAGAATTGTGTCGCAAACTAAAAACATTCACGTTAAAGTGCTATGAAGCGTATATAATTCGCCCAAAAGTACCCAAAAAGTGTAGAGATTATTTATATAAAATATATATAATTTAGACCACATCACCAAGACATAGGATTGCCTTCGACCTAGAATAATAAATCAGACAATTGCATTTACTATTTCGGTTTTATTACTTTTGTCGTATCCATTTAAGAATCATGTACTAAACTTACTATATCATTATTAAACTTAATAAATAAATATCATGTGCTTTGCTTACTATTGATATCCAATTCCAATGATGACAGCCTGGTGTTTCCGTCGCCGGACGGGGTGTCACAATAAACATTCAACACCATTTACAACCTGGAATAAAAATCAACCGGAATAAACAGAGGAGGCAACGATGGTCACCGAAAAACTGAAAGCCACACGAACCCAAGGATCGGCAACCATCTCCGGTCATTAAAGCCGGAAACGACCACATGCAAGCCGATGGTCACACAGATCCAAGGATCGGCAACTCTCTACCGGTGAAATAGAGCATGCAAGCCGGAAAATACCAAATTCCTTTGCCATCGCCACCATCAATGTGCAAGAACCACCGCTAACACACGACGATGATGGTGGTAAACAGCAAGACACAAAACACGAAAGCCGCAAATACCAACCCCCTTGCCATCGCCACCCTCAACGTCCATAAACCACCGCCAACGTACGACGAGGATGATGGAAAACAACCGGAAAACATAACCGGTGGAAGAGAGAAAGGCGAGAGGCAAGAGAGTAGTCAAACAAATGAGAGATAAAAAGGAAAGTAGGATTTTATACAAATGAAAAAGCAAAGTAAAAATCTGAAAACCACCCCCGGTTACTGTTCATCAACTTGTCCAATTATTAATGTATAATTATTATTTATTATTATGCATATACCATCTAGTTTTGAAGGTCCGCGATCAGTGCTGGGCGTTTACGTATCACCACTCGACTGACCCACCAATAATTGTTTAATTTAATTATCATTTTAGCTTCTAAGTTAGATAAACTTATCCAATCTATGAATTTAGCCCCCCGACTTTGACTTAATTGTAATTTTTTCATGCTATATCGTGTTGATCTTCTTTAGCATATTTACATTTTTTACCGCCATTTTGATATATATATATATATATACCTTTAACCTCCATCCATTTATCGCTGTAATGCAACGCACATGTCGAAGTAAAAAAATGTTGTTAATGTGTGTAACGAAGTGAAAAAACTATGTCGCGCAACACACAACACATGTCAAATTAACTCACCGACCATGTTGAATTTGAAAAGGTGTCAGCGCAAAGCGTATATAACGTAAAAATCCTGATGTCACCACTGTAACATGTGTGATGAGATCACAAACACGAAACCCAACCGTTACATTGTGCAACCCAACCATAAATCTAGTTATTATTAATACACACAACACAAACCACTACACATCTTCATCTTCTTCACCATACTACCACCACCACCACCACGTGGTATAGTATTATGTCTAACAAAAATAACCTTAATATCCAAACTTGTTACTCTGGATAAACCACAAGCACCATTTGTGTAATTAACTCTAATAATGAAGCTAACAAAAAATTATTATTATTATTATTATTATTATTATTATTATTATTATTATTATTATTATTATTATTATTATTATTATTATTATTATTACTACTACTACTATTATTATTATTATGGTGGCAAAAAGTGTTTGTGTGGCGTTGGTAGTAGATGAAAAAGAATTAGAAAATGAAGATATGTAGTGGTTTAAGTTGTGTCTAGTAGTAGTAATAATAATAATAATAATATTATTATTATTATTATTATTAAAATTAATATTAAAATATTAATATAAAATACAAATAATAATATATATTAATAAGAATAACAATAATAATTTATTATTGATAACTTACTATTTTGGTCCTAGTAGTTTGATTAAAATTACTATTTTGGTCCAAGTAGTTTGATTAAAATTACTATTAATGTCTTTTCATACAAACTTAACTGGAAAATTGGATGGTCGTTAGTGATGTGGACTAAAACAACAAGTTTGTACGAAACTAATGGACTAAAATAGTAGAAAACAAACTATTGGACTAAAACCGTGAATTTAAGCAAACCTCAAGGACTAAAGAGTAGTTTACTCTTTATGTTATTTCAATTAGATAACGACGAAGAAATTATACACAAAAGTGATTAAGGTTGTTAAGGCGGGTGGTGGTCGGTGGTTGTTGTGTTGGTAGTTGTTGTCAGTGGTAGTGTTGGTGGCTGCTGGTGATGGCGTTCGCGACTGGTTGGGTGGTTGTGGTGCTGGTAGTGGCCGATGGTGGTATTGGTGTTCATGGCTGAGGGTGATTGGTAGGGTTGTTCAAATCGCTCGACGTTCGCCGCCCGCTTGTCGTTCGTTCGGAAATTGCTCGGAAAATGCTTGCTCCTTTTTGCGCTCGATTGTAAACGAGCCGCTTTGCTCGGTTCGGTTTGTAAACGAACCAAGCAACGAGCAAAGGTCCGCTCGGTTTGGTTTGGTTCAGCTCGAATATTTAAATTATTATATATATAATTATATATGTATAAGTATATGATATATTGTTGTAGTTATGTTGATATTATATATATATATATATATATATATATTAAAGTTCTTAATTTTATTTGAAGTACATGAAAATAACAGTCGTTTATATTTTTTTTAAATATATATTGATTATTTTCAAGTAGTTTAAATACAACTTGAACTTATAAAATAACTATTTATAATATTTAATAATTCAATATTTTACATAACTATAAAAAACAAGTTAAATATTTTTGCATGTATAGTTATATATATAATTATTTTCAAGTAGTTTAAATATTTTTGCATTATTTTACAAACTTCAATTCTATTAAAATTACAATCTACTACTAGTTTTTCTTAAAGCTACTAATTTATATTTATGTATATTATGAAAAGAAAAAGAAAAAAATGAATTGTCATAAATTCGCTCGATACTCGATCGAAAAATGATCAGTTCGAATTTGGCTCATTTATGTTCGGTTCAAATTTGGCTCATTTACGTTCAGGTCGACTTTGGCTTGATTTGTAAACGAGGCGTTCGGCTTGGTTCGATTTGTTAAACGAGCCAAACAACGAACAAGCCCTCATTCGGTTCGGCTCAACTCGTGAATAACCGTACTGATCGGTGGTGTTTATGGAATATGAGATTCCTTGTCTAATGGACTATTTCATTTGTTTTGTCAACCAAAAATCTTTATGCTCCTTTTCATTAGACATAAATTTACAAAAATTGACGTTTAGATAGTTATTCTTTTATTCTTTTTAATTAAATCCTGTCTAAAAAATTAGGTTAAAAGATCTATCTATTCTAATAATTAAGTAACTCATCCACATGTCATCATTTTAACTACTCCACATAAGATTTTGCTTAGGTGTCATGTTCTAAATTAATTGATGGAGAATTTTTAGACGGGTCATGGTATGCTCCATATTGGAAATAACCCGATATGTTTAAATTAAAAATTCACAAATAATCATCAATTATCTCCTAACCAGATATGTTCAAATACAAAATTTACCAATTATCATGATCTATATCTTAACCCGATATGTACCAATTATCATGAACTATCTCCTAACCTGATATGTTCAAATAAAAAACCTATCAATTATTATGATCTATCATAACCCGATATGTTCAAATTAAAGTTTTACCAATTATCATTAATTATCTCCTAACTCGATATGTTCAAATAAAAAAATTAACAATTATCATGAATTATCTCTTAATCCGATATGTTCATATAAAAATTTACCAACTATTATAAATCATATCCTTTATTGTAACATATGATTTTTTATATGAATATATTTGTAAATATCCAAATCGATTTAATAAGAGATATGTTAAAAATAAATTTGATATTTAAACTTAGTTAAAACCTATAAAACTAAAATACGTGTAGTACATGCACGGGTACTAATCTAGTATAAAATATAAATGTTTAAGTTCTTAACTACCGTTACATACAATTGATTTCTCGTTATATAAGCATGATGGATCGACCAGTTGCCCAAAAAAATTTGCATAATAACTTCAGGTCTCATCTTTTTTATCATTTCAATTTGACCTTTAACTTTGAAGTTTAACCAACAAAGTTTTATTTTTAAATCCTCAATTGTCACAAATACTTAATGTCACCAACGTAACACAATCTTTGATTTCCATCTTAAACCCTTTCAATGTCACATATCTAAAGCTAGTAACTAAGTCACACACATATTCTATTGAACGAGTCAATACACGTTAATATCATCAACATAGTACGTATAACGAAGTGTAAAAACGTCACATCGGGTGCCACACGAGTAAGATTTCTCGTTTGTATATATTTTGATATAAAGTAAAGTTTGAGAAATTAATTCATTAGAAACATAAAAATTTAACGTATATTTTAATTATTAAGTACATAGGCAAAACCATTTTACAAATAGATATTTAAATAAGTACCTTAATTATTCTAGATGCTTGAATATAGGGATGAGATCGGGACGGCACCGGTACCGCCTAGTACCGGTACCGAGTTTTAAGAAAAATGGGTACCGGTACCGAATTTAGCGGGACGGTACCGGGACGGTACCGGTACCGGTATTTCGGTACTGGTACCACGTTGGTACCGGTTTCATGTTTTATCTTTTTTTAATAAAATTTATTCGCTTATTTCGGTTTAATTTTATACTTTTTAATATAAATATACTATAATATACTTGAATATAAGAAAAAGAAATGATTTATGATATAAATTCATTAAAACTCATATCAACTTCATTAAATTTAAAAGTTGATAATCTAAAAAATATAATAAAATGACTCAAAGTTGTAAAGAAAACATTTTATAACATTAAGCATGTAATACACAACATACATAACATCTCAAATTATTTAAAATATACTAAAAAACTAGTTTTTACTAAACCGGTACCAACGTGGTACTAACCGGTAAAGTACCGGTACCGGTACCGCCTAGTACCGGTACCGAATTTCAGGAAAAGTGGGTACCGGTACCGGTACCGAGATTGCTAAGTCGGTACGGTACCGGTACTCGATACCAAAAACTCATCCCTACTTGAATAGCTCAGTTGGTTGCTTTATCGGTTTTGAGGAGTTCTGGTCGGTTTGGTTTGGTTTGGTTTGGTTTGGTTTGGTTTAATAGAGAGGTTTATAAACCGGTCTCTATTGTAGGGGTTTCTATCAAAACCGGTTCAGCTTCAGTTTTATTGTCGGTTTTGATTCGCAAGGTGATTAGGATGATACTTTCAAATAGCACCTAAAATTGTTATGCAGGTAGGGGTTTGCCAGCATCACACCTCCTCCAGACCCTATCAATAGCTTTGCTAAAATTTAAATATAGTGGGTATTTATTTTTGTTGTATATTATTATTATAGTAACATTATTGTTTTTTATAACCATAACCATATAAATTTGGCCATAAATATAACCAGTTAAAACCCTTGATAAGGACAAAAATACCCTTATAAGCTCATAGTGCTAATAATATGCAAGGCAATGACAACAAACTTGATCAAATTAGTGAAGGGGACTTGCCAAAATAGAGATAGACCAAAACACCAAATGGCAGCACATGTTGTCTAAAATAGTAGTATTAGGAAATGATAAAAATAACAAGCAAGCAAATAAACATAGAAATGAGCAAATCTAAGTTAAAAGAGATAAACTTCAACACACAACACATCAATTATTCTGCATCACTTGATAAAAGTATACACATTCATTTTTCATCTTCTGAAGATCATCCATCATACCGAAAGCGTTCATTGACTATTTGGCGGTTTAATGATCCTTTGCAAGACAACAGTTCTAGCCCGCCTAACATCACGGCTACAATTATCCGCCTGCATACCTAAATCATCCACATTTTTCATAAACGAGTTTAGCTTTGCTTTAATCTCGTCGATCGCAACTTTCACCATTTCATCACCTTCAATCACGTGATCTGCGTTCTTCATCAACTCCTCTATATCCATTTGGAGCCTATCAACAAGAACCCTAATTGTATCAAGATCCCTAATCGCCACAAACCCACCCACTTGCATTGAGCTAATGATCTCCTTCTGCCCTTTAATCGCGTTCTCGTAGTTTTTCAAAAGGGAGTTAATCCACTTCCCCATGGATCCCAGTGGGATGGAAGTGGCGGCTGCAACAGCTGCCGCCACAGGCGGCGCTGTAATTGCAGCCGCCACCACAGAACAAATCAACACCGCAGCAAAAGTAGCCACAAAGATCACTGACGACACTTTCCTCCATGTTTGAAGATACTTCACTTTCTTATCCAATTTCATTTTCTTGGCTTGTAACTTCTCAAGCATAATCATTTGCTGTCTATAAACAGAATGAAAGATTTTAAAAAACTCTTCCGTAAACGGGTCGCCTGCATCTTTAAAGTTCTTTAAATCCTCCAAAGTCTTTTCATATCTATTCTCCTCAACACCATCATCTTCTTCATCAAAATGTTGTAAAGCCACAAGAATCAACAACTGACTATCGCGTACACGCTTCAAACATTTATCCAACGCAGCACAAAAATCTAGTGTTTGGAGGCTATTCTCAAAGTACTCTTCCACCAATTCAAACAGTTCTTGATTCTTCCATATATCTTTCTTGCAATGCAAGATAACTTTCACAACTTCTTGGTTCATTTCTAGCAGACATTCTGTAACTTCTTTCAGAGTATCAAACGACATAGCGCGAACTTCAACCCCAACCGCCAAAGTATTGATCACGTTGTTGGCACGGGCGTGTAGTGTAGCATCAAAAGATTGTAAATCAGCATCTGATCTGCAAGCGGCTTCATAGGCGTTGAGTTCGGTGATGATATGTTGAGTTTCTTTCAAAGAGATTGAAGGTGAACTCGACGTAGCCGCAGATTTTTTGCTAACATGTGCTCCCATTTTATCAATCACAATCAGATTTTATCCAAATCAACCCAGAAATGAATAAACTCTCATACAATCTGAAACCTAAAAAAACAAAATTTTCAGCTACACAATTTAACAAACAGATGAAATGCAACAATCAAACACCTGTGAATGTCAAACACAGAACCAAAATCAACGATTATTCAAACTAAATCAAATCTTTCAGTTAGACAATTTAACAAACAGTTGGAGTGCAACAATTGTAAATAAAAAATGAAAAATCCCCACCAATGCAACAACCCACAACAAAAACTGAAGATTATAATCCAATTAAAATCAAAATTTTCAGCTAGACAATTAAGCAAACAATTAAAATCTCCATAACAGAAATTGACAATCATTAAATAAAAATAAAATCTTTCAGCTACACAATTTAACAAACAGTTGGTGTGCAACAATTGTAAATGAAAAATCCCCACCAATGCAACAACCCACAACAAAAACTAACGATTATAATCCAATTAAAATCAAAATTTCCAGCTACACAATTAATCAAACAATTAAAATCTCCAAAACAGAAATTCACAATCATTAAATAAAAATTATCAGCTAGACATTTAAACAAACAGTTGGAGTGCAAGATGAAAAATCACCTGCAAATGCGAGGCGATTAAGATGGGCACCGATTGACGAACGAAATATAAAGATTGATGGTTAGTTGATGGAAATGGAAATGGGAATGAAAGGAAGAAGAAGAAGAATTGGAGAGATAAGGATGAAACGGTTAATGGGGATTGAATAAGATGATGAAACAAAGGGAAGGGGGGAGAGTAAGGGTTTAGCTTGCACGCATGAACTAAAATGGGGGATGGAAAACGCGGAAAGCAATGTACTTTTGGTTACAAGTTTCTCTCTCTACAAACCGCCATTGAAGCAGATCAGAAGAAAGAAGAACACGCGCTGCAAAGGTTTAAATGGGTCACAAACTTGAGGTAAAAGCTAGGTGAAAACACTAGTCAAAGAGAGAGAATGTGTTTCTTTTAAACTACTCTTTGGATTTGAATTTGGATTTGGGGATTTTGGATCTAGGTTTGGATTTGTTTTTTCATATCAAATTACCAAATTTAGAATTTTTATAGTACCATTTTAATTAGATTTAGATTAGATATGTCATATGTGTGTTGATATGTAAGAGTGTCTTAGATGTATATAAGAACATTCACACTAGATTTCTCTAACAAATTTAGAATGGATTATTTATCTTTGTTCATATAAGTTTTTTTTTTTGGAAGAATTATATTATTCATTTTTTTCTTATCTACTTATAAATTATACTTCCTCCATCCCATTAGAAGTGTCTTAGTTTGAAAAATACAAAGTTTTAAGCACATTAAATGATTGTTATTTTTGCTTGTCATTTTAAAATAATACCCTTGACAATAAATATTATTGTGGGTCCATCACATTGTTTGTTTTATGTTATCAAGGACAAATTTGGAAATTTACCAATAAATTTTAAAAGTGGACACTTTGAATGGGACAATTAAAAAAGTCAATATGAACACTTATAATGGGACGGAGGGAGTAACTTTTTTTTCAATTATTTCTTAGCTTTGTGGTTAAGAGGAAGGTGAGAAGTTTTCTCACTCTTAGAGATCTTGAGTTATAATTCAAACATTGACATATTTTTTGTAAATAATTATAAACTACTGTTATTTTTAAAAAACTTATAAGCTTTTTTAAAAAATAAATAGAGATGAACAAATGATTCCACAAATTTACAATGAGCATTAGATTACTTAAATATTTTCACTCAAAACCAGTCTTAAAAATTTAAAGAATTAATCAATCACATACGTATATGGAATTCACTTTGAATGCTCTCGTATTTTTGTGAGAGTTTAGGATACTTTAAGAAATAATTGTGAGTGGAGAATAAAGAAAATTTTATTAAATCTAATGCTTATCAGTAGATTTGAGGAATTTATTTTTCATCCTCATAACTTATTAGTATTTGTTGAAAGTGGTTGTGAATGGAGAAAAGAGAAAATGTAATAATAAGGGTAAAAATGTATTATTTGATTGAAAATAAAATATAAAATATAATGATTTTTAATTAATTATAAGGATGGAGAAGTTGTCGTGAATGCTATAAGTACTTTCAATACAAGGGTTTTTGAGACAAATTAATTTGGATCAACGCTAATTGTGTTTTTTTTTTTTGGATTTTGTAGTTTCTAATGGCCACTTGATGGTATTGATAAAAAACTCAAGAAATAGACGAAGTTCGTGAAGTTAGCCAAACATATTGTTGTGTAACTTTCCTACATGACTGTGTAGCTACATGCATGTGTAACCAATCTACACGACCGTGTGTGTACCCCACTACCCTTTTTAACCCAAAGTAATTCATTTTTTGAGATATCACTTTAGAACGAAAAACCCTATTTTCTCTCAAGCTTTCAACTCATTTTTAAGGTGATTTCACAAGACAAAAAGCAAGGATAGGTGGATGAAGATATTTTTTACTATGGGTGTGATTGTGATTTTTGTAAGGTTCATAAACTAAATGTAGGAATCATTCGTACAAAAAACTACAAATTCTTTGATAAATTCAATTATAATACAAAGACAATAAAGAAAACAAGTACATTATAGTACGATTACAACCGAAATAAAACAAGATAACAAGAAATTAGTAGAAGCAGAAGCATAATGTAGCTGAGGATTCGTGTTTAACACGGGTCCCTTAAAACAAATTCCGAGTCTCCCAAGAGAACTCGTTTGTTTCCCAGGGTACAACAGCCAAAGCAGTATGTACTGCCGGGATTGACTCACAACCCAAATTATACCAAAAAACATGAACATAATCAGAATATGTTGAAAGTTCTTTAGAGAGAAATTGAGAGAGATTTAGAAAGTGGAGTTATTTGATGTAGATTAGTGTGTTTGCTAACTAAGGCTCACCTTGGTATTATAGGTAAAATGAGTCAAGCATCTCATTCATTACCCATAAACCATGAGTTGAAACATATATTTAACATAAATAATGAGTTGAAACTCACATTAACTTCAAATTTAAACACCAATTAATATATTATTTTGTATTTTTCATAAAGTATTTTTATGTTATATAAAATTTTCCAACACTAAACATCTTTATCACTCTTAGATGAAAGTTAACATGTTTTAACCACTTCTATTGTTCTATACAACTCTCGGTGTTAACTATATCAATGTTATGAAGAAGTCGTGTTATTCTTCAATATATGTGTTTATTTGTTCTAGTTTTGATGAAATATTCATCCTTATGAATTTTGTAACCATATTATCCTATATATTGAATTACAATAGAAAATAAACAGTAGAAAAAAGTACATGTGCTTAAGTATTAAAGTACAAGTGATACATGCATGATTACAGTTGGTCCAATAAAATGTTTCCATTACACGTCTCTTTTGCATTCTCCAACTTTCAACAGATGAAAGATGGGCTTCGAATTTACAGGTAGCTCCGGCTCGTATACATGACGGTTCAAGGGTCTTTTTGGTTGCAATGGACGCGCCAACGACGGGGAGGTATGCTTCTGGCGACGCTGATTGTGATTGTTTTCCTTGAATATAGACGATGTTTTGTTTTATTAAACTGGAAAACCATATATATGATAGCACTTCTTCAAAAAATTGCATATGTTGTCTGTATTTTCTGGCATTTGACCAGGGATGGTGAATAAAGATTGATTGTTTAGATATACATGCATCCATCTACAGTAGCAAAAATCAAACATCGATCCATAAAATGTTTCAAAATGTAACAACGAATGAAATTATAAAAAGGTATATTGGTTTAAACTCCCCAACTTTTACATTTTGGTTTCTATCGGTCCCAACTATTGAATTGGCTGATAAGGGTCTCAATTTTTATCACTTTGGTAACCACAACCGTCATTAGAAAAAATTTTGACGTCGTTAAGTTTTTTCGAATTAAAGGCCAATATTTTAGGGCTTTTGATTTGAATGAGAATACGAACCGATTTTTGTAAATGTTACCTCGTAACGGCGCTCTGAACGAAAATCGGTGCTTCAATCAAGTGTTTATACCTAACAGTATTTCAATCAGAAAGTAATTAGCTTGTAAAATCCCCTGACTTAGGAACTCAAATAATAACCCTGTTAATGTCTGCGAAATTTTGTTCCTAGTGATACTTAGTATGATACTTTATAAAATCGTATGGAACTAGATTTAAGACCAGGGCCGCGCGATGCGGCTGCCGGGTCACGCAGCTGGGCTCGCTCATATGACTTCGTCACATGCCTTAATAAAAAAGTTTCATGTCTCGTACTGCACAATGCAAACCCGTAATGTGTCATATATTGAAAGACAAAGAAATATAAAAACTTAGAAGTCAAAACGCTAACCAAGTCAAATCCAAAGGGTTGTCATACATATGCCAAAGTAAAGTAAAAGTTCAAAGTCGAAAACTAACTGAGTCATCAGGGGCTAAAATGATAATTAGTTAAAACCGAAGATTATCGTAAATATGTTAAAGTAAAAAAAAAAGAAAGAGAAATTGACTCAATGGCAAAATTGTAATAAACACATACTTGAAGCCTAATTACCAAGATCCATAACCGATCTTAATAGTTAGTATATATATATATATAAATATCAATTTGCACTTTCCCATATTTAAACAAATGTTTAATTTGATTTTAAAGCCATTTGACTTTACTAATTCAAATTCCTACGTGTCAAATCTAACTTCAAATATGTTTGATTTATAGTAATCTCTAACTTAGGGGTAACTTAGGGCTATTTGGCAACTGCTGAATGATTAAGTGCTGAATGGTTAAGAGGCTCTACCAATTGGATGAATATTGAGGTAGAACTTCAGGTAATGGTTAGTTTGGTATATGCTTCATTCAGTTCTATTCAGCATCTTTCAATCTCTTAGCCATTCAGCACTTAACTGAACCATTCAGAGGCTTTTTTTATGAAACAAACGCTCTGAATGCTGAATCTGGATGATTAAGCACTGAACTAAACCATTAAAAGGTGAAACAAACAACCCCTTAATAAAAGAAAACGAAAAAAGTTTATGTGACACTTTTTTAAAACTTCTGGCTTATGTGGCATCATCTACGAGTTTCTCTCACAATAAAGATTTATTATTTAAAATTTACATATAAAATATATTATAATAACACTAAGTACATTTTGATCCCCTAATATTTAGAAGAAGTTTGAAATATTAAAATTAGTTACATTTTCATCCCTCAACTACTAGGGGTGTACATGAGTCGGTTTGAATTTGATAAAGCATAAAAATTAAACTTAATATTGTTATACTAAAAAAATAAATTTTGTGTTCGGTTTATTATGATTTTTGTCTCAAACTGACTGGAACTGTCATGAATGTCCTTTAAATCATCCTTTGAGTGTTGTGTTCCCAAGCGTAGCACTGACACTAAACCATCAGTATTATACTATTACATAACATATGTATATAATTTACTTATGGAGTTACGAAAATCTAAAAGTTTGAAGGCACAATTTTTTATATACGTGTATTTAGTTTAAATATTAAATTAAATATAAAAAAAACTTAAAAGTATAAAAATATAGGTTTAATACTCGTGTGTTACACATGAGTTAAATGATTTGTAATTATTTAATATTTAACGATTTAGCTCAATCAACTAATGCATGGTGAAAAATTTTCATTCAATTTCCCTCTAAAGCTTCTTACTATAAAACAAATATATCCCCCTAAATAATTATCGCCTAAAACCTTGGTTTATTTGATAGATATTTAATTTAAATATTAAATTAAATATAAAAAACTTAAAAGTACTATAGAAATAAATATTTACAAAATCCTTATCTATATTCAATTTATAATTTATTAAAGACATGTTTAAGTCATTTAGTCAATATTAATTTATGTATTATTTTGTTATTGGGTGTTGTTAAAGAGACATCAATAAATTATCTCCTCTTATAATAATTTGCTAAGCCATTACACCACACCATGCCACTTGTCAGCACCACATTTTTCCTCAGCAATTTTGCGGATCCCCGCGTTGACCCGGATCCATGGTGCGGATCCAATAAATACATATTATACCGTTCATTTTGTTCTTTATTGCAGCCGGCTCACAATTCATTCAAATCCAAACCCTACTTCCGCCGTTCGTGTTCTTCCTTCAGTCTACTTTCATTCTTCGATCTTCGTCTTCGTTTTCTATACCATGTATGTTCTTGCAATCCGTATATCTGGTCCTTCATATTGAAAACACAAATCGATTTAGTGATTCAAAACTCTAATTTTGTTACTTAGATCTGTCGCTTTATTGTTTATGATTATATACATAATCTGATCTGATTTGTTTGTAGTGTTCCTTGCTTTTTTTTTTCTCTCTATTCTTTGTTTTTGAAGTTGCGTTGGGGTTTTACGATTTGTGCCTCAATTGTTATTTCTTGAATCTTTCATTCTCAGTTGAAGCCCCAAAGATCTAAGTCATCTCAAATCGGGTTTGTTTTTTCATTATCTTTATATATATCAAAGCCTATAGTTTTATCAGATTTTGTTTGTCCGTTGGTTAATTTCATGGTTAATTGATTAGGTGCATTTTCATGGATTTTTTACAGTTCCCTCAATTTGCTTATGTAGTTATCTACTTTACAAGGTATGTTGTTTTGGGTAAAGATTCAAGAATTTATTAAAATACAAGAGTAGTTTAATGTTTTCATACATTTGAATAATGTTTGTCAATGTTTATTAGGTTTTTCTATAGTTCATCAGATGGAGACCAATACAACTGATAAGTGGGAGTTTTGTCATGTTTTATTGGTTCCATTTTGTTACCAACATATACGGGCTGTTACATGAAATGTGTATGAATCTGAGTTTCTTTATGATATTTATTTATGTTGGTGATTTTTAAATCGAAGAAATGGGAATCATTGTTTCTCATCTTTGATGCGGGTATTCTGCTTGTATGCTTTGATTGGCTTTAGTTAGATGCTGTAGAATGTTAATTTTCTATTTCTTTACTTTAACTTACCTGATGAATTGATTGGGTCAAAGTTGTTTTGAGAATTGTTCTATTTTCAATAGGTTTAGTTTTGAGAATTGTTCTATTTTCAATAGGTTCTATTGTTCGTTCCTGTATCTCTATTTTACTATAGTATTTAAATATTAAAACCAACTTTAATACTAACTCATTGAAAGTTGTTTTTGAAATTGTTTACGTATTATGGTTTAGACCATTTCCTTTTCATCTGTTGTTTGTTGTTCTCTTTACGATCAAGAGCTTAATCAAGTCAGCTTCATTGTTTTTTTTAATTCGACCCTTTTAAAACAAAACATTAGCCCAATTCAGCCTCATTTTGCTTGTATGGGTTAAAGTTGCCAACTTTAATGTCTAAAACCCTTAAAAATAGTTATTGTCTTAAACAATGCAGGTTATCCAATATGCAAAGTTGTTGACTCAAAATTTAAAACTGTTTACTTATGCAAACTTGTTTTATGCTAATTTGTTTTTGACCCGTTAAGCAACCCATATTACCTTCTCAAAGTCAATTATATTCTATATCATTCTTATTGATGAACCCGTGCAGTGCAATATTCATTGATAAACTAGCTTGTAGTTTTAATTGCGTATTTATCATATTTTTGTTAAACTTTTTAAGTCCATGAACACATTCATTTTTTTCAATGGAAAGCAGGTTGTTGATGTTGCTTTGTAGGAAATCGGTACTATCATTTTCAAAGTCGTGTTGGAGATGTGATTTGGATCCATAATAATGTTAATGGACATCAACAGAAAATGAAGAGGTTTAGTTCTTGTGGCTTTTTTTAAATGGCAGTTTAAAGAATGTAGACAGTCATTGTCGGTATGCTATTTGTGAAGTTTTGCACCGAACAAGAAGTGAACACACATGCTACATGTGTAATGACAATTTAATACCCATAGATTGGTGCATACTTTCATATTCAAAAGTGGAGAGGGATTAATCCTACAAGCACAACAACTCAAAGGATGGAGTTGTGGCTCAATACCATGTTTATATGCAATGGATCTTTACAATCTTAATTATATCAATATAATTTAATATGCATCTTTAATATATCAATGATCATATCATGTCTATGTTCTCCGGTGATGAAAAGGAACATTTAAGTTCAGAATTTTTTTGTCTGTCTGATTTTGCTAGCGAAACATCAGTATGCTATTTTGTGTTCCCAATTTTTTTCATATTCACATACTTTATGTCGTATTCTTTAGGTTAATTCTATTTTTAATAGTAGAAAACAATATTTGCATTTTATCGTTTCACCCCGTGGGTACCCACGGGTGTTAACCTAGTTTATGTATATAGAGATCAGAGATAGACATGGATGATGTCCTAATAACCAATACGAGTGTATGTATAATCAAATCCTTGTTTTTTATATCTATTAACACATAAAAATTCAAGTTATTACGATTGCCTCATATTTATTTTATTGTTTGGTAACATCGTGAGTCATTGCATATTTTCACGTACACCATCTGTTATTTGATCAGATAAATGGTAACGAAGGTTTAGTATCGAAAGAGATTGCTTCCATGTTTGATATTTAGTTTTAATAATAAACTGTATTAGCATACGGTAGTATTTTTCAACGACACTATGATACACATAAAGAGGTATGACCCGAATAGACTGAGTTTAATCGAGAAAATAAACCTAACCCAAAGGAATCAAGTTAGTTACATACGTGTCAATCCCTAATTGGTGAGGTTTTTCTTCACCAAGCACAAAGAAGGAAGTGCACATGCGAAGACAAATTCCACAAGACTCACACATCTCTCATGTTACATCATAGCATTCTCATATAAAACCTAATAGAAATCTCTTTAAAGAGGTATTATACTCTCCCTACTATTAGTCTATGGTCATCTTTCACACACATAATTAGACCTATCAACCAAAAACTGATTATCACACCAGATGGTTAATACAAGGAACGTTCTCTTTTATTACTTGTGTTGCCTTAACACGCTGTTACTTTTGCAAAAATTGAAGAACCTCTTGACGAATCACTCGAGATGTGGATGAATCCAATAGCTGCGGAATGAAGACTCTATCCTCCTCAAATCAATCTAGTTAATCCTTTTATGTAGATCGAAACACGAAGCTACAACGATTAAATACCTTAGTATTCAATATGGTATAAAAATAAAACTTAGAGACAAAATTGCTAATAACTTACAATTAAATATCTCATTATCTTTTAAACATACATAACTTTTTTATCCGACATTATTTTTTATTTTTAAAACCATACCATAAAATCGAGCATTTATTTCTCTTTATTTTTAGTATAATATTGTAATACTAAAAATAATTTTCTTTAAAAATAAATCGTGTGTTTCGGTTTTACCACGAATTTGTCTCAAAACTGATTGGAACCATCTATGTTCCAATGAATTATGAATATCCTTAAATTCACCACTTGTGTGTTGCATGTTCCCACTAGTGTGTATATATATAAGAAAAAGTTTAATGCGAAACTTCTTTTTAATTATATATATATATATACACACACACTTTACGGTTTACACGCATCACACTATTTTAAAATCTACACCGACATCCCTCATGAGATAAGAAATTATAAAGCGTTTTCTTTTTTCTCATATTTACCTTTCATCTAACTAGTCAAATAACTTTATTTTGGTACTGATTATTTGGTCTATTGACATCAGTTGTTATGTTCAAGATCTCTATGACCTTAAAGTCATAAGTTTAATTTTTATTAGCAACAAAAATCTTACAACAAGTTGTTAAGCCCAAATTGTCGTCACCGTAAAAAAAAACTCAACCTTTGTTATGTATACAATTAGACATATGAACATATGAAATAACCTGCCCAATGATTTCTTTTTGACATGTTATATCACTGTCATATTATGCATGTGGAATGAGACTGAACCCTAACAATGGGCAACATTTGCCAACTATTGGCACATGAAAGAAGCAACATTCGAGATACATGCAATTAAACATACGAATAATAATAATATAATGTCAATTATTTCTTGTTCTGAAATGGCGTAGGCATCATTCTAGTGGGGCATGAGACAGGATTTTAAAACTTAAAATGTTGATATTTATAGACATATATAGTAAAGAAGAATTGAGTCGAATGAAGCATTTGATAATAATAGAAGTCTAAATAAAAATAAATCTATAATCATTAATCAATTTTTTTTTTGTCAAAAATAAAATTCATTATATTAATTACGACAAAAAATTTATATAACCCCATTTACCCCTCACATTTCTGGTTTCATTTTTTTACCAACAAACTAGATATACCATGTTAGCATTAAATCTCTGCAGCTCAAAAGCATATCAGCAAAATTTAAACCTTGTCTAGTTGTCTTCGTGATAGTTAAAACTCGGGCTTATATCTCTAACCTCCAACCAGTTAAATTGACAATTATTAACTCTCCCTCATTCTTCCCCTATTTTTCTCCCTATGATTTCATTTTCATTCCTTTTTTTTTTCCTTCAATTTTTTCTTTCCTTATATTTTCTATATCTTATTAACTAATTACTACTTAAATGGCAATGGAGTTAGTAGTCTATTAATAGCACATTTGTGTTAGGAGCACTAGTTCATTAGCATGTTATGATACATCAGTGATGGTTCGAGGTGGTGGTAGTGGTGGCCATTGATCGTGTTACGTAGTGATGGGTCAAGGCGGTGATAATAACGACCGAGGATTGCTAAGAGGTCATTGTGTTCTCATTATGGAGATTTCTAAGATTGGGGAATATTATTATTGAGATGCACGGGATTAAAATAATAGGGTCTAGGAATAGATTGAGATCGAGATCAAATAAATGGCTAGGATGTGTTCATTTGTTTCCCACTAAAAAAGAATTACCTGTTAAAACAATTATCATGCACGTCTAGTTTTTATACTAGCGTATTGTTAGACTAACTGTGATTTTGTTTTTAAATCACATATGATTTCAGTTTCTATACTAAAAAGGATTTCTCATTTAAAAAAAAATAAACATGCGCATCTAGAATCACATATGATAAATCTGGAATCACATGTGCTAATTAAAACCTAAAATCACATATGAAACCCTAGAATCACATGTGTTAAAATTGAAATTATGTGTGCTAAAACAAGAATCAGATGTGCTAAAAACTGAAATCACATGTGCTAAACTTATAATCATATGTATTGAAATTTGGAATCACAATTTACGTGTGTTAAACCTCAAAGCAAGAAGAATTGTCAAATTATACTATATATATATATATATATATACTATATAAATTTACAAATATGTTTTAAGAACTTTTGGTAATTTTCTTTGTTTTGCTTGGATGTTGTTGTTTAATTGGTTGAGGTGGGTTGTTGTCTGATTGTTGTTGTTTAATTTGATGATGTTGACGTGTTTTTGTTGTATTTTGGTATTTGTATTTCAAATGGTGGTATATGTGTAGTATGTGTTTGTAGTTGGTTTGGTAGTATACTCTTGTTGTTTGTGGTTGTGAGGGTTCAAGTTCAACCATCGTTATATATAGTGTCTTTGATACGTGTGTAGTTTTTGTGGGACACGTGTATTTTTTTTTGCTTGATACATGCTGTTTTTGTGTGAGTTCCATACATTACTATTATTGTATGTGTCAGCTATATAACCTTTCTTTTGTAACTAAATATATGATATATGACGTGGAATATGTGAATCATACATAGATGCACGTCTTCGCCTTACGATTTTATTCACCAGTAACGACGACTATATCCTTTTCCTACATTCTTCATCTTCGACCTTGAAAACACATGTTGCAAGTTCGTTGAACAATAGATCACCTATAGTTAACTGTTACAGTTCATTGAACAAAAACAATATTTGTTGTGATCACATATCTCCATATATATCAGCTGCAGTGAGAAAGGACTTATTTTATGCAAAATTAATCAAATAAGCAGGCAATACAAATCTCAAAGACACTTAAAACCAACTTACTGTTAATACTTATTTTAACTTTTAACCCTAATCCCAACATCATATCATGAAAAATCAATGTGTTTCACCTAACTTGGTGGGACAGTTACATAACCATCATCGTCGTCGTCATCATCAATATCGCTACTATCATCATTGTCATTAGACTCTGTATGCTCTACTGGTACATCTAGGCCTGTGATTGCTCTTCCCACTGGTGGTGGGACCGGCGGGTTGGGTTGACTGTTATCGTTGACCAAATGCTTGGCTGATTCAAAAACAAAAGGCAAATTGACTAAAAATAATCCCAACTAACACCTATTGGCCGAGAATAATCCCAACTCAGTTTATTCCCTCCAGTGGTCCCAAATCCAACTTTTTTGGCCTCCAGTGGTCCGCCGTTAAGTGCACTTAACGGCCGTTAACTTTTTTTTGATTTTTTTCGAATTTCAGAACAAGATTTTATGGATATTGATCGGGAGGAGTATACGATTCAATTGATGTAAACCTTACTTCGAACTGGGGTTCCAAACGACAAAACGGTCTTCAATCGGGTGTTTAAATTAAAACCTAACGGTGCTTTAACCGGATATCAAAATTAAACCATTTGGAGCAACAATTGGAAGTAAGGTTTACATCAACTGACTCGTATTCTCCTCCCGATCAAAATCCCTAAAATATCTGTTTGAAATTCGAAAAAAATAGAAAAAAAGTTAACGGCCGTTAAGTGTACTTAACGGCGGACCACTGTAGGCCAAAAAAGTTGGATTTGGGACCACTGGAGGGAATAAACTGAGTTGGGATTATTTTCGGCCAATAGGTGTTAGTTGGGATTATTTTTGGCCAATTTGCCAAAACAGAAGGATAGAGTAAAATCCATCACCTTATGAATGTTTATAATAATCAAATGAATCAGAACTCGAAAAAGAGAGAAAAAAACATGCGCAGTCGATACCTGATATCAGAATCTTCATCACAATTGCCTTCGCAAACTGAAATTCTCCTTGGTGAGCACTGACAAATTTGCCCTGAAACAGGGTATTTGTGAAAACAAAATTTTAAATTTGGAATTAGTCACACTACATGAAATAGAAATTTACTTTAGATGTTTTCTGGATTTTAGCAACTAACTTTCTAAAAGAAGCAAAAACTAGAAACCATCTGTTAGTTTATTACTAAGTTTAGTGATCCAATTATAAGTTAAGGGTGGCAATTCTTAACATTAAGATTTTCAGTTTTCATTTCTAATTCCACGTGGCGAGTACATATTCAATAACGGGAAAAATAAAATCATCAGTTGTCAGCATGATTACCGTTTCATTGTATAAGATGGCCACAATTTGATCAAGGTTAGCTTGATGCTTCAATAGAAAAGGACGTATATGATTCATGTACAAATGTTTAGCACCCTGTAAAACAACAAAAGATTTGACCATGATTAGGACCCATAAACATCATTTCTAAAGGGAGCTATTAATTTACTGTACAATAAATATTGTTTACATTGGTAGTTGGAAGCTGAAGCCAAACAAGAAAAGCAAACTTCATATGATGGTAAAGTGGAAACCTGAGAAACCAATTAGTTACAACTTGAGACTGCAATATTTAGCAATAAACTGCACAAAATAAAAAGAGTTTCGTCCTTACCTATTTTAACAACCATCTTTAAACTACTAGCAAAATAGAAACCAGTAAATATATAATTGGTTATGTAACCAAACTCATCCTAACAAATGTAACCTTTAAACTGCGGATGTTGTGGTGGTTGATATCATGCTAGCCGCACATCAGAAGTCGCATAAAATATGTTGATGTGAAAGAATATTTACTTACATGTTTGTAAAATAGAATGTTTTTTAAGATATTAGGAATAAAAATAATTACTAAATGTCACATCAAATGCCATGGCATATACATACACAAGAATGTGTAATATCTGCTATAATCAGTAACACAATGCAAGCTGGTTTGTATTTTGCGCTTAAATTTAAAACTGGTTGCTAAAATCGGAAAAATGTGTAATATCTTTTTCTATTTTATGTGGTTTTGCCCAAACCATGGTGGGTTGAAGATGATACCAGGATATAATTTTGTCTGCAAATATTTCTGCAATGCTAAATGTCCCATACGCTGCATGCAAACATCTCATTGTTAAAGAGAAAAAAATGTACAGAAACAAGACATGACTATTGTCATACAAATAATTTCCAGTTTGATCGTTAACATATTCGGATTTTACCACTCATGGAAGGAAAAATCACTCCGGTTAAACAAAAATTACATTATATAACAAAATCATTACCAAAATATGTATATGAAATTTGGTTTTAAAAAGGGCGACGCGCTCCGAGGCATTTAGGTCTTGAAAGCAAACGCGTGGCTATGCATGACTAAAAGCTGCATCTCTCTTACATATTAACCTTTTAATCAAGTAACCCATTCTACCGCAGACCCTATATATTTGATCAACATGTACATTATGCACTACCTCACGACCGTGAGGCAGTTTTCCAATCACCCCGAGCTTGTGCCTCAGTCGCTCCTTTTAAAACCATAATATTAAAGTTGAAGAAACATTTGATATAACTAACCTGCCCAGTATAAAAGCCACTTTTGTTGATCGGATCTATTATTTGTCTCAATTGCTTTAAAAGTAGAATAAACAGGTAAAACCACTCCTACAGAACAACTGCAGAAGAATAAAACATGTCACACTACTAGAAAGAGAGATCATATGCTTTCTTTTATATCAAAGAGCATAAAAACTAATCAAATTAATTAATCAAGGCTACTAGTAGATTCAGAGATAAATAACAAAAAGTGTCATTAAGATTTTCAACAAGGTGGCAAAAAAATCTTCCGTGTTTTGCTTATTGGAACAGCTTATGCTTAAGCTTACAAGCAGTAGTAAAATTTGGCTTACATAAACAGTTTATAATCAATCTGAAATAATAAATCTCCAATTATTCACCGAAAAAAACTTATCAGTGCAGTAATGACATAACATACCAGGCTGTTTTTAGGACAATATTGGAACCAAGTGGGCAAAGAAGCAACCGCAGACCAACCTACATGTTAGTAACTTTGTAGCATGAGTAGTCGTATAAACATGAAGCATATAAAAACTCCCCAAATATACCAATCATTCAAATTATTATAAATATACAATGCTATGCAATCAAAGGCGCAAGAGACACGCATGCCTAGGTTCTCGGGCTGGGCGAGGATTTGTACTTATTTTTTTAGTGATTAAGGGTTGAGTTTTCTTTTTCATCATCCAAATCTGACATGATTATGTTTACTTTATTCCTTTAAGCTTCAAAAGATTCATTTCTTAATACTCATTGTTGAGTTATATGCATTTGAAGAGGTAACATCCAATAAGTAGAACAATGATCGGAAGACACAGAAGGTACTAGAGAGAGCTTTCGATCAAGATAAAGAGTTAAGATGCTAGTGGGGACCAATTTCCTAACAGATTAACAAACATGTAACAACTTTCGAACGAAACAGGGACCATATGTTTAGTTGTCACTTGTAATGTAATCAAAATTTACACAAAAAATAAAATCAAATTTTTCCATGATCTAATTTAAGAGTAACTCTTTGATTGCTTTTAAATATCTCTTTCAACCTGCTTACTCAAATAGATGTACACATATTTAAGGGTCTTTATAACTAATTTACTGGTCAAAAATGAAATGTATTGGTATGTTTCAAGGGAAAAAAGCCAAAAGTTTTATCAAACAAACAAATTGATGAAGATGGTCACAAAACACAATTCATCTTTCTAATTTTCATCAGCTAGCATGTTTCAATACTATAACTTTATCAATTTTGAAATTAAACAAGGAGGATTAATTTAGGGAACGATTGAATTAGATATATTATAGATTAAGATGAATGATTATAAATCGGAAATGAAACCCTAATTTAGGGGATTTGAGATCAATTACCTCGCTGGGCATAGTTGAACCTAAAATCGACATTGTTTGGAAACAAAAAACCTGCAATCAGATCAAAAACTTGGATTGTTTGATAGGAAATTGAACGGGAGATTGAGGTGAAGACCGTTGTTTTCGTTCGTTATATTGTTGGCGAAGCACATCGTTTAACAACGTAACTTTGCTAATTAGAAATTTTGGTTTCACTTATATATTTTAAAATGTTAGTTACGTTAGCACTAACTAACGTTTTTAAGTATAAAACTACTATGCAGACTTGTGCTTATTGTGGCACTAACTAATCGAACACTTGATAAGAAATTGATAAGGTTTAGAGACGTTGTTGGAACTTGGAAGGGATTATGAAACCGGAGAAGGAGGTGATCGAAGCAAGAAGGATACATCGAACGTATAATGTTACTGCTTTAGTGTGTCTTGCTCTGTATGATATGAAGTCATGGGTTCGAAACCCATGCCTACCAACTTCATTGTTTTCTATGTTAGTTTTATTCATTTTTTTCTCACTTTTCTTAAATTTATTTTAGTGAATTGAACAACATTTTTAATTATTATACCACAACGTACATGACATGTATGTTTCAATTTTTAAAACCAATCCGTTGCAACTTTTTATGTTTTTAATAACTGTGTCGCACCGCAAGATGTGGGCCACAAATCTGTCAACACGTTTTGTTTAATCGTCTAATAGTTTTTAGTTATTAGTAAAAACTATCTTATTCTAATCGGGAAAATAACTTCAACTAATTACAACTCATATATATATAAGCTAATTCCTTCTTGAATCATTAACCAAATAGAATACTAGTAGTAATTTAATTATAATCCATCAACACCTAACTTGTGCATGAAGGGACCAAATATTTTGCCGTTTGACATTGTGTTTCGGTGTATGGCTTTTTCATACACCATGAACGTTTAAGACAACTTTCATGTGAAATGGCTCACAACACGTAATTGATTGAATTTAGCATTGGACATTGGACGGTGCTTGGAACAGTCTCCTTCTTTGTGACAGTTTTGAAGTATGTTTGCGGATAAGTTGTGTTAAGCATCTTGATTTTTGATTGTGGATCGAAGATCTTTTGGATGAGAACACTTGCTAGTAGCAACATTTCTTTGTTTGATTAAAGTTTTTAAACTTACTCCGATGCCAATTCAAGTTCTACAATCAAAATAAAACACAAATAGTTTAAGTAAAACTCTCTTTTACTAATTGGTAATTGGGAAAACAACTCAAAATCGAAACCTAATATTGGTAGGATGTATATACGCTAATTCATTCTTGAACTACTAACCAAATAGAATAATAATTGTACTAGTCTAATAACTAGTGCATGATATGTACTAAAATTTTATGCCACTTGCTTAGCTTTGTATGTCACTTGTTAAATTTCTACACCTCAATCTTTTTTCAAATTAATTTAAGGATTTTCAATCTTTTCTTAGTTATCTTTTTTTTGGAACGGCAGTTGCACCACCAGCTAATCGGTGGCTCAGAAGAGTGTAATGACCGAGCCTAGAAGCCCACGGCCTATCCCCTGTAAGAGGGATTATTTGCGGTAGAATGTGGCAGCTCTCCTAAGAGAAGAATACTCTTCTCGGGGCCCCGACCAACCCTTCCGAAGAGTAGGAAAGTCGGAGTCTAAGACTCGTCAACTAACCGCCCGGGGGAAAACCACAGCAGGAACCTTTAACCTTTTCTATGTAAAACCCCTCTCCTCAAGACTAGAACCCGTAACCTCTAGAAAGTCAAGTATTTTAGCCCATCATTAGAATGCCGTTAGACCAAATGGCCAACCGCAGTTACCTTAATTTAAGGATTTTATTAGTTGTTTCAAAATTTATATTTGTTCGTGTTTTGACTTTAACAAATATTTACTTACATGTTTAATATAATTCAATGCTAATTAATATGTTACTTATTTGATTTTCGTCATTTTATTTGTTTAAACATTACAACGAGCAAAGTTATCCCGTGTTTCGCGTCGAGATATACGATAATATTCACATTGTTAAGAACATATTTGTAAAATTCATAATGAACATTTATGAAATTGGTAAAAATGGTTTAAACATAAGACTCATGTGTTGTCGTAGAGCCGTACAGTGACATTAAATGGTATAAGTTGCAACCTATTCGTTTGAGAAAAAAGCTAATATAAAAAAGGTAAGAAAAAAAGGTAAAGGAACACTTTTTTC
Organism: Tagetes erecta; assembly: GCA_030867185.1. NCBI lineage: Eukaryota > Viridiplantae > Streptophyta > Magnoliopsida > Asterales > Asteraceae > Tagetes > Tagetes erecta. The sequence continues at coordinate 12,896,465 of CM061490.1, forward strand.
ATGTGGAGATCGTTGGCATTCACGTGATTAAATAGCACAACGTGTTGTGATGGTGACATTAAGGTTTTTAATTAAAAAATAGTTGTACAACTAAACAAAACGTCTTGCGTATGTGTAGCCCACATGTTGCAAAAACATAAAAAGTTACTACGGATCAGTTATAGAAATTGAAGCATATATGTCGCGCATACACTATGATATAATACTTTTAAAAAGGTTAATTAAAAGATTAGAGTAAAGAAAAGTGAAAAGAAAACAATATTAAAAACAAATAACACAGAAAACGTAGTTGGTAGTCATAGGATTCGAACCCATGACCTCATATCATATATAGCAAGGCACGCTAAAGCCTTAAGTCAAGAGCATCCCATACAAATATGTGTTTAAGTGGTAGTATAGCGAGTGCTATATTTATATATATATATACAGGTTACTAATCTAGTTATTTATATAGAAGTTACATCTTATAGTTACTCCAATCTGGTTTGAACAATTAACGTATTTAAAGTTGTTCAGTGGCTATATATTGAACAAGGTTTGGGTTCTAAAATTAAAAGTTTTTTTTCCTAAAATGTGTAAACTTTAAGTGTTAATTACATTAAACCAAGATGATAAAACAAAACACTACGAAAAAAGAAATTTTTAAACGGCCATACGCCCAGACGTACATAAACATATCTATACGAAACAAAAACTTAAATCTATAGCTACTAAATCTACAAATTAAAATGTGTCCGATTTATATTCGTATTGTTATAAATGTCTTTTTTGCTTTTGTTTTTGAACAACAATACTTCACATTAGATATTTCGCAAACTCTGAGTAAAACAAGTTTGTTTTTCTAATCACGATAACAAAGTACACATGCAAAGATAAGGGTTCATCATAACTACACCTAATAACTTTGTCTCATAAAATTACTAGTTAGTATTATACATGTTACACACATAACATAAGGTAGGTTTTACAATCAATAGTTTATACGGCATAACATTTCACTGATCATCTATGATGCAGGTATCCACACAATGTTATCGGCCGGCAGAAAATGACACACTGGCGAGCTGCCAGGCTGGCCTCCGAGCACACGAAATGCCACGTGATCACTATCCCAGTTAGAAGTGTCCATGTGGCAGACCGCAATTGCGTCCACTATATTTCCATTTTCACCCCCTAAAGATATCTCGAAAACCCGATTATACCCCTTTTGACCATGACAATAATAAACAGCAGAAGGATATGCCATGGTATGACAAGCCACCATGTCACTAACATTAACCTCCAAAGGCTCATTTAAAAAAGTATATTCTTGCAAAAGGGTGTTTGACATGTTATGAATATCGGTGGTCAACGCTTTTAGTTTGACCATACCGAGTATTCCACGTGTCAAGTCCAGCATGGACTCTAATGAGCTGGCACAAAACCGGGTCTCACCCGGTGTTGCGTCCAGCTCACATTGTTTGAGTGTTTGGTCCATGGCTAGGGCTTGTGGTGAACCCTTGGCTAATGATATGAGTTCTAGAAGATATGAAAGTTTTGAGGACGAAAACGGAATTGAATCGGATTGTTCTCGTGTTAATAACCGAGGGGTTGTTGAAGGATCGTTAACCGCAAAATAAATCGGCATCTTTTTGCCCGAATATAAATCCGTTACGTGGAAGAAAACGTTTAGAGCCGGATCCAAATCATAAAGATCAGTTTTCTCGTAAATATTTATATGATCTTGTTTGGTGTGATCGATCTTTTGGTCTTTGTCCATGATTTGACGACAGCTGCAAAACTGTTGTAGATCAAAAGATTTGTTTCAAAGATGGAGATCAAGATTATGAAAGTTTAAGTTGGAAAAAACAAACTTAATAATAAAGAATATTAGAAAGATTGTATAAAGAAGAGTTACCTGTATAAGAAAAAGAGAATAGAAGATGAAGATGCAATTTGGCAAAGAAGAAGACATGGCTATTAATTTGTTAAAGAGATGCAAACACAATTGTGGGAATTATAGGAGTGGGGATACGCATAGCATACCAAATTCTTTTATGATATTATATTTTTTAGAGTGTTTTATTATTATTATTATTGTAATTATTATTTTTTAACGATAATTTAGATCATTTACAGGCTACTAGTGCATATTATTATTTTTGTATTATGAGGACACTAAAATCTTTTGTCCCAACTTAAAATTATTATTTTTTATTCATAAATAAAATTTTAAATCTATGTCCTCTGTATTTTTTTCAGTTAAAGTTATTTATGATTTCCCGAATATCTACGATAAATATGTAGTTTAAGAAATTTTCTTTTGAAAGTCAACGCTTTTGTAACAATTTATATTTGTAACAACTGAATTTTAAAAGATTATTTTACAAAACAATTTATGTTATATTTTGTACGTAAAATTCAGTTTCAGTTATGTCCTCTCGCTTTTGTATTAAAATGCGAAAGTTGTTGCCAGAATCAGAATGGTAGTGTCCATAAAATCTGAACATATATAAAAGCCTAGGTTAGACCCTGTGTGTACCCACAAGGATTGATCGGTAAATAATATTTATATTGTTTTATAATGAAAAAATTGGTAATAACAAAACATCAAGTAAATTCAAAATATGAAAAAAAGTGTGGATGAATATGGTGGTGACAAGTGGCATTGTGTGGAAGCAAGCTTAGCAAATTATTAGAAAAGATTATTTATGTTATTTCATTGCGTGTATATTTTGTAACAATTTTTATCATTTCATTTTAATAAAATAACAAAAATCATTCTTTATATTTATGTTTTTTGTAACAATTTTCATCTGATGTATAACAAAATTATAGAAAATAATGAAAACTGTTACAAAATCTAAACATAAAATTTTATTTATGTTATTTCATTAGTTTAAGGACAAAAAATGAAATTTACTAAACATATAAAGAACTTCAAATGTAATTTACTCTTTAAATTATTATCCTCTAATCAACAATTTAAGAAATATTAGGTTGACTTTCTGGATTATTGAATACGGTAGTTATTTTCAAATTGTTGATTAAGAAATATGGTAGTTATTTTCAAATTGTTGATTAAGAAATATGGTAGTTATTTTCAAATCTTACAAAGAAGCCGAGGGAACATCATCATCATCATCACCTCCTCATCGTCTTCATCTTCATCTCGCAACTACCACACAACAAATGAACGTCGACCCATCAGAGTCACTGGAGGTGTACACTGCCATCGTCTTGGTATGCTGTAAAGGTTTCGACACCTAGGATTCATATAATTGGCTTTTTTTTAATATCCAAATTAGGATAAAATTCAGATTCATAACTAAAATTAACCTGTAATTCCTTTAGATCCATTCTTAAGCTAATTGAAGATGGTGGTGGTGGTGCTAAGATAGTTATTGGGGCTAAAATTAACCTGTAATTTTTTGGCGACGACGTTTAGCGACGACATGTCGTTGCGAAAAGTATTTATTTTTATTAAAAAAAATTTTCTTTTAAAATAATAATATTTTAATCAGTTTTAGCGACGACATGTCGTCGCGAAAACTATTTATTTTTTATTTAAAATTTTTTTTCTTTTAAAATAATAATATTTTAATCACTTTTAGCAACGACATATCGTCGCTAAAAGTCGTCACATATGTATTTCAGCGACGACAAACTGCATTAAAAATTTGCAGCATTTGACTTTTGGTGACGACATGTCGTCGCCAATGTCGTCGCTGAAAGGTTCTGATGCAGCATCTAGCTGCTGCATTTTCCAGTTTCCGCCCGGTTTTTTCGGGTATTTTTTCAGTAACCAAACCTGTGTTTAAAACCTGTTAATGTATCCTAATAAACAAACAACCACAACACATCATTAACATCTAGCTAACATCATCATCATCATCATAACAAAATAAACACCAAAGTTTTACAAACTAAGTTAGCGAAACTATTTTTACATACTAAAAAGTGTTTCAAAATGGCTACCATATCAAATGTACCAAACTTGAATGTTAAACAAAACTACCAATTAGTCTTCATCATCATCATCATCATCATCATCATCATCATCATCATCATCATCATCATCATCATCATCATCATCATCATCATCCCCGTCATCTTCAACATTAAAGGGGGGAGGGGTCATATTAAGCTTCCTCCAGAGCTGGGCGGTATATGATGCCATCATCTGCTGCACCTCCTCTTCGGTATGTCTTCGGCTATTTGACGAAGAGGAATCAGCTGCAAAGGTAGATTGAGATAGCTTCTGCCCTACCTCCCGGGTCCAACCACGTCGCTCTCCTAACACCTCTTGCTTAATTTCATCTTCAGTCAGCGTGTTATTGGGATCATCTCTCATCTGGATCATATGGGTATGCATGGTTACAACAAAAATAACATAAGTTCAAGTAAAAAAATACTTACATAGTAAAAACAACAACCACTTGATAGACATGAAAGTAAACCAAAAATTAAATGATCTATCCTATGTTGAAGACAATTCATAAAAGTAATCAACACAAATAAGTATCCATTTACATAAAAAAAATCATGAAGAATAACAAAAATCAAACTATCAAGTGGTAAAAAACTATGTAATTAACTTACATAGTTTTGGCGAGCCTGCGGGTCTGTAAAGTCGCCATTTTGAACCCTCATTCTCCTGTAGAGCTCGATGGGGCTTACACCCCGCTGTAAATACATGAAATTAACATAAGGTTGGTGTCATTTATAATGTCAGATCAAAATATAAAACACCTTACATTATCATAACGAATTTGCGCCAAATTTTTCCGACCATGGCGGACCACAATCTCTTGTTTAGCCCGGCACCCCTTGTTCGCTTCGGAGCGTTTCTGAAACTCTCTCCACACCTAAAGTCTACAAATTTATGCCAGTCTTCAAGCCCATAACTACTCAGAGGCTGTTCCCTAAGCGCCTCAGTATTGTTGATCTCTCCCCTATTTGTAAAATGTTGTTGACCAAACTTGCACTTTTGGTTTTTGTAGATTATCCCAAAGTACGAGTTTAGTCCACTCTTAATTGTATGACCCTCCAGCCCATCTAAATGACGCAGCACGTCAAAATACTCCTGCAATATAAAAGTAATTATTAGAGACTTTCATAAACACAACATTGAACTAAAAACAGTTAACCTGCAGCTCGTCATAAATGGTGCTCGTATGATCCGCCGGGACTTGTCTCCATGAAGGGTAATGGTAGGGGATCTTTGAAATTATCGTCCCCACAAGAGAATTAAAATTAACGCTGTTAGGACCAACAGCTATGTACGTCCCCTTATCTCCTTTCTCAAACGCCACCTCCAACAGATTTTTGGAGTTCTTCTTGAAAACATTCTTTAAAGCTTGATTTTTGTTCTTTTGGCTACGCCCTGGAGTCCCCCCTACAAATTCAAGTAAGCAAATAAAAAGTACAAGTAATTATTTTCAAGGAAGTAAATCAAGAAAATACAAGTATTTAAATCATAAGTTTGTCATACCGCTCCCTTAACACCCAAACGATTGGTTCCAATCGCCCTCGGGAGGATCACCTCCAATAAGTACATAAAAGGCCCAATAGGCACAATATGTACATTATAAGCCCAATTAGAGTCAGTTAGCTGTTCGATGGTTTATTGAGCCTTAACCACTCTTTGTTATCTTACGCATGCCTCGTATGTTTCTCAACCATTCTTTTTGGCATAACATAATTCATCCATATGTATGTATAATAGGCCCGACATGTACATAGTAGGCCCAATAGGACCAATAAGTACATAATAGGCCCGACATGTACATAGTAGGCCCAATAGGACCAATAAGTACATAATAGGCCCAATAAGTACATAAAAGGCCCAATAGACCCAATATCCACTTAATATGCCCAATATGTACATGATAAGCCCAATTAGAGTCGGTTCAACCGTTCGATAGTTTATTGAACGAACATGGTTCACCCGTAAATATGTATGTATGTATGTATGTATGTATGTATGTATGTATGTATGTATGTATGTATGTAGAGGTGCACAAAAAAACCGGAACCGGAACTGAACCGTAGGTTCTGAATAGGTTCTACTATTTTTTCCAAATTATAGGTTCCAAAAGAATCGGAACCGGTTCTTGGAAAAACCGGTTCCTGGAAGAACCGGTTCTTGAAAAACCGGTATGTTTTAGTGTTGTTATTTATTTAATGTTTTAAAAGCTATATATCTTGTAATATTTAAAAATTTTAATGTTACTTCCGGCCCATATCATAGAAAAAAAGGTATTTTTAAGAACCTGAACCGGTTTTTTAGGAATCGAAACCGATTCTTTAAGAACCGGAACTGGTTCTTTAGGAACCGGAACCGGTTACTAGGTTCTAGTTTTTTCACCAAAAACCGGTTCTAGAACCGAACCGGTTCTTGTAAGAACCGGTTCTTTTAACGCCAACAAGAACCGGAACCGGTTCTAGAACCGGAACCGGTTCTTCAAAAAAACCGATTTGTGCACCTCTATATGTATGTATGTATGTATGTGTGTATGTATGTATGTATGTATGTATATATGTATGAAGGAATGAATATGTGAATGTATGTATGTATAATAGGCCCAACATGAGTATAATATGCCCGAAATGTACATAATAGGCCCAATAAGTACATAAAAAGCCCAATAGGCCTAATATGTAGATAAAGGCCCAATAAGCCCGATATGTACATAATAGGCCCAATAAGTACAAAAAAGCCCAATAGGCCCGATATGTACCTAATAGGCCCAATAAATGAGTATAATAGGCCTAATATGAGTATAATAGGCCCGATATCTTTTGGCGATGACATGTCGTCGCCAAAGTCGCCACCAATAAAATGGAGGGAATTTTTTTACGAAAGCGGAAAAAAAATTCTAAAAATTTCACCAAAATGTTTTTGGGATGACTTCAAGTCGTCGCTAAAATTTATTTGACTTTTTCAGTCTTACTTATTTATTAAAGAAAATAAAAAAAAATTTGGGACTACTTTTTGGCGACGACATGTCGTCGCGAAAAATAATTTGACTTTTTTTGTCAATATTTAATAATTAATGAAATGGAAAATTATTTTGCGACAACTTTTTGACATGTCGTCGCTAATAATAATTAAGTTTTTTTTGCCAAAATTTAAATGATAAAGAAAATGGAAAAAAAAATTTTGGACGACATTGGCGACGACACTGTCGTCGCCAAAAAGAATTTGACTATTTTGGTCAAAAAAAGCAAAAATTTTTGTCGTTTAGTGGGTTTTTAGCGACGACATCAATGTCGTCGTCAAAAAGTTGGTTGTCAAAAGTCAAATTTCTTGTAGTGCTTGTTCAATGAATGGGATGTTATTGTTAGTCTTATTGATGACTAGGTTAGGGAATTTTTTATAATTAGGCTCTTTTTTGTATTTTATTTGACCAGAGGGGTAATTCTTGATAGATAAGTACGAGAAGAGTACCCGCTTTTTACATTGACGGGCTCTACAACATTTGTATCCGCCCCTATTCATGTATTCATGTATGTAAATGCATGTAAACGTGGATTTTGATCGTGAAAGAAAGTGGAATAATGTCACAAAGCATTTGTAGTGTCATATTGTGGAGGTGAGGGTTTCACAATCACATGTGGTGTAAAACAACATTTGCTCCTACCCACTAGATCGAGTTCAATTAATTTGGACTCTTATCATAAAGTCAACTAGAACAATGTAATCTCGTGTTTTGTCGCCTATATGCACCAATCAAGTTGTCTCGTGAAAATAGAAGTTGATGTCATATATATGGCGAAAAAAAACACTAATAAAAATTACATTAAACATAATGGGCATTTACATATCTCTTTATAAGATTATATATTACATACTAGTTTAATGTCCATGCAATGCTCAGAAACATAATATCCAGATGATTTTAATGATATTCATAGGGCATGAAAGGTTCCAATCAATTTTTTCAAAATGTAATTCGTTATTATAATATGTTATATAGATTATGTATAATATTTTAATTATAAAATTATTATTATGAGATAAACTCTCAAATAATTCCAAGTAAGCAAAACAACTCTAAATAGTTGACACATATGCTCGGGAAAATAATACCCAGATGATTTTAATTGATATTCATGGGGCATGGAAGGTTCCAATTAATTTTCAAATAAAACCGTTATAAAACCAAAACACAAGATTTATTTAAAAACTATTTTTTTAATATAACAATATTATACTCAAATTAAAGAGAATTAAATGCTCAGTTTTATGGTGTAGTTTAAAAAAAATAATATCGTATAAAAAGTTATGGATGGTTAAAAGATACTAAGGTATTTAATTATATCATATTACTAATTTATTCTTAAGTTTCATTTATATACCTTATTAAATATAAACTGACCCGTGCATACCCTAGTAAAAAGGGTTGAAAATGTAACTATTTTTAAGTTTTTATAGTTTCTCCTAAATATTAGGGGTTCAAAATGTAATTCGTTTTATTATAATATAGTATTATAGATTATATATACATATTTTAATTATAAAATTATTATTATGAGAGAAATTCTCAAATAATGCCAAGTAAGCAAAAAACCCTAAATAGTTGACACATAAGCAAAATTCTTTTTCCAATATTATATAGAAGATTTACACACTTCTTAAATATGTAATATATGTGGTTTAAGAAGAGGAAATATATAATTGAATTTAAGAAGTGTGAAATCTATCTAATAAATTAAGGTTTTAGGGGGCAAACTTTTGGGGGGAAAAACATAATGTGTTTTATAAAAGGGAAAATTTATTAGATAGATGTTGATGGAGACAAATTTTATGATTAATGGTTTTGTTGATGGAAAATTTATCACACGGGTGTTAAACCTAGTATGTAATAAATGATTATATGAAGGGGATATATGTAAATATCTCTAAACATAACTATCCCAATATATTGTCGTCAAACGAAAGTATCGATAAAATTTCTAAAAATCCTATTTATGAAAAATGCTCCTAGTAAATTTGTTTTTAACAACATTGTGACAACTTTATCTTAAAAGTTACGACAACTTAGCCACAAAACTAGTTTATAGCTTAGTTATACTTTTTGTTTGCGACAAAATAAGGGCAAATTAATTACGGGATAAATTATGGTCTTTTTTGTTTTTATTATTCATAAAAAATTTGTTACAAAAATATTAATTTGTCAGAAGTTTGTCCAAAATCGTTTTCACGTTTTGTCAAAAAATCATTTTTTATTAGTGGGTCGTTAGTGAACTTTTAAGGGTCATTTACATATATCCCCTTCTTAAGATTATTTATTACGTATTTACCCACTCCTTAAATTCAATTACATATTTCCCCTTCCTAAACCATATATATTACATATTTATCCAATTTCTTTAAAATAGCCTTTTAATTTACTATTTTACCCTTAATGATCTTCATAAATATATTTTTATATTTTCTTATGGTTTGTGTAAAAGAAGGGGTAAATGAGTAATTTATTATGTCAAAGGGGATATATGTAATTAAACTTTAGGCATGGGTAAATATGTAATTGATGGACTTAGGAAGGGGAAATATGTAAAAAAACCAACTTTTAAAGGTTCTGACAATTCGAGTTCGGGGGACCAAATGACCACTAATAGTTAGTGAACTTGTTTTAAGTATGTTTTGTGAAATATGGAGTAATATTTTTACTTAGAGTAAAGTCTCACTTTTGCATTATTGACTTTTTATGATTTTAACCATTTGTACTCTTACGATTTCAAAATCATATTTGTTTTCAAAAACGAAAACAAATACGGCTTAGGATGGTGGTGGTGTTCGGTGGTTATGGTGTGGGATGGTGGTGCGGGGTGGTGATGGCATGGATGGTGGAAAAGCAAAAAAAATATATATTTAAAAAGAAGGGGTCATGTTGGATGGGCGGGGTATATTTATAACTTATATTTTTTTTATTTTTGGTTAATTCAAGGGTATTTTAGTCTTTTTACGTAAATTTAACCGAAAATCTAACGGAGTGGTTCAATAGTGATGCAAACGAAAATGTAGCGATATAAATGATTAAAATCTATGAAACTTTAGGTACACAAATGAAATTTACTCTATCGGTGTCACACCCCGACTCCCAGGGTTCGACACGTTGCATAACATTAGCCAATCGAATAAAATAATGTAGCGGAAGACTTAATAAAAGACCACAAATACGGTCCCAAATTTAAATTTTCATTAATTGTCTTAAAACATAAACAAACATTGTCTAACACTCGATAGGAGTGTGATACATTAAAACTAAAGATACTAATCCCAAGCATCTTCAGTTCACTTCTTCCTCCTATGTGGAGTTTCATCAACCAAACAGTCTTAGCTAGGCCTTCCTAGCTAATGTCCTCGATTATTTCTTTCACCTGCATCACGAGCTAAAAGACATCAACAACTATGTGTTGGTGAGTCGTAACCAGTGACGTAAGACATATAAAACATTTAGACATCATTATTCATATATGTGTGGTGATAAGTTATCTACAAGTCAACTCTTCATTACGCCACTTGGTGACGTCATCTGACGTAATGCTTGCTAATATGTATACCGCATACATGATTATCTAAGGCACCTATATGGCAAATCTATGCCATAACATTTCATCACATCCCGGGCATCGGGTGCCTTTCCTGTTACGAGCAATCAGTCTACCTAATTGGATCCAACTAGACGCATACATATCCCAAGGCGGAGCCGGTAGTTCTCGAAGATCTACCCCCAGAAGCCCTGCCTTAATGACTTGCCCTGTGGCATGTAGCCGCCATCCCGAATAATCAGGATGACTCGTCAAGAAGCTTATTACCGCGGACCAACTCACATAACAACCGGACGAACCTGGAGTTGAGATGCGTTGATCACCAGGTAGCGATCTACTTATAACCACATACATATTCAATACATTTAACACATTTCATACTTTTCATACATGCTCGGATACAGTCCCAAAATCATAAAACATATAAAAGAGGGGCGGTTAGACTCACCTTCTGATGTAGCCTACGTATCACAAGCTAGTGGTTAATCAAGACAACCCTGTAAAACATTTCATACTTATCAGGATTCATTCCCCTAGGGATAATCTTATCAGTGTTTTCTCATCGATGCATTACCTTAGTCACGTCATGTGACTTTGGTGATGACTTTAGTCCTTGGCATAATCATTTTTACTCAGAGTGTTTTTAACATATGAGTCAGGTTATCCTATGTTCTTATTATCAATCTATTTGAAAAGCCACAACATCATATCCTTGTGTTTTCTCACAAGGTTCTATCATTCTTTTAAAAACATATTTCATTCCTAGTAATATTATGTGACTAGGAAGACTCTATTCTAAAACCCTGGTATTTCCATGGACTTAAGTCATACATATGCTACATGAGTACGAGATCTGAGACGTTACCTAAAGATTTGGACAGAGTGGGGCTTGGGTACGGAAGTCTCTCTGGGTTTGAGCAGCACTTCGGCAGCACCTCGCTTCGTCTGTAAGATCTTAAGCTCACACGTACGAGAGAGAACGCCGTTCACTACTATAACGGGTCTCGTTTTAGTAACTTTGGGTGCATATAAGATAGTAAGTAACTCGAAGTAAACTAAAAACGAATCTTACCGATTACCGAAAGTACCTCGTAAGCTTCTCGTGAGCAAACCCGCACTCGAACCGAGCTTCCGAATACTTCCGTTCTTTGCCGAAAGCTTGTCGGGACTTTGTTGGGGCTTCGCCGGGTGTTTTTGGCCGGAGATGGCTTAGAGAGAGAGAGAGAGTGAGTGTGAAGAGATGGTGCAAGAAATGAAGGGGGTCGCCCCCTTTTTATAGCTGGTGAACCTGCCCTACGCGATACGCGCAGGGCATGCCTTCTCCTGCGCGCATTGCGTAGGGGAGGTGGTTTTGCTCGATAACAGCGGCTGCCCCTGATTCGCGTACCCGGTATTCTCTGTCCTAGGCGATACGCGCATGCCAAGCCTCCTGCTGCGCGTATCGCATAGATTAATTTTTTTAAGTCTTTTTATTCTTGTATGAGACGAAGTGTCACAATCTGTACTTATGATACTTATGAAAACGTAAATAATCTAAATGTCCATTTAATGCTAATATATATTGTTGTCAAAACTCAAACAAAAAATGTAATGATAGAAAATCTAAGCACCAAGGGACCACCAAAATGTTTTATTTGTCTTTTGACTATTAGGTTACATTTCAAAGTTGACTTTCAATTAAATGCAAGATAATGCTGGTTAAAGTGACGCACTTGCTAAACATGTTATATATTCGTGGGTTGTCCTATTTGATTTGTATGTTTTAAAATTAAAAGGCACGGCATATAATACATGTATTTTAAAATGGTTAATGTTCGATACATAGTAACATATGATATTTTTTTAAGTCATGCATGATATTAAAAACTAACACCTTTAATTGAAAATATACAAGGGAAGAAGAGATGATATTTTTGGATCCCTTAATCACTGAGATGGTGACGGATATAAACAAAAATCTTAGGGATAGTAATAAAAAAAATCGTTTACGGGATAGTATTATATCTAAAAAGGTAAAAACAAAAATTTGTATGCATTACACGACTTACTTTAAGAATAAATTTTGTTTAGTGAATATATTAATTTGTTTGTAATTTTGGTTAATCATTTAGCACGACTTCAACATTATGGATTTGACTTACTTATCGTTTTGACCTCTAACATTTGATATTTCGTCGTTTTTTAATATGTCACACATTACGGTTTTGCGACGTGACGTACAGGACATGAGATTTTTTTATAAATGCATATGACGAAGTTACATACGTAAGACCCAACTGCGTCACCCGGCCGCTATAACGTATAACCAGCTCTTAAATCTAATTAATTAATAATTAATAATACATGATATGGTGCTAATTAGGTTTTGACACCTCAGCTATGAGCTAACATGGTTCATAGTTTTAAAAAAACATGTTTTTGTTAGTTTATTTTGTTAGGCATCAACGTCCAAACCAAACCACAAGATTGCCACCTAAGCATAACATGGTTGATATTGAATAATCTAGATTTATGTTGTTTTCTATATCACAATTATGACCGAATTATAGTTTTTAGACCATGTGTAGTGAATAAAGCCCCTTAAGGGACTTTGTATGTTATATGTAAGTCAGCTCATCAAGGGGTTTTTTGCCTAAAATTATATAGTGGAAAGAGCCCCATAGAGCCCCTTCCAATAATTGAGTAATAATTAGTTATAGAGGAATTCACCAATGAAAATATATACAGATCTTGGAGTTAACAAATAATAGGCGTTTTGTGGGCAACGTCCCAACCAAAAATCTAGTCCAAAACGCCCCTATGTAATGGGAGAGGGAGCGCTTTCGGGCGTTTTAAAGGGGTAAAACGCCCCACTACACATGGTCTTAGACAAACATATATAATTAATTTATAAATAAACCAAAACGAAGTCAAATTATGGACATCAATATCTAGAATTTTATTTGTGGATCCTACAAGTACATAACATGGGACCAACAATTTAGATATAAAGAGTTTTAATTAGGTCAACTTATCATCAATCTATAAATAATAGTATACCATGTCAATGGAACCACATAACCACACAAGACAAAGGCATGATGAGATCTCTCTTACCTTTTATCATCCTCTTCTCCTTTCTCTTGGTAAGCATTCATTCAAATTCCAATTTCATAGCAACCCATCATAATCTCTTTTGTTTGTTCATTTAATCTTTTGACAATTCATACAATACACAAGAAAAATCAAAAGATGATAAACTTCGAAGATACATCAGTTGTACCAAATACTGATATTTTAAAGCGCGTTCTTTCATCTTAATATAAAAGAATATATACGGTTTATTTACATGGAACCCATGATAATTCCAAATCTAATTTTTGCTTTATATGTGATGGTTTGATGGTTAGATTGCGCGTACTAATGAAGCAAGAAGCAATCCTACGGAATATTGGAGAAGTGTAATGAAAGATGAACCCATACCAAAGACGATTCAAGATGTTTTGCCTCTTCAAGATGATTTGAATGTAAACAAGAACCTATTCATCAGAAACTTCGATTTAAAACCGAATCTTATAATTTATCGCTCTCATGTGGTGTATAGTGAAAAAAATCATCATATAGTTTCTTCTTCGTCATCGGATGAGTTGACTTAATTCCGAATCTTAGTTGTGGTAAAAGTCAAACCTTGGTTGTTAAGTGCTTATGTATTGTAGCCTTGTTGGTCTAGTTGTACGTGGTGATATTATTGTTTATAAGTAGTGAAAGTTTAGATGATTTATCCTTGCCCTATTCAAACTCTTGTTGAGGTTATATAGGTATTCACTTTTTAGTTATATTCTAATGATTTAATCTTCTATTATATATAAGCGACGTCTGAGTCTTTTGTATGTAAGTTCGTCACACACGTTGATACAAAAAGTTTCATATCCCGTACGTTATGGTGTAAAGTCGTAGTACGTCACATATATTAAAGGAAAAATATACATCCAAAATTAGAGGTCAGATGATGACTAAATCAAAGTCGCAAATATGTTAAAGTAGGGTATGTGGACCAAATTTGTAAATTACAACTAATACAAAAACAAAAAAACTTCTCACAACAAGGATTATTGTTAAAATGTATATGTATATATATCTACATATTCTAATAATTGAGTAACTCATCCACATGTCAACAATCTAACTACTCCACATAGGAATTTGCTTAGGTGTCATGCTCTCATTTAATTTGATGAAGGATTTGAAAGCGGATCATGGTATGCTCCATATTCGAAATAACCCGATATGTTCAAATAAAAAAATACCAAATATCATGAATTATCTATTAAATCGATATGTTCAAATAAAAAATTTACTATTATCATGATTTATCCCTTAACCCGATACGTTGAAATAAAATATTTATCAAATATCATTATTTATCTCATAATCCGATATGCTCAAATAAACAATTTACCAATTATCATAAATTATCTCCTAACATGATATATTCAAATAGAAAATTATCAATTATTATAAATTATGTCCTTTATTTTTTTCCTAGGAAAATATTTGTAAATATCCAAATCGATTTAATAAATATATGTTATAAATAAATTTAATTAAAACATATATAATCAAAATTCCGTGTAATACACGGGTAGTAATCTAGTATATATATTAATAGACAAAAACAAAAAAACTTCTCACAACAATGATTATTGTTAAAATGTATATGTATATATATATATATATATTAAAATGTATATGTATATATATATATATATATTATAATAGACAAGATAAATGAATAGTGTTTTGATGACGTCATTATGACGTAAGCAAAAAAATTCACCAAACTTCGCTTTCATAGTTTCTAACGAGCCGGACACATAACGATCAAAGTAAATTTGATATTTTTTGATTCTCAAGAAACTTTCATTTTATGGTTGTAATACATTTTTGTTTCGGTTGTCTCATCGGACTTGGAAGGTACCGATAACATTTGAAACTGAAAATTTTGTTTGTCGTCCAACGCTGTCGTTTTTTTATGATTCTATTGTCGTATATTTTGTTCATTCACCCGTATTTAACCCTCGTGACGTGTGAGGTGTAAAAATACCTAGTAGAAAAACCCAAAAATGTGTTTGTTTACCCGGTAACATGTACATGTATCTAAAAATAAATATAAGTTGGGTTTATTGTTGATGGTGTAAGTAAATATACGAAGGCAAACTTTCAATATAGGGGGTTAAGGATGTAAGTAGAAATCGGTCAAAAGAAAGGTAGGGGGACGACTTCCATTCTGTGACAATTAATTTTGCTGACACAATTAGTTATAAAATGTTGACTCTGAAGGGTCTTTGGATCTAGCTAGAAGAACTTGTAGATGAACTACTTGATGGTCTAGATCGAATAAGCTCCAAGATATATCAAATCCACACTAACAATTTTTGACAAGAATTAGACGTCGAAAACTCCTCTGCTGACTTCAACTAAAGAAGAGTTCAACCAATAACTTCTATCAAGGAAGGGTCCTCGTGTCATTTGAGTCCTGGGCTGACTCTCTCACGCCATGCAATGAAGAAATAATCTTTGGCAAAGTTAATCCTCATTGCGCCATGTGAGGAGGGAATGCGTGATTGTTTTTTAATATTTTGAATTTAATGTTTCACCACCATCCTATATAAATTCGTTCACACCATTATCAACCATAAATCACTACAAAATTTTCAACCTTACTTCCATTGCTACTTTACTATCATTCCATTACCTCGACTTTTGAATTCACATGTTTTTTTACTGGTAAAGTTTGATTTCTTGGTTTAGCTTTTATTTTTTAACTTTTGTATTTTGAGTCAAGTTTAGGTTTTTCTATTTGAGTCGTACTTTACTTTCGGGTTGTTTGAGCTTTATCGTGCAAGAATGCGATCGATCTATTCGTACTCAGTTTCCATTCGAGCGGGTACAATCTTAGTTATCACTCATTGTAAAGGACAACCTGAAAAGGTCGTGTGCTTGGTCCGATTGCGAATGAAATCCTATACAACTGTGTGCAAATAGAAGGTAAGACTCAAAGGGAATTTTGCTTACATCAGAGGATTTTGTTTCATTTTACTTTTTTATTTTTAGTTTGTATATTTTATTTTTAGTTTTTATGTCTAAAACACATACATTGAGGGCGATGTATCTCACATGTGCTTGAAGCTGAAGTATTCAAAGTAAATCACCAACTTCTTACTTGTCAGCTTTCTTGTCTAGGTCCTTAGTCATTGTCATACATGAAAGGTTGTTTTTGAGAAAATAAAGTACAATGGTTTAACTGAGGTACTAAGATGAAGATAGACATTTCATGCATGTTTGTTTATTATTGAATATTTAGTAGTTAAATGTGATATGTTTCAATCATGAAACTTAGTTGTTGCACGAAAATAATAAAGGCACTAGAATTAACCCTTAGGAATATCTTTAAACATTTTATTTTTATTTTTAGATCCTACCCTTTGTGGCATATTCATTAGACACCACCGACCTTTTAACCCGTTATTAAAAAAACAAAAAAAAGGAAAAAAGAAAGAAAAAAAAGAGAAAAGAATATAGCGAGCCTTTTTATTTTTTCTTGATTATTTTCGATGAATTCAAATCGGATAGGTATAGGTTTCCTCGTTCTTCGGTAAGGTCAGTGTGGACATTCGCTACCATGTTCGACGTGGGATGAAACGATCGCATTGCTCGAATAGTCTGGATGGCGCCGATAATAGTGAGCCCAGGCCAATGCGCCTAATGAATATAAATGAAAAGATGACCAATGTTAGTGTATCCCAAATTAGAATGATTAGAAGCACATAAAATGGGCCAGTGTTTTCTAGACACGCATATAAATGTTTACCTATTGTGACATTAATAGACTCTCAAAGAGGGCCTGAACTATTCGAGTTTCATCAATTTTTATCTATTATCCACACCTTACCCTAAGCCAAAATTAGTTAAAGTCCTTTTGATGCGTGTGTTCAACTTTGGTGAATTGTGAGAAATACACTTGCATGCATGGCGGAGATTGGTCGGCTTATTACACCTAGTTAGACGTCTGGATTTAATTAACTGTTATGTCATTGTTATATTGTTTTTGACTTGTTAAGTTGGGTATGACTTTAGACCTTAACTGGGGTTGGTGTTAATTAGTGAAATGTGTTTGATTATAAAGGTGAATAGTGACAGGAGACTTTGCTTGAGAGCAAGCAAATGGTAAATGTGAGGATGTGATGAGTGGATGACTAAGCAACACTTATTGTGTTTAAGTATATATATATTTTTCTGCCCTAAAGTAACTCTTATAATTGATTCATATTTGTAGTTTATAAGTATATTAAAAGACATCTCCTCTTATAATAATTTGCTAACCCTTGTCTCCACACAATGTCACTTGTCACCATCATATTCATCCTAACCTTTTTTCATATCTAGTATACTTTATTTGATGTTTTGCTATTACTAATTTTTTCATTATAAAACATATATACTTTTTATCGATCAACTCCGTAGATACCTACAGGGTCTAACCTAGTAAGTTATAAATATAAAGTTTAACTAAATCTTGAGAAGGTGTGCGAATCTTGTCACATGAACCATTTAACTATTTTTCTTTATTTACTCCATAAAGAGAGAATGAAACAGGAGACGAAAAGAAGATTCAAAGGCTACCGGGCTGAATTGTTGTTACTTGGGCTAAATGCTAAAGTAGTTAATGTGGGCTATACTTGAGACTTTGGTCTCTTGGGTTGGTAGAACCGTAGAAGACCCACACCTGAAGGTAGAGGTGCAAAAATCGATTAATTTCGGTTAATCGGTTATTTAATACCCTAACAGGTTATTTTTTGTTATTGAGAAAATCGGTTATTCAATTTAACCAGTTCGATTAATAACTGTTTTTTTTTCAAAATTTTCGGTTATTTTACTTTAACCGGTTCAGTTAATTAACGGTTTATTCTAATATTTTATTATTTTTTTGATTTTTTCCCGGTTAACCTGTGGATCGGTTAAAATTCGGATTTAAAAAACCCGGTTAATAACCAGTTATTCATAAAAAATTCCTAATCAGTTACGAACCTGTGGCTAAAAAAATACCATAACCAGTTATTTCTCAATCGGTTAATAGCCGGTTTCGGTTATTGAACCGGTTATTTTGTGCACCTCTACCTGAAGATCATGAAAGTGGTAGTTTATATATGATTATATGAGGGCAGAAGATTTTTGGAGAATTGGCACTTTGGACGCGCATACTCTTATGTCTGCTTCACGTGTACCACACACAGACATTATCATATGCAGAGTGTTGTTATTTCGAAGACGTTTCATTAAAAAAACGTTTACGCGAGCTTTTCTTAATGCAGACTTAGACCGATCATTTCTAAAATCTTCTAAGGTCCGAAAAGGGTTAAACACCATCAACCAGTACCACCACCCACTGTCCACTACCACCACCCACAGTGCACCACCACCACCGTCCACCACCACCCACCACCCACCACCACCCACCACCACCCAGAAACTTTTTGTTGTGTTGTTCCCTTACTTTCTTATAACTTCTGATCGTTTAGTTTGTTTTTCGGTTTTGTAAATTCTGATTTCACGAAAGTATCTAAAAATGGTTTTGATTATTAATTGCTTATGTACATTTGATTTAACTAAATGAAACGATGTAATGTTAATCAACTTAAAACTACGTAGTGGTAGAATAGTTATGGAGAAAAAATAATCATTTAAATTGGACATAAATAATAATTTTAAGTTTTATGACAACCATGTATTCACTTCCCTTAAACAAATTGTAGTGGTACAATAATCATGAATAAAAAATAATCTTTTAAATTAGAAATCTATCCAATAAATCAAGGTTTTAAGGGGGGTAATTTTAGAGGGGGAATTATTTGTTTTATAATAGGAAGTTTAGGAGAGAAATTAAGGAAAGTTTTTCATCATCATTTATGAGTTGATAAAATTAAATCTTTAAATACTAAATATTCACAAATCATTAAGCATAATTGTTATAATTTATTTATAAATGTTATTATTTAATCTGTGTGTAACACACAGATATTAAACCTAATACATAATAATTTTAAGTTTGGTTGAGTAAATGTAATATTTTTTAAGTTTATAATTATTCCTTAAAAGGGTATAGTGGTTATTTAGTGAAATATTATGTCGATGAAATTTTAAATATTGATTGGATATATATGATAATGAAAAAATTACATTTTTCATCCTTTACGTTTACACATTTTTTTTATTAATTGTAATTTTTTGCTAAACTTTTCACACAACGTCCTTTATGTTTAAAAAAACGTTACATTATTACTCCTTTACTCTAACCCCCGTGAAAAATTCTTGTTAAAGCATGTCACTTGTAGATCACGTGAGGGCAAATTTGTCTTTTCCAAACTCATTTACAACTTATGTTTTGATTAAAACCCCAACTTATATAAGATATAAGTTGTAAAGGGTAGAGGGAAGAAAGGTCTGCCCTCACATGTCGCACATGACAAACTTTAACGAGATATTTTTAACAAGTGTTAGAGTAAAGGACTAATGGTGTAGCATTTTATAAACATAAAGACTGTTTGGTGAAAATTTTAGTAAAAAATGACAATTGGTGAAAAGTGATGTAAACATAAAGGACAAAAATTGTAATTTGTTTTATATAATAATTATATCATTTGTAGTGATATATATGTAAATGGTTATATATTATCCGTATAAAATTTAAAATAAATTTATATGAAATTTAAAATTTAGGTTAAATATACATCTGAAATTAAACATAATAATTTTTAAATTATAAAAATTTGTAAGTGTTAATTTTATTATGTTATATTATAAGAAAAATTGGATTTTAAAAATCTAAATTTTCACCTATTGGCCAGTAGAAATTCTAACCGAGAAAAATTCTTAGTGGAGATCAAACTTTCAAACAGTTTTTTAAAGAGTCACCGTTAAAAAACAACACTTAACACTGTTAAGTTTTTTTCGAATTTCAAACTAATGTTTTAGGCTTTTCATCGGAAGTAGGATACAGATGGATTGATCTAAATTTACTTCGAACCGGTGCTTCAAACGATAAAACGATTTTACGATACCGTAAAACGTACATCAATTAAAGCATTGTTTCGTCATTTGAAGCACCAGTTTGAGGTAACTTTTACATCAATTGATACCGTAAAACTTATATCAATTGAAACATTATATTGAAATTAAAAAAAAAGTTAAGGACGTTAAGTGCTTTTATATGTAGCTCTTTAAAATATATGATTTAAAGTTAAGATCTCCGATCCACCAAATATTTTCTCTGTTGAAATTTCTAATAACCACTAAGTAAATTTTGAATTTTTAAAATCTAATTTTTCATATGTTTTAAACTTTTTATACGTGATACGCCCCTTTCCCACTTTCTTACATATTTGAACAAAATCCAGATCAACGAGTCAATTTAGTGGATTAAGGTGACATAAAATAATAAAATAATCAAAAGTTAGGTTATTTTACAAAGTTTATTATTTTAAAATGTAATCAGTGAGTATTTTAGTGATGATTCACGTGACATAAATTAGTATTAACAAAATAATCAAAAGTTAGGTTATCTTACGAAGTTTATTATTTGAAAAAATGTAAGAAGAGATTTGGGTCGACCTTCTACTAAAATCCTTATTGTAAATTTGTAATTATACTTTTAAATGATAAACTCAATGTTATTTTATTTTTAATTATTTTTTGTTGACTCTCTTTTTGTATGCAAAACATATATTAAATTTTTCATTTTTTTAAACATGTATAACTTTGACAACAAACATTGTTTTAAATTATACCATAGAAACAAGTGTTTTTTATATTTAAAACTAGAATACCCGTGTGTTACATACGGATTAATTAAAAATATTTTTAAAAAAATATAATCACTATATTTAAAGATTTGTAAATATTTTTTGTAAAACTACCATTAATCATAAATGTTTGTCTCCATCAACTTTGTAGTTTAAAATTTTTTACCTCTTAAACTTCCTTATATAAAACAAATGATTTCCCCTAAAAAAATAGGCTCCTAAAACCTTGATTTATTAGGTAGACTAGGTTTAACACCCGTGTATTACACACGGGTTAAATAATAATATTTATAAAGAAATTATAATCATTATGTTTAAAGATTTGTAATTTGTAAATGTTTAATATTTAATGATATTGCTCAATCAATTTATTGCATGACACTTAATATTTTTCCTCTCAAACTTCCTATTATGGATTAAAAAAAAATTCCCCCCAAAAGTTGCCCCCTAAAACATTGATTTATTATATAGACTAGGTTTAAAACCCGTGTATACACACGGATTAAAACTTGCGTATACTCATACATTAAGTTTAAAATATATGAATAAAAAATTAGAACATAACATATTAATCAAACCACATTAAATCAATAATTATATAATTGAACTACAATGGATAATTTCAATTGATTGTTGTAATTGATTTGTTACAAAATAATTGTTGATTTTATTAGCGGCAAGTTAAGATTAATTCAAATCACCTTTAAATTTTGAAATCAATTACAACAATCATCTTTGATTTGAAATCAATTGAAGACTTGTTTTTTTTTTACAGGGAAACGAATAAAGCTCGGCTACCTGGGGTAACCCAATGCGAAAGACAACCCTAAACGCTCTGCGAACACAGACAACGCTGGGTAGCCGAAACCCACCTATTAACCTGACTCCAATTCGGGGGAAACCCACTAACCCGTCCGCCCGTAGGCACGACGACAAGCTAGTGGTAAAACTCGTTTGGCTCAGAGATCGAACTTGTGTTGCCACAAGTCTCCCTTCATTGCCCCCATTTGCCCCTTCCAAAGTGGTGGTAGTGGGACTAGAACTTGGGTCTCTTTTGGAGAATCCAAGCCTCTTACCACTACACCACATTGAAGACTTGTATTTTGGAAAGCCCCAAAATCATTTCCTTCCTTTCATTTAAGTGGTTGGAAATTTTAATCTTCCCACACACCAAAAATCGATTTATGAAATCCCGCTCAAATTTTCTTTCCCTCAAATGTACCGCTCAAAAATCGATTTAAAAACATAGTTTTTTTTAATGAATTATGGGATTTTAATAATCTAAATTTTAGTGTCTTGGCCAATATTAATCATATTTTAAGAAACCATATGTAACAGTCCCAACTTGTAAACTATTTTCTTACTTCGAGAATGTTCTAACTGGTCATTTTTGTATGTCAAAAAAACCTGATGATCATATATACGGTGACATTCACATTGCCGTTACTAATAGTTAGTTTTCATTGTAATATATTAGCTTTTAATTATTGTATTGTAAATTGTGGCCAGCGAAACTGGTCACAGTGTTGACAATTTCGCTACAACGAAATTGTCAACGAAACTGGCTTCTGTTCTTCTATAAATAGAAGTTCTATTTACTTGTTTTGCAACTCTTAGATCTTAATGTTATGCTCCCTTAAATGAGTTCATACATTTTTATTATTGCTAGGAGTTTTCTTATTTACTTATTTTGAGCGTTTATGCATGTTGTATCTTCTTGTTGGTTGTTGGAAAATGGTTTAAATATAAGTATCATATTTCTAGAATCAAAGTTTATCTACAAGTTATTATATCAATTGTTAACCTGTGGATTTGGTTAGATCTAGTCATTCAAAAACACGAAATATCGATCATATGGACGAACAAGGGTATTAGAGCCTATGTGCTCTTGGTTATTTGTGTTCTAGCTAGTTTTTGGTATTTGGACTTTTCAACCTTTTTAGATCTGTTTTATGGTTATTATTCATGGAATTTGATTGAGAAAGTTATGTTTTTGGGTTGGGAAACTTGTGTAATCATCATATCTATAATTAGTTGTGCTTTTTGTGAGTTTTGAAGATTTTTGACGTTTTTACATGAAAATGGGGGTTTCATATTCAAAGTGCGAAACTATTCTGTTGGTGCGAAACTATTTTTCCTTGTGTGAAATTATCTGTTCATTTGGTCTTTGTTGTCTGTGTGTTCGGTGTGATACTACCACACGAAAGTTCACTGTTTTAATGTTAATTCTAGTGCGAAACTGCTACCCATTTATTCACAGTATGAAAGTTCTCGATTGTGCGAATTTACAATTTCGTCCCGCGAAATTGCTGCCGAAATTGTCGCTGAAACTGCTGATTAAATATTAACTTAGTTTGTTTTTATTCTCAAAGATGTCGATTATCTTAGCTGATCTGGAAAGTGGAGGACCAAATAGGCCACCTAGGTTAATCAATGACGATAATTTTGAAGATTGAAAAAGACGTTTGAAATCATTTTACTTGTACACTGATCACAATTAGTAGGAATAAATTGAGAATGGTCCACACTTACCCTTCACTACTCAAGGAGATGTCATTGTTCAAAACACGAACCTAGAAACTTATACTAAGAGAAATAGGAAACTAATTGATCGTGATCACAAAGCTTTTGGTGCTTTAACTCTTTATCTTACTACTGGGATTCACAATCATTGAACACAAAAATTCTAAATCCATTTGTGCGTGCATGCGTGCACGCGTGCGTGTGCGTGTGCGTATGAAGTAACAATTTTTCCATTTAATCAACTGCATACCAAATTAGCCACTAGGAAATTGAAGCCACTATACCAAATTAGCACTTTTTGCACTTATAACCAAAACATAAAACATATTAACAAGGATTGTGTAGAATTTCATTACTATTATTGATTCAACTGATCATACATGATGTATTTATACAAAATAGTCAACTCATATAACCAAGTTGACCATATATGCTTACATTATAACAGTTAACCAAACAAACAATTCATTTGACCATTTAATAAGTCAACTATGTAAATTTGCAACCACTATAACAAATCAACAGCTTTTGCACTTATGAGCAAAAGATCAAAGAAAGAAATATAGAGCATATATATATAAAATTTCATTACTTTCATTGATAAAAATAATCATACATGACATTTTAATAGAAATAGTAAACTACATTTGACCATTTAGCCATTTGCATACCAAATTAGCCACTATAACAAATCCACCATTATACCAAATCAGCCACTATGACCAAAGATAAAACAAAAAAAAGTAAAGATCAACCAACTAAGCCAACAAAGGATCAAAGAAACAACCATGAGATAGTTTCATTACTTTAATTGATTTAAATGATCATACGTTATGTATTTTTTACAAAATATTCAACTCATATAACCAACTAGATAAACAAACATGTCACTAACTATCTAATACATGAAGTAACTAGCTATCTCTAATACATCAAACAACTATCTAGCTGTGGGTTTACTCCTCTTCTTCATTCCACGCCTTTTTAGTGAAGTTCTTCAGTGTATGGTGATCAATGCGAGTTCTTCTTAATGATGGATGCAATCACATTCTTGACTCAACTTACTCTGAACAACCACGCCTTTTTAGCGATGTTCTTTAGAGGAAGTTGATCAATATGTGATCATCCTTGTTAAAAAATGTGGATGCAACGATCTAGCTCTAGTGATAGAACATACACCCTTTTTTTAAGGCCCAAGACTTTATAAAGTCAATAATTAATTAAAAACGTTGCAGAGGAAATTCATAATATTTATTATAAAAAATTTCATTCAAACCTTTGTCTTTCGAAACTATAATTTTGTTACAAGCAACTAGCATTAAGTCTTTCAAAAGTTAATCATTCTAAAATCTTTATCGAGATGTTAGCCTTGAATACGTCGGGCAGCTTGAGCATTCATGTCATCCTTTCATTTCACTTTCAAACCTGTCAAACGAATATGAATACAAAAGTTAGTTTCGCTGAGTGACTTATAGTTTTGTATTTCTTTATTAAACCTCAACTCTTAAAATGATTTCATCAATGTCGGAATTCGTATGGTCTTATAAGCCATTAGATTATCTCACCAATGTTGTCAAACACATTTTAATTCCTAATTTGATGAATTCGTTGTATGAGTTAATATGGTCTCATAAGTCACCAAATAAACTCTTACAAACAGTGGCGAAGCCAGGATTTTTGGCCTGGGGAGGCCAAAGTTAAAAAACCCATAAATTTTTTTATAATGCTCATGTTTCGGGAGGCCAAACTCAATATATATATAAAAAATCAACAACCGACCAACAAAACAACACTTCGAACGAAAAAAATTGAGGAGGCCCGGACCCTCTTGGGTCCCTCTTATGCCTCGCCCCTGCTTACAAAAAGTTTATCAAAGTTTTGGAATTCATAAAGTATTTCACTCCATTGGAGCTCATGTTCCTTGACCAGGTCTTCTATTTAGCCTTGATTAATCATAAAATAAGAAAATATACGCCCACTCGATAAGCAACTCATCATTCTTAACCCGAATGAAGATGCTCTAGAGCTACTTATTGAATGTCTGTCAATAAGGGATCTATGTCCCCTTATTAGATGTTTACCTTATTGGTAGATTATCCTAGGCTAAACTTACATGGTTCATTGTTTGTTCCTTTTAATTCTTGCATCGTGTACTACCTTCAATCGGCGTTGTGGCGAAATAAATCTTTGATCGTATGAAATAAAAACGCGTTTAGAAAATCTCAAAAATACGGAAATGAAACCCTACTTTTATTAATATAGACGATTATAGTGCTTACCATCGACATTGTCTTCATGTGGTTCATCCGATTTTTCCCCGACGGTCGGTTGAAGATTCAACATAAATGAATTGAAGCCAAAATTTTATTGTGACGATTGTAAAGAAGATTGTGAGGAAGAAGATTGTGACGATTGTGAAGAAGAATACTGAATTTGTTGTGGTCTCAGAGTTGGAATCATGATTACTTAACAAATAGCTAGGGGTGTAAACGAGCCGAGCCGAGCCCGAGCTCTTCTAGGCTCGAGCTCGGCTCGTTTAAGTTTAACCAGGCTCGAGCTCGAGCTCGGCTTGTTTCAAGATTAAATTTCAAAGCTCGAGCTCGTCACAAACTTCTCAAGCTCGAGCTCGGCTCGGACTCGACTCGTCTGATGTTTTGTTATTTTATTTTTAATTATTTATATTCAATTTTATATATATATATATATATATTTATTTATATTTAATTTTATATAAACTTTTAATTATATAACAATGTTGGACCTGAATTGTAGTCTAATATTATTAACACTGTCAAAATCAACAAAAGTCAACGTCCGGTCAAAGGCCACGTAAAAAGTCAAATGGCGCGTTAGAGACGAAGAACCGAGTCAAGACGTTGAAGTTGTTTTATGTCTAGGATCGTTAATGTAATAAATATATTTTGTGTCAACAAAATATATTTAATCTAGCTTTAGACATGTTTTAGCCTTTTAACTTGTTATTTTCTAATTAGTCTAAGTGTAGGGACTATTAGTGTAATTAGCAAGTTATGCACTCACTATAAATAGTAAAGTGCACTTAGGGTTTATGTGGGCTTGAATGAGCATGATTTGGGGTCTTTCATATAAACAACATTTTATGCAAATCAAATGAATCAAATCTGAGTTTTTATTGTGTTCTTCATCTAGTTCATCATTATTTTACCATTTTGATCCAAAATCTTCACAAGTTACTGATTCAATAGCGTTTTGGGACCAACAATTGGTATCAGAGCCTAACTGAGATCCATTTTTGAATCATTTGTTGAAGATTAGTTACTGATTTTGAAGATTTGTGAAGAAATTTTAGTGAGAGAGTTGGGTTTTAAGAGAGAGAAAGTAGATCTGGGTTTGAATCTTCATATTTTCATCAGATCTACTTTAACATTCATCAGATTTGTTGTTTTTAGCTACATATTCATCATCTCCAATCAGATCTATACAAGAAAAGAAGAAGAAATCATCAGATCTGAAGTGTTTCTCTCACACACAGTGTGTGTGTGTTCTTGGTGTTCTTGGAATCTTCAAATCTGCAAAAACCAGCGAATCTAGTTAAAATCTGAACGAAAGTTCAAAATTTTGAGCGAATCTATACAAAACATTTGCATAGATTCGCCTGTTGTTCTTAGCGAACTTAGCGAACCTATAAGTTCGCTCGACACTTTGTAGGCCAGCGAACCTATAGTTTCTTGACACCTTTTCTGCACCAACAATCACACAAACATCAAACCAAGCTAGCGAACATATAAGTTCGCTCGGAACTTTATAAGCCAGCGAATCTATAGGTTCTTGCACACTACCTTGCAAAACCATACAGATCTGAGCGAACCTACCATTTCTTGACATTTTTCTTGCACCAACATTCAAAATCCACAAACACTATACAAGATCTGCAACCAAAACAAACTCATTAAACCATAAACCATTTAACCTTACCCACATCACCATAACCCAAACTAGATCCATACACCAAAACCCAAACCTAAAATTAAAACCATTTTCTTTTTTTTGTCATTTTAAAATCTTTAACCCAAACCATCCTAACCATAACCATACCACAGATCTTTTTTTTTAAAATCAACCCATACCCCTTTTAACCATATCCATAACCAAATCCATAACCATTTCATTTCTCTTTACCCACTACCAAACCGGTACCACATAATCACCAAACCAAAACACAAAACCACCATAGATCTAGCATCTAACCAGGGATCCACCACCCCAAACCATTCACCATAACCAAACACATCCATACTCGTTCCATCTCGTGCATATCTTCTGTCACACACATCAGATCTGAACACAAAACTATAATCATCACCATCTCCAACGAAACCGTAACAAACAAAAATAGAAAAAGAAGAGCAGATCTTGTTGTGTCGAACCAGAAAAAGAAAGAAAAAAGTAGATGTGCTCGTGTGGATGTTGTTGCGGCTGAAAAACAGCAACAAGAAGAGCAGATCTTATGATTTTATGTGTGCTGTTGTTTGTGAATGTGTTTATTAAGCAGCAGCAGCAGCAAATCAAACATGATGTGTGTGCGTGTATGAACCGAGAGAGAGAGACAGAACAGCAGCAGCTCGTGTGTTGTTGTTATCGTTTGTTGTTGAAGTGTTGAGAGACGTATACAAGTACAAAGAAACGAGTAGCAGCTGCTATAGTTTTGTGTGTGTGTGTTTGTTTGGAACCAGAGAAATCGAGAGAGAGAGAGCAGCAGTGTTGCTGTGATTGTGGCTGATTTGTTTAAAAAAAAAAGGAGGGAGGCGGGTTGATTAGGGTTAGGGTTATAATTTTATGGGCCGAAAATTTGGACATTCAACCTTGTGGGCCGAAAATTAGTTTAGTTTTGGGCCTGCTATTTGGGCTGTAAAGTGAGCTGTTAAGTTGGGCTGCAGATTTTGTGCTGGACTGCAAAATTAGGCTCGGGTTTGGGTTTAAGAGATCTACGCAACTCGCCGGGTGTAAAGTTTAAAATTTAATGGGCGTTTTAATTAAACTCGTCATTAAATTTTGAAAAGTGACGTCATTGGCCGGGTGTTAGTGTTTTAAATTTTGGGCCATTGTTGGTATTATTTTTGGCTGGGACTTTCTAAAACTCATTTTTAGGCCAAATTTTAAACGGGTTTTCGATTAAAAAAAAATGGCTTATGCAGAACTTTTTAAATCCTTCGAATCTGATGATCTCACAATGGCACAAAGCCGGTTTGATAATTTTGTAGTTTTAAAGAATGAAAGGATGCCTGAGTTTCTCGATCGATTTGTGATGGTGGCAAATAACCTGAAGAAGCATGATCCAGAACTTGGAAATCATGAACGGGTTAAGAGATTGCTTGATTCTCTTCCACTAAAGTGGAGTTCACATGGAAAATCGATTAGAAGAGAAAGAGGATTTACTGATTACAAACTGGTGGAGGTGATGGACATATTAAAATCTTTTGAGTTGGATATCAAAAGAAATGAGTTTTACAAAGCTGTTCTTCATCCTCAAACCAACACGATAAATACTGACCTCATCTCATCGGTCACAAGCATACTTGATTACAAAACCGAATTGACCGAAAGGCTGAAATCAATGAGATCTGATTCGAAATCGACTGCAGAGATAAGGGAGAATGTCTTAGAAAGTGGTGTTGCTTCGAAAGCTGATAGTGAGAATAAATCTGATTGTGAGTCAATTGTTGATGATAAAGATGAGAAAAATGATGAAGGAAAGAAGGAAGCTGAGGATGAAGAGATGCTGAAGGCAAAGGAAGAGGAACTGAAAAGAAATACAAGGGTCTGCAACTGTGACAAGGCACTGGCTGCTGAAAAAGTCATTATGGGACTTCCTTATGAGACAGTTCAAGACATGTGTTCATCTGCATGCAGAGTTCGTCTTTTTGGTATTTATGAAGCTAATAGACTTTTGTTAACAAATCAAGCTGAATTAACCACCATAAATACTGAACTTAAGAAAAATGAAGTTTCTTATTCGATTAAACTCAAAGAAGCGTTGGCTGAAATTGAACTTTTGAAAAGAAATCTTTATGAACGAAATGTTGAAATAAATCTTTTAAGTGAAAGACTCATATTTGCACAGTATGAATCCACAAAACTTCAAACAAAACTTGATAAGTGGACTGTCGCTAGTATGAAAATGAATGAGCTTGCTTCAAAACAAAGGGGGGCTAGGTTAAAAGATGGGGTTGGATATGACACAGATGTTCAGACGGTTTTTCCGCCTCCATTCACTGTGTGTTATTCACCAACACCTAAACCTCATCCTAAAAATGATCTGTTTGAACAAAAATCTAACAGTTTGCATGCAGGTTTAAAGGGAGTTAATCTGAAGGAGGTGCGAGATGATTATGATTCTTCGACTGGTATGGGATATAGTAAAACGGGTACTGACAGTCAAGCTAATGATTGCTCAGTTCCTGTTGTTTCTAATCCTGTAACGGTTGTTACTTCTAATTTCTTTGATAAGTTTAAAGCAGGTGAAATTCCTACGTTTGAGCCTGTCAGGAATGAGAAGGAAGAGTTAATTCAGGAATCACTTGATCATCAAGCTCTGATCACATCACCACACTCAATTCCTATCAATCAAGATCCGCTGGAAGCAGAGGTACTTATTGAAGACTGGATAAGTTCAGATGATGAATCAAAGACAAAGGAGTGTCATGGAGATTCAAAGATCAAAATGTCATCTGCAACTGTCAAATCTGAAATGCTTCCAAAACCCAAATCAAGACAAATCCGGATCTCAGTTCCAGCTGCAAAACAAGTCAGTCATCCATCAAAATCTCAAAAGAAGAAGACTTCACCTCTGTCCATCATATCTCAAGTTTGTAAAAGACTTGAGAACAAGCAAGTGAAGATCTCATCTCCTATCCAACAAAGCAAAACAAAAATCAGGCAACCACCCACAACTCGACAAAAGACGCCAAAAGCTTCTCAACAAGTTGCATTAAGCTCGAAGAAAGCCCCACCCCCAGCTGCTCCACACGGGCCAATCAAGCATCAAAAGCCATTCAAGGCTTGCTTCAAGTGTGGAAAGGATGATCATGTGCTCAAGAAATGCCCAAAAGGACATGCTTCGGACGGTAAAGGCAAACAGGTTTGCTTCTCCGGATCAGAGTCTAGAAAGAATCCTCCACGTGGTAAAGGTAAACAGGCTTGTTTATTTGAATTTCAAGTAAATAATCATACATCTTTGAATGGTCGGATGACGAACATTCCATCCCTACCTACTCATGTGAAGCCTGTTTCACATGATTCAAAGATGAATGTGACAAAATCATCAAAACCAAAATCTTTATCCTCGGGGCTTAAACAGAAAATGATTTCCAAATTTAACTTTTTCAAATCGAAAATGTTTGAACCTAAACAAATTTGGCAAATTAAAAAGAAAGAGGAAAAGATAAGTGATACAAGAACAGGTTGTGTGCATAGACAGGTGTCTTACACTGATGAAAATGGAACGCCCAGGACTACGATGGCCTGGGTTCCCCTTTCTAACTAATCTGTTGATGAGTGTAGGAACATTTCAGGAGGACTGTTAGTAATCCGGTTTACTAACAGAGAATGTTCCTTATTAAATTTGAGGCGGAACAAACAGGTCATGGTTTTGGTATCTTATCCACATTCTGGATCCTTCTTTGATTTTCACATATCTAATTTAACAGCCACTGCATTTTTTCTTGATATCTCATTTATAATCTTTTGATAGAGTAATATGGAAAACGTTTCTTTCTTAATTTCTATTTTATATATTGTAAATAGTTAAAAAAAAAAATTATTAAAAAAAAAATTAAAAAAAAGGGGGGAGTCTAACATTTTTACTTGTATTTTTGATCAAGTTTTCTCATCCTTTTGAGGTCGCTCTTGTGTCTTTAAAAATTTCAATTTTGTGCTGAAATAGAAATTTTGGGGGAGTAATATCAAAAATGAATATCTTTATCTTTTGTCCAAAATTCCTCTTTGTGTAAATATTTTGTGTCTTTTGAAGGTTTCAGGTTTGTGTGGAAAGCACCTAAAGGAGGACGTTGATTTGTGTAATGATTTGTCAATAGGCTCAGCCCGAATACAATTAGACAGCAATTCTGTGATCAAACTAAATTCAAAAAGAGCTCGATGATGAGGAGTACTTTCACAGACATTTGGCCTGCACAAAGTAATAAGTTTTGACAAAAATGGGTTGAGAGCGTAAAATCTTTGCCTTGATTTCCCCAAATATCCCAAATCACCCTCGCCCTATCCCCGAATCGAGTTTCTAGTATGCAAAACAAATAAAAATAAAAAGCTGCTAGTGATGCTCTTCGGAAAAGCCTCTGAGTGAGTTACTTGTTAACTCCTCAGAACGTATTGAGTCAAAGTGCTTAACTCCTCTGCTATACGGAAGTATTGACCTGGAGTTGGTGGATCTTCTCTGCTATACGGAAGTATTGACCTGAAGATTCACCGAGCATGCTCAAATGTTTATCTCCTCTGTTATACGTCAGTATAGACCTGGAGCTCTGAACTATTTGAGTTTCCCAAATAATAAGTCGCATTGTGTTCAAAAGAATCAATTGCTGACAAGCTCCACTCACAAAAAGATGCAAAAATTGCACAGTGTCAAAAGAGGCTCATGAATCGATCAATATTCAAGATTTGATCCAAGAAATTCAAGCAAAGTCAATCATATTGCTCGATAAACCTGATGTTAGGACAAGTTACTTTGCTGAATGTCTGTGAAAACCAAGTCGCCCGAGTTTCTTCAAATCGAACCAAAACATGATAAGATCGTCACAGGATTGTTTGTTGAAAGGAACAAGGCATGGGTTTAAATGGACAAACATATTGACAATCTCGCCAAGTCTATGTTTCTCCGGATGGTCGCTCGAAACGCATTATCTGATATCCTTCATGAAAATTTCTTTTATTATCCTTATTTTATGTTTGGGTTCTTGAGTCTTGTTGGTCGTGTGTACCTTTTGGGATGTGTTCTCTTTGTCAAAAATATTTGTGATCTTGTCGGACTCGTCCTCTCATTTTCGAATTTTTAATTTTAATTAAAAAAAAAAATCCAAAAAGATTTTCATTTCAAATTATTTTCAAGTCTTCCATATTATGCTATGAAAATGTTATCATTTTCACATGCATTTCACGGGAAATTGCACACACAAACGGACACGGGTTCGCTTGTTTTCATACACAGATAAACACCGGTTTATTTTGTTTAATGAAATGATCTAATGAGAAATCTCTAGATTTTGTTTGTGACTGTGTTACAGATATTTGCTGCAAGTGATGGCCGATCATCAGTTGAGCAAAGCACCTGACCAGAGAACCTGTTCCTCAAAGTTTGTAGAAGATACCGAGCTAGGAATCCTCCTCCTACATCTTCTTAAGCACTCAAGAAAAGATAGTTGGAAAGGAGTTCCAGATTTTACGAAAGGAAGCACAAAAAATGGGGGAGCATACAAAATGGGGGAGATTGTGAGATAAGGATCTTCAGCAACAAAATTTGGCTAGCATCAGTCTTGGGGGAGTTTTGTTGGATCAAAAATTAAGACTGAAGCTTACCAAATTGAAGATCCAACAGTATTGACTTATCGGTGCTGAACACGATGCAAGACGTTGATAATAATAGACTATGGGGGAGTATTGTTGGACCTGAATTGTAGTCTAATATTATTAACACTGTCAAAATCAACAAAAGTCAACGTCCGGTCAAAGGCCACGTAAAAAGTCAAATGGCGCGTTAGAGACGAAGAACCGAGTCAAGACGTTGAAGTTGTTTTATGTCTAGGATCGTTAATGTAATAAATATATTTTGTGTCAACAAAATATATTTAATCTAGCTTTAGACATGTTTTAGCCTTTTAACTTGTTATTTTCTAATTAGTCTAAGTGTAGGGACTATTAGTGTAATTAGCAAGTTATGCACTCACTATAAATAGTAAAGTGCACTTAGGGTTTATGTGGGCTTGAATGAGCATGATTTGGGGTCTTTCATATAAACAACATTTTATGCAAATCAAATGAATCAAATCTGAGTTTTTATTGTGTTCTTCATCTAGTTCATCATTATTTTACCATTTTGATCCAAAATCTTCACAAGTTACTGATTCAATAGCGTTTTGGGACCAACAAACAAAATCCATATTATATATTTTTAATCATAATATATCTATATATTTTACCTAATAATAATATATATTTAAAAAATAAATAAAAAAACATATAAATGAAAAGCTCGATAAGGCTCGCGAGCCGGCTCGAGCTCGATGTGTAAAGCTTGAGCTCGGGCTCGATAACTTAATGAGCTTTTTTCTTAGGCTCAATCTCGAGCTCGAGCTCGAAAAAGCTCGGCTCGTTCGAGCTTTTTATCGATCCGATCTCAAGTAGCTCGCGAGTAGCTCGGCTCCTTTACACCCCTACAAATAGCTAAGGCAATAGAAAATGAAAGTGCACCAATCGTATATGTGACAATACACACATATACCATGACCATATACACGTATACCATGACCATATACACGTATACTGTGACCATTAAAATTATATAGTCTCATATATAGTTGTTAAACTATGACAAGTACATGTCTTTGGACATGAAAATAATTAGTGTAAGCAGCTAATGTCACATATTTCTACTAGGTTGGCTAATATACGTCACAATTTTCTATTAGTAGTGTTTTTTGTCACATTTTTCTATTAGCGTGGCTAATACATGTTACATTTTTCTATTAGCAGTTTTTTGTCACATTTTTCTATTAGCATGCCTAATAAATGTCACAATTTCTCTATTAACAATGGTTTTTGTCACATTTTTCTATTAGTGCGACTAATACATGACACATTTGGCCACATAAAAACAACACCATGGTCGTTGGTAACGTTTTTGTCATAATTTTCAAGCATGGCTAATAATAGTCACATTTTTATACCAAAGTGTGGCTTATAATAATGTATTTGATCACATGAAACAATAACTCGTTGGTAACATTTGGTCACATTTTCTTGAGCATAACTACTAAATACAATGTTTTAAAAACCAGACCGTAAAACAAACCGGACACTTTACATGTTTACTAGTCTGACCGGTTGAACTGGTCGGACCAGATTTAAATACCAGATTACTTTAAAAAAACATAAAAATATCTTTGTAATACCAATATTTTGCTAAATTATAAAATGTAACAAATTAATATATGTTCTTACATACAACAAGGATAATATATATCTTTTTAAAAGAGGGTGTCTAGTTGGACACCCTGACAGGCTAACCACACACCCAATCATTACAGTTAATACGACTAGTATTAGTCAATATGGGTCGTATTGATCAATATGACTCGTATTAGATTGAATATGAGTCGTATTGACCTATATGACTCGTATTACATTAAATATGAGTCGTATTGATCCAGCATATGACTCGTATTAAATTGAATATGGGTCGTATTGATCCAGCATATGACTCGTATTACATTAAATATGAGTCATATTGGTCTAAAAACTAATTTTTTTCTATATGTCCCCGATATATTCACCACCATAAAAGTCGTCACCATATTGATAGTCGTCATTGCTATTGTACTAAAAATAACTATTATCCTTATTTTCACCACTAAAGATATAATTATCATCCCAAATATAGATTTTTTAGAAAAAAAGTCGAATAAATCTTGATAATATAAATGTATTAACAAATGAATTCGTTTTGAATATCGAATTCGATCGATCGAACGATCATTTATATTTGAATTTTAACATAATATTACATCGTGTCAAATAAGTATTAAGTTTTAAAAATTCATACGTTTGAATAATTTTTTACCACTAAGTAATACGACTCATATTATACTTAATATGAGTCATATTGTCAGGTAATACGACCCATATCAAAACTAATACGAGTCATATTGTCAGGTAATACGACCCATATCAAAACTAATACGAGTCATATTGTCAGGTAATACGATACGACCCATATCAAGTCTAATACGAGTCATATTGTCAGGTAATACGACCCATATCAAAACTAATACGAGTCATATTGCCAGGTAATACGACCCATATCAAAACTAATATATACGAGTCATATTGTCAGGTAATACGACCCATATCAAATTTAATACGAGTCGTATTGCTGTCTGACCTGCAACCTCTGCAAGATTCAGCTTTTTCGACTGACAACAAAGCAATACGACCCATATCACCTGATACGAGTCGTATTGAGGGTGTTTGGCTAGGCTGTCGGGTGTCCGGATAGGACAACCCTTTTAAAAACTAAACTTTCACTCCTTGCAATGTTTCTGCAACCTCAATTACTCTCTTTACCATCATTTTTTGTTTTGAAAGGCTCTTCACCATCATCTATATTTTGTTCATCTCCATTTCGTTTTTATATCTCGATCTACCTTTCTTTCTTTCGCTTTCAAACCACGTTAGATTCGATCTACTTTACTGTTTACCATTTCCATTTTGTTTCATCTCTGCCCATCGCTTGTTTACACCATCTTCAACATATCAAATCCGGTCAAATCGCCGGTCCGACCAACTGGTTTAACCGGAGACTTTTCCGACCGGACGATTTTCTGACTGCCCGTTTTAAGCAAGGAACCGGACCACTCATGTCACCAAATCCCGGTCCGACCGTATAGGTTCGTTTTTATTACAAAGGATCGGCCGGTTCGAACCGGTCAATCGGTTGAACCGGGATTCGGCCAGTTTGGATGGGTTCGGACCGATTCGGAAAATTAATTTTTTTAAAAAAATTTGACTTTATTTGGTTAAATTTGTGATATTTTTTATTTGAATTAAGTTTTGTTAAGGTTTAACCTTTAAACTTAATTTGGATAATATTGTCTCAGTGTTGAAGTTTAGAACTTAAAAAGTTGTTTCTGAGTATCCGACTTAAATTTTAAGTTATATTAATACTTTAGAAAAAATATATAATTATTTATTATTTTTATGGTTCAAAACTGATCCAACCGGTTCGACCGGTCCGACCGGTTCAACCAGTGAACCAGTAAGGCGACCGATTCACTGTCTGATCTGATCCTGAAAACATTGCATAGGAGGGTGTGTTTATATGCATGGAAGGCTAGCATGGGTGTAGGTGTGTGAACATGTTATGTGTTTAAGTCATAAAGGTGAGTACGTGAGTGTAAGAATAGATCAGGTCATGTGCTTCAAATTTAATAGATATGTATTGCAATGTGTACGTGAGTGTTTGTGGAATTAAGATGATGAATGTGTAATTGGAAGAACATATATGTTGTTTCCGTTACTTTGTAGTGCGGATTTTGTTTCCTTTTCTTCATAGTATTTGATTTGTTTCTATTCCTAATATTTCATTTCTTTATAGTATGAATTTTGACCCTTACTCGTAGTGTCCATTACTTAGCTCCTTTGAAGCATTTGGCCTTTGGACGTTCGATACGTTATTAGAAATTCTGACTTTGACCTCTGACACGCATGTGGTACTTATTATATTGTACTCATTATCGCATGGTCCATTATAGATATTTGCATTAGACCATTTGTTTAGACTTTGTTGTAAAAGTTATTTGTTTGACTCTGATACCCGAGCAATTAGCCTCCGGTAGGGATTCTGCCGGTGCGTCATTGGGGCATTCGATGACGTAGCACTTTCCGTGACGGTGTGACTGGTTCACGGCGTCTCCATATTTCTGGCACTCGATGAGTGATATTTGGGGAGGCGTATGGATCGATCCTAGATATTTGTTTTGTTTTGTTCAGGTGAGAGTGATGGTGTTTGCCCACATACAGCTCACAGTACTCAAGCCGACGGGTTTGTTTACACTATTAGTTTTGATTTGTTTTGTGCTCGATGGGTATTTCTGGCCATACGGTATATGTGACTTAGTATTTTTTTCAGATAAGTTTTATTTGTTAACCGTATGGTTTCTGTTCTGGAATTGTTATGCTTCATATGTATCTGTATTTGCTGCTTCCGCTGACCTTTGTTACTTTGATAATCGTTACCCCTTTGTCGTATTATTACTATTGTTCTTTCCGTTACTGAGCGTTTTTTGCTCAGCCATATTTCTTTTTGGTGTTTTCTTTGTTATATGGCATGTATTCAAGGGGATCTTTGGAATGTGAAGAGTGCTAGAGAACTGAGTAGAGATTTTTATAAAACTTGGAGGTATAGATTTGATAATAAAAAGTTAGGACTTTGTAACTTTTCTTTTGTAAAACAATTACTTAGTAATAATAAAATCTTGTTATTGTTCTAACTACTGTGATAGTGACACATCAGCCCTCTCCGGGTTGGGGTGTTACACTAAATCTCTCCACACCCACTAAAAAACCCAAATCCTAAGACTAAAACTGAAGCTTACAAGCTAAATGCTAAAAACCCTAAGGCAAAAACGATATGGTTTCAAAACTGTCAGGATAAGATGTGATCGTATTTTTACGTCTATTATATATTCGAAACACTTTTTATTGAGAACCTAACTCTAAATCTAACTCTTTTTCTATCATTTTATAGTATTTTATACCTGATTTTATTCATTGTATCAATAATTTGTGAAACATGTTGTTGTGTCACATACTGACATACCGTGTCCTAAATCATCCTTTTTTTTTAATTGAAGATATGTTATTGTACATGAAAATGATGAAACATGGTGTTGTGTCACATGATGTAACGTGTATCATATCATCATTTTGTGACTTGCCAGATAAATTATTATATATGAAATAATACATTACACTGTTTGAAAAATAATGCATTACAATAATACAAATATAATTGTTAGACATACATATCACGATATAACTTTAAAAAAAATAAAATTTATACCTTTTAATAAAAAAGATTTTAAATGTTACATGTCATTCATTAAATTTATTTTCACACTCAAATCTTTGGCTTAATTACTATTAGGGTTGGTAGTACAGTGAAAATTTTTTTAGTTTTAAACCTGAGCATGTATATATATGTGTGTAATTTAAAAGTAGGGTAGTTTGCGTTTAAAAAAAAATTCACTCAATTTTTTGCACAAAGTTTTCTCCACGGATCTTTAGAATACCCGACTTATTATGTTATAACCCATTATTTGGCCTTCTACCCTAACAAAGTCACTGCTGTCATGGTTCCTTGCAAATCTTCTTTTGAAATCGAAACACAAGTAATTAAAATCATTGCTACATCGTCTTTGCTTTTGCCTTTAGGTTATTCGAACACGGAAACTATATATGCTACATCGTCATGGCAGATTTGTGCCGCAACATAATGGCATATTTGTCGAATACAGAAACTATATATGCTTTTAGGTCGGTTACCACCAGCCTCTCACGAGGTGACACATGTGTTGCCACAGTTCAATTCAATTTTGTTAATTTTAACTTGATATATTTATGATTTTAGTCTCCAACTTTTACTAATTGTTATTTTAG
Organism: Tagetes erecta; assembly: GCA_030867185.1. Classification (NCBI taxonomy): domain Eukaryota; kingdom Viridiplantae; phylum Streptophyta; class Magnoliopsida; order Asterales; family Asteraceae; genus Tagetes; species Tagetes erecta. The sequence goes on from CM061490.1 coordinate 12,935,788, forward strand.
CCCCTAGTGACTTTTTGACTTTGGACTCTTAAGGTTTGTTTGTTTTTTAGGAAAATGTCTTCTTGATCTCTTTTGCCTGTGTCGTGCAGACCACGCGCAGACGTTTTAGTCTACAGTGCGTTTATTTTCCAGTAGACATTTCATTAAAAAATGTCTGTGCGTCCTCTTCTTGAGGCAAACATAGATCCATCTCTTCTAACCCCTTCTCAGCCTCTTCTCACCCTATCTCTAACTCTCTCAAACCCTAGCAGCCCCTCTCCTCCTCCCTCTACGCCGCCGCACCCCTCTCATCCTCCCTCTACGCCATCGCACCACTCACCAGTCAAAACAGTTTTATTGCTTTACAAGCACAATAAAACTCCATTAGTGCACCAGTAATTGATTGTTCAAACTCAAATCCATATTTAATCACAAGGTCATGTACACTCATTCCCTCAACTAAGGCCGTCAACTGGCCACAGGCCCGAATCACACAATCAAAAGTGAACTCGTTTGGCTCCGTTTCACCCCTTCTTCTCATCAAGCAGAAAAACTCCAAAGCCTTCTCTAAACCACCATCAGATTTTGAAAACCCGGAGATCAATGCAGTCCAAGCAACAATATCTCTAACTGGCATTTTGTCCCACACCTTTAATGCATCATCTAACAAGTTACGGTGAGCATAACACAGAATGGGATATGTGTGATCGATTGTTAGAAGTTTGCTTGCTTCTAAAGCCTAAAGTTTGCCTCATAAAATATCGGTTGCTAAAGTTTGATGTTTATAAAATATTCATGTCATATTGCTCAAAATATGAGTTGCTAAAGTTTGCGTTATATTTAAATTCCAGTTTATTCAGAAGTAAAAAACAAACAGTCTTCTTCTTGCAGACTGCAAAGCAGGGGCGGCTCACTTAAGACCAAACCAGGCATTGACTTTAGGCCCCAATATTATTATAGGCCCTAAATTTTAGCCCATATAAAAAAATTATGTTAAAAATCTATCTCTGAAATCACACTTGGCTATTGAATAAAAAAACAATTCATCATCTAGGGGCGTCAAATCGATTCTTCAATCATCAATCTTCAATTCTTCATCATCGATTCTTCACCAAATCGTCTTCATCATCGATTCAGCAAATCGTCTTCATTGTTGTTTGATTCTTCACCAAATCGTCTTCATCGTCGATTAATATTCATTCTTGACCAGATTAGATAAACTGGGGGTATTTTGTAGCAACTTAATGGTCATTCAGAGGCTTAACTCTTAATGGTTCAAAACCTCTAAACCATTAAGTGATAAAAAGATGCTGAATGATTAAGAGGTAGCCTCTGAATGGTAAAACCTCACCAAATTAATCATATTTTTAAAACTTACCTTATAATGGATTTTTGAACCATTAAGAGGTAGATTCTTACTAATTTTTTTAACTTTATAATGGATTTTTGAACCATTAAACTGATTCATCTTCATTGTTCATTGGTTGTTAAGTGTTAACTGATTTAGATAAACTCAAATGAATTCGTCTTATTGATTAGTAACCAGTGATTTGCTATTTTGAGTGATAACTTGATTAGTTAAATAAATTGATTTGTTCTGGTTGTTAACTTATCGATTTGTTTCAATGTTAGTTTGATTTGCTTCACTTTTGTTAACTTAGGAATTGATTTGTTATAACTTCAAAACTTGCAATTTGTTTAATTGTTTGATTATTTAGCCTTTTAGAAATTAGGTTGTTTGTTTGATTGAACATGAAACGATTTAGATTAAAAGAAGGGGGTTGGATAAATTGCAAAGAAATACTAAACATAAAGCTTTAATTGAATCTCAAAGAAGTCAATATTAAAATTAGGGGTGTTTAAAGTTACACGCATCAGAAAGTCCGATTCGAAAGCCCGATATTCCGAACCCGAATTACCCGAAAATTCGGATACCCAAACTTCGGATAACCCGGGTTTCGGATTCGGGTTCGGATAGTGATATTGAACTAATTCAGATATTCGGATTAATGTACTATGTATTTATAAAACTATGTTTGTAAACTCATAAGTTAACATGTATTTAGTATTCCAACTACATTCACGCTCCACAGCCTTCGCCCTCCGACGACCCACTGACGCACGCTCCGACAAGTCAACAACCCACCGGTGCACGCCTCCGATGATGTTTTTACCTTGCAAATGCATTTGTACTTTTTTATAGTGTTTTTTATAGTCTTTTTTATATTAGTTTCTTTAATAACTAATACATAACTTATATTTGATTTAATTATTAGTTTTTAAGAGTGTGAGGAATTTCAAAAAAACTTCATAATCATGTATTCATGTCTACGAAAATTCCAATATATGATTTTTTGTTAGTTTTTTTGTTGTCGACTTATAGGTCATGGTCATCATACATGTAGCGGATTTGTCGGATGTGAAGAATGTAGGATTATTTGAATATCTTGAAACGTTTAGGGTTGATGTTTGATTAAAACAATTGGTTATTTAGATATTTGTACTTTGACTTTAATTGTTTTAAGACTTTTTTGGTTAGTAGCTTAACATTAAGGCGAATGTTGGATTGAATATAATGCAAATACAAATGAAAAAAAAAATAAAAATTTCGGATATTCGGATAGTGAAAATCACTATCCGATAATTTCGAATATAAGAAAATTCGGGAATCTGAAATCCGGATACCCGACTTTGAACACCCCTAATTAAAGTACATTAAAAAAACCAATATTAATGAACAAACACACAATAAAATGAAGGACCACACAACGAACAAACTAATGATGAACAATCACACATTGAAGAACCAAAACAACGAACAAACTGGTGATGAACAAGCACATATTGAAGAACCAAATAATGAACAAACTAATGATAATGAAGAACCAAACAGCGAAGACACAAATAGTGAACAAACATCTGATGAATAACCTATTAACAAAGAGATTATTATTGATTTAAAAACACCACTAAATCTATGATACTAGTAAATGGGACAATATTAGTGTCAATTTATGAGATAAATTAAAACCTTTTTAACTCCGCCAATTATAAACTCTTTTTGTTTATTGCTTCCTGTCCCAAGCCTATTAACACCACTAAACCTATTAACAAACTAGTGATGAACAAGCACATGTTGAAGAACCAAACAATGAACAAACTAATGATAATGAAGAACCAAACAGCGAAGACACAAATGGTGAACAAACATATGATGAATAACCTATTATCAAAGAGATTATTATTGATTTAAAAACACCACTAAATCTATGATACTAGTAAATGAGAAAATATTAGTGTCAATTTATAAGATAAATTAAAACCTTTTTAACTTCGCCAATTATAAACTTTTTTGTTTATTGCTTCCGGTCCCAAGCCCGGATACTTTAACTACAAAATTTAAAACATGCCCCCAAATTCATTTTCGCCTTAGGCCTCCAAACAACTTGAGACGCCCTTGCTGCAAAGGTTTGGTCCACATCTTCTTCTGTAGATGTGGTCTGCAGATCGTAGATATTTTCTTGCAGAAAAAACAAACAACACCTTACTCTACTTTGGCATATAGTATGACTTCAACATTCCAGATTTGACTGGTTTAGCGTTTTAACTTCTACTTTGGACTTTTACTATACTTTGCGTCTAAATCTTTTAGTCTTTGATTATAATTTGTTTGATGGAATGACATAATTCATAATCAATGAGGTGTGGTATGAAATAGATCGGAGGATTTATGACGCAAGAATATGAAAGAAAGAAAGATAAAAGGAAGCTGACATATAGAGGGATAAAGCGGTAAAGAGAATACACGTCAGCAAAAAGAATGTATTGGACCAGCAAATAGAATGTATCGGACCATATGTAAAAGCAATTAAACGGTATAAATCTTTTGTACATGGCTGTTAGTCCTGATTAGTAATTTGATTACAAATTCTCCCCTTATCGTTTAGTGTTTGTAATTAATTATTGGATGTTAATCTACAACTAAAGAATTGAAGGAATGTTAATATTTTTAACATGTTTATAGTTCATGACATTCTAATAAGGTGAACTTTGACTTGGACATCTTAACTAGGGGTGTTCATTTGAATCGAATGTGAATTGGGCGAATTAGGCTAATTGAATTGGTCGAATTGAGACTTTTAAAAACTGTATTCGTATTCGATCCACATTCGAATAAAAATCTATGTATTCGATTCGATTAAGTTATTCGAATTAGAATAGAATTCGAATAGATTCGAATGTATTCGCTTTAAAAAATATAAATAAACAAAAACATCAAATAACAATACAAATGTAGCACCAACATAACATAAGCCTAAAACATCACCCAAACAACGTGCTTCACCCAAAAAATATGCAAAATACTAGCACATCAACAAGTCTAAAACATGTTAAAAAAAGATTTAAAACTGCATAATCAACACAAAAAAGACTATAAACAAGTTTAAAACATGTAGAAACAACAATTAAGCAGCTGTCACAGTACTAAATCATGTTCATATGCAGAAACAACAATTAAGATTGAGTAATGGGTTGGGTTTGGATATTTTTAACTTTACTTCAAGCCCATTAAATCATATTCATATATAGATAACTAATTAGATATATTAAGAATATATATTAAAAAAATATATATTTCTTATTCGAATTGGGCGAATAGAATGCGAATACTGAAAATCATATTCGTATTCAATCCACATTCGACAAAATTATTCGAATCGAATGCGAAACGAATTCGAATGACCGAATGTCGATTTCGAATGACCTTAATCGAATTCGATTCGAATCGAATTTCGAATAATTTGAATGTCATTCGCATTTTGAACACCCTTAATCTTAAGTTTAGCGAGGATATCAGGCCATCAAATCATAATAAGCCATCAAATTATAAAGCCCAATATCCCCGTAAAGAAAAGTTATATAAATTAAAAAAAAATTGGTTTCAATAGATGATTTATAAATTAGGATTTACTTAGATTTGATCAAAGTACGAAAAGATTTTAAAAAAAGGGAAAAAAAGTGAACATGAAACTTACAATTTTACGTCATTACGTGCTTGACATAATACTATATTTTGTCTATATGCAACAGTGTTATTGTCTATATCCAACAGTGTCATTGTCACAAACATAATTTATTTAACAAAGTAAAAAACAAGTCACGCCAAGCATCACATGTTAAATGAGACAGATGTTACACGGGGACATCACACGTTAATGTCACCATCGTAAGTTCGTAACACATGTAATGAAGTAAAAAACACGACATTGTCACCGCAACATACATCACGTTTTTGAAGTCGAAAATTTGCCAATTAAGGTCAACAACTACTGCATGGCGTGGCCTGAGTTTTAATGATAGTTTTAAAGAAATAAGGATATATATTCTTTTTGAGCGACAATCCATTTGATTTTTGGTTTAAACTCTTCGAAGTCAAAAATTGGCCAACTAAGAGTCAACAGTTGCATCGTGCGGCCTTAGCCTGAATGATTGTTTTAAAGAAATGAGGATATATATTCTTTTGGAACAACAATTCATTATATTTTTAGTTTAAACTCTATATATTTACACTTACTTAGGTTTGAACCTAAGTTCTCCCGCAAATTATGCTCCTAGAGGCAAAGTTTTTTTCACTGAGCTACCAACTCCAATGTTAAATGAGGATATTTATGGGGTTCTTTTTAACGGCATTTATTTTATTTTATCTTTCTCCATCTATTTCACCTCCTATCTCAGGTGAGACTAGAACCCACAACCATGTGGTTAAGGGCCATGCATCTTTGCTACTAGACTAAGCTAGTGGTTGTACGGATATATATCGTTTAAGAAGTTGAAATAGATAATTGATTTTTAAAGTTGAGTAAGTATATAACAAATGAACTTTGGATGTATATATACGTAAATGTCCCAGTTATTTTTTAGAATGGCAAGGAACGAGATAAAAACCCCGCATCTAACATCAATATGTGTTTTTCGTCGGCACTGGAGCTCCCCTATTACTGCGTACGCAGCAGAGGCTCACCACAACCCTCCTTACAGGCCAAGTTGATCGAAGTTGAAACTCGTCAACCAACTGTTCCATGGAAAAACCGGGCATGTTCCTTTAACCATGTCACATAAAACCATTAGGCTCAGACATGAAGCCGAATGATAACCTGAGACGAGCTTAATTGCTAATATCCATCAAAATATCTCAGTTTTTAAATTTCTAAATACAAGCAGCAGTTAAATCATCTGCAACCGTTTTGATAGTTGATACACATCACTATCTAATACTTCCTAATATGTGTTTCAAAATATATTGTCTAGATTTGTTAATTTTTCAAATAAATATCAATATCTATATATAATATAAAGAAAAGCATCTCATATTTTACTATATATAGAAGCACCATTCCATTGCATTCATATATCAACAGCTTTCAGCAAAACTACTATTTAAATGATGGAGTCTTCACTTTCTCTCCTAGCTATCCTTTCACTTACTATGGTAAACTAAAAAACTATTTTCAATAATATATAGATTTTTTTTCTTATTATAATACATTGTACATCATTCTATACTTTTTACATACACATATATAGGTTACTAGGCTATATGTTAAAACTTAAATAAATATATAGAGTTTTGTTTGAGCAGGTCATATTCATCATAGATGCTAGGCCAGATTCTGGGGAATATTGGCAAAACTCCTTTGTTGCTTCTTTATCACCTCTACCCCAAGATAACGCACATTGTAAAACGTCAGTGGACCCAAGAAACAAAGGTATCAACTTTGAACCTAGACCAAGTGCTACGAGTTACGATAATAGATCAGATCTAAAAGGTAAGAAAATGTTTGATAAAGATTTCGAATCAAGACCAAGTGCTACAAGTTATGATAATGGAATCAGATTGAAAGGTAAGAGCAATATTGATGATAGTTTTGAACCGAGACCAAGTGCAACCAGTTATGTAACCGATCTAGATGGTAGGAAAACTATTAATAGTAATTTTGAACCGAGACCAAGTGCTACAAGTTATGTAACTGGTCTAGATGGTAAGAATAGTTTTGATAAAACTTTTGAACCGAGACCAAGTGCAACAAGTTATGTAACTGGTCTAGATGGTAAGAATAGTTTTGATAAAAGTTTTGAACCGAGACCAAGTGCAACAAGTTATGTAACTGATCTAGAAGGTAAGAAAACTTTTAATAATGATTTTGAGCAGACTCCTACTGCTACAAGTTATGCAATCGGTCTAGATGTTAAGAAAAAGTTTGATAATGATTTTGAACTTACACATAGTGCTACAAGTTATTTAAGCGGTCTTGATCGAAAAAAAACTTTTGATAATGACGTTGAACCAAGATCCAGTGATTCAAGTTATGCAACCGGTATACATGGTAAGAAAACCTTAAATGCTGTCTTTGAACCAAGACCAAGTGCTTCAAGTTACATAACAGGTCAAAATGGTAGGAACAACTTTTACTTTGAACCGAGACCAAGTGCTACAAACTACGTAACCGGTGTAGCTGGTAAGAAAAGGTTCAATGTAGACATTGAACCAAGACCTAGTGCTACAAGTTACATAGCGAGTGAAAGTGGTAAGAAAACATTTGAAGTAGACGTTAAACCAAGACCAAGTGCTACAAGTTATGTAACTGGTCAACATGGTAAAAAAACTTTTGATGCAAACTTTGAACCCAGACCTAGTGCTACTAGTTATGTAACCGGTCAGGATGGTAAGAAAAGCTTTGATACGTATATTGAATCGAGATCAAGTGCTACTGGTTATGTAACTAGTCTAGATGGTCAGGAAACAGTTGATACAGAGTTTGAACCGAGATCAAGTGCGACTAGCTATGATAACAAAGTAAATTTAAAAGGTAAAGGACCTTTTGGTAGTGATTTTGAACCAAGGCCCAGTGCTACTAGTTATGATATATGATACAACTTTTAAATAAATATGATGTGTGTGTGAGATATGATGTTTAATGTTTCATAACAAAAATAAGTATCGATATCTAGGAATGTAATTGTATTGTAATTTGTTTAATATAAAATAAAGGCGTTTTATACAGGATATCATATTTTAAACATCATATTATATGAATATAAAAAAACATTTATACATGGATTTTGAAAAAAAAATTGGTTATATGTTATTGTAAAATCATGGCTAACAAAAAATGTAGAACATGAGAGTTGTTGAAACTAGCAAAAGTGGCCCTGAGAATTCGTGAGTTTGGCGGAATAAAAAGGGTCCATGTAAGAAATGGGCTAATTGGGGTTAAAATTTAGACGTGTTATTAGTTTATGAATTTACTTATAACTTAGACCAACTAAATGATTTAATTATTGGGGAAATGAAACGGGTTAATGTTTTAAAAACATAGTTTTTTATATGAGTTATTGGATTTTAAAAATCTAAATTTTAGTGTAATGGCTGATATTAATTATATCTTAAGAATTTTTCTGTGACAGACTTAACTTGTAAATTATTTTCTTCCGTAGACCATGTTCTAACCGGTCACATTTGTACCTCAAAAAAATCTGACGATCACATATAGGGTGGCATTCATCTTGTCATTACTAATAGTTAGTTTTCATTGTAATTGATTCGCTTTTAATGTTTTTTATTGTAAACTTTGCTGAGCGAAACAGCAGTTTCGCTCAAGATTTGATACCGGTCATAGTGTTGACAATTTCGCTACAGGGAAACTGGCTATTGTTCTTCTGTAAATAGAAGTTCTATTTACTTGTTTTGCAACTCTTAGATCTTTCATGTTATGCTGCTAAATTGAGTTTATACATCATATCCTTGTTATTGCTACGAACTTACTTATTTACATATTTTAAGATTCTATTCATCGTGTATCTTCTTGTTGATTGTTGGAACATGGTTTATATATAAGTTTCATTTATCTAGAACCAAAGCTTATCTACAAGTTATTATATCAATTGATAACCTATGGTTTGGTTAGATCTAGTTATTCAAATGCACGAAATATTGTCATATGCACCAACAATATGGTATCAAAGCCCTTCTGCTCTTGATTACCTGTGTTTTGCCTAGTTTTTGGTATTTGGACTTTTCAATCTTTTTGGATATGTTTTATGGTCATTATTCATGGAATTTGATTGAGAAAGTTCTGTTTTTTTGGGTTGGGAAACTTATGTAATCATCAGATCTATAATCGGTTATGTTTTATGTGAGTTTTGATGATTTTTGGTGTTTTTACATGAAAGTGAGTTTTCAGATTCAAAGTGTGAAATTATTATGTTGGTGCGGAACTGTTGTTCCTTATGCGAAATTATTGGTTCATTTGGTCTTTGTTGTCTGTGTGTTCTGTGCAATACTACCGAACGATAGTTCACTATTTTCATGTTAACTAGTATTATACAGTGGCCCGCGCGTTGCGCAGGCCTTTTTTCTCTGTTTATATTCAGTTTCCTTTTTTTTATATTAACTAACGATGTTAAATCATATCGTTTCAGATTATAAATCTGAATAAAAAAATTTTTTTTATTGAAATCATGTTATCAAAACCAAACCATTTGACTTAAACCCAAAACCATCAAAATGTTACACTAAAACCCAAAACCATCAAATAGTTTTACCAAAACCCAAAACCATCAAATGGTTTTACCAAAACACCAAACCATCAAATCGTTTTACAAAAACACAAAACCATCAAACGGTTTTACAAAAACACAAAACCATCAAACGGTTTTACAAAAACACAAAACCAACAAACGGTTTCACCAAAACACAAAACCATTAAATAATTTTACCAAAACACAAACCATCAAACAGTTTCACCCAAAACCAAAACCATGAAAGTTATTCATTCCTTCATCCTATCTTCTTTACTTGAGACCACAAACACTGGATTAAACTGAAATACACGAACCAAAAAAATTGAAAATTCATAGTAAATGTATCATCAAAAGGTTTAAACTAAAAATGAAATCCAAGATAGCAAAAAACACAAAACAGGCTCAGAGGGTATCAAACAACATCTCCACATGACTGCAGTGAATGCCACGCCATGGAGATATTAAAACCCCATCATCACCGCCTTTTTCAAGGAAACCCACAACTAAAACATATCAGCCCATGAGGCATATCAATCGCACCACCACAAATACAACAGCCAACAAAGTGGCCACAAACACAATAAACATACTGGCGATGGAGGTTTTCCCACCACAACAACCACCAAAGTGGGCCACATATCCACGGCGGATCTCAGATCCACAACCTCAACACAACAATCAGTCGCTAAACAACATGCAACTAAAGGATCGATATCTCAATCGACATCTCAGATGAAGAACCATCTTCATCGACGTGTGCGTCTCAGACAACAAATCGTCATCATCGACGTGTGCGTCTCAGACAAAAAATCGTCATCATCGACATGTAGATCGAAAACCCCAAAAGGTTTAACATAGACCTTGATACAGATCCACACCATCATCACGAATCTACAACAACCACCACAAAAGGCTTGATACATATCTTGTTACAGATCCACATCTCACAACAGATCTATAACAACTACAGATCTACAACAACACCACAATCAATCTCCATACGACACAGTACAACAATCAAACAACATGCATAACAATCGGAGCCATGGCCACCGAAACATCATGGTGAAGTGTAGATAGAACAATGAGAAGAAGAGAGAGACACACTAACATGTGTGTGCAAATATGACTAATCTCCAACAAAAAATATATATAAACATGCTAATAGCTGTACAAAACACACAACTCATTCACCCCTAAAACTTAACTTAATTACACAAATGCCATTCTACTATTCATTTAGTTTTCCTTTCAATATAGTATAATTCCACTGTGAAACTATACCCATATATTCTCTGAACGAAAGTTCTCGATCGTGCAAATTTACAATTTCGTCCCGCGAATTCGCTGTCGAAATTGTTGCCGAAATTGTCGCTGAAACTATTGATTAAATAGTAAACCATTATGTTTTTCTTGTCAAAGATGTCGAATACCTTAGCTGATATGGAAAGTAAAGGACAAAATAGGCCACCTAAGTTAATCAATGGTGATAACTTTGAAGATTGGAAAAGATGCTTGAAAGTATTTTACTTGTACACTAATCACAATCAGTCGGAATCAATTGAGAATGGTACCTATCACTACCCAAGGAGATGTCAATGTTCAAAACACAAACCCATAAACTTACACTAAGAGAGATAGGAAACTAATTGATCGTGATCACAAGGCTTTTGGTGCTTTAATTCTTTGTCTAACCGTTGGAATTCACAAACGTTGAACACAAAAACTCTAAATCCATTTATGTGTGTGTGTATGTGCATGTGTGCGAGCGTGTGTGTGTATGTGCATGCGTGCGAGCGTGGGTGTGTGTGCATGCGTGCATGTGTGTGTGGTGTGTGGTTCATGACCTGACCCGCAAAACAGGTGACTCGACCATCAAAATAGTTGACCCAACCGGCCAACCCGACTTGACTTTTTCCTCCACCTTAAAATTTCACCTTCATTTTCATTTCACTCCTCTTCTAATTTTTCACAAATATTTTTCCCTCTCCTTATGTTTTCCTGAATTTTAAATTTTCCCCAAATGATAAAATAAACAAATAAAGATAGAGTATAGATATGCAACAATAACATTTGACCGTATATACATTGTAACAGTTAATAGATTGACCATATTTACATAGAATACAAATCTACATAAATCTACTTGTAACAATGAAGTAACCATTTTCCATTTAATCAACTGCATACCAAATCAACCACCATTTAATTGAAGCCACTATACTAAATTAGCAATATTTGCACTTATAACCAAAATATCAAACATTATGTATTTACACAAAACAGTCAACTCATATAACCCACTTGACCATATATGCTTACATTATAACAGTTAACCAAACCAGCAACTTCATTTGACCATTTAATTAGTCAACTATGTAAATTTGTAGCCACTATACATAGGGGGCTTAGAGGGTATGCGACTATGCGACATGTGCGATCGCACAAGGCACTCGTTTGACGCGGCACAAAATTTTAAAAAAAAATTATTATATTAATTTTTTTTATAAAACTTATATTTTGTCAATAGTCATGTAACAAATTAATAAGCAAAGATTTAAAGTCCACACCTAAAGGCTAAAGCCTACTACAACTAATTAACTAAACGTCTAAAAGCCCACACAATCAAATGAATTATAGATTAATGAAAGCTGGAAGCTTACTGCTGCAAAAAACGCAATTCACTAATTTGAATACTCTGATTTTCTTATGTTTATTTATCAAAGGTTTTTTTGTTAAAAATTTAGTTTATAAAATTTACCGCGTTGGTGCTTCGGGTTGAGGGGGCGGGGGACCTTTTTTTCTCGTATCGCACAGGACACTCAAATCCTTAGGACCGGCACTACCACTATACCAAATCATCAGCTTTTGTACTTATGACCAAAAGATCAAAGAAATAAATATAGAGCATATACAGAATTTCATTACTTTCGTTGATACAAATGATGAACATGACGTTTTTATACGAAATAGTAAACGGCATTTGACCATTTAGTCATTTGCATACCAAATTAGCCACTATAACAAATCAACCACTATACCAAATCAGCTACTATGACCAAAGATAAAACAAAAAGGTAAAGATCAACAAACTAAACAAACAAATTAAGGATCAAATAAACAACCAGGAGATAGTTTCATTACTTTCATTGGTTCAAATGATCATACGTGATGTATTTTAAAAAAATATTCAACTCATATAAGCAACAACCTAAACATAGTACATGTCCCTAACTATCCAATATATGTAGTAACTAGCTATCTCTAAAGCATCAAACAACTATCTAGCTATGGGTCTACTCATCTTCTTCATTCCACGCTATTTTAGTGAAGTTATTCAGTGTAGGGTGATCAAAATGCGATCACCCTTCTTCTTTAATGATGGATGCAATCACATTCTTGGCTCAACTTACTCTGAATAACCACGTCTTTTTAGCGAACTTCTTCGGAGTAAGTTGATCAATATGTGATCATCCTTGTTAAAAAGGGTGGAAGCAACAACCTAGCTCGCATGATGGAACATACACCCTTCTTTAAAGGCCCATGATTTTATAAGAGTCAATAATTAATTAAAAACTTTGCAAGGGAAATTCAAACTATTTATTATATATAAAACATTTCATTCAAACCTTTGGTCTTTCGAAACTATAATTTAGTTACAAGCAAATAATATTAAGTCTTTCAAAAGTTAATGAATACAAAAGTCAGGTTTATCGAGTGAATTTTAGTTTTTTATTTCTTTGTAAAACCTTATACGTCAACTATCACTTGTAAGAACTCATTTATATATTATAATGTATCTAGTCAAACTTCCATTCTAATTTAGTGAATTATTGAATTAAGGTTTTTCTTTTTTTTTATCCGTCAATTCAGAGTCTGCCAAAATACCAGACTCATATTTCCTCTTCTCAGGTTCACCAAAGGGCCGTAACCCATCACTTTTGTGGCCTTAATCCCACGTCGGATGAAAAAAATTATGGCTAGCTAAGCCCCTGACAGTTTTACTCACTAATGCCCAATGGTCAGTCCGCTAGCTTTATTATGGGGTCCTTTTTTTTATGATTTAGCTATACTCATGAGAATGCAACGAATGCAAATCTCTCCCTTTGCTTGCAAGACTTTCTTTTAGATGTAGCTTAGTTTGAGCCCAGTTATCATTCTTTTAGTTTCACTGTCATATTTAAGTTTTACGATATACAACACTCGACAAGATATAATATGCATTTAAAAACATTTTCTCGTGATAAACTCTTTAACTACATATAAATAGTCCAAACATCGACACTATCATCATGATGCAAATAAGAAGACAGGTCATGTAAAACAATATCTTTGGCATCTAAAACAATATTGTTTTAGTTTTATAAATCGTTTATTAATATTATTTTATAAAAACCTATTTAATCGTCATAAAATTATATATTTAACAAGTCAAATCTCTATATATTTTAAGGTATAGACCACACAGTATGTATATTAGCCCCAAAACAGTTAAAAACATGTAAAGAAAGAGAATCTAGAACTCACTTGACTGTCGAAAGCTAGAAACCATAAAAGAATAATCCAAGTAGCATCACGTAACAAAGCTGAATTTCCCCGTATTAATCTAGCCCGGTTTAATGCCTAGTTTCACTCAATGAACATCCGCATAACTCCATGAACATGAAACCATGTGCGTGTAATCAAACAACGTATAGCCTTTACCATAAGGCCACCATTATCATATGTATTAAACTAGTTACCATGTCATAATTAAACATCCCCCATTAACCAAACAAGTGAAACAACTATGATCATCTTGAATCCAAGACAATAATCCATAACAACACCATCATCATCATGCTAATACCAACCTCATCATCATAGTGAACCTTATCATCAAACACTTACCTTACCCTTTCTACACAGCTATCACTACAAGAAAGATAATTTTTTCCTACGCAAAAATTGGTCGCAAAAAATAAGGTTTTCCTCGCAATTGTTTTTACCGAAATCTTGAATGACATCTACAAAAGAAAATGAAAATTAAATTATAATTTATTTTTTGTGACGAAAAAGGCGTCGCAATTACGTTTTTTCACTTTAGCATTTGACACGAGAAAGCACGCCTGGAGAATCAACATGTTTTTATCCCATTAGCATTTGACACATTTGGCTTCCTAGCCACTGAGGCAGTCAACTTCTTGACCAGGGTCCAGCGAGTCATTCATAGCAATGTTTAGACACCTAAGGGCCAAGGTTTTGTCTTTAGTAGGCTAGGTTTTGCTTCAAAAGGGGGTGGCGGCACAACTTGTTGCCCGTTTACCTGCCACTTTGTTGTAAATTCTTTAATGTTTAATATGATATATATAGTTTTAATATTAAAAAAAAAGTTAATTCTTGGATATTGTTTAATAAAGAAAATGGAAAATAAGTTATAATTTATTTTTTGCGTTGAAAAAAACCTCTCGATTATTTTTTGAATTTAAAAGTCAAATCTTGGATATTGTGTAATAAAGAAAATGAAAAATAAACTATAATTTATTTTTTTCAACGAAAAAAACGTCGCAATTACTTTTTTACGTTAAAAGTCAAAAGAAGCATACTATTTTGTCGTTTTTTAGCGACATTTTTTTCTTCGTCGAAAAAAAAATTATCGCAAAAAATGAATTTTCTTGTGGTGTATATCATCGACAAGAATAACGAATACCATTATCTTTGCTACCATGAGACCTTATATAAAACCCTCACCAGACCATCATTTAACCTATCATCTTCATCTAAACTTCTCAAAGTTTATCATCATTTCCATCTATCTAACATTATTATCCAACTAGAACATCATCATTATATAAACATTATTCCCATGACCATACCAAAATTAGCATCACTCTCATTATCAGGACTGAAAAATCATGTATACATATACCTGTTAAGACACGAACCTGTTAAGACACGAACACGACACCTATTATCTGTACACGACACGATAAGCTATCGTGTACCTGTTACCATTACCTGTACATGTACCTGTTTATAATAGGTATACACGATAAGACTTGTTTAAAAACAAGTATTCAAGAACATGTTTAGTGAAATAAAAATTGTCTATATGTATAATGGTAAATAAGATAAATATGTTATATTAAATTATATTTTTAATTTTTAAAAAATCATAACAGGTATTAACATGTACTAACAGATAAACATATAAATACCTGTTAAATACAAGAAATTTAACAGGTAGATTCGTGTCAACCTGTTTATTACCTGTTACCTGTTAAAACCGTGTAGGTTCGTGTCGTGTATTCGTGTCCGTGTACAAAATTATAAGCCTATAAGCCGTACTCATTATGACAATCAACAAATTTTAAACGTCATCAACATACACCATTATCACCCGATCACTACTATACAATCATAAGCATGCCTTCATGCATCTTTGTTACTACTATTAACATCATGAACCACATAACCCAACCCAAAACCACAATCATCATAATTATCATCGTCATAAACATCATTAAGAACACCACCAATTTCAGTAGCTAATTACCTGAACAAGATTACCTAAACAGCAACCCTAAACCACCATAACCTGCTGTCGTCAAACAACCTATCGCCACCACTGAAACCGTCACCGTCACCACCATGACCCACCATATACCACCACGAACTGCTGCAATCCACTAACCTGGTCTACGCGTATCAAGGGCCTAGCAACACTCCGCCTGAGGAGTACACTAGCCAACACATCCATCCACATTATCATGGATGTTAACTCCCATTGCTGCCATTAACAGTAACCCTACCCTTCTCACCTTGCTCGTAAACCCTCTGTCACCTTAAACAATTAATTGTTGCTGTCACACACTCACACCGCTATAACGATCACCATACGGTAGTGGCACCACTGTGTAATGTTTCTTTGTGCAAAAGTGGCAGCAGCTTGCCACCACTTGCAGCTTACTTGATTCACCATTGAATTGCTTTGGGCGTATACATTTGATGACCACGTGTAGGATGGTATTCACCTTGTCGTTCTAGACTCTAGTTATCGTAGTTGCTTTTATTGTAATAGATTAGATCGTATTTTGGTTTATAGTAATAGCGTACTTAGCTAGATTAGTCTTTTGATTATTGTATAAGTTGAGTAATGCAAAACTACCTGCGAAACTATAGATTCATTATTTAGGGTTTTTAAACTTGTCACTTTTAATCCCTCTAGATATAAGTTTTACATTATAAACCTTAAACTTTTACTAATAGATTTAATAAAACTTTGATAATCACCAACTTTGGTCCCTTGAGATTTATAAACAGCTTATTCAACTTTAAACTTTAAACGAGACTTTATTGTAGAAAATGAGGTGATACAATGATACCCTAGAAAGAGTAATTTGGTGGCTTAGAAGACCATATCAACTCTTACAATGTTTTCTTCATTGTCGTAGTTTATAAGGTCTTATAAGCCATCAGATTTTCTCACCAATGTTGTCAAACACATTCTAATTCCTACTTTCATGAACTCGTTGTATGAGTTGATATGGTCTTATAAGTCACCAAATAAACTCTTACAATAAGTTTATCAAAGACCCACAGTACCCCGGTAAGAGTTAACTTGGTAACTTATAAGACATATCAACTCTTACAATGATTTCATCAATGTTAGAATTCATACGGTCTTGAAAGCCATCCGATTATCTCACCAATGCTGTCAAACACATTCGAATTCCTAATTTGATTAACTCGTTGTATGAGTTAATATGGTCTTATAAGCCATCAGATTATCTCACCAATGTTGTCAAACACATTCTAATTCCTACTTCCAAGAACTCGTTGTACGAGTTGATATGGTCTTATAAGTCACCAAATAAACTCTTACAATAAGTTTATCAAAGGTCCATAGTAGCCCGGTAAGAGTTAACTTGGTGACTTATAAGACATATAAACTCTTACAATGATTTCATCAATGTTGGAATTCATACGGTCTTATAAGCTATCAGATTATCTCACCAATGTTGTCAAACACATTCGAATTCCTAATTTGATTAACTCGTTGTATGAGTTAATATGGTCTCATAAGTCACCAAATAACTCTTACAAAAAGTTTATCAAAGTTGGAATTCAGAATGTATTTCACTCCACTGGAGCTCATGCATGTTCCCTGACCAGGTCTCCTATTTAGCCTTAATTAATTAGACAATAAGAAACTATACAACCATTCAATAAGCAACTCATCATTCTTAACCCGAATAAAGATACTCAAGAGCTACTTATTGAATGTCTATCAATAAGGGGATTTATGTCCCCTTATTAGATGTTTACCTTCTTGGTAGATTATCCTAGGCTAAACTTACATGGTTCATAATTTGTTTCTTTTAATTGCTGCATCGTGTTCTACCTTCAATCAGCGTTGTGGCAAAATAAATCTTTGATCGCATGAAATAAAAATGCGTTTAGAAAACCTCAAAAAGATGGAAATGAAACCTTACTTTTATTTTAGACGATTTTAGTGCTTACCAACGACGTTGTCTTCATGTTGTTCATCCGTTTTTTCCCCGACATACGGTTGAAGATTCAACATAAATGAATTGAAACCCAATTTTTATTGTGATGATTGTGAAGAAGAATATTGAATTTGTACGTTGTGGTCACAGAGTTCGAATCATGATTACTTAACAACTATGCTAAGGCAGTATTAGGAAATGAAAGTGTACCAAGTGTATATGTGACAATACACACATATTCCGTGACCATATACAGTGTTTTTGGTCACATTTTTCTATTAGCATGCCTAATAAATGTCACAATTTCTCTATTTGCAATGGTTTTTGTCACATTTTTCTATTAGTGTGATTAATAAATGACACATTTGGCCACATAAAAATAAAACCATGGTCGTTGGTAACATTTTGTCATAATTTTCAAGCGTGGCGAATAATAGTCAAAATTTTCTATCAAAGTGTGACTTATAATAATGTATTAATTTGGTCATATGAAACAATAAGTCGTTGGTAACATTTGGTCACACTTTCTTGAGCATGACAACTAATTGTTATGTGTATTTGTTAAAGCGTGTGTAAAGGTTTCGAGCTGTTACATATTGACCCCGTTAATAAATTAAATGAGTGGCTAAAAGTAAGTTAGAAGGTCTCCAAGTTTTAAAAATGATATTTAGCCATATTTTATCAAAAGCATGGCATGACGTTTTTCAAAAACCGTGAGTAAAGATTACTTTTGACATAATAAAAACCACCACCACCACCCACCCCCCTCCCACCCCAAAAAAAATATTAATAAATAATTTTATAACTGATTTTATCCATTGTATAAATAATTTGTGAAACATGGTGTTGTGTCACGTAGCGTGTACGTCCTAAATCATCCTTTTTTGAATTGAAGATATATTATTGTACATGAACCGGTGAAACAGTGTTGTGTCACATGACGTAACGTGTCTCAAATCATCATTTTGTGAGTTGCCAGATCAATTATTGTATATGAAATAACTACTTTAGTGTTCACGCTATATTCGAAAACATAATACTCAGATGATTTTAACAATATTCATGGGGTACGGAATGTTTCAATCAATTATTAAACAAAGCCGTTGTAAAACCAGAACACAAGATTAATTTATTAAAAAACTGTTTTTTATTATATTAATATTATGCTCAAATTAAAAAGAATTAAAAGGTCTTATGGTGTAATTTAAAAAAATAATAATATCGTATAAAAAGTTATTGATGGTTAAAAGATAGTAATGTATTTAACTATAACATATTACTAATTTATTCTTAAGTTTCGTTTATATACCTTATCAAATATAAACCGACACATGCACACTCTAATAAAAGAGGGTTGAAAAAATAATTACTCTTAAGTTTTTCAAGTTTCTCCTAAATATTAGGGGGTCAAAATTTAACTCATGTTATTATATTATAGACTATGTTATACCCCATGTGTTACACGAGGAGAATAAAAACTAGATTGTTACTTTTGTTTCATTTGCAAGAAAATACAAAATTTTCTTTCAAAAAAATTAAAAGGCATGAGATGAATACATGAAGTTAGTGGTATGGGGTAATTCTTCATTAGTTAATGAAATCAAAAGATACTTCGTTAAATAGATGAATGCATAAAACTGATAATTTCATAAAACTATTGTTGCTTCCTAGATTTCGGGAGCAATCAATGTTATTGAATATATAGTATTTGGTGAGACAAACAGTATAAGTGAATGAATGAATAAGTTACTACAAAGAGAATAATTCTTCTTTTAGAATGGAATGAATGTTCTTTTGGTACAAGACAAATATTTATACATACTTCTATAACATTCTTTTATCCGTACGATAATGGTATGTGTCTAATTATGTTTTAACCCTCTGGTCTATCAGGTGCCTCTTTTTACAACGGCTATATCTTCTGCCATCCCGGTCTAGGAGCAAGTAGAATGTTAAGTTACCCAAAACCCTCGGGCCTCTGGTGGAGCCCGGGAGGCGTTATGCCCGGTAGTTATTATCTCCCGGACCCGGGCTCCTATAGGAACGGGGCCTGGCTCGGGCTTTGTCTTGATCTGGGCGATGATGCCCTAACCTCTTCATGTCCCCCTAGTTCTTTTGCTCCTTCTCTAGGAGGATAAAGACTATTCGAGAAGCGTGCGTCTTTTCTTATTTTGTCAGGACACGTGGTTGGCTGACATTTCCCCTGACTCTTCGTTTTCTTCCCCAACCGTTTTTTGATTCTTTATATATCTCCTATTCCTCTCTTTGTTTCTTTTTCTTCTTCCTTCTTCCTCCTTCTCGCCTATCTTTTTCACAGGTGAGTCTTCTTTGTATATTTGTTTAGATTTCTCTGTCGCTCCTCTTTATATTTTCTTCTATGGCCGACCGTCATAATCTTGCCGTCATACGTTCTTCCCTTTCTTCTGGTGCAATGCTTTCTTTCTGTAATTATTATGGCCTGATGGACCTTCACCCCGTTCTTCCTGGCCCTGACGACTCTGCCATTCCTCCTCCTGGTATGGTTACTATTTACCAGGACCATTTTGACTTTGCTTGCTGTCGATATCCGCTTTCTCCTTTTTTGATAGAGTTGTTGCTCTATTACGGCATTCATTTTTATCAGGTCAACCCTTTGGGTCTTTGTCGTCCCACCCATTTTGAGATAGCCTGTCGGGGTTTGGGCGGGGTGCCAACGGTGAGTTTGTTTCGTTGTTTTTATCGTTTGGATAAGTCCGGAGATTGGTTCACTTTCTCCAAGCGTCGTAAGCCAAATCCTTTCTGTGCCTTGGACATTCCAGATTCCCGTAAGGGGTGGAAGAAAAAGTTTTTTTATGTTTCTGAGGATTTTGCCGCCCTTCCCCGGGCTTCGTTGGGTATGACGGTGAAAGACCCTGTGCCGGCCGAGGGATCTTATGACGCTCATCTTTTTGATCTTTTGAAAGGGAATCCTACTCCGATTATTGTCTATCCCGAACCTCTATTGGTTTTAGCCGGGCTCAGCACCATCCGCGAGAGTCCTCGCACCCGTCCTGCTGTTTTTAAAGACGGTGTCGGTGAGTAGTGGCCTTGGGTCGGTCTGTCTCTTTTTGGCTTTGCTTGAGATTGTTGCTTTTGCTAATGTGTTATATTTGCTTTTTTGTTTTCCTTTGCAGAGATGGATTTGTTTTCGATGCTGGAAGGAGATTCGTCAAAGTTTGACTGGGTGGAACTCCCTATTGACGTGGACGGGAATCCCCCTGTTCCCATTTTTCCCCGTCAGGTCGGTACCCCGGCGGACCTACCTCAAGATCCGGTCGTGGGGGATAATCCCCCTCTGGCCTTAGAAGGCTTGGATGCTTCTGCCTTTCCGATTCCTCCGGTGCATTCTCCCATAAACCAAGGGTCTACCGGCCATTTTTCTTACTCCGCCGGCAAGAGGCCCGCCTCTGAGGAAGCCGGTCCCCTGCCTTCCAAGGTACGTCGCTTGAACGTGCGTTTTGGGGTTTCCCGGGCCAGCGGCGCTGAGGCCTCTGCTATCAAAGCAGTTCCTTTTCAGTCCATCCCTGTTGATTCTGATGATCTTTCTCCCCATGATTCTTTTGATTTGGATCATGTCGGATTTTCAGGGACGAATGTTATTACTTCTCCGGGTGAGAAACCGGTTGATTCCTCTGTTAACCCGGGCACGGATCGAGGACCAATCCTGGCTCAAGATTCAGAACCGTTCGTCCCTTCTTGGCGTCTCGTGAAGGGTTCAACTTTTGACGAGCCCGAGGCTGTGGATGAGTTTCTTCTGAGGAGCCGTCCTCCGGGTGAGAGGAATAGGTTGAGGCAAATGCCTGGCTCTGAACTTTGTGAGGGTTTTGGGTACAATTTGGTTCAAAACTTTTCTCATGGGGTGGAAGTTTATCGGAGGTTGCGGTGGTTAGAAGAACGGTATGTTCAAGTGTTGGAGGAGCGAGATCAGCTTCAGGCCCATCTGGATGATCGGGTTTCTTCCAAGGTGGCTCCCTTGGAGAAGGACCTGGAATCTTCCCGCCAGGCTGTTGGATTGATGGAGGAACGATTGAAATCTCAGGAGGTGCGTCACTCGGACGAGATCACCGCCCATCAGGTTGAACTTGATTCTCATCGGGTTCTCTTGGAGAGGGCTGAGGTTTTCTTTGCTTTTCTTTTCTTGTATTATTGCTTCAAGTTTTTTCTTTTCTGGCTAATCCGTGGGCGTTTGTTTAATTTTCAGGAGCATGCCCGGGAGTTGGAGAGGAAAGTTGCAGAGGCTGAAGCCCGGGCCACACTTTTGACACGGGAAAAAGAGGATCATGTCCGGGCGGTCGAGGGGTACGAGGTTCGTTTGAAGGCTCTGGCTGATAATGAAAAGAAGAATGAGGAACGGGTGTCTTCCCTGAAGTCTGAGAAACAATGGTTCCTGGTTGAAGGCTTCAGGTCTTTATACTCGGCCATTTTGAGGAGCCCGGGATTCGTTTCCTTAGTGGGTAACGTGAACATGGCGGCCATGGCTGTGGGTTTTAACAAAGGTTTGGCAGCCGGGGCCGCTTATGCCAAGAAGGATGTCCCCATTGAATCTCATCCAGAGTATGATCCGGACGCCCGCCAGGCCTTGAAGGATAGGGCTGAGACCCTTCAAACCTCTGATCATCAGTTGATCAGCCAGCTTGCCGGGTGTTCTGAGAAAACTGTTGAAGAGATTTCCGGTCTTATCGCCAGATTTAATGCTTCTAGTTCTTGATGACACTGATTTGACAGTTTCCCCGGCTTGTGGGGCTTTTTGATTTCTGAAACATGTTCTAAACATTTGTGCCCAATATTTTGTGGGTCTTGTTATTTTTTGGGGATGTTTTACGTCCCGGCCGAGGCTTCTAGTTCCTCGCGTTTCCTCCCCCCCTCTTTTTTGTGTGGGGGCTTTTTGATATGAAAGGTGTTTGCCCTATTTTAAGGGTCTTAAATATTTTAGGTGTTTGTTCCTTGCTAGCGTGTTTATAATGGGGGACTGTCTTGTCTCCCGGGGTTTTTGTACCCGTTCTACCGGTTTTTAAGTATTTGGGGTTTGTTGTTTCCCGGGGTTTTTGTTCCCCTTTTCGTTGACAATGAATCAAAGAGAGAAGTGTTTCTTGATAAGATACACATGATAGTTTTTGATACATGCTGGTCCGGCCTCTCGGGCCTTTTGGGCAATGAAAAAAGTTACATATAATATCTTTTCAGATGGATCGCGTTCCAGGTCCTTGGAAGCACCGTTCCGTCCATTCTTTCCAACGTGTACGCGCCGGTTTTTGATGCCTCCGTGACCCGGTAAGGCCCTTCCCATCGAGGACCCATCTTGCTTGGCTTTCCGCCTTGCTGGCCTCGTTGCTTCTTAGTACCAGCTGTCCCGGCTGGAACACGACTTCTCTGACTCGGGTATTGTAGTATTTTTCCATGATCTTCTTATAGCTTGCTTCTCTTATGGCGGCTATTTCTCTCCTTTCTTCTAATAAGTTGAGGTTGGTTCGGAGGTCTGTTTCCGCGTCCTCAGCGGGGATAGTCCTTGGAGTTTTCGACCCTATTTCCACTGGGATCATGGCCTCCGTGCCGTAGACCAGGCTAAACGGTGTTTCTCCATGACTGGTCTTATGCATTGTCCTGTGTGCCCACAGGACATGGGGCAGCTCCTCCGCCCATGAGCCTTTTTCTCTTCCCAGCCTGGTTTTTATCCCTTCTACCAGGCTTCTATTTGCTCGCTCTACCTGGCCGTTGGCTTGTGGGTGGGCCACTGAAGCAAATACTTGTTTTATTTGTAACCCGTCACACCAGGCCTTGAATGGGTTTTCCGCGAATTGCTTGCCGTTGTCGCTGACTATTATCCCGGGAATTCCGAAACGGCACACAATGTTCTCCCATGCAAACTTTTTGATTTGTTGGCCGGTTATCGTGGCTAAAGGTTTTGCCTCGATCCATTTGCTGAAGTAGTCAATTGCTACCAAGAGGAACTTTACTTTGCCGGTGGATTCCGGAAAAGGGCCTACGATGTCGATTCCCCATTTGTAGAAAGGCCACGGTGATGAAACCGGGATCAGGAGATGGGCCGGCCTTCGACTGACGGGGGCCTGCCGCTGGCAGGAGTCGCATTTTCGGATTACTTCAACCGCCGTTTGGTACATGGCCGGCCAGTAATACCCCGCGTTCATTGCCTTTCTGACGACTGATTTTGGACCGGCATGAGACCCGCAGATGCCTTCGTGAATTTCCCGGACTACGTACGTCGCTTCGTCCGGATCCACACATTTCATGGAGGGTCCAAGGAATGATTTTCTGTACAACTCTCCGTTGATTATTTCGTAGTATGCCGCCCTTTGTTTTAGAGCGTGCGCTTCCTCTTTTTTAACCGGGGATTCACCGGTGGTTAGGTATTTGATGATTGGGACCATCCATGTTGCCGGTTCTTTGGTTACCGAGTGTACCTCTTTTGACCCTGTGGACGGCTCGTTCAACACCTCTACCCTGATTTCTTTGGCCAGGTGGCTGAAGGCTACGGAGGCCAGCTTGCTCAAGGCATCTGCCCTTTTGTTTTGACTCCTGGAGATGTGTTTGACTTGGAAGTGCTTGAACTGTTTGGTCATGGCCTCCACCAAATCTAATTAAGCCTTCATGGAAGGCTCCTTTGCTTCGTAAATTTGGTTTATTTGGTTTGCCACTAGAAGCGAGTCCACGTATGCTTCCACGGCTTGAGCTTTCATTTGCTTCGCAATCCTTAGCCCGGCGATGAGTGCCTCATACTCAGACTCATTGTTTGATGTTCGGAAGTTTAGGCGCAGGGCGTGGGTTATTTCTGCCCCTTCCGGGCTTATTAGCACCAGGCCTATCCCGCTTCCTTCGCTATTTGACGCTCCATCTGTGTATAATTTCCATTCTTTCAAACCTGGTTCCGGGTTTTCTTGTTCCTTCGGGATTGGTGGTTGGTCTGGGGGAACTTCTTCCCCCTCTTTGCTTATTTCTGTCAGGAAATCTGCAATGATTTGCCCTTTAATCGCGGTCCGGGGCTTATAGGTTACCCTGTACGTTCCCAGCTCTATCGCCCATTTGGCTAACCTTCCCGATACCTCCGGTTTTTTGAGAACCTGCTGCAGTGGTTGTTCGGTAACGACCTGGATGGGATGGTCGTCGAAATACCTTCTCAGTCTTCGGGACGCATAGATGAGAGCTAAAGCGAGTCTTTCTATTGCCGGGTACCGCGTTTCCTCGTCTTTTAGGATTCTGCTGATGAAGTACACTGGCATTTGTGCATTTCCCCGGTCAGCCATGAGTGCCGCGCTTATAGCGTGAGTTGTTGTGGCTAGGTATAGGGTTAATGTTTCTCCCTTCTCCGGGCTAGTGAGCGTTGGGAGGGTGCACAAATGTTTCTTCATTTCTTGGAAAGCCTCTTCGGCTTCGGCCGTCCATATGAAGTCATTTTTTCGAATGCAATTCTTCATGGTGTTGATGAATTGGTATGATTTATCCATCATTCGGGATAAAAAGCGGTTGAGGGAGACTAGTCTTCCGTTTAGGCGTTGCACCTCTTTTCGTGTTTTTGGGGAGGCCATCTGTATTACTGCTTCAACCTTGTCCGGGTTCGGTCGTATTCCGGACTTGGTTACCATGACTCCCAAAAATTTTCCCTCTTCTACCCCGAAGGTACATTTCTTCGGGTTCAGCTTCATGTTAGCCTGTGTCAGGGTCTTGAAAGTTGTGCTTATGTCCTCCAGCATTGATTCTTCCTTCCTGCTTTTTATTACCAAGTCATCTACGTAGACTTCGACGCTTTTCCCGGCTTGTTTTATGAAAATGTCATCCATCAGATGTTGATATGTAGCACCGGCATTCTTAAGGCCGAACGGCATTTTAGTGTAGCAGAATGTACCGGCATCGGTGTGGAACGCTGTTTTTTCTTCGTCCTCTTTTGCCATCTTGATCTGATGGTATCCCTTGTAGGCGTCCAGGAAACACCTTAAAGGGAAGCCGGCCAGGGCGTCGATTTTCTTGTCGATCTCTGGCAGGGGGTAACTGTCTTTAGGGCATGCTTCGTTGATGTTTTTGAAATCCACACACATCCTCCACGTGTCGTCTGATTTCTTTACCATGACCGGGTTTGCGATCCAAGTAGGGTATTTAGCCTCTCGTACAATTCCTGCCTGTACCAACTTGGCAACCTCTTCACATACTGCTCGGCTTTTTTCTGGTCCCATGCTTCTTTTCTTTTGTTTCACCGGGCGACTGAACGGTATTACTTCGAGTCTATGCTCGGCTAGGCGTCTGGGGACTCCGGTCATGTCACTAGGCTGCCAGGCGAATACTTTGACGTTTTCCAAGAATATCTCTTTCAACTTCGCTTTTGTGTCTGCTGACAATTTCCGCCCTACCCCTATTGTCTGTTCTGGAAATCGAGGGTTGACTATCCATTTCTCTACTATCGGGTCCGGGTCCTCCACGAGCTCCGGTTGCTTGGCCAGAATTGATGCGACCAACAACTCGGAAGATGACCGGACCGTGGCTATGCCCCTTGGGGTGGGAAATTTCATGACCCCGTGAGTCGTGGATACGACCGCCCGGAGGGCCTTGATGCCCGGCCTCCCGATGATCACGTTGTATGCCGAGCGGGCTCTGACCACTGCAAATGTCATGTTGATGGTGACTCGTCGCTGGCTCTCTCCTACTACGACCGGTAGTGTGATTTTTCCCAAAGGGTAAACTACTTCTCCGGAAAAACTGACAAGTGAATATGTCCCCTCTTTCATCTTTGCCCTAATTTCCGGGTCCAGCTGTTTGAAACAATGTTCGTACATAACCTCAGAGCCACTTCCGCCGTCCAGATGGACCCGTCTTAACGCGTGTCCCTCGATCCCCACGGTAATAGTCACTGGGTTTTCCTGAGACTCCCACTCTTCTAGAGGCTCAAAGATAATAGGAGCCTTCATCCATGCTTCCAGCGTTTCACCCTTTCTCTTTCGAGATGCCATTGTCGTGTCACTTCCCATCTGATCCACCATGTTTACCGTGGGCCGGCGGATTTCCGCCTGCTCCGTTTCTTCCCCTTGTTCGTATCCCTTCTTTTTGATCTCCCGGACCAGGTGTGCCAGTTTTCCTGACTTTACTGCTGCCTCGATCTGTCTCTTCAGGATGATGCAGTCGTCTGTGTCATGCCCCTTTTCCCTATGGAAGTCACAGTATTGACGTGAGTTTTTGTTGACGTTCTTTAGCGGTGTGGGGGTGGTAAACATGTTGTTTTTTCTTTCCAGTGCGTAGACTTCAGCGGGGGTTTTTAAGAGCGGGGTGAATGTTTCTTTTGTGATCCACGGCCTTCTTTCTCCGCTACCCTCCGCCTTATATGGGGAAAAAGTCCTTTTTCTATTGTCCCGCTCGTTTCGTTGTCGACTTGTTTGTGGACCCTCTTTCTTTTCGTCCTTCCGCACGTGTTTGTTTCTTCGACCCTCCATTTCTTTCATCTGATCTTCCGCTTCCTTTCTCCTATGATATGCTCTGGCTCGATCCATTACTTCATCCAGTGTCTTTGGGAACCGGGCGTTTAGCTTTCCGCATAGCTGGTTATGCCTTAGACCGTAGATGAAGCTTGTTACCCTCATGACCTCTGGTACATCCGGTATGTTCATGCTTTCTCTGTTGAACCGCTCGATATACTCGGGGATGGTCTCACCGTCATTTCTTCTAATTTGTAACATCTCCCCCGGATTTTTCAACGCCTTTCTTTGTTGATGAAACGCCCTTAGGAAACGGTCCTTGAACTGTATGAAGTCATCTATTTCTCCTGTCGGAAGACCGTCAAACCATACTCTCGCCGGGCCGGTGAATGTCTGAGCGAACATATGGCACCAGATCGGAAGCGCCCAACGTTCCACCTGTGCTGCGCCTTTAAATGCGTGTATGTGGTCGTCAGGATCCCCGGAACCATTGTACTTGCCTATTCCATTTGGCATTTTTAGCTTCGTCGGGAATTGAAAGTTGGCGATGCGTCTGGTGAACTTCGACTCGGTCGCCAAATTCTCTGGTACATAAGGTTTTGAGAGATCGTCTTCGGAAGTTCCGGCACTCAGGATAGTGTTTGCCTGCGGGTTCACCGGGACTCCAGCCGAGGCTGGGGTTTGTAGTGGCTGGATAGGGGAGAGAACATACTGCATTCCCGGTGGTACTCCGGGAGGGAACTGCGGGAATTGTGTGTGGAAAGGGTGAGGGACGAACATTGGTGGTTGGAAGTGAGGTCCTTGAGACGGGATGAACGTTGTCGGGTTGGTGACCGGCATGTTGACCACTTCCGGTGCGGGTACATTTGAGGTGCCAGGGGTAGTTTGGTCGAATGTTAGCTTTTGTTTGACTTCGTTTAGTCGCTCGGTCTTCTCCAGCTCGGCGAGTTGCGTCAAAATGGCATTCTTATTCTGTTTCACGAAGTCCGCCGTTATTCCTCCGTTTTTTCGCGCAACCCCATGCGGCTCCTCTTCGTCTGAGTCCGTGTATATTACGGCTCCTTCCTGGGTCATGGATGACAAATACGCATTCGGTCCCGGAGGGACACTAGCCGGTTGATTGTCTGTGTTTCCTCCCGGGGGTTCGGGAGGTTGCTGGTTAGTTCCCTCTAGGGCCTCTGGCTGGGTTGATGACTGACTCATCTCACCGGTCGTTCGGGTGGGGTCTGACTGCCTTTTTGACAAGAGAGATCAGAGACTGGTCCCACGGATGGCGCCACTTGTTGCTTCCTAGATTTCGGGAGCAATCAATGTTATTGAATATATAGTATTTGGTGAGACAAACAGTATAAGTGAATGAGTGAATAAGTTACTACAAAGAGAATAATTCTTCTTTTAGAATGGAATGAATGTTCTTTTGGTACAAGACAAATATTTATACATACTTCTATAACATTCTTTTATCCGTACGATAATGGTATGTGTCTAATTATGTTTTAACCCTCTGGTCTATCAGGTGCCTCTTTTTACAACGGCTATATCTTCTGCCATCCCGGTCTAGGAGCAAGTAGAATGTTAAGTTACCCAAAACCCTCGGGCCTCTGGTGGAGCCCGGGAGGCGTTATGCCCGGTAGTTATTATCTCCCGGACCCGGGCTCCTATAGGAACGGGGCCTGGCTCGGGCTTTGTCTTGATCTGGGCGATGATGCCCTAACCTCTTCAACTATAAACCTTAATACGATACGACTCAATCCACTTGGCTCATACTACTGTATCCATGTTGCTTGGTTAAATCCTTGCAACAATCATATAACAATCTATGTCTTTATAAAAAGTTAAAAGAGACTATGATACAAAGGTTAAAGGTATACATCATTTTTCCAAAGAAAATTGACATATGTGTATAGAAAAAAAATATAAAGGAAAAAAAATTAGAAAAAAAACACAAAAGTTTGTATCACATAACAATATTTAAATGAAAGTTGAGCCTATATCAATTATAGTGGAGTTATACTACAAAGTCTAATTTCATAAAAAGTCTAAGAAGCTATGAGATTATGACATGCGACACTTCCTTAAAATTAGAAGGGATGGTAAAATTGGTAATGTCTTTATATTTTAAGTTTCACCCCATTTTTTTAAATGTCCATAACTTTTACATAAGATATTATTTTTTAAAAAAAATTGCACCATAAAAACGAGCATTTTCTTATCTTTAAAACGCCTATAATATTCATATATAAAAAACAAAAAAAAATCACGTTTTTCAGCTCATTGTGTTATTTGTCAAGTCATTGTGTTATTTCTTCAGGTCATTGTGTTATTTGTCAAGTCATTGTGTTATAAGACAATAACCTAATGAAATAACACAATGATCAGAAATAACACAATGACCTGACGATAACACAATGACCTGACAAATAATACAATGAGTTGAAACATGGATATAACACAAGGACCTGATGAAAATATAACACCACCTGACGAATATAACACAATGACCTGATAAATTTAACAAAATGACCTGACGAATATAACACAATGACCTGACGGATATAACACAATGACCTGATAAATTTAACAAAATGACCTGACGAATATAACACAATGACCTGACGGATATAAAACAATGACATGACGGATATAACACAATGACCTGATGGATATAACACAATGACCTGACAGATATAACACAATGACCTTACGGATATAACACAATGGCTTTATGAATATAACACAATGACCTGAAAAATATAACACAATATCTTGACTAATATAACACAATGAGCTGAAAAATATAATACAATAGCCTAATGAATATAACACAATGAGCTGAAACTTAAAAATATCCATTTTTTATACATCAACTTTATATGCGTTTTGAAGATAAAAAACGCTCGTTTTTTTGGTGTAATTTTTATTAAAAAATATTGTCTTATGTAAAAGTTATGGACATTTAAAAAAGAAGGTGGAATTTGAAAATGAGACAAGACCAATATACATTTGACCTACCATTTAAAGTTCTAATTATTTACCATTATGTCACCTTGTGTTTATGGACCATTGATCTTCATCTAATATTAAATCTAATGGCTCAAATTAATTCTTAGACTTTTTAGAAAAATTAGACTTTCTAAGAAAATTAGACTTTTTAGTTGAACCTAATTCTTATAGGCGTGAAACAAAGTGGTGATTTGAGGGAGCCGAATTAGGAAGAGATAATTGAATCTCATCTATAGAATCTAAATATAAGAGGATTTGTATGGAGGAGATAAAAAAGGGGTGTAAAATAGGATTATTTAGTACGTTGAATAATTTATATTTTTTATGGATGTGATTTATTTGAAATCTATCTATTTTAATAATTGAGTAACTAATCTATGTGGCATCATGTTAACACTTCTACATAGGTAAATTCCTATGTGGCACACTCTCCAAATTTCTCTCATTCATTACTTGGATCACAATCGGATTGGGTCATTTACAAAATCTTTTACCCAATTTCAAATAACCCGGCCCGATTGTGATCCAAGTAATGAATGAGAGAAATTAGGAGAGTATGCCATATAAGATTTTACCTATATGAAAGTGTTAACATAATGCCACATAGATTAGTTACTTAATTATTAAAAGTTATCAAAGTTTTAATCAAGATGAGCATCAATTTCCAACATGTCTCATGTCATCTACTCGTGGAGATAATACATCCTTGACACAAACAATCACTCCAATATTTTCACATCAAACGTTACTTGATTGTTTATTGTTAGGGGATGGATTAACATTATAATTGTGATTAAATGTCTATTTGAAAGAGGTACGTGATAATAGGGATGAGATCGGGACGGGTACCGGTACCGAGTTTTAAGAAAAGTGGGCACCAGTACCGGTACCGAATTTAACGGGACGGTATCGGTACCGGTATTTCGGTACTGGTACCACGTTGGTACCGGTTTCATATTTTATTTTTTTTTTATAAATATTATTCGATTATTTCGGTTTAATTTTATACTTTTTTATATAACTATACTATAATATACTTGAATATAAGAAAAAGAAATGAAATATGGTATAAATTAATTAAAAATTATATCAACTTTATTAAATTTAAAAGTTAATAATCTAAAAAATATTATAAAATGACTCAAAGTCGTAAAGAAAACACTTTATAACATTAAGCAAGTAATACACAACATTCATAACATCTCAAATTATATAAAATATACTAAAAAAAACTAGTTTTTTCTTAACCGGTACCAACGTGGTACTAACCGGGAAAGTACCGATACCGGTACCGCCTGGTACGGGTACCGAGTTTTAGGAAAAGTGGGTACAGATACCGTCCCGGTACCGGTACTCGGTACCAAAAGCTCATTCCTACGTGATAATAAGTTGTGTATAATCAATTAATGAATCAATCAATCAGCCACCGGGGGGCGGCGGATTAAAGGTCCTTTTCTGAGTTGAATGGCGCCGGCGATTGCAGTGGTCGGGAGACCGATGGTGATATGGGACTTTGATCGAACGATTATGGAAGACGACAGTGATCGTTGGGTGGTGACAGAAATGGACTTAACTCACTTGTTCAATCAACTTCGTCAAACACTTCCTTGGAACACTCTCATGGTTTCTAAAATCACCTTTTCATTTCATTTCATTATTTAATTTCCAATTTTCAAAATTAGGGTTGTTCAATTGCTTTTAATACTTTTGATTTGATATCTTTTAATAACAATTGAAGAAATGAGGATATGTGTTATTGAATCTAGGATAGAATGATGGAGGAACTGCATTCTCAGGGAACAACAATTGAAGACATTACAAATTGTTTGAATCGTGTTGAACTAGATCCCCAAATCATTTCAGCCGTTAGATCAGCTCATACTCATGGGTATCTACTTTTTTATTCAATTTCTCATTTTCATTCATTCTTTTTATATTTTGTTTATGATTATTTCAGATGTGATTTGAAGGTACTTAGTGATGCTAATCACTTCTTCATTGAAACAATCTTGAAAAACCATGGGATTTATGATTGTTTTTCGGATATTATCACAAACCCAAGTTTTGTTGATGAACAAGGCAGACTTAGGATCTCTCCTTATCATGGTTCGGCACATGGCTGCGATCTTTGCCCGCCCAATTTGTGCAAGGTACCTGAATTACTTTGTATTCTTTTAGTAGAGTATTTGTTAATTTTATTTTATGTAACGAAACATCTAATTGTGGTTCGCGCTTACTTGATTTAAAGAAAAATGAAGATGGGACCTAGAATATGGTACATGATATTAACTAATGAAATGAGATAGAAATATGCATTTGTATTGTCAGCTGTTGAGTTGTTTGTTCTAGGTTATATCTTTGGAGAACTGCAATATTTTCTGTCATGGCCAATGGTAGCAAGTCTAAACAACTAAAGGCTCATCTAAAACTGGTTGTTTTCACAGCGTGTCAATACGGGCCGTTCATAATTTTTCTTTTGTTCATTTCATATGCTTTTCATGTGTTTACAAGACCCTATTATCAAAATAGTAAGTCATTTTCTTTAATAAAATGATTTCGAATGACTTTCAACCCATTTTGGGTTTTTGTGAACAGGGTTTCGTGTTGAATAGAATCCAAGATCTGACTTGTGAGGATATCAAGAAACGGGTCATGATCTACATCGGAGATGGGGGAGGTGATTTCTGTCCAACCTTGAAACTTAGCGAAGAAGACCATGTTATGCCTAGAAAAGACTTCCCTTTGCATCGGTTAATTTCAAAATCTTCAACACCTATTAAACCAAAAGTTCATGAATGGACCAATGGAAAAGAACTCAACAAGATCTTGATTCCACTTATTGATCTTGTTTCACCTACAGATGGCTAGATAGATATTTGTGCAAGATTTGCACGTGTATTTCCAATACTTTTACATTTATAATAATGTCACTGGACTAGAACTGAAGGCGAACAACATATGAGTGCATCCATGTGTTCAGCGACACTCATGCCCAGAGATGGACATATATCATGGAATGAAACATTATAAAATCCGTTTTTAAAGTTGACGATATTTAAACCCTCAGCCGGATCATGGTCAAGTGACTAAATGCAATAAGCAGCAGCATGCATAAAAATGTTAAACCTTAAAGTTTCATTGATGTAAGCTAACAGTTGCGAATAGCATATTGAATAATTTAAAGTAAAAAAAGAAAATATGTACTGAAGCAACCTACGACCAACTCGGTTCAATCCACACATGAGGATCCAAATAATGTTTTGTTCCCATGAAATCCAAAAAACTTTATTCGCTATTTGACGTGTGATACCTTTTTGTTTCAAGAGAATAGAACACTATCTTGTTGTTCTCAGAATGCACATGCGGAAAGTATATCTTGTTTGCCATTACTGGTGTTTTGGCTTCGATGCAAAAACATGTCTTACCACCAATATAAATCGCGTGACTTCCTAAACTTTGTGTTTTCACCCATTTTAGTGAGTCATTAATCTTGAATACCTCAATTGACTCTCCAAACACACCTACCATGACTAGTAGCAAGTGTTGATCACATTTCATTACGAAGTTTTGTTTGGGAGGTGTGCAGGGATTTCTTGGGATGTTGTACCAAGTGTAATCTTCTTCGTCGTCTCCACATATGAAACCAACTCTTTCATTGGTATACAATACATATATATCTGGCAGTATGTTGCAAATCGAAAGGGTTGTGAATCGTCACCAAAAAAGTTGTTTAAATGGAATCTAAACCAATATGGTTCTATAGCAACAAAGTGGATGTAAACTTTCCATTCGAGAAATGTAGTGAATCCAACAACCTTACAATCTGGGGACGTAGGTGGTGCCGAGAAACAATAGCTGTGTAAATAAGGCACGAATGGAAGCTCACGGATATCACCTGTAAAGGGGTTAAAAAACATTAGGGGTCCCTCAACCCTACGTATAAGCAGCCAACCACCAACGGAACAATGTATTTCCAAACGACCTAACAATTGTTGAGGCGTCTTTATATAGTATATGTCACCACATATCAGGTCAGTAAAAGAGATAGCACCTCTATTTTCGTGTACCACCATCAACCATGGTGAAGCTAATGAATATGACTGCAATCTCTCTCCCTTGCTCCATCGAATTATAGGTGCAGCTAAATGCCATTGCTTGCATGTAGCACGAAAGTTGAGATACTCGATGCCAACACAAAACTCCATAATCTTCTCCAAAACATCAAACGGGATGTTGAGAGCTTGCGACTTCATACTCTCTTCATAATCTTGATTTCTCCATGTAACCGGCACAACAAATGATATATCAGTAAGAAAACATTACATTTCTAGAGCACATAAAAGCAATACATGTGCGCCGACATCAATGATAAGGTTGTGGCTCTATTCTTGAGATAGATTGAGTGTATTACTTTGCCAGATGTGTCAAGAAAGTGTAAGCAACCCCCTACTTCTGAGGCGGTGCTGTAAAACACAGAGTAATTATGAGCAAGATCGACAAAGAATGCAGCGCCCTTGAGATCTTCCATATCGTCCCATTTGATATCCGTTACACCCAATTTAAACACACGCACGTCACCAATTGTTTCCCTTGTCATCTCATTATAACTTACTTCAATGAAGAAGAACTCTGTACAACATCCTTTCAAGAAAACTGGAAAAATAAGCACGTTATAAGGCGGGGGCTCCAAATATGGCATTAGACTTATCACAGTTTGTCTACCATTGACTACAACATCAATGTGAATGACCTTTTTATTACGATACCCACTGCTCAAGGCATATACTCTATGGTTACAACAGGTTAAAGCGCATAAGAAACTATCGCAACCAACTATGCTCCTCATTTGTTTAGCGTATGACATTTCCACCCATTTCCACTTGTTTCTGTTACAGTCTAGCCGACAAAGAACAATGGTATAATTTATAGTTCCTAGCATGAAAACTGAACCATAATCATCGGGAGGCGACGACAAACAACACTCTGTAAAATTTATGCCTTTAAATCCATTTTTGGGTGCCAAGCGAGGGAGGTATATGATCTTACAAGTCACAGGGTTCCAAAGAGACCACATGTCATTGTGTGGATGGTTGGAGAGAATCACCCAGCCATAGAAACACCCCCGGATACGCCTTCCAAGAAGCCAAGGAATTCGAAACCTGGATTGAAACGGTGGGTCATGTGTAGTATAGATAATATGGTCTCGACTGTCGTCTTCGAGGTTTTGATCAATCAACCAAGGATGGTTTGCAGATTGGGTGGGTAATACATCACATATGGAAGCACAAACATGCTTCTGCTCCATCTGAAAAATGTCCATAACAGTACACCAAACTTTAAACAAAGCATATAAGTTTCTCAAGTAAATCAGTAACCAATGACAAAGATTAAGCATAAAAAAAAGTTTTAACTCTTGAAAAATTATGAAACTGAATTAAAATTTATAACTCAACCAACAAAATCTTTACGCATTGTATAATATAATCATACGTCTCCCTCAACCAACAAAGTGTTGATCAAAATTTTATTAGCAAGAGAAGAAGAATCGATGCAACTTTCATCACAATTTTATGCAATACTCTACGAACCGATAATAGCAAAAAAATCATACATTTACGCAAGTAACTTTAAAGCCCTAAAGCAAACTTAATTATTTTTTATAAGTACCAGAGAGAGACCATTCAACTTTCAAGCGTTTTACATTCTTTCTAACATTTTTAAATTTGGATGGCCCAGATAAAAATACGTGGACTTCGTGATTATTATAGATAACTTTTATAATTTAAAATTGGGTAAGTAAATTACCACTTTGGCCTGAAAAGAATTTTTTGACGTATCAGCTCTGCTCTTATGTTTTTATTTTTGAAATTGTTTTGAAACCTAAGAACTAAAGTCTCACACACGGAAATGCCATATTATCTCATTTGTGTGGATTCAAAAACTAGTGAAAGTTAGTAGTAATGAGTCAAAGTTACATAATGTCAGGTAAAAAATATGTAAAACAAGAAAGAAATTGTTGCCGTTAACAACTTGACAAAAAAGCTAGTGGTGTTCGGGTTTAAAAACAATGTTATGGTTGATACCCCTATTAACCAAAAAAAGTTATGGCGCAATTTGTTGGCTACTAGCTTATTATAAAAACTTTTATGATCTAATACAAAATATAATAGTACGTCATTGTAGGCGGTGACATGTTGCAAACAAGACGATGTTTGGATGGGTTGTTGTTTAATAATATTACATAGTGCTGGTGCTGGAGATGGTGTTTAACCAGTCCACTGCATGTAGGTGGTGTCTAGCTAAATGGTGATAACGATATTGATTTGATTTGAACTTATTTTAGTAACTGTATGTCAACAAGAATGTCCAACATCAATAAGTCAATCAAATATATACGTGTTAGCTAGCTGGAAGCGATCTTATTTTAGATAGATGAGGTGATGAGTTCAACACTCAATTTGCAACAGTTTACCTATTTCTTTTCATATTATGTGTTCTAAACTACTCCCTTTTATAAATAGAAAATTATGTTTGTCAAAATACACTGAGTAACTAATCTATGTGGCATCATGTTAACACTTCTACTGGCACACTCTCCTAATTTCTCTCATTCATTACCTGGATCACAATCGGGTTGGGTCATTTACAAAATCTTTTACCCAATTTCAAATAACCCGACCCGATTGTGATACAAGTAATGAATGAGAGAAATTAGGAGAGTGTGCCACATAGGATTTTACCTATGTGAAAGTGTTAACATGATGCCACATAGATTAGTTAATCAATTATTAGAATATGTAGATTATGTATACATATTTTAATTATAAATTTATTATTATGAGAGAAACTTTCAAATAATATAAAATAAGCAAAACAAATATAAATGGTTGACACATAAGCATAATTCATTTTCCAATATTATATAGAAGATACAGTACACTCTTTAAAAGTTAATGCGTTGCAATAATACAAATATGACGGTTAGTCGTACATCATGATATAAATTTTATAAAAATGAAATATATACATTTTAATAAAAAAAAATTTTGGATGTTACATCTCATTCATTAAATTTACTTTCACACTCAAACTTATGGCTCAATTACAATTGGGGTTGGTGATCCAATGAAATAAGTTTCTGCTTTAAACCTGAGCATGTATATATATATATAGGTGTATTTAAAAATATGGTAGTTTGCGTTCTAAGAAAAATTCGCTCAATTTTCTGCATAAGTTTTTCCCCACGGATCTTAGAATACCCGACCAATTATGTTATAACCCATTATTTGACCTTCTCCCCTAACAAACTCCTTGCCGTCACACAGTTCCTTGCAAATCTTCTTTTGAAATCAAAACACAAGTAAGTAAAATCCTTGCTACATCGTCTTTGCTTTTTGTTTTAGGTTATTTGAATACGGAAACTATCTATACTACATTGTCATGGCAGATTTGTGCCGTAACATAATGTTGGGATTCTTATTATTGAACCCTCTTTTTGTTTAGTTATCTTTGATTTCAAGCATAATGGTTTGATTTTCTCATTTCATCTTCTCTTGGTATTAAACCCTAAATTATTCAATTGTTTGCTTTGTGTCTACCTGAATATGTGTTTGATTCTCCTTTCATTTGCCAATGCAAGGAAGTTGTAGCGATTTTAGAGTTGGTGGATTCGATTGGTTTTGGGGGCACTTTTGTCAAATTATATTATAAACTTACTAATTCAGAAGGTTGGTTACCACCGGCCTCTCACGAGGTGACAGTGGACCAATCACGTGTTGTCACACGTTAATTCATTTTTTTTAATTTTGATATATTTATGATTTTAGCCTCTAATGACATTTTGACTTTAGACTCTTACTCTACTTTGACATATAGTACGACTTCAACATTCCAGATTCAACTGGTTTATCATTTTAACTTATACTTTGGACTCTGACTTTACTTTGCGTCTAAATCTTTTAGTCTTTGATTATAATATGTTTGATGGAATGACACAATTCATAATCAGTGTGGTGCGGTACTTAATAGATCGGATGATTTATGAGTTATGACGCAAGATGAATATGAAAGAAAGAAAGATAAAAGGAAGCTAACATATGGAGGGATAAAGCCGTAAAAAGAATACACGTCAGCAAATAGAATGTATCTAGCAAATAGAATGTATCGGACCATATGTAAAAACAATTAAACAGTATAAATCTTTTGTACATGGCTGTTAGTCATGGTTAGTAGTTTGATTACAAATTCTCCCCTTATCGTTTAGTGTTTGTAATTAATTATTGGATGTTAATCTAAAAATAAAGAATTGAAGGAATGTTAATCATTTATAAGATGTTTATGTTAGGTATTAAACTGGCGCAGCGGAATAACCGACTCACAACGAACACGCAATAATGACTGAATAAAGACAAACACACGAACACGAGAATTTATAGTGGTTCGGTCGATGTGACCTACGTCCACTTGCTGCAACTAGGGATCTTATTATTATTTCAGTGCACACCAATTACAATACATAGACACGATATATATAGAGTAATAACTAGGGTTTTCAGCTTAGGGAACAAGAAACCTAATGGGCTTGGGCCCATCTTTCTAATCCACTAAACAAGCCTTAATCACAAGGACTTCACCCAACAATTCTCCCACTTGAAGGCCTTGAGATAAGCACCAAGTCCGCCAACAAGCACACAGTAATCCAAGTCTTCAGTAATCAGTAATTAGTAATCATCAATCAACAGGAACAGAAGTCTTCCAGGTCCAGCTCCCAAAGAACAAACCAAACTTCAAACCAATCATCCCGAGTCCACCTAGTTGCAGCCGGCCCAATCATCGTCAGTAAACAGAAGGGCCCGTTGGAGCCCCAGATGGCCCCAACTTGGTCTTAGCAGACCTCCTCATCACATCCTCTATTCCACCTGACCCCCACGCATCAGATCCAGAAATACCCAGAGGAACACTCTCCAATAGTAGCAATTTCCCAGGAGAGACATTTTCATTCGGCTTATTAGTCTTTCGAACCCAACGTCGATTTCCAAACCGTGTCGAATTACTCCCACTGTTACGAAATCCCCGTCCACGCTCAGACTTCCGAATACGCTCAAGCTGATTAACCGGAGCTCCAGAGTTCATTGCTACAAACCGAACTCTCTTAGCTCTTGAATCTGCGAGCCCGATTCTAGCATTCGTCTTCACAGAGGTGGTCACATCCCCAGACGGAACAGGCACAAGATACAACGACCCCTTCTTGAAACCCCTAGCAATCACAAGATTATTCTTGACCACTCTCCACTTTCCACCACCAAACTTAACATCTAAACCTTGCTCATCCAATTGCCCAACGGAGATAACTTTCGTTTCAAGCTTTGGAATGATCCGAACATTAGATAAAGTCCAAGTAGTGCCTAAAGTAGTAACCAAGTCAACATCCCCCATGCCAGTCACATCAAGAATTTCACCGTTTCCAAGCCTAGCCTTGCCAAAATCGCCCTTTTTAACATTCCGCATGCCATCACTACTGTGGGTAGCATGGAATGATGCACCGGAATCCATGACCCATGAAACAACACTACTCTCTCCGTTAAGAAGTAGTACATCATCATCAGAGTAACTACCAGTAGTGTTTAATTCTTTCTCAGAAGTCTTATCTTTAGGACATTGACTTCTATAATGCCCTTTTTCATTGCAGTTCCAACAACGCACACTCGGACGAGCTCTAGACGAACTCCTGCCCCGACCCTTGCTGCTCCCACTATTTGGCTTATTGTCCCTTCCCCTGCCAACATGTAACATCTCAGAAGAAGATCCCGTATTAGCACCCCTTCGGCGAATGTCTTCACCCAGTACCAAATCCCTGATCTTTTCAAATGTCATCCCTTCAGTTCCAGTTGAGTTAGTAACAGCAGTTACCGTCCCCGACCAACTATCAGGCAGTGAAGATAGCAATAGTACAGCTTTAGTCTCATCATCGAATTTCATCTTAACAGAAGACAATCTGGACAAGATAGAATTCAGATTATTAATGTGCTCGGTCACTGAACTTCCCTCTTTCATTCTCATCGTGAATAGTTCTCTTATCAAGAAAACTTTATTAGCTGCAGAGGGCTTTTCATACATATTTGACAACGCCAACATCATACCACGAGCGGTGGTTTCAGACATGATGTTATAAGCAACGTTTCTCGTCAAAGACAATGTAATAGTACCTCTAGCTTTCTTGTCTTTAGCGTTCCACTGAACTTCCTCAGCTTCAGTCATCTTCTTTGGCTTTTCCTCAAGTACCATATCCAGATCTTTTTGACCAAGTAATGCATCCATCTGCATCTTCCACCAACTAAAATCCGAACCGTCAAACTTTTCAATCACAACCTTTCCGTCTTCAGTCATAATGACAAACAAGAAAGAGTAGATCAAAGTCAACCGACTCCAAAAATTGATACTTTCTTGTCAAAAAAATAAAACTAGATAACCAAACTCTAACCTTTATCCCGCGATTCCAAGAGTTTTACACAAAACCCTATCAACGGTCTAAAGAAGTTTTCAACACGGTACTGAACCTCGATCCCAACCAAACAAACAAACACCTAATAAATATCCTTTTCTTTCTCTTTGATCGATATACCTCAAAGAAGCAAACAGAATAATTATGCTTTGTTTCTTTTACCACCGTAGCATGCTTCCAAGAAAAAAAAATAAGTGATTTAATCTTTCTTCCTTCAAATCGTACGCACCAAGAAAACAAACGAACTGTGGTTACCTTCTTATTTTCTAACTTCGCACGAACTCCAAGAAAGAACCAACGACTCTTATTTTTTTCTTTTCTTGCGGTCTCAAACAAACATGAACGAACGGCAACTGGCGATGTATATTTGATTGGAATAAGCCAAACAGCGAATCGTTACGCGAATCCAACGAGCCGTAGCTCTGATACCAGTTGTTAGGTATTAAACTGGCGCAGCGGAATAACCGACTCACAACGAACACGCAATAATGACTGAATAAAGACAAACACACGAACACGAGAATTTATAGTGGTTCGGTCGATGTGACCTACGTCCACTTGCTGCAACTAGGGATCTTATTATTATTTCAGTGCACACCAATTACAATACATAGACACGATATATATAGAGTAATAACTAGGGTTTTCAGCTTAGGGAACAAGAAACCTAATAGGCTTGGGCCCATCTTTCTAATCCACTAAACAAGCCTTAATCACAAGGACTTCACCCAACAGTTTATACTTCATGACATTCTAATAAGGTGGACTTTGACTTGGTCATCTTGAAAAACTATAAAAATACATAGTGTATTTTTTTGCTTAACATATCATATCGTGTCTAGCTAGGTTACCT
This sequence comes from Tagetes erecta, assembly GCA_030867185.1. Lineage (NCBI taxonomy): Eukaryota > Viridiplantae > Streptophyta > Magnoliopsida > Asterales > Asteraceae > Tagetes > Tagetes erecta. Next base: position 12,977,626 of record CM061490.1, read on the forward strand.
AATTGTCAGCAGTACCTTTAAGTTTCAAAAACCTTGAGTTGGCATGCTGTTATGGCTTTGTTGTTTCTTAATATATCATAGAGTAAATTACCATTTTTTTGGCCTTTACAATAGAGCAATATAATTACGGATCTCGTCCTTTATTTTAGATTTTTTTTACTGTGTGGCCTTTATACAAAAAATTTCTTGGTTTTTTTGTCTTTAATCAAAATGCCGTTAAAACCCACCGTTAAGTAATACAAGCAAGAGGGTATTCAAGTAATTGTACCTATACTACTACTACTATTATTATTAAAAATGTTAATTTTACTTTAAAAATCAAAATACACACTTACACACTCTTTCTCAACTCACACACATATGCACTATATCTCTTACCGCCACCACCGGCAACTATGCAACACCACGACCACCTCTTCCAGCAACAGTGCAACACCAAAGCTATCTCCGGTGACCACTAACCACTGCCATCTTCGATCTTCATTCCTCATCTAAAGCGATGGATCTAGAAGTTAGTTGAAGAAACTGATAGGTATTGACTTAGAATTGAATCTTCATTTTGGATTTACAATTGAAATGACTAACGACGTAACATTATAATCACCTCATTTTTTGCTAACGACGTAATGTTATAATCAGATCGGGACCTTGTTGGGTTTTATCAACAAATCGAGTAAAGGTGTGATGGTGGTGGATAATGATGATAGTGATGGTAGTGCTGGCGGTGTTGAACGATGATGAAGATGATATATATTTGATTTTTGTTTTTTTTACTAGTTTGAAAAAATTATAAAAATGGTCCCCAAAATAATAAACCACATTAATATTTTTTGTCCTTTACATAAAAAAGATCAAAATTTCATCATGTGCAATGCATATAAATTGCACATAAGGAAATTTAACTAAAGAATATTAAGGCAGATATATTAAAGGCCAAAAATCAAGACTTTAATTTAAACAAAAGTTACGATCCGTAATTTGCTCTATTAATAATGCCAAAAATATAATGTACTCTTTATCATATTTTGACTTGAATTCCCTCATAAGCAAGTTACTTTAAACCTCTACAATACACTTTGGGTTGTTTGATAGCCTCTGAATTAACCATTAAGAGGTCTAGCTCTTAATGGTTTAAAAGTTCATTAAATTAACGACAAGTATTTAAAAATATAATAAACTGTGAGATCTTACTATTCAGATGACACATGTTAACCATTTAACATCTTTTTATCACTTAATAATTCAAATATTTTAAACTACTAAAATATTTTTGTCTGAATGACCATTAAAAAGCAATCAAATATCCCTTGTAGGTTCAATAAGCTTTAAACCTCTCTATCATACGGTTGGAAAAATAAGCTTGTTTTATACTTCTACAATGATTGATTAGTATGTTTTGGCGTTTTGCTATGATTGATTATTTATTTCAATAATTGGTTTTCAATAATAAACCTCTAAATTTGAAAAGGGTTGTTTTATCTGAACACCCGATGGTCTAGCCAGACACCTTAAATACGACTCGTATAGATTAATATAAGTTGTATTACTGATGTTGTCAGACAACAAAATCTCCAAGATTCAGGGTGCCAAATAGTACAGTAATACGACTCGTTTTACATTTAATACGACTCCTATTTAGTATACATACGACTCGTATAAACAGAATATGAGTCGTATTAATTGTAAAGTAAAAAAAACTTGTAAATCATACGGATTCAATATAATTATTTGACACGATGTAATATTCCATTAAAATTTCAATATAAACGATCGACGATCGATCGATTCAATTCAATATCAAACAACGAATTCAAAAACAATCTTTATAACACAGTTACATTATATTGATTTTCCAAGTCTTCTTTTTAAAATGTCTTTCTGGAATAGTAACTATATTTCCAATGGTCAAAACGAAGGTGATAACTATTTTGAATACTCGGGTAATAACAACGAGCAATATGGTGGTACCTATGGCGGTGATTATTATGGTGGCGAATTTTATGGCGGTGACAATGGTAGCGGAGGTACGTGACAATGGCGGCGGCGATGACAATGACGGTAGTTTGTTTGAAAGAAATCAGGTAAATATTTACTCATGATGATCAATGTTTTGTAGCACAACATAAATTAAATATTAAAAATAAAATAAAGTTTTTTAAGGTTTTCACATCACGTGAAGATCTGGTGAAGTGGGCTCAAGATATCGGGTGAAACAATGGTTACGTTATTGTCACCCAACGTTCTAAAAATAATGCATGGGGTGAGACGGTAAAAGTTCACCTTAAATGCGATCGTAGGGGTAAATATAAACCATAGGGCCTAGACAAAAGAAAAGGTGGCTAAAAAAACAAAGTGTCTATTCCAGTTAATATTTAAATGTGAAAGAAGTGTTGGTGGCTGGGTTTTGATTGCCGTTGATGATTCGCACAACCATGATCCTGCTCAACATTTAGAGGGTCATGCGTACACTAATGACTAAACGACTGACCCCCACAGAATATAATATGGTGAGAGAATTTTACAGTCAAAATATGGAGACACGTGAAATATTACAAGCCATTTGGCAGATTAACCCGAAGTGTGTGGCAACAAGTAACCCTATAAATAATGTCATGCATTCAAAAGATTAAGGAGGAATCTAATGTTGGTGAAACTCTAATGAAGATTCTTTTTTCCTTACTTCAGTTAAAACAGTATGTGAATTTTAGTCGTTCCAACGGACATACTAACAGAGTTGAAGAAATATTTTTTTATTCATAAGACTTCAATAGAAATTTGGCATGCATTCCACATGTTATACTTATAGAAGTCACATATAAAAGTAACATTTACAAACTACCTTTTGTTCAGATAGTAGGTTTGACATCCACTAACAAAACTTTTTGTGTAGCATTTTTCTTTATTAGTGAAGAAAAAGAAGATAACTTTATGTGGGTTCTAACAAAATTAGACAATACGCTAACAACGTCCATGAAGCCACGAGTGATAGTTACTGACTGTGATAAGGCTTTAATGAATACATGTGATAAGGTATTTCCAGACACTACTAAACTAATATGCATGTGGCGCATACAAGAAAATATTGTTAAACATTGCAAACAAAGTTTTGATCACATAAAATTGACAGAATTTGAGCATCTTTGGTATAAATTAATTAACTCATCAACATATAAATTCTATAGTTATTACTACAACAAGTTGTCTGCAACTCTTATGTTTGATCAGACAAGTAAGGTTTCAACTATAATTTATTTATATATTTTTTATTTAACTTTTTAATATTTAACTTTTAACGGTAATAATAATTTTCAGAAACTCTTAATTATTTGAACGATACTTGGCTAATTGAGTATAGGCATCGCATGGACAAACCGGCTAATATACTTCAATCAACACACAAACAACCGGGTTGAAGGCCAACATGCTTCGTTTAAAAAGTATCTTCATGGTACAAACAATACCTTGGACAGACTCATTAAGCATGCGGACAAAATTGTTGACCAACAATACATTGCGATAAAAGAAAGCTTTGAAAAAAGCTTGATCAAGAGAATGAGCAACCACAATTTAACATTGCTTGATCACCTAAGAGGTAAGGTATCTCATAAAGCTTTGTTGGTTGATGTGATCGGAAAAATTCCAAGTATGAAAGAAAACAGTACGACATGTAGTTGTCGCCTTTACACCGGTTGTGGTCGCTTGAATAAATGTAAACAAGCAGGTAATTTTATAAGATTTTTATTTTAATTATTTACATGGTGATGCCATTGTTATGTTTATAAAAAAATTTCAATTGTTATATGTAGGAATTGTCATCCCACCAGAGTCCATTGATATGTTTTGAAAAAAGCTAGATATATCGCATGCGTATAAGGAGGAAACCAAAACAATTGGCATAAACCGAGAGCTAGAACTAATGAAGCAGCACATAATTGTCGAACCAGAGCACATAAAAAAAAATATTTTTGACGATATTTGGGGTTCGATACTTCCGTGGAAAACAAAGAAAAAAGAGCCTATTGTAAAAACAAATAATCACGGTCGCCCTAGAAAAGATAAACAAAAGGCGATGAATCCTCCGAGATATAGCTAATTTGAGAATACTGATCGTGTCTCTACAGTGATCCATGGGAGACATAGTTCGGTTGTGGACATGAACGCACCACTACATAGTTCTAGTGTGCACATTGATTCTGGGAGACATAGTGTACATGCTCCCATGGATCATGGAAGGTGTGATTCATTTCTTAACGTAAGTTCAATTCCACCACAATATAATTTTTTTGGTACGTCGCAAGATTTTACCCAGAGGGTGTATCATTTTCATAGGTATGTAATCTTAATAATAATTATAATAATCATATCCTAATATAATCTACTAATGATATGTGTCTGTATAGGGACCCCGACCCCGTATTATACTCAGGACTTCTACCTCAGAGGGGTCTAGGATACTACAATTATTAGAGGAGATCTTTCCAGTTGTCCGTTGGATGGTTCTGACGGTACAGGCGATTGCGACTCAGCTTGGGGTCCATGTTCCCGAGGCGCCTGCTTTACCATCTCTCAAGTCCGATCACCAACCTCCTCCTCGGTTTAGTTTTATTTATATTTTGTATGTATAAAACAACATTGTATTTGTCTTTTGGATGAAATAGTTTGGTTTTATATATAATTAGGTTAATACATGCGTGTTCACGCATGTTGAAGGGTAAGAATTTTAGACTTTTATTTACAAATTTTCAAACATGATCCAAATTTAATAAAGGATCCACTTCTCAAATGGGTAAATCTTGAAAGATCCACATTTTTGCTGAGACTCAATATGCATGGTTGCGACAAGTGACGTTGTGTGGTACAATGGCTTAGCAATTTATTATAAGAGTAGATTTCATAGTGTATGTATGCAAACTTCATCAAAAAACAAGTTTTGAAAAAATAAAAATAAAAAATCACACAAAAACACCATTTTAACTATATATACACACCGTCAACAAATTTCATAAAAAAACAAGTTTCGGAAAAATTCAAAAAAACCACACAAAAACATATCAGTTTACCTATATAAACACACCATCAACAAACTTCATCAAAAAAACAAGTTTCGAAAAAATCAAAAAAATCACACAAAAAACACCATTTTACATATATAAACACACCATCAACAAATTAACTTTATAAAAAAAAAAGTTTTGAAAAGTCCAAAAAAATCACACAAAAATACATCATTTTACCTATATAAACACACCATCAACAAACTTTATCAAAACATACCAAGCAAAATAACAAATTACAAAACAACACACCACAACAAAAATAAACCACTCAACACAAAACATGCAACCCACAAATTGTTTACTTTTTAATATCTCTAAGCTATTGGAGGAGAATAAAATTTAAATAATCTAATACTAATAAAATACTACAACTATTATCACATGTCACTTTTTAGTTAAACCTTACATGTGTAATCTCTATTAAAAATTAAATTCAAATTACATTATTTTTTAATTAGGATTAAAAACTTCCGCTTAAAACATTTGCTATTATATGATTATATAATTTTTTCAAAATATAATTTGTAACATAGAAAAAATCATTCCAAACTTTCCTATTTTTTTAAATTTTGAATAAGTTATTTTTCTTATTTATGGATAAACGTATTTTGATTATTTATCCATTATTTATTAGCATACATAGTTGTGTAAACTTAATATTTTTCAATATTTGTTTAATCAAAATTATATTAATAACTAAATTCAACATTTTTATATACTTTAAACAATTGAATTTATTTAAACTAATTCGTATAAACACCGTTAATAAACTAGTAGCTATCATGTATAACAACAAATTAATTTTAGCATATATAATTTGCATTCGTCAGTAATCTAATATATAGTCTATACCTTCTAATAAAAGAGGGTTTTGGAGGACACTTGTCATTCAATGAAGAGGATGTTGGAGCATTTTCCCGCCAAAACTAAAAATCTTTTATACTAAGCTATATATGGAAGGAAATCGATAACATTAAATCAACTATAATTTTCTCTTCAAAAGTTTCAATTTACCTGATTTACATCCCTGAAATAACTATTAAAACGGAAAACAAACAAAATAGGGTTTTTGATGCCACATGGCATCCAATGGAGCTATTGTTGACATCATTTTCCCGCTCATTTATACATTACATTTTTATACCTCATAGTATTGCACAATATACAACCATCAAACTAATATATTTCCTTATCTAATATATTACAAAAATAAAGACCATATTCTTAGTAAATATATCATTTATCAAAATATATATCCTAAAAATAATTACTATATTCCTAATAATAGTATCATTTACCAAAATATATCGATATATTTCGGTCCAAAAATATGTCAATTAAGTGATTTAAAAGTTAAGAAATTTTAATAACTTATTTAGATCAGGTTTTTCAGTAAATTCTTCACATAAAGTTAATAAAAATATTTTTAGTAGCATAGTTTAGGCTGAGTTTTTTTGGCATGATTGTCAAACTTTTGTTAGGTTAACTTTTGTTGAGAAGAAAATATAATAATAAATCATTGTCAATAGAATAAAGGTTATAAGTAACAACTATACATGTAGCATGCTTCTAATTTTTCCTATGTGTGTTTTTAGTCGTTGTTGGTGTTAGAAAACGTAATAAAGATGATAATGATTTATATTGTAATGCTTATTTGTCATATGATTCTTTGTTTACTATGTTTGATGATCATTACATGTTTTTAGTTACTAAACTCGTGTAACACACAGGCTATAATCTCCTCTTATAATAATTTGCTAAGCCATTGCACCACACAACGCCACTTGTCAGCACCACAGCTCTCCTTGGCAATTTAACGGATCCTCGGGTTGACCCGGTTGACATTCGTGGATCCTTTATAAAACCTAAAACCGGTTTTATGTCCACATTCTTACTTTTGTTTTCACACAAACCCTAAATCTCTCTGCGATTTCAAACTCCTCCATCTTCCTCTTTGATTATTCGCCTCCTCCCTTCTCAAACGATCCGCCGCTCTCCTACGATTTCAATCCACCACTTCGATCATTCGATTTCAATCCGCCGAACATCGTCTTTGATTTGCTTTTCAAGGTTAGTTCCTTTTCCATGATGTTTATCTTTTCTCTGCCATTTCATCACCTGTAAAAAAACAGGTGAGATTCTTTTGAGATTTGGTTGAATTTTCTGGATTTATATATTTTTGTTGCGTAGAAATTTAAGTTATATTCAGATCTACAAGGAAGCTTTTTGTGGTCTCGAGAAAAAAGTGACATGGTAGAGATGTGTTCAAATGTTCAATTGATGTTGCTCAAAGATCTCATAGAATCGATGCCATGGACGCCCATCTAAAGGTTGACATGTTTTTCCCCTTTTGATGTTTTGGATTGATTGTTAAACGATTGGAGATTTGAATAAGTATGATTTGAATATGATGATTGTTTTATTCAGTTTTGTTGAATGAACTGATTGTTTCATGCTCAATTTGTTGATGAAAATGTTTGAGTATTTTGTTGATGCAAATTCATTCAGAAATTGGGTTCATTCATAACATTTTCTTTGATTCATCTCTATTGATTTATTTATAGTTTATATAATTGTTAATAGTTGTTACCTTTTTTAATGTGATCTTGACATGATTTGGGATTTAATAGTTGTTTAACAAGGTTGTGTGAATGAGGGTGAACTAGACTGTATTTAGAAAATTTTGAACTTGTAGATAGTATTTGATTTAAAAAAAGAATGCTTGGATCAAAATAGTTTCAAATAAAGTAACACTGAACCACTTAGAGTTGCAAGGTCAAGATATTTGGGTTAATTCTGAATTTGTGAAAGCAAAAAGATTGGCCCCCCTCCCCCAACAACACCCAAAATACTTGTAGTTATCAGAATGTTAAGAGGATTTTCTGTTTTACACCCAATTGTAGCACATAAACATTGTTTTTGGTAATCAAGCCGATTTGGTAATCAAGATATAAACATTTCACTGTCATTTTTTCTCATGTAGGTACAACCCTATAGAAGTGAAAAGTCCATGAAGTTGATAAAAATAAACGTTTCCCGGTAATTTGCTCATGTAGGTAAAATCTTTTGGTATTATCAATCAAAATAGTTGTTAATATGTTTGTTGATTATGTAAAAAACAAATATATTTCAAATATATATTTTAGTTTTGGTGATTCCCTTTTTAATTAAATTAAGTTTTGTTGTTGTTTATGTAGAAAACAAGAACATGAAGAACAAATAGATTCATGATCCTAACAAGCCCAAACGTTAAACATCTTCTTCCTCATTTTCAGGTAACTTTTCTTTTCGGTAGTTAATATAATAATCAAGATGTATTGGTAGTTAATTTAATAATCACGTTGTTTTGGTAGTTAATCTAATGATCACATTGTTTTGAAACAAGCAGTAAAGAAATAAGAAGGATTTGTTGGAAGAGAAGCCAGGAATGCGCAATGCACAACTCATTGCTCTCATTTCTATGAAATGGAAGGTAAATTCATTTTTTCACGAGATCGGTTAACAGTAAATATATCTGTCATTTTGAGTAGCCAACCACGTGCAGGAATTGAGTGAAGAGGAGTAGAGAAGATGGAACGAAGAGGCTGCAGAAGCCATGGAAACTTATAAAAAGGAATTTCTTTCAGCTTTTAAATAGTTGATGGTTAGGTTTTAAGTTTTAGTCATAAATTGGTGTATTTGAATGATACTATGAATAGGAAGACTGATTAATCAAATTATGTTAGAAATGAATGAGCTAATCACAATCTTTTTTACCGTTCCACAATTTGGTTTACATGTTTTGCAAAGAATACATAACTTCCTTAACATTTTTTTTACTTTTTAGATCTTTCTTTTATAAAACTATTTTATATTTTTTACACTTGGTTGTGGTTGTCTATAACTGTTATTAAAGATGAATTTGTAAATAAATTTTTTTTTTATTACTCATTATATAAAGTTATATAAATAATTTTGTTTACCGTTTAATCCGCGTGCACACGCGGGTATTAATCTAGTCTAGTAGTATAATAATAGAAAGTGGTGCCTTAAAAAAACTGTGTATTTGTCTCTTCTATTATAATAAATCAGGGTTTTTGGATGATAAGTTTGAGGGAGAGCGGATGTTTCAAGGTAACTTTTACATCAATCGACTCGTATTTTCCTTCCACTCAAAAGCTTTAAAAGATCGGTCTTGAATACGAAAAAAAGTTAACGCCGTTAAAAAAATTAACGACGGCATGTTGGTTGCCAAAGTGACAAAAGTTGGGACCGTTACCAGTCAATTCGATAGTTGGGACCGGCATGAACCAAAATATGATAGTTGGAACTGTTAAAAACAATATACCTTAATTAAATAAACTAGTGATGTGGAGTTAAAAGGGGTGAACCCATTTTCACCTTTATAAGTGAAGTTAGAAGAGAATGGGTGATGTGGAGTTGACGTGAGGTATAGATGAAGTGAAAGGAATGAAAATACATCATATAGTGAAGTTAAAAGAGAAAAAAATGGATGATGTGGAGTTGATGTTATTCTTTACCAAAAAACCTATTTCGTGTCGATGTGAATTGGGGACCGATCGAGATGAGTTTTTTCGGTAGTAGTATATTGGGGATTGGGTTAGGACTAATGGATTAATGAGTTAATAATGTAATGTGGTAAGCCAAACTTCACCATATTTATTAACAGTCCAAATAACAATTAACCAAGTAAACTACTCTGTATTTTATTTAACTTTTTTATAAAATTTTGTGATTTTAATTTCAAAAACTTTCAATCTTTTTTTAAACTAAATAGGCAATGGTTTCATAAAATAACAATGGTATATATCTCTTCTTCTCCTTCTCCTTCTCCTCCTCCTCCTCCTCTTTTTTGCTTCATAAACTTCTTGCCGGAGGTGAGTGTTTCTTGTGACTTTTCCTGACGATTCTGTTTTTCTTTTGTTGTTAATTGTATGATTCTTTTTTTAGGTTTCTTTGGTTACTGTGGTCTGATTTGGTTGTCACGACACCTTGGTTCTCTGATTCCGGTGAGTTTTGTTTAATTTCGTTGTTCGTTGGTTGTTGTTCTTGATTTTTCGCTTGTCTATTTAGGGGTTGTTTGATAGCCTCTTAATGGAACCATTAAGAGGCTACCTCTGAATCGGTCAGCATTCAACATATTTGTTTCAATAAAAAACATCTCTTAATCATTCAGTTAAGTGTTGAACCATTCAGCTATATACCCATGTTAAATGGTTCGGAGAACAACATTACCCGTTGAAAAGCCCTAACCTGCACTCCACCTCAAATCCATCTCATATACTTGAATCTACAGATCATCTTGGCAGGCGCCCCACCTCACCTCCGGCGACGACCACTGTCATCTCCGGCTGCATCTCTCCGACGAACCCCCCACACACTTGATCTCTGCCGACCACTACCACTTCAGGTATGTTTTTTTTTGCTCGTCTCTCTTCCTTCATGAACCACTAAACTAGGGTTGCACAACATCATCATCAAGTTCCATTATAGTAAATTTAGTTCCAATTCTCTAGGTCTAGAAACCTTGAAGTTATATTTGAAAACATTGTTTGAAAATGGGCTAGAACTATTTTAATTTTGATTGTTTGGATGTTTATTATGTTGATAGCATTTGGTTATTGACGATTTTAATTTTTATAAGATTCGGATGATTATATAATAATTTAAAACGTTTGTAAAATGCACCAACAATGTAGCAAATGGTTGCAAACATTATAAGTGGTGACAATTATATTAGAATCTAATGGTTTAGAAGGATAAAATAGTCATTGTATACAATTTTCAGAGGTTCAACCAAACAACACTTTATTGGTTTGTCACTTATTGGTTCAGAGCCTTTTACGAATTCAGACATTTTAATAATTTAGCACTTAATGGTTCAGATTTTACCAAACAGCCCCATATTGTTCTTTTAGGTTGTTTGTAGTGCTGTTATCTGATTGCTTGGATTTATTGATCGACTGTCTTTTGTCGTCATCAGTGATGTTGTTGCTGTTAGCTGTGTGTTGTTGGTGTGTTCGATTGTTGTGAGGTATTTGGTCAATTTCTAATCAACTAACGAATTTTTTTTAACGGTATTAGTATTGAGAACTGATTTAGAACAAGTTTTGACATGTAAGAACTAGTTATAAAAAAAATTTAAAAAATATAGTCTTTAGAAAAAAATGACAAAGCACATTCAAAGGATTGGCGTCGCTTTCAAGTTTCAATACATTATTATCTTACTTTATATGGGTTGAATTACTAAAATGTCAATTTAAATGTGTTTAACGAGTAAAACAATTATGCTTCTGAATAAATATATTTAGAAAGTCATTGTTTTTACTATATAGTTTATATTCTATATATTAAAAGCCAAGCTCGCTGGATACCGTATCTTTTGGTCCTTCAATTCATTAATTTATAACTTAGACCCTTACTTTTAACTTAAACGTATTTATAAATTTTAATTTTGATTTTAATTTAATTATTATTTTGACTACTAACTTTAGATACATACATTTTTAAACTCTAATCTTTTAATATATGTCGTATTACGATTTTACACCGCAATATGTAAGACGTGATTTTTATCAACGCGTGTAATGAAGTCACATACGTAAGATCCAACTCCGACCCGTTCAGTATCATAGTTATGTGTATAATACATTATTTAAGGCATGGTGTTTGACTTGAAAATACTTTTCTCTTAAATTAGAGTTTTAAATTGAAAAATGAGATAAAATAATTTGAAATGACGCATGAGTAGAGAAGTAGGTCGTTCAAAAGATGAAATTGGAGGTTAGTTTTAAAGATACACAAATATTATTTTTGTTGGTGTGGATTAGATTTAAATCTCAAATATTAGGGAGGAGGGAGTGGCTCACGAGGAAAGAGGGAGATACCGAGCTCGCCATGAGAACCATACATTGTCAAACGAGCTTGTCAAACGAGATTGAAAACAAGGTTGTAACTTCATGAACGAGCTTCATGATTTGAGCATGATTTGAATGGTCCTTGTTGAGAATCTTGGGAGGACCATTCCTACCTCAAAAAGGTGCAAAAAGGTGATAACGAGTGTACTATCATGATATATTCTGATTGATTTAAAAAGTTATTTGTGGGTTACACATAACAATTTCTTTTACAAAAGCCATAGATGTTTGTCACTAGACCAAAACTAGTGATATAGCAATACTTTAATCTAGAAAATATATTTAACTATATATAAATAAAACCTAAAGTTTTCATATGTTATATGTCCCTTGCACCCTTTCTTAAGTATTCGAACAAAATCCAAATTAAAGATCAATGAATTATTTTACTTCATTTAGTGTTAATTCGATCACATGACATAATAATTTAATTAAAGGATATAGTCAAGTAAGTCGGGTCGGGTCAACTATTTTACGGGTCGGCTAAGCTGTTTTGTGGGTTGGGCCATGAACTATACATACATACATACATACATACACGGATGCATACATACATACATACATACATACATACATACATACATACATACATACATACATACATACATACATACATACATACATACATACATACATACATACATACATACATACATACATACATACATACATACATACATACATACATACATACATACATACATACATACATACATACATACATACATACATACATACATACATACATACATACATACATACATACATACATACATACATACATACATACATACATACATACATACATACATACATACATACATACATACATACATACATACATACATACATACATACATACATACATACATACATACATACATACATACATACATACATACATACATACATACATACATACATACATACATACATACATACATACATACATACATACATACATACATACATACATACATACATACATACATACATACATACATACATACATACATACATACATACATACATACATACATACATACATACATACATACATACATACATACATACATACATACATACATACATACATACATACATACATACATACATACATACATACATACATACATACATACATACATACATACATACATACATACATACATACATACATACATACATACATACATACATACATACATACATACATACATACATACATACATACATACATACATACATACATACATACATACATACATACATACATACATACATACATACATACATACATACATACATACATACATACATACATACATACATACATACATACATACATACATACTACCCAACATAGGTAACCAGCGAAACTTGCAAGGATTCATGGGCGGTATCGTACACTGGTGCATCAAAAAGATTGGGACAAGTTTGTAGCATATACACAACCAGAAAATTCAAGATTTTATTTCTTGAATGATTATTATAGTGTGTGTGTGTGTTATGTTCAAATTGATGATATTATCCGCTTACTGTAATGTATGTGTGTTTATGGTTAAATTGAGATGTTAGCTGCTTTTTGTATGTTTTGTGAAGTGTATGCTTAATTATGGTCAAACTTGAAAATGTTAGTTACTTTTTATATTATGTAGTGTGTGTTTATGGTCAAATTGAAGATCTTAGCTAGTTTCGGTATAATGAAGTAATTAATATTTTTTGTTGGAAGGATGTGTCGAATACAACCAAAGAAGCGTGATCCTTGTATGTTTATGGCCAACATTTGGGAAGAGGAGGATAAGCTTATCTAAAAGATAAACTGCTATCTTTAAGTTTGCTTTTGTGTCTTTTATGATTTTTGATGGCTAATGTGTGTGCATGTTTGCCGCTTTCTAATGTATATGTGTATAATGATTACAAGGTAAGAATAGTAAACATTCAGTTAAAGGAATCCCCTCCTGATCTCTAATGTTGAGGAAAGCAAGGGAAGATAAACGTGGAGAATACAAGAATGCTGATGTGAAAGTCACAACAGATTAAATGGTAGGCTTTTTTGGTTGCATCTTTATGTTACAATATTACACGTTTACTATGTTGTGTGTGTGTGTCTGCTACATTGTTTTCACATTTTTATAGATTGACAGTTAAAAACAAATCAATGATGGAACCTTGAGTCTTGATCCGGACATGGATGCCGTCATATTGGTGTTTGGGAAGGAAATAGATGGATTTTTAAAGAGTGTTGACTACGTAGTGACTTATACTAGGTATCAGAAGTCTCCTCAAGCAAAAGGATCATCAAACCAACGAATGGCCCAAATTCAGTGTAAACTATACAAAGGGATACTTGAGAGTTAGGAAAAAGATGAAAAAAATCAAGACATGCCCATGTTGGTGCAAGAAGAAAAATAAGAAACTTAATCAACTTTTAGCTCATATCGCTAGATAGGGCTGTAAACGAACCGAGCCGAACAAGTCTTCGTTCATGTTCGTTTGTTAAGGTATTAGCGAACTAACGAACGGTTAATGGGTGATGTTTGAGGTGTTGTGTTGATATTGTTTGATGTTATGCTGTTATTGGTTTATGGTTTGAAGTGTTGTATTGTTATTGGTTGATGTTTTGTTTGTGGTTTGAGATGTTATGATTCTATTGGTTGATGGTTTGAAGTGTTATGACGATGATATTGGTTGATGTTATGAAATAGTGTTTTGTCTGTGGTTTGAGGTATTATGTTGCTATTGGGTGATGATTTGAGGTGTTGTGTTGATATTGGTTGATGTTATGAGTGCGTTTGTTTGTTGGTTGTTTTTTATTATTTTTTTGTGTTTCGTATTTGTATTTGATTTTTTTGTGGTGTGCTGCATTTTTGTTTGTGGGGTGTTGGTAGGGTGTGCAAGGAGTAATAATCAGCTTAGTGATGTGCGACATCCTAAATACACCTAGTTAGCTTAAATATACAAAAACATCATTGCTAATACTAGAAATAAGATATAAATAATGCTAAAGTACTTAACAAGTTAGTATAACAATATATATCCAAAAAAAATTTCAAGAAGTCTAAGTTCTCAAGTTCTCCATACTTAACATAACAATATATTCCCTTAAAGTGTTAAGAATTTACCATAACAATATATAGTTCACAAACACATTACCGAACGTTCACAAACACATTACCGAACGTTCACGAGCACATTACCGAACGTTCACGAACACAAATAGACAAACGCGAACTCTCTTCGTGTTCGTTTGTTTATCTTAACGGACAAAAATTCTTGTTCGTGTTTGTTTGTTTATTAAACAAACGAACATGAACTAACTTCCTGTCGAACGTTTGGTTTGTTTACTGTAATACTCAAAGAAAATGTAAAGATATATAGATTAGTTAAAGAAAAAAAAAGAATGGTTAAAATCACATAAAAAAAACCGTATAAAAACATATAATAAAACAAGGTCAATTACACCACCTTCCATCTCCTTACTTTTGGTGAGGATTTGGTCACTAAATTCAAACCCAAATCCTTTATGCACCCTTATCAACTTAACAGACCCATCGAAATTAAAGGGATAAAATTCTTCTAGCCAATGGTTATAAACTATTTGCAATCACAGAAAAGAAAATATAAAAACCACATTGCTCTCTTTTACTCTTTGAACTTATTGACGACACTCTTTAGCAACATCAATTGACGAATTAATCATGTACAAGACGCTCTCACCGACACACTATTTGCCACGGATCAACGGGTAGCCGTTGTTCGGTTGGTTCTTACTTCAAAAAAATATATCAGGTAATGAATCTAATCTTCCGAATCATAAACAGCCAACTTATTCGAATACGGTGTATTTGAACGTTAAATTATTCCGGCGACTCAAACCATGTTAGTCTACAATCTAATTTATTTCATTAGTAACTAGGTTTAACACCCGTGTATTACACACGGATTGAATAAAAATACTTTAAAAAAATTATAACTATTATATTTAAAAATTTATTCAGTTTTAAGATTTAGTAGTTGCACACATTATGAGGAACCTTATTTACTTCATGTAGCATATTATAAAACCACATATTTACACTTTCTAAATTAAGATATTTTGAATAGCATACGTTGCTTCATTTACGTCATAGAGCACGTAATGAATTATACTTTTAGATATGTTTTGTATGATTAATGATCTAATAGGCATATTAAGATGTTTAGAACAGTAACCTTAATATGACTAGGAAACTCATTAGGTGGCTACATGAATTGTTAAATGATTCATAAATATAACTAAATAGGTATGTCGTGATGTTTAAAATACTAATTATATGAAATCATGATATTCGTTGTTTTTTTTATGGAAGGAGTTTAATACATGAAATAGGAAATTTAAAACAAATGACGTTCAACCCTTGTTAACATGTATAGGTGCGACTATGTGTCTATTTATATATGAACATTATAAACAATTAAACATGCTTATGTAATAAGATAAATTAAAAGTGTTTAACTATGAAGACTCGACTGCAATATACCAATCTGTTCTATGACTAAATATACAGGTGTAAGTAAATAAAACAATAAGGTTTCATCCACTTTTAGAAATCATCTAAAGAAATCTAGGGAGATGGATTAATATTAAATTGAGCACACTAAAGGTTCTATCGCCGGAACATATGAGTTGGATATGAATTAAAGTTGGAGCTAATTAAATTGTAGGTTCGTGTACTTGTTAAGGACGACTTAATTTGTGTTGCCTTCATTTTTCGCTTTGACTAAGGTACGGATTCTGTGTCCCTTTTATCATAGTATATATATGTTGTTTCCGTTACCATGTAGTATGGATTTCGTGTCCCTTTCATCATAGTATATATTTTGTCTCTTTTATTCTGTGGTATGGACTTCGACCCCTTTTACTCGTAGTATAACTCTTATTTTCACTACCCTTTTTAGTAAGCATTCGTTTACTTTGACTTCATAGTATCATTTGTTCTTTTGAGTCGAACCGTTTGACATGTCCGTTAATTTGTTTTGAAACCTATATTTTAATTTGACACGCATGTGGTACTTATTATATTGTACTCATTACCGCATGCTCAATTATAGATGTTTGCATTAGACCATTTGTTTAGACTTTGTTGTGAAAGTTATTTGTTTTGACTCTGATACCCGAGCAATTAGCCTCCGGTAGGGATTCTGCCGGTGCGTCATTGGGGCATACGATGACGTAGCACTTTCCGTGACGGTGTGACTGGTTCACGGCGTCTCCAAATTTCTGGCACTCGATGAGTGATATTTGGGGAGGCGTATGGATCGATCCTAGACTTTTGTTTTGTTCTGTTTTGGTGAGTGATGGTGTTTGCCCACATACAGCTCACAGTACTCAAGTCGACGGGTTTGTTTACACTATTAGTTTTGATTTGTTTTGTGCTCGATGGGTATTTCTGGCCATACGGCATATGTGACTTAGTATTTGTTTCAGAGAAGTTTTATTTGTTAACCGTATGGATTCTGTTCTGGATTCGTTACGCTTCATATGTATATGTGTTTGCTGCTTCCGCTGACCTTTGTTACTTTGATAATCGTTACCCCTTTTGTCGTATTATTACTATTGTTCTTTCCGTTACTGAGCGTTTTTGGCTCAGCCGTATTTCTTTTTGGTGTTTTCTTTGTTATATGACAGGTATTCAAGGGGATCTTTGGGATGCGTGAAGAGTGCCAGAGAACTAAGTAGAGATTTTTATAAAACTTGGAGACATAGATTTGATGATAAAAAGTTAGGACTTTGTAGCTTTTCTTTTGTAAAGCAATTACTTAGTAATAATAGAATCTTGTTATTGTTCTAACTACTGTGATAGTGACACGTCAGCCTTATCCGGGTTGGGGTGTTACATTTACAGCCATATGGTTGGACAAGAATTCAATTATGAAATGAACATCTTCTGTAAATAAAATGTCGCCCAGACAGGTTGTACCAAATGCTAGTCCATCCTCGCTAGATAGTCTTGGATTTAAGATGGTGCAAACAGAAGTAAGTCCTCAACTAACAAAAATACAGTTACATTCAACTTTGTTGTCCACATGCTTATTTAACTTTAATCCATTTTTGAAACAATTTTGTACGTAGTTGAATGCTTTGAACATTAATAATGTTGCACAAGGACTCCTTAAGATGGTGCAAATAGAAGTCATTCCTCTGATAACATGGTGCCAAATTATATGGTAATTATTGGACTTTTATGACTTATTTATAATTATTATTGTGATTGCTCATTTGTGTATTTTAGGAAAAATGTGAAAACTGAAAGAAAAAAAAGATATTCTATTTACACCGGCCAAGAATCCACTCCCACAACATGTTAGTTAATTGACCATTTTTCTTTTATTTTTAAAATTTTCTTTTCTAAAATAAAAAAAAAATCATGTTTACCAATAGATAAATGTTATATAGTTACGTAGTTGATAACAATCTAAAGCAAAATATATATTTACAAACAAGATAGGTGATGACGTAGGTCATATAACCACTTGGTTGGGCAGCCGGAAGCCAGCAGCCAGGAGCCAGAAGCCTGGTACGTGAACAATAGCGCTACAGTAACCTGACACTTATTCCCACAACAAAGATTCAAACATATCTTGCAATATCTTCAAAAGATATCCTTGGTAAAGCAAAGCTAAATGCAATTAATGCAAGCAAGACCCTTTACATGAAAATAGCTAAAAACATAAACCACTATTCACACCTGAGGTGCTGCAGGCTGCCAAGAATGGAAGGTGCACTGGCCGAGGGGCAGCCTCGAGCCAGGAGCTCCTGAACCTTTCAGATTTGGATCAGATTTGCTTGGGCAATACACAAAGACTTGTGTATATATATTGCTGCAATCTGAAGCAAAACACAACTTACATTCACATTGGCTCTTGCACTCCACTCTCAAAACACACACACACATTCTCTCCTCTTATCTCCTAACTTTACTTAACATTTCTCTAACCTTAAACACTTAGAGTCATAACCGAACTTAACCCTGAACTTAGACATATCGTTAGTACCATCCTCTCCATAATCTTGTTGTAGCAACAAGTGGCGCCCACCGTGGGGCAGCGCTGCTTAGAACAGATCCTCACTAGATCTCAACGCTGTTCCTAAGTACTTTTCTTCATGGCTGAGGATAACGATCCCCCTGGGTTCAGGTCGTCTCCGACGTTTCATGTGTCAGCTTCCAGCCATACATCCTCTGAAATGGCTGGACAAAACACTCCAACAACGGACGGACTTCAGGTCGAACCGTCACTCCAAGACTTGCAATCTTTTCCCACTCCATCTCCTTCGCGAATGGGTTTGTCGTCACCAAGAGACGATTTGTTTTTTCCTGTGGAAAAAGTAGATCTAACCCCTGAAGGAGTAAGGAGACATTTTTTGCAACTTAGGGAGTTGATGAATGGGTACGTTAGTGAAGAACGAGCAAAAGGGGTAAAGGTTAGGCTTGCGTATGGTGATGAGCCAGAGATAACTCTCACTCCACCACCACCACCTTTTGATTCAACAACCTCCCCCTCTACGTCTCGTTGGACTCCAAGAGAAACTCGCAGCAGACCGGTTGAAAGGGTGAACCAAGAGACCTCACCAGCCTTAGCTCCTAGAAACTTAGAGCTCACTATGGACCAAATGTTCCATCAATCTTCGGTGTCACCTTCTACAGCCACATCTTTTGAAGAGGCTCTGAGGTCACTACCCTTGCTCCAAAGTGTGGTCTCTCCCATACCAGTCCTGACAAGCTGCTCAAGTCCTTCACTGTTCACACCTCAAGGATTTGCATATCCCAACTACATGCATCCCCAGATGGCAGCTTTCATGATGGCCCAGGCTGCTCAACAATGGGGAGGGGCTTATCCATGGCTGTTTCCGCCTACCAGCTCCCCCCTAACGGCTCCTCAGGCTTCAAACATTCCCATCACTGGTCAACCCACTCCTAACCCTCCTGTGACCACGCAGCAAGTATCACCTCCGGTGGTCACACACGAGGCAGGAACTTCCAGACAAACGACACCAAGCGAGCCCTCGAAGCCTTATAGATCCAGAGGACCACCTCCAAGTGTTCACCGGAGCAGCCTCCGTAGAACGTTGGACTAATGCAGAATGTTGTCACATGTTTATGCAAACACTTGTTGGATCTGCACGACTTTGGTTTAGTAGCCTCCCAGCAGGGAGCATACACTCTTTTGATGACTTGCACAGAAGCTTCTTGACGAACTTCACACAACAAAGAAGGTACACCAAAGATGCAGCGGTACTTTATCAGATCCAACAAAGAGACAACGAAGATCTGAGAAGCTTCATGGAAAGGTACAAAAAAGAGGGGCTGAGCTACAACGGAGCCACGGAAAAAATGCGTGTTTCCGGCTTCATGAACGCCATAAGGCCTAAAAAGCTCCTCAGAAACCTCCATGAAAACATCCCTCAAACAATGAAAGAGACCTTTGAGCGTGCTGAAGCCTACCTCCGGGGCGAGGAGGCACTTGACAATAGGGAGACCAGGAAGCGAGATCGTCAACCCTGGAGGGGAAACTCATCCCCCAACAAGAAGCCACACTTTCAACCCTTTGTGGAACGGCGATCTCACCGCCATTATGACCACAAAAGAAGGGATGACAGGCGAGATTCCCCGCGCTCAAGTAAAGGTCATGACAAAGAAAAACATGTGTTTACTGTGCTGACAAAAACACCTTTGGAGGTCTTCACAACTGAGGAGGCTAGGTACAGCTTCAGACCTCCCAGACCTCTCACCAAGCCAGTCAGCAAGCGAGATTCAGGAAAATTTTGTGTCTTTCACAATGACGTTGGTCACCACACTAACGACTGCTTTCAGTTAAAAAAGAGAATCGAAGAAGCTGTTAAGTCAGGTGACCTGGCCCACTTGGTGAAGGAGTTCAAAGATAAAAAAGAAAGCAAAAATGGGGCAGAATGCAATATGGTACACACGGCAGCCAGGCCCTTTGGGAGACCCCGCTCAGGAGCCTGGACCCGACAGAGCATTGACTTCCCCCCGACTGATCCCGAAACGTTCATCACCACACCGGTCATCATAGAAGCTGAACTAGATGGCTCCTTGATAGATCGGGTGTACATGGATTGTGGGGCAGGAGCCGAAATCATGTATGAAAGATGCTTTCTCCAGCTCAGCGAAGAAACAAGGGCGAAACTACAACCATCTGAGACACCACTGGTTGGATTTGCAGGAGAGAGGGTCCACCCCTTGGGACAAATAACTCTCGAAGTTTGCCTTAGGGATGGAGACCTCTCCAGGGTTGAAGAACTGACGTTTGCTGTGGTACGACACCCTTCTCATTATAACATCATAATTGGGAGATCGGGTATAAGTGCCTTCCAAGCCATAGTCTCGACAAGTCACGGGATGATGAAATTCTTAACAGAAGGAGGAGTCGCCACCTTGAAGCCCTCAGCAGAAGCTCTTCTCATAGCCTCAGCTGAGGAAGCTTCAGACGCTGAGCAGAAGCAGGTCATAGAAGTGAGCCTCAATGTTTCATATCCCGAACAGACAATCAAGGTTAACAACAACCTTTCTAGTCACATCTTAAGAAAAATAATAAAGTTGTTGCAGGAAAGCCAAGACGTCTTTGCATGGTGCCCGGAAGATATGACAGGAGTCCCCAGGAACACTTCTGAACATTCACTGAACATCTACCCCGGTCACAAGCCGGTTGTTCAAAAGAAAAGAAGCCTGGCTCCTGAAAGAAGCTTAGCTGTAGATGAGGAGGTAGAAAAGCTTGTACAAGCAGGTACCTTCCAGCTTCTAGCTTCCACCTCCCAGCTGCTGGCTCCCCCCTCATCCTTTTTATAAAAATAGTTAACATATCTTTTGATAACATGACTATTAAAAGTTGATTTTGTAAACAGGTATTTTAAGAGAAGTCAAATATCACTCTTGGGTAGCAAACCCTGTGCTGGTCAAAAAGCCTAACGGATCATGGAGAATGTGCATAGATTTCAAAGATCTCAATAAAGCTTCTCCAAAAGATTGCTACCCCCTTCCTGAAATTGATAGGAAGGTCGACTCTCTTGCCAGCTTCCCATACCGGTGTTTCCTAGATGCTTACAAGGGCTATCACCAGATTCAAATGAAGAAAGAGGATGAAGAGAAAACTGCATTTTACACGGACAAAGGAATCTTTTGTTACACAAAGATGCCCTTTGGCCTGAAAAATGCGGGGGCAACATACCAAAGGCTGATTGATCAAGCCTTTGCGGAGCAGATTGGGAAGAACGTGGAAGCCTATGTCGACGACCTTGTGATCAAAAGTCAAACTGAAGACGATATCGTGAGTGATATGGAGGAAACTTTCAGGAACTTGAGAAAGATCAATATGAAGCTCAATCCAGCAAAATGTTCATTCGGCTTTGAGGAGGGTAAGTTCCTTGGACACATCGTAGATAAGCAAGGTATCAAAGCTAACCCTAGTCAAATACAAGCCGTGCTTGACATGAAATCTCCACAAACCAAAAAACAAGTGCAAAGCCTCGCGGGCAAAATCGCTGCACTAAAGCGCTTTTTGCCAAAATCGGCTGAAAAATCACTACCTTTCTTCAAAACTCTTAAAAATTGTGTTGACAAAAAAGATTTCAAATGGACAATAGAGGCAGAAGCTGCCTTCCAAGATCTCAAAAAGCAAAT
Source organism: Tagetes erecta (assembly GCA_030867185.1). Lineage (NCBI taxonomy): Eukaryota > Viridiplantae > Streptophyta > Magnoliopsida > Asterales > Asteraceae > Tagetes > Tagetes erecta. The sequence continues at coordinate 13,000,279 of CM061490.1, forward strand.
AGCCTTCTTGCCAACCATCACCGCCCCTGTGGCGGGAGAGCTTATCACTGTTTACCTCTCAGCAGGTACTAAGACTGACAAGCTAGAAGCTAAGGTCAAGAGTCACAAGCTACAAGCTTACACTCGTTTACTTTCATGCAGGTATGGAGGCTATAAGCGCGGTACTTGTGGTGGAACGAGCCAGGGTAGAAATGCCAATCTACTTCATCAGCAGGGCTCTCAGGGATGCTGAAATCAACTACACCCCCATGGAAAAGTTGGTGCTTGCCCTGGTACATACTTCAAAACGATTGAGAAGGTACTTTCAGGCTCATCACATCAGGGTGCTGACTAACCAGCCTATCAAATCCGTGCTTGAGAAACCAGAAAATTCAGGAAGATTAGCCAAATGGGCGGTGGGACTAGGGGAGCACAACATTGAATACTCCCCAAGGAAAGCCATCAAAGCCCAAATCTTGGCTGATTTCCTGTCAGAAATACCGGAAAAAACCAAAGAAGTAAACGAGGTAGCAGCTGAAGAAGATAAGATGCCCAGGCCAAAATCAGCATGGACTTTGTTCACCGATGGAGCGTCCAGTGTAGAAGGTTCCGGAGCTGGATTAATCATAACTGATCCCTTTGGAACCGAATACACTTACGCGCTTCGCCTTGAGTTCCCATGCACAAACAATGAGGCTGAATATGAAGCGCTTCTAGCCGGTCTACGGATAGCTAGAAGCATGAAGGTCGAAGAGCTAGAAGCTTTCGGTGACTCCAGGCTGGTGGCTAATCAAGTAAATGATGAGTACACGGCAAAAGAACCATCAATGATCAAATACAAAGCCAAAGTCAAGGACTTGATGAAAGAATTCAAAAGCTGCACCCTCCAACAAGTCTCAAGGTCAAAGAACAAACAGGCTGATGCCTTAAGCAAACTCGCATCCTTAACCTTCGCCCACCTAACTAAGAAGGTGCTGGTCGAGGTCCAAAAGGTCCCATCTATCAGCGAGATAGAAGTGCAGGATATAGTTGATGAAGCTCAAGAGACTTGGATGACACCCATTATCAATTTCCTCAAAGAAGGGAAGCTTCCCTCCAATGAAGCAGAAGCCTCCCGGCTCCCGTCCAAAGCTGAACACTATATTATAGAAGATAATGTGCTATACAAGAAATCATACCTCTCCCCTCTTTTGAGGTGTGTAGGTCCAGAGCAAAGTAATTATCTTATTCAGGAAGTTCATGAAGGGGTATGCGGTGCACACGCTAGGCCTCGCTCAGTCGTAACAAGGCTAATGAATTTGGGTTATTATTGGCCCACCATGCACAAGGATGCCTCTGAAGAAGTAAGCAAGTGTGAAGGTTGCCAGCTGCACGCTCCCGTCAAAACAAACCCCAAGCATGATTTAGTTCCGGTCATGGCTGCCTGGCCATTTTTCAAATGGGGTATGGACATCGTGGGTCCCTTCCCAGAACTGCTGGAAGGGTCAAGTTCTTGCTCGTGGCCATCGATTACTTCACCAAATGGCCCGAAGTCAAACCACTTGCATCCATAACCGGTAAACAAGTCATTAACTTTGTTTGGGAAAATATAATTTGTAGGTTTGGACTACCGGGGGAAATTGTCACGGATAACGGTCGTCAATTTGCAGAAAAACCATTCAGCTCGTGGTGCAAGGAATTCGAAATCAAGCAAGTATTCAGCTCCGTAGCTTACCCCCAATCAAATGGCCAAGTCGAACGAATGAACCGAAGTATTGTCGAAGGCATCAAGGCCAGGTTGGGAAGATACGGGAAAAATTGGTTGGAGGAGCTCCCAAGCGTCTTGTGGGCCATAAGAACCACCGAGAAAACAAGTCACCTTAAAACACCATACAGCTTGGTATACGGTTCTGAGGCTGTCATCCCGGCTGAAATTGGCGTCAACACAAGACGCAGCAGGAAAAGAAGCAGGGATGACAACGATAGGGAGATCCTATTGAACCTAGACCTCCTGGAAGAAGCTCGAGACCATGCACTAATCCGAGAAGCCCGATACAAGCAGAAGCTAGAAGCTTATTATAACTCAAGGGTTAAAAAGGAAACGTTCAAGCCAGGAGATCTAGTGCTTCGAAATAATGAAGCAAGCAAACAAGAAGGCCTCGGGAAGCTCGGGCCTAAATGGGAAGGACCCTACATCGTCAAAGAATCCCACAAGGGAGGGTCCTACAAGCTAACAGATCAAGAAGGGAAGATGATCCCTCGCCACTGGAATGGAAAACACTTAAAACGCTTCTACGTTTAAGTAATGAAACATTGTAAAAGCTTATCATTGATGTAATCGTGTGTTGAAATCAAAATGAACCTTTTGTTTCAAAAGACTTTCTTTCTACATTATCCTATCAAAGGTTGAGTCCCTCATAATAAAAACTCCATGGGGTCCGGAACTACACCTCCCCATGAAAAAGGGATGAGCTCCTAGGCCATATTGCTCAACAGGAAACAAGGCGCTATACCTTCCTATATAAAGGGTGAATTCCTAAAACAATTAAATTCCATGGCTTTGAAATTATTGTAACAAGGTCAATCCATGAAAAAGGGTGAGCCCCTTACATCAAAACGGCTCCATAAGTACGTAAGGAAAAGAATAACTTATGAAAACGAAGTCCACAAACATAAAAAATATTGTGGCATCTAACAGATAGGATAAGTTGGTAAAAACTCTTTCTCGCTTATGTAAGATTTGGTGTCTGCAGCATCACATCTCAACATAACATTAAGAAAACAACCAACAAAAATAACAACACGCACGACAATCATAACATAAAAGTCATAGATAACAACGTCAAAACAAACTAGTAGGACGATATAAAACATAGCCACAAAGGGCTGCCAAGATAAGGAGCCCATTGTCTTCAGGTCAAAACATGACCAAGCAAAACAAATGTAAATTGTTTAGGGGCCAACATACGGCCAAATACGAATAAAAACATTGTTTTAAGAACCACAAAACAGAATATCATTAGATCACTGGGGGTCAAGAGAGTCACCAGGAGCAGGGAAGCCGGGGGGAGCAACATCTTTGGGAGAATCAACATCAGAGGGAGTGGCTTCACTTGAGCTTTTGACTGGAGCAAGGTCTTCAGAAGCTAGGTCACCAGCTGGAGTCGAGGGAGTACCAAGATCCTTCAGCACCTCATCAACGTTCTTTTCTGCGACCTTCAGCCTCTTCAGGGAGATAGCGGGGAGGTCTGCTTGATCTTGGGATAGTAAGGTAGGGGCCGGACGCTTCTTGCCAAGAACCCTATCAGCCACCTCCTTGCTCAAGCCTTTTGGTTCAAGACTTTGAAGAAAAGACAACGGTTGACCATAGCATCCTGAAAGTGCCTGCAAAAACGGGTAAGAAGTAATTTCTAGCGCCTTCACAGAGTTAGCAAATTCACCCGCAGCATCCGGCTTATACTCCTTACAGCTCTCCTTGGGGACACCGTTAAGACAATTGGTGTACCCGGAGAGTAGTCCTTGATGGCGACCATAGGCAAGGGCCTTCATGTATATCATTGAAAGAGGTTCCTTAAATTCAACACTATTAAGCAAGTAAGTAACGACCTGCCTGAAGCCCTCCTCAACCAACCATTTATTAGTCTCCTCCAGACGTCTACTCTCCTCCATCGCCCTAGCCGCTTTAGCCTTCCCTGATTTTAGCTCCTCAACCTGAGCCTCTAGCTTCTTCTTCCCAGCCTCTAGCTCCTTCCTCCCAGCTTCCAGCTCCTCACGGTCGGAAGCTATCTGGGACTGAAGAGTGGAAAGCTTAGAGGAAAGATCCTCCTTCTCCAGGGTCAACCTCTTGATTGACTCAGCCCTTTCGCTAGAAATCTTGTCCACCTCCCCCTTGGCAGCTGACAAATCAGTGAAATCTTTATATGTATCCCTCCAACGATCGGTTACCTCTGGTACCAGCGCCATGAACCTTGCCCCGTTGCTAAAAAAACTTCTTCAACAGCTCGACGTTTTCCAAACAATCATTCCGTGCCCTTTCGGCAGGAGGGGCAAAACCATGAATAGCTTCGCGACAGACGGAAGCCTTGGAAAACGTGTCATGAACACCAATCTGCCAATCAGGGATATAAAGATCATCCACATCAGGGTCCTGATCAGCAAGGACTGGGGAGGAGTCTTCAACAGCCTTGCCCTTGACCTTGGCTGAAGGCTTCTTAGGCAAACTAGTCCCACCCTTCTTCACGCTTGGTAACTCACCAGCTTCAGCAACACCCTCAACGACGGAACCTGAAATTTCAAACAAAGGATCCATCTCAACAGCAGGGTCCACATCCTTAATCCCCTCAACCTTGACCTTGGGATCAATGCCAATAAGAGAAGCCACAAAGTTATAGTCATCAAAATCGACAGGGTCAGAAGATGAAATACCCTGAAGACCAGAAACTTGTGGCACCTCTTCAACCCCCTCATGCCCTGGCGAAGAGACAGGAAGGGTCAACTGTTTCCTGCTTGACCGACGAACAGAAACGCTGGGCTTGACCACAATCTTCGAAGATGACCCACCAACAACACTTTCATAAGCCTCCCCCAAATAATGTCTACATGCCTTCGTACGCAAAACAACACCAGTAGCACCAGGTGGAACAACTGAAGCCTTAAACTTCACAACTGAAAAATCCTCCAAAAGCATACAATCAAACACCCGGACAACTACAATGAGTACGAAAAAAGACAGAATGAGCGGAAGTCAAAGCAAGAAACAAGTAACTGAAGAAAAAACGTATACAAAAACATACCTTCATCATCCACAAACATAGATGGTTCCATGTGCGGGTCAGACCACCTATCACTCAAACCAAGCTTCACCAAAAACTCCTCTGGGAAGGTCCTTAAGCGAGAAGCAGAAGATCGAAGTTTCTCCAGCAAAACTTCATTAACCTCATCAACCGATGGAACCTTCTCGTTCAAGGGATCCTCAGGCTTCCTCCATGGCATAGCAAAAGGAACAATTTCGTCCGAAACAAGGAAAAATCGATCCTTCCAAGAAGCAGATAGACCAATTTGAGATGATACCAAAGCATTCTCTACTTGGGTCTTCTCAATGGTAAACCAATTACCATTTTTCGCCAACTGAAAAAACCGTCGAAAAACCAAAAGATCCGGCTCATGGCCTAGGGCTCGGCAAGTAATCTCAAAATGCATGATACGTGCGATCCCAACCAAAGCCATTTGACAGATGGACAAGCGATAATACTCAATAACATTCAGAAAAAACTTGGAAAAAGGATACCTCAAGTTAGAATGTTCAAAATGGCGAGTATAGAGCATCACTTTTCCAGGAACCAATTTGCTAACCGGCGATCTAGGCGAAGGAACTATCGGATCGAGCGACAAAGGAATGCCGAACTGGTTGCAAAACTCGTCGACTTCTTTCTGTGATAACCGAGAGAACTGAGAGTTCATATCATTCTTGGCCATGGTAGAAGCAACAACGAAGGAAGCAATGGTGATAGGGAGAAATCGGTTATGGAGGAAAGAGATGAAAGGAAGAAGAAAAGGGGGTTATGAAAATAAAAGGGGGGGAGTTATCACAAATCCCTAAAAAAGGGGAAGAAAAAACGAACGGCCAGATGGGAGCTAGAAGCCCGTCCCATCATGAGCAGCAGACCTACAGGGTCTTGTCACGTCCCATCAGCCAGAACACATCACTTCCCCTGCTGAGTAATAACAAGGGACCGGGCAGCCAGAAGCCGGAAGGTCGAAGAAAATTAAAAACAACAAAAAACCATAAGTCACAACCACTTATGATAACATCACAAGCGCTTATGACTGGGGGGCTGATGACGTAGGTCATATAACCACTTGGTTGGGCAGCCGGAAGCCAGCAGCCAGGAGCCAGAAGCCTGGTACGTGAACAGTAGCGCTACAGTAACCTGACACTTATTCCCACAACAAAGATTCAAACATATCTTGCAATATCTTCAAAAGATATCCTTGGTAAAGCAAAGCTAAATGCAATTAATGCAAGCAAGACCCTTTACATGAAAATAGCTAAAAACATAAACCACTATTCACACCTGAGGTGCTGCAGGCTGCCAAGAATGGAAGGTGCACTGGCCGAGGGGCAGCCTCGAGCCAGGAGCTCCTGAACCTTTCAGATTTGGATCAGATTTGCTTGGGCAATACACAAAGACTTGTGTATATATATTGCTGCAATCTGAAGCAAAACACAACTTACATTCACATTGGCTCTTGCACTCCACTCTCAAAACACACACACACATTCTCTCCTCTTATCTCCTAACTTTACTTAACATTTCTCTAACCTTAAACACTTAGAGTCATAACCGAACTTAACCCTGAACTTAGACATATCGTTAGTACCATCCTCTCCATAATCTTGTTGTAGCAACAATAGGGATGCAGGAAATAGTCTTGGAGTCAAAACTGATAAACACGTATCCTCCTTAATAATTAATTAGTACCAATTCTTATGTGTTGCCATGTTGTTTCAGCTAGCTACCGAATACACCATCTAATCCTATTCCGAAGGAGCCAAATGTGTATTTTATAAGGAATTTAAATAACAGAACTACTTAAAAAATAAAAACATTTCTCAGTTCTGATCAATAGTTGAACAATTAATTAATAATTAGTTGAATTTGCTTTTATTATTGATAATAATAAAACGGTATTTAGCTTTTCTAATGTTTCATTAAAAGTGTGCTAATTGTAATTTGTAAACGATATTGTTTATTGTTGCAAGTTATTTGTTAACAAAAAATATTAGTGGTTTTTAATTGCTTTTCTCATGTTTACTGTAATCAAAATATGTGGCCATTTGATACCTTGTTGTCACACTAATAGTTATAGTTCATTCATGTGTCCATATAATAGAAACGATCTAGAATACAATGTATTTATGTTGTCGTTGCTATCCGTTAAGCACACTTAAACTATATTAGTGGTTTTGTGTCCATTGATATTCTTTACTTTTGTGACTACTTCCTACAAACAATCACTTATTAGCTATATTTTTGTGGTCATTATTACCTTTAATTTAGTCACACTTTATTTAAAAAAATGATTTGATCACAACCAACCTTTAGCTATGGGTTTTTGAAATATTTGTGACTAAAAGTACATTTTTGTGGTCATTTAATACAAACGACCACTTATTAATTATATTTATGTGGCTATTGTCACCCTTTAGCCACACCATATTTGGACAAAATGATTGATCATAACCCACCCTTTAGCTATCGTAATTTGAAATATATGTGACCAAAAGTACCTTTCTGTGACTATTTCATACAAACGGCCACGATTGTATTTTATGCATATGGTCGTTGCTACCCTTTAACCACACGTTATTGGAAAAAAAAAAGACTGATTTCAGCAAAAAAATGACGGTACCTTTTAGCCACTCTTTTTAAGTGCCTACAACCATTAAAACGTGAGTGTGGTCGTATGATACTTTAAATGACGGTACCTTTTGTAATGGTTGAGCTGGATAAAATAAATACGTGGCAAAAGGCCTACGACCACGGAAACAGTTACCAAAAGCCCTTATTTGGCATAGTGTTTAGGCTTTTGGGGGTGGGGGTTTTAAGTTTTTAAGGGGCGAAGATGAGGGTTTTGGTCGATCCAAATAAGGATTTTGAAAGGTTCGACAAGACGGTTCCAACGCCGTCAGGATGAAGTCAATCAGAGTTTTCGGTAGGGGCGTAATCATGACGTTTAAGTCCATGGGTTGACGATTTTACTAGTGGGTAGAGTTATTTAACATGTATACTCCACTCTTAGAGCATGCATTATGGGTAAATTTAAACTCTACGCCACGCTGAGCCTAACACTAAAGAGGGGGGTTATGATTTTGAGAAAAGCTCGCACATATATGAACAAGGTTGTGGATTTGATCGTTTCCAAGTGGGAATTTTTGATTGTACACTTAATAAAGTAAACAATCTATAAAAACATGGTACTAGAAGGAGCTACATCTTTATTAAGTGTATAATAATAATATAAAACATTTATGTAATTATACATATTTTTGTATATTTACATTTTAGTATAAATTTTTAAAGTAATGTGAAGTTAATGATTACATTTTTATAAATTTAGTTTTTGCGTTTGATTACAAATTTCTTATGCTACGGATGTAATATTGTAAATGTCACTATAATCAACAGATGCATTTAAAAATCAACGAGATTTTCTAGGAATTTTTGAAAGCTTTCGAAACTTTTCAGTTATTTTCAAAATTTTATGAACAACGTAAATAATATTGAAAAAGTTCTGTTATTCCAAAAATTAAACTAGATAAAAAAGTTAAAAACCTCCACCCCACCACCACTTACTTTCAGCCACCACCACCACCACCATCTTCAACCACTACCACCACCACACCTCCACCGTCACCGCTCCCCTCCCTCATCCACAACACCTTCACCTCCACCACCTTCTAGTTTCGGTTATACCCCTTTACGCACTATAATTTTTCTCTACAGCAAGAGAAGTGACAATGTCTCGAGCTCGACTCGTTTCGAGCTTTAATTCCAAAACTCGAGCTCGGCTCGTCAGAAAGTTTTCAAGCTCGAGCTCGGCTCGGGCTCGGCTCGTTTAGTATTTAACTATTTTATATATAATTTTTTATATTTAAATTTATATATAATTATAATCTTACATCTTATATACAACAAATACATATTATTTAATATTTTTTATCATAACTTTTAGTTATATTTATGAATATATATTTAAATAATATTTATAAAACTAATTATAAACATATAAACAAAAAGCTCGTTAAGGCTCGATAAGACTCGACGAATTTTGAATGCAAAGCTCGAGCTCGATAACAAAACGAACATTATTTTAGGCTCGAAATCGAGCTCGAGCTCGTTAAGGCTCGACTCGAACGAGCTTTTTACCGAGTCGATCTCGAGTAGCTTGCGAGCCGGCTTGACTCATTTACACTCCTAAGTGACATGCACCTCCTACTGCTGCAACTTTGCCTGGTACAATCAGTTAGTACGTACTTCATATTATGCTATTGTTTTTGTGGCTTTCCTAGTATACTGTATACACATATCATATTGTTTTATATATGTGTGTTTCTTGTGTACTTGTTTGTGGCATTTTGCAATGCTCAATTGTTGATTTGTTTGTTACCAAAATTGAGGATAATTGTTTTGTTGTTGACTTATGTGTGTGGTTTTTTTACTTTTTTATGCTTATGGGTATATAGTTGGGTAAAAGAAGGCAATGTTAGGCTACCTATAATCACCACTGTAGATTTTTTGTTGAATGAGAAACTCGATCAATGCTCCTCCAATTAGATGAATCATATATAAATCTAGGTACGAGCTTGAGACAGTGCAGTTTAGTGAGTGGTGTTGGTGGTGGTGTAGACGACGGGCATGGAAGTGGTGTGAAAGTGTTGTGAATGGGGGAGGGGAAACAATGACGGTGGATGTGCGGTGGTTGTAGTTGTTGAAGATGGTGGTGGAGGTGGTAGCTAAGAGTGAGTGGTGTTGGGGTGTAGGTTTTTAAAACAATTAATTGTTAAAATGGTCCCTGGGGTATTTTAGTCACTTCATTGTTAACTAACGGAATTTTTTTAACACCGTTAGTGTCGTTGACCGATTTAGTAACAGGTTTTGGCCTGTAGGGACTATTTAGGCAAAAATTCTTAGAAGTGTAAATTTTGGCAAAAGCATATAAACCTCAGGGATCATTTTGGCAATTAACTCTTAATTAAAAGATGTTAAAATTACAAAAATAGTCATTTAAGTTTTAGTAACTCAAATAGTCATTTAGAGGTAAAAAGACTAAATCGCCATTAACTTAACTGAAATATTTAAGACTGTTAGTGTTAAAGGACAAATAATGTAACAAATTTTAAAAAAAGGATGTTAATTATAACTTTTATACTTAAAGGACTAAAAGTATAAATTTGTAAAAATTTAAAGGAGCAAAAGTGTAGTTTTTTGTAAAATTTAAAACTTATAGTATAACTCCAGTGTATACTTTAAATAGGTTCATTTGATAGGCTCATGGGTGGTACATATTTAATTAAGACAATCCAGATGATTTGTTTAACTTATTTATCAAAACAAGTAGAATAGGCTCACGGTGGTCATTAACTAAGACATAAACGAGTTAATCACATATGTCGGTCATAATATTTAGGTTAATATGGTAATAACCATTCTTATGAGCCTAATTAATTTATAACAATACGCTATAAATTTGGTTATGTTTCTTATAGCATATTTCAACTGTAAGCGGATGAGTTTATAACGTATTTTAAATTATTCATATTATGTAAACAATTTTCATACCGAGTCCTAGTCGTACCTATCGATTCATTGGTTCGACCACCCAGTTCAACCGGTTCACATCGGCCGATCTTCTTATACATAACGAACTAGTATGGATCGGACCGGTTCCCACTCCGAATCCCGATTCGACCGCTTGATCCGATCAGAGTCAAACAACACTCCTCATGCATGTTTTTCTCAAAGGGTTTTTCTAATATGTATGTGCCCTAAGGGCACATATAACATGCATTTATTATGGTAAGTATTCTTACTAATTAGATAAATATTCTACTATTTACCATATTTACCAACAAAATTCATGTTTTTTATTTAGTTTTTGTTGGTAAATATGGTAAGTAGTAGAATATTAATGTAATTAGTAAGAATACTTACCATATCAAAAGTTTGTTATTTGTGCCCTTAGGGCACATATTAGAAAATCCCTTTCTCAAATTAGGTCACTTAACCTTTCAGTTGAGTCGCCATCGAAACTTTTGATGTTAAGAAAGAAATGAAGGAGAAGATGCGAGTCCAAATTTCCAATATATGTAATTATAACTTAATTTTTTTTAAAACGTGTTAATTAGTTTTAAAAATAAAAGATTCACGTCACATCATCATGTCAGCATAAAAAAATTTCTAATTGAAACATAAAAAGTATGTTAAAAAACATGTAAAACCTTTTAATTTAAGTTCAAACACATGTTCACTTTTAATTTTAAAAAAATAAAATTCACGCAAGACAAATAATCTGAAAACCGATTTCATAAACATCACTATCTAAAACTTTCAGAATTTTTTGCTAAATTATCCTCCTATATTTGTGTTTTTAAATATATTGTCTAAATTTGATAATTTTTCAAATAAACTAGATATAGATAGACCCACATATGTGTTGCAACAAGTTTTTAAAATTGTTTTGTTATGTTAGTGATAATAACATACAGTATAGTGTCTATGTGAGACACAAAACCTATTGGTTTTATGACTTAGTTTCACGTGTTATATTGATTCTATTATAGATAGACCCGGCCACATGAAGAGTTGTGTATGTGACGTTAATTATCCTCTGTGTTAATGAACATTAAAGGCTTATATGGTATATTACATGTTTTAGTGTATTTACACTAACCAAACTAGAGACTTTATAAGGTTGAGGATGAAACAATTAAAAAAAATGCGCAAAAAATTATAAATAAAAAGTCTTAAAGTTGTTGCAACTAGGGGTGTTTAAAGTCGGGTATCCGGATTTCGGATACCCGAATTTCGGATATCCGAAATTTTCGGATAGTGATTTTCACTATCCGAATCCGAAATTTCGGATATCCGGATTTTGGATAACCGAAAGTTCGGATACGGATTCGGATAGTATCCAAATATCCGAAAATTTTGAATTTTTTTTGCATTTGTATTTGCATTTCATTCAATCCAAAATTAGCCTTAATGTTAAACAACTAACCAAAAAAGTCTTAAGACAATTATAGTCATAGTACCAAAATCTAAATAACAAGTTGTTTTAATCAAACATCAACTCCAAACATTTCAATACATTCAAATAATCGTCCACTCTATACATCTGACAAGTCCGCTACTTGTCTCATGACCACGACTTATAAGTCGACAACAAAAAAAACTAACTAAAAATCAAATATTGGAATTTCGTAAACATGAGTACATGATTATGAAGTTTTTTTTTGTAATTTCTCATACTTTTGAAAAACTAATAATGAAATCAAATATAAGTTATGTCTTGGTTATTTTAGAAAATAATATTAAAAAAGACTATAAAGAATACTATAAAAAAGTACAAATGCATTTACAAGGTAACAACATGATCGAAGGCGTGCACCGGTGGGTTTTCGACTTGTCGGAGCGTGCGACAGTGGGTCGTCGGAGCGTGCACCGATTTGAGGCCGGAGGGTAGAGGGCGTGAATGTAATTGGAATACTAAATACATGTTAACTTTAAAGTTTATAAGCATAGTTTTATAAATATATTAAATACATAATCTAAAAAAAATTGGATTTCGGATAATCGGATAATCCGAATATCCGAATTATGCCAAAATTACTATCCGAATCCGAAATTTCGGGTATCCGAAGTTCGGATATCCAAATTTTCGGGTATCCAAAATTTCGGGTTCGGAATATCAGATTTTTGGATCGGGTTTTCGGATGCGGATATTTTTGAACACCCCTAGTTGCAACTAAGGGTGTCAATCGTGTCAGGTTGGCGGGTTAGCGGGTTGAAGGACCGCGGGTTGACGGGTTGAATTATGCAACCCTAACCCGACCCATATTCCTATTCGTGTCAAAAATGTCAACCCTAACCCGGATAACATAAATTCGGGTCAACCCGAATATGACCCGTTTAACCTATTTATCAAAATTAACCTAATTAATTTACGAGTTATAATTGAGTTGTTGTGTAAGTCGGATAAGAGTAACATGTTTAATATGTGATTTTGCGTATAGCAACTAGGTATATTAGGTTTTAATTAAAAAATATTTTAAGTAACCGTACATTTACTTAAAATCATGAAAGACATTATTCAAATCAAATTTATTTATAATAAACAAAAACAATAATAAATATTTAGCTTTGAAAAGTAACTAATAAATATATTTTGTAATGAATTTTCTTTATAGTGAGTACTAATACTAAAGATAAAAGTAACTTTAACACTCATTTTTACAAAAGAAAAAAATAGATGAACTAATTTTGAAACCTAAACGGTTTGGCGGGTCAACCCGTTTTTTAAATGTTTCAACCCGAAAACGACCCGTTTTTATACGGGTCAACCCTAACATGACCCGTATTTTTAAACGGGTTATGTTTGCCAACCTAAAACCTGATTACTTTCGTGTCGTGTTCGGGTCGTATTTCGTGTCGTGTTGAGAATTGACACCCCTAGTACTTGCAACTATGTCTCGAACGCACATTAACGAACAAAGAGACAAAAATCTTACCCAATACGTACAACCACCTTAGCTAGTAGTTACAAAATAATTTTGAAGTTAAAATATATATGAATATATCCGGTTGAAGGTAGAAGAAAAGATTACCAACGCTAATATTACATACTAGATTAGATACATGTGTACTACACGAGTTGGAAACATGAAATGATAATATAAAAATAAGGGTTATCGGATTTAATCACCTCCAACTATTGGTTATTGGCCGTTGTCACCCTCAAGTATCACTTTGGCCAATATAACTCCCAACTAAACACTTTGGTGTCCGTATCACCAAAAGTCAACCAATTCAAGTCACTTTTGGTTAACTTTTGATTATTTTTTGTTAGCTTTTAGTGTTACGGACACCGTACACTACTACAAAATTAGGTATTTGTCACCGTCATTTCAGTCGCAAATCGGTGGCAAATAGCCATTTGCAACCAAATTGCCACCGTAAATGCTGTCGCAATAGCCTTCGTAGCAGTTGGGCAATCGTGACCGTTTTGCCACCGAAAGTTATTTTGCAACTGAAATTAGTCACCGTTTGTGTGGTGGCAAATAATGCAACTAGTTTGTCACCGCCTATTTTGCAACCGTTTTGCGACTGCAACTTTGCCACCGATTTGTCACCGTCTTTTTTGCCACCGATTTGTCACCGTATTTTTGCCACCGATTTGCCACCGTTTGTTTGCGACCGTTTTTTGGACACAAAGTGGTTGCAAATCTTGTTTAAAAGATTTAAGAAATATACATATATATATATATATATATATATATATATATATATATATATATATATATATATATATATATATATATATGTTGTTTAAAGTTTATAGATATATTGTAAATCACGTCTAAAATGATAGTCCCATCAAATCAAAAACTAATATATATTGATAAAATAATACAAATGTTCTAACGTTTTACATATTTTCTCTGTTTCACTTCTACTTTTCTAGGCATTTTATATGCTTTTCAAAGCACTAGCACTAGTTGAAACAAATGAACTCTTCCAGCAAACATTCCATCCCATTATTGATTTCATAACAAGTATCGGAGGAAACCGCAAGGAAAACACCTGCATATTAGTGAAGAGACAGATTAACATATACATCACTTATGTGAACTAACAAACAGAAAAGATTGAGGAGGAAAATGGACTTGTAACATTCTTTTATTAATTATGATCATACCAGCAAACCTTCTTTCAATGCAAGAAGCTTAATAGTTGGCTTCTTCACTAGTTAATCTGAAAAGGGTTTGAACACACAACACATTAAACAAGAAACATTATGCTCGCATAACTATAATTCAATGGTTAGCTTTATACAACAAAAATATAAAACTTGAAGCTCACCATTATAACTTTATCAAGAATGCTTACATCCAAAACATCAGGAACAACAGCAACACCAATTTCTTGAATCTTATGACATCCTTCATCATTCGATGTAAATTAAGCAAACAATATATATTCCAGATTATAAAATTCTAATTAAGTTAAATACCACGGTTACCTCCATTTAGAACTGCACTTTCACTTAGCTCAATATCACATAATATTTTAAATTCAAGAACAAAATCACCTTAATATTTGCATTATTCTCCTTAAGAAACTTTCCCATGCTAGTCACGGTACCACTTGAAACAAAAGCATCAACTTTCCTTTAGACTTATTCCACATCTCTAGTTAAGTTGTTTTATAATGAATATACAAAATTGAAATTATAGACATTAACACTCATAATTCTAATAAGTTACAATCCTTTCATTGCAGATAAAATAATGGAGAAATACCTTTGGGTTAGCAGGATCATCAAATGTCTTAAGGAAATAACTATTGGGTGTTTTTTCTACTATGCCTTTTACTTTTTGAAAAAAAACCTTCTATGCCCGAGGATACATCTGATATAATTATTCAATTCTGCCCCTAAAAGATAGCATAGCAATCCTTCTTTCTATGTTATATGTGGATGGCATGGCCATGGTAAGTCTGTTACTACAATGAAGGCCAACCCAATTCCAGTACTCAACAAGCATCATATTCATTCATATTATGATATTAATCAATGATTTTGCATCAAAATTATGTTACATTAATAGATGAACCATAACTTTATAAAGCAAACCATTAAACCTTCCCATGAGTAATAAGACTCTTATCTTCTACATCTTTAATCATACTTAATGCAATCATGTTTGTCAAAATTGAAAAGAAGCATGCACTAACAGCTGGAACAACAAAGAAATACTCACCTATCTTTTACACTAGAGCAAGGTTCCATAGTTTCTAACTTTGCAGCAATACGAGCTCATAACCATCTACAATCTTCTTAAGATAAACCATAGGCGTAATTCCTTTCAACTGCACATTACAAGAGACAAATGAGAAGCAGATTTAAGAAATTCGAATGATCAAGATATAAACATGTTCCAAGATTCTTAAGGAATGCATCGTAAGATGGGTAAAATTACACGTCGAGGACATAAATTTACAGAGTACAAAACATTAACAAAGTCTAATCAATTTATAGATTCGTCCAATCATTCCGTTAGTCTTTCAACATCAATAAAAATAGGTATACCCCTCTGATTTGCCTGCACTAATAACATACAACAGAGGTTACTTATACAGATTTTATTATAAATTATTTAGTGCACAATATATATGGTTTCTGATTGAAGCAACAGTTAATAATCATATATGACGGACAAGATAAGATATCATAAAACTTGCCAACTACTTGCACAAATTGTTATATCCTAACTACTTGCACAAATTTTGTATGATATTTGCTAATTACTAGTTAGTTTTCTTGATAGTTGCTCTAACCTACATATATAATTATGGTTGTTCACTTGTTTAATTTAAATGTTATTTGATCTTATGGTTGTTTATGGTTGTTTTCTAGCCAACTTATGATGACAAGATCTTAACTTTTCTCTCGGACATAACTTACAAGACATGAAAAATGTAATCGTCCGTCAGAGGCCATGATGAGAAATGGCATGCAAAATTTAAATTTCATTACAAATATCACTTACAAATGGCATGCAAAGTTAAAACAAGATCTCAAAACATATTTTTTTATTACATTTTGGTTCAGGACTTTTATCAAACACCTTATGTGTGCCCCAATAAAAAGGATCACCCTTTAAATACAGTTTTACTAAACAATACTTACATGTTACCAATTGATAATTGTAAAGTTACAATGAAGAAATTAACAAGTATGGTTCATAACCAAAATCTCCCAAAACTGTGCAAAAAAACCTCAATAATCACCTTATTATGCTCGTCTCAATACAACGAAAGATAACACTACACCAAATTCTCATTCTGATGACGATTTGCAATAACCTTCAGTATACTATCGCATACTTAGGAAATGCCTAATTTCCCAAGCAATCATATCAGACTATGTCTATTATACAACAAATCAATTTTAGCATCCAACTAATCAAACAAAAAAACAATGAAATATACATAAACATGTGAAATTTATAATACGAATCTCAAAACCCTAAAAATAACGATCAGATATGAACTTACAATCTCAGCCGCCATGAACACCACCTCCGGTCGAATGATACATAAATGCTTCAATACATTACTAGGTTACATACTTACATGTATAAGCTTCGAATCGCTGAAGAAGATCAGAGAAACTTGCTATGGTGAAATCGTCATAATCGATAGCGGAATGAGATTTGCTTTATAGTGCAATTTTCAATTTAGATCGTAAGGAATGAAAGGAGAGTAGAGGCGTAACCGATGACGGTTTTCGTGAAAGCGGGTGAAGAAGACTAAGAAGTAGAAGAAAGGCGATTTCGATCTTTATTTCAGTTTCGGGGGAAATAAAGCATCAAGCATGTGTAATTTTTAATTCATATTTCTCTCGTTTGCAACCGAAATAGACGGTGGCAAATTTTGTTACCGGGTTGTCACCGGATTTTCAATGTGTTTTCAGTTTATTTTTTTAATTTGATACGTATCACCAAAATTTAACCAATTCAAGTCACTTTTGGTTAATTTTTTGTTAATTTTTGTTAAATTTTGGTGATATAGACACCAAAGTGTTTAGTTATGGGTTATATTGGCCAAAGTGATACTTGAGGGTGACAGCGGCCAATAACCAATAGTTGAAGGTGATTAAATCCAATGATAATATGATACTTTAAGTATTCATATGTTTTTAAATTTGCATAATGTGTTTTCAAACAATTTGCATTAAAATTGAAAAGTAATAACGTTTTTGTAAACCATATTATAAAAAAAATTAGTTTTAATATTTGTATAAGGATCGAGTTAGTATATTATATGTCAATTTCAAATATAATTTTAATTATTCATGAAACAAACCAAAAAAGGGAAAAAAATTATAAATATTAAGTTTAATTATTCAAGTTGAAATCTCCTAAAAAATGATATTATTATGCACATAGATCGATAATTTCCATAAATATATAACATTTAGTTGAATGACACGTGATAATATTTAGTTAATTTGATGACTTAAGAGATTGACATATGATAAAAATTAAGACTTTATTAGTATAAAAAGATTATATTAGTAGATTCTTGATTCATCCACTACACATACATGTGGAAAATGGTATATTATATATTAATATATATTAAAATAAGTTTATGGTAACTTAATGTCGTATATACTAAGTCACACATGCAGTTAGAACAAATATATTATGTTGTAACTTTTTTTATATTTGTAATTTTGATATGTATAAATATAGATGACTAATTGAATATGTGTACATACGAATGATTTCAAATTGAAACACATTATTAAGAAAACTCATTAGTTGAAATAAATCTATCTAATAAATCAAATTTTTAGGGGGCAATTTTTTGAGGGAAGTTTTTTTAATTCATAATAGGAAGTTTAAGATGGAAAATATTAAGTTTCATGCAATGAGTTGATGGAACTCCTTAAATATTAAATATTTACAAATTACAAATTTTTAAACATAATAATTCTAATTTTTTTATAAATATTATTATTTAACCCGTGTGTAACACACGGGTGTTAAACCTAGTTATTAGAATAAAATGCAATTTGAGTATCTGAGTTATACTCCAACTTGCACTATGAGTACTTAAGTTTTAATTTTAGCCAATTGAGTACCTAACATATCTGATTTTCGCAGTTTGAGTACCTAGGACTAACAGATGTTATTTAAATGTTAATTCATAAGGTTATTCCGCTCATTTCTTATATAATGTTAGGGTTCAATTAGTAATTTTAGTTTTTATTCTCTCACTAACAATAAATAAATAGAACGAAGTTTTCTAAACCCTAAAATATATGTTCCACATGACTCGAAAACCATATAGAAGCTGATTTTATTCGAAGCTTCTATTTGATGTTCGAGCATGTGGAACATAGATTTAGGGGTTTAAAAAACGTCGCTCTACTTGTTTATTGTTAGTGAGACTTTTAAAAATAAAATTATTAATTTAACCCTAACATTAGATAGAAAATGACCAAAATAGCCCTATTAGTTAACACTTAACTAACATATGTTAGTCCTAGGTACTCAAACTGCGAAAATCAGAAAGATTAGGTACTCAGTTGGCTAAATTAAAACTTAGGTACTCATAGTGCAAGTTGAAGTATAACTCAAGTACTCAAATTGCACTTTATTCAAATTATTAATAATAAAATTAAAAAAATTCTGTTTATGAATGTGAATTTGACATGTGACATCACCTATGTGGCGATTAAGTGAATAACCTAGATGAATGTCATGTGACAAAATATTTATTCTTTTATTAGTATAAGAGAAATTCGAGGAAGTGATATATTAAATAATACAATATAATATAATATCCATATATATAATATATAATTTAATTTAATGTTTACATATTCAATAATTAATAACTGATCAACTTGTCAACATTTTAAATATGTCACATAGGAAAAATCTTACGTTACAAACTCTATTTTCATTTAGCTCACGGATCTTATTTCAGCCAAATACTACCCACATATTTTTTTCTAATAATTAAATTTATCTACATTTGTATCTGTCTAATTAGTTTAAATTTAAAATATTATGTTATCTATATTAACCGATAGATTACATAGTATTATAATCGTTTTAAATTAAAATTGCATATTACATCTATATTACACGTATTTTATTAGAAGAAATAACTTAATAGCATGAATTTTTACACAAAATCGTGTTTACACGGGGCACTAAACTAGTAATATAATATCTACTTATTATAATATATTATAATATAAAATCTATATATAGAGATTAAGTTCATTTGAGAAGACTCGTATATTACGAGAAAAAAAGGAAGAACCCAAAATCACCTAAAAAAACTTATCGATGGTTTAGTTTTTTTTTTTAAATTCACTTCCTACATACCAATGTGTAGGGTATATACAAAAAAACATCATTCAAATATTTTTTACCTATGTACTTTTAACATTTTAAGTTTACCTACACATGACTTCCACATGTGTAAGTTTAACAATAAACGAAATTTATTCAGTTTTATTTTTTAAATATCAAAATTGATGAATAAATATTGCATTTCTATCATTTTTAAGTATGTTAAAAACGTTTTTGGTTGAAAAAGTAAAGAATTTACCTACTTCTTTTTCTTCTCGCATTATTTTGTCTTCTCTCATGAACCCTATTGAAGTTCACTTACAAGGATTGAGAATTTAAGAAGGCTAAAAAAGATCGTTTAGACACAATTTCATATACAAAAGTTATAAAAACTATAAATCGAATTTCAAAAAAGTGACTTAGAGACATTATTCCCTTCATTGTCCTTCTTATAAAAAATTAAATGAAAAATTCTTAAAAATAAAAAAATTAATGTTTTATTGTGTCTAAATTTATCTTCATTGTGTCATAAATTTATAAAAGACACCTCAATTTTTAAAATTCTTTTATTTTTTGTTTAATTTTTTTAAGGAGGACGACTCAAGGAACAAGTCTCTAAGCCACTTTTTATAAATTTGATTTATATTTTTTTAAAATTTCTTTTCTTTTAGTAATATATGAACCTTCTCAAATGAAATCCATATATATGTATATATATAATGAAGTTCATTTGAGAAGACTCATATATTGCGAGAAGAGAAAGAAGAAACTTAAATTACTAAAAAAACTTGGTAATTGTTTATTTTTTTTAAATCATTCATTTCCTACACACAAATATGTAAGGTATTGACTAAAAAAATTATTAAAATATTTTTTTCGTATATATTTTTAGCGTTTTAAGTTTACCTGGTTATGTGTAACTAACATAACCAACATATGATTTCAACATGTGTAAGTTTCCCAAATAAACGAAATTTATCAAAAATTATTTTTTGAATCATTATTGATGAATAAATATTGTTTTTTATTCATATATATATATATATATATATATATATATAAGTTCAATGTGAAACCCTTTTTTTACCGGGGAACTATGGATTAATTCTAGACCACCTGTTTTATGTTTTTGAGTGGGGTGTATTGAGGGTTTAGGTTTTTGGTGGGGTAGGGGTGTGTGGGTGTGGGGTGGTTAAGTTTTTTTGTGTTTTTTTCTTTGATAAATTGTGTGAGTCAGAATAGTTTAAAAAAAAAAAAAGAGTTCCCTACTAAGCCCTCTTCTATATATATAAATATAAATAATAAAGAAAAGTATCTCAGATTTGGCTATAAATAGAAGCACCATTCGTTTGCATTCACGTACCTAAAGCTTCATACCAACTACTACTTGAGTGATGGAGTCTTCACTTTCTCTCCTGGCTCTCCTTTCTCTCACATTGGTAAACTAATAAACTCTTGTCATTTATCTATAGTTTTTTTTTGTTAAATAGATTCTACACCATTTTATACTTGGTTACATAAAACATTAAGTATGATTAACTAATGAATTTTTCCAATCATATATAGATTTTTTTATAAATCTCAAACCCTTGTCTTTTTAATGATTTTCTAGTTTCTAAATAATGTAAGTTTTCTCAGGAACCACACACGTACATGTGTTATATAGTTATGCTAGGTTTAATACCAGTGTAGACACACAGACTGAATAAAATAAAATGATCCATTGAATGAATAAATCAAGATTGAAAATGCGATGCAAAAATCAAAATTATTATAATAAAAATCAATATTGAAAACTGTTAGAATTTAAAATCACCCGTCAATATTCAGTTATTCAATATTGCGTTGATTTTGTAACCAGAAATCAATTATGCGTTGTTTCTAAAATTAATTTTGTTTTTAAAATGTTTTCCCCCATCTTCCCCTTCATTTTTCGCGCCTAAATTTACCCCTTAAAACATTGCTTTATTATGTAGATTGCATATACATGTGTAAGTGGCTGATGATCTCTTAGTTTAATGAATAAGATGGATGAGGAATGTTTTGCCTTTCTTTAAGAGCTTGAGTTCTAATATTAGTTTCAGAAACGTTATTTAAAAAAAATAAACACGAATATTAAAACTAATTTATACTGTATTTAAAAATTTAAAAGTAGGGTGAGAAAGAATGATCGTTATATTTATATCATTTACTCTTATTCTTAAAATTTCTAAGATTGAAAAGGTTAATTGCTAATTCATATTTTTCTTGTTCTCGAAATATATGTTAACGAGTTATATAACCCTTCTCTATATATGTGTACACACTAAGTTAACTGTTTCCTAATGATTTAATTTATGGAGGTAGCATTAGGGATGTCTCTTTTTGACCCAAAGGCCAAAACCCGAATAACAAACTTGACTCGAATCAACCCAAACCCGACTAAAATAAAAACCCAACAACCCGAAATCGTTTTAAGATGGAAACCGAAGGTAATATTCAGGTTGGTAATTGAGTTAAAAAAAAAAGTTAATCGGGTTAACTCAATTAACCTGAATAATAATAATAAAACACTGCTTTTACTATAAATACTTGTTTTTAATCTTACTATATATATATATATATATATATATATATAGAGGGACACTCAAATGAGAACAACTCTTAACTTGAGTACAAAAAGTACAACTTTAACGAATCATAAAATGAGTCAAACTATTGAATTTTTTGTAATATAAATTGACCAAAATGCTTATAATTCAACTAATTTTAACATCTATTTAAAAAAAATTTGATTCGTGATGTCGTTTGTTAGAATGCATATATGCACCCACAATGTGTGTTTGTGTACAAGTAATGTGGGTGCATATATGCATTTTAACAAACGACTTCACAAATCATATATTTTTTAAATAGATGTTAAAATTAGGTTAATTATAAGCATTTTGGTCAATTTATATTATAAAAAATACAATAGTTAAAGCGGTTCCTAAGTTGTCCTCAAGTTAAAAGTGTTCTCATTTGAATGGATCCATATATATATATATATATATATATATATAGAGAGGAGAGTTATCCTACATAGTGTTGGAAATCTAAGAAGGCTAAGAAGAATTTATGACCTTTAGATCTCTTTTTTAATGGTTGAGATCAATTTGTAGGAAAAGAAATTGGTGGAAGGGTACATTAGTCATAGCCACTTTTGTTGACTTTCTCTCTCCACATGCAAGGCACATGCCAATTCCCCCACTTTTTTTAAAACTTTCATAACTTTTGGATACGATATTATTTTTTTAAAAAAATTACACCAAAAAAACAAGCGTTTTGTTATCTTTAAAACGCGTATAATATTGATATATAAAAAATAAAAAAAAATTTCGGCACTTGTCTAGTCCTTGTGTAATATCATGTGATTGTGTTTTATTATAACTAGTGAAATATCACTTTTATCGGTTCATTCTTAAGTCATTATATAATATCATCTTATTATAAATATTTGTTGTGTCATATTATGTGTTTAGAAATTATCACCGTGTCACAAATTGTTAATATGTGTTTGAGAAATGTTCAAAGACAACGTCATTTTTTGTTACAAAGTGTGAGAATGACACAATGGTAAACAAAGACACAATGACACTTTTAAAAAAATTATAACTCACAATATAAATCAAATTTGAAAAAAATGGTTCGGAGACCTTGTTCCCCATGTATTCCTCTTTCAGAAAATAAATAAACGAAAAATTAAAAAAAATTAAAAAAATTACCGTTTTTTTTATTTTTTAAATTAGACACAATGAAAAAAGACACAATGAGAAAATAGTAGTTTTTTTAAGTTTTGTTTATTTATTTTTTAAGGAGGATGATGTGAGAGCAATATCTTTGAAATACTTTTTGTGTTATTGTGTAATTATTACTAGATCATTGTGTAATACTTGTCAAATAAGATTACACAATGACCCGATGAATAACACAACAACCTTACGGATGACACAATCACACAATGACCTGATGAAAGACACAATGACCTGACGGAAGACACAATGACCTGACGTTAGACACAATGAGCTGAAAAATTGTGAAAAAAAAGTTCATTTTTTATATATCAATATTATACGCGTTTTAAAGAGAAAAAAATTCTCGTTTTTATGGTGTAATTTGTTTAAAAAAATAATGTCGTATGTAAAAGTTATAAACGTTTTAAAAAAGTGGGGGAATTGACATGTGACTTGCATGTGGAGAGAGAATATTTAAAAAAGTGGGCATGACTAAAATACCCCCTCTCCTAATTTTCCTAGATGCCACATGTCAATCTCTTATTGCTTCTTAGCCTTCTTAGATTTATAACACTATGTAGGTGAACCTCACTCTATATATATATATATATATATATATATATATATATATATATATTCATTTTAATGTTTACTTAGTTGATACAATATAGTGCTCTCTTTTTAGTTTATACGGTTTGGTTTATAGTTAACTAGGTTTAATACCCGTGTGTTACATACGGGTTAAATAATAATATTTATAAAGAAATCATAATTATTATGTTTAAAAATTTGTAAGTATTTAAAATTTAAAGATTTTGCTCTATCAACTTATGCATGGTGCAAAAATTAATTTAATTTTTACCTCCAAAACTTCCTATTATAGAACAAAAAGAATTTCCCCCCAAAAATTTGCCACCTAAAACCTTAAAATATTAGATAGATATATGTGTTTACCTAATCAGTTTTATAATAAACTAGGTTTAACACCCGTGTGTTACACACGGGTTAAATAATAATATTTATAAAATCATAATCATTTTGTTTAAAAATTTATAAATATTTAATATTTAAAGATATTTTGTTTCATCAACTCATGCATGATATTTCATATATTCCCTCTAAAACTTCCTTTTATAAGAAAATTCCCCCCAAAAGTGGCCCCTCCTAAAACCTTAAATTATTATATAGATCATTTTGAAATTGTTTGTCTTAGACATTTTATAGTTATTATTTAATGAAGATCACGCATTGCAACTAGTACTTAGAAACTCGAACACCAATAACGTACTTGAAATCGAATAACCCGAATCTTATTTGGGTCGGAAAATAGGTAAGATTTCTATAGGAAAAAAAAACCCGAATAACCAGAATTAAAAACCCGAACAACCCCTAGGTAGCATTACTTTGGTAATACTTTCATTTTATATATAGAGTAAACTGCAGTTTTCGTCCCTGTGTTTTGATGTCATTAACATTTTTAGTCCCACCTTAACAGTTTTGGTCCCTGTGTTTTTATTTTCTAACAGTTTTGGTCCCGAACACTAACTACATCCAATTTTCCGTTAAGTCTATCACACATGCGAAGTAAAAATTTCATTTCTCTCACTATTTTTGACAAACGACTGAATAAAAATGTTAACCTATATTATGACTTAGATAAAAGAGAGGGGGAATTGACATTTTTACCCTTCAGATGTGAGACGCGTGTGAGAGACTTAACGGAAAAATAGATGGAGTTAGTGGTCGGGACCAAAACTGTTAGAAAATAAAAACACAGGGACCAAAACTGTTAAGACGGGACTAAAACTGTTAATGACATCAAAACACAGGAACCAAAATTGCAGTTTACTCTTATATATATTACCATTTATTCTATAAATATGAATATAAAATAATTACATATATTAATATATGTTATTTTGTTTGGACAGACCATATTCATCATAGAGGCTAGGCCAGATCCCGACTCACATGTGTCCCATAATAAAGTACAATGTCAAACATGGATGTGTGCTTCACCTATTCAAAAGTGTTTTTTTTACATAGAAATAGAAGGTAAACGGGCAACAAGCTGCGCCGCTAACCCTTTCTGGATAGCAAAACCAAGTCGTTTAAACACTACATTCATAGACCTCGGGGTCATAACAAAGCTATGCATAACCCGTTGGACCCGATTAAGTACCTCCACGACCTCAGGTGCAAGAAAACCAAAGGTATCAAATGCAAATGGAACGAATACATGTTGGTTGTCAATGCATGCTTTCTCGTGTTTAGCTACTTTGCAAGCAGCAGCTTTTAAAGCAGCTTGACCCACCCTGAAAACACCATTTCCCAAGCCCACTAGTGGGGAAACACATGTTAAATCCACACATGCATGTTTACCTCCTGTCCATCCAAATATCAAAATATCGGCCGGTCTAAGTGTAGATCTACCTTCCGCCGGGTCAGTCAAAAAATTCACAGGTGCCTCTTTCTTAACTGAAACCCCGGCTCGCCTAAATATGTCAAAAAGGACATCCCTGACTAAATCATGTCGGTACTTAAACCCTGGAAGCTCTCTACAATGTACAGCATGCTCCCCATACGAGTCCAAACACGCTTTGCGACAAATAGGACATATCTCATCATTTGGAAAAATGGGAACCATCAGGCGATACTTAAGAATAGTTCGATACTCAAACGGTAGTGGACACAAGAAAAAGTGGTTCTAACTTTGAACCTAGACCAAGTGCAACAAGTTATGTAATCGGTTCAGATGGTAAAAAAACTTTTGATGATAGTTTTGAACCGAGACCAAGTGCAACCAGTTATATAACCAGTCTAGATGGTAAGAAAACTATTGATAATAACTTTGAACCTAGGCCAAGTGCTACAAGTTATGTAAACGGTCTAGATGATATGAAAAGTTTTGATAATAATTTTGAACCAAGACCTAGTGCTACAAGTTATGTAACTGGTATAGAAAGTAAGAAAACTTTTCATAATGCTTTTGAACGGACTCCTAGTGCTACAAGTTACGTAACCGGTCTAGATAAGAAAAAAATTTATAATGATTTTGAACCTAGACCTAGTGCTACAAGTTATGTAAGCGGTCATAATGGTAAGAAAACTTTTGATGACGATTTTGAACCGAGACCAAGTGCTACAAGTTATGTAACAAGTAGAGATGGTAAGAAAACTTTCGATGCAACCTTTGACCCGAGACCAAGTGCTACAAATTACGTAACAGGTCAAGGTGGTAAAGAAAATATTGATACGGACTTTGAACCGAGATCAAGTGCTTCAAGTTATGTAACCGGTGTAAATGGTAAGAAACTTGTCAATGCAGACTTTGAACCGAGACCAAGTGCTTCAAGTTACGTAACCGGTCTTGATGATAAGAAAATTTTCGTAGTAGACTTTGAACCGAGACCAAGTGCTTCAAGTTACGTAACTCGTCTTGATGATAAGAGAACTTTTGAAGTAGATTTTGAACCGAGACCAAGTGCTTCAAGTTATGTAACCGGTGTAAATGGTAAGAAACTTGTCAATGCAGACTTTGAACCAAGACCAAGTGCTACAAGTTATGTAACTGATCTAGATGCTAACAAATCCTTTCAGTTAGACTTTGAGCCGAGACCAAGTGCTACAAGTTACGTAACCGGTCTTGATGGTAAGAAAACTTTTGTAGTAGACTTTGAACCGAGACCAAGTGCTTCAAGTTACGTAACCGGTCTTGATGATAAGAAAACTTTCGTAGTAGACTTTGAACCGAGACCAAGTGCTTCAAGTTACATAACCGGTCTTGATGGTAAGAGAACTTTTGAAGTAGACTTTGAACCGAGACCAAGTGCTACAAGTTACGTAACCGGTCAAGACGATAAGAAAACTTTCGATGCGAACATTGAACCCAGACCCAGTGCTACTAGTTATGTAACCGGTCTAAATGGTAAGAAAGGTTTTGATACATACATTGAACCGAGACCAAGCGCGTTAGGATATGATAACGGATCAAATTTGAAAAGTAAAGGACCTTTCGATAGTGACTTTAAGTCAAGACCTAGTGCTACTAGTTATGTTATATGATACAACTCTCAAATCAATACCATGAGCATATGGGATATGGTGTTTAAGGTTTCATTTTAAAAATAAGTGTCGATTTCTACGAATGTAATTGTATTATGATATGTGTAATAGAAAAATAAATGCATTAACAATTTCTATAATTGTATTATATGATATGTGTAATAGAAAAATAAAGACGTTTTATATAAGGAATCCTATTTTAATTGTTTTATGTATCATATCACATGCATATAACCACTTTTACATGAACTTTATATCAAAATTTTGGTTTGTAAATGAATTTTGAATCAAAATTCCCATGATTGTCAAATGCAAATGCAATTCCATGTAGAGGTGGATGTTAACAAAGGGCCACCTTAGTGTGTGTATAATTGAATGACAGGTATACCCTTAATGGAGGGTTACCATTAAATATGCAACTGAATAATATTACAATTATGGAACCATAGTATGGATATTAACAACAATAATATCTCTTCAAGCAACGGTGGTAGACATAAGCCAAGAGAAGATCTGAAGAATACAAATTGTGGTTATCGATAGACTTTTGGTAAATATATTTGCCACTTGAAGTTTGGTTGGTAATTTAGATCAATATGTTTGGCTTGTTTGTGAGAGACATGATTCTGTGTCAGAAAAAGAGCACTCCGGTTGTCACACGGGAGAGTTGGACGATCTGGAGGTAAGCACGTAATTCCCGAAGTATATGAGTTATTCACACAATTTAAGTTGTGTTTGCCATTGCCCTATATTCAGACTTGCAACTAGAACGAGCAATGACGGGTTGCTTCTTGGCACTTCATGACACAAGATTACCTCCAAGGAATATAGAGTAACCATAGATAGATCGACGAGTTTCAATGCACTATGCCCGATCAACATCAGAATATCTAAGTATAGTGGTTGTAACCGGTTTTATATATTTAAGACCATATGCAATAGTACCCTTTACATACCTGAGAATGTGTTTCATACTTTGATAATGATAAATCGTTGGTTGTTGTAGAGACTGACTGACTTGATTCACACTGTACACGATGTCATGTTTAGTGATTGTTAAATATTGTAATGCCACTACCAACGAGCGATAACAAGTAACATCTTGATATAGATCACCTGAAGAATGAAACGATTCATTGGCAGGTAACGGTGTGTGAACAACATTCGAGTCAAGTAGCCCTGCATGATCTAGAATTTCTTGCGCATACTTGGTTTGACATAAGAACACGCCATATGTAACATTTGTCCCGATTCAAATCATAAATCCAGGCCCGATTGAATATCTATGTAATCCTTTAGTTTAATCATGAAATAAAAGTATTTATTCGATAATCGTGTGTCATTTAAATTTATTCATTTAAAACAATAACTACGTTATTTAATCACTAACTTGTAAACTTACAATCTATAAGAAAGTTTTTATAAATTATAAGTTTTATAAAGGAAACTAACATATTTTATAAAAATTTCTAAAGTGTAACAAAGTTAGTTATTTGATTGGCTACTCAAGTTTAAAATCTAACTAGTTAAATCTTATAGGGGGTCTATGTGTGTCAGTATCATTCATTAAACCAAATTTAAAACTTAAAAGCTTAACCCAAATTTATAATACACTATGTTTAATATCCGTGTGTCACACGCGGATTAAATAATAATATGTATAAAAAATTGCAATTATTATGCTTAAACATTTGTAAATATTTATTATTTAAGAATTTAACTTCATCAACTTATGCATGGTGAAAATTCCTCTTAATTCCCTCCCAAATTTCCTATTATAGAATAAAAATATTTTTCCCCCTAAAAAACAGTCTCTTCTAAAACCTTAAATTATTATATAGACTAGGTTTAAAACCCGTGTGCTACACACGGGTTAAATAAAAATATTTAAAAAAATTATAACCATTATAATTAAAAATTTATAAATATTTCTGTAAATTACCATTAATCACAAAATTTTATCTCCATCAACTCTCCTACTTAATTTTTTCCTCTCAAACTTTTTTTTATAAAATAAATTATGTTTTCCCCCAAAAAATTGCCTCCTAAAACCTTAATTTATTAGAATGACTCCGTAACAAAGTTATTTTGTTACCAAATTGACTAAAATTTTCTACTGTTATTTTTTTATAAATTAATTAATTCGACGAATTTCCTATTATCTTTACCTATTCTTAATTCAACTATCATTATTTCATTATTTTTATTATCTTAATTGAATTATTATACAAAAGAATTAAGTTATTAACGTTCAATCATAATATATTTTATTTATTACTAGTTATTCAATTATTATTATTTATTTAATCATTATTACTAAATACAGTTATTATGTTATTTATTTAACTATCATTTATTTCATTTATAAAGTTCAAATCGTTTATTTTCAAAAATCTCAAATTTTTATTAGAAACCCTAGTTCTCAAATCATCCTTAAAACCTTAAGATTATTATTTTAATTTAAACACCATTCTTTAGGTTGACTTTTAAAAAGACCATTTGATGCCTATTGCTCCAAGTATCTAATTAGATTACTTACAAATAATCAAGTGAGTATTTCTTATCCTCTTTTTATGTTTTATTATTTGGTGGATCAAAATTATCAATTATCAAATCACTTTTATTCAATTTATTCATTTTTATTCATTTCATTTTAATTCAATTCAATTCAATACATGTTTATGTTATTACTTGCAAATATGTGTTCATAATGTTATATACAATTAAGAGGCATAATCATTAATTTATTCAAACCTCAGTTTTAATGATAGATCTATTGGTCTGACAAGCCCACCCCATATAGCTTTCGAGTGGTGATTGTTAACTATTTCATATGCTTTAGATCATTATGAATTCATCTGCGGATCTAGTCTACTTTACCAACGACACTCAATCTGTGTGATTAAGTGGATGCAATTTATTCCGGCGTTAGGTTTGATTATACAAATTGTTTATATTTTATGTTCACACTCGCAATTTATAGTATTAACATTACATGTGAATTGAATCAAGTTTTATCATTATTATATGTATGCAAAACCTATGTTTATTCACCAGCTAATTTGTTAGCTGATCCATTTACTTTTCACATGATTTCAGATTATGCAGGTTTATGTGATTGCTACAAGATGCGAACACTTAGGAAATGTTTGAATAATAAAGAAATTTGTATTATGATTGTACTGTATTATTTGAATCATTGTACGCATTTATTTGTATTAATGAAATTGAGATTTAAAGATATTTAAACTATTTTAGTACCAAGTTACGAGCAATTTATTCACTATTGTCCGCCCGAGGTTTCCACCAACAGTCCGGGTGTGACACCATCATTGGTGCGTGATGCTTTCGGACCAAGAAAATAACTTAGGCTTCCTAGATCTTTGATTTTGAATTCAGTATGTAAGGTCCAGATAAAATTCGCAATCGCATTGTCTTGGTTCCATGTGAGAATAAGGTTACCAACATAAACAAGCAAGTAAATAATGCATTGATCACGTTTAAACACAGATAACGACATGTCGGCTTCGCTACGCTCAAAGCCTTAATTCAAAAAAAATCACTTAACCGATGAAACCACACCCTTGAGGCTTGTTTAAACCCATAATTTGACTTATTTATACAACAAACATGATCTAGGAATTGCGGATTTATGAATCCGGGAGGTTGCTCCATATAGATGACTTTATCTAGATGACCATGTAAGAAGGCATTGTTGACATCTAGTTGATGTAAATTCCACCCATTGATAACCGCAAGAGATAACACCACCCTAACGCTGGAAGCTTTGACTACCAGACTGAATGTATGGGTGAGGACAACACCTGGAATTTGAGTAAAAACACGAGCAAACAATTTTTTGTTTGCCTTAGGTACATTGAGGGACCCATCAGCATGGTGTTTAGTGCGATACATCCATTTGGAACCAATAACATTTTCAATGTTCGGTCGAGGTACAAGTGACCAAGTGTCATTGTTACGTAAAGCATCCAATTCATGTTGCATCACTAGTTGTCATTGAGTGTGTTTGGTGGCGTTTTTGTAACCTTTGGTGTGGTGGCTGCAAAATATGAGAGGATCTTCGAGCTGTTGGTGGGTCATTTGCCAACCGTCAAAACAAACATTGGTGCAACCATACCAACGACGGCATAACATGGCTCGATCACACATAAATCAACATTAAGTGCATAATGAGTGATGGTACATGCGTAACATGAAATTGGACGCGTAATCCAACACCAGTACGAGTGTAACATGAGATCGAACAAGTAACCCAACGTCAGTACGTATGTAACACGGAATTGTACATCTAACCTAGCAATCTGATGTGTAATCAGTGCTCGTATGTGTAAAGCGCATTACCCAACAACGGAACAAGCGTAATGTGAAATCGTGCGCACAACCCAAGTGATGGTAAGCGAGAAATGCATAATTTGACGCATTACCCAACATGGGTTCACATGAAATGTTGAATCTGATGTGTGACCCGGCACTAGTACGTGTGCCTAACGCTTGTACGAGCATAACGCAGAATTAAGCTTGTAAACCAGCGTTGGTACATGCATAACATGTAATTGGGCGTGTAATACTGAACATGAAATTGAGCACGTAACCGAGCGCGGATGTTTCTTGGATACGTAACATGGAATTGGCCATATGTACTCACTTTGTCTTTGTCCTGTGTGTTTATTAAAAGATCAACTTTAAGAAGACATTCGTATCTTAAATAATTAACTTGGATAACCTGTAAAAGTTGTATTTTAATTTTCAAATTATAATAAATATAGAGTAAATTGTCAATTTAATTCTTAAGTTTGTACCGATTAGATCACTTTGGTCCTTATGTTTTACAATTTAAAAAATCACATATATAGGATTCAAACATTAAAGCAAACCTAACTTATCTAATTGAAATAGGGTTATTAGATTTTATTAGGGTTATTGGATTTAATCACCTTTAACTACTGGTTATTGGCCGTTGTCACCCTTAAGTATCACTTTGGCCAATATAACTCTCAACTAAACACTTTGGTGTCCGTATCACCAAAAGTTAAAAAAAATTAACCAAAAATTAACCAAAAGTGACTTGAATTGGTTAACTTTTGGTGATACGGTGTCCGTAACACCAAAATGTAACAAAAAAATAATCAAAAGTTAACCAAAAGTGACTTGAATTGGTTGAATTTTGGTGATACGGACACCAAGGTGTTTAGTTGGGAGTTATATTGGCCAAAGTGATACTTGAGGGTGACAGCGGCCAATAACCAATAGTTGAAGGTGATTAAATCCAATAACCCATTTTATTAATCACAACTTACGCCTAGTGATCATTATCAATCACAACTTTTACTTAAGTAGCCATCATTGAGCCTTCCGTTACCATTTATTAACACCGTCCGAAGTTGCCGACATGGCCAACATGTGGTAGTTGACATTTTTTTATTCTTCCTAAACATTTAAATATCATAAATCCAATTTCTCATTTCAAACCCTAAATTCCCACATACCTGATATGACAACAACATCGTCTTCTTCATCAAGTAGCCTATCCAAGAACACTAAAATCTTCAAAGCCGATTTAGAGGGCAACGTCTATTGTAATCACGATCTTGTTGCAATCCTTCGAGTTGTTGGACGCAGAAGTTATCGATTTGGGCAAAATTTTTATGGATGCCCTCTATGGCCGGTACGTGTAATTTTAACTCAGGTGTGTTAACATCAACATGAGACTCCTCATAACTATTGTGTACTTCAAGCCTAAAACCAGCTTCTAATTCAGAAACCCCTTCACTAACAGGTCCTTTCAAACACTCCTCAACCATATTCTTTTTAGATTTTGCATCTTCCTTATTCACTTTTTGTATCTCAGCAACTAAGTCTCTCCACTCATCATCATCCTTGTCTTATAACTAATGACCTCATTATCATACTCGTCATGTGAATCTTCCTTGTTATCATCCTCTTTTAAACTAAATTCATTTTCATCCGATCATATTCCATCTTTAGTTTCTTTCTGAATCATTAAGCAGATCACTAGCCTTAGGGTTAATTGGGTTACCAAATGGGCTTGTAACTAGGTTGGGCTAGACTAGAGGTTTAGTGGGTTACATAATAAGTTTACTAATTGGTCCCTTATGCATATATACATATACATCAACAAAATGAATGGAATTTGCAAAGTCAATGACATCTTTATCACTAACTAAATGCTTTAATATTCCACAATCATAACAATACAAACTAAAATCTTTAGATTGGTAAGAACCGGTTTCCATAACATAATCAACTAGTTCAAAGTAAGAAAGCTTATCAACATCTAACCATAGCAATGTCGATTGACCCCAAACATAATTAGGTCTGGGAGTACAGTCTTCAAACATGTCATCATACTAAAGCTTAACTGAGATGTGACCGACCATTATACAAACACAAACAAACTGTACCTCTCAATTGAAATCGTTGAGCATTCGTATGATTTTCTCCAATTCAATGTCTTAAAACAAGATGCAAGATGAAGTGTGAGAACAGGATGACCAATTAGGGCTTCAAAATATTTTAAGTATGGTATATAAATGGTTTCAGCAACAGCTTGAATATCCCGTCATTTGTGGCCAACCAAACGTTAATGAGGAGACGATACTAGTACTGAAAAGTGGAAGACGACTACCAATGGTTGCGGAAAATAGCATGACCGAGGAAGCAAAAGGATAAAGAAATATGAGAGCCTTCCTTGCATCCAAAATGGTTTATGAAACTTGCTCAAGATATCATCAAGGACATATATTTACTAGCTAGTAATAGTAACAATAATAATATTACTACTCAAACCGTTAATGTTGGTTCCACAAACAAAGGTTAATTAACAACACCAAATACTAATATGGTTACATCTACTCATTCAAATCACTCTTCTGTGCCCACCAAAAGCCCAAATCTGTAACCAAAAGGCATAGTTTATATTAGGATTTTAATTTTCATCATCACTTACTTATCAATATCATTGTGGGATAAAAAATAGATACTGATTTGGGTTTAGTTCTGGTTGTCCTTATATGTAAACAGATCAAAAGGGTATATCTAGAGGTGCACAAAATAACCGGTTAAATAATCGAAACCGTAACCCGTTATTAACCAATTGAGAAATAACTTTGGGTTTTTTTAACCGTAGGTTCGTAGCCGGTTAGGAATTTTTATCAATAACCGGTTTTTTGAAACCGAAATTGAATTGATCCACGGGTTAATCGGGAAATAAACCGAAAAAAATAATAAAATATTATAAAAAAACCGGTTAATTTACGTTTTGACCCTCACCCAACGTGTTGTTTTGTCACATCTATAAAATATCAGACAAGATTTCATATGATAAGATGCATCAGAACTTAAAACCAAGTTTGAACTAACCTTGAGATTTGTATCCCAACTGCCTGTGCACAATGCACTGCCATCGGCTGATAAACCCAAACAACTGACACGGGCCTCATGCGAGTTATGAAGTGAACCCAAGTTCAAAATCACCTATAATTAACATCCAAATTATCAAGCATAGTCTAGGCTTAATATGTATAGAAGAACATAAATAGGGAATATAATGATAGATAGGTCACCCAAGTATCAATTTGATTTACTTTACAACCAAAAAACGTTCCGGAAAATCGTAGCATAACAAAATGCCTCAAAATTTAAAGCCTTTGTTACTTCTAGAGTTGTAAAATGACAAAAATACTCCTTAATCTACACAAACATGTTTTTATAATCCATCTAGAATCTAAAGTTTAAAGTTTAGATCTCTACATGGGACAAAAGCTTCAAATTTAAGGCCATTTTTGTCAATTTAAAGTTTTACATCATATGTGAAACAAACTAATACTTGGTGGCCTCTAAAATTCTTTAGGTGGCTTTAATGTAAATTATTGAATAAGTTGCATGGCAGATCTATACATTATCCCTAAATAAAATAATAAAATTATACCAGTTCACAGTTACCTTTGCTAATAAAGTATCCCATACAAAGCAATCACCACTAGAATATCCAGCAAAGAGAAGTCGGCCCGATATGGAGAATGCAATAGAAGTTACCATGGGTGCATCAGTACCACCTTGCTGCTGCTGTGGTGGGTTGTAAACTTGTAACTGGTGTCCAGTTCTGATGTCATATAGTCTGCAAGTTCCATCATCTGATCCGGTTCCAAATCTGTTTCCATCAGGAAAGAATTTTACAGAATTAACATCACCCTCGTGACCATGAAATGTTCTTACTGCTCTACTTGCAACGCGTGTGTCCCAAAGGCGTGCAGTTGTATCACAAGAGCCCGATATAAACATTCGTGAGTTTGAACCACTGATTGAAACACTGAAAAGAAAAAGAATAGAACAATGTTATAAGGCAAAATAACAAGATCTAAGGCAATCATAAAGTTTTCATGGAGGTGCCAAGTTAGACTAGTTTGGTTATAAACAGGAAGAAAGCCACCCAAAGTATATATTTAACATATTAAAACTACTAAAACATTTTATTTAAAAAACTAAATTATTTATAAATAATGTAATTTTGGTAATTATAATTGATACACAAACTATTTGTAGAGAATTTTAGATCTTTTGGATAAAGAGTGTTTCGGGTCAATTTGATCCGCTCATCCGCCATGTTACCTCATCTGCTTGATCCACCCATTCACCTATAAGCAGATCGATTTTGGTTACTTTTTATCCTAGCAAGTCAAATGACTTGAGCTAACTACTAAAGGACTTAGTTAGAAAGGAAACCGTTCAAACAAGTTAATATTCACTAAAGTAGATTCAAATGCATAAAAGTCTACTAGATTCCTTTACTAAAAAAAGTTAAATAATAATATACTTTACTTAATCATACTAGCCTGTCGGGACAATCCGACCCAGACGTTTTGACTCACACTAAAGATTACAGTTTTACCCAAACATATATGATGCAAGAGCATATAGTTTGAATTTTAAATATATTCATTGAATTATATGTTTTTTTTCTAGTTTATCATTATCTTTAGGTTGTTAGGGTCTAGTATAAATATTAGGGTAGATATAGTTTATAGTTACTTTTTGGTTGATTATTGACTATAAGAACATCGTTCTTGAAACCTATGGTTCAATTTAGCGTGTTTGATTAACTAATTGTTCTTGATTCATTTGATTACTTCTGTAACTGCATCAATATCAATATAACCCATATTGACCCGTTACTGAACCAACCCATATGAGATAAACAAACTACCTTAAAACATCAGCAGTGTGTCCCGACTGAAACTCGCCTCCAAAAACAGAAGTTCTAAGTCCTGTAGTTATATCCCATAAGACACACGTCTGGTCACCAGAGCTTGTGATTATATGATTATCTTCATCAGGAACATATTGACAAGACGACACGTAACCCTTGTGTCCAATAAGCATTCTTGATACTGGTATATTACCATCTTTATCAGTTGTTGAGCTAAGATTGAAAATGGAGCATACACTATCAAGTCCTCCACATGCAACCGACTGCCCATTTGGAGAGAACGCACATGTCATCACCCATGCACATGGTAATTTAATGGCATGTGTTTTCTGACTTGTGAGAGCGTTCCAAACTATTAATCTTCCGTCCTGTGATGCACTAACTATTCGATTCTTTTCAGGAGTCCAGTCCAGTGAATAAACCTAAAAGGTTTCTTCAAGTTATTGAATTATAAGTACAGTAACCAAAAATGCATAAAGAGAACAAAATTTATTACAACATGTAGAAGGGGTGACAAAACAATGAGAGGTTGGATAACGTTTCAAAATGGGTCATTTGGATTGGACCAGAGACAACCAAACCAAGCACATTTTTTTACTCTTTGTGAAAATTATCAATAAAAGTGTGCTAAATATGATTATAAAAATAATATCGTGTCAATACATTTTGGATGACTTTCGTCCTCGTTTTACCTACTCAATCCATTTATAAATCGGCGCAAATCGCCACCTCTACTACCAAAAAAAAGAGCATGTTGAAATTTAAGAACATTGTTTCAAAAAAGTGCAATGAAGTACCAAAGATGTTGATAACACAAACCAAAATCAATCAATCAACTTGACTAGCATAATTAGTCAAAGTCAAATAAGTCAACATACATGTTTAACGATCCAAAATATATATAACTATTCACAATCTCACGTCCATTTTAAATCTCAACATTATTTCCACGTGTGAGTATAATTTATCACCAAAACCTGCTAATAATAGAAGATTTAGATTCAATTATGTTAACATTTGATGAAGAATAAATGTGAGATGTGAAATGTGAAAAGTTAATGTTACCTTGCCGGTGTGTCCTTGTAAAGTCCGGCAACAAACCAGATCAGTCGGACCGAAAACAACTGGAGACTTGCCTTGCGATTTTGCATATCCGGCAACTACAACATCAACAACAATTACAAATTCAATTCGAGATCTAAGTAAGTAACAAAATTGTTTAAACATATCACATACTGTCGGTGTCGAGAAGTTGAAGGCGTTTTTGGTTTAATCGTTGTCTGAGAGAATTGACAGTTTCTAGAGCAGAGATGTGCCTCTCTTTTAGGTCCGAAACGGACATGGTGAATGAGAAATTGAAGGTTGATTATGAAAGTGAAGTGTTAGTTGTGATGTTAGGGTTTGTTATTGTTTTTGATTTTGAAAGTGAGGGAAAATGGAAGAGAGATTGGGAGCGTCGTTGAGATCGAAGTAGACCAGACCAGTTCAGTGTTGTTTGTTGTAGATGGTGATGTGACACAACGTACACTAGGGGAGGGTAAAATTTTTCAACAAAATAACACATTAACATTTAACACCACTATTTTCTTTGGTAAAAGGACATGATAATAAGTATGGAAAGAGTTTTAGGAAGACGACACGCAACGGATTTATAGAGGTACAAGTTGATGTTAACAATTTATACGTATGTTGTTGATTATGAATTTTAGAGTTTGCTCGGTTAAGACGTCATTTTTAAACGGAATAGAACTTTGATGCATCACGTCTCACTTTACCAGGAGATTGTCTTTTTATGTTTTACTTTACAAAGTGATTACATTGGTCTTCCTTAACAAAGAAAGTAATCAAAACTTATACATCTTTATTTAATGAAATAAGTGATCAACTTGGTCTTGTTAATTTTTTTTTTAATGTATTAATCACCTGATGTTGCTTATGAAACATAAGATCTAATGGTGACAAACCGCCACGTGAATGCAACATAATATGTAATAGTAAATACAAGAGTTACGAAACCTAAGATTTAATGGTGACGTCAAATATTATATATGGGATGATCAATATCTATTTAGGAGCGGTGCTCACCAGATCGTCCGTCGTTGCGTGTTCGAAGATGAAACGAGATTAGTGTTGAGACACTGCCATGAGGGTGTGACATCTGCCCCAAACCCGAACCCGAATGCCCGACTCGAACCCGAAGTTGTTATCCTTTAAATTGTAATCGTATTTTTTTTCTTAAAGATGTAACGTATCATTATTTATATAAATAAATATGTCGAAGTTCTATGTCATACCATATTTAGTGAAACGACCAATCTATTATCTAACGTTTACTAATTAATTACTAAATACAATAATTAAAATCTCAAAAGTATATAAATTGTATTTTAGAAAAGAAATTTATAAAAATTATGAAAGATAAATGTTATTAAGTCTCAAACTAATCATTTAACATCAAGAACAAAGTAATTGTATAAACACGTCAACCTTATAAACGTTACAAGTTAACTCGGTTAAGTTAGTTGGTTAAATTAAAGTTTAAACTAACTTTGGGTTAAAAATGACAACTTTTTAAACTTATTTTAAAGTTTTAACAACTATTTATAACGTCAACTAAACCTGAGGGACCAAAGTGGTAAGTTTAAGTTCCCAAACCCCATTCCCCCGTGTTTCCGATGTCACTGCTCCGGCCACCATGCCAGAATCCGGCGTCATCTCCGGCGAAACCAAAACGCCATTTTTAGTTCATTTTAACTCAATCAAAATGCAGTAAAATACTCCCCTATCAGATTCGAACCCGACCTGGATGTTAAACTAGTGGTTACTGCAGTTAAACGACTGTTTCGGATGAGCTATGAATCGTCGGCCGTTTTCAAAACCCAAATCGATCAACAGTTCATTATAACAACAAATGAATTAACCAAAACATTCATTACGATGATTTGAGTCAGCCTGCATTAATCAATCGAATCTTAATCGTCTAATTAAACACTAAATTAATCTCCTTTATTCTCAATCAACCCAAAACGCTTCCATACGTTCTAAACAGAGTTAAGCAAATTCAAATGTGTTAAAACATCTCCTGGAACTCGTTTTCACCCCCTGTACCATCAATTTCAAACAACATCATCCACGAAGCCATGTTTGATCTCGTTATATGCCGAAACCTGCAACTCGACATTTGGACATCCAAAACTTGATGTATTCAGAAAATTAATGTGGAGTTTCCTTCAGCGCTTCATCTAGAATAATCCTGGAAGTTTAATTGAATTTTAATATCTCCAACCATTCAATCGCAAACGCAAGCAGCCGTCTTGTGTTCTTCGTCTAGTCTGTTCCAATTCGTTACAAATCAGGTTAGTATTTGATGTTAAAATACACGTCTTCAATCATGAATCAAAAGCCCTATGCTTAAGTGGGGATTGATTTACTGAATCGTGATCAATTTGGTGAATCATGTTTCTAGGGTTTATGTTGTGAATTGGTTTTGTTGATGAAAAAATGTTAAAACATTTAAAAACGAGTTTTATTAACAAAAAGCCATTCTGGTCTAGTGGTTAGGCTCTATTGGTTTGTACCCAAGGGTCACGGGTTCGAAACCCACTGCCC
This sequence comes from Tagetes erecta, assembly GCA_030867185.1. Lineage (NCBI taxonomy): Eukaryota > Viridiplantae > Streptophyta > Magnoliopsida > Asterales > Asteraceae > Tagetes > Tagetes erecta. The sequence goes on from CM061490.1 coordinate 13,040,567, forward strand.
TCCTTTCTTCAAATTTTTATATGTTTCACTTTTAAAACACTTAATTATATTTACTAAATAACCTAAATAATATATTTAAACTAAATACATTTTCAAAACCTACAAATGTACAATTTCAATACAAAATCCATACTATTAGGCTTTAAATTTATAAACTTCATTTTAAGTAAATCCGTAAGATATATTTAAACGAAAAATACTACAACGTTTCGTGTGAAACCCTAAATCCCCAAATTGGATTTTTAAAACCCTAAATTGGATTTGAAACCCTAAATCCCCAAATTGGAGTTTAAAACCCTAAATTATATTTTGAAACCCTAATTTCAAATTTATAATTTTAAACCCTAAAACCCCAAATCCAAAACCCTAGAAGTTCTATTTTCTTGATTCTAGTTATTACGTTACTTGCTTCGTTTCTAAATTAGGTTCTCCCGGTTAATTAGGTGATTCTAATATCTGGGCGATCCTCGATTCTATTTAGTTACTTTCTTGCGTCTGCTATTATCTATATTGTTCAGGTGAGTAAACTCACTCCCCTTTTTCCATTTTACTATTTTGGGGCTGAAATATGTCTTTTACTATATTGCGTTTTCTATTCGTTTTCTAAAAGAGATCATACAAATATGTTAATCTAGTTCGCGGCTTGATGCAATCTTATGTGTTAGTTAAAAGTAGTTTTATTGCTTTGTAATCCCACCGGTACAATGTTAGCGCTAATGGTTTGACAAACCCACCTGCTTGTACAACATCGATAGGTGATTTAAACCCGGCCTTTCTAATTCCATGTTTACTATGTCGAGATGCTATGTTGCTATACTATGTTGCTATGCTATGATGCTATACTATGCCATGTCCCTAAATTGCTAAATGATGACTTATATATCGAGACGGTAAACGACGGTTATTAAAAGTTATCATTATTTATTACATGAGTGGTTCTCATGACAAATGGCTAAACGAGATACTATGGTTTCTATTGTGGTTGGTGTGCTATTCTATTCTAGGGGTCCTGGTAGGGTGATATTACGAAATTACCTTACATGTGGGATTGCGCAGCATATCTTGTTGATCTCGGATTTCAATACTATTACTATTCAATTTGGGTTTTACTCACTAGCTTGTGTAGCTAACTTTATTTTCACATATTTCAGGTGTTGCTTATGATTGTTTTGCTGCTTTTGCCAAGACATAGGATTGCCTTGGACCTAGAATAATAATAAAGACTTTGCATTTACTGTTTCAGTTTTTATTACTTTTGTCGTTTCTATTCAAGACTCATGTTCTAAATGTATTAATCACTATTTGGCTTAATAAATAAATACCATGTGCTTTGTTTACTATGGATATCCAATTCCAATGACAGCCCGGTGTTTCCGCCGCCGGGCGGGGTGTCACAGTTGGTATCAGAGCCATGGTTATAGAGAACTAGGATAGGGTATTAGAAACACACCGACCTAGACTATAACCTAAGAGTCCTTAGTGCAAATTGATGTGCTTAGAGAACTCTTCAGAATTTATTTATTTATTCATTTATTTATTTATTCTATGAACCGTTCTATGTCTTTTTCTTTATCTCAATTCTTAACCGATTTCGCGAAGGAGCTACAAGAGACTCGTCTGTAAGATTAGGATCTTCTCTTTGTGAAATCTCGTCATCGTCTTAAGTAAGTTTGAAAACGTGAGAACGTGTGCAATCCGGAAGGGGGAACACCTGTATTACGGACATCCTGTCTAAGGCAAAGCATTTCGTATAAATCTCTTTAAGAGACCTGTATGCTTACCTGGGGATGTACGAGATGAGTGTGAACCTATAGGCTAAAGCACGCTTTCTCGAATACGTTGAAAACGAACTTAACACTTTGATAAGTCATTAGTGTCCAAAACCAAGACACACTCCTAAGCCATTGAAATTTAATTTTCTTAATGATTCTATGATTTCATTCCTACGATTTATAATTATTTCTATGAATTTTTATATTGACTTAAATAATATTCCAACCTCATTTACTAATGTTTCTAAAGTTTATAAGTGATTTTCTATGAAATGTTCAAAGGATTCTATGATGTTCTAAGTACTATCACTATTTCATTTAATCGAAATTTTTAAAGTTTCTAAAGTTTCTACGTGATTTTCTATGGTATGTTTCAAAAGATTCTATGATATACTAAGTGGAACGAGTTGCTATTATTACATCGGATGTTTCTATCGGTCAAAGATGTTGCTACAAAACCGTGTTATTCTACGTCTCATCATTCCATTTGTTTTCTAAGCTACAATAATACTTATGCGATATACTCGCTAGCTTATCCATATAACACAATTACACCGTTGTAAACCAAACATTTCAAATCAAAACTAAGACATACCTCAATCGAATTATCCAAAACTTCAGATCATGCATATATCAATTACCGAATTCTAAGTCGTATTTCTAATCCTAAATCAGTTATCGACTCTCCAATCAAGGGTTCTTTATGATTTCTAAGTTTTAGTCAAGGCCAAATTCCATAACTAAATAAAAGCTAACGGATTTTGCTATTCTTATAAGCTAATGCATTTGAATCGAACGTATACTTCAACTTGACTTCTACACTCAAATAGATTCAAAACTACTCATCTAACTACAAGATTCTAATCCAATTTCTAATCTATCATTACAACTATAAATCTACTACCAAATTATGAACTAACCATCAAAACAAGTACTCATTAATCAACTAGACGATGCTATCCATGAATTCGTTATCCAAATTTAACGAGAACTCCTTACACAACTATTCCCGAACTCATTCAACTAAATGTTTTCATCTATACATATGACCACCAACGAAATTCTACGCAACTAGTCTTCATGAACTAATCCAAACCCAATGTGTTTCATTTATAAACTCGTACCCTAACACAACGTGTAATCAATGGACTTTGTAAAACTAACGTTATTCGATTCTATTAGAATAATTTTCTTATTTTCCCAAACAAATATATATACATATATATATATTTAAAAAAATATATATATTTTAATAACCTTTTGGTCTGAGTATCTTGAAAAAAAAAATATATATATATATATATATACATATAAATTTCATGATAAATGATTTCTTAAAGTAGGGATTAATTATTCTAAACATTTGTTAAATATTTACATAACATCTCACTGTTCTCTCAAATATGGTACAAACACTTTCAACAGACGTCATGACTCATATTTTCCAATATCGAATGTTCGAAACTTAGACTGTGCCATTTTCAAATAAATCCCTCTATAGATAGTAAATAATTAAAACTTTCAACTTTTTATTTAGCCTTTAAAACTACATTATAAGAAAAACAACGTCATCTCTTATAAACTTGTTTATCTCCATAGTCAATACATCTGGTTTAACTAAAGCGGTTGGTCATATAAATTCAAACATCTTAAACATCGAATCTAATAGGAACTAAGTGATCTATTCTTTCGAACTATAAATCGGATTATCCGCATTATCAAATTTTCTTGAAACTAATTTTTCTAAAGATCCCAATGAACTATATTATTACATGTACACCATCAACTAATTCTTATGAACTAGTCAAACTAGATAATTACATCTTACACACATAGAGTCGATTTTCACAAACTTAAGTGTTACTATCCTAGTACTCGAATTTAACTATCGATATCGTTGAACAAAGTTACTTATATGAACAATGGCTACCTAACGGACGTTAGATTCCTCTGGATCATTAACCTACTTACCATCCTAATATAATTTTCCCAAGTAACATTTCTATCAAGTATGATAACAATACATATACGTATCATCTTTTTAACCTAAAATTGATGTATATTTCTGAATCGCACGTGATCGAATGAACTGTGGAGTCCATGCAAAAACTAAAGTAATTACGGGTGCACACGAAATTATGAAAGTTGGTGCATGGGAACCATAGTAAGTTTTGTCTTGTGTAGCTGGGCCATATTTAATAATCGTATTTTCACTTGACTTGTTTACTCATTTTACTAATTGCATATAAGCCCCTTAATTATGTGTAAGGTTACTTAATTCGTTTCAAACATTCTATTAATCCTGACTATTCTCGATGATCATTTTAATAATTCTAAATCCATATACTTAAAATATTTCATTTGCAAGTCGGTATCCTATTCTATTCCTACATTGAGTAGCAAATAAAAATTTATTCGAATCTACATGCAAATAGTTCAACCGAACTTTTATACGTGAAAAGAGCTAAATAAACAATTCTCAATGAGACAAAGCAAATTAAAAATAAATAACTTCTTAATCTTGTATTTAAAATCGTGTCTTAATCAAAATGCTCACTTTTTCATTGATCGAATTCTCAAGAGTTTCTTGCGAGATGAAACTCCCTACGAAAGTGGGCAGTGTTCATCTCGTGTTTCATGTTTCTAATCTGAAAAAGTACTTATCCGATAAAAATCTTATTGTGCATATCGATAATGAATCGATGCAATTTATTGAACGGTCATTGGAAATTATGGACCGTAATGTCAAACGACTCAAGCGTAATCAGATATCAACCGTTGATGATCGTTAAAACTCAAAATGTGAACATAAATTTAAGACCAAATGAATGTTAAGTATCCTCATCTTTTTGCTTCATCTTCTCCTACTTCGGTTTGAGCAAATTTCGGGACGAAATTTCTATAAGGAGGGGAGACTGTGACATCTGCCCCAAACCCGAACCCGAATGCCCGACTCGAACCCGAAGTTGTTATCCTTTAAATTGTAATCGTATTTTTTTTCTTAAAGATGTAACGTATCATTATTAATATAAATAAATATGTCGAAGTTCTATGTCATACCATATTTAGTGAAACGACCAATCTATTATCTAACGTTTACTAATTAATTACTAAATACAATAATTAAAATCTCAAAAGTATATAAATTGTATTTTAGAAAAGAAATTTATAAAAATTATGAAAGATAAATGTTATTAAGTCTCAAACTAATCATTTAACATCAAGAACAAAGTAATTGTATAAACACGTCAACCTTATAAACGTTACAAGTTAACTCGGTTAAGTTAGTTGGTTAAATTAAAGTTTAAACTAACTTTGGGTTAAAAATGACAACTTTTTAAACTTATTTTAAAGTTTTAACAACTATTTATAACGTCAACTAAACCTGAGGGACCAAAGTGGTAAGTTTAAGTTCCCAAACCCCATTCCCCCGTGTTTCCGATGTCACTGCTCCGGCCACCATGCCAGAATCCGGCGTCATCTCCGGCGAAACCAAAACGCCATTTTTAGTTCATTTTAACTCAATCAAAATGCAGTAAAATACTCCCCTATCAGATTCGAACCCGACCTGGATGTTAAACTAGTGGTTACTGCAGTTAAACGACTGTTTCGGATGAGCTATGAATCGTCGGCCGTTTTCAAAACCCAAATCGATCAACAGTTCATTATAACAACAAATGAATTAACCAAAACATTCATTACGATGATTTGAGTCAGCCTGCATTAATCAATCGAATCTTAATCGTCTAATTAAACACTAAATTAATCTCCTTTATTCTCAATCAACCCAAAACGCTTCCATACGTTCTAAACAGAGTTAAGCAAATTCAAATGTGTTAAAACATCTCCTGGAACTCGTTTTCACCCCCTGTACCATCAATTTCAAACAACATCATCCACGAAGCCATGTTTGATCTCGTTATATGCCGAAACCTGCAACTCGACATTTGGACATCCAAAACTTGATGTATTCAGAAAATTAATGTGGAGTTTCCTTCAGCGCTTCATCTAGAATAATCCTGGAAGTTTAATTGAATTTTAATATCTCCAACCATTCAATCGCAAACGCAAGCAGCCGTCTTGTGTTCTTCGTCTAGTCTGTTCCAATTCGTTACAAATCAGGTTAGTATTTGATGTTAAAATACACGTCTTCAATCATGAATCAAAAGCCCTATGCTTAAGTGGGGATTGATTTACTGAATCGTGATCAATTTGGTGAATCATGTTTCTAGGGTTTATGTTGTGAATTGGTTTTGTTGATGAAAAAATGTTAAAACATTTAAAAACGAGTTTTATTAACAAAAAGCCATTCTGGTCTAGTGGTTAGGCTCTGTTGGTTTGTACCCAAGGGTCACGGGTTCGAAACCCACTGCCCTCCTTTCTTCAAATTTTTATATGTTTCACTTTTAAAACACTTAATTATATTTACTAAATAACCTAAATAATATATTTAAACTAAATACATTTTCAAAACCTACAAATGTACAATTTCAATACAAAATCCATACTATTAGGCTTTAAATTTATAAACTTCATTTTAAGTAAATCCGTAAGATATATTTAAACGAAAAATACTACAACGTTTCGTGTGAAACCCTAAATCCCCAAATTGGATTTTTAAAACCCTAAATTGGATTTGAAACCCTAAATCCCCAAATTGGAGTTTAAAACCCTAAATTATATTTTGAAACCCTAATTTCAAATTTATAATTTTAAACCCTAAAACCCCAAATCCAAAACCCTAGAAGTTCTATTTTCTTGATTCTAGTTATTACGTTACTTGCTTCGTTTCTAAATTAGGTTCTCCCGGTTAATTAGGTGATTCTAATATCTGGGCGATCCTCGATTCTATTTAGTTACTTTCTTGCGTCTGCTATTATCTATATTGTTCAGGTGAGTAAACTCACTCCCCTTTTTCCATTTTACTATTTTGGGGCTGAAATATGTCTTTTACTATATTGCGTTTTCTATTCGTTTTCTAAAAGAGATCATACAAATATGTTAATCTAGTTCGCGGCTTGATGCAATCTTATGTGTTAGTTAAAAGTAGTTTTATTGCTTTGTAATCCCACCGGTACAATGTTAGCGCTAATGGTTTGACAAACCCACCTGCTTGTACAACATCGATAGGTGATTTAAACCCGGCCTTTCTAATTCCATGTTTACTATGTCGAGATGCTATGTTGCTATACTATGTTGCTATGCTATGATGCTATACTATGCCATGTCCCTAAATTGCTAAATGATGACTTATATATCGAGACGGTAAACGACGGTTATTAAAAGTTATCATTATTTATTACATGAGTGGTTCTCATGACAAATGGCTAAACGAGATACTATGGTTTCTATTGTGGTTGGTGTGCTATTCTATTCTAGGGGTCCTGGTAGGGTGATATTACGAAATTACCTTACATGTGGGATTGCGCAGCATATCTTGTTGATCTCGGATTTCAATACTATTACTATTCAATTTGGGTTTTACTCACTAGCTTGTGTAGCTAACTTTATTTTCACATATTTCAGGTGTTGCTTATGATTGTTTTGCTGCTTTTGCCAAGACATAGGATTGCCTTGGACCTAGAATAATAATAAAGACTTTGCATTTACTGTTTCAGTTTTTATTACTTTTGTCGTTTCTATTCAAGACTCATGTTCTAAATGTATTAATCACTATTTGGCTTAATAAATAAATACCATGTGCTTTGTTTACTATGGATATCCAATCCAATGACAGCCCGGTGTTTCCGCCGCCGGGCGGGGTGTCACTTAAGGGGGGTGGAATGTAACATCCCACATCGGTTGGGAGGGAGAACAAAGCCTGCCTTATAAGGGGGTGGAAACCTTCCCTACCATGACGCGTTTTAAAACCGTGAGGGGCGGCGCCTGAGGGTGTTCCGACCGCCAAAGCGGACAATATCATGGTACGGTTACACTGGGCTGTTACAGAGGGACCCATTGGTGGTCATCATGGTGTGAGTGTGACTGCGAGGAAGGTATTTGATGTTGACTTTTATTGGCCTTTTATTTTTCATGATGCTTTGAAGATGATTAGAGCATGTGATGTTTGTCAGCGAGCTGTCGATATCTCATCTCGTAATGAGATGCCCCAAACTTTAGCTAGGTGGTTTAGGTTTTTGACATTTGTGGTATAGATTTCATTGGCTTGTTCCATGTTTCTAAAGAGAACAAGTACATACTCATGGTCGGTGATAGGGCTGGCAAATCGTGTATACCTGTACCTGTTAAGACACGAACCTGTTAAGACACGAACACGAAACCTATTACCTGTACACGACACGATAAGCTATCGTATACCTGTTACCATTACCTGTACCTGTACCTGTTTATAACAAGTATACACGATAAGACACGATAATACACGATAAGACTTATTTAAAAACAAGTATTCAAGAACTTGTTTAGTAAAATAAAAATTTTCTATAAGTATAAGGGTAAATAAGGTAAATATGTTATATTAAATTATATTTTTAATTTTTAAAAAATCATAACAGGTAGTAACAGGTACTAACAGATAAACAGGAAAATACCTCCTACACCTATGGGCTTAGGTTCCTTCCTCTGCCTGCATTAAGATTTAAAACTTGTCGTCTACTTGAAGGAAATGTTTGGAACAGGAAACTTACAATAATACAACGCCGCATTCTTCGAAGATTGAGGAACAATCCTCTGAGGTCAGCTGAACAGGCTGACAATCGGCAGAAGATGCTGAGCAAAGCTGCTTGAAGATTAGCAACATTGAGAAGGAGCTAAAGTACTTTCTTTAGAGATCACTGGTACTCCCAACAATTGAAAGAACATGTGCCCCGGTACTCCCTACCAGAGGTTACAGCGAGGTATTTGATCAACTTTTGAAGCATGCGAACGTTGTGGGTAATGAGTTTGTTGCTAGAGCTAGGCAAGTCACCCTGAACCAGCTAGGAAGCCATGCTATGCAATAGAGGAAGGGTTGTTGTAACCTGAGCATGAGTAAACACGGGCACTTGAGGCATGCTAACTTATGGTTTCAACCTCTTATATTCCTAGAATCTGAGTTCATGACATTCCTTTAGTTGTGAAAGGAGTTGGTTTCTAGTTCAGAGGCTATATAGTAAGCTAGAGAAAGGTAGATTCGTGTCTACCTGTTTAGTACCTGTTACCTGTTAAGGCCTTACCTGTTACTTGTTAAGACCGTGTAGGTTCGTGTCGTGTATTCGTGTCCGCGTACAAAATTGCCCAGCCCTAGTCGGTGATTAAGTGTCCAAATGGGTCGAGGCTTAAGCCTTGCCCACTAATGATGTCAGGGCTATAGTGAGATTCCAGAGGAGGTTGTTTGCATGCTTTGGTGTCCCCAAAGAAATTATCAGTGATACATGTTGATATATGCTTCCAATACTATATATTAAATACGAGCACCTACGCTTTAAATTTATAAAACAAAGACTCAATTAAAACTAAGTACATAACTGATAGTGTACCGATCGTATGTAATACAGCTAAAGTAACTCCGAGTGTTGAACCCACAGACTCTATATATCACGATTAAATTAACTAATTAAAACTCTACTATACACGACTAATAAAATGACAGATTATTTGAAGGGGGTTGCTTTAAAATACCAAATTGAATAAAAGTAAATGAAAGACGAAATGAAATACGGATTAAAAACAGATAATTAAAAACAAACTACCTAGACCCTACTCACTAATGCTTAAAGTCTTTTTTGTTTTTAGTAGTTTGACATTTTAGGAAGTTTTTAAGTTTCTATATAGTTAGAAAAAATAAATATATGATTATATGAACAAAAAGGAAGAAGAAAAGAGAAAAAGAAAAAAAAAATATGTTGAAAAATGAGAAAAGAAGAAAAATAGTAAGAAAATTGATCCTATATGTTGATAGTATATTAGGTTAGGGATCCAAATTTGATACAGGTTTGTTTTTTTATTACAAGTTGAATGTTTTGATACTAATAAAGCCGAGTTTTTAGCACTTTTTACTTGTTTTCTCTTTGTTTATCTTAGCCCTAGTCATGTTACAACCCGAATAAAGACCTCTTGAGTCTTGTTAATTTCTTGTCAATAGTATATTGGCACTCAAGCTTATGTTGAATTGCACTACTTTAATTGGTATTGAGAGTTCACTCCCAAATTTCATATTTAGTCCGAGTAATTGAGTGATAGCAAGGGTGCAAGTATGTAGGATTTGATGCTTGAATGTTTACAAAGCTTCATTGGGTAGGCCCTTGGTTTAAAAATTGCTTCGGTTGTAAATCTTTGACCATTATAATAAACATAGAATAACAAAGTTAGGGATCCCTTGGTTCATATTTGATTTTACTTGATGAATGCGTATTTGTTTCGGAAATGTGCCAGATGTGATTGTAAATACTTTCTTCATTTCACTTTCAAATATTTTTAGAGAACATTATTTAAAGAGGTTCTTATAAAAATCAAAAGAAGGCCATCGCCTTAGAAGGAGCTATCCATTACTAACTTATTTTACGGTTCGGTCATGTTTTATTTGAATATGTATTAATTTGAACTCGTAACTTGTTTTGATAGTTTTGCAAGCATGGGCTAAGCCCTCTTATATTCACTTAGACACGATGAATCGCAGTTAAATATTGTACAACGTTTATGTATTTCTTTATGATTATGTCGATACTTTAGTATTGAATATTCTCAACAAAAAAGTGTGTTGGTATTAATAGGTTATAAAGTTATACTAGTTATATTCAGTCTCTCGCGCGATGCACCAGAGAATTGCGTTCACTTGTGTTCAAGTGTGGTTAAGTTTGCATCACTATGCAAGTCAAACCAAAAAAAAATCAACAAAATCAAAATCTAGTGAAACCAATTTTAAATAAAATGCACTTCTAGATGACAATTTAGTGCATAAAAATTAAACACACGCCCAAAATACATCATCACATCTAATTACAACACAACACATAAAAAAACGACCAATAACAAAACAACAACTCAAGTGACCAACTAATGACAACACTATGCCTAATCCAACACACAAAACACTATTCATAGCATTTATGTTTCAATATACTGTAATTAGGTAAAGATTTTAATTAGAAAACCATATAACTTAATATTTTCTATGAACATAACTACCTTTATTTTCTTGGCTATTTTATTATAATTAATTGATGATAATTTAAATTTATGAACTTGTTAACTACAAACGACGCTATAATTAATTTATTGTTAGAAATATTCACTACTCTTAATGACCATTTTAAGGTAATGAGTAGAGAAAAAGATAAATCTCACACTAACCATACTAACACAACAATTATATTTATTTACACCCTACCGTATCAAGCGGGTTTCACCCACTAATAATAGCTATTTACACAACAATCTTTGATAATGTGTAAATGACAACTTTGAATGTGCACAATAAAACCGCCTCTAATACCACGAATAGTGTGCGTGATATAGCCCCATAAAGCTCGGAGCACCACTCCTGGAGGCGTTATGGGTGAATTTGACCACCATGGCGTGATGAGCATAACTCCTTTATGGATTTAAGAAAAGCTAGTAGATCAATGAAAATAAGTTATGGATCTAATCGTTTCCAAGTGAGAGGGGCCACCGGATGTGATATTTAGGCAACTTGAGGATCGCAAGAATTTGTTATAGACCCCACAAAAGTGAAAACAAAGTAGAAGGCAGCTGAGAAGTAGGGGATTTTAAGGTTTTGAAGTGTAGTGAGGGTTGATGATGTGTTAAGTAACACGTTTTAAGTTAAGTATGGTGAGGGTGTGTTAAATTAGTTTTTTAATATATATATATATATATACATGTGTGTGAAATTTGTTTTCTAAAGTTTTAACATTTAAAAATTTAAAAATATTTAATTACTGTTTAATGACTGAGGAGTTTTATTCATTACAATTTTTTACATAAAACATCTATGATTACATCACATATAATGCCCTCATAAAAGCTTGATCGAATGTACATGGTCTAACCATTCCATGTAGGAATGACAATTGAGAGAGCATCAACTCAATAGACAAACATAATTTAATAAATAAACGTAAAGTTGTTTTTTCAATATTTTTATTTTTATTAAATAGCATGTGTATTTTGTACGAGTATCACTAAAAGAATATGTTCCATTTAAAAGGGTTGCTTTAATTTCAAAATTCCATATGTACCAATGTTATTGGAGTTTTGAGCAGACAATCATCAAATACAATGTAATAAAAACTTTGTGGACTATATATAAAGTTTGACGTAAGAGGCTTGGATTCTTCAAAAGAGACTCAAGTTCTAGTCCCACTACCATCACTTTGGAAGGGGCAAATGGGGGCAATGAAGGGAGACTTGTGGCCAACATAAGTTCGATCTCTGAGCCAAACGGGTTTTACCGCTAGCTTGTTGTCGTGCCTACGGGCGGACAGGCTAGTGGGTTTCCCCCGAATTGGAGTTGGTTTAATAGGTGGGTTTCGGCTACCCAGCGCTGTCTGTGTTCGCAGAGCGTTTGGGGTCGCCTTTCGCCATTGGGTTACCCCGGATAGCCGGGCTTTATTCGTTTCGCTGTCAAAAAAAAATATATAAAGTTTGATGCATGATATGGCCGTGTCCCTGACAACAACATGTTACCTTTTGACTTGTAAAACTGGGAAATCTAAATATTTTAAAAGGGTTGCTTTAATTTTAAAATTCCATATGTACCAATGTTAGTGTATGTACGATTTTTAGAGAGGGGAGGGTGTGGCCCCTAAGCGGTCCCGATTGGAAACACCGTCTAATCCTTTGCGGCTCTGATGTTCGGTGTTCAATTTGGGGCGATCTCCCCATGTTTTTCCTATCGTTTGAAAAATGCACCCCCCACGGCTATATAAAAAAAATAATTTTCTTTACACAATATTTATTATATATATATATACCAACTCAAATCAAATATAAATCACTCTCAAACACACAAATCTCTCTATATTTTTACATAAACGGAGTCATCAAGAAACCCATCAACCCAAGGCAACCGTGCCACTCGATGTGGTATTTCACAACACGGTCAAGTCAACCGTATTGGCTCATCCCAACCCAACCAACCCCAGCGCACCGAGTTTTCTCAATTTACGACCAACGAAGCCGGATTTTCTCAGTTCGACACGAACGAAGCTGGATTTTCTCAATTTTCTAACTTCGATTCCGGTCTTTCACAATTTGGTGGTGGTGGGGATTATACCCCCGTTCGTGACTTTCGGTTGGTGGATGAGCAAATGGATCAAGAATTTGATCCATTTTTTGGTTCGGATGACATGGAGGGAGAAGAAGCAATCCCGGAGCGGCACGATCATTTGATCGGACCGTTGTTGCAAGTCGTGTTGGCTAGAGAACAAGAAATCGCCGCTCGTTGGGGTTGGAGTGGATTTTAGTTTTTTGTTGTCGTATTTTTAGTTTATTTAATGTAATCGGTTTTTTTAATCTAAATTTTTTTAGCGTTTATTAATCTAATATTTTTTTAGTTTTAATTAACTTTTATTTAAAAAGTGTTAAAAATATGAGAAATAAAAAAAATTAAAAAAGGATGTGGGGTGGATACCAAGTGATTTGAGGTGAATGTGGGGTGGAGTAAAAAGTATGGGGTGGTGTGGAATGGTGAGGGGTGGACTCTCCTCACATTTGTTAAGGGGTGTTGGGGGTTGGTGTTGATTGGGGGAGGTATTGGGGTGGGTGAGGAGGGCACCTGTTGAGGATCCGATCGTGGCTAAAGGGTCTCAAATTTGTAACGGAGAACTTATTTTTTACCGGGAACTAAGAAACAGTTTTTAATCATACATTTTATGAAAGAGAAAAAAAAACAAAAACCTAACCATCCCTCCCGCCCGTACCTCACCCAAAAACCTAAACCATCCCTAAACCCCACAACCCCCCCCCCCCCCCCCGAAAAAAAACTTTTTAAAAACCTAAACCACCCATCCCACCCAAAAACCTAAAACCCCCAACCAAAAACGCTAAAACCCCACCCCACCCTCACTCAAAAACGCTAAACCCCGCATCCCCACCCAAAATTCTAACCCTAAAAACTAAACCTAAACCCTAAAGCTAAAATGTAAAACTAAAACCAAAATAATATGCAAAAAATGGTAAAACTTACGCTGTTGTATAAAATATAATAGTGGAACGAAAGTAAAACAAAAACTCATTGTAAGGCAACTGGTTTATATCGCGTATGCAAGCATGTGTTTTTTCTTGTTTTTGTGTTTTCTACAAAATGCGTGTCTTAGAATTGTTCCATAGTTCTCTGATAAAAATGAGTTTTCCATCGAACTTTTCCTATAAATATATGTGATTAATTAAATAAACTTACTTGGTAACAAAGCTAGTTAAATTGACTAATCTAACTCAATAAAATAATATAAAACGACCAATAATCAACTAGAAAACTCAATCTATTAGTCAACTAAAATACTTTAGATTAAAAAACAAAAAAAAAAGATGATCGGTACATGCTACTGCATGCAAACAGAAGCGACACTAGGCAGAAATTGTTCCCTAGTTCCCTGTCAAATCTTGAAAATGACGTATTAGATATTATGGTCAGTAGAGACTTGATCTAGAACTTTGCTTCCCAAAACGCTAAAATAGACTAGAACATTATGCTACAATACTTTTGTTTTATTTATTATTATATCAAATTTCATCGTATTATATATTTTTGTCAATTAATTCGATCGGTTTCATATTTTTTATATAGGAGGCCTAATTTTTTTAAGGTATAATTTCATATATACCCCTACAAAGTTGCATAATATCATATTTACCCAAAGTACAAGTTTTTAATGCATATTGTACAACACTTTTTAAGCAAGATTTGGGTAAATGTGATATTATGCAACTTTGTAGGGGTATATATGAAATTGCCCCTTTTTTTAACCCTCCCCAAGTTTATTGATAATTTTCAGGTGCGCCCCTAGTATTAAAGAAAATTATGTGTCAGAATTATTAATTATGGTTTATTCAAACCATAAATTGAATATGTTTGGCTGGTTAAGTAGTTATACAAAAATAACCAGTTTTTTATTTTGTTTCAGTTAAATTATTTAAAGATTGTTTTGCTTCAATGAGATAAATTTACGTTTTTTTCAAACTTTGTTTTGTTTCAATTATATAATGTTTGTTGCTTTAATATTTCAATCATATATATGTTTTTTAACAACCGTTTACATATTAAACAAATAAATTATACTACACATCACTAGTGAGATTTAAACCCAAGACCTAGTGTATCAAACACAAAGTGTGTTACCAATGGGTCACCAACACCATTGGTAAATCCTGTATATTTGTTTTTTTTAATGTAAAACATTTTTAAAAATAGAAAATTTTCAAAAATCCTAATAAACTTTTCGAAAATGGCAAAAATTGTTATTTTTCTGTAACTTGAATATTCTAAATCAATTTTCACATGTTATCCAAGTTAATTATTTAAGAATAGAACAATTTTATATAAGTTACTTTATTAAAACAAAACAAAATTTAAGTGACTTAATTGGAACAAAACCAAAATACTTTTGCACTTAACAGAAAAATGTTAACAAAGTTAGTGTTATGGGTCAAAATAGTTAAAATATATAACGTTGGGAGCTAATCTATTAAAAGTTTCAACTTTGGGCCAAAAGGGGTTAAAAGGCCTAAACCACATAGGCCAAAATAATAATTACTCAAAGGTAAGTTACTTAACTGAAACAAAGTAATGTTGAGTGACTTAATTGAAACAAAACTAAAACTTTGTTATGTTTTTATGACATTTTTTCTTTTTGATTTTGAAAGAATCTTCTTTTTAGTTTTGTTTTCAAAATCATGAGTTTGTATTAATTTTACAAACCTAATTAGGGTGGTAGTAGTGATTCTTCTAAGCTCCCTAAAATAATATTTTTAGATCAATTAGATAATGTCATGTTATCATCTAAATTGTCATTCATTCTTATCTCTTGGGAGGGGAAGTAGTCCTTATTTGACATCTCCACTTCATCAAACACCACGAAATAGGAGGAAAAATGGCGAACTCGTGATTGAGGAGTGAACCTCGTTGGCTTCCGCGTCTCCTCTCCTTGTTTTAAGGGGAATGGTGTGCTCGCTACGCCTCACAAGCCCATTGCCCTCCTCGTCACACAACCTGCACCGTAAGTACGAACAACTAACCAAACACGTCATGTTTTTTTCTAACTGCTAGTCCAAATCAAGGGCTAAAGTCTTAACTCACAATTCAACAATAGTTGGTTGCGCCGAAATTTAAAAACAACTTTCTTTTATCATTTTTCAAAACCATATGATGCTTAAAATCAATCTAAGCAACAAATGTTAAGTGGTAGGTTCGAGTTAAACCGTTAAATTTCCAACCCATAAGATAGAATCATGTATATTTCAAAGATGGATGAGTTGTTTCGGTATAGGCAGTTTGGTTTGTATTAACAGTTTATTGGGATTATTTTGGCAACAGATTTGGGACTAATGAGTGAACTTTAAAGATTTCTTGGCTTAAAACAGGAGTAAGTTGTTATATTTCATAAAGTAAAAGAGACCATTATAAGTTGTGTGCCATATTAATTAAACACAAAAAAAGTTCTATTGCCGTGAATCGAACCCAGGTCTCCTGGGTGACAATGGAAGAGATGTTAGTTTTCTAAATATCATAGATATAATTCAATCATTGTTTATATTCCTGATTAATACTCTTTGGGAACCATGCTAAACCAGTTTTATATTCGTACAGAGGTCAGGTCTCGACATGTTATCAACAATTAACATGGGTCTCATATGCAGCATTTTTCTTTTTTGATTATTTTTATACATTACTACCAACAAACATTTTTTAACCATAAACCACAAATAAAAATAAGAGTAAATTACATATTTGGTCATTTATGTATACTGTAAATTTCACATTTCGTCCTTAAACTTTAATAATTGCACAAAACATCATTTATGTTTTGGGTTTGTCACAAATTCCGTCATTTACACTAACTAAAGTTACGTTTTTTGTTAAGATTTTATAGTATGACAATTATACCCTTATTAAAAACATTAAAAAAGAATAAAAAAACACTTATACCCTTAATGAAAATAAGATTATGTCCTGATTTTTTTTAAATCTAATCGTTCTTCTAATAAATAAACAAATGAACCAATTTCTCTGTTAAAAGTGGTTTACATTTGGAGCATGTTGGTTTTTTTCTTTCTAAACATTGATTTGAGGTCACTAATGTCATTGGTGTGAATGCAAGATGGTTTTGGGCTATGAAGAGTTGCTACCTTTTACAGAAAAACAGTATAAATGTCATGACATGTGTGGATGGCGGGTTTAATCCTTGCAACTCACCTAGCACCCAAGATATTTTGTGCCTAAAAAAATTTAGTCTCATTGATTTATTTCCTGCTTTGATAATATGTGTTTTGGAATTTTCATTAAGTTTTCATAATTTTAAGCTTAAAACTGTTTGGTGGTTGTTTCTGGTCTTGATTTTGTCAAAATGATAATGAGCTTCGACCACCTAAGACTATGATTTTATGTGTAATAACCATCGTCCTTAATTGCTAGATAAAAAACAATACGGCCCTGTCACGAAGCGCGGGTACCGTAACTAGTTTTTAACATGTGTAATTCTTTTTTTTTTGCTCACTTCTATTATGCATCCTACACTTCATGAAAAGGCAAACCTACAATCATTAACAGAAATACAAATTCCTCAACCAAACAAACTCAAGCTATAGTCATACTATCCAAAATGACAAAATTGTAAGGACCTTGCAACAATATAAATTGTTTCCATTTATTTTTCAATTTTAATACCTTAAACAAATATTTGAAAGAACCTACTCTTGAATCTTGATATTGGAGATGCAAAACCTTATTTCACCACTTATTATAACACACTCAAGATGATAGCATAAAGGCCACTAATATAGCAAAAATGATGCATAATCCTGAAACCAAGTAGTATAACCTCGTGTCGGTTGTCAAACAGACGATTTTGCTCCCAGTATTCGGATCAGGTTTCTGAGCATCACTAACCGTCAAACTGTTGTTTTTACTCTTAATATCCGAGTTAGTTTTTCCTGCATTATTAACTGTCAAACACCTGGTTTTTATCTCAATATCTGGATTTGTTTTCTTTGCATTATTGATTGTCAAAGAACTGGTTTTGCTCTCCGTATCCGGATTGGTTTTCTGCGCTTTATTGATTGTCAAACACTTGGTTTTACTCTCTGTAACTGAATTGGTTAATGGTGCACAAAGCCTGCGTTCATAAATGTAACTTGTTAGAAAGATTATGGCATTGAATAAAAACAACAAACTGAAATAATAAAACTTTTTAAGATTATTATTATTAGAAATTTTTTTTTGAAAAAAATATTATTATTTGTAATCACATTTTGGAAAATGGTTGAAACTTAGTATGCATACTTCACTGATTACCCTCCAGAGTGGGAGACAGGATTTGTATCAAATTGGCCATTCTGGTAACTATGAATGTACTGATGCGGCAAAGCATGTTCCGCCTGCAAAAATACCATACACCAATATTTACAAGACATCATGTATAAATGGATTGGTTGGTTGTACTAACGGGTCAAAAATCATCTAAAATTGATTAACGAGATAACGTATGTATTGCCACACGTGTAAACCTTCTTCATTAAGGCTACTTTGATATCAAAACTACTTTATAGACAAATTATCTAGTACATGGTCTGATCTCAACCTACTTGACAGTTACCCAACCAGTCTAACCCGCTCATTTTAGTATGAGGATCCAAGGAAAAACATAAAAACATACCAGATCAGCATTAGGATCTTGGGAGGGTACCATCACATTAACTTCACTTGCTTTTGATGTTGTGATAGCAGATCCTAGAGAATCTTTGCTCAAGTACAACTGACAACCTGCTGTCGTGTCTATTGAAATTGTAGGGGCTGCGCCCTGTAAACCAAGCCAAGTCGAAAAGAATTAAGGGATATGCATAGGATTTGATCGTTTAAACAACTTATACGCTTATTATAGTTTCTAAAAGGGTCTATTGTCATATAGTTATCTTTCTGACTCACGTGCAAAAAAACTTAGAGCCTTAGAAGAGTATACCTTCAGATGTGAAAGTTCAAGACTCGCAACCAATGAACACTTCATTGATTACAAAGAAACGTACGCGATTGCTACGAAGCCTTTACAAGGTAATTTGTGTGTGTGTGTGTGTTTGGAGGTGAGTTGCAAATGAGTATGCCTCGGCTATTTATAGGTGCTTACTGCTACTTTTAGATGCTTTTAGATCTAGTATCTATACATACAAATCATATTTGCTAGAGATTTTTATACAGAAATATCTAGCCATACTTTGGCCATTTCAAGAACCATTGTAGATGGTTCTTTAAACAACTTGTTTTTAGGCGGAGCGTGACACTATGCTAATGTGGTTATTTTAGGCTGAAATTAGTTGTTATTGGCGGATTTAAATATCACAAGTTTTCCCTTAGAATGACATAAATTGTTTTTAATAAGCTTTTGCTTATAAGCCATACATACCTAAGGTAAAAAATATATGGGGATACCTGACATTGCACTTCTATACTGCTGCAATTAACAATTTCGAATGCGGCAACAACATCCTGTTTTCAGAGTTCTAATTGTCAGTGGTAATATATTATTACAAGCTATGTCCCAAATTTGTATAAATCACAAATTTGTCACTGACCGTAAATACAACGCCCATTTTGGTGCATTTGTCAACAGTTATGTTGTTAACTTTCCCTGCACAAATTATTTACATCTCTTATACAACAAATATAGTCGATACGAACCAGATTAATTAACAAACAGTCACAAACCTCATAGAAGCCTAACCCAACTCAGTCTGCTTCGAAAAGCACCCATTTTTCCAACTTTATTGGAAATGATTCTATATAGAGAAAAACAGATTTGTGTTAGTGTGTTACCTTTGACTTGTAGAACTGAATCTTTGCATCCAAAAATATAAATGGTTTGTCTTGCATCACACTCATCTATACACAAATCCTTCACGCCAATTTGATACTCGACAACCCATCTGCATATCATGTACAAAACCAGTCATTCATAACAACTCAAAATGGGCTGCAGTCGAAACTGGTCAGCTACTCAGCTGGTCAAAACGGCCTAGGCCAAGTTGGGTTGGCCCCCAAACACTTTATCCGATTTTTAACACATATGCCTATACTAATGTCTCAACTATGATAGCCAAAAATTTTATCAATAATAATAAAAATCTTTGTATACAACGGTTTAGGAGGTTGTATGCAACAAAAATAAACTTCAGAAGACTTTCCACTCGTTGGACTTGTTCCCCTTCTGACTGTCTTTATTTGACCCGTTTGACATAGAAACACAACCTGATCGAAGTAAAAAGGGTACACAACTACACACCCACCATTAATAACATAGCGTAGTGCTGGTGAAGGTAACTAGTCAAAACGGGTTTTGATTGAAATAAGCAATCTAAGTATGGGTCAGGACATCATGGACAGGTTTGGTTGACCCGAAAACAGTTTTTTGTCAATTTTTTTATAAATAACTAATGTGTCGACTATGAATGCAAAAAAAAAAAATTATTGCAAGAATAATATAAATCTTTAAATAAAGCAATAACAATTTAGGAGAAGTTATGCACTAAAAGTAGAGTTTGGAAGGTTTCCAACCCGTTTACCTGTTCTTCTATTTGACCCGATTGACATAAAACACAACGTGAAGCATGTAACATACTCACTTGCGACCCATTACAAGTTCAAGCTTTGGAGGTCCAACTTTAGCAGCAGATGGCACACTCTTGCGCGTTTCTTTTTCAACAGAACTCACAAGCCCTGCTCTATCTGTTCGGTTTTTGGTCTTCATATCATTTGTAACTTTTTTTAAGCCTAAGTACATTAAACTGGAAATTAATAACTATCAACTGCACCTAGGAACAAAATGAAGAGCATGGAACAAGCAGAGGTGAAAATTTTGACCCATTTACTTATAAATGAGTCAAACTGGATCATGTTCATGTCAAATGAGCCAATTCAACGTTTTAAATTTTAATTAAACCTTTTAAGTGACCCATGCGAACGTGAGGGTCAACTGTACCCATTTTGGCTGATGTGTTTTACATCTCAACACGTAAAATGAGTCAATTCAGCCTTTCAAATTGAACAAGTAAAACCGTCTAAAAGTCATGCAGAGCTATTTCTACTTCATGCAACTCTCTAAATCGTTTTATTCAAAGTTTTTTTTTATCATTCTTGTAATCACTATTAACGTGATAAAAGGAAACAAAAAAGATAAAAGGAAACGTACCAGCAGTAACGGGTTTAGAACTAATTTCTTGAAAAACAGCCGCCATTCCTTGTTTTGAGCCGGATGAAGACGCTGAAGATGATGCTGAGCTGGCAAGTGAAGCCGGTGGGGGATTTGGAGCACCTGGTTTAGAAGATTTAGACGGTGCAGATACGACTGCTCCTGTTGCACTCCATACTGGTCCCAAAGGATGGTGACTCTTAACATAATCCCTTAAGCCCGGTACATAAAGTTCCTTCAAAGCTTTCGCCCATTCCACGTGATTTGAGTCTTTATTTTTGTATTCTACAAGAACCTACATTTAACAATTTCAATACACTGATGGGTTGACTGAACAAGTTTCAAGTATGTTGTGCTAAATGGTGAAATAAATGGTGTGATGATACATCGATAATCAATGAATAGCAATGACATCTATGAAAGTTGTCCGCAGACGTTTGAGTACCTTGTTGCTGTAAAACTCAGCCGACTGCCAACATTCTTCCACATGTGCAATGGGCATGCTCATTCCTGATAAAAACACGAACTAGTAACTAATAACTCCATGCAAGAATCGGTATTGTTCATGTTAAAACACAAGAAATGAGAAAATAAATATTTACTCACCGCAATCTTTCCCTGTATATGCAATCCATGCTAAAGCTGTTAGACTCTCAGCTGTAGATTTTACGTGGTTGGAGAAATCCGAATTCCGTCCTGCTGTCATGCTACTTGCTTCGGTTAATTTTTCATTTAATGGCTTGAGAAATTCTACCATTCCTCCCGCATCAGGTTTCTGCACAATAAAACCAACTAGAAATCTGAGGGTTCTGAAATGGTCGACACGACTTCACATTCTTTTTCGCGGTCCTAAATAATTTTGGAACCTTTGTATGCTTGCCAAAAAAACAAACAAAGTAGTTAAAGGCAAACCCAATGCACGAGGCTCCCATATGAGCAGGGTCCGACCAAGAGGTGTCAGCCCAACTTGTGCCAAATGAATGCATTTATACCTTGTGTTTCTGCAAGAAGTTGTTCCCACAACTCAAACACGTGTCCTCCGTGTCTTCTGGCAACAACCTTGGGGGTTGTTTGTTTCACCTCTTAATGATTTAGTTCAGTGCTTAATCATTCAACATTCATAGCGTTTGTTTCATAAAAAAGAGCCTTTAAATGATTCAGTTAAGTGTTGAATGGTTAAAAGACAGAGAGATGCTGAATGAAACATATACCATGCAACTTTATCATCATCTGCAGTTCTACCCCAACATCCCTCTCATCGATAGAGCCTCTTAATGGTTCAGACATTTTAATCATTCAGCACTTAATGATTCAGATTTTAACAAACAACCTATTATGGTTTCTCCAAGCTCCACCCCTCAAATAATAGCTAGGTTAAACCGATTTTGATAAACAATCCCAAACATTCACAAAATTGAATATTGATGTTTCAAAACTTATGTCAAATTGCATATGCAATTATGCATGTTGTGTAGATGTTCCATAACAAGGTGAATTTTGATTTTTTCTAACTAAACAACTAACAATTATCAAAATTCATTTCAAAAGTCACGAAAACCTGGCTTTTTATCACGTCAATAAGTCATTTACAAACTCAATCCCAAACACCCATAAGAAAAACAAACAAAACATTAACAATTGTCTAACAAAAACTCATAGATCCTTAATTGCAAATGATAAATGTATGAATTAAAACTAACCTGAGTTTGTTTTATATTAACGAGAAGCTCTTTTTGAACGTGAAAAGCCCGAGTGAGAACATTCGTAACATCCTTAACCTCTCCGCCAATCTTCTCCGCAGCAGCCGAAACCTTACCGGCATATTCAACGATCAGATCATCGTATGCAACTATTGAAGGTTCCGACGCGGTTCCACCTGCAATGTCTTTGGGTTGAGAACCGCCCGAGAGCGATTCCAGCCGTACAACGGCGGATTCGAGCCTTTGCAACAACTTATCATCCATCAGGACGAGGCGTACGTAATTAATTAATAGATCTGGTGTTTATGTGTTGTGAAGGTACGTGACGGACGATTTATTTTGGTTTTGAAACCGATGCGGGTTTGTTTCATGGCAACAACATGCAATCCAATCGTGCGTATGCATGCATGACACTTGTCGTTTAACACTTTTCTCTTTTTTTTTCCTTCATATATTTTCTTTCTAGTGATTTTAGAACATTCATGTTTAAGACTTAAGATGGTCAATTGGTCATTATTATGATCTTCTTGTTAGTTTGGGAATAATTCTACTTTTTTAGCAATAATAATATAATATCTTAGATTTGGTATATTGTGATGTTCGGGGTCATGCACCAACTCTTTCATATGATGGTCGATGATTCTTTATGTTATGTGTCGATAATCATTCTCGTTACATGTGGATTTATCCACTAGTATATAAGTATGAGGTTCACTTCACATTTAAATCTTTTGTCACCATGGTAGAAAAGCAATTCAACATAAAACTTAAAAATGTACAAACTGATTGAGGTGATGAATTTCACAACCTAGCACCATAATTCACTTCGTTAGGTATCATTTATCGATGTTTGTGTCACATACTAGTGAGCAATTGGTATAGCGGAGCGTTGACATCGTCATGTGGTGGAAACAGGTCTTGCTCTCCTTGCTCAATCACATCTTGCTAAATGTTTTTGGTACTTTGCATTTGAAACTGCTGTATTTCTCATTAACCGTCTTCCATCTCGTAACAACTCCAACAAATCTCCATTTGAACACATCTTTCGCCGCCGCTCGGACTACTTGTTTCTTCGATTGTTTGAATGCCAATGCTTCCCATATCTTTGCCCATATAATCGCCACAAAATGGATTTTCGATCCAATCCATGTGTCTTCATTGGTTATAGTCCGGAGCATCATGGTTATTGTTGCCTCGACCTCTCCACTGATAGCATTTATGTTTCCAGGCACGTTCGATTTAGTAAAGAGGTCTTCCCACTTCAAATCCCACCTAAACCACCCTCAACCCCACAACCAAACCCATACGTATTATCTTATCCCACACCAATTCCACCTATATTTACCGAACAACAACAAACTCACCCACATTCTACTCCTACATCACATACAAATCAAACTCCTCCTACCTCACCAATCATCTCAAACACCCACTGAACCAACATCATCACCCCCACTCCAACCTCGGACGCATCCTCCTATCTTACGCCTAACCCCAAATGTACTGTTCCATTTAGTCCTACAAATATTTTTTGTAATAAACTTTTTTTAAATTCGGTTTTTTACTTTATTTGTTTTGGGTTTATTATAGGGATCAAAATGAAGTATTTTTTTTAAATATTATTTTTTAAATTATTTTTTTTACTTCATTTATTTTGGGTTAATTATATGACAAAATGAAGTCATTTAAAAAAAAAGTTAAATGGGTTTTAACGGGCTGTTAAGCCTTTAACAAGCTTTAAATGAGTGTTTTTAGAGAGTTGGGTGTGGGAATAAAGCATCCCATAAAAAAGAAGTGCACATGTATAATGGGTTCCACAAGACTCACACATTATCTCATGTTACATCATAAAAGTCTTGTTACATTGTTAATTTTAAGTATAGTATGCAAAATAATAAGTACCACATGCAATTTAAATTGTAAATCATTATTATTGACGCTGGTTTAAAATGTATATATTTAAATTAAATAAAAAGAAAAGAAAAAAATAAAGAGGTACCTTTCTAATTTGTGGTTTTGGAGGATCATTGGTGTCATCCTGAACTATTCCTATTCCTAAAGAACAAACAATTTCATTCATTCATTGCTCACATTCCAATCCAATCCAAAGATAGAAAGTACTTGAAAAACTTTATGAATGATATGATAATTTAATATACTTTCTCCGGTCCTGTCATACTGATTAGTGTTTCCGATGAAAGCAAGCAAGCAACCTTATGCGAGGCGATGATGATATTGATGGCGGCTTAATTGCAACAACGTTATGAGACAAATATTTATATATAGCGAGCGGTAAACTTCCCAAACTCATTATATTACAAAACTCACCCTCTATATATCTTTAAGAAAACACATGACCTTGTGATTGAGTCTTATCTCTACATGATGATATAAACCAAAACTATTACCATCTTTAAATACCCACCCTCCCTCTCTCCCTTGACGTGTCAACCTTAACATCTTTGTTTGAAGTTTTTCGACAACTGAACTCTACCCCAATCTATGACGCTAAATAAAAAAATATTCAAACTAAAGTACGAACCTGACCCGACAGTTCTGTTTCCGGACCCATCAGTTTCATTCCATAGTTAGGAAAAAGTTGGTAAAAAATTACTACAATTTGTTGAAAAAAAACAAGGTTTGTTGTTGAAGTAATAATAAAAATTTAAGGGTAAATTTATATATAACTAAAAGGAGAATGTCGGTTTGTAATGTTATAGCATTTACAGTAATTCACTTTAGGGTTGGGTGTTCAAATCTACTTTCTTATTTTTGACTTATAACAAAAATTAATAAGTCGGGTAAGTCAGGTACCGACTTATTAACTTTTCTCATTTTATAACTTGCAAAACACTTTTTAGTTTTTAACATCTTTTTAACTTTAGGAGTATTGGATATTAACGGACCTAACTATTAGTTTTTTGCCGCTATTTGTCCCAACTTTTGAAATATGTGCTAGCGGTCCCAACTTTATCATTTTGGCCACTAATGGACCCGCCGTTAAAAAAGTTAACGACGTTAACTTTTTATTTGAATCTCAGGTCGACGTTTTATGGTTTTTGATCGGAAAAAGAATACGAGTCTATTGATATAAAATTTACATCGAAACGGTGCTCCAGATGACAAAACGATGCTTTATCGGGGTGTTTAAACCTAACGGTTCTTTAACCGGATGTACAAATTTCGTCGTTTGGATCATCGTTTCGATGTAATTTTTTAATCAATAGACTCGTATTCTTATTCCGATAAAAAATCATAAAACGTCGACCTAAAATTCAAAAAAAAGTTAACGCCGTTAACTTTTTTAACGGCGGGTCCATTAATGGACAAAATGATAAAAGTTGGGACCGCCAGCACATATTTCAAAAATTAAAACCGATAGCGGCCAAAAACTAATAGTTAGATCCGTTAATATCCGATACTCCTTAACTTTATAAGCCGCTGTCAATAAGCAATCGAAACAGCCACTTGAATCTTCAGCCTCCAGCATCGTAGCTTTCTTCTTCGTCATTCTCTAGCGACGGTAAATTGCGTGTGGGGTCATCATCAGCGTCAGTCGGTGATAGCGGGCTTAAATTTCGAAAAAAACGGCGATAATGTTTCTCAAATTGAAGTCAGCAGCGTGGAAATAAGGTTAGTGGTGGTGATTGATTCACAGTTGTGTTTGAATCTCTGCTTTTATTCGTTTTATTGAGATTGGATAGGTTTTAGGGTTCTTGTTCTTTAATCATTCGATTACTTTCGTAGCTTATAATTTTTTTTATGAGTTAACCTTGATGCATATGTTTATTTTGGTTGATGACACTAATTGGTTAATTTGTAAAAGCTGTTGATTGTTGTGTTCATTGATTTATGAGGTGCCAAGTTCCATTATAGGAATTTTTTTTAACTCTCATTACTATTGAATCGGAGATAGGTAGTTGGTTTGAGTCAAAACACTTATATGTGTTTTCATAATTGTTGTTGCTAGATACTAATTGGTTATGTTTTATGTTCTCTTGAGGTTCAATATTTTAATTTAGGGGCTGTTTGGCAATGTTGAATGATTAAGATGTCTGAATGATTAAGATGTCTGAATGGTGACATATTAAGTTCTTATGTCATGTTTTACTATAGCATCTTTAGTTTGTTTACCACATTTGGATGGTTAGGGAAGACTTTATTGATCATTAGATAAGATATATTGTCTTTTGCTTGCTCTTCTCCCTTCTTTAAGCTCATTAATTTCATGTTTGGATGTGCTTTGTTCGTAAAGGATTATTGCATCTTTATAAAGCAAATTCATTTACGCTAACAATTGTAAATTGTATTCATAAAGATGTTGACAAGTGGAAGTTAGTTATTTTGACCAAAGGTTTGGTTTAGATTCAGGCACCAAGTTTTGATTGTTGTTAACGTTTATATCTTTTATGGTTTGCAAAATGAGTGTGTTGATGACTGACAAGTCGAATGGGTCGAGTGACTCATGGCTGTGGATTGCTCAAATGTTGATCTTTTAATCTTTAGTGGTAGTTATAGCATGTGACTGACATGTTCTGGCCTGACTTATTCTGGCTTCAAACTGTTCTGGCCTGACTTATTTTGGCTTCAATCTGTTCTGGCCTAATTTGATTTCTGCAGTGAATGAGTACTTTATGTAACGAGCTTATGTGAATCATATCAATGCTTATGATTTGTGCACATGATTTAAAGATGTATATTTGATCGCAGGGTTTGCTATTGTTTTTGGTACAGATTGCTATTGCTTTTCTTATTTATTTAATTATATGTTCCGTGCTAGCGTTTTGGTCACTACTCTTTCTAACACATAATAGCATACATATCAGCACAAATTAACATACATATATGCTAACAGCTACAAGAACTAGGCAAGACGCAACAGGACTGCGGAAAACCGAAGAAAACAACCACTCTAGCTGCAGTGTTGCTAATTCCAAACAATATAGTGGTTCTAATCTATCTATAATAGCATAAATTCTGCCTGGACTAAATCTGACTGACAAATACATCACCCCTCCGCAACGCACTGGTATATATCCTAGTTGGGAATAGTTAAATTTGCAAAGCAGAAACAAAGATGATGATCGTAAGAGAGAGATAGAAGAAAGTGATGAGTCTAATTTGATTTGTTTTGGTTTGGGAGGAGGCAAAAAAAACCCTAAATAAGGGATTAGAGGTAATGGGTTGTGTTTATATTCCGGTACAAAATTCAGAGGAGGAAGTACGAGTGGTTCTGGATCAGCTTCCTCGAGATGCAACTGATATTCTTGACATTCTTAAAGCCGAACAAGCTCCTCTTCATCTCTGGCTCATTATTGCGGTAACTTACTAATCTCTTCCTCATATTCATCTCTTCTCTTAATTAAAACAAATAAAATAGCTTTGATTTGGTGCAGAGGGAGTACTTTAAACAGGGAAAGATTCAACAGTTCCGCCAAATTCTCGAAGAAGGATCCAGCCCTGGTAAACAACAATAAGAACAACACATTCTTAGTATTGTTATTATTATTAGTTGTTGTATTTCAATTTATATATGTTTTGTTTGTTTTGTAGAAATTGATGAATATTACGCAGATGTTAGATATGAAAGAATCGCCATCTTAAATGCCTTGGGAGCCTATTATAGCTACCTTGGCAAAATTGAGACTAAACAAAGAGAAAAGGAAGAACATTTTATTTTGGCTACTCAGTACTACAACAAAGCTTCCAGAATCGATATGCATCACCCTTCTACTTGGATTGGCAAAGGTCAACTTTTATTAGCAAAGGGCGACGTCGAGCAGGCTTTTGCTGCTTTCAAGATTGTATTAGATGGAGACCCAGATAATATTCCTGCTCTTCTTGGCCAGGTACTATATTTCTTTTCATTTATTCTTCTTTCCAATACAAATTCAACCCCTATCTCATTTCTTAATGCAGGCTTGTGTTGACTTCAATCGTGGCAAATACTCCACTTCTTTGGAGATGTACAAGGTTCTTCTATACTTTCATTTTCTACATTCTGTACAAACTTTCATTTTCTATATTCTTCTAATTTCTGTTTCTTTGAAAGAGGGTCCTGCAACTGTATCCTGGATGTCCTGCACCTGTACGCCTTGGAATAGGTCTCTGCCGCTACAAATTAGGTCAGTTTGAGAGGGCCAAACAAGCATTTCACCGCGTCTTGCAGGCAAGCCATGCTAAAAACACACTTTTTGCATACCATTATGCAACATCTGCTTTTAATATCCATCTAACTGCAGTTAGATCCAGAAAATGTTGAAGCACTTGTGGCACTTGGAATTGTGGATTTACAATCCAATGAAGGTTTGTCTTATACTCTTATCTTGTTGATGCAGTTATATATGTATTTATTTTTGTCTACTTGTTGGTTGCAGCTTCTGCTATTAGGGGGGCAATGGAAAAGATGCGAAGAGCCTTTGATATTTATCCATACTGTGCAACTGCACTAAATTATCTGGCAAATCATTTCTTTTTTACTGGTCAACATTTTCTAGTTGAACAGTTGACTGAAACAGCTCTTGCTGCAACTACTCATGGCTCAACCAGGGCACATTCTTATTATAACCTTGCACGCTCATATCATAGCAAGGTTTGCTCATTTCTCTCATGCATTTGCAACATTTTGATTTGCAATCTTCTAGCTATTTAAAACTTGCAAGGTGCTATGTATTCATTAAATGCCCAAACTTCCTATATAAGCTTGAGTTGATAATACCATTCATTTTCCATATTAAAAGTTAAACCTTTGTTTGGCCAACATCATATAAATTTGCCCCAAAGAACATAACGAGTCATGTTTTTATGTTGTATGTACGATTTCATTATGTGGTGATATTTTTTTATCCTTTTCAAGCAAAATGAGTCACTGTTATTTATCAAAGATTCTTACACTTGCAATGTGTCATTTACATTTTATGATGTTGTACTTCTTTTAAGCAACATATTCGTTCTTTAGTGTGTGTAAATTGTAAAATGTCTTTTTTTACTGAAATGCAGGGTGATTATGAAAAAGCTGGACTATATTACATGGCATCTGTAAAGGAAATCAACAAACCACAAGAGTTCATTTTACCTTTTTATGGTTTGTTTAATCAATCTGAAAAAGTTAACTTTTACTATTTTAAGTTACTTTGTTGATCATTTTGTCTAGAATGTTTAGGTGGCAAGTCATACATATATTCTCTTATTGATTGGTAATGGTTCCAGTTTGTATAGGACACACATCTTAATCTGTATACTAAAACAGGTCTGGGACAAGTACAATTAAATTTGCGAGACTTCAAAAGCTCTCTATCCAATTTTGAGAAAGTCTTGGAAGTTTACCCTGAGAATTGTGAGACACTAAAGGCAAGTGACAGAATCTGAAGCGATCCACAATGTTGTTCCACCCTTTCCAACTTTTAGCGACTGAATTTGGACTTGTGTTGCAGGCTGTTGCTCATATTTATCTTCAGCTTAACCAGACTACTAAGGCTCATGAAGCTCTGAAAAAAGCAGTCAGAATTGATCCTCGAGATCCTGAGGTTGCGTTAGTTATCATGATTTTGATGGAACTTTATGTATAAAGTAGCACAGGATTTTGAGGTTATGCTCATTACACTGTCTTTTATCCGTTCAACCGTGGTGCAGGCCTTTCTGGATCTTGGAGAATTGTTAATTTCAACCGACTCTGGAGCCGCCTTGGATGCATTTAAATCTGTAAGCAATTATTATCTCTTTTTTCTTGGATTTTGGAAATGTTGTTATTGTGCTGCATCTTTTTCAGTTTGACTGTTGATGGTTTTGTTATTTGACCACTCTGAATTAATTTCGTTGTAGCTTTTAAGGTTTTGTTAGTAAATGGTTTTGTAAGAGTTCTTTTTTTGTTTTTATTTTTCAAAATATTGTAGTTTTATCATTATGTTGCTTTCAAGCTACTTATTATTCTACTATAAAGCTGTACTTAAAGTATCACTTTCGTATTATCATTTATTTATTATTTTGATATAACCTTAGGATAGGATAGGACTTAGACATTAATTGGAACAGGCGATGTATGTCTGTATATTTACTTGTTTCGATTATTACTCAGATATAAAACATTTTTAGAGGTTTATCTAGAGTTTCCACAGGTTTCTTGTGCCTATAAGCTTGTCTGTATATGTGTTTGGTGTAAGGCTTAATCTGACAATTCTTTGTTCCTGTATTTTATAATGAACTTGTACTTAGCGGTAGATGAACATTTCAGAATGGAGGTGATTTGCACACAACTTTTGTTTACTGCACACATGGCTATATATGTTTGGGCAATTCTAGCCTCTAGTCATTTTACTCATATTTTACCATTTAAATGGTTTGAGGGTGATATTATCCTAATTTTTAACATATTGTAGTTTTTTATGAAGTAAAAATTGCCAATCACTTACCTTTTAGAACAAGTTAGATTTCTGAAAAACGAGATAATTGTTAATAGGTTTACCATATATATCCATGTTTTACATCATTGCTCCTTGTGTTTCTTATGTCTTTTGATAGGCACGTAATCTTTTAAAGAAGGCAAATGAAGAAGTTTCAATTGAGCTTCTCAACAATATTGGTGTTCTTCATTTCGAAAGAGGAGAATTCGAGGTTTGCCTTTTTTAGCTTCATATGTTCTTTGTCTAATTTGACTTTATTTTAAAGAGTATTCCAAATATCTTGATGCCTTATGTTTTTTTAATTCAGCTTGCTTTACAAACATTTAAAGAGGCCCTTGGGAATGGAATATGGCTCAAATTAATAGATACTGAATCACAGTCCGACTCTAATGGCGGTTCACACCCTGATCCTGTTAGAAACGCATTATACCAACCAATGGATTCCAGCTTAGCTGCTCGAAAGTACAAGGACATGCAATTATTTCATAATCTTGAGAAAAACGATATTTCTGTGGATTTACCGTGGGATAAGATTACAACATTGTCCAACCTTGCTAGACTGTTTGAGCAGTTGCATAAGACTGAAACTGCTAGCTTATTGTACCGCTTGATCTTGTTTAAGGTAAATTTATGAGTATTGAGTACGATCTTATTTCATTTTCACACTGATCTGATTAATATTGTGTTTTATCTTATTAACCACCACATGCCATTCTTGTTCTTTGCGCCTCAGTTTCCAGAGTATGTAGATGCTTACCTAAGGCTTGCTGCTATTGCGAAATCACGGAATAATGTTTCATTAAGCATTGAACTGGTCTGTAACCATTTTTTAACATCCTTGTTTACATTTTCTTTTCTTCTCTTCATTTTGTGTGTAAATGTCAGCTGTGTTTTTTTCTTCTTTTCTTGTAGATCCATGATGCTTTGCAAGTGGATGACAAAAACCCAGATGCATTGTGCATGCTAGGTGACTTGGAGCTTAAAAACGATGATTGGGTCAAGGCAAAAGATACCTTTCGTGCAGCAAAGGAAGCATCTAATGGGAAAGATTCTTACGCTACTCTTTGTTTGGTAATGCATTTTTTCAGAAACATATGTTGAATTTATCTTATTAGAGCTTTAATCATGCGCAGACAATTAAACTAATAAATCATGTTACGCGTGTGTTAGGGGAACTGGAATTACTTTGCAGCAGTCAGATCTGAGAAAAGAGCTCCCAAGTTGGAAGCAACTCATTTGGAAAAAGCAAAGGAACTATACACAAAGGTTTGATAGCTCTTACCTTTTTTTCTGATTTTAACCAATTCTAATTAGGTACAGAATAATGTGAGTTATATTTATAGTTATAGAAAAGAACAGTTCTGATGTATAGTTGTATAAAATCATTATGATTTACCAATTTTGCAGGTTTTGGTAGAGCATCCAGCTAATATGTATGCTGCCAATGGGGCAGGTGTGGTGTTGGCTGAAAAAGGTCAATTTGATATTGCGAAGGAGCTTTTTACACAGGTTAGCTTAATATTTTTACAAATGCTTTGTAACTGAAAAACCTAGTTAGTTAATTTTATTTTCTTCATATTTTCATTGAAAATTTTAGGTTCAAGAAGCAGCAAGTGGAAGTGTTTTTGTCCAGATGCCAGACGTGTGGATAAATTTAGCACATGTTCATTTCGCTCAAGGCAATTTTTCATTGGCAATTAAGATGGTACTACACACTTTACCCTGGCACCCATTTTGTTTTCTGTTCTTATTTGAAATTGATATTAATTAATGAACATATTCTATTTTGCAGTATCAAAATTGTTTGCGCAAGTTTTTTTACAACACAGACAATCAAATTCTTCTATATCTAGCCCGTACACATTATGAAGCTGAACAATGGCAAGACTGTAAAAAGACTTTGCTAAAAGCCATCCATTTAGCACCTTCAAATTACACATTAAGATTTGACACAGGTGTCGCCCTACAGAAATTCTCCGCTTCAACATTACAAAAAACAAAAAGAACTGTTGATGAGGTGACTGATTAAAATTATAATCTTCAAATTTTTTGTTGCTGTCTATCATACACATTGTGATAATCCATGTCTCTTCTTTTATAGGTGCGTGCAACAGTCGCTGAGCTTAAGAACGCTGTTCGTGTATTTAGTCAGCTATCAGCAGCATCAAATCTGCAATTTCACGGATTTGATGAAAAGAAAATTGAAACTCATGTTGGATATTGCAAGCATTTACTCGAGGCTGCAAAAGTCCACTGTGATGCTGCTGAGCTGGAAGATCAACAAAATAAACATAGACTAGAACTTGCTCGCCAGGCCGCAATACGTGAGGAAGAGAGTCGACTGGCCGAAGAACAGAAGAAAGTGAAGGTCAGATAACTTAGCTTTGCTCTATATTATATTAAATTTATGATTATTGTGTGCATACATTTATGTTGTGTTGCAAACACAGTTAGAAAAACGAAAACAAGAGGATGAGCTGAAGAAGGTGATGCAACAGGAACAACATCTAGAGCGTATTAAGGTTAGTCATCTGCAGTTCCAAATAGAAATGAACTTCACACTTTTCTTCTATTTTAGCAACCAACTACAAAGTAGGTGAAAAATGGAAACCAACTTAAAATTTATGCCACTTTTAGCAATCATCATGTTTCTAAGTATTTTTAGCTGAATCTACTTGCTGATGTGGATTCCATACACGCTGCCACATCATATACCGCATAAGTCACGTGGCATTGACATATACGCTAAATTGCTAAAATAACAAAGAAGATGTCACGTCAACAAACTTTGAAAAGTAACAAAATGTTGACCTGCTACTTGTGAAACAAGTCATTCATACCGTTTTTGAGAAATAGCAAATCATAGACCTGCTACCTGTGAAACAAGTCATTCATTGCTGCAGTGATTTAAAAAACATTGTCTGCAGTTTAATCTAACATTGTCTGCATCTACACTTTTATTTAACTATAAATAAATTCCAATGTTGAATTTGTTAACATAGGAAAATTGGAAGAGTAGTGGGTCAAAGCGTAAAGATAGGGGTCACAGCGGGGATGAGGAGGGTGCACACAGTGAGAGGAGGAGAAGAAAAGGTAGCAACAAAAAGAGGAAGAGAGACAAGAAAACAGAAACTCACATGGACGAATATTATGAAGATAACACCAACACAAATTATTATGAACCAGAGAATGAAGTCAATAATCAGGTCAATGACGACGATGATGATGATCCACAGGATCTCCTAGCAGCTGCTGGCCTTGAAGATTCCGATGCCGACGACCCGGTAACCTCTCTTTCTTTCTTTCTTTCTTTCTTTCGTTCACATAGAGACAAAAACGAACGCATTGTTTATGTTTGTTCTTGTGATGAAGGCTGCACCTTCATCAAATGCAGGTAGAAGAATGCGCGGTTGGTCAGAATCTGAAGATGATGAGCCCGAAAAGAGGCAACCTAGCTCTAGAGACAACTCTGTGGATATGCAACTAAGTGATGGTGAATAATGTTTTAAAGTTGTAACAAAAAAATAGGAGTGGCAGTTAAAAGTTTATGAATTATGATTCATGTATGGGTCTTACAATTCTAATCTTTATTTGAAACCCACAAAAATGACAACACTTTTGTTTCACCCGCAATGTCATCCGGATGTTTCTTCTTACCCCAAAAACATGCTTGTTCCACGCCTTCCATAACCACCACGAGGTTGTCAGCATGATCGCATGAATATGTTTACGCCTCCTATCGTCCGATTGCCAAGAGTCATGGGCCTGTAACACCTTTGAAGTGGACAGAAAAATCGTATTTGGAACCTTACACCACCCCAAAATCATATAGGATACAATAATAATCACTTTTTTGTCTCACTTTATTTTAACTCAATCATAAACGATACTACAAATCTTTAACTTGTGTGAATAGATTAAACACACGAGTCAACAAAGTACAACTCGGAATATTTTTCTTATGTTTTCTCAACATACCAATGGAGTCATTTTATGTTAAAAACTAATAGTTTTTAAAAATTCATTTTTTTTACTTCATCTGTTTTGTTGATAGGGTTAAAATGGAGTCCTTTTTGTTAAAAAAAAATAATTTTTTAAACTCTTTTTTACTTCATTTGATTTAGGTCTATTATAGGGTTAAAATAGAGTCTTCTGGTCTTACATCTTGAAACCTTATATTGAATGGGTGAAACAAATCTGGAATTGACTGTTTTTTGACTGTTTTTTTCTTCATCTCCTAGGGTAAATGAAGACTTTATCTTTATTCCATTATATTTTAAAAGACACTTAGTTAGGTTGGTGAGATAAGTCAGACAGCTGAGAACCCACCAAGGAGATTGAGTGTCTGGTTAGACAAGTACATGTTTTGTCACCATTTCATTTCTTTACGCACATCTATTTTTCCTCCAGAATAATGTAAAGATGTGACAAATCAAGCTTCCTCCAAAAAAAACATCAATCACATCCACAGGAATTATTTGTCATGTATCTCAAAAGTTAACGTTCCATAGAAAAAAAATATAAAATAAGGCCAAAAAATAATCCGTTTTATATATGATAAAATCAACTGTTTGTAAATAATTGATCAAATGACAATCAACAAGTCGTGTAAAGATGGCATCCACATATTGACTTCTATTTAACCATATTGTTAGTCATGTTCATCTCACCAACAATAGAAACTTTACCCCGTAACATTTCAAATAGTTTATGACTATGTTGATTCATCAACTTGATCTTGTTTTGGGTAAGAGAATCTTTTATAGCTATATTATAGGTGTTTAATATGAAATTGATAAAGGGATAAACCCATCCAGAGTGTTTTTAGTGGCACTAAGGTATCTTTTTAACAAGAATGTTGGTTCTCCACACAGTTTGTTATGTGTTAGACTAAAGTTATCGATCGAAGACGTATGGATATACAAAGATGGTCACATGCATGCACACCCACAACTACAAACGGAGCTAATAGAAAGGGAATAACTACATGGGAATTAAGAATGGACACTTGGCACCATCCTATGAAAAACAAACAAAAAGAATGATGTGGTGCATGACTGTTCAATATGATGGCACATCAACTCTCAGGTGCTGAAAAGATTGCAACGGCTAAACTCATTTCAACAATTAATTTATTTGTTGCCCCAGGCATAGTTGTCAGTGCTGAAGACTAGTGGTGTCTCCATAACTTAAGAAGATACATAAGATAAGGACAATTGTTTTGTTTGTTTGTTTTAACTTTTGTGTAACCAATTTGAATACGCATTCGTGGTATGCCATGATGTGCAGGATTGATAGTTGTAGATTTCCATTGATCTTTTATCTAGAATACATGGCTAAGATATCGTATGTTCTAGTGTAGTATATAAACCGCTCTCATGTACAGTTTTGAGGTTACCCGTTGTATTGCTTGGCTTATTGTGTTTTGTTATTTGGCAATATAGTGAAGAATACTTTGAAATTTATGCTTATTCTTCTTATTGTTTTATTCAAAGTATTGTTGTGTGTTTTACAAGCATGTTGGTAGGATCCAACACGTTGCTTATTTGATTAATTCTTCTTTTGTTAATCTTACATACTATGATTTCACATTCACAAGTAACTTTCGACAGACTCCACACGTTTTGGAGTTGTGTATATCGTCTAAAATATCGATCCTAGTGAAACTAAGGACCTACAAGTGGCATCAGAGTCTCAGAGCTCGATTCAACTTGATTTTTTAGGTTGATCTCGTGGATTAGTTAGTGGTTTTCGAAAATTATAAGTTATTCTTCGTTTTAGGATTTCTAGTTCATTGGTGGTTTTTTAATTTAAAACGTTAGACTGGTTTTTGGCACAAATTGGTGTTATTTTTGGATTCTATATATGATCATTTCCGTGTGTTTTTTGTTCAGTTTTTCAAGATTTTTGGGTAAAAGGTTGAAGATTTTCGTCCCAAAGAGATTGGCAGCAGAAGATATTAGGTTTTTGCATAATAATTTCCTGAAAAACCTCCGAAGTGTGTTCTTGCCATCTGCAATAGCTAGGTTTCGCACATATCCCTCTTGCGAAACCTGTCGGGCAAGGTTGCGAAACCTCTTGACACTTGAACAAATTTATTATTTTTTTAACAACAACACGAGGCCCCGACCCCGATAACCCCTAACTCGATTACCCAAGCAAGGGTAACCCCACCAATGGTAGGGTGTCTCTCCAGGAGGCCAAACCCCGCGGCTCATTAGCCCAGAAGGAAACCACGCCTGAAAGCCCACGAATGAAAAACCCCCTGATATCCGAATTTGAACTCACGATCTTGGCCACTCATCCAAATCTTTCACTTGCCCAAATGCCGTTGAGCTATAAGCCCGTTAGCGACACTTGAATAGATAATCCGACTTTTAACTATAAAAACTTTTAAATTACAATGAAGTCACTAAATCTACCCTTTCCTCAAATGTAAATAAAAAGTTTATTTAATGAATCCACTAAAAATACACTTAATATTATATTAACATTGCTGGCTATTTTTTTAAATATTCCTCGTAGACCTTATTTAAATACACTTTAAATAGCTTTGAAGTCCCCACATGCTAATCATTATAAGTTTGTTATTGCTTTTACCTATAAACCTTACTTTAGTGTGACTTGAAGTTGCACATGTTATTGTTGATGCAATGCAGCCACATATAAAAAAAATACTTAGTTTATGTGAGAAGAAATTTTAAAAGGTGAACCAATTTACAAAATCTAAAGATGTTCTTTTATAATACGTAAGAGTTACTTAGTGTTTATGTGAGAAGAAATATTAAAAAATGTACAAAATTTAAAATGTCTTTATAATACTTATTATAAAGGTTAGTTACACGGATGGTTTTAGTGATAAAATATTTTTCAAGTTCGATTCTAAAATATCATTTATTATAAACTAGTTTAGTGCCCGCGCTACGCTCGGAAACACAACATTCAAGTGATGCTTTTAAGGATATTCATGAACGTTTCAATAAGTTTTGAAACAAAACCGTGGTAAACCGAAACACGAAATATATTTTTAAAAATTAAATTTTTAGTATATCAATACTATACTTAAATTAAAGAGAATAAAATGCTCAGTTTTATGGTGTAGTTTATTTTTTTTTAAATCCATATAAAAAAGTTATGTATATTTATAAAACACTGAGGTCTTTAATTGTATATTATTATTAATTTTATCCATAAGTTTCATTTTCACACCATATCAAATATAAATCGACTCATGTACACCCTTGTAGTAGAGGGTTAAAATAAAAATACTTTTAAATTTTTTAAAATTCTCCAAAATATTAGGGGACAAAAAATGTAATTAGTTTTATTATAATATATTTTATATACATATTTTAAATAAAAAATCATTATTATGAGATAAACTCTCAAATGATGCCACATAAGCCAGAAGCTTTAAAATGGTGCCACATAAGCTTTTTTGGTTTTGCTATATTATATAATAAAGATTTTCACACTATTTGAACATATTACTATAAGTTTAAGGAAAAATGGACTTAAATAATTCAATTTTTACATATTGATCGGTAATAATTGTAACTTAGAAAGTTTTTGTCAGTGGTCCCATCTTTTGCACTAAATTTTTCTCGGTGAAACTACGTTAAGAAAAACTTAACTCTCTTAAGATTTATCCGAATTTCAAACTAATGTTTATGATATTTGATTGAAAAAATAAACAGAGTTGACTGATATAAAATTTACCTTAAAATGGTATTCTGAAACACAACCCGTTTGATTAATTGAAAATTTAAGCACCCGATTGAAGCACCGTTTCGAGATGCGTTTTACATCAATCGACTCGTATATCCTTCAAATCAAAATCTTAAAACATGAGTTTGAAATTTGGATAAATCTTAACGTGATTGAGTTTATTTAACCAATGTCCAATTAAAAACAGTGTAAAAAGTGAGATCGCTAGCAAGAATTTTCTGAGTTTTGACTATTATTAGTCGATAATTTAAACTTAAGATTGTTTTTGTTTTAGAATGGAAATTTTTTTATTAGCAAAGAATCCTACTAGCAAGTAGCTATAGGAAACAACACCAAGTTACAACAACAATCATAACAACATACTAAAAGCATTACGATTTAAAAGCAGCCAAATCCTTCCAATCAATCGAAAACGTGCGAGCTCGACCGTGACCCATAAGAATCACGTGCTCTTGACATTTTCAAATAATACGTTCAAGGATAGTCTCTGGTTGTCAAATATTGTCTGATCCCAAGTCTCCATAAACACCACATTCCAGCTAGTATAACATCATGAATAACTTTTTTTTGCGAGACGCTGTGATCGAATTACTGACCTGAAGAAGATCACGCACAGTGAAGGCATACATGGGAGAGATCTTGCACCAAGTACCAACACAACTCCAAAGCATTGATGCAATATAACGCGATATGAATAAATCTCCGGCGTTTTTTTATAACCGATTACATATGGGAAAAAGGCCCGAAGGTAGCAGGATGTTCCTCTTCATCAAAACTTGTCAGGTGGGGATATGATTTAGTTCGAACCTCCAAACATGAATGTTTACCTTCTTAAGAACTCATTTACTCCAAAAACGGAGCAGCAACCGATCCGCTTGAATTAAGTTTAATTAACCTTGCAGTACATACCATCTCTGAGATTATTTTGAAAGGTCAAGTTAGAGTGGTTAAAACAGTAGATGACATCTAACTCTCTCAACAACACACACTCAATTCTATAGAAGAACCCAAAAACAATAATTCGAGCGGACGATAATCAATTACCAACGACTTGCCAGCATTTTCAATACGCATCCTAACACAGAACCTGTTACCTAAAAACTCACAAGACGATGACACCTGAGAACAATACTACTAACCAACAAATCAGGTAGGTAAAAGCTCTTTAAAGATTGAGAACCGGCACGCATCCGTTCTGTTAAAATAGAAAAATAAAAACTGAAATCATCTCAATTTGTTTCACTCCTAAAAGGAGAGAAACAAAAACAATTGCAATGTACAATTCAACCAAAAAAATACCCCCCAGCAACGGTTAAAACCCGCTTGTGTGTGTGTGGGGGGGGGGGGGGGGTGAGTTATTAACAAAGAATCAAACTGTCCATCGATACCTGGAGTTGGATCTATCTACCTATCTTCATCTTGCACGTCCATCGGTTCAGGAAACACGTCTTTAGATTGCTTTCTATATGAAGACGAATGATCCCCGTCACCATTATGACCACCACCACTCCCTGACTGAGATTCACTTGTCCCCGACCGCTTCATACTACTGGGTCCCACCCCCGCCCCTGCCACGTCAACCGAGCTCTGCCGCCAGCTACCAAACACAGCAGCATTCCAAGAACCCCGGGAAGAAGTTGTCCGCAGCCTTGCTGAGCTTCCACTTTCTTCTCTCACAACTTTTAAAGGATTCTCTAAAGCTTTAAGTACGTATCTCATTAGCGGTCTTCTTGTGGGCTTTGGGTTGAGACACGATCTGGCTACGACAGCCATGGCCCACACTTCTTCTAACAAATCCTCGTCTATGATTAAAGACGGGTCCACGATGTTGGTCACGAGTTCTTTATCGTATATGTTGATGTATTGTAGTATTCCTTCTAATGAATCTTTCCGGGTCGGGTCATTTGATGCGCTGATTCCCAGTTTGCCTGTTACAAGCTCGAGTAATACTTTCCCGAAACAGTAAACATCATAGGCGCATGTTGTAGTTGCTACACCTGATGTTGAAGCCCAAAGTGATTTTAAACTCATAATAATCGAAAAAGTAGAAGAAATAAAACGGCATATAACTCGAAAAAAGCAGATGAAGATACTTACCAGAAGCACCTTGTTCAGATGTCCTGCAAAAAACCAAAATAAATTTTTGGTTAAAACTTAAAATCATTATACCCTAAAAGGATCAAATGACGACGCAATAAAGCAAGAACGTTCTAAAAATAGATCTTGATGTTGAATTATATCAAAACATTAAAATAGAATTTGTTGTAGCATGTTAAGACGATTTTATCGATTTCAATACAAAAAAAGATTGCATTTAGGTATTGAGCACTTACTGGGGTAGTCTGAGCAACCTTGTGAACCGATTTGAATGACTGTCCCCTTCTTGCAAACAAACTTCACTTAAGCTCCCTAATCGCACCTCATATTTATCATCAAGAAGTATACTGCTAGCTTGAACATCTCTTCATTCAACAAAAAAACAAGAATTTAATTTTATTATTTTTATAAAAAGGCCGGACTTTTAACATGTGTATGCTTTTGTCTAAAAAGGTAAAACTAACATCAATGATGTTTCGAGCATATCTTGTACCAGTTAACCAAATACTAACTTTACTAGACCGTCATGCAAATGATCGGTTTTGTAGTTAATATAAGGACTAATTTCAATATAATATTATCAAATTTAGAAGGATATATTATAAACTTTGATGACAATAAATGCGAATTTAACCCTTATTTAAATGGTGACCCCGAATTAGAGACCATATGTGTGACACTTTTAATGGTGACACCTAACTTGATGTGGATGTATGTGACACGAATCAAAAGAAATGCAACTTATGCGTGTTTTTAGATGGAAAAACGCATCATACTAAGAAATCTTATGTGTTCACTACTACAGTTTTTGCTAAAATATGAAACGGCCCTTAAAATAAAATTATCTATTTGATTTACCTGTGAACAAGAGGTGGAGTACGTTCATGGTGAAGATAAGAAAGCCCTTCCGCAGCTCCTAACGCAATTTTTAATCTGGTAATCCAATCCAACGACTGTAAACCATCATCATCTTGAACATTTTTCCTGTACAAAGAACTTGACAAATCGCCATTTGGCATGTATTTATAAACAAGAAACTTTCCATTTTCATTCTCCAAACAATGTCCCAAAAGAGGCACCAATCTAGGATGAGATACCTTGCTGAATAAATCCAATTCAGCCATGTACCCGTCCTTCACCCCGGACCCCACATCAAATCTTTTAATAACTACGTGTATGCCACCCTCAAGAACACCCTTAAAAAGATCACACGAATGACCATTCTTCAACAAATTTGCATCGCTAAAGTCACCAGTGGCTGCAACAATCTGCTGATAAGTGAATGTGTCTCCCAAGTTAGATAGATCCAACGCCGACCCTGAAGACGGCGGCACCATGGTTCCCGGGGCGGGTCCCACCCCATTTCGTCTCGGAGAAGATGTACGTCTTTTGCAGCAGCATACAACCACTAGTATCACAGTAACTGCAATAAGTATAATAAATCCTACCCCACCTACAACCGCCGCCAATATAATCCACTTTTTGTTGCTTTTATGGCTACCACGAGGCGGTGGGGGTGATGCATCATCTGTGAGCCCAAATTTGTCAAATGATAAACCTTTTGAAGCATAAAATGTTTCACATTCGTTTACACTTCTTTGATTCGTCATGTTTTGAAGGCAGTTTCTATTTAAGGAAACGATCCCACGTGCATAATCTGGTTCCTTGCCTTGCAAGTAATTATAAGACAAATCCACTGAACTAAACCTTCTCAAAACAGGCGTTAAGTTTCCATAAAACATATTATGTGAAAGATTCAACGCCCCAGATGTGAAATTAGTCAAATTTCCATTCTGACCAAGATTCGGTAACGAACCAGTGAAATTATTATCAGATGCATCAAGAAAACTCAAAGCAGGAAGCAACCATAACTCATCAGGAAGATAACCAGTGAAGTTATTACGATTCAAATCCAAACTTTGCAACATTTTTAGAGAAGAAAACAAATCACCAGACAAATTACCCGTAACCACATTGTTCTTTATTCCTAATCTTTGTAAGTTTGTCAACCTCCCAAACTCTAACGGCAATGTCCCGGAAAACGAATTAAAACCCAGATCAAGAACAACCAAGCTAGTAATGTTGCCTAATTGTGTAGGTAACGAAGACGAAAGACTGTTACCAGAAAGATCCAAGAACCGAAGATTTGATAAGTTTATAAATGATTCAGGAATGACCCCAGATAAGTAATTTAATGATAAATTGAGTGAAGAAAGTTTCGTTAAAGATCCAAATGACGAAGGGATTAGCCCGGTAAGTGTGTTTCTTGATAGATCAAGAACCGAAAGGCGCGATAACTGACCTAAACTTGATGGTATTGTGCCAGTGAGTGCATTATCAGATAAAAACAGTTGATTAAGATTAGATAAGTTACCAACACTAGAGGGAATAGCACCATAGATTTGACAAAACCTAAGATCAAGAAGTTGAAGTTTTTTCAGCTGAAACCCTAATCCATCAGGAACTGAACCACGCAGAGTGAAACTAGAAGCATTAAATGAAATCAAATTGGTTAAATTGGCAAGCGAATCGACTGCGAATCGCGGGTTTTTACTTCCAACTCTTGTTCTCTTAAACCCTGAAATATTAATCCCAATAACACTACCATTTTGGCATATAATCCCAACCCAATTTACACAATGATTTGACTTAATCGGCCATTGTTTTGCTCTTAACCCTAATGATGATCTAAGCTGTAGCAGAGCTGCACGTTCAGCCCTAAATCTGAACAAACCAGCTGACTGTTGTTGTTGAAATGTAGTGTTGAACAACAATGATAACAAGAGTAAGAGAAGAAAATTGTTCCCCATAACTATAATCTTTGAAGAAGAACATGTTTGTTGATTGGCATTGACATTTGAAGGGAAAATTGGGGATTGTAAGAGATTAAGCTCTAAAACACATTGTATTGTATTGTATTGTTCGTACCTTGAATTGATTGCTGACAGACAAAGGCTGTGATTGTAGAAGAAGATCCGGTCAGTTGGGAAACGCTGACTGAAGAAACTTAAAGCTCAAAAACCTCTTGTACAGCTACTACACATGACAGTGTAAACAGCTCTAAGGTTCAAACCCAAACCCGAACCCGAACCCGAACAATAACAATAATAATAACAATAATAATAATAATTCTTCGTAATGGTGTAATTTGATGTAATTTAAGAAGCTTACTGCTAAAAATGTATCATATCATATTTGCGTCTACGATGTATAACACATAACAATGAGTGGAGTTATTGTTATCATCAATTTCCGCTTAAAAAGTATAATAACTTACTTGTGAGTTGTATCTACATTCATTCGTCCGTCTATATTTATTTTTACAAGGATTTATAATATATATAGTTTTCATTTCATTCTTGTGACTAATTGGCTGATGATTAATGGATTTTTTAATTCTACTTCTCACATTAGTTCTTCTTTATGATTCATTGGTAGATATACTTACTATTTTACCAAATTTTCAATATAAATTATTGTAATTATACCTAAGATTCACTATGTTTTTTACGAGTTGGATTAATTTGAAAGAATATATCATGGTCATCGTGTTTATTACTTTATATAGTAAAAAACAAAGGCGGAGATAAATAACTAATATTAAATAATATGTTTTTATGCATGGAAATTGTGTTTAACACTTTATATCTAAAGTTCCAATAAACGTTTTTCTACTTTAACAAACATTTATTTCATGTAATATTTTAATTTATTTCAAATATAAGTTTCGTAGAAACTTTGAAATTATTTACCACATTATTTCACTTGTGTAACACACGTTAAAATAATATTTTTTTAAAAAAAAACTTAAGATTTTTATATTTTTTGTGACTATACTCATGTAACACGCATG
The DNA here is from genome assembly GCA_030867185.1 of Tagetes erecta. Lineage (NCBI taxonomy): Eukaryota > Viridiplantae > Streptophyta > Magnoliopsida > Asterales > Asteraceae > Tagetes > Tagetes erecta. The sequence goes on from CM061490.1 coordinate 13,085,450, forward strand.
ATTTAAACTAGTTTGAGAATATATACGGATTTTGGGTGTAATGTCGACTTAAGTAGTTGGGTGTCTTCCTCTTGATTTATCTGTTTTTTTCTTTTAATTTTACTTTTTGAAGTTTTTAGCTACTTACTATCGTTTTTTTATAATTATCTACTGTAAGAAAAATAGTTAAATTACAAATAAATAGTATAAATTAAATGAAAATAAAAGTGATTGTTGGGATCTAATGGTCCACAGCTTTAATTATTCAAAGCAAATTCTTTAATCCATTTCTGATACCAAAAGCTGGCTGTCACTTTTAATAATTGCTAAACCGATTGGTAACACTACTCGCTTTAAACAAATATACCTATATATAACAGTAGATTAATTGAAGATTCATTAAACTCATATATCTTTATTGTTTTTATAGTTTAATAAAAAAGGTCTGTCTTTTTTTAACAGCGTACTAAAAAGCCTATGTGACTATATCTAATGTTCTATACTGAAAAATAGAATAAAACATTATACCAATTATTTAATAAGGTTATCTGTGAAGTTATTGTGGTGGGATGTTTATGGCTAAAATCGAGAATTCGGAGGGGAACTTATATTGCTATCCCAAATTTTCATTTTGACCCGGGCTAATTCTTTCTCATGTCTCGTTGTTGTATTTTTTGTTTTCCTTGTACTTTTCGGGGTTCTTAGCTACTTGTTAGCCCCCTTTATCTAATATATTTATTTGCCGTCCCAAAAAAAATTTAATAAGGTTACTTTATTAATAATCCAAAGTAACTATTTAATCATGATATTAATAAGTTTAAATGAGGGGTTTAAATTATAAATGTATAATGATAGTGTAGAACATATAAACAAGTGAGTGAGTGAGTGAGTGAGTGACACCAATAAATATGACTCTTCAGAACATGATGTAGGAAAAGTTAGCTAGAGTGTCATAAATTGGTTTTAATGTGATTGATAACTTTTTTTTTGGCAATGTTGACTAGCAACTTTTTATAGGTTAGTATGACATGTATATTTGAATTTATAATTTATAAAAGAGTAAATTATATTTTTGGGCCTTTGTAATATGTCATATTGCGGGTTTTAGTCTTTTTTTTAAATTTTTACACTGAACGGTCTTTGGTTAAATTAAAGGGTCGGTTTTAGGCCTTTAACTTAACGATCGTTAAGTTTTTCTGTTACATGAGGGTATTATGATTATTTTACACTTAAAGGACCGTTTTTGTAACATTATCATTATTTTTATTATATTATATTATTATTATTATTATTATTATTATTCATAATGACCATAACCAAACCCACCGGAAAAATCCTCTTCTCCGGCAACTCCTTCACTTCATCACCACCATCGCCGTTATCCTCCTCTTCTCCGGCAACTTCTTCGTATCCTCAATCGGTATAAACTGCAGCCAAATCGCCAAAAACCAAACCCACCGGAAAAATCCCTTCCATTAATCAAATCCATCGGCACAAAATCAAACTCTATGACTCCAATCTCAAACTCCTCACTTCATTATCCGACACCAGCATCTAGTTCACCGTCGGAATCGGTAAAAAATATTTACCATCACTTCAAGATCCTTTATATCTATATAAACGTTGATGGATAGCACCGACATTAAACCAATTGAGACGAAAGTGAACCGGAGATCATCATCATAGATGGTCGGAGCTGTGATGTAGATGGAGATGATGGTTTGTGATGGAGATGGTGGGGAGGTAAGGTAGGTGGGGTTGGGTTGAGTATTCATCATATGTTTTAGAGTAAATTACAATTTTTGGCCTTTATAATAAGCTAAATTACGGATCGTGGCCTTTATTTTAAATTTTTGCACTGGTTGGCCTTTATATAAATTTTTCTCACGGTTTTGGGCCTTTAAGTTAACGGCCGTTAATTTTTCCAGTTAACTCTCCTCATGTGCAATGCACATGAGGGCATTTTGGTCATTTTACATATAAATGACTAATATTATAAAATTAAAATTGTTGTTTTTATATATACTCACATATATATATCATCACCATCATCCTTCTAGTGAGTGATCACACCACAAACCACCACACAACCTACCCTTCCTACAGGCCACAGATAAGTAATCTGTCTTCAAAATCCACCTGCATTTTGAGACATTTAACTTCCAATTTCTGAAATTTCAGTTAATTATATGGCACAGTAATAGATAAACCATGCGCAGGCAAGCACAATAATTATGGGGCAAAGTTGATACACTTTCCAAAATTTAGCAACTTGACTTTAATTTGAATATCTTCACTGAGGCCATTATTGTGCCATTCATAAGTCTCCTCTGCTAGGAACTTACCTGCTTGGTTACTTGCAGGTTCATCACGGAAGCTTGAGACGCATGGTTTATTGGGCCATTATTTGACCATCTTCACGGAAGCTTGAGACGCATCGGAAGTCGGAACGTTCATCAGTTACCGGAAGCTTGGCGTACGCCGGCAAGCACCGATGATGATGATGGTGGTAGTGGTGGTGGTGATGTGTCGGTTGTGGAGGGAGGGTTTTGATTTGGGAGATTTTAGTGGTGGTGGAGATGATGATGAAGAAGGTGTGTATGCATTGTATTGTATGTATATATATGAACTCTGTATGATACATATGAACTGTGTATGACTATATGTATTGTATATATAATAATGTTACACTAATGGTCCTTTACGAGTGAAATTATCAAAATGCCCTCATGTGCGTTGCACATGAGAGAAGTTAACTAGAAAAGTTAACGACCGTTAAGTTAAAGGCCCAAAACCGTGACAAAAATTTATATAAAGGCCAATCAGTGCAAAAATTTAAAATAAAGGCCACGATCCGTAATTTTGCTTATTATAAAGGCCAAAAAATGTAATTTACTCTATGTTTTAATAATAATAATAATTATAATAATAATGTTGTAAAAATGGTCCATTACTAGTAAAATGACCGTAATGCCCTCATGTGCATTGCATATGAGGAAAACTAACAAAAAACTTAACGATCGTTAAGTTGAAGGCTTAAAACCGACCCTTTAATTTAACCAAAGGTCGTTCAGTGTAAAAATTAAAAAAAAAAGTCAAAACCCGCAATATAGCATATTACAAAGGCCCAAAAATGTAATTTACTCTTTATAAAATTAGGTATTTTTTTAACGGAAAATTAGGTAATTAATTGTAAAATATCTTAAAATGAATAACTGGCGTGGTAATGTTTTGGTGAAAATTAATGGTTTAAATTTTTGCAAGTGACAGGTAGTAAAATAATCATTCTAAGAAATTTACTCGTAAAGTAATATTATAGTTAGTTTGTATTTTTTAGTATTGTCGTAGCAATTTCTATGACTATAACGGATTATTAGTCCGTGTATTAGACGGGTTAAGAAATATAAACAATATATAACTAAAAGTTATATATTATATGGGATAATAAAGATATGATTACATATTATCTGTTTGTACTAATTATAAACGAGAAGTTGATGTCTGGTGATTAAAATTTACGCCACTAACATAGAAGTTATGAGTTTGACTTTCAAATGTTGTATGAATTTTTTTATTAATTATATGTTAATAGTTTAATAGAAAATTAAGTTCAATGATTAAAAAAATTATTATGATGATGATAAAATTTAATTTGAAATTGACACCTAATTACCATGTTCTATTTGACAATGATGTGTGATTTAATGACACGTAAATAAAAATTTACTTTTATATATAAGCGTAGATAAATAAATATCTTGAGCTTAAAAGTTATGATCAAAGCTAAAAATAAAATTTTCACAATTTAAAATATATTTATCTTAAGTAATATTGTAGACAATGTATAGTCTTTTAAATCTATTAGATACATAAATATGATTGATGATTTTATTTGCGATTCATTTGACTAATGATTTTATTTGTAAATAATTTTTATTTGCATCACTAATCCTCATCTAATACCCTCACTTTTATCTTCATTTTTTTTAATAAAATTCAAAAACACTTATAAAACACAAATAAAAATAGACTACATAATCTTAAAAAGTACACAATAAAAGTAAAGTAGGACATCATTCAAATAGAAAAAACTATAACTCTAAAAATAAAACATCTTATGAATTTTAAGAGCTTAATGTGAATCATTGTGGGTTAAAACAGATTTATATTTTTCCTGGTAATTGTCCAACGTCTTCTTCATAACATCAATATCGACGACTTCGCTAGCCCAAAGACGTTATGCATTAGTAAATAGGGCATTGAAGTTGCATATTTAATTGTTCAAATTAAGTCGTCCTCTTTGGATTAACTTGATGATTTGTTCAGCTACGTACTCCCTCAATTCTAAAAAGAATTAAGCTTCCGGAAAGAGATTCTAGTAAATAGAAAACTCGCCATTCATTCATGAATTGTCTTGTCCGTGCCATCAAGAGCTACAGCTATATCTCTCGAAGGTGTCTTAGAGTTTATTGTAATGTTAAAAAACTCGAATCGAAACACCTTCACTTCTTTGTCGATTTCTGGTATTTCCCGTTAATGGAAATATGTACCCATGCTTTGCATTACTTACTTTTTGAGACTTCGTAAATGTTTGACATTCAAAAGAATCTATAGGTGTGAGTATTGAGTGTTTTTTATAGATAATGAACTTTTTTTGTGTGTATATTATATAAAAAGAGTGGGTATATTTATAAGGTTCAAAAGAAAAAAATAATTTAAAAAATGGTAATATTACTGTTGGAGATTATGGTCAACAAAAAGACAAGTACTGGTGATATTACCGGTTAGGCTTGACCGTTTGAGTACCTGTTATCATTTACCCACAATACCTCGATCCGCATGAGAGCTAATAGCGGCAAATACTGACATACTCAAATTGCAACTGATGGAGCTATGAAGAGTCAGGGGTATCTCGGGTTACCCCTCAACCTTCGTTACAAAGTACAATTTTAATTTACCGGTTTAAGTATCAACATATTATTTTTTTTCTTACGGTTTTAAGTATAGGAATACCCCTGAAAAAATATTATGATACCCTTGAGCGAAATTTTTTTCTCATATAATACCCATGATATTTGATTTTGGATCTGTTACTGGCAACCGGCATCCACTCATTGTTCCCTTACTACATTCAATAGTCACAATTAACATGTATCAATGGAGAGAGAGTTTTTTAACAAACAAAAAAGAGATAGTTAAAAAAGCAAAGAAAAAAGAGACAGTAAATGATATAAATATATTATTATATATTTTAAGGATGTTAAAAGTGGTTTAATTATTGTAGATGGAAGTAGAGAAGAATAATTGTTATAGAGTTGGATGAATAATAATGAAGTCAATGCAAACAAGTGGTGAGTGAGTTAACAGTATACAAGTGGGGTAATATTATAATCAGATGGTTGTCGACGTACAACAGTATCCTGCACCAAATCACAAAAAAATCCAATCACCAGTCATCATTCACTTCTAGTCATCACTATCAAACATAAAGACAAAGGCCCAGGTGTTGTCTTGACGTTTAAAAGGATACCAAAACAAAATCATGAATTGGGTTAAGTGGGAGTGCATGTGCATTTGTGTCTTGTTTTCTTTCAAGCTACAAGAAAGAAAACACACAAAAAAAAGTGGGAAACAAACAATGAAACAAGACAAAACTACATCCATCTAAATAAAAAAAGAAGAAACCCTCCACGAATGTCAACACCTATTAACCACCCTTGATAATCATACCAATGGAACAATCATTCTTAGCTTTAAGTGATTATAAGGTGAGGTGTCTAACACTAATAAAAATATATAGGTCTTGAATTCAAGTTTAACATACGATATAAAAAACGACACGTTTTAGGTTTGGGTCATAGGTTTTCTCATCTAAGACTAGGGGTGTACTCTCAATCCTTTTCACTCCACGTATGTGTCACATTAGCTTCATATCACCTCTACATCACTTCATCTTTTTCCCTTTGACTTCACATCAAAGGTAGAAATGGTTTCATCTCTTTTCACTTCACATCACTAATTTATTTAACTAAACATTTAAAAAAATTCAAAACATAATAATATTTATATTTCATTAATAACCTACAAATATTACAAATAAAAAGACGTACAAATATTTTAAAAAACATACAAATATACTAAAAAAATACTAATAGTGTTCGCAATTTTCACAAAGATGGTCGACCAAGTCCGACCGAAGTCCAAAAACTTCTTTATTTTTGAAGTCTCGTTTGTTTTGTTGTTGTTGTTGTTCGTTAGTTTCTTCAACCGGGACATTCATTTCATCTCTGCTGTATGTGGCAAAGGCACGTTCCTTGTCTTCAATAACCATGCTATGCAAAATTATGCATGCGTACATCACCCTCCGGATTTTTGCTAGCGACCAAGGACGTGCTAGTTGTTTTATAATATGACATTTTTTTCAAAATACCAAAGGCATGTTTGATATCTTTTTTTGCCGACGTTTGTTTTTTTTTTTGTGAAGAAGATGCGTTTATCACCCATTGGAGCTTGATACGCTTTGATCAAAGTGGCCCATTCCGGATATATGCTGTTAGCAAGATAATAGCCATATTTATAATTTGTGTCTCTAAGATGGAACAAAGTATCCGACGCCGTTCCCATTTGTTACTTCGTCAAATAGAGGCGATGCATCCAATACGTTAATATCATTGTTGATCCGGCAATGCCAAAGTATGCATGCCAAATCAACAAATCTTGAGACGTGACTGCCTCAAGCATTAAAGAAGGAACCGCGTGATCACCACGACAATATTGACCTCACCATACATTGGGGCAATTTTCCCAATCCCAGTGTGTGCAATCAAGGCTACCAAGCATCCCACGAAACCCATGGATGTCTTCATGCGCCTGATAAATAGTTGCAACGTCGCTTGGAGTCGGCCTTCGTAAGTATCTTTCACCATACAAAGTTATTACAGTTTTGCTAAATTTGTTAACAGACAACCTGATAGTACGATCGGACATCTTGAAATACTCGTCAAATGCGTAGAGGCGATGCATCCAATACGTTAACATCATTGTTGGATCCGGCAACGCCAAAGTATGCATGCCAAATCCACAAATCTTAAGACGCGACTGCCTCAAGCATTAAAGAAGGAACCGCGTGATCACCACTACAATACTGACCTCGCCATGCATTAGGCACTTTTCCCAATCCCAATGTGTGCAATCGAGGCTACCGAGCATCCCACGAAACCTATGGATGTCTTCATGCGCCTGGTATATAGCTGCAACGTCGCTTGGAGTCGGCCTTCGTAAGTATCTTTCGCCATACAAAGTTATTATAGTTTTGCTAAATTTGTTAACAGACAACCTGATAATACGATCGGACATCTTGAAATACTAGTCAAATGCCTCCGGCGCAGTTCCGTATGCCATTTGCCTTATAGCCGCCGTGCATTTTTGTAAAGCGCTAAACCCAAGTCGTCTTCTAGCATCGTTTCTTTGTTGAAAATATGGGTTAGCTCTCTCAACGGCTTCAACAATGCGTAAAAACATTGGCCGGTGCATTAAAAACGACGCCTAAAAACATCGAGTGGATATGTCGGGTCAACGTCTTTGAAGTAGTCGTGAACAAGCATCTCATGCGCACGATGATGGTCACAATTTAATGCGGCACTTCGGGTTAGTGGACAAGAAGGTGGAGTTTGTAATAACATTTGGGCGACGGAAACAACCGTGCTGAAAAACAACTCATTGGCGTCATTGGATCCAGAGTCGGAGGATGAGGAAGAAGAGGAGGATGATGAAGATGAAATATTAAACATTGTTGATTTTTTTATAGTTGAAAGTGAGTGTGTAGAGTGTGTAGATTTATAAAAATTAAGTGTGAAATTATTGTGTAGTGTTTATATAGTCAAAGCCCACCAACGGCTAGTCAACATTTTCAAATCGCCGTTTCACATGTGAATCAATCCACGGGCGCCCATTTCACCCAATTTCACACCCCCAGTGTGGTGTTCCGGGGCGTGAACGGACGATGTGACAGGGGTGTGAGGGTACACCGACCGACCTAAAGTGAATTTCCATATGTGGGGATTGGAAGTGTGATTCCGGCTGTGAAACGGATATCCCTCACCCAATTAAGATAACACATATCCTCCGAAGTAGATTCGTTCAATTCCTGTTAAATAAAATTTAAAAATTAACAACCCTTGATCTTCCGGTAATCCAATGAAATGTCACAAATTTAGTGTCCTCTAAATTCATAGGCGAAATCATCTTGATATAATTAAAAGTAGCATTGTTTCTTGTCTTTTGGTAATCTGGCAAGACTTACCTCATGTGGGGTTTGTCGGAACACTTTCAAGGTTGAAGATGATTTTAGAAAATATGGCATTGAAGTAAACCGTACATTGGTTGATGTTCTCGGACATGGTAACTTGATTCGTTCATGAATTGACACATGGGTCGTGGATTGTCCCCTAAGGAACTTGTATCATTCGCTTTTAATTTTAGGCACCTTTAAACATTTTAGCTTGCAGGTTCAAAGTCCAAAATGGAACTAACGCTGGAAAAGGGAACTTCTTACAATTCAAGAAAAGGCTGAGATGCTGTAGCTCCTCACAACTCTACAACCGATCACCCAGATGTTTCTTTTGACAAATACCATTCAGCGGGCCAGATGAAGAAGGTTTTAGCACAAGATTTACGTCAACCCCCCCGGTCTTGTAGTGGAAGACACAGGGATGCGACGGATTGTCCTAGCACATTGTTAATAATAGAGAAATACTAAAATGTAATTCAACATGTCATGACGTCGCCCAACACAAACGTAACTTGTGTCATAGCTAATCACTACAAGGACAAACATAGTCATACATCATTCAAATCCTTACTCCTAAAAACTAGGACTAGTCTTCAAGCAAAACACAACCGATCATAATAATCCAAAGCAACAATCAAACAAGTCCAAAACAACAATTTATAGTCTAACATTCTAATACAAAAATATTCTAGGTAGGGGCTTTATTATGGTCTTTCTATTCTTACACTCAAGGAGCCATTAACCCTGATTATTACCTGAAAAGAGATACTAAACGTTAACATAAAGTTGGTGAGATCATTGATTTAAAAATAAATAGTTGTCGTGCTCAATAAAATTGTTTTACGTGTGGGTAAAATTTAACAAGTAGTTAAAATGTATTTAGCTGGATCATGACCACACCCTATGACAATACCATAACCAAATCAACCAAATACAACCATCAAACCAAAACCAATACAAAAACTAACACCAAAGTGTCACTTAAATACCAAACATAATAACATGGATTCTATCACCCAAGGGCTCACCGATGGCTACGTCAACCTTTGCTTGCATACCAACAATAAGGGCGGGGTGTCAACCCGTTAATACTAACATTCCTTCTCCACAGCCCCCTCAACTGGAGTTAAGTGGACATGACAAAACCTAACAAGTAACCTAACTCAGTTTTAAATAAACACAACACACGTTAACAAAACAAAGTTCCATAACAAGAAAATAAACTACGACAAGTTTAAAAACCATTTTACCCGGTTAAAAAATAATAAAATGAGGTCATGAATATCACCTTAACGTGATCACAATACACCAACAAATATCTCCGAACGGCAACTACACAAACAAGACCAAATGTCACAAATGGAACAAGACATAAATCTTTCAATTGCAACACAATAACCAAGAATTACATGACCATTTGATCTAACCATTTGATCTAGATGTTGTTTATTATAAGTCTTATATATTACTATCAAATCAAAATAATAACCCAAAACAAACTACACTCGTGATATTGGTGAAACATATTGCAAGTCTTTATTACAACTTTATACGTTTTTGTTTTGTGTAAAGACCAACCCAAAATAACTTTTTAACTTCCCGAATTTTTACCACAGTAACTTCATGTTCTTAGGATAATTTTGTTTCTTAATAGTTCTTCTAGAACCATTACAATATTTCCAAATAAATACATTTTCACATAAAGCTCAGATTTACACCTAATTGCATAACAAAATATTTTTTCAATTTAACCTACCAAATAATGGAGTAAAAGTATAAATTTTACCAATCTGAAAACCTAACATTCCAAAGGTTATTGTGATATATAGATAATATTCTAACGCTTTGTAATGACAAACTTGTGGTCATGTGAAACTGACCTATTTTCTAATTAAAATCGCAGTTTTGACACTTTGTAAAACAAAATATTTTGGAAGGGCTTTACTTATTTTTAAGACATGATACCACTTGAGTCTAAAAGTTAGGGCTGGCATATTATGTACAGTTGTATCTATTAAGACATAAATCTGTTAAGATACGAACATGAAACATCTATATTTGTACACGGCACGATAACTTATCGTGTACATATTTCTCATACTTGTACTTGTACCTGTTTATAACAGGTATACATGATAAGACACAATAAGACATGTTTGAAAACACATATTCAAGAACATGTTTCGTTGAATACAATTCGTCAAAAGTTCTCAAAAGTCTTAAATAAAGTAAAAATACACAATCCTGAACAAATTTAAGACATAAATCCATAAAAGTTAATCAAAACATCTATTAAGGCATGAGGCGATGAGATTGAGCGGCGTGTGAGATACTGAGAACAAAGATTCATTTAGGACTTTAGGGTTTGTTTTTAAAAATTAGAATTTAAGTAAATAACGGTTTAGCTGAGAGCCGCAGATAAAAACTCAAAATATTATCCTTATATTTAGGGTATATTATATAATATTATATTTTTAATTTGAAATAAATCATAACATGTACTAACATGCATTAACAGGTAAACATGTATATATACCTATTTTATACACGGAAATTAACAGATAAATTCGTCTGTTTAGTACTTGTTATTTGTTAAGGGCTTACCTGATAGCAGTTAAAATCATATAGGTTCATGTCATATATTTATGTTCGCGTATAAAATTGTCAACCCTTATGAAAGTAGACATTTTAATGTTTAATTTAGACATATTACTCATTACAAAATATTTAGAAATGACCATGTTTCACATCAAAACTTTCTCACCAAAATTCCTAGGATCATGAACCTAGATAATTATCAAATTTAATAAGACTTTGTTTAATGTTTATGTTTGACTTTTCCGTTTGTTGAAATTGTTATTTGAACTTAATAAAAGTACCTTTTAATAAAATTGTAATCATTTAAGTACAATTAGCTATGAACAATCATTAAATTCGCTCATCCCGAAAATATTTAATGTTTATATCTAACTCTATAAAACCCTAAGAATATACAAATGAAATAAGATCTTTTTTATGTTAAACATCAACGAATTTACAAATTAATTACTTAACTTACACCTGAGAATGATTACAGAAAACTAGCCTCACCTCTTAAAACGTTCTCATTTCTATTTCTATGTAACAACAACCTCAAGAAAGTTGTTGCCTTCGTTCTTACTTTGCATCCGTCGAACACCAAAATCCGAAAAAAACCCTTTGAATTGCCATCCAAATTGCGTATATACGCCGTCAATTATTAACGGGCCTTAAGCCCATGAAAGTTCCACTCTCACGTGGCATTAGTGAGAAACGAGAACTGAATTTAATATGTTAAACTCCTTAAGGGTGGACGGAGTGGCTCGGCGAGGTGGAGACGAGGTGAAGGAGAAGAATCTCGTCCACGAGATTGGCTCCTCGTTTTGGAGCTCGGTGAAGAAGGAAAAGTGAGCGAACGAGATGGAGCGAGAAAGAGGTGGGACGAGATGGGACGAGATTGGCTCCCTCTCCGGCGAGGTGGAGACGAGATGGGAGCTCGTTGGCTCCTTGTCCAACCACTCCGTCCGGCCTAAATAGGCTTGATGTGATTGTAAGTCAAAATTCAAAACAATCAAATATAACATGTGTCTTTTAATATTTGAATACTAGTTTAGTACTCATCTACTACGTGAGATTTTGATTTTATATATTTTAACTAAATTTAAATATTAAATTATTTTTAACATATTCTTTATTAAATTGATTTGGATAGTTACAATTATTTTCCTAGATTAAATCATATGCTAAAATAAAAAAGATGATTTATAAGATGGTAAATTTTTTATTTGAACATATCGGGTTGAGAGAAAATTCATGATAATTGCTAAATTTTTATCTGAATATATCGGGTAAAGATAAAATTCATGATAATTAAAAAATTTTTATTTGAACATATCGGGTTAAAAGATAATTAATGATAATTGGTGAAGTTTTTATTTGGACATATCAGATTATTTCGAATATGAAACATACTTTGACCCTAAGCAAAATCATATGTTGAATAATTAAAATGTTAATTATATGGATGCATTACTCAATTATTAGAATATTTAGACCTTCATATATTCGGTATTTTGACCACACAAATAAACCTCATTTCCATCAAATTAAATTAGAACATGACACCTAAGCAAAATTATATGTTGAATAATTAAAATGTTAATTATATGGATGCATTACTCAATTATTAGAGTATTTAGAACTTCATATATTCGGTATTTTGACCACACAAATAAACCTCATTTTTCATTCTTATAAATAAATTTGAACAATTGAATCAAACTTATGTATTGATGTTTAGCTAATTATTACTCAAATATACAATCATAATGTTCTTATATTTCACTTTGATTCAAATAAATGCTTGATCATTATTTGAAAAGAAGTTTAGCCAAAATACATCAATTTTACTAATAGTCTCTTAAAACTTCTAAACTCTAATTATCAACACGTTATGAATACTTTAGAGATTAACCACATATATTTAACCACAAATAGTTCTTGTAAATAACCCACTCATCACATTTCCTAACTTAACATTCGCTTGCCTCCAAGTAAAATCGCTCATAACACAACTACTTTCGTCAACATCTACATTCTTATTTTATTTTCATCAATGCTAGCAAAGGTCCATCCATAGTAATACCTTATTCCAAATTTACTATAACTGTGTTTTTTTAGCAAGTAAAGGGTGTTACATTTTATCCAAAAAAAAATGTGTCAACTAAACCTATAAAGCTTCCAAATTTTATTCTCATAGAACACACCCCTCATAATTTTTCACTCCTCATAGTTTATTTTCTAGACTTGTGAAAGATGCACCAATATATCACTCAAAAGGATCGAATATGAAAGTTTGATATCATACACTTGTGTGACAATCAAACAAAGACAGTAATACATAGAGAATGCACACATCAAAAGGACTACGGGTTTTGAATATAAGTTAAGGGTATGAATGTTTGGCTATAAAGAAAAATGAATACCGAACTGTTGTTATCCTTATTTTCACTATTAAAACCTAAACAAAAGAAAATTTAGGTACACAATTAACACATATCTCACAAATTATATATTTCTTTTGCATTTTGAATTGTCGTTATTTCTTTTTTTTTAATTCTTTTCTATTTTTTTCGTTTATTATTTTTCATATACAAATACACAATAAACACAATACTACTACTTCGGATGGCATTAATAGTTGGTAAAGATTTATGGGTTGATTTGGGTAAAAATGTGGGATTATACAATAGAAATGGTTTCATGCTTAGAATGGGCTACTAGGAGAAAATTCGGGAACTAGTAAACCAAATATGTTGTTAAAAGAAAAAGAGAATCTTAGGTCGCCTCTATCTTCTATGAGCATTTTTCAAGTCCACCGTCCTATCATGCATCAAATAAGCAAATAAACATATGGGCTACTTTTAACAAATGAAATAGTACTAGGACAAGAACTCAGCAGTGTTGACAAAATACAAGATCATCAAGTATACTTATGTTGGAGCATCCAAGGAAGCTGGTTTGACAAATAAGGAAGTTAGTCTGATGCGGCAGAAAGACATTCCGACGCGTCTGACAAAAAATTACTTAACGTCAAAAAGTTAGATCTAACGACAACATGGCTAATTTTGACGTTTGTAGCGGAATTCTGATGTTAGACTTCAATAGTCAAACTACAAAAGATCTTGGGTTCAAGTCTCACTTAGAACAAATTTTTTTTTTAAAAAAATGGAGATTCTAGGTTGGGCTAGGAGGTTTTCTAACCAAAGGTGGGTTTCCTTATGTGGGGGTTAGGGACTTAGGGGTGCGGTCCCGACTGAGAAATAGATAGGTGGGCCCAATTAAGATAACACATATCCTCCGAAGCAGGGTCTTGAATTTTCCGTTAAAAAAACTACAAAAGATCTACTTTGAGCATTTAGCTTGATCATGTGCATGTATAAGTGTGATTCGGTGGGTCCGAAGAACACTTATGATAGAACATTCTCCTATGACGCTTGCATACAATAAGAGAACTTATATCCAATTACAGTTGAAGATAAGGAGACCTATTGATCCACTTAGAACAACGGTAGGAAACGAATAATCTATTCGTTTTCCTGCATGATTTATTGCCTATAAATAGAGAGCCAACTTCTATTACAAAACATCTGACAGAAAGTCACAAGAGCTTAAACACACTCATTTGAGCCCGAGTGATCTCAGAGCACACACCTAAAATATTCTCTCTTATCAAAGAGCTTATATGTGAGTCAAACCCACTAAGCTAGACATCTTCGTTGTTCGGGTGATAGAATTCTTTCTGCGTAGATTTATAGCATGAATCATTCATTCAATATTTCAGATGAATAACACATTAACAATTCAATACGTATTTGTCAGGCCAAATCCGTTACACCCTGACCGATGACGGAACCCTTGTGGCGTACGAAAGTGAATGAGGTGAACTTGTTAGGCCAAATAGATCAATCATTGTGATGCAGTTCTGGAAGCGATCAAATGGCTCAAGAAACTTAAGGTTTTATTCAAATGATTCCAAACCGAATAATTCGGTAACAAGCTTAAAGCGTACAAATCTTTAATCAAAATAATCAACTACCAACTAAACAAGCTCTATCACTATTTATAAAAACCAAAGAAAGAGATAAACTTGGAAACAATTAAATTAAATAGGAATTTGAAATTTAAATAAATATTAAAAGATATGCTCCTGATTTCCTGCATCATACTCCCCTTCTCGGAAAAAGACTCGACCTCGAGTCTTGTAAACTTCAAATGCAATCCACCAGGGTCAAAAGGAATATCAAATCGCCTCTTGCCTGTAATAAAGTCATAGTGGAATTCTTGATTATCCAGACTTAAAAAGTTATCAAAACCAAACTTGAATCTAGGACTTGTTTGTTTCAAACCCAAATCTGGAGATTTTATTTACGAGCCTTAGCCATCCAAACATGGAAATTGATAACTAATCTTAACTTTATTTTCATTACTTCCACCATTATCTCCACTTAAATCATTTATTTTAGAAAAGTATTCATGGTCATTATCTTCTTGGACTTGAATATCTTTATTGATATGATCTTCCAAAATTATATACAAACCATTTAATCCTTTCTTCAAATTAAACAGGGGGATATGCACGTTATCACTAAAAATTGATATGCTAGTTTGGGTTTCCAAAACCAACCGCACACCGTCCTCTTTATCACCTTCCAAACTTATCAAATTAAAATTTAAACTTTCCTTCGGTTCATTTGTTTGACTTCCCAAACCCATGCAATCTTCACCATGGGATTTCTTATCACTTTTGATAGCCGGGATATATTCTCTAACCATAGTAGATTCACCATTAACCATATCATCTTTTAAAATTTCAAGAAACATACGAGAAGATATTAATGAATTTTCACGTTCCTTGATTGTCTCCTTTTCATCATATTGATTGGTAAATCCATTAATAACCCGTTGCACCCATAAATACTCATCTTCATCGTAACACATCCCATCTTCATCAAACTTGGGCTCATCTCGCGACTCGCCCTCTGGATAGGTTGTTTCATAGAACTGGTGTGGATGTCGGCTAAACGGCTGCTGCTCTCCGTCGCCACCTTCGTCCCTGACGACGGCGTTCGACTTGGTTTCCGTCTTGCACATATCTTGTCGCAACTCGAGATATCGGATCCTTTTTCGGAGCCGCTTGATCTCTTGTTGTATTTTAAGATTACGAACTCGTTGCTTGAGTCGCTTAATCTTAAGATCCCATGGACTGAGACCAACTCCACCATTGCCTCGGTCGACGTATCTATGAGTAGAGGGTTGATCTTTACCACAAGCACGTGGCCCGGGAATAGCTCCGTTGTTGCCTCGGTCGGCGAATCTACAAACAAGAGGGTCTTCTCTTCCACGTTGAGCCATTTGAAAACCAAAGCTCTGATACCAACTGATGCAGTTCTGGAAGCGATCAAATGGCTAAAGAATTCTATGTAATCAAAAGTCCCGAAAACGAACTAAAAGTTCATGAACAAAGGTTCAATAATATTCAATCAACAAAAACTAATTACAAATGAAAACAACCATACTATTTATACTACAAATATAACCCTAAGAGATAAACATCAAAAATAAAAAGATATGATAACTATAAATAAAAGATTTAAATTATTAAAAGATAATCTTGATCCAGGGGGGAGTATGATGTAGGAGCATCAAGATCAAGATTATCTTTTAATAATTTAAATCTTTTATTTATAGTTATCATATCTTTTTATTTTTTATGTTTATCTCTTAGGGTTATATGTGTAGTATAAATGGTATGGTTGTTTTCATTTGTAATTAGTTTTTGTTGATTGAATATTATTGAACCTTTGTTCATGAACTTTTAGTTCGTTTTCGGGACTTTTGATTACAAAGAATTCTTGAGCCATTTGATCGCTTCCAGAACTGCATCACATTGATTACCGTGGTTTGAATAAATTAACCATCATGCTATGAGTGTCTATTAATCTTTGAACACATAACTGCATATAATAACACAAACATGAATTGAATAAAATGATAAATATCATTTAATAGGTTAACAATAATTTCCCTAAAAGTATAAAACAAAAAGAGGACTATGAATACTCAGTTGGACTAATAGCAAGTGATGGAAATTAGATAGCTTGAGAAATAAGGCACTTACAGGTCTCCTTAGGAGTCAACCTAATGAACGATGACTAAATTAGAACAATGGAGTTAGGGTTTAAATGATGATGTGAGAACTAGTAAGATTCAAGAAAGTTATATTATTTCTCTAGTAAGACCATAATAATTGTTGCATAAGCTTTTCTTTCTCAACCATACTCTTTCTTTACCTCCTCAGTATATGTTGATGGCTGTTTCTTAATTCTAGTAGTACAATCACCAACAACTATTGTTGGTTCAACATATCCAATCCTAAAGGGTGTAAGCAAGGAAGTGTCATTGTCGATAATAAAAGCTTCAAGTCGATCCTTCTAATTACTGAAGTCAGATCCTTCACATTAGCAATGTAGTGGTTGGTTTAGCATATCCAATCCTAAAGGGTGTAAGCAAGGAAGTATCATTGTCGATAATAAAAGCTTCAAGTCAATCCTTCCGATTACTGAAGTCAGATCCTTTCACATTAGCAATGTAGTTGTTGAGTTCATACAAAAGTTTGTCTTTTTTCATCCAAATTAAAATCATATGGATACATCCCGTCCATCTTTAGCATGTTTAGTTGATTTAAGACACTAAAATTACCATAAATTTATATATAATTTCTATTAAAAATTTTAAATTTCAAAGAAGGTGGGTTCAAATGAACCTGCCCTCACCTACTTGAATCTACCCCCAGTATATAAGCCTTTTTACATATGATATAATATAATTTGTAAATTATTTTATCATAATTTATATTTCATATACTACTAAAAGATAAGGTCGGTGGAGGCCCTGTGTTTTAGGTGGTGCTTGTTTTTTCAGAAAAGATCTTCCTGACCTCTTTTGTCTGCGCCATGCAGACGAAGCGCATACGTTTAGGTCTGTAGAGTGTTTGTTTTTTGGAAGACTTTTCATTAAAAAAAGTCTGCCCGTCCTCTTCTTGCTGCAGATCTAAACCCTCCTCTTCTAAGCTCTTCACCCTCTAACCTAAAACCTAACCATATCCTTTCCTCCATTATCATAACACCATACCTCCACCTCCACCTCTAGCCTTCACACGTCCAATTCCACCCCCACCTTCAGCCGTCGCACCTCCACCTTCAGCCGTCGCACCTCCACCTCCAGCCGTCGGTGACCCTCTGATGTGGTCTAAACTATATATATTTTATATTAATATTCCTCTCACTTTTTGGTTACTTTTAATTGAGTTTTACTCCTAATTTGTTCATATTATTATTTTATATATTATAGGAGTCTAGGAGCAAAAATGATGTGTTTTATTTAAATTTGAGACCAACTAGAGCTCAATGTTAAACTGCTAAGTAACTAAATGATTTATATGTTTAATTCGTTTGCAGATAACTTCACGTAAAGGATGATTGAAAAAATGCATGTTTGAAGTTAAATGCCATATGCCTTGAAAGTCTAATTCAAATGGGCCCGGTACACTTGTGTAGAAGCCCACGTGAGAAATAAATCTAACTTCAATAAAAACCCTAGAAGAAAAAGAAAATAAGGAGATAGACGGCCGAAGAAAGAAAAAGAAAAAAAGAGTGCCGTTCATTACTGTCGTTCGAAAGAAAGGAAATCAAGCAAGCTCACAGGCATGTCAAAAAAGTCTTCGATTGATCGTGATTTAATTTAACCAGGCTAGCAGACAGCTGAATTAATTTAAGCTAGCAGACAGACTGCTGAATTATTTTTATTCTTTTTCGATGAACGGTAACTCTGTTTATGTTTCAGTTTTTATTTCTACTTTGATTATGGTAGGCTAATCGTTTAGAACTACCTAGGCGTTGTGATGATTTGTTAACGTTACGTTGGATTTCATGTTTGGTTGATTTTTGCTTATGGATTGTTATGCATGATTAAAGTTTTAATCTTTATTGTTGATTGATGCGTATTACATGTTTATATTTGTTTGATTGATATCATTAGTCCACGCGTTCTTGGTGATTGTCTATGTCACATAATAGGGTGCGTTTTAGCCATTAACTTGCGTTGTGGTTTTTTATGGTTAACCTGCAGTAAAACCATAGGATTAATATTATTAGTTAAACGGGTAAAAAACGTGTAGCTAATCTAGATAACCGTGAGGTGATAGATTATTAATAAGTCGTGGTTGAATGATTTGCTAGGTTTATGTCTTTGTGAAAAGTCCGTCTTAGTATTAATTATCAACTTTGCTTGTTAAATTAATTAACTAGGTTGAAATGGCTTTAGAGTCCGTATCGTGAGATAGGCCTTTAATTTAAGTCAATCAAGCATAATCAGATTAGGTAACTGTGAGGAAATTTAATCTTGTAACTGGTGTGATAATAACTTAATGGTGATACTTTAGGTTTCTTCTCGAAAAGGGTCGAGGGTCCTAGTTAGCGTCGCATTTAAGTGAATATTTTTAGATCCCGGTTCCATAAACATTAAACCAAACATGAGTGATAACTGAAGTTGGCAATGATTCTAGCCTAGGTGGTTTGTCTTCATTCTTCTGCTTTACGTCCGTCTTTAATTTCATCGGTTTCTATTTTTAGTAAGTTTCCAAATTTAGAAAGTTTCCATTTTTAGTAAGTTGCTATTTTTTTAGCAAAAACCCCCCTTTTACATAATCTTTTATTTAAAGTTCGTGTCTATTTAGTCGAGTCTTAATTAGTTTAATTAACGTAGTATATAGAGTCTGTGGGTCGACACCCGGACTTACTTAAGCTGTATTACATTCGACCGGTCCACTGCCGGTTGTGTGTGATTTAGTTAGTCTGTCTAGGTTTTATAAATTTAAAGCTTAGGTGTTTTTAGTGTTTATTTTTATATATATATTTGCACGCATCAAGTTTTTGGCGCCGTTGCCGGGGACTCTTGGTAATTGCGTTAATTAACTTTGTTGAGTCTTAACTGATATACACGTGCTTTATTTGTTTTGTTTGAGTCGTAGGATTAGTTTTATTTTTCTCTGTTTTTCTCCCCATCGAGTCTTTCTTGTTACTTTAATATGTGTGAAATTTGTGGAGGACCTCACTTTACTTGTCTATGTCCACAATATACGAGGTCCTCTGCACCACCTCATTTTGCTAACTCTTTTGGGCATGTGCAGTCATATTCATCACAGGTGGATCCAATTGACCCATTTTTTCCAAAGTCTGATCATAGTGGTCAATTTTTTGATAACAACTCTACTAGGGGTAGTGATGGTGCTTTAAGTAGGATAGAAGAGTTGGTGACCCAGTTAGTTGCTAATAAAGTAACTACTCAAAGAACGTTAGCAGGGTATGATAGCTTCTTGCAGAGCCAGTTGATGATGGAAGATACTAATAAGGCTCTAAAGGAGATCATGAGGAGGTCAAATGAAGAAGAGGAGTTTCAACATGAGCAGCTGCAGCAAAAATCAGGTAATGATAACTCATTTTCTGCATTCTCTTTTGAATCTTGTAATATTATTTCTGAACCACAAGATATTTTACACTTGTCTTGTGAGGATGAGGTTTTGCAGGAATTCCAAGTACAGCCGGAGACGAAAATGGACACGTCAGTCCCACCTCCAGTCTGTCAGGAAGAGAAAGTGGAAACGGACAAGTGCGCGAGCGTGAAAGAAGAACTAATGAAGGTGCAGGAGGTCATGAACACTAGATGGCACTTACTAAGTTCAGGGGAGAAACTTCATTATTTATCAGAAAACGGGAGGCTTACGGATGAAATCGCTAATCTAAGGACGACAACATGCGAAGCCGATCAAGAACCGGATAGCTTCACTGATGATGAGAAACAAACAGTGGAGTATGCCGAATCAAAATTGGATGATGAAGATGATCTTTTCGAAACAGGTAAGTGCTCTGACCAAATTTCAACTTGTTCTGATATTCCTGAACTATTTGAATCTTCATGTGATACATTTGAATCTTCGGATTCTTTTGATATTTCGCAATTGTTTTGTGAGTTTGATAATATGCAGGAGGTACAGGAGGAAGACGTGAAGGAGGTACCAGTTCCATCTTGGGAGGATGAGTTTGCTGCTGAACTGGTGGACCTGCCTTTTTATGAAGATGGAGAATTCGACCCACTTGGCGATTTGAAGATTCTCGAAGGTTTAGCATACAATCAAACGCCAAGTGTGGGGATGAGTCAAGAGCTGAATGAGCCTGAGAATGAGGTTAGAAGATGGTCCATAGGGAGGAAGAAGCCGCTGAAGTTTAAGAACGACCAGTCTTCACGATACATGCAGCGCATTCGGTTCATGCCAGGTAAGTACAAATTTTGGTGGTCTGACCCATTTGAAGCTTTTAACTTTATTTTCAAAATTATTTTCAATTCTGCTTCTAACTTTCTAAACGTTTTTGTGGACCGAGTGGAATTGAACGGGTTAGATAGGGTCCAGATCAAAGAGAAACCTCCTGATTAAGTTCAAGTGTGGGGAGGTTTCTCATTGGTTTATATAGTTTGTAGAGTTTGTATACTTAATCGTTATCGAGTCAGTTTTTCTTTTATTTCATTTCAATTTATTTATTTTACTTTATTTTTGTCGAGTCAGTTTTACGCTCTGGTATTCTTTTGTTTGTTTTTACAGGTTTAAATCATTCTCACCAGTACTCAATCTCCATTCGGGTGAGTTTGTATTTGTGAAGACGAAGAGGAAGATCTCGAGAGTGTCGGTGGAAGCTCGATCGCGACCGAAATGCTATACGATCGAAGCTGCAGTTGGAATGAAGACTTGGAGCTTACGCGTTTCACAAAACCAGCTAAGTCTTTTCCAATTCACCCTTCTATCTTTTATTTTTGCATTTTTTTTATTTTTATTTTTAGCTGTTTTCTATCTCTACATTGAGGACAATGTAGAACTTAAGTGTGGGGATGGGAAATAGTCATTTCTGAGTCTTGTTTGTCTGTTTTGAGTCTTATAGAGTCTTAAAAATAAAAAATTGAAAAAAATTGAAAATGTCTTTGTTTAAGTTGTGCACTTTTAAATAAAAAATGATAGTAAACTGATTGGGGTTTTCAAATGAGTTGTGGTTTTTAAAAGAAAGATGAATTTGGATAGACTTTTGGTAACCCAATTAGCTGAGATGGTTTCCCTAAGTGTAATAATAGAAAGTTAATTGTCGTGAATCTCGTGGGTGTTCATCTTAGGAGGATAGGAAGGCCTTAACTAAATTAAATTAGGCACCATTGTAGGCTTTAGAACTTAAATAGGTTAAGGGGTAGTGCCATTTTAGGATTTATAACACACTTCTTGTGAAAGAAGTGGCGCATCCGCAAATAAAATGTCCACCGGGTATAGTACTGAAATGCGCTCAAAGTAGCTGCTAAATAAAAGAGCTCAAAGAGCCAAATAAAAAAAAAAAAAGAAAAAAAAAAAAAAAAGAAAAATATAAGGCAAGTGATCCAAGACCTCATGTGCTCTACCTCCGGGATAGCGACTTGGATACGACACCCCTGGGTGAGGTGATCTTGTTTTATGAAAAAAAAAAAAGAATAAACAGTCTATACCCACAAAATTCATCCATCAAAATCCACCCTAATATGGCACTAGTTTTTAACTTAGTTAAGTTCTTTAGGTTATTTTGGTAGGAAAACCTTTTTGGTTTATCCTGTGCCTCGTCAAGCATAATCGGGCTAACTTGTTCTTTCCTCTGTGTGAGACCTTATAGATAAATGATTTAATTAAATTTAGATTAAACATAAGGGGAAACTTAATTGGCTAGTGTTAGGGTGTTTATGTAAACACACCGTTGTTTATCTGGATTCGGTTCTTGTTTATGAAACTGTGATGAAATGTTGAAGCTTTAATTAGTTGTGATTCTATGTGCATGCTTTTTCAGGGACGAAAAAGGTTAAGTGTGGGGATATTTGATGTGGTCTAAACTATATATATTTTATATTAATATTCCTCTCACTTTTTGGTTACTTTTAATTGAGTTTTACTCCTAATTTGTTCATATTATTTTATATATTATAGGAGTCTAGGAGCAAAAATGATGTGTTTTATTTAAATTTGAGACCAACTAGAGCTCAATGTTAAACTGCTAAGTAACTAAATGATTTATATGTTTAATTCGTTTGCAGATAACTTCACGTAAAGGATGATTGAAAAAATGCATGTTTGAAGTTAAATGCCATATGCCTTGAAAGTCTAATTCAAATGGGCCCGGTACACTTGTGTAGAAGCCCACGTGAGAAATAAATCTAACTTCAATAAAAACCCTAGAAGAAAAAGAAAATAAGGAGATAGACGGCCGAAGAAAGAAAAAGAAAAAAAGAGTGCCGTTCATTACTGTCGTTCGAAAGAAAGGAAATCAAGCAAGCTCACAGGCATGTCAAAAAAGTCTTCGATTGATCGTGATTTAATTTAACCAGGCTAGCAGACAGCTGAATTAATTTAAGCTAGCAGACAGACTGCTGAATTATTTTTATTCTTTTTCGATGAACGGTAACTCTGTTTATGTTTCAGTTTTTATTTCTACTTTGATTATGGTAGGCTAATCGTTTAGAACTACCTAGGCGTTGTGATGATTTGTTAACGTTACGTTGGATTTCATGTTTGGTTGATTTTTGCTTATGGATTGTTATGCATGATTAAAGTTTTAATCTTTATTGTTGATTGATGCGTATTACATGTTTATATTTGTTTGATTGATATCATTAGTCCACGCGTTCTTGGTGATTGTCTATGTCACATAATAGGGTGCGTTTTAGCCATTAACTTGCGTTGTGGTTTTTTATGGTTAACCTGCAGTAAAACCATAGGATTAATATTATTAGTTAAACGGGTAAAAAACGTGTAGCTAATCTAGATAACCGTGAGGTGATAGATTATTAATAAGTCGTGGTTGAATGATTTGCTAGGTTTATGTCTTTGTGAAAAGTCCGTCTTAGTATTAATTATCAACTTTGCTTGTTAAATTAATTAACTAGGTTGAAATGGCTTTAGAGTCCGTATCGTGAGATAGGCCTTTAATTTAAGTCAATCAAGCATAATCAGATTAGGTAACTGTGAGGAAATTTAATCTTGTAACTGGTGTGATAATAACTTAATGGTGATACTTTAGGTTTCTTCTCGAAAAGGGTCGAGGGTCCTAGTTAGCGTCGCATTTAAGTGAATATTTTTAGATCCCGGTTCCATAAACATTAAACCAAACATGAGTGATAACTGAAGTTGGCAATGATTCTAGCCTAGGTGGTTTGTCTTCATTCTTCTGCTTTACGTCCGTCTTTAATTTCATCGGTTTCTATTTTTAGTAAGTTTCCAAATTTAGAAAGTTTCCATTTTTAGTAAGTTGCTATTTTTTTAGCAAAAACCCCCCTTTTACATAATCTTTTATTTAAAGTTCGTGTCTATTTAGTCGAGTCTTAATTAGTTTAATTAACGTAGTATATAGAGTCTGTGGGTCGACACCCGGACTTACTTAAGCTGTATTACATTCGACCGGTCCACTGCCGGTTGTGTGTGATTTAGTTAGTCTGTCTAGGTTTTATAAATTTAAAGCTTAGGTGTTTTTAGTGTTTATTTTTATATATATATTTGCACGCATCACCCTCCGACCGAGTAGCTTTTCTTAGGGGGTTTTTTAAATAATTTCTTGTTGTTTGAACCCTTAAATAGTCGGTATAACAAGTGATCGAAATGAAGCAAGGTAAATGAACAAAGTGTTGATCTGAAACTTCTCCTCACTAGTTAAGTAAAACGATGTAGAAAGAAGTGATAATATAAAGATCAAAAGAAAAAGAGATGTCTGTTGACCCTGTAACTTAATGTTTTAAACCATGAAAGTTAACTATTATTTTATTACTAAACTCTTTTACGTTTTTATACTTTCTACAGGATTTGAAGCAAGCAGTCAATTCAAGAGTATTGTGAAATTGTATATACAAATAATGAAATTATTAAAAATTACTCTTTCTTGTTTTCATTTCTTTATGTTGTTAGTTAATTATTTAACATAGTTTAAAAATATATTAAAAATGTGAAATTTAAAATATGTTATTAGTGGTTTTATGAATATTAGTTTATTTGTATATAATTATTATTTAAATTTCAATGGTGAAAAACTCTTTTAAGTTTAAAATCGGTTTATATAAATATCAGTTTATTCCAGCAGACTGCAGAAGATAAAAAAAACAGTCTTCTTCTTACAGACTACAGAGGTTTGGTCCACCTCTTCTTCTGCAGATGTAGGGCTGTAAACAAACCGGACGGACACGGACAAGGCTTGTCTGTGTTCGTTTGTTAAAGTTTTAAGTTGTTCACGAACTGTTCGTGAACAAGTTCCAAACAGAAAAATTTGTCCGTGTTCGTTTGTTAAGGTTTCAAAGTTGTTCGCGAACGGTTCGTGAACTTTGTTCATGGGCACAAACGGACACAAACGGACAAAACGGACACAAACGAACGTTTGACTAGAAAATATTGACAAAACATTGTTAATTTTACCATTCCACAACCAAAATAATAAATTAACCTTGGCCAAATTAGACAATTATCCAAAGTTAATTAACATGACAACTAATCAATAAGTCATAATTATCCCAAAAAATATCCTTAACCACGTCAACACCCAAGAGACCAAGATCTCTAATATACTGGGATTGTTTACAATAAAGAAAAATTAGATTAAAAATGATTTAAAACACAATTTTTTTTACTAAACCTTATAACCTCAATTAATCTACTATATCAAATTAGTATCTAAATAAGCCATTTTGACTTGATTAAGCTTATTTGAATAAAAACTTCATATACAACAGAACCAAATAAGCCTTAAGAAGCAAATACTACTATTAATCACACATTCATACCAATGATGCATAACCATAATTTGCTTCAAACACAGCAAAAGTAATGCTGCCATGACCATAATTGCTTCTATAAATGTAAAAGTATTCACCTAAATGATAAATATAAAATCTAAAAACATAACGACCTACCGAACTTAAACGAACGAACACAAACAAACTTCCCGCCGAACGGTTCACAAACTGTTCGCTGAAAGTTCGGTTCATTTACAGCCCTATGCAGATGTATGCAGATGTGGTCCGCAGACCGCAAGCATTTTCCTGCACAAAAAACAAATAGCACCTTAGTCTCTCACACTTTTTCATTTTGAAACATTTAACCTCTCAACTTAATCTTGACGTATTTTCAACTTTGAGCATCGACTTTACCTTATTATCATTTTGACCCCCTGACGACTTACCCCTTTAACAATTTTGAGCTTCGACAGTGACTTAATTTCTAAGTTTGAATATATCTTTGACTTTGACTTATTTATAATTTTGACTATAATTTGAATATATCTATGACTTTGACATATAACTTTAACATTTAAGTTTAGATGTATCTCTGTTGTTTAACGATTTTTTTTAAAAGTAGGGTATTTTTAAAAGTTTTGGTAAAAAGATGGGTGTTTCTTGGAAAAAGTTGACAATGGGGTACTCGCCCTTCCAAAGGGCGAGTTCTGTAGCATTTTTAAACATGCCCGACCAAGATTCCTGGTGCTTTGTCCTGTACCAACTACTCGCCCTTCACAAGGGCGAGTTACTTCATAAATCACATCTACCAGCTGCTTTTGCAAAGACACTTCAACACTCTTTAATACAATATTTAATACATTGCAACACTTTAATATAGGCTGCCAATTTTTGTACTACTCGCCCATGTGAAGGGCGAGTACTTCATGCTTTTAATCTGGTGGTTGGGAGCTGGTTATGAGCTGGTCGACATTTAAAAAAAAATTAACTTCTTTATATATCATCTCCTACCATTTGCTTTCTACAATACAATTTCTCACCATATCAACCATCACTTAACCAATACCACAATCACATCTAACCAAAAAATGGCAGGTTGGGGAGTTACATCGGGTCCTTTAAACAATGAGTTGTTATTCCTGGGTGGTGAACATAGAGCTGCTCATTATTTTCAAAATCCAACAAGTGATGCAGGTATAATACGTCATATACGAAGGGATGCCAATTTTTGGAGATCATTCGGCAAAAACCTATCCACCCTAATGTTATGACATACTTGGAGATTGCAGGTTTTGCTGGTATTATTCAGTTTGATAACCGTAAGCTAGATCGTGGTCTCATTACGGTTTTGTTTGAGAGATGGCGGCCGGAGACCTACACGTTCCACTTACCTGTTGGAGAATGCACGGTAACCCTTCAGGATGTGAAAGTGTTATGGGGTTTGAAAGTTGATGGTGATGCAGTTTCTGACACTGATTTAGTGCTAGCAAAACATTAATTAAATCAAAAGTTTATGCTTTTAACATGTTGTACATTGACAGATTATTCTACAAACGGTCACAAAATAAATTTGGTTGCTATTTACAATCAAATAAAAATAGAGCTCCCTGAAAATCCTACCGTTGATCAATGCAAGAAACGTGCCCGGTTAATAATTTTACAACTGATTGGGGCAACTATATTCCCTGATAGCGCTTCCAATTGGGTTCATGCTAATTTTTTTATCACATGTAGATAATTTAGAAGATTGCGGGAAACTAAGTTGGGGGAGTGCTACTTTAGGCTTTAGCATATATAGATAACTATGCAAGGTGTAACATCCTGTTTTTTTTTTTTTTTAAAGATAAAGTATTTGAAACTAGTGTTTCAATAAAGTGTTGAATGAGCAACTAATGAGTAAAACCGTGAATAAAAGAGAATGTGATGTTAAAACGAGTATTAAACATTGTATAATAATTATTGTAATAATACAAAATAATAGAATATTATTAATTCGTAAAACGTAAATCAAAGAATACATAGATTAAGGTTGTTAAAGTAATAATGCTAATAATTGTAGAATTAAATTCTTTATATAGGATGAATTGTTAGTGAATGATGACCGGTAAAAAAAAAAGAAAACTTTTATGGATAAAGATGCAAGTATGTTACGTGGATTTAAAAGAAAGAAAATGATATTAATATGTAGCCACGTTATGCCACAAAGCTTGTAACTGAGATGACACGTATTAGTCCCTAATCATTATATTTCTTATATGACGGTTTACGTTGGAAATAAAAGGAAGTTAGATGGCATGAAAAGGGAGATAATTGAACAAATACTTTTACAATTATGGTAGTGTGAGATTTAAGAAGTTTCGGTAGGCTTAAAAGAGACGAGCTTGCATAAAAAAGTTAATAATTTATCTTTTATACCAGAGTTAGCAACTCTAATAGATAAGTACATAAACTCTTAAAAGTATACATGATTATTTGTTATGTTCCGTATGATTAATAATATCATTATGTGTTTGATATATATTAGTTTGGAACATATATAGATCGGTGGGTCTTAAATATTTATGTGATTATTATTGTTGAAATATATGACAATAAATAGAGACGGTGGTCTCGGCGAATAAATAGAGACGGTGGTCTCAATAAATAGAGACAGTGGTCTCGGTGAATAATTAGAGACGGTGGTCTCAATAAATAGAGACGGTGGTCTCGGTGAATAAGAGACGGTGGTCTCAGTGAATAGAGACAGTGGTCTTATAAATAGAGATGGTGGTCTCGGTGATAATTAGAGATGGTGGTCTTAATAAATAGAGACGGTGTTCTCGGTGAATAAAAATAGAGACAGTGGTCTCGGTGAATAAAAATAGAGATAGTGATCTCAACAATAAATTAGAGACATGTGGTCTCAGAATTAAAGTGGAGACATGTAGTGTGTACTTACTTAGCTATGGCTAATGTGATATTCATGTATACTTTCAGGGAAGAAAGTGGAAGGTGACTGAAGACCGGACTCGGATCGACCAATGGAAGTTACATTTGTTTAAATAAAATTTGTATTATATCTGTTGTAATGACTGTTTTGTAAACTATATTTTATAGTGAAAATAGTCACACGAGTGATTAGTTTTGGATGCATATTGGGACCTATTCTGATATGAATTGCGAGATTGTTACATATAAAAAAAACTGGGTGTTACACAAGGCAACAAAAATGACTGCTAGGGATGTTAGCGGTCCATTATCTTTGTTACAGTTATGGGCGTGGGAAAGGTTACCTACCATTGCTCCTATTCATAACCGTACTATTAATATTGAATTACCATATGGTGCAAGGTATGTTAAAATACACATATATTTATTATATAGTATTACCGTTTAATCTGTTTTTTTTGAAATTGTTATACAGATGGCAAGGTGAGGAACTTAGCTATGTTTCAACGACCCTGCATTGCTTGAGCACGTATCGATCATCATTACATTCGTTAAATAATAGCATGGTACTAAAATGTTAATAATATTATCTACAAAAACTATTATTATGAAAAGTTTAACTATTGACTTTATATTTTATATTAGTTTAACTGGACACCGTATGTTGATATTATCGGGAGTCTACCGTCAACATGTACAAGTGGTCATTCATGTTGGATCAGTGACACATGTCTCATTTGTTGGGAAATTGTTGAGCCTCACTGTGCGAGTAGGATTTTAAGGCAATTCGGAATGGTTCAACCAATCCCCACAATTGTAACATTGAGACGAGATGAACATGTTATCATGTCTAACTTAATGTTATTTCTAGAGGCACGGAATGAGCCAGTTTTACAAAATGCCTGGAAATGAAATGGTTAATAACTTGGTGGGATACTACATGAACTTTTCACATGCTGATCATGGAGCTTGTCTACCAGCTCATGTGATGGAAAATCCAGTTCATGTTAAACTTTCACATGTCCCTGAACAGTTACCTAGAAGGGCCAGAGGACGAAGAAGAGGATGAGGAAGGGTTAATGGCCAGGGTGTTAAAGATAATGCAGGGCCGCAAAATATGGGGAATACAAGGAATCAAAGCTTTCATGGGTTACAAGACTTTGGATCACCACAATTTAGTCCTTCCTTCAATAAAACTATTTTTTGGTGCTACCCAAATTTATAATGAGGCAGGTCCCTCGACAAATTATGATGAGCAGGTCCCTTAACTAATCTTAACGAGGCGGGTCCCTCAACTAATTATGTGTCCCATGAACCAAACCTTTTTATTATAGTCCATTACCATATGTCCCTCAATTCCAAGAGACTGACGATGTCGTTGCTCGGTTTTCAAATGTTACAGAATGGCGGATGGCCATTTGACTTAAATACTAAAGCAACCGAGTTAGGCGAAGATTCTCAAACTCCTGGTCCTAGTCAGCATACTCAAGGCTTTTGGTCAAACATTAATGTTCTGTAGTTTTATCTATTGTTTTATCATGTTTAGATTGTGTTAGACATTTCATGTGGTTTTTATGTTTTGAATTTAATTTTTATATTTAAAAAAATATGAAAATTATTTTTAATTTTAAAAAAATACGAAAATTAATTTTAATTTTTTAAAAAATACGAAAACAATTTTTTATATTAAAAAACACGAAAATAAAATTTAACAAAAAATGTCGAAATTTTTTTAAGATTATATATCTTGATTAAAAAAATCATTAAATTATCACCATCAACTACTATAAATATCAACCTCTATCTCACATTTACCATCACACACTTATCTCACAACTTCATATTTTTCATCATACCAACAAATCATGTGCAACTTCCCAGATTTTTTGTATCCTCGTGCAAGATTCCAGCTTAGATCCGTAAATGAGCATGGCCAACCAGAGGTTGTTGAAGAGTTTTATGCGGACAGACCTGAGATTTTAGCCTGAAAGTTTACCATAGTGGTTGTTTTACTGGGATGCCGGGTAGAACATACGATTATGCTAGCCTAACTTTCATTGACTTTCTAAAAGTCCATGAGTTTACCGTATCTGAAATGTATATTATTTATCTAGAATTTGGTTATGGGTTTACTCTTATGAATTTATGGTTTTATTTTAAAACTCTGGACAGTGATCTCGATACCAGGTTGCTTCCACTGAGAAATTTTGAAGATGTAACAATATTAACTTCATACATTAGAGTTAATGGGTTACGGGAGATTGAGTTGTATGTTGTAACATAAGAGTTAAATGAAGATACTAGGAAAGACGTAAAAAGTGGAACTTGGCGAGCACATGTGCGAGAAGATGCTCCAGTTTGCCGTAGACTTTTTTAACTAATAAAGTAGTTGTGCTAATGTTATGACCCGGTTTGTAGACTTAATTTAAGTAGTTTTCTATTTGACTATCCTATAACGCTTTGACTTAGTTTAAGAAGTTCAATGATGTCCAATAACTACAACAATATGAAAGTTTTACATGATAAGTAGAATTAACAAACACCCGAACTACAATAAAAGACATTCTAATATTTTTTCTTACAAACTGATTATAATACTAAAACAACAAATAAAACATACATGTCCTCATGGTTGAAAGTTTCGACACGTATTCATGTTATGACCCGCTTGTCTACATATGGTACATATACATACAACGGTTCATCTGGATGACGAACATCCATCTCATTATGTATCCTACGGGTGCGTCTCCTACCCTGTTTCGTTGTAAGCCTTGATGGATCTGTTCTAATCCTCTAGCCCGGGTCTGTCCAATAATCAGGGTGACGAAGCGGGTAAAAGTGACCATTATACTGCGCCTGATAAACTACAGTGGTGTACACCTGGTGCACGGTATTATTAGGTGATACGCCCCCCTGTCGACAAACAACAATTGCATGGGAGCACAGGAATCTCAGCATTTGCCACTTACCACAAGTGCATGTTTTATCATTAAATTCCATAGTATACACATTTCCTCCACCTTCTTTGTTTTGTAGCCTTGACAACACCCTTTATCTTGCCTCTTGGTGATGACACTCTTTATGACATGTTGCTGCCCAATGAGATCACGAGACTAAAACAAACGCCATAAGCGAGGGGGTAAAGATGTGTTGCAGTTTGTAGCAATCTTGTTGTGTTTTCGATATTGTTCAATCGTTTTCCCAAAAGTGCAATTAATAATAGCCTTTATTGGCATCAACCTTACTCCTCGCAGAGTGTTGTTAAAACTTTCCGAAATGTTTGTTGTTAGGTTACCCCAATGACATTGACTTTTATCATGTATGATCGTCCATTTTCTTTCTTTGATTTTTTTAAATACTCCCATGCTTCCAGATTAAGAGTTTTCATTTCTTCTACAAAATATTCATACTTCCTTTGTTGGGTGGTGAATCTGATTAACCAACAAATCTTTTTTAAACAAGATACCTTGAACTTTTGGATAAAGTTACTGCGAATATGTCGAAGACAAAAACGATGAACCTCGTAATTTTTCATATCTTCAACAGCGTGCATTACAGCAATAATCCATTTGTGTCTATATGAAATAACAAACAATTTTTTTTCCCGCAACAATAAAATTGTGATGTGATGCAACATGGGACCACACATGCTGCAAAAACCAACTCCAACTTTCTTTCGTCTCTTCATCGACAATGGCATAAGCTACCAACAGTACGCAGTTGTTTGCATTTTTGCAAACCGCAATTAACATCTTTGCACGGTGTGATCCCTTCAAGAAAGTACCATCAACAGAAATCATAGGCTGGCAATGCTAGAATGTGTTGATTACCGGACCAAATGCCCAAAAAGCAAATTTAAACGTATGATGCTGAGATGAACTAGTCGGATGATGTAACCATTCCACAATAACGTGGTTAGTTTCTTGTAGTGCATTGATGTACCTTAGAATTTCTTCAAATTACTATCCCAACTACTATATAACATCTCAATAGCAGCTTTTCGAGCTCGCCACGCCTTATTATATGATACATCAACATTCAAGGTGTCTTTTATATGTGCTTAATTTGCTTGACGGGAAATGTAACATCTTGGCGAATAAAGTGGATGATTCGAGTTACAATATCTCCACTTTTCAAACCTCTGTTATTGTTACCAACGACACTACCATAGCAGTTGTGTGCGTGCGTCAAATCATCTTTTGATTTAAAGTACATGCCGACACATATTTCTTTTGTTTCTTCATTCCAAATATTTGTGTAGTCTTCATCGTCAAAATTAGCAACTTCATAATGTCTTAATTCTTGGGGTCTGCAGAGTATTTCACCTCCCTGTAAGATACTCCTTGATTAACCGCAATATTATGGTGTTCTGCATTTTCGTACCCGTCTTCATTGTCGGTTGATTCATCATGTGGCGGGTGCAATTCTGTAACTTCACTTGTTTGTGAAATATCATCATCTGAGTTGTCAAAACCTCTGTGGTCATCGACACTTAGATCAATATTTGAAATATACTCTGCGTCAAAATTGCTTGACACACCGGCTTGATGATCGTGTGAAGTTACATTGCCACTTAAAAAAGTAGTCATTATTTCTTCGGGTGCTGTTGATACAGATAAAACTTCGTAGAAAATCCATACAACTTGATTGTTGGACTGCCATTACTGGCTCTAAAATTATGTGAATATGTCGAATGAAATTTTCCACATATTCTGTCAATTGATATAATACTTCAAGACTTGAGTCCCTAAAAATTTCAGATTTTGAGGAAACCCTCCATACGTGTTAAATAATTCGAATTTCAAATGAAAACACCCTCGTTGAAGTTGAAGACAACTGTAAACGAAATCAACAAATGACTCGTATGACATTTTTTTGTTGAAGAACAACAGTAGTACTTCTAGTAGAAGCATCATACATAACATTTCTGTTTACAAATGAAACTTCACCACCCCAGTATAATTGACAAAAATAAGGTTTAGACATGATGAAAAATAATTTCAAGAAATTTGATTGGTTATGGGTGAGGGTGTTTGGTTTAGTAGAGGTGAGGTCAAGGTAGCTGGCTTCCAAGCCACTGCACTAGATGCGCATGTATTTTTTGAATGAGTATGAATTGTATATGAAAATGAGTGAGAATGAGTAGGTTTTATATGTAAAAAAAATGTTTTTCTTTCTAGACATTCAATATTCACCAACAATCCTAATTCGTGTTTTTCCTATAACTCGCCACTACCATTGGCAAATAGTACAAAATTAATCACCAATAAATCATTGTTCAATCAGTGTTGCTTGTTGTTGGTCAAAAAAGTAAAGTTAATGCAGAACTCGCCCTTGTGAATGACGAGTCGTTGGTATAGGACAAAACATCAAGAATCTTGGTCAGACACGTTTAAAAATGATACAGAACTCGCCCTTGGGAAGGGTGAGTACCCCCATTGCCAACTTTTTCCAAAAAAAAACCTCTAGTTTAACCAAAACTTTTAAAAATACCCCACTTAAAATACGTTGTTTAACACGTGACATATTACAAGTTTACACCATACAAGCGAGACATGAATTTTTTTATTAATATTTGACTTGACGGAATCATATACATGATACCTAGCCGTCTCGCACGACCCGATTATTAATAACCGACAAAACCCATATAATAAAACACCACTTTTAAACTCGGGTCAATATGACTCAACATGCCAGATTGGAATCGAGAGAACAAATCTCAATTTCGGGCATACAAGAAAATATCTACGACCCATACAAAATATCTAACTAACCATACATAGTTACCATTACAGTTAACTAACCATAGTGAAACACAACCCATGGTTAAGCCACGTTATTCGAATGGCAAGGAGCGCACTGCGCACACGGAGCAAACTAACAAACCCTAGTTTCATTTCATCCTCTATATAACTACAACGCCATTATCGCCATCTTCATTCACCTTTCAATTTCAACAATTTCCTCATTTTTCTGTTAACAAAAATGGCCGCTGCTGATGTCGAGTTCAGATGTTTCGTCGGAGGCCTAGCATGGGCCACTTCCGACCGATCACTCGAAGAGGCTTTTTCTCAGTACGGCGAAATCATCGATTCGAAGGTCCGTTTGTTGCAGAGATGTGGTTTGGTTCAATCACTATTCTGACAAATCTGTTACTGTTACTTTACACTCGTTTGTTCTTCTTCTGTTGTTACTGTTTCTGTTACCTTTACTGATATCTAAAACGGTACGTTCATCCTCTTTTGTGTTATGAGGTGGCGATTTATCGATTTTACGATTCAGTTTTGTTTCCGTTTGTGATTGTGTGTCTAATAATTGATGATTTGTGTTCAGATTATCAATGATCGTGAGACTGGTAGATCTAGGGGATTTGGATTTGTTACGTTCAAGGATGAACAGGCGTTGAAAGATGCGATTGAAGGAATGAACGGTCAGAGCCTTGATGGACGTAACATTACGGTGAACGAGGCTCAGTCTCGGAGTGGTGGTGGCGGTGGTGGAAGACGTGAAGGTGGATATGGTGGTGGAAGACGTGAAGGAGGTGGTGGTTATGGTGGAAGCCGTGACGGTGGTTATGGCGGAAGCCGTGGATACGGTGGTGGTTCTTATTCAAGGGGAGGTGGTGGTAACTGGAATTAGATGATAATGGTTATTGATGGCTTTTTTTATTTTGAGCTGTTATCGTGTATTTGATTTTGGTTCTGATGTATGAATTATGATCTATCATTTATGCACACTTCTATTTTAAGTTTCGAAGTTGTTTTTATGTGTAATATGTTATTGAGTAAATTACACGGTAGGTCCATAACTTTGCTACATTTTAATCGTTAACCAAGGGTGATATTATATACATCCTGTAAGGAATCATATTTGATGTTTTTTACATCAATTGAATCATCTAGCCTCAATAAGATTCTCTTTGGTTTAGCGGTAATAAATTCATACAAGCTACGTAATTGTATTGGGCAATATGATTTTCATTGACGTCAATCTAATCTAATCTATTCATAATAAACAAGTATAGAAGTTGCCACGTGGCAATCTCTCATCTTCTTATTTTGTCAAAATCCCGCCCAACTCATGACATCCATTTCTCGCGGACCTCTTATGGGTATCCAACTTTGGACCCGTATCCAATGTGGCACCTTCTTTGATGCTATTGTGTTTTCAAACCCTAATCGTAATTCCTTCGTCTCACCATTCCTTCATTCTTTAGACTCGTCGTCTCCTTCGTCTCATACTTCACCTAATCGATTAATTTAACCTTCTTCCATGTCTAGAATCGTTGAAATCCTAATCGGTTTTCGTTACGATTTCACATTGTTCCATGTATCTACCTTCAACAACATATTTTTAGATTGTAACAATCGAAGATTGATTTCGATTTTCGGAAACCACCAATCTCAGTTCTGAATCGCTACAAAGGTAAATGTTAATTTCTTAATCACTTTACGTTTCCATGATTCGTCACATATGTATCTCTTTTGATATTACAGTGGTTTGAGCATCGATAAAGTTCCCAATCAGTTTCAACTTCATCACAAATTCATCTTCGCCTTTTGTTTCAGTTGCAATTTCATTCCTTATTATATGATTCTATGATTATGTTTGGTGTATATATGCTTTTTTTTTTGTTTCACCATTCAATTTGATGTTGCTAATCTATTTTACCTATAGCATTGATTGCTATATTTTGAGCTACACACCAATTCAACAATGTTAATTTAGAGTTAGGATGCAAATTCTACAAAATAGTCATTTGACAGTGCATTACTTAATGATGGTGAAAATGAAATTGAAGAAGTCTAAGAGAGTTGACTCTTTTGATATTGACTTTATACGAGATTCATATTGTTACTGTTGGAAAATTTTGTATAACACAAAAATATTTTGTGAAAAATACAAAATAATATATTAATTGGTGTTTAAATTTGAAGTTAATGTGAGTTTCAACTCATTATTTGTGTTGAATATATGTTTCAACTCATGGTTTATGGGTAATGAATGAGATGCTTGACTCATTTTACCTATAAATACCAAGGTGAACCTTGGTTAGAAGACACATTAATCTACACCAAATAACTCCACTCTCTAAATCTCTCTCAATTTCTCTCTAAAGAACTTTCAACATATTTTGATTATGTTCATGTTTTTTTTGGTATAATTTGGGTTGTGAGTCAATCCCGGCAGTACATACTGCTTCGGCTGTTGTACCCTGGGAAACAAACGAGTTCTCTTGGGAGACTCGGAATTTGTTTTAAGGGACCCGTGTTGAACACGAATCCTCAGTCATGTTTATGCTTCTGCTTCTACTCATTTCTTGTATTTATTAATTTTCACGTGTAATCGTATTGTAATGTATTTGTTATCTTTATTTTCTTTGTATTGTAAATGAATATATTTAAGAATTTTGTGTTTTTGTACGAACGGTTCCTACAATCTTAAAACAAATTTTTTTTAATCACCGTTCGTATTTAAAAAAAAAGTATATAGTCATTGTTCGTCTCTCAAAGTTGGACTTAGAGAACTTACACTTGACTTTCTTCTAGAACCGGATTTTATTTACAAAGAAAGTGGTTCAATTTTTACCATTTGTTGGTTTTGATTGAGTGTAATTTTGTTTATGTATTAATGTTTTTGTAGTTTTTCATAAAACTTGACTCAAAAGTGGTTTTATTTTCATTAATATATTGTGTTGAATGCTTCAAGGTGTTAAAACAAAAAGGTTGAAAATCCAATTTTGTTTTACCTCAAAGGTTTCGAAACCTTATGTGGTTTCAAGATTAAAACTTTGAATTAACCGTTTGTCGGTTCCAAGATTAGTTTTCATATGCGTCTTAAGAATGGTTATGCTTGTGTACGCATCTTATGAAAACCGATATTTCTTATTTGCGAGTAAGAAATCGTTCATATGTGAAACTTGTGTTTTAACATGTGTGTTAAAACCTAATGGTATTCTAATTAAGTATTAGAAGAGATTCCTTATAATATAATCAATTTGTATGGTTTAGTATTAATCTTTTAAATTTAAAATCGTTTTTTTAGAAACAAACGATGAAATCATTATTCACTCGAAAACGTTGACAATCATGATCATTAATTATGCGTGCTTTACAAATGACCATTATATAAAACTTTTCGTTTCAAAACATTTTGAAAACGTTTTGTTGGAACCTTTCATTACATGAAACCATATGCTTAGAACATTTGATGTAGACTTTTTGTTGACTAATGTGCGTGTTAGAACCCATTTACTTATCTAGCATATGTGTTAGATATGACCTAAATTTTATGGTCTAAAAGCATCTTATGTAGGCGTTTATTCTTAACATGTGTGTTAATGATAAATTTAAATAAGAGTGTTTTATGTAAACATCTTATCTCTAACGTGTGCGTTAGAAGATATTTATTCAATAAAACTATTTACAATTTTGGGTATTGATTTCCGTAATCAAAACATAAAATTAAAATAGTTTATTTCGAAACTGCTAAGTGCATGTTTTGGCAAAACTAAGGTTTGGTTTAGAATGAAATAAACCAAAAGTTTACATAAAGTGTTAAAATATAGTTTGTTACTCTTGTGGAAAGTAACACGTCATAAAGCAATAATAGATTCAAGTTGATTATTTGATGAAAAGATAAATCTTTGTTGCTATGAACATATATAATTGTTCAAATACTAATACTTGTGAACATTTTACTATATAAACAACATGATGTTTTATATCAATTTTGTGATTTTTCAAAGTGGGAGTACCACTATGGGAGATCAATTTATGATTGTTCAAAGCCCATATGAGTCAAGGATGAAACCTTTTGAGAAAAAGAAGGAAAAAAGTTTATGATCCTAGATTGAATGGTGATATATGTATGTTTGTGTAACTTACATATTAGACTTTCTAAAATATTGAGATTTTAGGATGTTGAACAACTCTCATTGTTTGTTTGAACTATGAGATGAATGTTTTGAACGAATATTGAGATATTCCTTAAAAGCTGTGAAGAATCAGAATGATGCATCTTCTGTTCACATGTTAGAGTATTGTAGTCTAAAGCATGCTAGACTAGTACTTGTTAATTATGGTGCTCTGAGGAGACTATTAATGTGAAACATTCAACTCATATACAATATAAAAGTAAAGTTGTCTATAAGACAATTTGAATGACGGTTGTCATTCAATCTAAGAAAAGTCATATAACTCATGGAGAACTCAATTTTCTAGATTTAACCTAGATGATAACTTAAAAGTATTTAAGTTTGAGATGGTTGATAACAACTTATGACAAGGCATGCGTTGCTTTAGTCGGCAAACAAGCATTGACGACATCTTTGATACAAGACGTTGATCTTGTTCAAATCATGGATGTCTAATCGTATATTTAAACATTTTCTATCTAAATGCAAGAAATGTGGGGGGAAGCCATTTGAGAAATGGTATTTGAGAAGTTTTCTCAAACCCGTATCAAAAGAGAACCTTTTGTTGAGCCAAATATAATGCAACTATGAGACCGAATCTACAAGCTAGACTCGAAGGTCAATTGGTTAGATTTAACATCTAATTACTAATGGCATGGATATGCTAGGCTCGAAATGCATTTTAAAGACAAAAATGTACCTCAGTTCGAGTTGATACTCGGGGTTATAGTCTTAAAAAATGACAAAAGGCAAGATTAACTTGTGAGTTAATAACACATCATAACAACTCATCTCAACTGCAATTATCTATACTGACTCGACGGAGTCATAGATAATGGTTTTGGATCCAACAACATGAGAGACAGAGTTGTGGAATGAGACTAAAGCCCATGAAAGATGGTATATGAAGGAAAACCTAACTTAGTTGACTGGAGATCCCAAGATCTAAGTTCAATAGGACAACCTACTCATATATCTAAGGGTGGTCACTGTGGGGGCATAGTTAATATATATCAGTCGATATATAAGCTAATATGTATAAATGTTTGTACATGTCCTCTTAAATTATAAAGGGAGCTTAAATACTTCCTAGTCCATTCCTATAACAACAGTGACACGTTGTGAGGCTAAGCATACCATATGGTTAATGATTTGCGTAATCATAGTAACCTTAATGCTTTTAATGATTTTTAGATAAATCACCTATGTGAAAGAGAAGTGGGGTCGCTTCGAATGAAATTGTGGGGTGCGCAATTTCTAGAGCTTTTGCAGAACCAGGCTAGTGTTCCATGACCATAACGGACACGACAATGAGGGTTTGACCGAACCAGGGAGAGTGTTGTGTGAAGTGTATTGTCATCTCCATAAATGGTGGTTGGTTCAAGGACATCACGTCTACCGAACCACTAGGAGACTAAGTATGCATCACAACGGAAGGTTCAAAGGTAACACATACCTATCCGGCAGTACTCAACCGCTGAATTATATCTAAGAAACTTGTATGTAACGATCAATCTGGATTGTTGGAATAATATGTGAAAATAAGTTTTCACATGAGAAAATGAGGTTTTCATTTGAGAAAATGAGATTTTGTCTTTTTCCCATGTGGGGGATTGTTGGAAAATTTTGTATAACACAAAAATATTTTGTGAAAAATACAAAATAATATATTAATTGGTGTTTAAATTTGAAGTTAATGTGAGTTTCAACTCATTATTTGTGTTGAATATATGTTTCAACTCATGGTTTATGGGTAATGAATGAGATGCTTGACTCATTTTACCTATAAATACCAATGTGAACCTTGGTTAGAAGACACATTAATCTACACCAAATAACTCCACTCTCTAAATCTCTCTCAATTTCTCTCTAAAGAACTTTCAACATATTTTGATTATGTTCATGTTTTTTTTGGTATAATTTGGGTTGTGAGTCAATCCCGGCAGTACATACTGCTTCGGCTGTTGTACCCTGGGAAACAAACGAGTTCTCTTGGGAGACTCGGAATTTGTTTTAAGGGACCCGTGTTGAACACGAATCCTCAGTCATGTTTATGCTTCTGCTTCTACTCATTTCTTGTATTTATTAATTTTCACGTGTAATCGTATTGTAATGTATTTGTTATCTTTATTTTCTTTGTATTGTAAATGAATATATTCAAGAATTTTGTGTTTTTGTACGAACGGTTCCTACAGTTACCTTAGTCAATTTTTTATATAGAAAACAAAAAATTATAGCTTTATTATGCAGACTTTTTAATTTTCTGCTATGTAAATTTGTGGGAGTATATTTCTTGCTTACTGATGTATATTCCTCATATATAACGTATTGATACTTCATAAAAACATAATGTTTTAACCTATAAGCGTTTTGATCCATTCGTTGATTAGACCGGACCCTTTTGTTTTGCCACTTAAGCTAGCATTCTTCACCAATAATTTTGTAACATCAATCATTTTAGCCATAATCTTACTAATTTGAGTTCGTTTGAGTTGTCTATATGGATCTATCTCATGGTAGTTATTATGTTTTTTTTCTCTGTTTGAGATTAAAAAAAAGGATCTTATAAAACTCCTACCTTTTAAATAAACCTTTCAAACTTTTATGGGTCACGGATCAAACTTGGATGTTAAAAGGAAGCTCCCGATAACATGTAAGTGCATCTTCTTAAACGTATTGCTTTCCAATATTTTTGCATGTTTGTGATATCACCAAATAGGTAATGTGTTTTACATGTACAATAAGTCAACCGGTTAACATGAATGATGCGGTTGTTGTTGATATGAATGCTTTTGATGACATTATTATATGATTCAAGTTGTCCATACATCACCTATGATGAAAATTGGATGTGATAACTTTTAAGTTACTTGTTCTTAGTTGTTTCGTGCAAGCGGTGCTTGGAAGAAAGAGAAAGGAGTTGCAGGCTTAAACCCACACTTCAATGAGATCAAATAAGCTCCACACAAAGGGATAAAAGTTACAGCACCTGCAACTAATGGGTAAGGTTCAACTTTT
Organism: Tagetes erecta; assembly: GCA_030867185.1. NCBI lineage: Eukaryota > Viridiplantae > Streptophyta > Magnoliopsida > Asterales > Asteraceae > Tagetes > Tagetes erecta. Next base: position 13,126,996 of record CM061490.1, read on the forward strand.
ATTCTCGCCTTTTCAAGGCACGTATGCTAACGTTGCAGTCAAGATATAACTTGGTGATATGGAACAACATGGTGCTTGCACCGTTTATGGTTTGCATTTTATGCCATTGCAATAAGATATGAAAGGCTACATTTCTAGCTAACTACGTAAATTGTGTTAAATGAAGTAATGAAAATTTACATATGCTCATATAATTGAGTGTTATGCCATCCATTTAGAACTTTGATACTCAGTTACAAGTTTATGTTTCAAACACCTTTTATTTACAATCCAGATCTTCAATATGTATGCCTTAGTGACGATGAATCAAAAGGACAAGGAAAAAAAACGATTATCATCATGGTTATATGATATGGTCATAGTTAGTTAAGTTAATCGATTATCATCAAGTAAATTGTATTATGCTTATTTTTCGATAGTAGTAATATCAAGAAATAAGATAATGAAGAGGCGATCAACCATTTTCAAATTCCACATATCAAGTCCCTTAGATAGGAATGGCTTCTTCACTTGGATGGTAGGTACACTATCTCTATCACACTACTAAAAGACGAGCTTATCTTTGCTTATTCAGATACACTATCTCTATAACACTACTATGATCGAGGTAATACACGTAATTGCGGTTTCGTCTCATGGTTATTTGCTTTCATTTAGAGTGTTTAAATGCTATCTGATTCTTTCTTGCTTAGCCTTTTTTACTAATTACACGAATTTAATTATCCAACCCGTATACTACACGGGTAATAACCTAGTTAGAATCATATAGCCTAATACGATTCTTATTGGTAGTGATTTGATTGGTAAATTGTTAACCTCATACATTTCATATTGCCTGATACGATTCTTGTATACCCAACGTTAGTTTTTTCAAATAAAAAAATTACAAACTATCTACGTGTACTTTTTTGAATTCAAGCTATTATTTTTAACAATTATTTAAACTAGTCAAACCCGAACGAATCATACGTCTTGAAAAGCAAAAAAAAGTCGGTGTTGAATGATGTGAGGAAGAAGATGTTACACCCGTGTTCGGCTACCAGATTTAAGCCAAGAGTATTATCCGTAAGCTATCCACACTAATCCATTAAAAAGTTGGAAACTTAGGATTGAAATATGTTATTTTTGTGGTTAGGTAATAAACTAATTAGGTTCATAAGTTGCTTAAGTGAATTGCAATTTTGTGTTTTTGCAATTAGATATTTAATAATGTCAAATTGTTTTTTAGTGTTACTTCCTCCATCTCATTTTAAATGTTTATCTTTTTTTTTTTTTGTCCCAGTTTAAATGTCTATTTTAAAAAATAGAAGTGTAATTTCCACTTTTACCCTTAATTATTTGACATAAATAATGAGATTAATTTTATGTTAAGGGTATAATTATCAATAATATAATTGTCATAAATAATATAATATCTCTTAAACTATGTGTTTTGGGTCACATGACAACTAATATAGGACGGAAGGAGTATAACATTAATTGTTAATATTGTAACTGTTAAGCTTTTTGAAAAAATATAATTGTAACTAAAAGATAGATAAAAAAGACATCCGTAATAGATTGTCATGATAATTAGGTGGATTACTTAGTTAAAATTTAATCATAAGGTAAATCACATTCTAATAGTACCGTGTATTAGACATTGATACTAAAACCCTTAACCACCTGTACGCTATACGCTAGAACTAGATACTTTTTTTATATAAAGCCTACCTATTCTCACACCCTTTATTTTCCGCACGCCCAGACGCCACGCTATGGCCATAGCGCTGCGCTTGGGTCCCTTTTTTCCAATCAACCTCATACTATACGAGGAGAATGCTTGTCTAGGCCTATGCGCCGTGCTTTGGCCATAGCGCGACACCTGAATCCATTTTTGCATGACCATTATTTATTACTTCACACTCACACTCACATTTGGTTTGAATCAATTTATCGTTCTCGTTTTTTTTAACATTTTCACTCCCACGATCGGTTTAAATCAAAAAATCGTTATTGCTTTTTTCATATTAAAATGTCCTGGATTAACAATATCATTTCATTGAGTATCTGGCACCGTTATTCCAGATTCTTACAAAACCACTATTTCAAACATGTGGAATCAACCAGCCTACAACACGATTCAGCAGGAGGGCGGGGTTGTATCGGGCTTTTCATTATCGTGACAATGCGGTGCAGTTCGACTTGAATATCTCCATGGAGGACCTTTACGGTTATGGTGATGGTGGTGAGCCATTTGTTGAAAAGAACTACGGTGGCAATGCGGTACAGTTTGACTTGAATATTCCCGTGGTGGACCCGTACAGTTACGGTGGTGAGGTGTCATTTGTTCAAAAAGACTACGTTGACGATGACGAGCCATCATTTTTTCAAAAAGAGTACAGTGTTAGTGGTGAGCCGTTAGATGATGAGAAAGGCTCTTACCTAATTATAGTTTCGTTTGAGACTGACCCGGTTTTTAAGTCACACGAAGAATTGGTTAATTGAGTGCACAATAGGGGAACCGAACATGGTTGTGTCATTACCATTAAAAGAACGAAAGAAAAGGGTATCTGGTTACATTGCAGTCTTGGTGGACAATATAAGACTATAGCTACGAAGAGAAGAACTGGTAGCAAGAAAACTGGTTGCCCATTTGAGTTGAAAGGGTCATTTGTGTCAAAGAGAAGTTATTGGAAATTGAAGGTGAAGAACCCGATGCACAACCACTCTCCAATTAAAAACCTTAAGGGTCACGCGTATGCGAGGAGGCTTTTCATGGATGAGAAAAAACTGGTTGGTGAGCTGACGGAGCAAGATATTTCTGCTCGTAGCATCTGACCGGTAGGGAGACCGATTCCTGATTGAACCGGTTCAACCGGTTGGTCTGATCCGGTCTTAAAAACGCTTACTTGATTGTATTTTTGTTTCCCCTTCTATGTTAATAGAAGTTAATGGGCTTGTTAAAATGGCCACATAAGTTTTGATTATCTTATATGTAGACCAATCTTTTTACGAACATTTGACCGGTTAAAAAATGTCTTTTAACCATTCAGCATTTAGAAGGTGCTAAATGATTTAGTAACTTCATATTCCCGTTCATCTTGCACATATTTTTAAAAGTTACACTAAAAATCAATATATTTCTTTCTCATTTTCAATTAAATAATACATTTTTATACATTTATTATTATTTTTTCTATTTCTTATAATCATACCCGCTTTAGAAAAATCTTAAAAATTTATGAGAGTGAACAATGGTTTCTTCAAATATACCAATGAACAATTAATTTATTCAAATATACCAATGAACAATTAATTTCTCATAATTTTTATCTCTTCTTCACTCACAATTACTTTTAAAATTTATTAACCCCGCTCATAACATTATACCTATCCAAATTTGAATGCCCTTAAATATCTCTACTGGTAGAACATATTATCGGTTAATATGTCAACGAACTCGCAGAAACTCACTTGTTTTACACTCGTTTTTATCTTCACTCGGCCCTTGTTCACCCTTTTTGTTTTTCTATGCGGTGCACTGGGGTGATAGATTCAAAAATGACGTTGGGTGGTGCGCTATGAGTTTAAATTGAAAATCGACGGGAGTGGTGCGCCGCGGTGCTTAGATTCGAAAATCAACGTCAAGCGAGAGGCACATTGGGGTGCTTCAATTGGAAAATCGAATTCAAGCGTGTGGCGCACCGGGTTCTTAGATTCGAAAATCGATGTCGAGAGCGTCGGGGTGTTTAGATTCGAAAATCGACGTCAAGCGAGCGACGCATCGGGGGTGCTTCGATCAGAAAAACGAAGTCAAGCGGGTTGGCGCGCCAGGTTCTTAGATTCGAAAATCGACGTCGGCGCTTGTTGAGTTGTTTAGATTCGAAAATCGACATTAGGGGAGCAGTGTAAAAAATCGACGTCTGGCGAGTGGCGCCAGATTTTTAGATTCAAAAATCGACTTCGGGCGGCGCGCCAGGGTTGTTAGATTTGAACACCAACATTAGGCGGGCGATGCGTCGGGGTGCTTAGATTCAAAAATCGAAGTCAGGCGGTGTCAAAAACCAACCGGCACGCCGTGGTGCTTAAATTCGAAATCGACGTCAACGAGTTATGTCGAAAATCGACGTAAAGTGGGTGGTTCGCCTGGGTGTTTAGGTTCAAAAACCAACGTTGTGCGGCGCGCCGGCGTGGTTAGATTAGAAAATTGACGTCAGCCGGTCGGCTCGTCATGGTGCTTAGATCAGAAAATCAACGGGCGGAAAGCCAGGGTGTTTTTATTTAAAAATTAATTTAACTAAAATAATAAAAGCTTATCTAGAACCAAATAAAATTTTTCGTTGTTCCATACTTTTTTTTTAAATAGTCAAAACCATCCTGAACCAAATGAAAAAATCTCATCTTGTCTCATTTCAAATTTAAAATATCTCATATTAATCCATAATGTGATAATGGGATAGATGGGTTTACTTTACCATGAGAACCAATAGTAATTTCATATGCACTTAACTTAACGGAAAATCTAATGCCCACCGCTCCAAGAACTAAAAATGTTTTTTTTTGAACAGCAGCAATATCAATATATTAAAAAAGAAACCACCAAGTAAAAGGTACAAATCAAGAAAGGCCATAGCAAAGACTAGACAGCCATCGCATCAAACTAAACAAAAACTAACCAAACTAAAACATTTTTATGATGACATATATGTAGACCATGAGTTCCACATAGAAATTCCATTCTTCTCTCGGTTGTTTATCCATAACAAGCTCCATGTTTTGACGTCATCAACCAATCGATTTATATTCCATAGCTTGTTGAAAACCATATCGTTACGAGCTTTCCAAATGACCCACATAGCAGTTATGAAGATTAATTTGATTTTCTTTCTAGCTGATGTAGTTGTGTTGATGTTGTTGCTATGATCCAACAGACCTCTAATAGAATCCACATGAAATGAGGGTATATTGCACCATTGAGATAAAGATGACCAAATCATATTTGATCCGGGACAAGAACTAAAAATGTTACCTTGTAAAATAATATACCTCAAACCTGTAAATTTATAAACAAACCACACAGACTATATCCAAATAAGATTGGCCATTTTCAATGAACAAATTCAAACACAGTTACTATCAGACAAGCATATACTCATCAACAAACAGTGTAAGAACAAAACGTTCTAGATATACCAACTCCACTGCAAATTCAGTTATATACCTATACCCATTGTTTCACAGAAACAAAAGTTATTATAGCATCCAAATCTCCGTACCATTTGCTGACATGTAAAATACCCGACACTGTCATAAACTCTACTCAGAAAGAATGGTATGAAGAGGCAATGAGCTCTCAATTTCCTTACTCTCAGCAGCAGCATTTCTCTCTGCAACAATCTTTGACATTCCAAACATCTGCATGATGCACAAAACTACAATTGCTTACTAACACTGTTTATAATCAGGTCTTCATACATCAATAACCTGTTTCGAGGGTGTTTGGGATTTTGCTTGTCTAAACTGCTTATTCTGATTATTTATTAGTAATCAGATTAAAGTTGCTTGATCAAAAAGTAATACAAGGATGAGCAGTTCAATAAGGAAACCAAACACCCTCGGAAGCTTAAGGCCCTTTTGCATACAAAAGCAATATATTATGCCTCGAAAATCAATTCTAGCAACCAGCTACAAATATAGCAACGAACTACCATTTTTCTTTTTTTTTCTTGCAAATTTTAACCATCTCGCTAGTTTAACTTTTATCTTTCCAAACAGAACTTTTTAGTTTTACCGATAATAATATGATTTTGTTATTAAAATGGAGTAAAAATAACAAAAGGGAATAAACTAAAACCACGCAAAAAAAAAACAACCAAAAATGACATGCTAATTGCTAAACTGATAATAAGGCAAAATGTTCTGGTAAACTTGGTAGTTGGTTGCAAGAATAAAGAATTAGTGACTAATATCTTGCTATTTTATTTTTATGTAAGCAGCACTTATAAAAAACAAACCTTAGAAATGGTTTTCTTGAAGCAGGTTTTATGTTCATCCATGGAAGCATGAACAAACTCATCAATGTGATCTTTAACATCTTGCAAAAAAGTTGCATCATCAGATTTCTTCTTTCTACATGAATCCATGGCTGGAGGTGTAGCAGCAGGAGGCTGGGTTTTTTCTGTTGCCATCTTGGTAATGCTGAATGTGCGTAAATATTATGAAAATAAGACAATCAGTTTCATCGTAGATTATAATAAAACAGTAAGTAGTTTTTACATTTAGAGAGTTAGATAAATAACAGTAAGAATAATTTCTAATCTTATGCATCTCGCAGCTTGATTACATGTGACAATTTCGACCCCTGTATTTGATTTGTTAATGAGTCAATCTGAGTCAAACCGGTAAATCAACAAAACTAGCAAAAGAGAAAACCGGTCAAATGGTTGTACATGCCAACACTTGCCTAGAGTGTACTTATATTACATACATGATACAACCACCTAAACGACTCTATAAAACAATTATAATGCTTATTTAAGCCACCAACTATTTATAAAATATGAAAAAGCAAGAAAACATTAATCCCATCCAAAGGTAATCCAACCAAACATAACACATAAAAACTGTTTAAACAATAGTCAGATCATCTACCCATCTTTTCACATAATCAACTGAACTTGGCATATAATCCAAAACACGAATATAAATTTACAAAACTTACAGTTCAAGAAAGGGAAATGTCAACCAAACGTCCAAACCAGTAAACCACCAAGTACATGGCCTCAACATCCCATAGTGCATCAAGTCATTAGTCCGGAGGCAACAAAGATCAAGAAAGTGTTTGTATGTAAATCTAAACTAAATATTGTTAATTCATGTTTGACAAAAACTGATTATGATCATGACTTTATGATCATTTAACGTCAACATGACTAACTTCAGAAAAACAAAAACGAGCTGGACTTCTATCAGCCAGCCCGCTTCCTTAGAATAATATAGTGGCAGCGGAGACCTAAGTGAAGTGGTACAGGTACAGATACATAATTATCTCTAGATTTAATCACTTGCTTATCGAAAAAATCTGATTCTTAATCTTCAAGTCATTATCATATCAAAACACACATCCAAATAACCCATAAATCAATGTTTTATGGGTTAGTGAGTGAGAGCAAAAATGTTACCACGTAGGCAGTCGCTGTGGTCATGCTCACACTCACTAAACACTAAACATGTGTAAGTGTTTGTTTCAATGTGAAACTTAACTAAAAAAAGTAAGGTGTATTGTTGTGATAGGTGAATGAAAATAAAAAGAAAATCAAAACGTCTTTCCCTCGCCCCACACTTGTGAGCAGCCTCATCGAGGCGCACTCACGCCCTCACAAGGGAGCGGTGTTCCCCCTCGTGACGAGCTGAGGTAGCGCCACATAACACATGGCCTAATAAACCTCAATTTAAGTTTAAAGCAGAATTAGAATCGAGACACTTGAAATCATAAGATTAAAGTTAGTCATAAAGATCTAATAATTTAACAAGTCTTAAAGAATAAGACAATCAGAGCAAGTAAACATGTACAACGAAGCCTGAAATAACTAGAGAAACGAATTCATGATGTTATCTCTCTTGATGTTCATATTTAAAACTAGTTCTTGATGATTTAGAACATTATAAACCATAAACAGAGCATAAACTATGCAAAAGAGTATCCAAACAAATTATGTTGCTTCGCCCTAAATCACAATGGTTAGGAAATAGAAATCACAACCAACCGAAGCAATTTCAACGGATTAATCAGATGAAATACACAAATTTGAATAGAAAACACTTTTTACATCGATTATGAACGTTAATTTGTTCGGTATATTTTATTTTACATTGTAACATCATACACAAGCTATCGAACAAATTTCAAACCCTAGATGATCAATACATGCAATGTCCAATAGAATTGACTTCAAATTGTACCGAGATTTGTAAATTATTGAGTAATGGAAGGGATTGAAACGTACCGTATGAACTGTGAACGCGAAGAACAATGTAGCGGAACAAATTTACTATGTGCGATTGTTTTCTTTTCTTTCACGTAACCTTATTTTATGGCTTATACAAGTCGGTGAACGTGCCAGTTTTGGGCTTTTATGAACCAGTAACTATAATATTGGGCTAAAGTAGGTAAGTGTTATGACACCGGCCCGTTAAAGGCTACAAATGAATCAAACGTTCGACGAACAGTTCATGAGCCGTTTGGTGGGAAGTTGGTTTATGTTTGTGGTTTACCAAACAAACGAACAATAACAAGAAATTTTGTTTGTTAGGATAAACAGATGAACATGAATAGAGTATGTGTTTGTGAATGTTCGGTAATGTGTTTGTGAATGCTTGTTTATTTTTGGATAATTATTGTTAAGCACTTTAGAATAAATTATATCTTTTTTTATTAACAATGACTTTTTTGTATTTTAAAGATAACTAGGAATTTAGCCCGAGCCGCGCGTTGCGGCGGCTTCAAACATAAAATTGAATAGTAACATATGTAACACTTACTATAATATATATGAGAGAGCCACTGCATGGTAACATAAGGTTAAACGAAGACGGTATTTAGACTAACCAAAAGACACGAAAGGTTCATATCAAATCATCATAACCCTTAAGATATTCATAAAAGTTAATAAAAAAACCTAAAATAAGGCTGTGAGTTTTTCTAGCATATTCTTGTTTGTGTTACACACAATCAAAAGAAACCAACACAGCCCACCTGATAGCAAACACAATTACCAAACGCACTAACAACAAAATATTACAATTTATCCACCAAAAGCGTATAATAACACTACTACGTTCAATAACAAGCAAAAAAATTACAAATTAGAGGCTGCAATGTGACAACCGACCAATGGTTAAGAGATATCTCTAAATCTGAATGATTAAGAGACTACATTTTAATGTTACCTCGTAACCATTCTGACTTACGGGTTGTTTCTTTCAACCTCTTAATGGTTCAGATGTCTGAATAATTCAACTCTTAATGGTTAAGCCTGTTTGTCTCGCGAGTAGATGTCTTGATGGTTCAAACATTTGCCTCTGAATGGTTAAGCATTATACAGAGTCTGAATGGTTAAGACCTCTTATCTGAATTGGTCAGACATTTGCCTTTGAATAGTTAAGCAATATACTAGCTCTTAATGGTTCAAGCCTCTTAATGATTCAGCACTTAATAGTTCAGACCTCTTATTGGTTCAGCACTTAACCATTCAGAAGTTGCCAAACAGCCCTTAGGGATATCTTTTAATCATTAAGAGGCTATAAACCATTAAGAGGTAAGAGGCTTACCAAACAACTCGTTCATCGGAAAGATAAACCCAACTTGGAAATCTGGAAGTTGATAGAATATAGAGTAAATAGTTGTTTATTTCAGCTTTTTAATTGTTAAAATGTATGAATTGTTCAACACTTAATGGTTCAGATTGTTTGTTTCGCGAGCAGATGTCTAAATGGTTCAAATGGTTGTCTTTTAATGGTTAAACATTATACTGAATCTGAATAATAAAGACCTCTTATTTAAATTGGTCAGACATTTGTGTTTGAATAATTAAGCTATATGCTAGCTTTTAATGGTTCAAACCTCTAACTGGTTCAACATTTAACGATTCAGACCTCTTACTGGTTCAACACTTATATCTTCAGAAGTTGATAAACAACCCTTAAATATGTTAGATTTTTGTTTACCTTTTCAATTGAAAGCTAAAATGAGTATTACCCATCTGCAAGACACGTGACTAAACTTAACCCTTAAAGCTAACAACCATTAACCAAAAGGACAAAATTTTTTTTTTATGAAATATGAATATAAAATACCTTGTTATTATTTCTTTAGTTTAAGGATGAGAGATGAAGTTTGTTAGATCCTTTTTATTAATAGCAACTCTATCATATTATTAAATTGCATCAACTACAATCATGTATGGGTTTCTACTCATAACCTTCGATTTAACCAACAAAAATTGTAATTTACTCTAAACTAGATTTAATATCCGTGTGTTATACACGGGTTGAATATAAATATTTTTAAAAAATTATAACTATTATATTTAAAAATTTATAAATAATTTTGTAAATTGTTATTAATCACAAAATTTTGTTTTTATTAACTCACTTACTCAATTTTCTCTCTCAACCTTCCTTTTATAAAACAAATTGTGTTTTCTCCCCAAATAATTACCCCCTAAAAACCTTAATTTATTAGATAGATTTTTTAAATATTTTAGATTTAATAAAATAGAAATTTTGGCTAGAACTATTCATCTAGAAAGCAAGTTTCTTATTGATAAAGTGGGAAACTATGTCACATTCATTCTTTTGCTGTCAAATGATCCTTCAAACAAATGTGTCATCGCAGGAGTGAACATTGTTCAAGTTACCGGAGGTATCGAGTCATCTCAGTTGACCGATTTGGTGGGAGTGAACACTGCTCAAGTTAGAGGAGGTATCGAGTTATCTCAGCTTACCGGTTTGGTGGTGCTTAAGTTCAAGTTAATAGGTTTAAAGGTTTCTCACGGACCACTGACCCATACGATCATCTTCTTTTCACCATCTAGAGGAAACAAACGGTTAGGTTAACTTAAAAATTAAAATAGTTGAATTGCAAATTCAGTTATGCACCTAAAACCCAATATTTCACCAACACAGCATTATTGTAGTATATAAATCCCTAAAACATCTAAAACTACAGTAACTACCTTATATCAAAATACTATGCTTCAGCATTATGGTAAAACTTTACTCAGAAAGAATGGTATGAAGAGGCAATGAGCTCTCAACTTCCTTACTATCAGCACCCGCATTTCTCTCCGCAACAATCTTTGACATTCCAAACATCTGCATTATGCAAAAAACTACAATCGCTTACTAACACCGTTTATTATCATGTCTTCATACATCAATAACCTGTTTTGAGGGTGTTTGGGATTTTGCTTGTCTAAACTGCTTATTATGATTATTTATTAGTAATCAGATTAAAGTTGCCTTTCAAAAAACAAAAAAAATATAAGCAGTTTCAAAAAACAAAAAAATAATACTATGCATTTGTTTTTTAAATGAAAAGAAAAAAAATAGTGTAAAAGAAGGGAAAAAAATTCACGCAAAAAGAAAACAATGACATGCTAATTGCTAAACTGATAGTCTGATAACAAGTAAAATGTTCTTGAAAAGAAAATGGAAGTTGGTTGATATTTTGGTAAATTTTGTACTTAGTAGCTAGAAACATGAATTAGTGAATATTATATCTAGCTATTTCATGTAAACAACACGTAATTATCATGATGAGGTATAAAAAGTTAAAAACAAACCTTAGAAATGGTTTTTTGGAAGCAGGTTTTATGTTCATCCATGGAAGCATGGATAAACTCATCAATGTGATCTTTAACATCTTGCAAGAAAGTTGCATCATCAGATCTCTTCCTTCTACATGAATCCATGGCTGGAGGTGTAGCGGAAGGAAGCTGGGTTTTTTCTGTTGCCATCTTGGTAATGCTGCATGTGCGTAATATTAGGAAAATACGGTTATCAAATATACAAGAACGTAACTTCATCATAGATTAAGATAAACCAATATAAACATTTAGAGAATTATATGGATAACACTCTTGACATGCGCATAAGAATAACTTCTAATCTTTTTGTTTTTATCTCACATCTTGATTAAAGGTGGCTATCACAACCCCTATACTTATTAGCGGGTCATTTGGGTAGGATCAAATTAGTAAAATCAACAAATTAGCTAAAGATGAAACATTTCAAATAGTTGAATATGCCAAAAGTTGCGCCTCTGTGTTCAAAATATTATATTATTTATTTAACACACCAAATATTTTAACAAATATAGAATAACAAGAAAAAGACTGAAACAACCAAATTTCATTGACAGACTTGCGGAAGTATATAAAAAATTAAACAATTTTGGTCCCAAGAAATTTCGTTTTCATAATTTGTAAGACACGTCTAAAACTTTAATTTTAAACCTAACATTACTAAACCTGAAAATCAAAATATGATAAGTCGCAAGTAGACTTATCAAATAGTTCATGTTCACTTAAATTAACTTTACAAAATGATGAAGCATCATCACAAGATTTCAAATTTGATTACAGAAAACCCGAACATGAACAAAAGGGTAATTGCTTTTCATAAAAGTTTGGTTGAGACTTAATATTCATCGTCGTTATTCTTGTGATTTAGCTACACAAGTCTACATGGCCATGTTCATATCCTGTGTTGCAGCTCATGCTCTTAATATATGTCAAAACATGATCAAACCATAGCAACTCATGCATTTTATCATCTAGTAGACTCTTCCCAATATCATAATACCTTATAAATAATCAACAAAATACGAACAACTCATGTCTTGATCGCATGTGCATCCTTAGCAATGAAATCATGCATCAATATTTAAATAACTCACACCTTAGTTACACAAATGGTTCTTCGCCCCACTTCAATTTACAACCATAATGTTGTTACACACTCAACATCGTACACATACTATAAAATAACTAATATGACAGACTCTTCAACGACTATTTTAGATTATTAGATATCGAAACTTTACGAGCCTTTCTTATATGCAGATTTGACCGCCAACTCATGTTTAGTCAATTCGCCATACATATTTCAAAAATCATGTTTAAATAAATCACAAAGTTTTATCACAAGTATCCCGATACACCTATCATTAGTTGTGGTCTAATTCAAAACAAAAAAAAAAAAATCTTTCAAAGTTATTGCATTTCCAACATATACATAATCACATTAAATTTCATTGAACATGTTTACACATTTTATGAATCTGTCAATAACACCACAATCAAATCTCATAACATGGATCCAATTTTCACTACACAATATCTCTTTGTCATGAACCTTAGATCCTACTTTCACATACAAGGGTTTACATACATGTCCAATTTATCAATCAAACTAATACAAATCAAGGATATTATGCACATAAACAACTTGAAACCTTATCGAGATGGTAACGAGCATGTAGATTAAGGTTATTAACAAAATCAAAGCATTAAGAACCCTAATTTTTGCATAAGGACAATTACACACTACTTAGGGTATGAAATTTCAATAGAAACTAACCTGATAACCAAAATTTGGATGAGTTTGAAGTAGAAATTGAAAAAAATTAGCAATTTGTGGTATAATCTCCCCACTCTTGTTGAAATCGTCGCCGCAGAAAATTTCTCGAATTAAACCCCTTTGAACTTTGCTTCCACGTTCTCTATTATTATCTTCATTAGCTACCCTCAGCTTATGATTGTGTTTATTAATAACCATAAACTTATGAGTATTTGTCAATGATACTTTATCTTATTCAATGCAATAAGGATTTTACTAATAAATCCGGGGTGTTAAGATTGGTAAGCCTCCTAGCGAGGTTTTACCGTCGAATGCAAAACCACTCACTGATGTTAACGTGAATCCGGCTAAGATAACAAGTCTAGACGTTATGGAGCGTGAAACTTTCTATTACGAGGTTATGGTACCCCAATTAAATCATTTGCCGTTCGAAAAAAAAAAACTTGTAAATTTACATTAAATTTTTGTTAGAGTTTTACCATTTTTACCAAATAATAATACCCTAACTAGATTTTTAGAGTGATTTATCATATCATTATCCATACATTTATAAACATATTTTATTTACCTTGTAATTTAAATCAAGAGTAAAATGAACACAACAATCTTACTATATGCTAGGTTTATAAGTGTGTGTTCGTGTTGGAATATGAAACCCTAAGCATCCAAACAATTTCATTGTTCAAGTGTGATTTGATAAGTTTGAATTTTTTTTATCAACTTTGACCAAAATTGACTTTTGTTGGCCCCATGGCCTGTAGGTGACCAGCTTGATGTATTCATGCTTGTTTATGATCATTTAGGGTTGTTTGTTTCACCTCTTAGTGGTTCAGTTCGGTGCTTAATCATTCAGATTCGGCATTCAAATCGTTTGTTTCATAAAAAAAGAGTCTATGAATGGTTCAGTTAAGTGTTGAATGGTTAAGAGACAGAAAGATGTTGAATGGAACTGAATGGAGCATTTACCAAACTTACTTTTATATGAAGTTTTACCCCAACATCTCTCCCATTGATAGAGCCTCTTAATGGTTCAGACCTCTTAACCATTCAACACTTAATGATTCAGATTTTACCAAACAACCCCTTGGACAATGTGATCAGTCGAATTCTAACAAATAACATGTATGTTAAAGATTTAAATTTTATTAATAAAGTTACTATTTCTAAAAAATCATGCCCAATAGCACGATTTGGGTAAAGCCAACTCTACCAACAACTTTGAGTATTCATATAAACATACGTAACTCAGACTTAGTGTGAATCATGCTCCTTATGCAAGTTCACAATACTTGTAGCAATAATGTGACTATCCTTAACAAGTCTAGGTGATCAAGTATCAACTTAAATAACTAGAATCCCTTACTAAAAGCATCATCATCAAGTCATAATGACATCCAATTCACAAGGTATTCACATAACACAAATGAAACACATTACATGTCCATTTTTAGATTTTTTTTTATTTTTAGCTAGTACAGAACCCAACTCAAATGATTCACACTAAGTATTGCTTCCTTACCTATTAGATTTGGGGCGATTGAGGACATAGTGGTTTGTGGAGGCCCTTTCTTTGGGGACTTCCAATGGCGTCTTGCTTCCTTACCTATTAGATTTGGGGGTTTGGGGTTGTATTCGGCAGTATAGGCTTCATCCTACGCATTTGTGGCCTCGAGGGCCCAATCTTGGGTGCTTCAAGACCACATTTTACGTGACAGTGGTATATGTGGTATGGATTCTGATTATGGTTGTGCTTTGGCTTGTCTTCGTGATACGATTCCAAGCTATGACTTCGGCGGTTTCACTAAAAAGGACATCACCCCCCTAAAGCCCAACATGAATTGGCGAGTGCCCTTTTTAGTAGGATCGTACAAGACATGGAAGTACACTTTGACATGACCATTAGACAAAAAGCTGTTTTTGAGTGTCTACAAGCACCACATGCTCAAGACTTTCTTCTTGCTATCCCAATTGATGGGCTAGGCCAACATATGTCGTCAATTGAGTATCGAACTATTCTTAAGTACCGCCTAATGGTTCCCATTTTTCCAAATGATGAGATATGTCATATTTGTCGCAAGGCGTGTTTGGACTCATTCGGGGAGCATGCAGTACATTGTAGAGAGCTTCCAGGGTTTAAGTACCGACATGACTTAGTGAGGGATGTTCTTTTTGACATATTCAGGCGAGCCGGGGTTTCGGTTAAGAAAGAAGCACCGGTGAATTTCTTGACTGACCCGTCGGAAAGTAGATCTACACTTAGACAGGCTGATATTTTGATATTTGGATGGACAGGAGGTAAACATGCATGTGTGGACTTAACATGTGTTTCCCCACTAGTGGGCCTGGGAAATGGTGTTTTCAGGGTGGGTCAAGCTGTTTTAAAAGCTGCTTCTTGCAAAGTGGCTAAACACGAGAAAACATGCATTGACAACCACACGTATTTGTTCCATTTGCGTTTGACACCTTTGGTTTTCTTGCACCTGAGGCTGTGGAGGTACTTAATCGAGTCCAACGGGTTATGCATAGCTTTGTTATGACCCCGAGGTCTATGAATGTAGTGTTTAAAAGACTTGGTTTTGCTATCCAAAAAGGGTTAGCGGCGCAGCTTGTTGCCCGTTTACCTTCTATTTCCATGTAAATCTATCTTTATTAATATAAAAAAACGAAAATATTTATGGTCTAAACTCAAATTAAGTTGTACAAGTCTCAAATTTTAACTACACTTGAACTTACGTATTAAGTTCATTTCTTATTTTATGACCTTTAATTGAAACTTAGATCAACTATTTTTAAAAATTACATCTTTACACAAAGGTTAGAAAACACACATGGTTGCATATTATAAAGTTTATAAAAGTTGGACGACGATACAGTTGAATAAAAAAGTAATTCAAGAAAGCTAAGAATTACCCAAAAACTTGTTGTAATGGTGAAGTTATCACTTTTTGAATATGACCCAATTTCTGCACATATTTTTAGCTTTGGCACTTTATGATAAGCACTTATTTGAAAATGTTTTACTTACCTTTAGGACTTGAGATCACTTGGGTCTTAAAGAAGACATCACAAAATAAAACTAGAACATAAATTTCGCTAGGTTTTCACCCAACCAAGTTTCAAGAACTACAAATCACCCTTTACGCAATTTGAAACTAGATGATCCTAAAAAGTTTCTAAAAATGAAAGTCTTGTATAACAACTCCAATTTCAATCATTCAAACTAATCAAAACTCATCTTATGAATCATACAAACACTCAAATAACATCATATTATCATTAGTGTGCCTAGAAATCACATTTGAAATTGTTCGTAAACAAAAAGTTACTAATTACAGCAAAAGTTTTGTTTCATGCTTCTTTGGACTTTCTACCACATTCCAATCCATCAATCCATCATGCAATGATCATACTAACATTCTTGTAAACAACACATTACCCAAACACCCACTAGAACTCAATATTAGTAAATAGTCAAACCGAAAATACAATTTAACAACTAATGTATCATTTTTCATTCCAATCATCATACAAGTCCATATCTAACAACATTCAATCATGATCATACATAAAAATCCATGTTCTAACACATTCACCCTAGTTTCTCAAAAACACAAATATGGATTCTATTGATTACCAATTCGTCAAAACATCAAATATCCAATTTCACTTAACTATTACCAACTGAAGAAGTTGAATGAACTAGGGTTTTTAGAAACCTAGTTTTTCGCAACATATAATGAAGATTCAAGATCAAAACTTACTTGTAATGTGTTGAAAACTTCAGTTAGCACTCAAAATCACCACCAAATTGATCTGGAAACTAAGAAATCCAAGGAACTGTGTATGTGTGTGATGATGGCCGAATTAGGGATAGCGACCAAGGGAATTTCGTGACTTTGATGTAGTATAGGGTTAGATGACTTTTTTATTATCTTATTAAACTAATATGGGTAAAATGGTGAGTTTTGGATCACCTATGGATCATCCAGATGAACTATGAATCGACATTTAATTGAAGTTTGCTAAAATACAAGTAAAGCCCTGCTTTAGGTATTTTATGAAAATATGTTTTATAAAATTTGTTGAATTCAATGAAACGTTAAAACATTAAAATACATGATTTCACGAAAGTTCATGAAATTAAAAACATAAGCCACATAACATAAAAATTCAATTTCGTTATATTTATTTAGTTTCTTGAGGTTATTATTTTATTAATTCACCAACGCTTAGGTATTAACTCGTGATTTGATAATTTCCAGAATTACCGTTACATGTAACTGTGTGTGTAACAAGTAGCATATTAACTCAACTATTTAAATGTATTGCACAATTTCATTCATGGAATTAATGGAGTTTAGTTAACGGAGTTAATATGAAATTTTCGGGTATCACGAGCTAAGTAACGGTGTCGTCTTACATTGTTCAACTTTCAACTTTGAAAATTTTGAACACTTTCTTCGCATGGTCCCTACTCTTGAGATCAAAATAGAACTCAACTTTTTTTCTTTTACATTGAGGATCACTAAAATAACAAGAATATCGAGATACCATTTATGGGGACTTACAAGTGGTGATTTCAAATTCCTTGTGGATGATATGTACGATGATTAAGAATCTTCTCTGATTTTAAAAGATTTGCAATGGAAATAGGAAGTTCAATTTTAGTTTTGCAGACCTAACTCTTCACTTCCAAGTGTTTAATTAACCCATGCCCACTTATGTTAGAAATCTCAACATATAATAGCAAGGTATGTTGATAATCACAACTATAGAAATAAATAAAAAAATAATTATCATATTATTGAGTCATGACAAATTGAGTACAGATGCAACAACACAGTATATCATTAAAATTGCTGATATATATGTATCTCGTTTTGTTTATACTTTGACATTCATGGATGTTGTATGACTTTGTCTAGATTTTAAAGTCAAGACGTTTTTTTGACTTGGAGCTTGTAGTTGGCTAGAGCTTCAGCTATTAGTTTATCTATAACCAATTTGTTGCATCCTGGAGGAGGAGCAGGCTTGTCGCCGTCAGGAGGAGGAGTAGGTTGACCACCATCAGGTGGAGATGGTTGCCCGCCTCCTGGAGGAGGAGCTGGCTGACCGCCATCTGAAGGTGGGGCAGGTTGGCCTCCATCAGGTGAAGATGGTGGTCCACCTCCTGGTGAAGGAGTTGGGTTATTCCCATCAGGAGGAGATGGTTGTGCGCCTCCTGGTGGAGGAGTCGGCTGACCACCATCTGAAGGAGGGGCGGACTTGCCACCATCAGGTGGAGATGGCGGCTGAGCTGGTGAAGGAGCTGAGTTTCCGCCATCAGGAGGTGCAGGTTTCTTGCCTCTTGGTTTTCCGTCTTTGGGAGGCCGAGACGGTTGCTCTGCAGGAGGTGCTGGTTTCTTGTCTTTTGAATTACATTTTACATAGCAAAAGCACATGTATTTGGCTTCACGTTCATGACAAGATCCATGATCTGCACCCTCCCAGTCTATGCACTGCGTGTCACATTTTGTTGTGTCTTTACAATTTCCGAACCATGTCTTACTCGGCTTTTCACATAACTTTGCCTTCACGATCACCAAATCTGTGTTGGTCACTAAAATTCAATGAGTACTTGTTATATTAAAGTAAATAATTAATAAAAATTTACATAACTTTAAATTCACCGACATAGAAAATCTACAGTTAATATTAATCAGTACATGGTAAAGAATATGATTATTCTACGACCTGATATAGTAAGAACGATGAGGAGCATAAGAAGGAAATCAAGACAAGTTTTTGCCATTTTGATGTATTATCAAGGCACCAACTTATGTTAGTTGAAAGAACATGTTGAGAATGAAAAGGTATTTATAGATAAAAGAAAATTGGTCATTTTCAAGGAAAATTTACCAACACGTACCACATTGTCACCTTTAAATGAAAATATTTAGAATCTAACATCATCATTGTTATTACTTAGCACTAACATTTTTTGAAGCTCTTGTAAACAAAAAACAATGACAAGAGAATGTGTGATTCGAGTCGATTTTTCTAATTTTATTTTTTAAATTATCACATTTATAAACGCTAACGTCTAGCATGCACTTAAACCACAAACTTGGTATAAATAACTAATATTATAAACATAGAACACAAGTAAGCACGCCCAAATCATACATTTTTTTTACTATGACATAGTTATGGACTTATGGTACTATCTAATGAAGTAAGAGTTAAGCAAAGATTGAGTCGATTAATTAGGCTAATCGTGATATGTTAAATTTGTGTGCGATAAATGATTAGAGATGCCGCTATAGAAAGCTAAGTTCGGTATTGTGATAGTTGTGTTAATTAGTTACAAACAAAAATGTGTGGTGGTTATTGTTGAAGTGTAATTTTTCTTGGTAGAAAGTTAGGTAACGAGTTTATAAACTTCATGTTGTTTTGTTGAACGTACCAAATTTGTGATGAGAGATTGAGAAGATGAGTTCTTTTGACACATAGAGCGTTCTTTCCAACAAACACGAGTCTACTAGTTAGTTTATACATTTGCTCATGTTTAGATCGAGAACATTTGTTCATGTGAGGGATTAGATTGTAAGAAAATATTGAGTATTTTAATAAAATAATAGAAATGTTCCTTTTATTTGTGAAAAATATATATCTAAGATAATAACATTTTGTAAATAAATTAGAGAGTAAATTGTCATTTTGGTCTTTGAGTTTGTATTGATTTACTCACTTTGATTCTTATGTTTATTTTTTTTGTGTTATTTTAGTGTTTGGTTTTGTAAAATATGTCATTTTAGTCATTCCGTCAACATTTACTGTTAGATCAATGTTAAATGATGAAAATACCATTGTTTATTAAATTGTCATTTTGGTCATTTTCTCAATTTTTTTCTGTCAGTTTGGTTACTTCTATCATTTTGATCATTTTTTACAACTTCGGCCATTTTAGTCATTTATCTCAAGTTTCATCTGTTGTCATTTTGGTCATTATGTCAACATTTTCTGTTAGATCTATGTTAAATGATGAAAATACACTTGTTTATTAAATTGTAATTTTGGTCATTTTTTACAACTTCGACCATTTTAATATTTTTTTATTTCGTCTTTTATTAAAATCATCTACACCTTGAGCAATACTAAAAAACTGCCTCCTGTCATAACCATTTTTAAAACATTATTTCACCACCACAATAAAAAAACAGCCCACTTAAAACAACAATTTTATTAAAAACAATAGAAGAAAAATAACATTAATTCTTATAGTTAAAAATGAAAAGCAAACATCAATTTGAAGAATTTAAGACCATGGTTAATCAAATGAGTGCGAAGATCTAAAATTGATTTTGTGTTGAGTAAGATTTTTTGTGGATGTGGTGTGTAGCGACAGAGAAGACAAAGGTAATTATCAATATAGGTGGCGTCAGTGGTGTTATGAAGAATGGTTAACAACAACAACAACAACAGTAATAATAATAAATATATGTTATTTTGATCACCGAAATATAAAATGATTGCCTTTACAACATCAACACAACAACAATAACAATAATAATAAATATATGTCATTTTGGTTACTGAAATATAAAATGATTGTCATTTTGGTGTTGAGTTTTGTAAAAAATTACCATTTTAGTCTCTAAAATATAAAATGACTATACTACCCCTAGAGGTAACAAAAAATTTCTAGCTGACATTCGACATAAGGACCAAAATGACAATTTTTACAAAACCAAACACGAAATGACAAAAAGATAAACATAATAAACAAAGTGGTCGAATTAATACAAACTTAGGGACCAAAATAACAATTTACTCTAAACTAAACTAGGAAAGATCACCCGTGCATTCCGTCAGACTAATTTACTAAGATTCGTCTCTCTTTGCTTTACTAAAATTCCTCTCTCTTTGCTGTTCTTTCACATCCAAGGGTTCATCAATTTCAAAAGGAGCTTCGTTCAATCAATTTCAAAAGGAAGTAATAGTAGGCAGGCAAGCAATTTCTCTTAGACTCGAATCCCTTGGGTGCTTCTCTAAAAAGCTAATAGCAATTATTTTACTATCGGCATAACTTGATCTTTTCCAACCATAGTATTTGGTCTTTTGCTCTTTCCTTCTAACATGGTCATAAAATTAAAAACCAAAGGTATATTGGTTTTAATATCATCTTTTGGTTTTGCTGGTCTTAACTATCAAATTGATTGTTAAAGGTCTTAAATTTTAACACTTTAGCAACCAACACTCCGTAGTAAAATTTTTTTTAACGGCGTTAAGTTTATTTTGAATTCAAAACCAATTTTTTTAGAGCTTTTGATCGGAAGGAGAATACAATCGATTAATTTAAAAGTTATCTCGAAATGATACCCTGAACGACAAACATTTTACATCCGATTGAAGTCTCTTTAGGTTAAAACACCCGATTGAAGCACTGTCTTGTCATTCGGATCGTCGTTTCAAGGTAACCTTTTCATCAATCAAATCGTGTTCACCTTCTGATCAAAAGCTGTAGAACGTTGGTTTGAAATTAATTCAAAAAAAATAAATAAATAAACTTAACCATGTTAAAAAAAATAAAGGTGGTCTTTTGATTGTCAAAGTGATACACTTTTTGACCGTTACCAGTCAATTTGATAGTTGGGACCAACAGAAAACAAAATGTGATAGTTATAGCTGTTTAAAATAAATATACCAAAACTAAATAAGGATTGCAAGTATGAGACTAGGGCTGGCAATTTCTGACACGGACACGATAACACGACACGAAACGACACGGAATTAACAGGTTCCGTGTTTGACCTTAACAGGTGCCGTGTCATTAACAGGTTAACACGATAAAGACACGTTAATTATCGTGTCTTAACAGGTTAAAGATCTGTTAGCACGATAGGTCACCTGTTAATATTTATTTATATGAAATGTTAGTGGAGAATGGAGGTGGAGATGGGCTTTAATAGACTTTTAATCTTTTTTTCATATTCGTTTATCAAGTATTATTATGGTTAAATACTATTTTTATGTAATTTTGTTGTTTTGGGTCTTAAGAATTATCATATTAAGTCATATTTATTATTTAAAACTTATAAATTTTTTTGAAAATTTTAATTTTTTTTAAAATGAGTTTTTATCGTGTCATATCGTGTAACCTGTTTTTTATCGTGTTCGTGTTCGTGTTTGGAAAAAATGACACGATAAGTTATCGTGTCGTGTTCGTGTTTGACCTTATCGTGTTCGTGTCTTATCGTGTTCGTGTCTTATCGTGTCGTGTCTGACACGATATGCCAGCCCTATATGAGACCCGAACGCCTTGTACCTTTTTATCAAGAAACGGTTCCTTCACAACCTCTTCTGAATCTGAAACACAAATAATCAAAAATCAAATACGGAATGTGCATGCCAATGGATGGTGGCATGGTGCATCAAAAAGCTGATCGCATAGAAGAAATGAACCATTTGCTAAAATAAACACTATCAAACACCCCCTAACCCTTGAGAGATAAACTCTAACCAACATCTTTAGCCAAACACCACCTTCTTCTGCTCTCCATAAAGTAACAGAAATTAGTCAAATTACTAGCGTGTCCTTTGATTACTGTTCATTTCTCATATACAGTTCATGCCCCTATTGTTTTTAAATTTAATAAAATATATAGTATAATATAGAAATAAATATAAGGGAGAGTTGAAATGAAAATGTTAATTATCGTATTATTGATTCGTGACAAATTAAGTACACATGCAACCAGTGGTGTATCCAGGAAATTTTTTCATGGGGGTCGGAAATTTGGTAGTAATCGTTTAAGTATCGATATATAATATTTTTTTCAATCCGGTTCGATTCGGTTCGGGTCGAACCGGGTCGGGTTAAATTAAAAAAATGACAACAAATAAATTTGATTGGTCAAAATTAAGAAAATTTCATTTTACCTCCACTTATATTTAAAAGTAAAAATTTCCATTCCCTCCACTCAACCAACTTATTTAATGTCTAACCCTAATTTTTATCTATAAATACCAAATCAAATCTCTCTAATCATTTTCATCATCTAAACTCTCTCTCAAACTCTTTCAATCTATTTAAGAATTTCTACAAATTTTCATATTTCAAACTCTCTCTCAAATTTCATCTTTTTTTCAACAAATTTTCAACAACAACTTGTGAGTTTTTTATTCTTTCTTTCATTTTTCTTTCATTTTTATTCTTAAACTAGATTAGAACCCGTGGGTACCCACGGGGTTAACGATATAATTTATTTATATGTTTTAATATATAAAATATAATAAAAATACATAATTGGACGTATATTATAAGAATAAAAAAAATTAACAAAATATATTAACATGAAAAAATTGACAATGATGAAAATATACTCATAATTAAAAGTATGATTACATTAAAAATGTTGAATTACATGTTTCCAAAAATTTCCATGTTTCCAAAAATGAGGATGAATGTGGTGGTGACAAGTGACTTAATGTGAGGAGTTAGGTTAGCAATTTATTATAAGAGAGATACTTGAAACATCCTCTATAACTTTACCATGTATTTACCAAGGTAAATAGAGTTTGGTGAATCACCATTTTGAGGTTCGAGTTAGGATTGTTTTTCTCAAACTATATAAAATAAATCTTTTATTTTATTTTTTAAACTTCATATGCCTCCATTATACATCTTTTTTAAGTCACTAATCTACAGATAAGAAGTTAATGAAACCAAACCATGTTTCCAAACAATATTATGTTGGAAAACTTGTGTTATGGTATAAAAATGGTGATGTTATGAACCTTGGTTCTACAACTAATTTTTCCACCATTCATCACTTCTCACTTGATTACTTAGCAAAAGTAGTTAATTTATTTATATATTTCCATTTTGTACTCATGACCATCCAAATCATCAACTATATTGATGGTTTTGTGCAATGGTGAAACACTTAAGGTTACAATACTATAATGATTGACTATATATGACAATTATAATAAATATATATTACTATCTTCTAACTATAATATAACCCAATCCATTGTTAAATATTATGTGTCTCATATAGGCTACTATCTGGGCATTAAACTGAGTTTTCAAGCCTGTATGGGGGTCGAGGGTTAAATTTTATGGGGGTCGATCGAGAATTTAAAATATAAAAACCAAAAAAAAAAAATTTCGCAGGGGGAGCGGGCGCCCCCCACCCACCAAAGTGGGTACGCCCCTGCATGCAACACACTACATCATTAATATTGTTAAATATTTATGAATCTCGTTTTGTTTATACTTTGTCATTCATAGATGTTGTATGACTCTTTCTAGATGTTACATTAATAAAATTCTAAAATATGTATGAATCTTGTTTTATTTTTTTACTTTGTCATCCATGATGTTATATGACTCTTTCCACATGTTAAAGTCGAGATGTTTTTTTGATTTTGATCTTATAGCTGGCTGGAGCTTCAACTATTGGCTTATCTATAACCAACTTGCTATTTCTTGGAGGAGGAGCAAGCTTGTAGTTGTCTTGAGAAGGAGTAGGTTGACTGTCATCAGGCGTAGATGGTTGCCCATCTTCAGGTGGAGGACCTGACTGACCATCATCTGAAGGAGGCGTAGCGTTGTCAGGAGGAGGAATAGGTTGACCATCATCAGGTGGAGATGGTTGGCTGTCTTCTGGTGGAGGAGGCGACCCGTCTCCTGGTGAGGGAGCCAAGTTGCCCCCATCAGGTGGAGATGGTTGCTCGTCTTCTGGTGGAGGAGCTGGTTGACCGCCATCTGAAGGAGGCTGGCCTTCATCAGGTGGAGGAGGCGGCCCATCTTCTGGTGAAGGAGCTGGATTATCCCCATCAGGTGGAGATGGTTGCCCATCTCCTGGTGGAGGTGCCGGTTGACCGCCATCTGAAGGAGGCTGGCCTCCATCAGGTGGAGGAGGCGATCCGTCTTCCGGTGAAGGAGCCGGGTTACCCCCATCAGGTGGAGATGGTTGCCCGCCTTCTGGTGGAGGAGCTGGTTGACTACCATCTGAAGGAGGGGTAGGTTGGCCACCAACAGGGGGAGATGGTGGCTCACTTCCAGGTGAAGGAGCTGGGTTACCCCCATCAGGTGGAGATGGTTGCCCGCCTCCTGGTGGAGGAGCCGGTTGACTACCATCTGAAGGAGGGGTAGGTTGGCCACCAATAGGGGGAGATGGTGGCTCACTTCCTGGTGAAGGAGCTGGGTTACCGCCATAAGGTGGAGATGGTTGCCCGCCTCCCGGTGGAAGAGTCGGCTTACCACCACCTGGAGGTATATGTTTCCCGCCTCTTGGTTTCCCCGTCTTAGGAGGTCGAGATGGTTTCCCACCACCTGGTGAAGGAGTCGGCTTACCAACACCTGGAGGTAATAGTTTCCCGCCTCTTGGTTTCCCCCCTTTAGGAGGCAGAGTTGGGTGCCCGCCTCTTGGTGAAGGGGAGGGCTTACCAACACCGGGAGGTACTAGTTTTCCGCCTCCTGGTTTCCCCCCTTTAGGAGGTAGAGTTGGGTGCCCCCTTCTTGGTGAAGGAGTTGGCTTACCAACACCCGGAGGTACTGGTTTCCCGCCTCCTGGTTTCCCCCCTTTAGGAGGTAGAGCTGGGTGTCCGCCTCTTGGTGAAGGGGTCGGCTTACCAGAACCGGGAGGTAGTGGTTTTCCGCCTCCTGGTTTCCCCCCTTTAGGAGGTAGAGCAGGGTGCCCGCCTCTTGGTGAAGGAGTCGTCTTACCACCACCTGGAGGTATTGGTTTCCCGACTCCTGGTTTCCCCCCTTTAGGAGGTCGAGCTGGTAGCCTGCCTCCTGGTGAAAGACTCGGCTTACCACCACCGGGAGGTACTGGTTTCCCGCCTCCTGGTTTTCCCCCTTTAGGAGGGTGTGCTGGTTGCCCACCTCCTAGTAAAGGAGTTGGCATACCACCACGAGGAGGTACATGTTTCCCGCCTCCAGGTTTTCCCCCTACGGGAGGCCGAGTTGGGTGCTCTGAGGCCAAAGCTGGTTTTTTGTCTTTTGCACTACATTTTACATAGCAAAAACACATGTATTTGGCTTCACGCCGTTGACAAGATCCATGATTTGCACCCTTCAATTCTATGCACTTCTTGTTGCATGTTTTTTGGTCTTTGCAATCTCCAAACAAGATCTTACTTGGCTTTTCACATAACTTCGCCTTCACGATCATCAAATCTGTGCCAGTCATTAAAATTCGATGAGTACTTGTTAAAGCATAGAGAATAGTTTACACCTATTTTTATTGCTTTAAATTCGCCGGCATAGAAGATAACCGGAGTTGATTAATATTAATCATAATATTATAAATAAACTTGATTACATTAGGACCTGATACGGTGAGAATGATGAGGAGCATAAGAAGTAAAACAAGACAAGTTTTTGCCATTTTGATGTATACCAAGGCACCAACTTTTGCTATTTGAAAGAACATGTTGAGAAGGAAAAGGTATTTATAGAAGAAAATGGTCATTTTCAAGAAAAAATTATCAACACAACATTGTCACCTTTTAATGAAAATATTTAGAATTTAACATCATCATTGTTAGTTCTAATTAGCGCGTAATAACATTTATTTGAAGCTCTTGTTATTTATATTAACTTTCAAATAGGGAAATTTGAAAATGCATTCATAAAATTAGAAACTTGAAGTAAACAAAATAAGAAAACGGTAGACAATTAATAACTTTCGAATAGAGGCAAGTACTTGATCGACTAAAAGTATTTGAAATCTACTAAAACTCGAGCTAGTTTACTACAATTTCAAGTGAACTAGTCTTCATTTATAAATGTTTGAACAGCTATTTTTACTTTATTTTTCCAAATTGTCAAAGTGGACCTCTTTAATGTTGTAAATGATTTGTAGTTTTTTTTCCTTGTATTTTTAGCTTCTGGCTACTAGTTTTTAATAAATTTCTGCTGTTGTAAAAAGTTAAAAACATAAATGTAAATCTTTTTCACATGTTAAATTATCAAGCATGATATATCATTGTTACATATGATTTGCTAATTAGGTGTCAATCTCACGTTAAATTTCACTCGTTAACACTATATCGATAAGATGAAAAATCATGTGTCATTTGAGAATTGAAATTCTAAGCTCCGTGATAGATGTGTAAGTTTTAAACATTATACATGTGCTATTTTTAATTATTTCAAACAAATAAAATGTATTCATGTCTTTGTTGTTTTATTATTTACTAGGTTTAATACCCGTGTATACACACGAGTTGATTTATACACAGATTTTTTAAATTACACATCATTGAGTAAATAACAATAATTTGATAATACATTAAAAAAAATACATTCATCTTCTATACTTTTTATATAAGCAATTTTTATTAAATATTTTAAATTTAAAACTTGAATGAGAAACAAAAAAAATGATTATAAATGTATTATTAAAAAAAATACATTCATCTTCTATATTTTTGACTCCATCAACTAATGCATGGTGAATTCCCTCCTAAACTTCTTATTATAGAACAAAAAATTGTCCCTCCTAAAACCTTAATTTATTAGATAGATTTCCTATTTTAATTTATACAAAATTGCACAAATCGTCCTTTATTTATATACCAGTTTGCTAGTTATGTTATTAATATTGAAAAGTTGCACTGACTGTCATTTATATATTATGTTTGTTACTTTGTTACATCCTACGTCCTTTAGGCTAATACTCGTTAGTTTTTGACGTTAAATGGCCCATGCACCCGTCACGTTAGGGGCAAATCTATCATTTTACTCGTTTCTAGATCTAATTTTGCGAGCCAAGAACCTCCTACATAGCCAGTTAACGTCACCGCTGCCGGAAGCTGAAGCTTGGAGGAATAACGTTCCGCCTGATCTATCGTCACCGACCGGAGACGGAAACATGAAGTTAACAACAAAGGCGTCAACACGGTCGTAGCCCCGATCCGGCAGGAGAACCTCGTGTTTTTCGACACGAGGATGACTGCAAAAGTGTATAATCCACCTCTGTAAGTTGACGTGAGGATGAAATTTGAAGTTGAAGATCAACATCATGTTTTTTGACTTCTAGTTGCTGAATTTCAACTGGTGGTTGTGAAACGAGGACGATGTTAGAGGGTAGTGGGTGTTTACTAGTTATGTTGTGATTTTTATGAACAAGAAAGAACAAGAAAAAAAAAAGATGAAATAAGTGGGTGGTAGGTCCCTTTATAAATATATTTTAATGAAGTTTAAAAAAATTATAAAATGACAGATTTGCCCATCATGTGAGGGGCATATGGGTCATTTAACGTCAAAAACTAACGAGGTTAGCCTATAGGACGTAGGATGTAACAAACATAATAAATAAAAGACGGATAATGTAACTTTTCAACATTAAGAATGTAACTAGCAAACTGATATATAAATTAAGGATGATTTGTGTAATTTGTCTTTAATTTTTATATATATTTTTAACTAACATGTAGTCATAAGAATGCCTTGAAGCACCGTCCTTTCTTTTGACGGTCTATCGAAACGTTTTGATGCAACCATAGAATATCCCGGTTTGTAAAGACAATGGGGGAAATTTGACAACACTAATATATATAGCACTGTCGGTTGTGTGTGAGTTAGTTAGTTCGTGGGTTGACACCCAGACTTACTTTGGCTATATTGCATCCGACCGGTCAACTGCCGGTTGTGTGTGAGTTAGTTACTTCGTCTTGGTTTTTATAAATTTAAAGCTTTTGTGTTATTTATTTATATATATATATATATTTGCACGCATCAAGTTTTTGGCACCGTTGCCGGGGACTCTTGATAATTGCGTTAATTAACTTCGTTGAGTCTTAACCGCTATACACGTGCCTTGTTTTGTTTTTGTTTGAGTCGTATGGGTCTAAAGTATTTGTCTTTATTGCTAGTTTGTCGTGTTTATTTCTTTTCCATTTCCTTGCTCTTTCGGTTTGATTTGTTTTGTTTGCTTTCTGCAGTTTTATGCCACATCTGCGTTCACACAGACCATTGAGGCGTACTGTTGAAGCACTTGATCGGGAGCCGGAAGTAGTAGTTGTTTCGTCTGCGGAGGTAAAAGTATGTACTGTAAAGTTTGATTTCACCCCGCACTCTACACCGCACAACACACCACCTAGCAGTCCTAGGTCAAATATGGTAGCGAACCGTACTGTCCATCAACAGGCGTTCGACGGTTTCACCGGGAACTGTTCGTCTATTGCAACGCCTGCGATCACGAATCCGAATTCGTGGAAGATCCTGTCAAATATCATGACCGCCATTGCTAACAATCAATTTCATGGGCGGGATGATGAAGATGCACCGACTCACTTGTCGCGCCTCGCGCGCATTGTGAGCACTTTCAAACTCTAGGGTCCATCGGAATACGCGATCTATTTGCATCTGTTTCCATTCTCACTTGCGGATCGAGCTATCGTCTGGCTCGACTCGCAAGCAGAGGGGACGTTCACTACGTGGGAAGCACTTCGATCGGCATTTCTGAAGAAGTATTTCCCACCTGCTAAGGCCTCCCGCCTTCGTGATCAGATCCACTCCTTCAGGATGGAACCAGATGAAGCCTACTATCTTGCTTGGAAGCGTTTTCAAAATTTGTTATCTCGCTGCTCCCAACATGGGCTTACACCTTGGGCCTTAGTTGAGAAATTCTATAATGGGCTTAGTTATGAAACTAGGGCAAGGTTTGATACATCTACTGATAGGCATCTTATGGGTAAAATGAATGTTGATCAGTGTAATGAGATTTTTGAGAGTTTTGCCCAGGCTGAACACGAACAATGGTCCACTAACAGGAATTCCAGTCCTGTCACTGGCACACCTTATTTTTTCACTCGAGGTGTGCACCATGTTAGCATGGAAACCAGTGTGGCCGCTGCACTAGAAAACCTTACCCGCGAAATGAAAGACCTTATGGCTAAGGTAAATAGATGTGAACTGTGTCGTGGAAGCCATAGTACCTTAGAGTGCCCGTTAATGTCTAGGGAAGAGCATGTAGAGTTTGTTGCTAACCAGAATAGGTTCTAAAATTCTAATAATACAAATTCTAATTGGAACAGGAACTCAAATTTTAATAACAACTCTAATTGGCGTTCTTCAGGTACCATACCTGGTTATCAATCAAATTATAATAACAATAATAATCAGGGGGTGGGTAGTTCGTTTAATGGTGGTAGTGGTGAACATGCTAGTGGTCAGGGGTCTAGTGTTAGCAATGATAGGATCGAGCAGTTGTTAATGCAGTTGATAGCTAAGGATAAGGCCACTCAGGAAACCTTAGCTACTCATGATCTCATGCTGAAAAAGCAGAACCTTGCACTGCAAAATCAACAGTCCATTATCCTAGATATCCAGAGGACTGTAGGTGAGTTAGTGACGTAGTCACCTAGTCAGAGGCCCCTAGGTCAATTTTCGGGTTCGACTCAATCGAACCCATCTACTCAGTTGAATGCCATCTCTACTCGTAGTGGTAGGGTATTAGAGCTAGTTAAGAAGCGGGTGTCGTTTAGTGAACCTGTAGTGAGTGAGAAGGTAGTGAGTGATGATGAGGAAGAAGTAGACTAGGAGTTGGTGTTAGAGGGTCCGGGTAGTCAGCAGGCTGAGTTTAGAAATCAAAAACCCATGAGCGACCCTGAGTTAGAGTTAAGTGTGAGGAGGAAGCCAGTGGATGCTAGGCCTTCCCCGTTGATTGATCATGCTCGCATCCCATACCCCGCTCACGTTAAGTAGCAAAAATATACTCAAGAGTATGGGCACTTCTTAGATATGTTTAAGCAGCTTAAGATCAATCTTCCATTTATCGAGGTTCTCCAGCATATGCCTAAATATGTTAAGTTCTTAAAGGAGATCCTCAAGAACAAATGCAAGCTGGGAGAACTCTTTTCTGTTCCCTTAAGTGGTGAGTGTTCAGCAGTTTCACGAATACACTACCGGAAAAGCTTTCTGATCCAGGAGTCTTTACGATTCCTTGCTTATTCAGTAGTAACCTCGAGAGCTGAGCGTTAGCAGATCTAGGTGCTAGTATAAACTTGATGCCCTATTCATTGTACGAGAAGCTAGGCCTAGGTGAATTGACTCCCACTAGGATGTCGTTGTCTTTAGCCGACAAGTCGATTAAGTATCCACGAGGGATAGTAGAAAATCTGTTAGTGAAGGTAGATAAGTTTGTCTTCCCCGTGGATTTTATTGTGCTCGATATGGAGGCTGATGCCAAAGTCCCCATTATCATTGGTCGTTCTTTTCTATGCACTGCTCATGCGAATATAGATGTCTTTAAGGGAAAAATTACTTTGCAAGTAGGAGAGGATGTTGTTGTGTTTAAGATCCCTGAACCGATAGAAGAGGTTAAGCCTTGGGATAATAGGGTTTAAGTGATATATATTGAGGATAGGTGGGTAGAGGGCAACGAGAGATGAGATGTGTTTTTTACTAAGGATTAGGCTGAAGTGAAACGATTGGTTAGGCTTAAGTATGAGGATCCTAGTGGGTTTGAGGATGCCCCACAAGGTGCAGGTTGAGTTAGTTTGGGTAGGAGGTTTGGTTGTAGAGTTTGTATAGTTTAGTTATTTACCTTTTATTATTTTTTTTATTTTTAGTTGTGTCGAGTCAGTTTTATGCTCGGGTATTCTTGTTTTTTTTGCAGGTTTAAATCATTCTTACCCGTACTCAATCTCCATTCGGGTGAGTTTGTATTTGTGAAGATGAAGAGAAGCTCGGGAGTGTCGGTGGAAGCTCGATTGCGACCGAAATGCTATACGATCGAAGCCAAAGATTGGAACGAAGACTTGGAGCTTACGAGTTCTGCAGTACCAACTAAATCTTTCCAATTCACCTTTCAGTTTTTTTAATTTTTGCATTTTTATTTTATTTTTAGATATTTTCCATTTCTACATTAGAGACAATGTAGAACTTAAGTGTGAGGATGCGAAATAGTCATTTTTGAGTCTTTAGTTGTTTGGTTGAGTCAATTTAGAGTCTTAAAAAGATCCAAAAAAAAATTGAAAAATTTGAAAAATGTCTTTGTTTAAATTGTGCACTTTAACTAGAAAATGATAGTAAATTAATTTTGGCTTTCAAATAAGTTGTGGTTTTTAAACAAGGATGAATTTTGATAAGCAGTTGGTAACCTAATTAGCTAAGATTGTTTCCCTAAGTGTAGTAACTTAATCTTAATTGCCGTGATTCTCATGGGTCATCATCTTAGGAGAAATAGAAAGGCCTTACACTAAATAACATTAGGCTTCAGTTTATGCTTTAAAACTTAAATAGGTTAAGGGGTAGTGCCATTTTGGGACTTATAGCACGCTTCTTGTGAAAGAAGTGGCACTCCGCAAATCAATGTCCACAAGGTGTAGACTGAAAGCACTCAAAGTAGCTGCTAAAATAAAAGAGCTCAATGTAGCCAAATTCAAATGAAAAAAAAGAAAAATATAAGGCAAGTGATCCAATATCTCATGTGCTCTACCTTTGGGATAGCAACTTGGAGTCGACATCCCTAGGTGAGGTGATCTTGTTTTATGAATAAATAAATAAACAGT
Source organism: Tagetes erecta (assembly GCA_030867185.1). NCBI lineage: Eukaryota > Viridiplantae > Streptophyta > Magnoliopsida > Asterales > Asteraceae > Tagetes > Tagetes erecta. The sequence continues at coordinate 13,159,639 of CM061490.1, forward strand.
ATATACCCGTAAATATCATTCATCCAAAGTTCACCATAATATGGCATTAGTTCTTTACTTAGTTAAGTTATTTAGGTTATTCTGGTAGGAAATTTTTTATGGTTTATCTTGTGCCTCGTCAAGCAACAATCTAATCGGGCTGACTTGTTTTTCCTAGGTGTGAGACCTTATAGATGATTGATTTAATTAACTAAAATTAAACATAAAGGGAAACTTAATTGACTAGTGTTAGGGTGTTTAATTAAACACACTGTTGTTTATCTGATTCGTTGCTTGTTGTGATTCTGTAATGAAATGTTGAAGCCTTAATTAGTTATGATTCTATGTGCATGCTTTTTCAGGGACGAAAAATGTTAAGTGTGGGGATGTTTGATATAACGTTAAATATACATAAATCATGTGTTAAGTTTATTTACGTTTTCGAGTCGTTTGAGTCAGTTTTTATCGAGTTTTATATACAACTAGTGTTTTTGTGTTTCTTAGGTCCCATGTTGATAAAGAAATGAGAAGCTTGTGGAAAATCGAGTCCGTATGCGAAAACGGGACGCGAAACGGGGTACGAGCGTGCTGGTACGCGAAAACGAAGAAACCGAACGAAACATGTACGGGAGAGGCTTGGCCACGCCACGCGACCAGGCTGAGCACCCTGGCCGCGCGACGCGGCGTGGTCAGGTGAAGATGGGGACATGCTTTGCTGTACCACGCGATGGTGCGGTGTTTTCGTCGCCGCGGATGCGGCGACGCGTTTTTGACAGACAGTTTCGACTTTTCTTGGCCAGGTTCACTATATAAACACATCTAATGAAACCCTAGCCTCCGATGTTTGATTGAGAGACGAGAACTAGCAGATTTGAGGCATATTTTGAGGCTACAGAGACGAAACCAAGCAACGGAAGCTCGTAGGATTATGATAGACCTGTCGTGAAGGTCAGTCAAAAACCTAATTAACGTAGGTAGCTAGGGTAAGTCAGGTATCGTATCCACGAAGAGCATGTGGTTAGTGTTACAAGATTTATTAGATTATTTAACTAAATCATATACTAACAAATTAAACTGTTAATATATTCTATTACCTCTTGGCTGTGAAAAGTTTGCTAAAATTATTAAACTAAGAAATAAGAAAGACTTTGCAAGAAAACAATTTGATGATTGTTAACGATTGGGAAAAATGGATCAACTCCGGGTTTAAAGTAATGGATAGATGTACACCTAGGGATTACCACATTGGAAGTTACATAGACATGACCAGTTTACTTGTTCTTATTGAAGCGTGATTACAATTAGATGCACGGGTAGTTAAACTAGATAGATTAAAAACCAACTACGAATTGTGATGGCTAAGACTACGCTAATGCCGGACCTAGTGATTTCTTTTGTAACACAAGTTAAAGAAAATGTAGTGAATAACCTAATTATTGATTACTAGTGCATCAAAACTAGTGAATGACAAAGAGGTTTTCAAAACAACTAACAAAACTATTAATCAATAACAACCGGTAAACACATGAACAAGATTAAACATCCAAAAACATTCATAATTCATGTCCAATGTAATAAAACCCTAGTTGTAAAATATTCAACCACTAACCATCCACCCGAAGATGATCAAAGGTGGTTTAGCCACTAATAACAAAGATTTGATCTTCAATCTTGATTTGGAATTGCATGTTTAATGTTGGAATGATGTTTGGATGGAAGAGAATGATGGAAAATTCATCCAAAAACGTTCTTGGTGGCTGAGAATTAAGTTAGGGTTTCAAAGATATCATAAAACCACTTAAATAACCTTGAAAATCTGGACCAAAAATAAGAAAGACCAACAGGAGTAAGGTTACGTTCAAAAGGACGTAAACTTACTACCCTCTACCAAAAAACGACCTTAGGGTCTACCTTGCATCCTCAAAACGTTGAAAAATCACAAAAATCCAAATGGACGTCAGGTTATGTCCTTTTGGGACGTAAGCTTACAACCTTTTTCCAACCTTTCACATTTTTCTTCGTTTCTTGATTTCTTTCCATCCACATGCTAACCAATCTTCATTAAAGTGTTGATAATCATCATTTTAGCTCCCTACACCTACAAATCACATATTTATCAAAGTAAATATGTTCGATACGATTATTAAGTTAAAAACACAAAGTTAGCAACTTAATATACATACAAATCATGAACACATCAGATTGAAGATTGCATCTTGGATCATTTGGGTTTCGTTGTTCTTTCGTTTCGTTTGTTTTAATCATGTTCATTACTTTTGAATTTGCGTTTGTTAGTATGATTGTGATTGGCTAAACTCATAAAACCATCTAGGCTTTAGGATGAAACATTGATTGATGATTGAAACTCATGTTTGGTTGTTTTTGTCACACCCCCAAAATCCACTAACGGAGTTTTACCGTTAAGTGTGTGACAAACCAGGATCTCAGTCATTAGTTACACCAAACGACACTATATGAATTTAAAACATACGTGTCTCATTAAATGAGAAAATTTTAATACAGAGTTAACGTTTAAAAGTTTGCGGAAGCGACATGGAAATGTAATGTCAAAATATTAAATGTAAACTAAATGCGCAGAACACGCGCCCAACACGAGATACACAGGCTAAATAGTCATTAAACTCAAGACATGATTTTTAATGCAAGAGAGTGTTTAAATGAAAAGCCGTGACTCCATGCCATGTCCTAAGTGCGTGGTACCCCAATGACCTGTAAAAGTGAAAGGCTAACAAGTGTCAACACGACGGTTGGTGAGTTCACATAGTAAGTATAGAATCCAGTAAGTTCAGTTGCAAGCAGAAATATAAATTAAGTATGTCATTGTAGGTAGCTAGTCTACAGCACATGTCCTAGAGGCGTATGTATCTGACCGAAGCTGACGTATGTACACATTAAGTGCATTTTGCCCGTTCGTACATCCCAGCAGGATGCACTGTAAGTATGTTAGGTCATTCAACACCCGTTCGACAGGTCCTTCTGTCGTGCTAGCGCGACTAGCCCGAGTGGGGTTTGTCAAACCCAGTAGTACTACTCAAAATTTCCCCGCTATTTCACAAATACTAACGGTCAACTAGGTATCCATGGGGTCTTTCATGAACAAAATAAAAGTTGCTCTATCCAGACATGCGACATACAAAATTTGTAAATCCGTAAAAGTATTCGTCCGAGTTCCAGCCCAAAAAGGGTAGAATAGTAAATAGTTTAGTTCAGTGAACTCACCTTTGAAGCGCACAGCAAATAAACTATTAGAATGCAACAAAAGGCCTAGATCGCCTTACGACCTGTTTTAAATAGTTACTTACTAGTCAATAACTAAGACTTACATCTGTATATATATTCATTATAAATGGAATATATATAATATTCGCTAGGGTTTCGAGTGTTCGGTTCGGCTTCATATGATAATAATGATACACCACATGATATTTAATGTATGCACACATTAATACCCTATACATTTGCAACACAATTCAAACGTCCTATCATTAAATCGCCCCGACTCACATCATCATATGCATAATGGCAATTTTACTTACTTTTCTTGTCCCACATATATATTAACGTTCATAACACAGAATTCTTGTTCTTACTCACATCTAAACATACATAAATTTATTACAATGTAACCACCCATATACACACTGTTTCATACATCCATTCGCACGGACATGTATACAAATCAAACTATTATTACATATTCTTTAATTATTCATATGAATTCATGATGATTTCGATCTTATATACGTTCGCATACATGCATACAAAATCAAACTATTATTACCCATATTTACACTAGTACAACACAATGTTCATTATTGATTTACAATATTCATATGTATATGCTGCTACTTACTGTTGTTACTTATTGCTTACACACACATAATATACTTTTGTTTCTATTTCTTTACATACATACAACACGTATAAAGCCTCACATACTTCCAAATATATGTATATATATATTACTATACCATACATACAATCGCTACATATACATCCATATATATATATATATATATATATATATAACATCAACATTTTATTTAACCATACACATAAAACAATCGACATATGACAACCATTGGGATTCCGGAGTGAAACGCTCCAAACCGTAGTCCGAAACCGAACCCATAATGTGATGAATACAAGTAGCATGATAAACACATACATACAACATACGGTTTCTGACTTGCAACATATATCATCTACCACTATTCATACACACCCTCGCATATACATACAAACTATATATATGGCTGCTGCTAGTTTGTTCTTTATTTCCATACATATAAAACATACACATACATACTACATATACAACCTGATTATACTCTTCCATATATATATATATATATATATATATATATATATATATATATATATATATATATATATATATATATATATATATATATATATATATATATATATATATATATATATATATATATATATATATATATATATAGCCATAAGCATAATGAACCTGTAGCTACCTCTTTGCACACAAGTATATATATATATATTACGATCTCCACATAAACACATCGTGCACACAATAGATGCCTGAACCGATCGAACCCGAAACACGATCGAATACGAAATCGTAACGCGATAAAACAACTTAGAGTAATACGATAGATACGTACCAATAGTCAAGCGAAACAAGGGAGCCACCGCTACGATTTCTGATTGTCGGAGTTGTAGGTTTCACCGGCTCCGATTGTTTCTACAAACAGCAACCGCAACATACAACATGGGCAAGATCGGACTGCGTTGAGTGATGGTGAAACAGATGCGATGTGATGGCGATGGTGGTGGTGTGTGGCGGCTGACTAGGGTTAGCCGGATGTTTTGCGAAGAGGAAGAAGAAAACGGTTCTGGGACGGGGGTTGGTTTTATTTAATTTCAATTTCCTGAAATTTCATCCAAGTCCCTATACTTTTTAGTTTATGTATTTTGTGCCCAAGGTTGTAGAAACTAACTTTCACTATTTACCAAAAAGCGCCCCTCATATAATTTATAATTTACAAAGGTGAGTGTACGATTAGTTACGAGAATTTAATGAAAATGAGTTAACGATGTTAACCTGAAAATATGGGTTGTCACATCATCTCCTTGTTAAAAGAATTTTCGTCCCGAAAATTGGATACGGTCGTTAAAATAGGTCTGAAAATGAAAGAAGTTAGAGTTTAGAGTTCCAAGTTGTCACATCCATGTTTCCGAAAACATGTCAGTCACATAACATATAAATTCACTAAATTTATATTTATTTAGTTGTTCGAAGTTATTATTTTATTAATTCGTAAACATTCGTGTATTAACTCACATGATTTGGTGACTCCTTGGGTTGTCGCTAAATGTAACTGTTTGTGTAATAAGTGGCACATTTAATTCAACTAATTAAATGTGAAGTATAATTTCATTAAAAGAAATAACGGGATTTAGCTAACGGAGTTAATCTGAAATTTTAGGGTGTCACAGTTTTCGTTTATGGATTGTTTGTTTAAGTAAAGTTTGAATCTTTGTTATCATATGATGCATGTTATGTGTTGGATTTGGTTTAACTAATGATTATTTTCCCGCTTTATTCTTGATGAGCGTCTATGTCATACAATAGGATATTGCTTAGATAATTGACTTTATGTTGTGATTGTTTTATGGTTTAACTGCAGTACAACCATAAGAATAATTATATTAGTTAAACTGATGAAAATGTGTAGCTAACTTAGATAACCGTGAGGTGATAAGTTATGAACAAGTCTTATCTGTTTAATGTGCTAAGTCTAGTTCTTCGTGAGAAGTCGGTTTTAGTGTTAATTAGCGGCTTTGCTTGTTAAATTGTATGATTGGATTGAAATGATTTAGAGGGCTATACTGTGAGGTAGGTTTTCTATTTAGATCACTTAAACATACTTAAATTAGGTAACTGTGAGGAAACCTAATGTCAAAACTGGTAAGCATATTAACTCAATGGAAATCCGTAGGTGTCTTCTAAAAAACGGTCGATGGTCCTATTTAGTGGTGTCGATTGAGTGAACAATTTAAGATTCCGGTTCCATAACAATTAAACCAAACATGAGTAAAATTTGAAGTCAACGTGTATTCTAGCCTAGGTGGTTTGCTTTGATTCATCTGTTTTCGTTTCTCATCATTCGTGGCACTTACTATTTTTAGCAAACCCCCCTTTTTAAATAATCTTTTCATTTAAGTCGTGTCTAGTCTCGAGTCTTTATTAGTTAATTATACGTAGTATATAGAGTCTGTGGGTCGACACCTGAACTTACTTTGGCTATATTGCATCCGACCGGTCCACTGCCGATTGTGTGTGAGTTAGTTAGTTCGTCTTGGTTTTTATAAATTTAAAGCCTTTGTGTTATTTATTTATATATATATTTTCACGCATCAGAAGTGTAATCCACTCTTTGTTGAAAATATTCATACTTTTGTTCCATATCACCAATTATTCATAAAATTAGTTGTCTTGACTCATAAGAAATCGCCTCTTAATTATTTTGTCATCATATGTTGAATTCATACCAAAATACTCTGCTAAAAGCAACGCTTTCACCGCTTCATGACCTCGGTTAATCTGAACTCGTCATGAATTGCCCGGTACATTTCCGCATGTTGACGTGCATGAGTAAGTAGTTCAACCGAGGCTTCAACCGCACGAATAATGAGCTCGTGGTCATCAGACGAACTAGAAGAGGTTTGGAAATCCCAATCATATTTTGGTTTAGTTTGAGAAAGATTATTGTGTGATATTCATATTTTAATAATTGAATAACTCATCTGCATGTCAAGATTTTAGCTACTCCACATAGGAATTTACTTAGATGTTATTCTCTAACTTAATTTGACGATAATTTCAATGCTAGACATGATATGCTCCATATTCAAAATAATATAGTAGCAACGTATCTGATCGATTGAATATATTAGCTAGATGATATGATTTGAATTTTAAAATTTCCAATTATCCTAAATTATCTCATTTATTTTAGCATATGGTTTTTGCTACTCGTCTTTATTACAACTGTTTAGTTAACGTGTAACCATATGGAAATATTTGTAGATATCCAAATCGATTTAATAGAAGATATGTTAAGAATAGATTTGATAACATTCTTTATTGTATTATGGATCTCCTATATTAAGGAGCGTTGTGGTGAGCCTCCGCTGCGTTCGCAGTAATAGGCTCCAATGCCGGCGGAAAAACCTATTGGTGTTAGAGGCGAGTTTCGATCTCGGTTCTTGCACCTCTGAGTGATTCAGTCATAGGTCATTGCACCAACCACCGTTATCAAAAAGGAATATCCTATACTAATATATGTTATAAAAAACATATAACAACAATGTAGTACACAATTATTAATCTAGTTATATATATATAATTAAGTTCATTTGAGAAGACTCATATATTACGAGAAGAAAAAGAAGAAACCTATATCACTTAAAAAACCTTATCAATGGTTTAGTTTTTTTAAATAAATTCAATTCCTACATACAAATGTGTAAGGTATAAACTAAAAAAAATCATTAAAAATATTTTTTACGTATGTATTTTTAGTGTTTTAAATTTACCTACACATGTGTAGGTTATGTTTATGTAAAATAACTTACACATGACTTCCACATGTGTAGGTTTAACAAATAAACGAAATTTATTCAATTTTATTTTTTGAATATCAAAGTTAATGAAAAAATATTGCATTTCTATCATTTTTTATATGTTAAAAACGTTTTTGGTTGAAAAAATGAAGAATTTAGTTATTTCTTTTTCTTCTCGCAATATTTGGTCTTTATAAATGATCTCTCTCTCTCTCTCTCTCTCTCTCTCTCTATATATATATATATATATATATATAGTTAAAAATGATTTTTTAAGCAACTAGAGGTTTGACAACAGCATTTTCTTGAAAAGCCAGCAAACCAAATAATATTCAATGTTAGGGTCGGTCCTACGTATCAGCAATTTCCGTTGGACCCGGGCAAGAATAATTTTTGGGCTCCTTTAGTACAAAATATGACAATAAACAAAAATATATGCTTGAATGCACAGTTTAACGCAAAATCGAGCATGTTATTGATATTTATATTTTTCGAAAAATGATTTTATAAGTGTTTTTATATGTTAAAGTATCTAAAATCATGGTTAAACACGGGTTTATGGTGCAAAAAAATCAATAAAATAAGTTTGAGGGGCCAAAATTGTACTTTTTTGCATTTTCCCTCCACTTATTTCTCAACCTACCTTCTTTAATGTCAAAACCCTAATTTATATCTATAAACTAGGTTTAATACCCGTGTAGACACACGGGCTGAATAAAATAAATGACCTATTGAATGAAGAAATCTAGATTGAAAATGCGATGTAAAAATCAAAATTATTATAATAAAAAACAATATTGAAAATTGTTAGGATTTAAAATCACCCGTCGATGTTCAGCTATTTAATATTGCGTTGATTTTGCAACCAAAATATCATTTATTTTAAAATGCAGATAAATTAATTTTGCGTTGTTTCTAAAATTACTTTTGATTTTAAAATGTTTCCCCCCCAATTTTCTCCTTTATTTTCCCGCTAAAATTCGCCCCACAAACCTTGCTTTATTAGATAGATACTAACCCAAATCACTCCCTAATGATTTTCATCACTCTAAACTCTCCCTAAAACTCTCAATCCATCCAAGAACTTCATATTTTTGCAAGAAATCTTTAAGAACAAGTTGAGTTTTTTTAATTTCTTCTTTCTTTTTTTATTTTCTTCTTTCATTTTTTTTAAATTCTTCTTTCATTTTTTTTAAATTCTTCTTTCATTTTTATTACATTACTTAGCAAAGTAGTTAGTTTATTTATGTATTCTTCTTATACTTATGACCATCCAAATAATCAACTATGTTGATGATTTTGTGTAATGGTGAAACACTTGAGGTTATAATATCTCCGTGCTTGACTGTACGTGTTTTATACTTGACAACTATAAATAAATTTATAATATTATCTCTTAATGCTTGAGAAACTTTTTTTAAATGTTTCTTTTGAGCTATAAAATCATTACTAAATGGTTAATTATATAAAAAAACTATATAAAAATTTTTATATAATCTTTTTTTAAAATTTCATGCCCTCCGAGAGATTGGACCCGGGGCGGTCGCCCGCCTCACCCCACACAAGGGCCGCCCATGTTCAATGTGGTGGTGGTCACACTGACTATGATAACGAAGAGGGGGTGGTGTGTGCTTGTGATAGGGCAAACAATCCATTCCCATCACGTCTAGCTACTATCACGCCACTTCGGGTGGCCTAATATCTCTTTGCTAAAAAAAAGAAACTATATCGTGATACTTGTGCTAATTAGTTAAAAGCAAAAATGTGTGGTAACTATCGTTGAATGTGTAATTTTTGTTGGTAGAAAGTTAGGTAACGAGTTCTATTAATAAATTCGTGTTGTTTTGCCGAACAAATCAAATATGTGATGAGAGATTTAGGAGATGAGTTCTTTCCAACTAATACGAGTCTACCGGTTAGATTTATACATTTGTGCCGTTAAAAAAATATTTATACATTTGTGCCGTTAAAATTTTTTTTATACATTTGTACATTATAGGAAGATTTGTTCATGTGAGAGATTAAATTGAAGGAAAAATACGCAAAAGATTTGTAGGAAAATATTGGGTTTTTCAATCAAATAGTTAAAGATGTTTTTTTAATTGTGGGAAATTAAATACATGATATAATAACGTTTAGAAAACAAAGTAAGGGACATGTATATATACATAAACTAGTTTAAAGCCTAAAATAATGTTTTCTTAGTAAGTCTAGAATAAATTTGAATCATTAGATCTAATAATAAATGAAGATTAATGGCTTATAAACACAAGATGACATAATAGTAAATAGTTAAAACTTTAAATGGTAGACCAATAACGGTATATTAGTCTTTGGCTCATTTTCAAATTCCACCATCTTTTTTAAACGTCCGTAACTTTTATATACGACAATATATTGTCATAAAAATTACAAAAAAATGAGCGTTTTTTATCTTTAAAAAGCATATAGTGTTGATGTATAAAAAACAAATTTTTTGAAAATTCAGCTCTTTGTGTTATATTCGTCAGGTCATTGTGTTATATTTTTCATGTCATCGTGTTATATTCGTTATGTTTTGTGTTATATTTTTCAGGTCATTGTGTTATATTCGTCAGGTCATTGTGTTATATCCATGAGGTCATTGTGTTATATTCGTCAGGTCATTGTGTTATATTCGTCAAGTCATTGTGTTATATGCACTTGGCCATTGTGTTATATTTCTCTGGTCATTGTGTTATATTCGTTAGGTCATTTTGTTATATTCATTAGGTCATTGTGTTATATTCATCTGGTCATTTTATTATATCTATGTTTTAACTCATTGTGTTATTTGTCAGCTCATTGTGTTATTTCAGATCATTGTGTTATTTCATCAGGTTATTGTGTTATAAAACAATGACCTGAAGAAATAACACAATGGATTGACAAATAACACAATAAGCTGAAAAACGTGAATTTATTTTTTTGGATATAAATGATAAGAAAATGCTCGATTTTATAGTGCAACTTTTTTTAAATTTCGTATGTAAAATTTATGGACGTTTAAAAAAATGGGGTGAAACTTGAAATATAGAGACATTACCAATTTTACTCTCCCTTCTAATTTTAATGAAGTGCTACATGTCATCATCTCATATTTTTTAGACTGTTTAGGAAAATTAGACTTTCTAGTATAACTCGACTCTTAAAACCTATATGTTACACGCGTTATGTATAAATTGCTAATTCTATTTTTTTAATAAAAAATGAATATTTGAAAACTAAAAATTTCAAAGTAGTTTAAAGTATGTGTGTTTTTGCACATGTTTTGTTATGAAATATATATATATATATATATATATATATATATATATATATATAGGGTAGGGTTCAAGAGAGAACTCATTTTAAGTTGAGAACTAGAGAACTACCAAAAATACAAGGGATGGAATTTTAAAGAGGAAGGGTAAAATTGGAACTTTAAATATATAAAGCTTTAAACATTTCTATCTTTTGCATACGTTAATATTATTTTAAAAAAATTGCACCATTAGATCAAGAATTTCATTATCTTTCATTTGAGTATAAATAACGTCATAAAAAAATATTTTTTTTTCTCGTTTTTTTAAATTTCATACTACATATATGTAGTATTGCGATATTGTGCTTGATTATATTTTTCTTTAAACGTTACTAACTTTTTCATACGTTATTTACATTAAATAATTTTAAAAATCACATTTTGGTTTTTTTGATACTACATATATGTAGTATCAATGTACTTGATGCATTTATTAAGTGGCCAAATGACTCAAGAGTCTAATAATTATTTAAAGTGTACATATGATCTCAAATAACCAATAACAATGTTCATAAGATTTCATATTAAAAAACTTATGGCAAATGAAAACAAAACCAATACTTATACTATGTCTAAACATAAAGATAATAATAAACTAATAAACCAATGATAAATATCATAAAAAAGTAAAAAAAAAACCTTGCAATTCAAACTATAAGATAGCAATGCATCAATATTGCATATATTGCATATATGTAGTACTTTGATACTACATATATGTAGTATACGATACTGCATATATGCAATACTATAAAATTTAAAAGAGGAAAGTGAATATGGTGATGTTATTCACCTAAGTTACACGTAAAACCATTAAAATTACGTAGCTTTGATAAATTAACTCAAATTTTTTTTTTTAGAAAACTTAACTCATTGATCTTTATTCAATGTTAATGGACGACTCAGTCTTGTCCTCTTAGATCATAACTTTTCTCTTTCTCATTTACTCAATAATCGTCATTCATTTTAGTAAAATACTATTCGCCCTTTAAAAATCGATCGTAACTCAATTTGGCTTCTCAATTCCAAATAACAGATTAATATAACATGACTCATATAATTGGTATTATGATACGCGCATGCTGCACATATTCATACCACATCACATAACGTGAACCAAGTTATTGCTAGCAATGTCAATACGATCATATGAGAGAATCCAAAATTGGAATGGAGGCATGATGATGTTGTTTTTTTGTGATAACGTCATCGAAATCAATGCCCTTGAACTTTTGATATTTTATCAAAATATGTAGTTTTGATGGTTTCTTGGGTAATTTAGGTTTATAACAACACCGTATTCATTTCCCCAGTTTAAAAACATGCGATATCGTATATTACATATATGCAGTATTGAAAGTAAAAAAAACGAGAAAAAATTATTTTTTTATAACGTTATTTATACTCAAACGAAAGATAGTGAAATTCTTGATCTAATGGTGCAAAAAAAATTTAAAAAACTTAACGTATGCAAAAGATAGAAATTCCATCCATACCTTTATACATATTTAAAGTTCCAATTTTACCCCTCCTTTAAAAATTCCATCCATACCTTTATTTTTAGTTCTCTAGTTCTCAACTTAATATGGAGTTCTCTCTTGATCCCTCCCCTATATATATATATATATATATATATATATATATATATATATATATATATATATATATATATAAACAATGATTTTGCACTAGTTTAGTGCCTGTGCTACGCTCGGGAAGATAATACATAAACAGTGATTTTTAGGATATTAATAGGACACAGATGATTCCAATCAATTTTGAGACAAAATGGTGGTAAAAACGTAACAAAAATTTTTATTTTAAAAAATTATTATTTTAGTATTGCAAACTATACTCAATTTAAAAAGATTTAAATTCTCGGCTTTATGGTGTATTTTTTAAAATAATGTCGTGTAAAAAAAGTTAAGACTTTTTAAAAGATTGAGCTATTTAATTGTAGATTATTACCAACTTTATACATAAGTTTCATTTTTATGCCCTGTCAAATATAAGATGACTTATTCACACCCCTAGTAGGAGAGAGTTTCAAATGTAAATAATCTTAAATTTCTAAATACTCTCCTAAATATTAGGGATCAAAATATAATTAAGGTTATTATAATATATTATTATAGATATATACATATTTAAATTATACAAATATTATTATGAGATAAATTCTCTTATGATGCCACCTAAGCAAAAACTACCTCTAATGATGACAACTAAGCAAAATAGATTTTGCTATATTATATACTAGGATAGTACCCGTGCGAAACACGGGTTCAGGTAAAAACCACTAATAAATTCTATATTTCTTATAAAAAACACATGTAATATATATGTAATATAAAATTTAAATGTCACGAGGTTATAATTACAACGTAATCCACCGGTTAATATGAATAAATAAATATTTTAAAATTTAAATTTGACTACTTATATGAATAGTTATAAGGTATATAAGTAAATACTTACAGAAAAAGATAAATTTGATTATTCGCAAAATATATGCGGGTAGTATTTGACTCGAATATGGCCCATGAGTATTATAGTCTTAATGAAAGGAGCGTTATGCTTGGGAAAACAAACCCCAAGTGGTGAGTTTAAGGATATTCATGACGGCATAAACAATTACAGTTAGTTTTGAGACAAAACCATGGTAAAACTGAAACACAATATTTGTTTAAAAAATTATTCATTTAGTATGTCAATATTATACCCAAATTAAATATAATTAAATGCTTGGTTTTATGGTGTAGTGTTTTAAATATAATTTCGTATAAAAAGATTATATATGCTTATAAAATATTGACGTATTTAATTGTTGTCAATTACCAACTTTATCATAAAGTTTCATTTTTATACATTATCAAATATAAACCGACTAATGCATACCATAATATGAGAGGGTTGAAAATGCAACTACTTTTAAATTTTTAAGATTCTACTAAATATTAGGAGATCAAAATGTAATTAGTGTTATTAAAATATATTATTATAGATATATACATAAAATACTTTGATTATAAAACTATTATTATGAGAAAAACTCTCAAAAAACGACACATAAGCATAAAAGCCCTCAAACTATGCCACCTAAGCAAAATTGATTTTGCTATATTATATTAGATATATATATATATATATTATATGAAGTATTATTTGCAACTCTATCGTCTTTATCCAATATTTACAAAACAATAACATTGAAATAACAATAAAAAAATGAAAAGAGACATTTGTATTCATTAATATTGAAGTAATTGTTGCATAATAACATTTGAGATTTAAAACAAGTAGAGCTGGATTTGTTGTTCACCCGTTTTAAGAGGCAAGTTCTCGGGATTCTTTGCTTTTTCTATCTCGGGTGAGACATAATAGATTGTTCAAAGACGTCGTAGCGCTAATGTTTTGATATATTAATATTAAACTAGTTTAGTGCCCGTGTTATGCTCGGGAACAAAATAACCTGATGATTTTAAAGATATTCATGGGGCGTGGAAGGTCCAATCAAGTTTTAGATAAAACCATTATAAAACCGAAACACAAGATTTATTTAAAAACTGATTTTTTTAATATATCAATATTATACTCAAATTAAAGAGAATTAAATGCTCGATTTTATGGTATAAATTTAAAAAAATAATAATATCGTATAAAAAGTTATGGATGGTTAATAGATACTAAGGTATTTAATTATAGGATATTATTATTTTATTCTTAAGTTTTTCTAGTTTCTCGTAAATATTAGGGTAAAAATGTAACTATTCTTAAGTTTTTCTAGTTTCTCCTAAATATTAGGGGTTCAAAATATAATTCGTTTTAGTATAATATATTATTATAAACTATGTATACATATCTTAATTATAAAATTATTATTATGAGAGAAAGTCTCAAATAATGTCAACTAAGCAAAACAACCCTAAATGGTTGACACATAAGCAAAACTCATTTTCCTTTATTATATAAAAGATTTCTCTTTTTCATATAATCAAACAACTGATCCTTGTTTCAAAATGGAAATACAACATGTTGGAAGTTTCAAGTCTAAAACAAAACAAAATACAAAGATCGATTAAGTGTGTTTCTAAGTTCACCCTAAATAGAATTTTTTATAGTTTCTCAAGCGTTTCCTGCAACATGCATAAAATATTCTTCAATAAAAAATTATGTTGGTGAGCATACCGGTTTGATTACATAGCATAGTTATGAATAAATCTTAATTTCACATAAATAAAGTATACTAGATTGTGTATCATACTAGCATGCAAAGAATATAAATCAATCCAAAGTGTCCACTAGTATATTATTAACACCGAAGTGACTAAGACCGTGAGCATATCCTTATCGCCGAAACAAATAAGGCCGTGAAGAATAACTTAACAAATACCCAATAAACAAGGTGGATGTGATAGTCCTATAACGCTATACTTGTTAAGGGAGGCTTGCAAAGTTAATGATAGATAACTTGCATATGAATTTCTCTAGTATGTATTCACAAACAGTATAATAAGTAAGCATATTTTAATTGAGGATTGAGTTTTAGAATGAGTTTGGTTGAATGTGTGATTTAGTGTGTTTAATAATGGATACACGTTACAACCCAAGTAGTGTTTAACACATAAAAAGGGTATAATATGACTCATGGTTTGCGAAGTAATATTCACTAAGTGAGCGTATAAGCTTGAGGGATGGAATCACCAAAGTCACCATATATTAGGGAATAAGGTGTATGAGTATAAGATTTTTGGAATTGGTAGTGAATGGAAATTATACATATGAAAATACATAAAACTATATACTACTTAGATACTTATCTAGACACTATTATTTGTATGTGTTTTTCATGAGTGTTAAACACTCAATAAAAGTCTAAAATAAGGAATCACAAGATTAGTATATTTTGCCCTTAACACATAAAATTTTACCATGGATTGTGTTAATATTAGGGTTATGAGATAGTATATATGTATAGATATATTGTCAAGTATAATCATGTGTAGTCAAGCATGTATGTATTATAACCTCAAGTGTTTCACCATTGCACAAGACCACCAACATAGTTAATGATTCGGATGGTCATGAGTACAAGATAGGAACTACATAAATAAACTAATTACTTTTTTAAGTAATCAAGTGAGGAATGGTAGAAAGTTTAGTTGTAGAAACGAGTCCTTCAACATAGTCTTGTTTGGAAACATGGTTAGGTTTCATTCACTTTTTTATTTGTAGATTACTTAGTGGTTTAAGAAATATAAATATACATATATATATATATATATGGTGAGGATCATTACAGAACACACTTTTATCGCGAGAAAAAAGGACAATTATTTGTTGGTAACATGGTTTGGTACGAAAATATTCCAAGAAACAAACAAAACAAAAGAATTCGTTTTATAAAGTTCTATGAAAAATAATCCTAACTCGAACCTTAAAATGGGGATTTACCAAACTTTATTTACCTTGGTAAATATATGGTAAATTCCTAAAGAATGTTTCCAGTATTTAGAAAGAAGAAATAATGTAAGAAAAAAAGTAAGAAAAATAAAAGATGGAGTTCTTGGATGGATTAAGAGAGTTTGAAAGAGCGTTTAAAGTGGTAAAAGTGATTAGAGTAATTTGGGTTACTATTTATAGATAGAAATTTGGGTTTTGCATTAAAAGAAAAAATAATGTAAGAAGAAAGTAAGAAAAATGAAAGAAGAAAGCAAAAAATGATAGAAGAAATAAATAAAAAATCTCACTAAGTTGTTGAATATTTCTTACAAAAAAAGAAATATGAAGTTCTTAGATGAACTGAGAGAGTTTAGAGTGATGAAATTGATTAGAGAGTAATTTGAGTTAATATTGATACACAGAAATTAGGGTTTGACATTAATGAGGCTAGTTGGGAAGATAAGTGGAGGGAAAATGCAAAAATTTCAAGTTTGGTCCGCAAACTTAATTTTATTGATAGTTTTGCACCATTAACTCATGTTTAAGCATTATTTTAATATATGGATCATAAAACACTAATAAAAATCACTTTTCAAAAACTGTAAGTCTTGATAAGTTGCTCGGTTTTACGTTAAAGTACGTATTCGAAATTGTTTAAGCGTTGTAAAAGCATATAATCAACAAGAATGATATAAAAAGAGTACTTTACTACGATAAAGTCTTGAAATTTTAAATAATGAATAAAGAGTACGATTACATTTGAAATAAAAATAAACGAAAAATATGGATGATACAATGATAGGGGTGCAAACGGTCTAAATTTTGTGTTTTTGGGTATAGCTCACATAGCAGGTTTTGCCAAGATAATCTTGTACCAGTAAATTCACCATTATGTTGCGCACCTGTAATCGTCAATTTATCTTACAAAGTCACCCCAGTTTGCCACTCATCAGGTACTTCAATCTTATGTTTTATTATGTTCTTTAATTTACATTTATCCATATGGTATTGTTATCCCATGTCAAGTGTTGAATGTGTATAAGGACTGTAGGTTATACATATAAGTAAGAGACAACCATACTACACGTGTAGGACACTAGCAGATAGTAAGTGTGACGTACTTATGGGTAGCATATATCACGTATACTGTAAGTTCATAATAAGTGTAAGACTACTAGTTTAAACAAAATGTGAGTATACAATGAGCAATGATAACATCAAATCAAATAGATAGCATGCTTTAACACATAATATATCACATAACAAGCGACATATTAAAACACCTGTTAGGTCTCATATCAAGTGACATGGTATAACATATGAAGGTGTCACATAGATGTGTAATAACACATAGTAGGTCACACAACTATCAAGTCAAGACCTTACTTTGAAAGAGTTTCCGGACAAAAAAGTAATCCTGTTGTTCGTGTAGGTACTTAAAAAATGTGTTAATTTGGCTCAAGACAACACCAGCCTGTTGCAATAATGCTGAAAGTTCGAGTTGTAATGAGATGAAAATATTTCTCAACTAAAGGCCAAAAAAACTTGGCTTAAAAAAGACATCACATTTTAACAAAGTCATGGTCAAACGTGCCTTATGCATACTTCAATGAATAATTCAAAAGCTAGCAAATACACACCTAGTTCAAGCTTCACTAGCAAAGCAAGTCCTAAAAACAATTTGCCCTAAAGTTTCACATAATACAAGTTGATCACTTCATGTAATGCTAGTGTAGGTGTGCATGTGTAAATAACATATATATGCGTCACAAATAAATTCACACAAGTGTAACTAATGCAGTGTATACTTATAGTCTAGAATGCAATGCAAACCTAGTTTGCTATAACTAATGGCTCTGATACCAATCAATCTGTCACACCCTAAAAATCCACTAACGCAGTTTTATCGTAAAGAGCATGACAAACTAGGATTCAGTCATTAGTTACACAAACGATACTATATGAATTTAAAACATACGTGTCTTATTAAATGAGAAAATTCAATATTGAGTAATTGTTTAAAAGTTTGTGGAAGCGTAAACGAATTGTAATTTCAAATTATTAAACATAAACTAAATCATGCGCATAAAAGTTAATGACAATTTTAAAGGAAAACGAAATGTTATGATATCCTAAAATCTTACCCGAAGGCCGTTAGAATCTTGGCCGAATGCACTTTGAAATCTTGCCTGATGGCCTTGCCCGAAGGCACTTTATAATCTTGCCCGAAGGCTGATAAAATCTTGCCCAAAGGCTCTTTAAAATCTTGCCGAAAGTGAATAGAAAATTGTATGTTTTCTCACCGAAAAGGGTTTAAAAGCAGGCAAAGAACTCATGTATAGTGCACAAGCAACAGCAAGCGAAGACTAGTATCCTAGGTCAGTCAATGACCTACTCAATAATTAATTATTAATCCTAGAATAAACAACATGATTGTACATAAGACTGGTTATCATGTGGGTCATGTTGCACGTAGGGTTTAATGTGTTCGGTTCGGTTTCACATGATAGTAAAACCCAAGTAAGATAAAGTATTTAATTCACACCGTAATTATATATATACAAAACCTATAAAAACTATTGCATTTAAGTTTCATGTAATGCATACCCGTGACAACTACATGTATTTTTCGCATGTGCGATATCAACCTACGTCTATGATTGATAAACTGCAATACTACATAACACCCATATATTAATTCATCATCTGCACATTTGAATGATACCTAAAATATTATCATCAAGCAGCATTTCCATCATTACCAAACTAACATTATCATCAATTCACCAACTAATATAATATCTTACAACATTATCATACCATACATTTTATCTTCACTCCTATAATTAAGTCATCAAAATATTAAAACCATATTCATTTATCATGACCACATAATACACACATCATCATCATCAATATCAAAACAACATCATCTACACAACATCACTATAACATCATCATCACTTTCACAACTCATACACTTGTTACATACCTATCACAACAATATGACTATCAAAACTCATACACCCGCACCTTTGTAGTTTCATAATTTAATACACTTGAAATACCAAAAATATATACATACACACCCACACGTTATACATACATATATATATACACGCAGCACCTATAATCATCATTTGCATGCTAAGTACATATAGGCTATATATTCATACATTACATACACACAAATCATATTACCTAGCTATCACCATCATCATTAATCCTTCATCACAACAAAACTCATACACACACGTTATGTATATATACACATCACCTACACACACTTTCAGAAACATGGTTAATTAATATAATGTATACGCACACTTGCAGACACAATGCCAATCATACATCATCGAACATAAACAACCCATCCAAACCTACGGTCATTTCAACCAATCACATACGTATTATTTGAACCAAAACTCACCGCTATAACCTTGTTATCACGAGACCTCATTTTAAAGTTTAACTAAACCAACACAAGTATCACGTGTGATCACACAACCAAACCGAGTTTAAACGAATCTAAATGGTAGCCCGAAAGCAAAACCGAAAACATGATACAAAATTGAAACCCTCATGAAACCCAAAATGAAAACGATATGATAATGAGTTGTTGGGTTGTTTCGACTTACCAAAATGACGAAGGGAAGTATTAGAGGTGATAGGAGGTGAGCAATAGTGATCACGAGATGCTATATACCCCCCCGGGCACACTTTTAACCGTAACACTCAGATTCCATCAAAGAGAAAATCGATTGTACTCCAAAGAGTTAGGAGTACCTCATATAACACAGACACTTCTATTTTAATACTACTTCAGTACGTAAAATTTAACAACCTATTACCCTATGCCGTATAATCACTTGTTCTCCTTAACACAGAAAATCCAGTAACTATAAGAAATACCTATTCAATTTCTTTATCATTTTTGCCTGAAATATGTACTTCCAAAACATATTAGTGTTATTGTTCATCTTTCTTCATCTATTCATACGATTTCTATGACATTCCTTATGTTCATGTTTTGACAACACTCCTTTTAATAAAGCAAAGCACCTACACATGGTAGATAGTCTATTTCCTCTTCACCTCGTACACAAGTTGTCTCAGTTTAACGATCTATATCAATATATGAACCCTTTAGTTAGGACTCGGTCATCGGGTAGCCAAATAACAACACGAAACTCATTAATCTAAATCTCCAAAACATACAGTATGGAAATCACTATTTATAAATCCCACCGAAAAAAAAAAGAAACCTTGGAATCCCAACAAACCCATAGTACAGTAGACCATTTGAAGTCCTGCAGAGGATTGGTCTTGTAGCTTATCGACTAGATCAATTAGAAGAGATAAACACGGTACACAACGTCTATGACGTATCAATCCTAATCAAGATCTTACCTGATGAAACACTCGTCGTCCCACTAAACGAGGTTCAAATCGATGAACAACAATGTTTCAAGGGAAAATCGTTGAAATTATAGACAAAGAATTCAAAACACTCAAACACAGTAAGATCATTATAATCAAAGTTTGCTAGAACTTAACGAATGGTCCGGAGTATGCGTAGGAGTGTGAAAAATCAAATAATGTAGAAACATCCTTAACGGGCCTAACACTAACACTATTGGTTAAATTTCGGGACGAAATTTCTTTCAAGAAGGGGATGATGTAACAACTCAGGAAAAATTTTCTTTTCACTTCAGACCCTTTTACCGACCGTATCCAATTTTGGGACGAAAATTCTTTCAACAAGGGGATGATGTGACACCTGGGATTTTCGGATTAACTCTGTTAACACAACTCTGTTAACTATATTCTCTCAATCATCTATTTCTACTAATTGGGCTTAAAGGCCCAATAGTGAACCAATCAGATAAACCAAGTCCATTAAAGTAAACAAGGCCCATTAATAGCCTGATACGCTATAACAAGTGCTCAACTGATATATCAACACCAAATGTCTTATAAACTTATAAGAAGCCAAAGTAATCAATTATATAACGAACAAATATATTAACTTCATAAAGCATACGAAATACGGATACTGGCATTAACCGAAACCCAATTAATAATCTAGATTGTTATAAGACCATAAATAGTATAATTAATCTATTATAACAATTATTCGAGTGGTTAAAAGTTGTTATAGAGGAAAATGATTAGAAACGCGTATTCGTTTGGATACGTTCAAGTAATTGAACTAATAGTAACAAAATAGGTTTAGAAACGATTTTTGAAACCGAAAGTATAATGTTACTCCCGACATTGATTCATGATGAAAAAACGGGACGAGACGTGATGTTGTGTACGCGATAGTTATCTAAAAGGCCCAATAAAGAAACCCTACCTATATAAGCATCTTATTACTCCCATCTCATCATTTCAAACCCTAAATCCTCTAAAAACACCCTCACCAGCCGTCATGGCCGGACCAGGTGCCTCTACGGTGACGGTATGGTGGTTTGTGGTGGTGATAGTCATTTTCCGACGATATTGAACAAGTAAAACACATATTCCCCCTAAAATCAATGCTCTGAATCCGATGGTGCTGTTTGTTCGGCCTGAATCACGACATTTGTGATGATATTATGGTGTGTAGGTAATGGCGGCTAGGGTTTTAGTTCGTGTTTTGCTGTGTTTTTGATGTAGAAGACGAGTGATGGTGGTTTGGGACGAGAGTATGGCAGCGGTGATAAGGTAATCGTGTGTGGTTATTTACTGTCGTTATGGTGATGAGTTGTGGTGTGACACCCGACAAATTCAGGTTAACTTCGTTGGTTAAACTCTGTTAGTCACGTTAATGCTATTATATCTTTCATTTAATTTGACAAATTAAATGTGCAAACTGTTACGCAAATATACATACGAAACGACCACACGAGTCAATACCCGGGCGTTGGTGATCTTAAATGAATACAAATACAATAATAATATATCTTAATTGATATGTGTGCTTAATTGTTGAATTTTCGCGTAACCGCGTATTTTACCGGTTTTAACCGTTTACGGATTTCGGTAACTAGTATGAAACAAAATGAATGGACGGGAAAGATTTTTATTGTGATTGCAAAACCGAAACAAATCGGGGCCCGTGGATCATCCATGTGACTCATGGATGGCCCAAGGCCCAACCCAATTCAACACTTAACAATAGTTAACAAAAAAATAACAAAACCCTAAATCCAATTAGATAAAAAAAACGTTTTTTTTGTGTTCTTGCCCTATTGCTGCTGCCGCAACTTGTACACACACAAACACATTGATTTTCTTGCTTGTTGATTCGATTCTTGGTGCTTTTGGTTGTTGGTTGAAGTGGTGAACGCTATACTAGTAAGTTTTTGTGTTAATTGTTACTATCTATTACGAAAATTTGATGTTTTAGACACCCTAGTTCATCCAAAAGGGCCAAATTGTTATCATGTTGTGGAAATGGGTTATGGTTTATGTGTTAATGGTTATTTTGATGATTAGTTGTTGAGATTGGTACAAAAAGTTTAATTATGAAACTAGGGTTTGAGATAGAATCATTGAAACTTGATGTTGTATGATAAATATTGATGAAATTGGGTTGATTATGAGATTAGATGATAAATGGCATGAAGATTTGTTACTTGGTTTTGCAAGTTCATGAATGTTATGCTAAATTACTAAAAATAGTAACTTTTGTATACGTGATCATGTGAGGTTGCATGTTATGGACGTCTAGTGATTGTTATGGACTTGCTAATATGTTTGGAAGATAGGTTAGATGAAAATTTGAGCAATTGAACGTGTGAATTCGACTTGGTTTGGAACACTTACTAAATGTAGAAACTTTTTGACATGAAAATTGACTAGGAAACATGTTTAGTAATTCCGGATATGTAAACATGGTTTGGACTTGCATTTGAGTGTTTGTAAGCATGTGGTACTTAGAAAACATGTATTGGTAACGTGAGGACTTTGGTAGATGCTAATTGGTTAGTAGAACGATTGCTTAAAAGTATGGTTGTTGAAGTCTAAATGGTGTGTGCTATTAGTTAAGATGCCATGATGAAGATTGCTACCTTGCTAGTTGCACAAAACATGTAAATACTATATTATGCTTAGAAGTGACCATGCTTGCTAATGTGTTGTATATTAACGACTACAAAGTAATGATAAGTGTTGATGACTTGTATAACGTGCTATGGTATTTGTATAATAGTTGACATGCTTAGGATGTCGAATTGTTCATGCATGCTCTAAAGGTTCGACTTTCCTATAATGGAAACTTTTGTAGAATTGAAACTTCTATTTGTTGAATACGTGAAATATGATGTGATGTGCCAATATGATTTAGTCAAATACACCAAATGTAACGTGTTTACACTTAACAAATCACCAACGGGTCGTGGGTCAACTCGGGTCAACTAAAAGTCAAACTTGGACTCAAAAGTCAAACTTGGACCTAAAAGTCAAACTTGGACCAAAAGTCAACTGAAAGTCAAACTTGGTCAAACTTGGACAAAAACTCAAACGTGGTCAAAATGTGAAACTAAACCACACTCGCATAAACTGTTGACCATTTGGATGCATAGGGTACTATGACCCTACATGAACGCACATTAATCGACCTATTGTTATTTAGGTTGCCGTGTTATATACTGTGTGTGTTGTTAACTATTTTTGCTGTGCTACTTAAGGTGAGTTCACTAAACCGCACTTTTACTGTTATACCCTTTTATGGGTTGAACTCGGACTTTTACTATGATACCCTTTCATGGGCTGAACTCGGACAAATACTTTTACGGATTTACGAATTCTGTATGTCGCATGTCTGGATTAGAGCACTTTTATTTTGTTCATGAAAGACCTCATGGATACCTAGTTGACCGTTAGTATTTGTGAAATAGCGGGGAAATTTTGAGTAGTACTACTGGGTTTGACAAACCCCACCCGGGCTAGTCGCGTTAGCACGACAGAAGGACCTGTCGAACGGGTGTTGAATGACCTAACATACTTACAGTGCATCCTGCTGGGATGTACGAACATGCAAACTGCACTTAATGTGTACATACGTCAGCTTCGGTCAGATACATTACGCCTCTAAGGACATGTGCTGTAGACTAGCTACCTACAATGACATACTTAATTTATATTTCTGCATGCAACTAAACTACTTGATTTCATACTTACTTTGTGAACTCACCAACCGTCGTGTTGACACTTGTTAGCCTTTCACTTTTACAGGTCACTGAGCTACAACGCACTAGGACATGGCATGGAGTCACGGCTTTTCATTTAAACATTTTCTTGCATTATAAACCATGTTTGAGTTTAACAACTATTTGAACTGTGTTCTTGTAATGGGCGCGTGTTTTGCGCACTCAGTTTCTAATTAATATTTTTGACATTATATTTCGATTACGCTTCCGCAAACTTTTCAACGTTAACTCTGTATTAAATTTTCTCATTTAATGAGACACGTATATTTTAAATTCATATAGAGTCGTTTGGTGTAACTAATGACTGAGATCCTGGTTTGTCACACACTTAACGGTAAAACTCCGTTAGTGAATTTTGAGGGTGTGACACTATATATGTAAATTGCGTATGAGATTAGGCAAATAGTTATAAAACTAAAATTCACTCAGTGAAACTGACTTTTGTATACATATTAGGCAAATAGTTATAAAACTAAAATTCACTCGTATGTTACACACGAGTATTAAACCTAGTTAAGAATAAAATGTAGTGAATAATGTGAAGAGAGGAAATATGCTATATATGTAAATTGCGTATGAGATTAGGCAAATAGTTATAAAACTAAAATTCACTCAGCGAAACTGAATTTTGTATACATATTAGTTTGACATTTGAGTTGTTGAACTAAAGAGGATGGCATAGACTTTAAGCCACTCGACAACTGAAGACCGACATCTGATTTAAGAAGACTTTTAAGACTTTATTATGTTGGTTAGAATGACAAGTATTAATGTTTAAGGGTTCTCTAATGACGTATTTATGCTTTAGGATTATTTCTGCTGCAATTTTTAAGTTAATGCATGTTTTAATTTCTTTTAAGGCAAATTGACCTAAAATAATCTTAACTAACACATATTGGCTGAGAATAATTTAATCCCTCCAGTGGTCCCAAATGCAACTTTTTTAGCCCTCCAGTGGTCAGTCGTTGAGTGCACTTAACAGTCTCAAATGCAACAATTGGAAGTAATGTTTACATCAATTGACTCGTATCCTTCTCCCGATCAAAATCCCTAAAACAGCAGCTTGAAATTCGAAAAAAACTAAAAAAAAGTTAACGGCACTTAAGTGCACTTAACATGGGACTATTGTAGGCCAAAAAAGTTGGATTTGAGACCACCGGAGAGAATAAACCGAGTTGAGATTATTTTCAGCCAATAGGTGTTACTTGTTATTATTTTTGGCCAATTTGCCTTCTTTTAAATTATGTACGACCAACTATGAGCCTTACTATATTTTTATATACCATATTCTTCACATCAAGTATCGATGTATATTAGTTACATTGAGCTATCCGAGACTAAGACATGTATAACTCTAGTTATTTATATCTAAATCTATATCTATACCTTCTAATAAAAAAGAGTTTTGGAGGACACGTGTCATACATTAGAGAGGGTGTTGAAACATTTTCCCGCTAAAACTAAGAATCTTTTATTTTAATATATGTATGGAAATAAATCGATAACTTCAAATCATCCATAATTTTCTCCTCTAAAGTTTCAATCTAGCTTATTTACTTCCTTGAAATTAATGTGAAAACATAAAACAAATAAGTTAAACAAATAATTAATTGCAATTTACAACCTAGACCTATGTATGCTGACTCATACGCTTGATCCGGTAAATATGAGTGTTACAGTGAATTTTTCCAGATATCTATCATCTGGATTTATTGTATGCTTGTTTTTCTTAATCTTTTTTTAATTAATTGGTTGGATTTATAAGACAACCAATTTATAAGGGTCGATATCTAAATTGGTACTAATAGTGTACCTGTATTTAAATCTATTCATATATCTTTTATATAATGTGTAGTTTATTTTCAAATGTTTACTTTTTCATAAAATTTTAAAATTGTGTTTTATTATATTTCACGTAACACATGGGGTATAATCTAGTAGTTAATATAATAGGTGAAATTTAAAAACCTAAAATTGGTAGGTCAAGAAGTTGGTGCAGTTTTAGAATTTGGCAGAAAAAAAAATATGCCTACCCCAGGAGACGAACAATTTTAAGTACGTTGACAATTTTGTTTGATGATTGATATAAGAAAAAATGCGATAATTTATCTCATAATTTCCTGACAAAACAACCACAATTTGTCATAAACCAAAAAGTATTACGAAGTTATAAAAAAAAATTATGTGGCTAAGTCAAGTATTATCTTAATTTTATAGTTAAAGTTGTCGCAAATTCTTAAAAATAAATTTGTTATCTTATAGGGTTTCTTAGAAAGATGTTCGATGTTTTCGTTTACCGGCTATATTACAACAACTATGTTAAAAAAATTTAATAGTGATTTTCACCATTGATTACATCTAGTTAAAATATCCAATTCATCTTTAAAAAACTTCAAAACAATATTTAGTTAATTCGCATTCTAAGGGAATTTACATCACATTTCCTATCTTATTTCCCTCTCGTTTACTATTAAATAAGTTTTTTTAATTTCGTGATCATTAACTTTTTGTTTCGCTCCACTTACATTCATTTTTAAAAAAATATTAAAAAATTTATAAAGTAAACCTTATTTTTTCAAATATACAAATTAATAGTAACATTTTTATTTTTCTACAGTCACCACTATTTCCTAAAGTAAACAGAACCACTCACGTATCCTTATATAATATAGGAAAATAGATTTCACTTAGTTGGCATCATTAAAGAGTATATTTGCTTAGTTGGCATCATAAGAGTGTTTTCTCATAATAATATTTTTATAATTAAATATGTATATATATCTATAATAATAATAATAACCATAATTATATTTTGATTCCCTAATATTTAGGAGAATCTTTAGAAACTTAATGTATTTACATTTTAAACCATCTCCTACTAGGGGTATAAACAAGTCATCTTATATCTGATAAGGTATGATAAAGGAACTTAAGGATAAAATTGTTAATAATATACATTAAATAACTCAATAGTTTTTAAACATACATAAATTTTTTAGACGACATTATTTAAAAAAACTACACCATAAAACCGAGTATTTAAATCTCTTTAAGATGAGTATAATATTGTATATTAAAAAACAAACCCGAGCATAGCACGGACTCTAAACTAGTATATATATATATATATATATGGAACGGGATGTTGATTCTCAACATAATTAATATTTTCTTGAACATTTCTTAATTTTAAAAAAATTATCAAGAAAATTTTAGAAGGAAACTTTTGAGGGCTAGAGACATAGTCACATAGGTAAGTTAAGACATCATTATTGTTGGTGAAGCATAAATATTAATCGGCTAAACACATTTTTTTATTTTATCATGCATATTAAAATGTAGCAAATTCGAAGTCGTACATCAAATGAAACAATTGTGTTACTTAATAGATGGAGGTGTGTTTATATAACAGGAGATTATAGAAGTGGTACGTTATACATGAAATTATCAGGTAATATTAATTAATTATTACACATGCAACACTTATTACACTTAATTTGCAGCGTACTAAATATTATGTAAATTAAAGTACAAAGCATTTCCATTTTATTCATAATCATATAAAGCTTGTTAGTGTCTTCCTTATTTGTATCAACTTTTCCTAGTGAGCGGCAGGTGGCGGTGAGCCGCCATCTGCTGGTGGAGGCGAGCCCCCATCCGCTGGAGGTGGTGACCCACCATCTGCTGGAGGTGGTGACCCTCCATCAGCTGGAGGAGATGGTACTGGTGATGCGGCAGGTGGTGACTTGCCGGGTGGTGCCGCGTCAGGTGGTGCTGCCGAACAATCGTAGTAGCAAAAGCAACCGTCTTTCCCTTCACGCTTGTGACAAGCACCATGAACTGCTTTCTCCCACTCTATACACTTTTTGTCACATTTTTTGTTGGAGCATTTCCCCGAATACGTCTTGCTACCCTTTTCACATAATTTTGGAACTCCGGCGGCCTCTATTTCTACATTCGAGTTTATCCGATCAAGTTATTTATAAATTAAAATACTAACTATATACTACATAAAAGATAATAAATATTAGGAAAATATATAAAAGTAACGTAAGTTAAATATTCAATTAAACACCTGAGATTGCAAGAACAAAAAGAACCACGACCGAAAACAAAACAAATGAACTTTTAACCATTTTTTAAAGAATGTTAGTTGAGTGACCAAACGTCGAGTTGATGGATTTATTTATAGGACAAATTATAAGCTTCAGTAAATACGTATTAAAAATGAGCACCAAGTTTAAAGAGAATAAAACAGCATGAATTTCGACACGTGTGGGCTTGCTTTGATTTTTATGTTTTACGAATTTAGAAAAGAAAACAGGCACGTCTTAAAATCAAGAGTTTAATATACTTATCATACAAATGGACATGTGTAAGGAAAAAATTCACGTTGTAAGGATATCCAAGGAACTTTTTAACGGTCCGTTAAATCTATAACAGACAGTTATTTTGTTAGTTAGCTAACAAACGTTGCTGCACCCTGTCCAATTAATTATTTTTAAGCTTTTAACAACCCGTTAATAATATACCGTATACCTAAGCCTTAACAGGCGTTAAAAGGTACTCATAATACTTCCCCCTTCGATTCTTTGTAACTAATTTGGTAATACGTTATATTCGGTAAATTCAATCTATGTGAGTACGTAATTATATTCCGTAAATTTTACTATATGTAATTCGTTTCATAAAAAAAATTTGCTATCACAAGACATGAAAAATGTCTTTCTGCCTCTTACGGAGACGAGAGTTATAATGATGATAGTTATCAGCAATATGGTGGTGAAGGCTATTAATCCGTAGATACTTATCATACTTCGGTGGTGAAGTCGGAGATAACGATGGTGATGACAGGGGTGATAACGACGATAATAATGGTGGTAAGAGTTTATACAAAACGATTCGGATTTTCTTGAATCACAAAGAGTTGATTAGGTGGGTTCAAAAGATACAACATGATGATTGATATGTTATTGTCATGAAACGATCGAAGAAAGATCCCAAAATCGGTGTAATTGTCAGGATATGGCTTGGATGTGATCACGATGACGCGTACAAGAACACAACTAAAGTTAGAAAGACTGGCAAAAAGAAAACAAGTTGTATGTTTGAACTAGAACGTAAATATGTTTGTTTTAAACGATGGTGGCTGGCGAATAGTGATTGTTAACGATACACACAACCATGACGTTGGTACACTGAGGGAACAGAACCCTAACAAGTCCGACCGAAGAACACCATACAACATCCAAGATAAGATCAAAAGATCCATCAAAATTGGTAAAACCCCGATGTAGGTTTTTTTTCTCTCTATTGAGTCGAAACGGTTATGAATATATATTTTGATGTCGTCTATGAAAAAACAAATGTTGTTAATGTTTTTTTTTTATTTATCCACTCTAAATAAAAAACTATGCAGCATGCTTTCTCTCATGTTTTGATGATGGGCTCGACCTATAAAACAAATATATATACAGTATGTCGTTAGTCCATAGCTTTTTCTCAGTCTCCCACCATCGCACCCACCGTTTCTCCAAGAAGTGGACGGGAAAAGATATGAATTTCGGTCTGCACCAAGAAGTGGACGGGAAAAGGTTTTTAATGAAATGTCTTCCAAAAAACAAACACTCTGCAGTCCTAAACGTCTGCCCATGGTCTGCACAACGTAGACAAAAGAGGTTCTACAGACGTTTTATGAAAAAAAACAAACACCCTCTAAGATCTTCTAAGGTCTACAGAGGGTTAAACAACACCATCCAATACCACCACCCACTTTCCACAACCCAATACCACCACCCACTTTCCACCACCCAATACCACCACCCACTATCCACCACCATCACCACCCAATATCACCACCCAATATCACCACCCACTATCCACCACCACCACCATCATCATCAACCATAACCACCACCATCGTCCACCACCACCACCACCCTCCATCCCCCACTACCATCGCCCACCACCACCCACAATACCCTACCACCACCATCCATTACCACCTTCCACCCCCACCACCCACCGTCCCCCACCACCACAGCCCACCACCACCCCCTGTCCACCACAACCCATTGTCTACCACCATCCACCGCCACCACCCACTGTCACCACCACCACCAATTTTATTTAGCAGTTTACAGACGTTAAAAACAAACAATCTTCTTCTTGCAGATTGCAGATGTTTGATCCAGCTTTTCTTTTGCAGATGTCTGCAGATGTGATCCGCAAACTGCATACTTTTTTTAGAATAACAAATAACACCTAATTGTGAAAAATATATTCGTAAACGGTGGCAATAGACAATTATATTTAGCTTTAAAAATTTGTTTAGATTAAACTCAAACACATAAATAGAGGCAGGTAAGTTATGTGACAAGATGAGCAACACATTTGTGGGGAGATGCAGCCAAAGGAAGTGTGACTTAACATGTAGAGTGGGTTAGTGGTGATTGTCAAACAAGTGCAAGGAAACATAGTTGCTTTTGCTATTTTGATTGTTCCCAAGATATGTGCCTCCACCACGTACCACCACCTCACCCACCCCCTACACCACCATCCTCAATGGCCCCTCTACCTCGCCCGCCGCCCCCTCCACCAGTGGCGAAGCCAGGATTTGTAGGCCGAGGGGCCAAAGTAAAAAAACCCATAAATTTATTTTATAATGCTTTGTTTCGAGGGGCCAAACCCAATATATTTATAAAAAATCAACTACCGATCAACAAAACAAAACTTCGGACGAAAAAAAATAGGGGGTTTGTGACCCTCGCATCTCCTATATGCTTCGCCATTGCCCTCCACCACCCCCGACGCCTGCCCCATCATCCGCAATGCCCCCTCCACCTCGCTCAATGCCCTCTCCACCCTGCTCACGGCCTGCTCGTACTCTCCCCGTGTAACGAATCAGGGGCTATCTTAGTTTGAAGGGTATTTTTGCTAACGAATCAGGGGCTATCTTATATTATGTTTTTCAATAAAAAGAAACTGCTCTCTACTTATCATATTTAGCATTTTCCAGAGGTATATTTTTTGTGTGGGTAATCAACTAATCAATATCTTATGACTCAACACAAAATGTTTCTGTAATTATTTAGTCGTGTCCTTCGTTACATCGGCAAATTAAGTCTTGTTTTTTACTTTTTTATCTGCGTTACGTTCTTGACACCGACATGCAGTGCTCAACTGGGACGTGACGCAACACGTTTGTGGAAACTGGAAAGTAAATAACAAGCATGCATGCTTCAAATTAAGTGTTGAACTTACTGCTTAAAAGTTAAAACTGTGTACACGTACATATTCTACTGTCCATGCAATTTTTGGACTATATATTGGGCTATTGTTACGTAAGAGTTTTGGTTAAAGCTGAAAGATGTTACTGATAATATTATTTCCAAAGATTTTGACGTACTTGGATGATGTACAAAATGGTGTTTTTCTTCACTTTTGTTCGGGATGATTTAATTAAGGCCTTCCAAAGCAGCTCCTAATTAGCTTCGATCCATTGTTTCTTGCACTATTTTAATTCAAAAGCTTCGAAATTCAGATTTTGGGACGCAAAGGATTGCAGAATCACCGCTCCTTCGTTTGCACACACTTTTCGAGCGTGACTACTAAATATCATATTACTCAATCCGTCTCATTTTAAGTGTCATGAGATCCATAACACAAAGTTTAAAAAAAAGTGGAACCGGGGACGTTTAGGGGACGGAGACGCCTAGAAAACGCCTAGGGGACGTTTCCCAAACGTCTCCAAATAATGGGGATGTTTCCATGAAGTTTCCTAAACGTTTCCATATGTTTTTTAGGGTTTAAAGCCCATTAAGTAAAAAAAAACATAATATGACAACTATGATCATGCGCATTCTCTACATATGTAATCGTAAACTGTATATATACCACATACGTATTAGACTATTCGGTATTCCAATTTCGAACAATCAAACATCAACCCTGATCATCAATTCATCATTCATCAATACATCCATCATCAGTTCATCACTGGAATATGTATGGTTTTTAGAGGTTGCCGATCTCACGCTAGATGAACCGGTGTTTGAAAATGATATTATTATTGATAAATATTAACTACTTTTTGAAGATTTAGTACTTTTGAAAGTTTAAGTTTACATCAATATATCTAGTTTTGTATTAATTTTATATGTATATATATTATATATTTTTATTGCTGTACCTTAGCCGTACCCGTATATAGAATTTTTGAGTTTTGCCGTTTCCCGTCCCCGTACCCCGGTCTCGTACCCGTCCCAGTGCTACTTAGATAAAATGGCAATAATACCATTAAAGTCTTTTTTCTTTTAGTCATAAAATAGCTTTTATGTTAAATAATTATGAGTAAAATTAAAATTATACTTTTATTTTTTAATTAAAAATTTAAATTGAAAAAAACAAGAAAGACATGATAAAAATTTAAAATGCGACAGATAGAGTATTTTCACTCTTCGGACACAAACTAATATTATAGGTCATATGATTTATTAGCCTTGGTCAAATCAATAAAACAACACCATCGTAATTGGATACATTTTACCATGAGTAAATTACAATTTTTTTTTGGCCTTTGTAACAGGTCAGATTGCAGGTTTTGGCTTTTTCTTTAAATTTTTGCACTGGATGACCTTTGGTTAAATTAAAGGATCGCTTTTAGGCCTTTAACTTAACGAAAGTTAAATTTCCTAGTTAATACGAGGGTATTTTGGTCAATTTATCGTAAAAGATAAAATTATTTTAAAGGGGCCAATCATGTAAATATTAAAACTCCTTCTAAAACTCTTCCTCCTCCTCCTCCTAAAAACCAACAAACAAGATATGGAGCACGACCTTTCTCATTTACTATCTATCTATGACTATCATCTAGTGTTGATGTTGTTGGAAATAAGTTCACTTTTATTAAAATAATCAACTGAATATAATAACGATACTCTCGTTATACATGGGAAATTCATTAATACATTATCGTGTACAAAACAAAATCAGGTATACATGAAAAGAACACTTTACAAATGATACAAACTGTTGTGGTTAGTAAAACGTCAATGATATAACAGAGTGCATGACGGTAACAACAACGAGATTGATGATCCTGCAAAACAGATATTAGAAAGAAAGATCCGGGCTTGTGTTTAACACAATTCCCTTAAACAGATTCGTCGTCTGTTCCCAGGGTACACCGGATGAAAGCAGCGTACTGCCGGACTTGAACACTTGCCTGAAAAGAAACCGGAGGAGACGATGTAGATGAGATGATCAATATTGTTTGTGTTTTGTTGAACTCGTTTTTGGGTGTTGATTCAAGCTCTTCCATTGTTGCCATGTTTTGGTTGTTATCTTTATGGACAAAAGATTGCAAAAAGTCTTAGCAACTAATGACAAATGAATTGTCATAAAACCCATTAACTTAAGGGTTGGACATCCCAATGGTCTCTTCTAGATGTCTCAACCGAGACGGGTTACACCAACGCTAGCCTCGAGTTTCGGAGCTGCGTTCGGTTACCAACCGACTACTTGAGAGTTGACCTCTCATTTACACAAAATATCCAACAATCCCCCACATAAATAGATGTCAATCTCAAATACAAACATCATTCCGATTAAATTTCAGCAGTTGAATCTTGCATACGATAGGTAGGTGTTACCCTTTGAACCTTCGCTCATGAAATGCATTTAGTCTACTGGCTCTGAGTAGAACGCGATGTCTTTGAACTCGTCTGCCGTTTATGTAGGCGACAATACGCTTCACACAAGACTCTCCCTGACAAAGTCAAGTCCTCATTGTTATGTTCGTTATGGTCATGAACATTTTCCTGGTTCTGCGAGAGCTCTAGGAATTGTGCCCTCCAATTCCATTCGAAGCGACCCCACTTCTCTCTAACATAGGTGATTCATCACATGTGACTACATTATTCGAATCATTAAAAGCCATAGGCTTAGCCTCGTACTTGTCACTTTTAGGAATGGACTAGGAAGATTACTAGATCCTTGTAGTAGACTCCCTTTTAAAAGACGTGGGTGTTTTATTAGTTAACTCTTCTTTCTTAGTTAACCCCCCATAGTGACCTTACCAGTTCATACGAGTAGGTTTTCCTATTGAACTCGGATCTTGGGATCTCCAGTCAATCGAGTTAGGTTTCCTTCATATAAACTTAGCTTTTCACGGGCTTTAGTCTCATTCCACAACTCAATCTTGCATTAACCCTCGGGTTCTTGGATTTAAGCTATTTTATTTGACTTCGTCAAGTCACAATAGTTTACAATCGAGATTGGTTGTCTGTGTGTAGTTTAACTCTTAAGTTAACCTTGCATATTGTCACTTTAAAGACTATAACCTTAGGCCATTAGTTGTAGTCTTTGGTTTACAATATACAATTTAAGTGAACACCAATATGCAGTTTAAGTGAACACATCTTCACTAAACCAATATGCAATTTCAGTGACCACCAATACGCAATTTAAGTGAACACATCTTCACTATGCCTTTGGTCACTAGATCATTAAACTAATCAATTTGCATTCACATGCTTGCAATATTTACTTGGATTATAAAATCCATATTGCTAAACATCCACATTCTTATATCAAATGCAAGTAACCCCCACATTTAAGTGGTATTGGATAACATCAATCAACTTTCGGATCAATTACCATTTTCACATACCCTAAAAAGGATTGTTTCTTAAATGGCTTCTCCCCCACATTTCTTGCCATTTGATCAAGTTGTGGCTTTACTTATGACACCAAGTTGATGATCATGATTTGATCAAGACCCTATCTTTGTATCACGGAGTTCATGAATGCTTAATTGACAACTACAAAGCTTAGATAAGCTTTTGAGTTAACTAAGGCAAACTACAAAGCTTTAGATGAGCTTTTGAGTTAACTATAGCAACACATGCCTTAGTCATGAACTTTTTACATCATGGGTCATAAGTTTTTCATTAACCTTCTGAAACTTAAATCTAAGTTTCTCATCTAGGATAAACATAGAGACTTGAGTTCTCCTCAAGTTATATCATTTCCTTATATTGAATGAAAGTCATCATTTGATTTGTTTCCGCAACTAATTCTTGTGATATGTATGTGAATGTTTCATGTTAATTAGTCTCCATAGAGCACCATAATTAATTAGTACTAGTCTAGCATGCTTTAGACTACAATACTCTAGCATGTGAACAGAAGATGCATCGTTCTGATTTTCACAGCTCTAAGAACCAACATCACATACATTCCAACAAGAATTTCATTTCACGGTTTAGACAAATCATCATCTCAAATCTGCAGTATTTGAGAATGTCTCATATGTATGTTTCTCAAACATACAAAACTTCATCATTCATTTAGGAATATGACATCTATGAGCTTGATATCTAGCGCTTCGCCACTGACTCATAAAGATTTAACAAAGTCTTATTCTGAGTCACCTTGACAAATAACTTATCATCAACGAATGGTTCACTGTTATGTTGAGATACAGTCATACTAGACTGATAACCATAACATGGAATTCACATATTCTCATATGCGCTGTTCATTGTTGATTTGAAAATATATATACTTGGTATATTATTCATCATGAAGATCACATCTTCTACATAGTTAAATCAACATTGAAGATAGTAGACGCATCTACATGTACTTCATTTCTCATGATAAATCACATATTACATGTCACTCATAAGTCCGTTTCAATTTATGACAACATATATATATATATATATATATATATATATATATATTATCATGTGTTACAACTTACACCAAGTAAAATTCCACAATAATATATATGTCTTCAAATTGATGTCTCACTTATGACTACATCATTATCCATGATTAGACTCACAAGTTGCGGTTGTGCTTCTTGCACTACCCATTTAAATAGACATCAATTTATTATGCATGTCACACGTGTTTCGATTTACTTCATTGTATTAACTGCATGTGTTATCCTAAGATATTGAACACATCAATTATACAATATCGAACAAATTAATCCGACCAAACAAGAATTTATTCATCATAATTTAATTGAATATATAAATGATTTCTAACAAATAAAATCATATTGTGTTGCAATCTTCAACACTTTCTCCATCTTATATGACGATCAACTTTAGTGTCATATACCCCATTATAGTTAGTCGATTTTAATCCCATCGACTATAATTCCAATAGCATGAGAGCTGTTGAAATAATAACTATCCATGACACGCAATGATCCGTGTCATTTAATACATTCTTAGAATAAATCCAACGACATATTTATTTGATTTTCAAGAGGTACTCCCTCAGTAAAATCTCATGCCGTCATATCCTCGTTTCATTTTTGAAACTATACTCTTAAACAGTCACTCAACTGTCCGGATAACAATATGTTGTGTAAATCTTTACTAATCTCAAGTAACAGTATTCGAACAATACAAAATATATATAACAACAACCAAGTTGTTAAGATTGCTTATTTCAAAACAGAAATTGTGTTAAAGGTTTATACAAAACTGTTGTTATAATAAAATCCAAAACATTTTCCTTCTAAGGTTTGCAAAATATATAATTACATAGTTCATACTACTTTTATTTATCATTTGATTCCAAAAAATCAAGGTGTCAAACTCCAACTTTATATATATATTTTTTTCGACTTTCCACAAGTCAATAGTTTAACATATCGATTTGAAGTTATACGTTTACATAAAACGTAATAACAACTTGAGTTTATGACATTATTTCTAACCCTCATGTTAGAAATGCAATGTTTACACAAACATCATCCAAATATGTAATTATTTTATAAACATAATTATCTCACAATATTAAACCAAATGTTTACATAAAACATTTATAATCATATTAGTTCAATCATATCTAACACTCTTGTTAGATAATTAAACAAGATCTAACGAGCACGTTAGAAACTACACGTTTACATAAAACATATTGTGAATACCAATAAATGCAGTCTAACACATTTATTAAATAATAACGATTACATAATCGTTTTATATATGTTGATCATCATAACAAACCATTTCTAACACACATGTTAGAAGATAAACGATTAAAACATAATTGTTGAACTTTCCGGTTTATATAATAAAAACCACCTCTCACATATCACTTGCTCAAAACATTATTCATGGCATCATAAAACCAATTATATCTAAATGGTTAGAGACATGAACCATCTCTTAGATGTAAATTCTTTAAATCATTATTCATGACATTCATAACCATTAAAACTCATTATATCTAAATGGTTATAGAAACATGAACCATCTTTTCATGTTAATGACTAAAAGTATTAATCATGTCATTCATAACTATTAAGAGTCATAATTTCTAAATGGTTATAGAAATACAAACCATCTTTAACATACATACTAGATGGTAAACTTTTAAACACAACATTATTTATAAAACACATATTGTTTCATATATTTAGTAATCACTAAAACATTTGTTAGGTAAGAAAAAGACGTTTACACAAAACGTTCTTAACCATTATCAAAATAATATCCAACATTCATGCTAGATAATCAACCGGGTTCTAACGCGCACGTTAGATAATTAGACGTTTATACCAATCGTTAATGTCATGTGGTTTATACACTAAACTGATTCCAACACTATTGTCAGGTAACCAAACGTCTATCGAAACGTTTTTGTCATGTGGTTTCTTAACTAAACCAATTCTAACACGCTTGTTAGAACACCAAAAGTTTACCGAAACATTTTTGTCGTATGATTTATTAACCAAATCAATTCTAACACTCTTGTTAGAAAGCTAAACGTTTATCGACACGTTTTGTCGTACGATTTATTCGTTAAACCCATTCTAACACTCTTGTTAGAAAATACACAATTAGCAATCATTTTAAACTCAAGCTAATTGAATCAAATCATTTGAATTGTACCACCAAAGTTAAAATTTTAGATTGTACTCCAATCTATATATAATCCAAACACAAATTTGTACTAATACATATCATTTCCCAATAAAATATATTTAATGGATTTTAACTAAAATCTCAAATAGTTTTTATTTTAATCTTTTGTGAACCAAATCCTTGATAAAGGTTTTAAAATTGTATCAAACAATTTCTGTAAAGTCTGTTTAAGTTTGTTGGAAATAAGTTCACTTTTATTAAAATAATCAACTGAATATAATAACGATACTCTCGTTATACATGGGAAATTCATTAATACATTACCGTGTAAAAATCAAAATCAGGTATACATGAAAAGAACACTTTACAAATGATACAAACTGTTGTGGTTAGTAAAACGTCAATGATATAACAGAGTGCATGACGGTAACAACAACGAGATTGATGATCCTGCAAAACAGATATTAGAAAGAAAGATCCGGGCTTGTGTTTAACACAATTCCCTTAAACAGATTCGTCGTCTGTTCCCAGGGTACACCGGATGAAAGCAGCGTACTGCCGGACTTGAACACTTGCCTGAAAAGAAACCGGAGGAGACGATGTAGATGAGATTATCAATATTGTTTGTGTTTTATTGAACTCGTTTTTGGGTGTTGATTCAAGCTCTTCCATTGTTGCCATGTTTTGGTTGTTATCTTTATGGACAAAAGATTGCAAAAAGTCTTGCAACTAATGACAATTGAATTGTCATAAAACTTAGCAACTAATGACAAATGAATTGTCATAAAACCCATTAACTTAAGGGTTGGACATCCCAATGGTCTCTTCTAGATGTCTCAACCGAGACGGGTTACACCAACGCTAGCCTCGAGTTTCGGAGCTGCGTTCGGTTACCAACCGACTACTTGAGAGTTGACCTCTCATTTACACAAAATATCCAACAGATGTTTGCTCAAGGTTTACAATTAAATTAATTGAACCAACAGATTCTAACTCAGGTGGTACTCGTTCACTATGATTTTAACCTCATTTGTTGTAAATCAACAGTTCGTGTTGTTTTTGGGTTGTTTTTTTGCCGTTTTAGTTTTATTTTTGGCTAATTGTGTACTGATTGAAGCTTTTGGGGTGTTGTTTTGCAGAGATGGATTTTCATAGTTTGGAAAAGATGCAAAGTAGAAGGGAAGCAAAAAAGGACGTTGAAAAGGAAACTATTGTAGATCAGTGGCGGAGCTAGCCCAAAACCTGAGGGGTAGCCCTCTAAACTTTTTTTCGTATGTTCATACAATAATAATAAGAAAAGATTGATAAAAAAATACATACCTAAAAGATTTGTCTCCGTCGTTCTTTCATAGCTTGAAATCGAATCATCACATCCTCATCTGTTACTTTATCCAATATTTCTTTTTCAACCGTACAAACCAAAGCCCCGTTCAAAAAGTCGTCACCCATTCGATTGCGCAAATCCGTCTTTACAAGCTTTAATTTAGAAAAACACCTTTCAACGGTTGCAGTAGCTACCGGTAAAACCAACGCAAGCTTCAATATCCGATAAGCCAATGGAAACAAACGATGCTTTCCAGTTTCCATCATTAGACAAGCAATGTCACATAATCCATTCAAGTTTTCAACATTTGAACTACTTATATCAACATTTGAACTACTTTCATAGTTGGACTAACATCACTATCAACACCCAAATTTGTATCAACATTTGAACTACTTTCACCAACATTAACACTATCTTTATCTTGACATTTTTTTAAAAAAAATTGCCAATAAGAACTTGTTTTGGTGGTTGTCTTTTCATCCTAATTCAATAACAATAAGTCAAAAACTCAATAATCTAGCCTAGATTATATATGTGAGTAAAAA
Source organism: Tagetes erecta (assembly GCA_030867185.1). Lineage (NCBI taxonomy): Eukaryota > Viridiplantae > Streptophyta > Magnoliopsida > Asterales > Asteraceae > Tagetes > Tagetes erecta. The sequence continues at coordinate 13,199,985 of CM061490.1, forward strand.
TTAAACAAATTTCACTAAAACCCTAAAACAATAAAAATGACAATAATATCTACTTACCTAGAAATATGGAGAATTTGATGTTAACAGTGGCGGTGGCGGGGCCTGGCGGAGACGGCGGAGGCTGGCGGCCACGGCGGAGGGCTGGTGGTTAACAGCAGATTTAGGCCTTCACTCCTTCAGGGAAGCTGAGCAGTAGCAACTGCGTTTTTTTCTTTAAATCAGTAGATCAGCTAACAACAATGATGCATGGGCTTTGTGTGATTGTGTCAAGTGGTTTTTCGGCCCAACAGTCCAAGTCTCTAACAGCCCAACAGGCAACAGATCAGCTCATCAGCCTAGCAACAGCCCATCAGCCATATTTTTTTTATTTTTTTTATTTTTAACATAACTTGGGCTTTGTGGCTTGGACTAATAAAAGTTTTTATAATAGTTGGGCTACATAATGTATTGGATTCAGGATTTCAGGGGTATCCTTCTAAATTTTCAGGGGTAGCCCAAACATAAAACGGGAATTTTTTTTTCTCTTGGCGCGAAAAGTTGAGGGGTTGCCCGAGCTACCCCTGCCATGTTAATACCTCCGCCCCTGTTGTAGATAAAGAAACTGTAGGTAATCAACAAGGTTGTATTTTTCAAGGTCTAGAAGACAAACACTAAAGGAAGATACTGAAAACTCGGTTACTAATCCAAAAGCTGAAAAGAAAAGAACTAGAAGAGTAATGAAAGCTACTGATCTGAGTAGTATTAGGTTCAAATCTTGTTGGTTAAGCGTTACCCTTGGCCGGAGATATGCCGGAATAACCGCTAGAAAAACGTAGACGGGTAGGGAAGGGAATGGGTTTTTAATTTATTTACATTTTCAGTCCCTCAAGTTTATATGTTTGTCATCTTCTGTTTTATAAGTTAAAGCAATTAAAAACAAGTTTCAGTATTTATAGGAATGGCCCCCTTTTAAAACAACTTTTGTCTTTTAAGATAAACTAACCAAACTACCCTTATATTAACAGGAAAACTTAACGATCGTTAAGTTAAAGGCCAAAAACCAACCCTTTAATTTAACCAAAGGTCGTTTAGTGCAAAAATTTAAAGAAAAAGCCAAAACCTGCAATCTAACCTATTACAAAGACCAAAAAAATGTAATTTACTATTTTACCATCTTTTCATGTGTGACTATTATATATCACATCGTTGGTGCGGTGATATTTAACGGCAGAGAAAGGGTGCGACTGAGAAGGGCCAAGCGACCGGCGACAGGGAAAGGGTGTGGCTGAGAAGGGCCAAGCGACCGACGACAGAGAGGATGGCGTAACGGTGACCGGTGGTGCGGTGGTCGTCGGCATGTGGTATGTAAACCGTAGAAGATGAAGTTCGATGGTTGGCTGGTGTGTGTGATGTGATGAAATTTGATGAACCTGAAGAAGAAATATTCAAATGTTGTTGAAGATGAGGTTTTGATGTAGGCGGAAGAAGGATTTAGGGTTTCTTCATTTCACACCTTTAAGCATTATTTATATATATCTATTTTAAATTAAAAATTTTGGATAATCGGATATCCGAAACATCCGAAAATACCGGAAATTACTATCCGAATTCGAATCTGAAATTATGGATATTCGGACTTCGGATATCTGAACTTTCGGGTATCCGAATATTCGGATAATTCGGGTTCGGAATTACGGATATTTCGGATACAGATATTTTTGCACACCCCTAATTACAGCCCCCACCTCTCTACACTCCCACTCCACTTAATTAAGGCCGAAGAAAGATGCTGTGATGGTGGGTTTCTTCAGAAATTCCAGGGTCTCATCCACTACTAGAAAAACAAGATATTTGCTAAGCCATAATTCTTCGCAAATGCGTAGCAAACATACGTTTGCAACGCAATTATGACAGAAAAACTTAGTAGCAAACACCCTCGTCGCAAATCATTTGCAACGCATTTTTGACACATTTTGCAACACTTTTGCGACAAATATACTGGTGTTGGTGTTTTCTACACATTTGCGACGCAACCTTAATTTTTACTATTTTAACTAATTAACCATTTGCGACGCATTTGTAACGCCAATATTTCACATTCTGCAACAAATTTGCGATGCAATTTTGTTTGGATTTAAAAAAAATTGTTTTGAAAAAAAAAGCCACATAAAATATAAAAACTTGTTTAAAGAAAAACAAAAATAAACTTAATGTAGGAAAGTATTTGATTCAAACCAAATTAAAAAACATATTTGTTACAATAAAAATTATACTAATTAAAAATTAAAACTACAAATTCAATATATTGTAGAAATTACTACAGATTTGCCTTAAAACACCTATTTTTTATGAAATCTTCCAACTTTATTTTCATCGCTTGCAAGTCCTCCATACTTTTCCGATCAACTTCATGACTTGTTGTTCTTCGTCCATTGCTTTCCTCTCAGCTTCAAGTCAAGCCTCGGACTCTTGAATTTGAGTTTCCAAAGCTCAAATCTATAATAACAACAAAAACAAATATAATAATGTACAAAAAATAATTTTTAGAAGCAAACTCCTTGTAAAGAGCCCCAACCTCATACTGAACAAAGAATTTTGGCTTTGCACACCTATATAAAAAAATTTGATATCCAAAACTTCAACTTCTTATTCTTCTAGCTTAAATTAATACACATAGAAAGACACCAATAGCCCAATTACTATCATCTTGACCAAAGTAGTTTGAATCAACCATAAAAGTTACTTTTGAATTCATGAGAGTAACTAATGGTTTAGTAAAAAACGAAAGCGAAAGTAACACATACCTGATGTTAAATGCTTCTTTGAGTTGTCCTTTGTTATAAAATGGAATGACCTGAATAATAAAGAGCGTTGTGGGTGTTCCAATATTGTAAGCATACTAAAGAGCTTTGTGGGTGTTCCCATAAGATCAATATACAAACTTCGGGTCATGCATGAAATAACCTACAATAAGATCAAACATATGATTTACCTAAGAGCAATGCTTGTTGAATAGGGTAAAAGTTCATGCGTATGGGAGATGAGCCCTAATTTAAGGTCAAACATATGATTTACCTAAGAGTAATGTTTTTGGCAAACCATCAGGTGCATTAAAAGCTTGACTATGACTTGTATGCCCAGGTAAAGCATTAACAGGCAAATTTACTTGTTGGCAGAAAGAAAGACAACTCTAATAAGAGAAATGGTGATATAACTGTAGAAATAACAAATTCCATCAAACCGGAAACATAAGTAAGCAAGTAAGTTTAAAGTAACATAACTTGACACTTTAAATTAAATTATGTGTCGCTAATGCATCGCAAACAACATAATTTTTATTTTAATAATTTTTAATATAATTGAAAATTTGTTAGCTTTGATTGTTCCGGCAGATTTGTGATGGAAAAATATATAATTTTTAATATAATTGAAAAATTGTCAGCTGTGATAGTTCCGATAGATTTGTGATGGAAAAATATAGGTTTTTAATTTATGTCGCAGATTCGAAGCAAAGTTTATAAAAATAATTAATGTCGTAAAACTGCGACACATTTCGTTGCGTCGCAAAAAACCGTTGCAAATGACATACTTTCTAGTAGTGGATATCGTTGATTTCAGGTTTGGCCGGTGAGTGCTGTGATGGTGATGGTGAAGTCAAACAAAAGAGAAAACGGGCGCCAGTGGTGTGATAGTGGCGGTGAAGTGGAGGCGACCGGTGACGATTGATGATCTGCAACTTAGTTAGGGTTTGTTACAGTGAATTGAAAGAGACAACAGTTTTTAATTATATATTGTCTAAAACTTTGTTATGATAATGTGTTCGGTTTCTTGTCTTACTGTTGAAGATGAAGATAGTTTGCTTAATGAATATATAGTTTGTTTGAGTTCTCTTGTCTTTTATATGAAGAAGATGAATACGTACGGTTTGATTAATGTTTTTGATTAAAACAAAATAACATGATTTAGAAAATAATAATAATATATAATTAATTTGTATTCCACATTAGCTTATAAAAAATGAAAAAGAAAAAAAATGCCAAATAGATATGATAACCTGTTAAATAGGTAAAATATCTAGGATTAAAACACTTATTTAAAGTTAAATGACCTGATTAGAAAAAATAAAGTATGAATGACTTAATTAGAACAAAATTGAAACTTGATTACTACTTTACAAATTAGACGGTATCACAAAAATCAGGAATGATAAACAATCAGAAAAAAATTCATTTTCATGTTCGATGAACCTAAAATCACTATGAGGCTGCTTGGTAAGCCTCTTAATGGTATTAAGAGACTACCTTTTAATAGTTGATAGTTTCTTAATGGTTAAAAGATATCTTTTACCATTCAGACTTAGAGATATTTCTTAACCATTAAAAGACGTTTAGGGACTGTTTGGCAAAATCTGAATCATTAAGTGCTAAATGGTTAAAAGGTCTGAACCATTAAGAGGTTTCATCAATGAGAGGGATGTTGGGGTAGAACTTCAGATGAGTATAAAGTTAGTATATGCTCCATTCAGTTTCATTCAGCATCTCTCGGTCTCTTAACCATTCAGCACTTAACTGAACCATTCAGAGGCTCTTTTTTTCAGAAACAAACGCTCTGGATGCTGAATGGTTAAGCACTGAACTGAACCATTAAGAAGTAAACAAACAGCCCCTTAATATGAAATTTGAATGTTAAAAGGCTATCAACCATTAAAAGATAGCCTCTTAATATCATGGAGAGGCTTACGAAATAGTCCCTGCAACTTATGATTTCTTACGCTATTAAACTATTAACATGATATATTGACTTTACAAAAAGTTAAATGAATTATTGTTTAAGCAAACAAATCATAAATAGGTTGACAATTTGATGAAACGATTAAATCTTTTTCTAAAGAACTTAACCCACTTAACTCATCTAACTTCACCCTTTGAATCTCTCTATAGTAATAAAAGCATAAATAGTCGTCTCATAACATTCAACTAAACTATATATGTAAGCGTAAAAAATTATGAAAAATATTTATGCGCATCAATTATTATATTTTCTTTATTTAAAAGTTCAACAAAATCATGTAAATTAAACTAGATATTTTAAAAAAATCGTGTTTCTTTTTCAATAACTGAAATTATAAGCCTATTTGACTTTTAACGTACTAACTACTCATACAAATATCAAAAGAACTATTTTATAATATGGTTTAACAAACATTATTCTCATCGGTTTCAATACAAATTGTTTTAAAACACATCAATCATATTAAAAACAAATCGAATATAGCCATAGTATCATATTTTTTACAACATATTTTATTATGCTTAGGTCGTGTAATACATGAGTAACTAATCCAATACGTAATAGGTCATTCCGTAACCAAATTATTAAACATGTTAGTGTTAATATCATATAAGGGAAGATTTTAGCATTAAACTCGGCTATGAGTCCGGAAGAACCTTACATCAATGTATTAAAATGGAAAGATTTGAAAGCGAATGTGTCATGTTATGAAGGAATTTACAACAATTCGAAATCTGGATGGGGTAGCGGTCGAAATGACGTGGATGTTCTAAAGAAAACACAATCTGATTATATGAAAACAATGAAGACAAAGTTGTTATTTAATCATTTTGATGCATGAGACGTGTTAAAAGAGAGTCCCAAATGGTGTGGGAGGAAAACATTTGAAGAAATAGAGGAGTCGAGCTCAAAAAGAGCAAAACAAGCGACTCAACCGTCCCGTCTTTTCAAGAGGAGTGTGCTCAATTTGACTTAAACGAATAAACGGAGGATCGAGATGTGCGAGAGGAGCCGGAAAGACCACCTCCATCGAGACACAAAGGAAAAAATCCGGTAGAGTCACCATCAACCGAGCATGAAGAATTGATGAAGATGGTGGCCAAATTGAAAACATACAACAAAGATGATGTTGAAGACAAAAAACAACACCGAGAGGAGAAGAGAAAATAGAAAGAAAGGAAGGCCGAAGCCCGGATTGCTCGCGATCAAAAGGCGGCTCAAGTCTTAGATTACCAACAACAACAAATTATCGAAGACCACAAAAATAAGGATTTAGAATTCATGTTGAAGCCGCAGGATCACTTAAGCGGAACGTTGTTGCAAAACTCGTTGGCTAGGAAACAATAAATCGCCTCACGTTGGAGTTGAGAATTTTAGTTATTATTATTATTATTTAACCATTTGTTAGTTTATTTTATAACCGTTTTTTTATATTAGTTGTTTAATTTTATTTATTAGTTGTAATTTGTGTTTTATTATTTAATGAAATATTAAAAGTAAATAAGAATGAAAAAAAATAAAAATGTGGTGTGGGTGGCATATCGTGTCAGACACGACACGATAAGACAAACACGATAAAACATGAACACGATAAGGCCAAACACGAACACGACACAATAACTTATCGTGTCATTTTTTCCAAACACGAACACGAGCACAATAAAAAGCAGGTTACACGACACGATAAACATTTAAAAAATATATATTTATTTCAAAAAATTCCGTAAGTCTTAAATACTAAATATGACTTAACATAATAATTTTTAAGCCACAAAACAACAATAGTCCATAAAAATAGTATTTAACCATAATAATCCTTGATAAACGAATATGAAAAAAGATTAAAAGTCTATCAAAGTCCATAATAGTATTTGATCTTTCTACTAATCTCCATCAAAGTTCATATTCGCCTTCATTCTCCATTAACTTTTCCTGTATATAAATATTAGCAGGTGACTTATCGTGTTAACAGATCTTTAACCTGTTAAGACACGATAATTAACGTGTCTTATCGTGTTAGCATGTTAATGACACAACACCTGTTAAGGTCAAACACGAAACCTGTTAATTCCGTATCGTGTCGTGTTATTGTGCCCATGTCATAAATTGCCAGCCAATGTGGGGTAGAATTTGGTGTGGGTGATGAGGCGTGAAGTAAAAAATTCCATTATTTTAAAGACTTAACGAGGGAGAACAAAATCAAGAGCGTTTTTCTAGCTTTTTTTTGGACAGCGAAGCGAATAAAGCTCGGCTACCCGGGGTAACCCAATGGCGAAAGGTAACCCCAAACGCTTTGCGAACACAGACAGCACTGGGTAGCCGAAACCCACCTATTAACCCGACTCCAATTCGGGGGAAAGCCACTAACCCGTCCGCCCATAGGCACGACGACAAGCTAGTGGTAAAACCCGTTTGGCTCAGAGATCGAACTTGTGTTGCCACAAGTCTCCCTTCATTGCCCCCATTTGCCTCTTCCAAAGTGGTGGTAGTGGGACTAGAACTTGGGTCTCTTTTGAAGAATCCAAGTCTCTTACCACTACACCACATTGAAGCACAACTGAACCACCAAACCACCCATAATTTCGAAGAAAATTAAAGTAAACCAATCCAATAATTCTACAAACCCAAAATGGTAACTTTGATCTATATATGGATTGTTATTTCAAAATTGTTATTGTTACGTACGTCAAGATATAGCAAAATTAATGCATAAGTAGATTTAACACCCGTATGTTACACACGGGTTAAATAACAATATTTATAAAGAAATTATAATAATTATGTTTAAAGGTATGTAATTTGTAAATATTTAGTATATAAGGGTATTGCTCCATCAACTTATTGCATGACACTTAATTTTCCCTCTCAAACTTCCTAATATAGATTAAAAACATTTCCCCCCAAAAATTACCCCCATAAAACATTGATTTATTAGATAGATTTTGATTTAAATACAGACACTTGTAGTTTAATTTTGATTAAAATGGAGGCTTTTTAGCCAAAAATGGTCATTTTAACAAGTTTTGAGATACAGTTTATTTAAATTCAAGCTTTTTTTATTTGTGACGTTGCCCTCGTGACCGGACTTTGGATCCACCCCTGGTCAAAACGGTGTGGGATTGGAGGGTTGTGTGGGTATAGGGGAACCCTCTCACAAATAGTGGTATTAAGTTTGATCATATAAGATACTAGGTTTAATGCTCGTGTGTTACACACGGGTTAAATAATAATATTTATAAACAATTTATAATCACTATGTTTAAATATTTGTAAATCTACCGATTCTAATAATTGAGTAACTCATACGCATGTCAACATTTTAACTAATCCACGTATGATTTTGCTTAGGTGTCATGCTCTAATTTAATATGATGGAGGATTTTAAGGCGGGTCATAGTATGATCCATATTCGAAATAACCCGATATGTTCAAATAAAAAATTCATTAGTTATCTTATAACCTGATATGTTCAAATACAAATTTTACCAATTATCATGATTTATCTCTTAACATGATATGTTCAAATTAAAAATTTATCGATTATCATGCATGATCTATCTCCTAACCCGATATGTTCAAATTAAAAATTTACCATTTATCACAAATTATCTCCTAACCCGATATGTTTAAATAAAAATTCACCAATTATTATAGACCATCTCCTTTATTTCAACATATGAGTTTTGTTAAGAAAATATTTGTAAATAACCAAACCGATCTAATCCTTATATAATATAGGAAAATCAATTTTGCTTTTGTGGCACATTTTGAAAGCTTCTTTGCTTATGTGACATGATTTGAGAGTTTTTCTCACTATATATTTATATTCAAAATATTTTTTTATATATATCCATAATAATATTTTAATAAAACTAATTACATTTTGGTCCTCTAATATTTAGTAGAATTTTGAAAAGTCTAAGAATAGTATGGATTGATTTATATTTAATAGGGTATAAAAATATAACTTGAAAATAAAATTGGTAATTGTATACAATTAAATTTCTAATTATTTTATAAGCATATATAACTTTTTTATACGACATTATATTTAAAAAAACTACAACAGAAAATCAATCGATTTATTCTCTTTAAGTTAAGTATAATATCGTTATACTAAAAACACATTTTTTAAAAAAAATCTTGTGTTTCGTACACTTTTGTCTTAAAACTAATAAGATTTGTTCATGTACTCATGACCTTAAAACTAATAAGAAAATCACCACTTAAGTGTTGTTTTCCTGAGCATAACACTCATTTCATTAAGACTATAGACTCATAGACTCACTACCCACATATTTTTCCTAATAATTAAATTTTAAAATTTAAAAATATTCTATTATCCATTTACCTAAACCCGTGTGTTACACGGGCACTATCCTAGTATGGAATATGTTAAAATAAATTTGATACATAAAATTTAGTTAAAACCAATATAATCAAAATCTGTGTAGTACACAGGTACTAATCTAGTTTTTAATATTTAAGTATTTAGCTCCATCAACTAATGCATGGTGAGAAATTCCACTCAATTTCTTTCCCAAACTTCCTATTTAGAATAAATATTTTCCCTCCTAAAAATTGTCACTTAAAACCTTGATTTATTAGATAGACTAAGTTTAATACCCGTATAGACACACGTGCTGACTAAAACAAATGATCCATTGAATGAAGAAATCACGGATTGAAAATACGATGTAAAAATCAAAATTATTATAATAAAAATCAATATTGAAAACTTTTGGGATTTAAAATCACACGTCGATGTTTAGTTATTCAATATTGCGTTGACTTTGCAACCAAAATATCATTTATTATAAAATGCAGAGAAATTAATTTTGCGTTGTTTCTAAAATTACTTTGGTTTTTAAATTTTTTGCACCCCAATCTTCCCCCTCATTTTTTCCACCCAAATTTGCCTCATAAAACCTTGCTTTATTAGGTAGACTAAGTTGAATACCGTGTATTAAACATGTTAAAAATATAAATGGCATGTAATGAAAAATAAGTATAATAAAAAACTAAAATTATGATAACAAAAAGAAAATAACTATAAGTAGGAAATGTGTGAATACATATAATTTGTTTCGAATAATTAACAAAAAAGAACCCAGATCTTGTGATTAAACTTATGAATCTTAATTGAGGTAGATCATGAAAAAACGGTTACAAATATCTTCGGTAGATCATATTTAGTTGAGTTATGGCTGGAACAATTGGATCCCATTGGAAAAGAATATGTTTGGTTGGAGAACAATCAGAGAAAGGAATCCCACAAAAAAAGCACTTAACCATAGAGGCATTCACATCGATTCAATGTTTCAATCATTTGCCCAATGTGCGAACATCATGGTACCGAAGACATGGAACAACTATTAACTTCTTGTGAATCAACAAATCAAATCTAGAGTAACATATATTGCTCATTGGTTAAAGATACCACCATCTACGCCTTCTCCATTCATGACTTATCTCAAACCCACAAGATTGGAAAACACTTAAAAGAAGACGAGGAACATCATCCAAGCAATTATCATAAAATCATCTAGGTGCATTTGAAAGCGCACAATAATATTATCTTCAACAGCTCCTCAATGCAAATTCAAAGACTCTTTCAAGAAATCAACTTCTTCTCCTATTTACGGATTAAAAATAGATCAACCTTTAAATATATTACACGGTTGGATTGGTGTAAATTCTCATTCTACCTATTCTTTTGTATTGTTTTTTGCTAGTTCTCTACTCTAGCTTTTTAAAGAAGTATTGATGTTAAAAAATTGAGGTCATGGGTTAAAATCTTAAATGATGCGTGATTTTCTTTTTTAGTCCTTGTGTTTTGTTAGCATTAACAGTTTTGGTCCCTGTGTTTTTATCTTTTAACAGAAATGCTCCTGAACATTAACTTCATCCAAATTTCCGTTAAGTCTCTCACACGTGTCCCACATCTGAGTGGTAAAAATGTAATTTTCCCCCTCTTTTATCTATGTCATCATATATGTCAACATTTTTATTCATTCGCATGTCAAAAGATCGAGTGATAGTACAAGCAAGCTAACACACATGCAAGGTTGAAGGGGTCTTATGCAACCTTTGATTCATTCGTCAACAACCTCTCGTTTGTTCGACTACTTGCGGGAAGGAATATTGCCAGATAAAATTTAGCTAACATAGTTACAATCAAGTGCTTCTTAAAGAAAGAAGTACATAAACTATAAATTTAGTGCCCAGAGTAATGGTTTTATCTTAGAGAATAGAGTCGGCTATGATCGAGCTCACTTATCGTGGTAAAGGCTCTCTACTAAACACAAATAGTTTAACAAAGCCGAAAACATTTTCCGGTCATGCACACTTTCTTTAGAAGCTAGTATTTTTATCGACTAACACGTAACATTTTATAATCTACTCCTAAAATCCTCATCCTACAAGTCCACCTAAACCTGAATATTTTGACACCGTAGAGTGAATCAACAAAATGTACTTTTAAGGATACTTTGTTTCACCTCTTAATTGTTCAGTTTATTGCTTAATCATTCAGATTTGACATTCAGAGTGTTTGTTTCAAAAAAAAGAGTCTCTAAATAGTTCAGTTAAATGCTGAATGGTTAAAAGATTGAAAGATTCTAAATGAAACTGAATGGAGCATATACCAAACTTAACATCACATAAAGTTCTACCAAAATATCCCTTCCATTGATAGAGCTTCTTAATGGTTAGACCTCTTAACCATTCAGCACTTAATGATTCAGATTTTACCAAACAGCCCCTAAGCAATATTTAGAATTCATAACTCAACCTTCACAAAGTAAACGCAAGTATATAGTTTAATCATGTTAGCCATGAAGGGTCTTCACGTAGCCGATGAATTGAAGATGTCATGCATGACTGCAAAGGTGTTCACGTAGATACGTTTTATAGGTAATCCGATTGGCGTCACCTTACGCCATCTTCATCACGTGTTACCGTTGCCTGCCCATATTGATGTCTTTAGTTTTCAGTTACCGTCGTCACAACCAATTATATCATGGTTGCAGAATTTGCTAGACACTGCTAACTCGGTTGACTGAGGGTTGCGAGTACTCGATCATAATTGAAGAGTACTTGGGGATGACCCTCTGAGTAGTCGACCTAGACAAGGTTACTTGAAATCTGAATCGACTGGGGAGTTACGAGTAATCAAGGCTAGAAACGATTTTTAGAACCATGATTAATATCATTCAATAAAACTTAATTTAGTTGAGAAAAAGGTTAATGAAAATAAAAAAACATAAATGAAATGAGCCAACTAGCTTTTGTTGAAATTCATATACATTCGTGATATATTTTCTTTAAGCTTTAAATTGCTATTATTATTATTTCTCCTATAAATACTTCCATCGTCTTCAGTTTGAGTCACTCAACTCATATATAACGAGGGGCCTTAACATATGGCAAAAGGTTCATTTGTTTTGTGTGCGATCGTGCTCCTTTTGTTTCTTCTTACTCCAGGTGCCCATTTAAACTAGCTCTTATAATTCAATCAAATTATATATTTATAAAAATATTTAGTTGTAACAATTTGTTTGGATAAAACTACAATGCAGAAAGTGAGGCAACCGATCATCCGAAATTATGTAAAAGGTTGAGCAGCACATATGTGGGGAGATGTAGGGAAAGGCAATGCGAATCAGCATGCGAAGCGGAAGGAGCATATCGTGCTGATTGTGATTCATTTGAAAGGAACTATAGATGCTTTTGCTACTATGATTGTAACAATATACCACCACCACGCTCACCGCCTCCACCACCATCGCCGCCTCCACCACCACCCTCTCCCCCACCACCACCACCACGCTCGCCGCCTCCACCACCACCCTCTCCCCCTCCACCTCCACCACCATCGCCGCCTCCACCACCACCCTCACCACCTCCACCTCCACCGCCATCTCCGCCTCCACCACCACCCTCACCACCTCCGCCTCCACCGCCATCGCCGCCTCCACCTCCACCCTCACCACCTCCGCCTCCACCGCCATCGCCGCCTCCACCACCACCCTCACCACCTCCTCCTCCACCGCCATCTCCGCCTCCACCACCACCCTCACCACCTCCACCTCCACCGCCATCTCCGCCTCCACCACCACCCTCACCACCTCCACCTCCGCCGCCATCGCCGCCTCCACCACCACCCTCACCACCTCCACCTCCGCCGCCATCGCCGCCTCCACCACCACCCTCACCACCTCCACCCCCACCGCCATCACCGCCCCCACCACCACCCTCTCCCCCACCACCACCACCGCCATCGCCGCCTCCACCTCCACCCCCATCGCCGCCTCCACCTCCACCACCGCCCTCACCACCTCCACCCCCACCGCCATCTCCGCCTCCACCACCACCCTCACCACCTCCACCCCCACCGCCATCTCCGCCTCCACCACCACCCTCACCACCTCCACCCCCACCTCCATCGCCGCCTCCACCACCACCCTCACCACCTCCACCCCCACCTCCATCGCCGCCTCCACCACCACCCTCACCACCTCCACCCCCACCGCCATCGCCGCCTCCACCACCACCCTCACCACCTCCACCCCCACCGCCATCGCCGCCTCCACCACCACCCTCTCCCCCTCCACCTCCACCGCCATCGCCGCCTCCACCACCACCCTCTCCCCCTCCACCTCCACCGCCATCACCGCCTCCACCACCACCCTCTCCCCCACCACCACCACCGCCATCGCCGCCTCCACCTCCACCCCCATCGCCGCCTCCACCTCCACCGCCATCGCCGCCCCCACCACCACCCTCTCCCCCACCACCACCACCACGCTCGCCACCTCCACCGCCACCCTCTCCCCCACCACCACCACCACGCTCGCCACCTCCACCGCCACCCTCTCCCCCTCCACCTCCACCACCATCGCCGCCTCCACCTCCACCCTCACCACCTCCACCCCCACCGCCATCGCCACCTCCTCCACCACCCTCACCACCTCCACCTCCACCTCCATCACCGCCTCCACCACCACCCTCTCCCCCACCACCACCACCACGCTCGCCACCTCCACCACCACCCTCTCCCCCTCCACCTCCACCGCCGTCGCCGCCTCCACCACCACCCTCTCCCCCTCCACCTCCACCGCCGTCGCCGCCTCCACCACCACCATCTCCCCCTCCACCTCCACCGCCATCGCCGCCTCCACCACCACCTTCTCCCCCTCCACCTCCACCGCCATCGCCGCCTCCACCACCACCCTCTCCCCCTCCACCTCCACCGCCATCGCCGCCTCCACCACCACCCTCTCCCCCTCCACCTCCACCACCATCGCCGCCTCCACCACCACCCTCTCCCCCTCCGCCTCCACCACCATCACCGCCTCCTCCTCCACCACCACCACGAACTCCTCCTCCACCACCACCACGAACTCCACCTCCACCACCACCACCCTCCCCACCTCCTCCACCCCGTGTGTCTCCCGGTGAACCTCGCACACCACCTCGTACTCCACCCCGTCACAACTTGTGATCTGGAGTTATGGTAGATTGAAGTGTATCTCGGTCATTCAAGAGATATATTTTATTTGAATAACAAGTGTTACTTGATTCTCCATAAAATAAAATGTTACGTCCTTAACATTATCGGACTTTCCAAAAGTGTAATAAGTGTTGTGTGGGTAATTAATAACTTATCATTCTACCCATGAATGCTTTTCATAAATGTGTGTCCTTATTCTATGTTTATATCATATAAGTTGTTTATGTTGGGTAGTTGTTTTGTTTGTTATTTTTGTTGGATCAAGTCTGTTCAAAGATCGACACATATTAAAACTTTCGTCGGAGTTGATCTTTTGGGGTCGCATATCGACCTTCGTATCAAGATAAGGGATAAGGAATACATATTTTATATAATACTAAAGTGCAAGGTCGGTAAAATCTTACACATTTAGTCCCAAAACTTATGTTAATTATAACTTTGCCGTTCACTCATTGTCAACCTATATTTTTTTTAACTTTGATGTATTTAAGAATTTTATCCTCGACTTTGACTTATTATTTTTTTGGCCATGATTTAAATTCTCCGATTTTAATACTCCGGGTTAGACTTGATTATCATGTTGACCTCTAAGTTTAGATGTTTCTACTCTTTTAGTATGCGACACTTTACGATTTTGCATCGTAACATACGAGACATGAAACGTTTTTAATCAAAGCATAAGACGAAGTCACATACAAAAGACTCGACCGCGTGACCCGGTTTTAGATCTACTAATTATGGATTTAACTGTTGGATATTTTGTGTAAATGAGAGGTCAACTCTCAAGTAGTCGGTTGGTAACCAAATGCAGCTCCGAAACTCGAGGGTGGCATTGTTGTAACCCGACCCGTGTTTACCGCCATCTAGAAGAGACTGTTGGAATTACCAACCTTTAAGTTGCTAGGTTTTATGACAATTCAATTGTCATGAATTGCAAGACTCTTGCATTGCTTATTATAAAGATAACAACCAAAACATGGCAACACAAGTTGGGTTTTGAATCAACACCAAAAACCGAAGAAACATGGAGAGTTCACAACACACCAAAAACGCAAGAGCAAGACACACAATATCGATCATCTCATTTGCATCATCTTCTTCGGTTTCTTTTCAGGCAAGTGATCAAGTCCGGCAGTACGCTGCTTTCGTCCGATGTACCCTGGGAACAGACGACGAATCTGTTTAAGGGAATTGTGTCAAACACAAGCCCGGATCTTTCTTTCTAATATCTGTTTTGCAGGATCACCAATCTCGTTGTTGTTACCGTCATGCACGTTGCTATCTCATTGAAGTTTACTAACCAGTACAGTTTGTACCATTTGTAAATTGTTCTTTACAGGTATTTCTGATTTGGTTTTGTACACGGTAATGTACTAGTGAATTTACCATGTATAACAAGAGCATCGTTATAATATCCAGTTAATTATTTTAATAAAAGTGAACTATTTTCCAACATTAACAAGCTATTATTTTGAACAATATGTGTTAAAAGTGTATTAACATAATACTCAATTTGGTAAATATCTGAGGGTTAATTTTGTAAATCGGATTTATGTAAATAACAAATAAACAAACCAATTATATGACGTTATAAATATATATATTATTATATATATTAATTTGGTTAACAACACCTAAAATAGATTAACTTACTCGTTAAGTTTCCATCCGTTATATATATGCCATATTGTATTTGATTGTATGATACACCAATGAAATAGATCTCTCATTCTCTTTATATTTCTTCTCTTATTCATATCTTATTAGTTTGTTTTATACTCCCTCTGTCCCATTAGAAGTGTCCATATTGCCTTTTTTATTTGTCCCATTTAAAGTGTCCACTTTTAAAATTTATTGGTAAACTTCCAAATTTGCCCTTAATAACATAAAACAAACAATATGATGGACCCACAATAATATTTATTGTCAAGGGTATTATTGTCAAATGACAAGCCAAAATACACATCATTTAATGTGCCTAAAACTTTATGTTTTTCAAACTAGGACACTTCTAATAGGATGGAGGGAGTAACACGTTATTAGCACGGAACCGAAGTTATTCTCACCAATATTACTGCGGTAAAACCACCATAAAAGAATCAACATTTGATGGTAAGTTAAACACAAATGCATCTTCATTCTAACCCGTTTTATACTACGTATCTAAAGAAATTACGATTAAATCATTTGGTGGTTAGACTGCCAAACAAAACATATATCTCATTCACCGCCATGGTAAATTTACTAGCTTTAAAAAAAATAATAATTAAAAGTGTGCGTGAGATATGATTCATTGTACATACGGTAATTTTGTGTTGTTATAATATATTGAATTAGAAAGGTTATTAATAGTGTTTTGTGAGTGTTTTTGGCATTTTGATGCTATTGGTTGTTGTTTTGTGTTGACAGTTTTCTATTGGTTTGTTTAGTGAGTTGATCTGGTGTTGTGTGGTTGGTTATTAATGTGAGGTTTCACCTCTTTTTATATTTAATACTATATTGAATTAGAAATGTTATGAATAGTGTTTTATGAGTGTATTTGCAACATATTTCTAAATAATTTGATTTTTAAAAATCATTAAACGATGTTCTTGAGAAGGATATTATTGCAGTATACAAATTTGGATCATCATGCTAGCGTGTAGGTTGATGTGTTGAGTAAAACTTCAACTCATGAAGAGTAATATGAGGCAATTTAGTGCTTAAAACAAACATATTCAGAATGTAGTTCCTATGACAACATGGTACGAAGTGAAATGGAAAAAAAATTTAGCAGAGTTTTGAATATGATATAGAAAATGACATGCTAAATGATGAAGTTTATGATAGTAAACTCATGGAGAGTGTATTCACGTATATGATTGGTCAACACAAAAGAAAATCCATGACAAACACTAAATGCAAGAAGCATTGAAATTAAAAGCTCTAGATATATTATATTATACTAAATTAAATTAGAAAGTTCATGAATAGTGTTTTGTGAGTGTTGTTATGTGGTGCATGACTATCGGTTTGGTTTGATGAGGTGGCGGTATGTGGTGCATTGCTATTGGTTTAGTTTGGTGAGGTGGCGGTTAACTTGAATTTTTTTTAATTTGGGACATTTTGTTAGATGAAATAACGTTTTGGCAAATGGATTCGTCTTGATGGTTTGATCGTTTTAGTTTATTTTTTGGATTTGTGTGAAGTTGAATGACATTTTTTTTCATAAATATTAGCCCGTGGAAGGTTTTAACGGTTGTGATGACAGAAATTATTTAATTTAAGCCACTAATTAATAAACGTTGTACAGATGGCTCGCGCAACCCGCGAGCTTTGTATAATCATAGTTAAATTGTAAAGATTGATTTACGGCAAATTTAATTTTTTTTAATGGTCTGTCCCCATTGCTTTTGTGCGTATAACCTATTAATCATTAAAGTGTGCCTCCAAGTATTGTCAGTATTAAACTGTATCTCTAAGGGTGGTGGGTGTGGGGTGCGGGTACCCATGCGGGTAGCCCGTACCCGCGCGGTAACACCGCCGCCGCCCCCGCGGGTAGCGGTGCGGGTAGGAGGTCACGGGCATGGGTACCCGTTGCCACAAACGGCTCTTTTTGTTGGTCTGGCCCACCTCAAACGGCTCTTTCCTTTTTTTTTTTTTTTATTTCAAACCTATATATACTATATATATACATTTACATTAACATACTCAATCACAACTATCTTTCTACACAACTAACTTTCTACACAACTATCTTTCTACACAACTATCTTTCTACTATATATTTTTCATTCTAAAAAAATGCATCGAAAGAAATTAGTTTACACATCCAGCTCGTCGGATAACAAACTATTTTTCTCCGATGATAGTAGTTTGCGTATGGTGTTGGATCATGCTGAAGAAGACGACACGGCAACCTCTTCACGAAATTACATTGAACGAGATCGTGAAGAAGGACAAAGAACTCTAATGGCGGACTATTTTAATGCTAACCCGAAGTACTCGGAGAAGACGTTTCGCACGAGGTTTCGTATGTCGAAACGCTTGTTTTTAAAAATTGTACAAGACGTTGAAGCAACAAATGAATATTTTCAAGAAGGTTTGGACGGGAGGAAAAAAAAGAGTTTCACGGCGCTACAAAAAGTCACGTCCGCGGTCAAACAACTTGCAACGGGTAATGCGCCCGATGAATATGATGAATATTTATGCATGTCAGCTAGAGTTTCACGCGAAAGTTTAGAATATTTCTGTGATTCTATAATTTATTTATATCGTACCGAATTTTTACGACGTGCCACTAGCCATGACATTGCACTTTTATACCAAGCCCACGAAGAAAAACACCACCTCCCCGGGATGCTCGGTAGCATCGATTGTACACATTTTGTTTGGAGAAGTTGCCCAACCAGCTTGCGGGGACAATATATGAGAGGTGATCACCAGTACCCCACGGTCATGTGCGAAGCGGTGGCTTCACAAGATACGTGGTGGTGGCATGCTTACTGCGGTACCCCCGGATCCAACAATGACATTAACGTTCTCAACCAATCTCCACTATTTCTCCCGGAGCAAAATGGGACTGCGCCAAAGTGTCCGATGTATGTGCATGGAAGACTATACAAACGCGGGTACTATCTAACAGACGGTATATAACCAACTTGGTCCGTGTTTGTGAAAGCGACTCCATACCCAACCGATCCAAAAGATAAAAGATTTAAGAAAGTGCAAGAGTCGGCCAGAAAAGACGTCGAGCGAGGTTTCGGGATTTTGAAGTCTAAATGGGGTATTCTTAAACGCCCCCTACGTGCAATGAGTATAGACAAGATTAGAAAGTTGGTGTACACGTGCATGATATTGCACAACATGATACTAAAAGATGATGGAAATGCTATATCGCCAGTGTACATACGAGATCCTCCGGTGCAACCAGTTGAGGATGATGATGCACTTGAGGAGTTGCATGATTCCGAGATACATCACCGACTTCGATATGATATAACCGAACATCTTGCAACTCTAGATCTTGACTACTTGGATACTACCGAGGACGAGGACGAAGACGAAGACTAGTTATTTATTTAAATCTTCTTTAATTATGTAATTTGTTAGTTTTTTTTATTTAATGAATGGTTTTTATTATATATTTTTAATTGTTAGTTTAAAGTTATTAAAATAAAAAATTTAAAAAAAAGTGAGGGTATGAGGGTATTGACACCCACCAAAAAAAATGTGTGAGGGTAGTGTGAGGGTAGTTGTGAGTTGGAGGATTATTATTGGTGGGTTGTGAGGGTAGTGGGGGTTCAAAATTTTCCACTCCCACCACCCTAAGTCCATCAACATTAACGTGCGCTATTGATTTCAAGCAAATAATGAATTAATTTATTGATATATTAAGTTAAATAAGAATTATGTCACAAACTAAAAACATTCACATTAAAGTGCTATGAAGCAATTAGAAGTATATAATTCGCCCAAAAGTACCAAAAAAGTGTAGAGACTATTTATATAAAATATATATAATTTAAACCACATCAATCACACTTTAAATTATGGTATGTATTGCTTAAAGATGATATATTTATTCAGATAATAGATTATTGGATGAAACAAATAAAATATCAAAGTTAGTGGATCTATTATCTCTTATAAAAGAGTATAAATATACTTACAAGTTATATATGGCACTTGATGTGTCATAATCTCATTAACAAAAGGTCATGGTTATAAATACCAATAAGTCTAGTAGAACTTGGACGTATATGACTTCTCAATTAATTTTGTGAGAAGATAATGTCATACTCCATAAATCTTATTATTTACAGATTGTCATAAGATTTAAGATTAGTAAGTCTTGTATGACTTGGAAATATAATTACATCTTTTTTTTAGAACGACGGTTGGTGCAAAGGCCTCTGACCGAAGCACTCAAAATATAATTACTTCTTAATTGAAGTTATGTGAAGAGAAGATTATTTGATGAGTTAAATCGGATAAAACAGTTTCTATTTTTCATATTGTAACAATCCCGGTTTTTGTACCCGGAATTTTTTTAAAACTCATTGGGCTTGGCCTAACCCTTATTGGATTTGGCCCAACTTAAATTATGAGCATGGCCTGTATAAGTTTAGGATAGGTATCGATGACGAAACCTATCATATTAAATACCCGGATACGCGCATGCATTTATTTGTGCAATAAGAATATTAGTATAAGTTAAATAGGAAATTCCCCACTAACACTTTAAACCCTACCAATTATAAAAGCGTGTAAAATAAATTACACCTACAACTAATGTTGGATAACAAAATAATAAAATACCACATCCATAAACCATATGGCATCCATGCAACCATGCACACACACACACACATACATACATATATATATATATATATATATATATATATATATATATATATATATATATATATATATATATATATATATATACGTACAAGTGCATATATATACACACACACAAATTATTTAATTACCAAAACTAATAAAAACTCATACAAGTACATAGATATAATACATACTCACAAATAATTAAAACGTTGGAAACATATCACCAATGTTACAACCAACACCCACATTATATAAAAATCAACCCACCCACATATATAAACAATACATGCATACGCACATACATATATATATATATATTATATATAAATACCAAAAACATACCCATATAAACACCTACACATATTTACAAAAACTTACAATTGCACATACAAGTAACATGCAATATTTATCACCATACAACCATTATTAGTTACACTACATAATAACCACAAAGTACATATATATATATATATATATATATATATATATATATATATATATATATATATATATATATATATATATATATATATAGGGGATGGATCAAGAGAGAACTCCATATTAAGTTAAGAACTAGAGAACTCCTAAAAGACAAGGGATGGAATTTTTGGTAGTTTTCTAGTTCTCAACTTAAAATGAGTTCTCTCTTGAACCCTACCATATATATATATATATATATATATATATATATATATATATATATATACACACACACACAGAAAATCCACAAACCAAAACTTATAAATTAAAATCACTATCTTTATAAATACAACTAACCTTTTTTTAAATACAAAAGAAATAAAAAATATATAATACTTGCAAGACTTGTCCAATCCATGCATACTAGCCACCTAGCTATCACCACTTTGTCTCCCTATCCACCCAACACACCTCCCATGCAACCAATCCACATCTTACTTGAATATCAGACTTAACCTCTAAATCTTAATCTAATCTCACATCATCCCACAAAATATTCTTTTCCCTCCTCTCTCCTCTCCCTTTTACGGCTGAAAACACACACACACACCCCCGTCACTTCACTTCATTTCTCATCTACACATCTCATACACAACCAAACACTCTCTAACTTTCTCCTAACCATCAAAAACCCTCTCCATCTCAAGAAATCAGTAACTCAGCCCATATCAAGCTTCAAGGGACGACCAACAACACTGAGGAAGAGCCAAGAGGAGCCCACGAGTCCAAAAGAAACAACCCACGAGCAACCGAAACAAGAACCGTTCATCCCACGAGGAAGCACACCGAGACCAGCCCTTTATCAGTCGAGTTCCAGCCTTGCACGTGACCTTCTTACCACCCTAAGTGCACCCACACTCACTATCTGATATAACGTTAAATATACATAAATCTCGTGTATAGTTTTTATTCTTTTTCGAGTCGTTTTAAATAGCTTTTCTTTAAGTTTTGTCTACTATTAATTCATATGTGTTTTTTAGGTCCCAAGTTTATGAAGGGTTGAAAAGAGAGCGAAAAAAGAAGAACGTAAGAAAAACGGGACGTGAAACGGAGTTACGAGCTGAAAATGGGAGAAGAAACAAGTTGCGGAAGTTTCTGTTTAAATAAGCGGGTGGCGGTGCCACCACCTAATGGAGAGCACGCCGCGGTACCGCCACCTGACCTGAGTTATCGCTGAAACATGGTTTTTGCCCTAATTGAACTATCTTTAAAAGAAAAAGAGAGAGACGCATTTGGGAGACGAATTGGGGGGTTGCTAGAGGTTGATTTCAAGCTAGGGGTTCAACATTGGAGCAAGGAATCAAGTATTGGAGGTCGAAATCGGGTAGTTTTCATCCGACTCGTTTGTGACTTACATGCTTTCTTCTCATTCTCCTTACTTTATACTTATGAACTTGTTGAACTTGATTTATTCTATGTTTTTAACAATGTTTAGAGGCTAAATGTTTAGTTACTTAGGTTATGAATAATTGGTTAAGATGTTTTAATGAAAAGATTGAAACTTGGTTCTTGGTGAAACGGGTCAATAACTATCTAAAGGTTTTCTCTTGATTTTAATGGGGTGTTGATAAATATTTGATTGTGTGGATCTATGAGTTAATTTCCTTATGCAACTTTGTGAATGTCTTTCATGTATGGTTGTGTATCTCGATCGTTGACTTTGTATTACAGTTATTGAATGGTTTTCTAGACGTAGGAACCACAGGAATATTGATTACTATTTCCATAGATTCCTTTGTTTAACCTAGTTCAAGACATGAGAAGTGAGAATTAGCTGGCGTGTCTAGTTACATAAGTGTTAGGAGTAAAGAGTACGAGAGGAACTTTCCCTAGAACTTAGGTAATTTGTACGTTTGTGTCATTAAATTATTTGAGAACTATCCCTTGTGTCTTAGGATATATTGGAGCGGTGAAACCGAGAGGGGAGCCAATCATAGGGTATTTAGTTATTGTTAGAGAAATCGAGAGGGGATTTAACCAACTAGTGAGCTTTATCCATTCTTCGGAAATCCAACAGTCATACCCGGAGAACAATTCAGGATCTTTAGCACAACCTTAGAACTAGTACTTAAGGATCCTAGTTTCGTTTCCAAACCAAGTCCATCTTTAGCCAACACTTCATAACCATGAGTCGTAACTTAGGTAATATTTCTTCCATCTTGATTTAAATTCAAAAGCCAATCTTTTTGTCATCTTTACTTTAGTTCATTTTAATTTATTAGCTTTTGAAAACAAAAATCCTCCCCCCCCCCTTTTAAACAATCTTTTAATTAAAGTCGTGTCTAAAGTTGAGTCTTGTCTAGTTTCTTTAATGTAATATATAGAGTCTGTGGGTCGACACCCGGACTTAGGTTCACTATATTACATTTGACCGATCCACTGCCTGTTGTGTGTGAAATAGTCTTCTAGTCTTGGTTTTATAAATTTAAAACTTAGGTGTTTTTAGTTGTTAGTTTTTATATATACATTTGCAAGCATCAAGTTTTTGGCGCCGTCGGGGATTATTGGTAATTACGTTAATAGACGTTTTGAGAACTTAATTGCTATACACGTGCTTTCTGCTAGTTTAGGTGTGTCGTAGGAGTATAAGAGTTTTATTTACTTTTGTTCATATTATATTATTTCCTATTCTTTTTATTTTTATTAATTTTATTTTCTTTGTTGTTTATTTAACTTTATTTTAATTTTAATCTTTGAGAGACAATGCAAATACAAGTTGTTGATCAGCATATAGAATCTCTAACGATGATACCTACTGAACCCCATTTGCGAAGTCATCAGAAAAATTATATGTTGCTCCCCAAACTTCCAGTGAGGGATCCAGTGTTGATATTTCACCATAGGGGGTACTTAACATCATACCAAAGTTCCACTGGAATTTTAATAGAACATAAGGATTCAAACCGTCTCGTTCATGATCTGGAAGGTATATTTGTAGGGTACCAAAATGAACGAGGTGAGTCTTTCAATTTAACATCAGAGCCGGAGACGATAATGGACAAAGTGCAAGTTCCAATGCAAGAAAATGCAGCACAAGTCCCACTTCCAGGTAAGTCTTCTAACCATGGTCAAATCAGTGATTTCTTATCTGAAATTACTGATAATTATGAAGTTCCTAGTTGCACTTCACACTTGTCTTGTGAGAATGATCTTAAACAGGAATCACGATCCGAACAAACAATCAATGATGAACAAATGAAAGTACAGGAGGTCGTGAATACCCGTTGGAACGTACTAAGTAAGGCTGAGAAATTCCATTATCTCGAAGAAAATAGGAGGCCTACATATGAACTAGCTAATCTAAGGAAGGAAAGAGAGGAAGCCGCTCAAGAACCAGAAACATCAGCAAAAGAGGTTGAGAAAGAGAGAGTGGAGGATATTCTTAAAGAAGAGGTTGTCTCTACAACAGGGAATAAGTATTCTTAATCCGATTTAATTTGTTTTGATAATGATATTCATGAATCGTATATATCACCTGCTGATGAGTTCGAATCTTCATGTTCGTTTGATATTTCACACTTGTTCGATGAGGTTGATATGGTCTCCGATTTCAACACATACAACAAGACTGGCTTAGAAAACAAAGAGCGGGACCGCGAGGAGAAACGTCGTCTCAAGGAAAAGAAAATCGAAGCGCAGATTGCTCGTGATCTTGAGGCAACTCAAGTTTTACATGCCCAAAAACCAAAAAATGATCGAGGAGGAAAATCGAACAGACTTGGAGTTCTTGACAAAGCCGCATGATCACTTTACTAGACCGTTGCTGGAAAAGGTGTTGGAACGAAAACGAGAAGTCGCGGCGCGTTGGGAGTGACATTTTTAGCGCTTTAATTTGTTTTTTTATGTAACTTACATTTTTAATTAATGAAATATAAAATTTTAAGTAATTTTTTTATCTGATGAATTATTAATATTAAAAAAATAAAATTCCTAAACAAGATTAGGATAGAATTGGGAACCACTCCACTAAATTGGGATGAAGTTGGGATGAACTTGAAATGTGTAAAATTCCATGGAATATGTTAATTACCCTGTCTCTTTTACTATAAAGACCATGCTATATTACTATTTTTTTTTAAATTTATGCATATTACTTATGTAGGACAAGAAACTAGGCAGGGAAATTTCATTTGATGAGATGTGGATGCAAGCACATTGTAAAAAAGGAAGTAGGCCATTGTATAAAATGTCTGAGGGTAAGGGATTAGGGGATGGCTTAGATCTAGAAGAGAATGTTCACCAAGATGTATGGAGTGATGTGAGGTCATTTCAAACTTATGTAAGTTTCTTTTAACTTCCAAATTGTATGTTATTGTGGATTAGTTTATTAAGTGTTATACTAAAGTTATATTTTATTCGTGTATTAAGGAAAAATATAAAGCCTGTGTTATGGAGAAGTACGGGGATGTAGACACACTTTTTGATTATGACGGGTGGATACAAGCGTCCGGAGGAATGAACAAAGGAAAACTATATGGATTAAACAATGTTAGTGACCCGTTAGCCTTGTTGAAAGGCATACCTTCCACAGAGTGTAGCAGTAATTCGTACGAATATGGGATTGAATCGCTCGAGGTACATCTATTCTCTATTCTATTGGTAATCTAGTGACTTGTTTAGCAGCCCAATTATTAGTCATTGCACTTTTACATGCGTTTAATTGTTTTTTTTTGTAAACTTGTGACTTGTCTAGCAACTTGCTTGATATTTATGTAGTAAATAGGCGAGACTTGTGTAGTAAATAGGTGCTAGTTTGGCCGTGTTATGAACGATTAGAAGAATGAGGTTTTGTATGCAATATGACTTCATAGGTAAGTAATAACAATCTTGGTTTGATGTTGAGCTCAAGTACCTATTAATATTGATCTTGTTGTTTATTTGTTTTTTTTATTATTATAGATACAACGACTAAAAGGAATAATTGAGAGCTTAGTGGCGGAGAAAGAAATGGAAAAGGCGGAGAAAGAGAGGGAAAAAGCAGAAAAAGAAAAGGAGAAAGCTGAGAAAGAGAGAGAAAAGACAGAAAAGGAAAAGATCGACAAATAAAATATGCTATAACGAATGATGAAAATGGAAGCAATGTTGAAAAGTTTGACTTAACAACACCCACAAGTTAAATATTGACTTTATTTTCTAATTAAGATTCTAAATGTTTGGATATATGGATATTATTAGTATCTTAAAATAATAGATTTTGTTTTGTGTTTATGCAAATTTGGTTGATCTTATGTTTAGTTAATATATATAAATATATATATATATATCCAGCAGGATTTATAAAAGCTAAATAAAATAGAATTTAATAATATTTATAAAAAACGGTGGCAAAATAGTTGCTATTTCAGGTAAAGGACGGTGGCAAACCGGTGGCAAAGTTACGGTAGCAATCCGGAGGCAAATATACAGTGGCAAACCGGTGGCAAAACTTGCTGTGACAAACGGGTGGCAATTTTTGCCACCGCTATGCGGTCACTAATTTCAGTAGCAAAATTACATGTGGTGGCAAAACAGTGACAATTGACCAACTGCTACGAGGGCTAATGTGACCGTAATTCCGATGACAAATCGGTGGCAAATACCTTTCGCCACCGTTTTGCTACCGGAATTACGGTAGCAAAAGCTTAGTTTTGTAGTAGTGCGGCCATCCTAATTGGGATAGAATTGGGAACCACTCCACCTACTCTTTGGAACAAATTAAAGAACCTAAAATCAAATATGGATATAATAAGACTATGGAAAAGCCTAAAATAGTATCAAGAACTCTCTAAGCATAAAACGTAATCTTAACCGAACCGGACGCGTTAAAAACACGAAACTTAACAAAACAAGAAAAACCCGAGATTTTATGAGTCCAGAGGCTTTTATACACAAAAATTAGGTATATCAACAGTTTCATAATTTTTATAAACTTAACCCATTTATTATGAATTTTTGAATATAAAAGACTAAACAAATAATAAAAAGCACAAAAATTAGAAAAAAAACTTTTAAATTAAAAGACCACTTCTTATACAGTTGGTTATAACCTAAAAAGGTATTTTAAGGAATAAAAATAATTAAAATGATATTTTGTAGATAAATCATTCATACGTCGACTACACACGCGTTAAAATACCAAAACAACCAACGAACCATTAAACTAAAATTATACATTGTATAATTTAGGAGTGTGATGAACAGTAGTGACATTATCGTAATTACGTTTGTGTTTGGGGTTGTTTGTTGATGAGTTGTATAGCAGTAGGTGTTTGATGTGTGACATTAATTAAACCCACCACCCTTTCGATTCTTTCCATCTTCTCACTTCATTTTCTTGCTTAGCAACTATGAACTAGAGAGAGAAAGTAGATAGACGGGAAGGAAGTCGTTTTCCGGCTGGGTTCCGGCCGATGGACTTTTTTACGGTGACCGTCTTATCTTTCTCGTTCTACTATGTTTGCGCTCCACTAATGGCTACCTTTTCATTGGATTGTGTGAACTGTGACGATGGGATGAAACGGTTGAAATGTTTGCGCCGTTGGTTCTAGACCTATGGTGGTTACCGACCTTGCATCTGTGTGGCCTAGGGTTTTCCCGATGATGGTTGCCGATCATTGAATCTGTGTCGCCTATTGTTTGCGACGGCGTGTGATTTGGTCTTGCATATCGTTTCCTGCAGTTGATGCCAATGAAGGTTACCATTATTTGGATCTGTGTGTTTTTCAGTTTACGTACATGGTTGAGGTCGGTGATGGTTAAGATTCTTTGGATCTATGGCCGTTTTAAGCGGTTGCAAGTCTAGGGTTTCGTATTTGGGTTTTTGTGTTTATTACCGATCGATGGTTGTGATGGTTGTTAAACTGTTCATTGTTTTAGTGATCTTTGGCTTTTCGATTAGCCTGATGGTGGTTATGGTTATTGACAGATCTACTTCCGGTGTCGTTTTGAGTTTGTTAAGGCGATGATGATGACGGCTGCGAATGTCCTCATGGCGTGGCATTCACTGCAGCCATGATGGCGTCATTCTTTGATATCCCCTAAGCCTAATGGTTTTTTGTTACTGGTTTTTTATGTAAATGAACTTTGTTTTTATTGTTTTCTATTGTGATGTTTGGATGTATGCTTTTAAAAATTGGTTTGTAAATCTTTTATGCAATTTAGCTTAATGCAACTAGCATCATGGTTTGGATTACAAGATTGAGGTTGTTAATGCGATATCGTATAAAAGAGTGTGATTTAGTACAATCTAATTGGTATAAATGGCTTTCTATGCTAGGAAAAATTGGTTAATAATAAAGTTTCATTAACGTCACTTTTAGACACGAACACAAAATTTGAAGCTGTCTAATTGAAAACAAAAATGTCTCCCGCAACGCGCGAGACGTCGAATACATCTAGTTTTGAATTATAAAGGACTTAGTTACTAGTTAAATAATCCATAACCAAAATTTCAACAACTTATAAGTACAATTATTTTATACAAATTATTTAAGATTAAAAACCCGTAAACCGACAACTACTAAAATAATTTGTAGAAAATAATTGAAACATCTAAGAACCATAATAAATCATACACTACAGTAATATAAGGCCCCTTAATCCAAATATAGAAGCCCGAGATCAATAACCTCAAAAACCTAAATCATAACCCGACATGTAGCTTTTTACCGCAACCGGATAAACCAGCAAACTCAAAATTTACCACAAACTTAGTGAACACTCTAAGACCAGTATGTTAATCTTAAAATTTGAGTGAAACCAATATAGATCACTAATACACCTATAAATGAGAAGTTATAACTAAAAACCTAACTTTTGGACTAAAAGTGTCAATGTAACAAAGTCGAGGGACCAAAAGTGACAACACTCAAACTTTTTGATTTTATGAGAAATAAAGTAAATCCCCACTTGAGTAAACTAGAAAAACATGAATTTGATAATGAGAACGAGAACAAACCAACGAGAACACTAAAATGACTATACAACCTAAAGATGAACACGCCCGTATTACAACGTTAATAGACTTATATATTTTAGAATCTAGCTTGACTAAACTAAACATAGGAAGTCCGCTAGGAGGTAGGACTCTCACGCCAAACAGTGTCTTAGAAATCTTGAGCAAGGCTTCAGGTGAGTTCATGAACCCCTTTTTAACATAACGCTTTTGGGACGAATGCATACCTACTAAACTTTATTTATTTAAAGTCTTTTACATTATATTGTGGTGTAACATATCTGCTACTTGTCCCCGAACGCTGGCAAATACTCTTGGTAGCCATTAACTTCTTGCAGGAGCCCTTTGATATGTGAATAGTACTATTTGGGAATCCCCCGCGTACAGTGGCATACCCCCACTAAGGTTGAAAACCGTTACACCACATATTCAATGATACGTTGGTGCTTAGCAGAGGAAGTTATCCCACTTTGAGTTAGGGGATTGTTATATATGTTACTCGGGTTGGGTATAATCCGAACAGGTTTGGCTATGTATATTGTCGACCGTACACCGTAAAATATAATATTATAGTGTCATAAAATTTTATGAAACCATGAGCTCACCAACTTTATGTTGATGTATTTTTAGGTATGTATTTCAGGTAATGTATAGGAGAATTAGTAGCATGCCGGTAGAGAGTATGGCATGGAATGTATTGGAGATAGCTAACTAGTCATTATGTTATGTTTCTAAGACTAATATTCACGCACTAGAAAATTTAAATCTTTATGAATTTTGTTTGAAACTATTAATGGGGATGAGATATGCCCCCGTGGACAATCTTTAATTTAATATAATGAATATGTAGTTTATATTTCCGCTTCTTAATTATGATAACAGTACGTCATGACCTGGCCCGTTTAGCCGGGGTGTGACACATACCTTAGATATGATGTAGCAATCTGTTGAAAAAGGTATTGAAGCACTTCAAATCCGTATGT
This sequence comes from Tagetes erecta, assembly GCA_030867185.1. NCBI lineage: Eukaryota > Viridiplantae > Streptophyta > Magnoliopsida > Asterales > Asteraceae > Tagetes > Tagetes erecta. Next base: position 13,229,995 of record CM061490.1, read on the forward strand.
CCGAGAAAATAATGAAAAACCGTGAAACATGTATGGTATTACTCCATCCTCTAAAAGATTATGGTTATAGAATATTGTTATGAAAATCATGATTATATGGACATATATATATGAGAAATTGTAATAATGTCCAAGTTAATAATGAGATAGACCACCACAAGTGGAAAACAAATGAAAGATTATATGAGAATAAAATGTAAAAGTGATAAAAATATTATCCATTATAGCATCAAAAAATAATATGTTGCTTTCTTGTATTTTCTACCTTGTAAGTATAAGTGCGACAAAATGCACATGCGATCATAAACTAGAAGTTTATAGATCATGATTTTACTTATTGGCATGACCGGTTAGACCACGCACCGACTTGATGATGAGAAATGAATTGAAGGACCAAAGATTCTTCATGATTAATAAAATATAATGTTTGCTGTTAAAGGGACATAAATATATACCAATTAAAGTGGGGTGTTGATAAAGTGTGAATTATACATTTATCCCGTGTAGAGTTTATAGTCGTTTCAAGTCGTTTCTGTTTGGTTTTATTTAAGTTTTAAATACTACTGATCCATATATGTTTCGTGGGTCCCATGTTGATAACAAGATGAAAAGATCCCGAGAAAAGAAGATCGTAGGCGAAAACGGGACGCGAAATGGAGTTGCGAGCGATCAAGAACGCGAAATAGAACGAAACCAAAATGAAACGGCGGCCATAAAGGCTGGCCACGCCATGCAACCAGCCACCCCATGCTGCCCGCACGACGCGGCGTGGTCAGCAGGTGGGTTGGTGTTTCGACAGAAAATTTTGGTCGTTTTTTGGCCTGGTTATTATATAAACTAATCTCTAATCAACCCTAGCCTCTAATGCACGATTGAGGGACGAAATAAGGCTGAAAAAGAGTGTTTTGAAGGTTGAAGATCAACAAACGAAGCCAAAGAAGCATACAGGATCAAGGATTATCATCCAACAATTTCGGGTTCCTTTGTTTTTGATTTCTTCTATCATGTTTTATGACTTTGAACTTGTGTTTATTTTCATGATTAATGTTGGCTAAATACCTTTGAACCATCTAGGCGTTAGGATGAAACGTTATTTATGTTGAAACTCATGTTTGGTTGTTTTTTATGATGTACTATTTTGTTTTAAGTAAAGTTTTGATCTTTTTATCATGTGTTGGAATTGGTTTGATTATTCCGCTTTAGCCTTGATAATAGTCAATGTCATAGAATAGGTTATTGCTTAAATCATTATTGATTGTGTGTTATGATTGTTTTGTGGTTTAACTTTAGTAAAACTATAGAATAATTATATTAATTGAACTAATAAAATGCATTGCTAACTTAGATATCCATGAGGTAGACGAGTTATCAAGGAGTCTCGTTCAACTAATGCGCTAGGTTTAAGTCTTTTTCAGAATACCGCCTTAGTGTCAATTGTTAAACCAACTCATTGAGTCATATGATTAGATTAAAATGACTTAGAATGCTTAACTGTGAGGTGGGTTTTCTATTAAGCTCACTTAAACATAATTCATTTAGGTAACTGTGAGGGAACCTAATTTCGTAACTATTGCGTATATTAACTTGATAGAAACCCGTAGGTGTCTTCTCAAAAAGGGTCGAGGGTCCTATTTGTTGGTGTCTTTAAGTGAATAATTTAAGTTCCTAGTTCCATAAGAATTATACCAAATGTGAGTAAAAGCTGAAGTTAACGTGGATTCTAGCCTAGGTGGTTTGCTTTAATTTGTCTGTTTTCACATCTCGTCTTTCGTGTCATTTACTTTGAATGCAAATAGTTTTATTAATCAAAACTCCCCCCTTTTAAACAATCTTTATTTTAATCAGTCGTGTCTAGTTACGTTTATTCTTGTCTAGTTTATTTAACGTACTATATAGAGTCTTTGGGTCGACACTAAGACTTACCTACATTGTATTGCATTCGACCGGTCCACTGCCGGTTGTGTGTGAAATAGTCGTCTAGTCTTGGTTTTTATAAATTTAAAACTTAGGTGTTTATTAGTTATTTATTTTATACTAGGTTAGAACCCGTGGGTACCCACGGGGTTTAACGATATAATTTATTTATATGTTTTAATATATAAAATATAATAAAGATACATAATTGGACGTATATTATAGGACTAAAAAAATTTAACAAAAATATATTAACATGAAAAAATTGACAATGATGAAAATATACTCATAATTAAAAGTATGATTACATTAAAAATGTTGACTACATGTTTCCAAAAATTTCCATGTTTTCAAAAATGAAAATGAATATAGTGGTGACAAGTGGCTTAATGTGAAGAGTTGAGTTAGCAATTTATTATAAGAGAGATATATTTTTTCACGCATCAAGTTTTTGGGCCGTTGTCGGGGTCTCTTGGTAATTGCGTTTAATTAACTTTTTGAGTCTTTAATTGCTATTCACGTGCTTTTTGTTTTGTTTGTTTGAGTTGTCGGAGTTGGTAATTTTCGTCATTGCTACTTGTTGACTTTTCGTGTCATTTTTTCTTTGTCATTTTTAGTTAATTTCCTTCTATTTAATTTGTCACTTTGGGGTTCTTGTAGTTATATGCCGCATCTATGCTCAGAAGGACTAATCAAGTTGAAAGTTGGAACTTTTGAGTCGAAGCCGGAATTTTTAGTTGTCTCTTCTGTAGAGGTTAAGGTAAGTACAGTGAAGTTTGATTTCACCCCGCACCCCTCATCGCACAACTCAGCACCTAGTAGTCCTAGGTCCACGATGGCAGATAACAAAATTGTCCATTAGCAGGCGTTCGACGGTTTCACCGGAAGCCGTTCGTCCATCGCAGCGCCTGAGATAAAAAATCCAAATTCGTGGCAGATTCCATCGTACATCATGTTCGCCCTCGCTAACAGACAATTTCACGGGCGGGATGATGAAGATGCACCTGCTCACCTGGCGCGCCTCGCGCGCACTGTGAGCACTTTTAAATTGCAAGGTGCATCTGATGACGCGATCTATCTTCATCTGTTTTCATTCTCGCTTACAGATCGAGCTATCACTTGGCTCGACTTGCAAGTAGAGGGGGCGTTCACAACGTGAGAAACACTTCGTTCAGCTTTCTTGAACAAGTATTTTCCACCCGCTAAGGCATCTCGCCTTCGTGACCAGATCCACTCTTTTAGAATGGACCCGGATGAGCCCTATTACCAAGCTTAAGAGCGATTTCAAAATCTGATATCTCGCTGCTCCTAACATAGGTTTTCACCGTGGGCTCTAGTCGAGAAATTTTTTTAACGGCTTAACATATGAGACTAGATCCCAATTTGATACTTCTGCGGGTGGGCATTTGATGGGTAAATGAATGTGAACCCGTGTAATGAGTGATTTGGGAGTTTTGCCCAAGTCGAGCATGATCAGTGGTCCGCTAACAGGAATTCCATTCCTGTCAATAGTACATCCTCATCCACTCGAGGTGTGCACCATGTTAGCATAGAAACTAGTGTGGTCGCTGCTTTAGAGCATCTAACCAGTGAGAAGAATGACCTTAGAGAGAAGGTAGATAAATGTGAACTATGTCGTGGTGGTCATAGTACTTTAGAATGTCCTTTGATGTCTAGAGAGGAACATGTAGAGTTTGTAGCTATCAGACTAGGTGTGACATCTACCCCAAACCCGAACTCGAATGCCTGACTCGAACCCGAAGTTATCTATCTTTAACGTATTCGTATGTATCTTCCTTTAAATGTAATGCTTCGTTATTAAAAATAAATTTATGAGTACGTCGATCTTTACGTTATTTGTCGTATTTAATATTTAATCGTCCGAATTATTGTCTAACGTTTACAAACCAAATACTAAACGCAAATAATTAATCTCCAAAATATATATAAGTTGAATTTTTATAAAAGAGATTTAATAAAGATTATTGATGATAAATACAATTAAAGACTAAAAATAACCATTTAACATCCACAACAACTTAAACATGCAAAAACATCAATTTTATAAGTGATACAAGTTAACTCGGTTAAGTTAGTTAGTTAAAATAAATGATTAATTAATTTTGTGCCAAAACTGTCAAGTTTGAAAGTTATATTAAAGTTTGAAACTTAAAACAAATACATTCAAATATCAAGGGACCAAAACTGAAACATTTGAAATTCAAACAACCCAGCTGCTAACCCCCCCCCCCCCCCCGGCCGGTGTTTCCGGCGCCTACCGCAAGCGAGGTTGGCCGGGCTCCGGCGGCGCCCCGGCGATGTCCAAAACCCTTTTTCCGACACTTTTAGTTCAAACTAATGGCGACAAAATCTTCCTCGTGCAAGAATCGAACCCATGGTCAATATTAATTTCATTTTAGTGCACTTAATCGGCTGTTTAATCCAATATTAAGACACTCGTTTCGTGTTCATTACCCATTAAATCCAATCGATACAAAAGGCTCGAAAACAGTAATTTTACTTAACCAAAACGATCATCTCAACGGTTGGAACCTGTTTGCGGCAATTAATCGAAAGAGATCATAAAATAGTATTGTTAGTCTTGTCTGCAGCAAGATGCAATCCTTATGTGGTAGTTTAAAGTAGTATTGTTACTTTGTAATCCCACCGGTACAATGTTAGCGCTAATGGTTTGACAAACCCACCTACATGTACAACAACGATAGGTGATTTAAACTGGGCCATTCAGTTTCAATGTTATAAGTTGCTATTCAATGTTAGAAGTTGCTATTCAATGTTACAAGATGCTATACTATGTTGCTATACCATGTCCTCAAGTTGCAAAGTAATTATTGATAACTATTATATCGAGACGGTTAAGTGACGGTGTCTTGAAGAGTTATCTTTAATTAATACACGAGTTGGTTCCTCATGATAAATGGCTATAAGTTATGTTACAATGATGGTTTTCAATATGTGTTCAAGGGGTCATGGTTGAAAATAATATGAAATAGCTATACATGTAAGATTACGCAACATATTTATGATGATCTCGAATTTCTATACTATTATTTATCAATTGTGGTTTACTCACTAGTTTTCATTAGCTAAATTTATATTCACATATTTCACTATTTCAGGTGGTACTTGATGTTGTTTTGTTGCTAATTTTCAAGACATAATGATGCATTGGACTTAGATCAAATAATAAAGACTATTCCAATTACTGTGTCGTATTTAATGCTTTGTCTTTTCCATTTAAGAATTATTTTCCAAAACGTATGTTATCATTATTAGACTTTGATAAATGAATATCATGTGCTTTGTTTAATAATGATATCCAAATTCTATGACAATTTGGTGTTTCCGCCATCGGATGGGGTGTCACACCGCATGGTAGGGGTGTCCAAACCGCTCGTCGCTCACCCTCGTTTACGCTCGTTCGGAAAATGCTCGTTTGAATTTCCGCTCAGTTCTAAACGAGCCGATCGACTCAGTTCGGTTTGAAAACGAGCCAAGCACGAGCAAAGGCCCGCTCGGCTTGGTTCAGCTCGAATATTTCAAAGCTTTACATACATACATGTATATATATATATATATTATACGTCTGTATACATTTATATATAATTATATTTTTTTAAGTTTTATATAGACATTTATAACTGGATTAAGGCTTTAGGCCCATGTTCCTTTTTAATTCAAAATGTTAAAATCCTCAAACTCCAAAAAGTAGAACATTTAACCTAGCATTTTTGTCCTTCTAAATTACTCCATAAGCCCTCGTTAGTTGCATGTATTTTTGGTTAAATGTGTTAGAGTTTGTTAACTAAACTTGAAACTGGATGAAAACACCAAGCCAAACAAAGCAGATTTGAATTATGCTAGTAATCTAATTTTTATTTATATAAATACGAGAAAAAACAACAGAACAAAGCCGCTCGGTTTAGAAATGATTCGAGCATGAAAATCATTTTTGCTCGCATTTGTAAATTTGATCCGATTTGATTGACTCGGTTTATAAAGTGAGCGAGAATGAGCAGACCTTCGCTTAATCGGCTCGGCTCGTGAACAGCCCTACCACATAGTGGTCACAAGCCTATAAATACTTTGGGTGATTACCCATTTTGGTTAATCGTCCAACAAGAGTGTGTGTGAGCGTCTTTATCAATATAATTACGTTTGAAAGTATTCTCACTTTTTGGGTGATTGTGTGTTTTTTTTATACCCTCAATGTGTTTCTCGGCGTAGTCCACACATCTGGAAGCATTAGCATCGTTTGGGATATAAATTTAATAAGAAACCAGGACCTACAAGTGGTATCAAAGCCTTCGTGTTCTTCATGGGTTTGTTTTTCAAGCGATCTTAAGAGCTAGTGAGGATTTTACATCACGGGTTCATTCATTTTTTGGTTATTTAGGTTAGAAAATTGACGCCTTTCGTCCTACAAAGGTTGACAGCTGAGGAGATTGCGGTTTTGGTAAACAAATTTAGTGAAAAGTCATCCGATAGGCGGTTTTGCATCAGGTTTTGCACGAATACGTCGAGAAACACCTTGAGAGTATAAAACACGAAAACACACTCACTAAAAAATGAGAATACTTTCAACCTATTTATATTGTTAGGTGTTTGACTATTTGGTTATTCGTCCAACGAAGGGTTTTATCATCATTCTTAATTGAAGTTACGTTTGATAGTATTCCCGGTGTTTGGGTGATCTCATTGTTAATGTTGTTGCATTTGTGTGTTTGTGTTATTGTTCTCATAGTGCTACTAGCTAGTCTTATTCCGCACGTCTCGTATATCGATCCAAGTAAAAAACCAGGACCTACACAACACATTACCCAAACTCCCACTAGAACTCAAATCCGAAATCAAGTAGACATAAAAGTTACTATAGTAAATAGTCAAACCAAAAATAAAATTCAACAACCAATGTATCAATTTTCATTCTAATGATCATACATAGAAATCCATGTTCTATCACATTCATAATAACCATAGTTTCTAAAAAACACAAGTATAGATTTTTATACTATTTCATAGATTCTACTGATTACATATCAATCCCCAATTTCATATTAAGATATATGAACTAGGGTTTATGTAACATGAAAAAAAAATGAACTATATAAAGGATTGATCTACTTGTAATATGTTTAAAACTTTAATTACCGCCAAAATCAAGCATCGATTTCAATCAAAAATCCAAGGATAAAAGGATTTGTATGGTAATGTTGTTGCCATTGCTATGAGTATCAGAGAGGGAGAGAGAGACTAAGTTCAAATGTTTTGAGTGTAGGCTAGGGTTAAGATTTTTTTTTCTTCTTTAAAACTAATATGGTTAAAAGATGGGTTTTGCATCACCCATAGATCACCTACATGATCCATGGATAACTTTTTAGTTAGAATTTACAAAAATACAATTAAATCTATATTATTTTATAAAAAACCTTTGTTTTATAAATACTATCGAATACGGTAAAAGTTCATGAAACACATAAGTCATATAATATATAAATCTATTAAATATATAAATCTTTTAAATATATATTTACAAAAACACATCCTAAAGTTAAATTACCTGATTGAAATAAAAGAAAGTTTGAGTGACTTAATTGGAACAAAACTTAAAAATAAGTTACCTAAATGAAACAAAATAAAAATTAAGTGACTTATTTAGAAAAAATCAAAACTTCATTATGTTTGTCTGACATTTTTCCAATTTAAAAACACAATTTTATAACCATTTATATGAATACACATATAAATAGTTCCGTCTTTTAATGTTCTTAAAAAAGTACATGTTTTGCCTCGATTCATGAAGTAGACACAAGTTATAATACATAATATGGATGTCTCGATTTGTATGAGAAGCTAAATTAAAATAACACGAGAGAAGCATGATGCAGAGTAACGAGTCAAAGTTATAAATCCGTTAAGTCATTAGAAGTCAAAATGATAAAATTTCAGTGAAGAAATGAAGTTTACCATTAAACTCACCTTTATATAAACTACTGAAATAACATGTGTTAAATTTCTAACACGATGTTCTAACACTAGAATTTAGAACATTTGTCAAACACTAAGAGATGTTCTAACACTAAAAGTCAGGCCGGGTTCGGGTTTAAGAGATGTTTACTTTTTCAGGTTCGGTTCAGGTTTGGGTTTGTATAAATTTTTCACGTTCGTGTTGGGTTTAACCCACCAACCCGATAACCTAACCCATTGAGCACCCCTATACCATCGGCTAATTGATTTCTCACAAATTACCGGCCTTTTTCTCGTCATCGGAACCATCTAACAAGAGAGAAGCATGATGAGTAACGAGTCAAAGTTATAAATCCGCTAATTCATTAGAAGCCAAAATGAAAGTTTCAGTGAAGAAATGAGGTGTACCATTAAACTCACCTTTATATAAACTACTGAAATCACATGTGTTCAATTTCTAACACGATGTTCTAACACTAGAATTTAGAACATTTGTCAAACACTAATAAAAATTATACATTTTCAATAACAACATTTATCAAAAACGAAAAAAAAAAACTTATGCGTATGTTATATGCAAACATTAATTTATACATAAAAACTAGATTTAAGACGGCCGGGTCACGACCAGATCTCGTTTATGTGACTTCGTCACATACGTTGATAAAAATATTTCATGTCTCATACGTTACGTTGTAAAGTCGTAACGCGTATCATATAATAAGATGGATAAATATCAAAACTTAGAGATCAAAATGATAATTAAGTCAAAGTCAGAGGATCAAAGTCGTAATATGTCAAAGTAGAGTAATGGGACAAACTTGTAAATCCGCTAAGTCCTCATGAGCCAAAATGATAATAAGTCAAAGTTGGGGATCAAAGTCGTAAAATGTTAAAAGTTTAAAAAAATAAAAAAAACTATCGGCGAGTAAAGTTTTGTGATAAAAAGAAACAAGATTTATAGCCGGGCCGCGCCATGCGGTGGTCGGCTCTTGCGTTTGTTATCTCATCACATGTTTTCATAAAAAAATTTCTTGTCTTACACGTTACGGTGTAAATATGGAGATATATCCAAACTTAAATGTTGAAATAGTGAAAAGTCAAAGCACGAGAGTCAAAGTCGTAAATATGTCAAAGTGTAAATACGTCAACGTTGAATTGAAGCCCAAAAGTGTAAAACTATCAAAGTATGAGAAGTATAAAATAGCCAAAAAATCAGTTGCAAAGACAGAACTTGAACCCGCAACCTTTGTGAAGACAATCACTTACCAAACGCGCTCTACCGACTCTGTTGCATTAATTTTGATATGTAACTCACAAAAAACTGTATTCATTAGCACTTACGTCGTGAAAAAAGAAAAAAACTACAAATTATCTACCAACCACAACATGACATGTGGCAAGACTCATAAATGTGACTTTCTAAATTAGAAGCTTATAAAATGTAAGATCCTATATAATAAAAGAAACCAAGTTCATCCACTTGGCATAATATTAAGAAATAATTGCCACATGACAATTTATTAAACTATTTTTGCCACTTGGCTTCATAAAGTAACACCTCAAAAGTCAAAACATTCAATATCCTATTCAAATCAGTTTTTTAAAAACATTCAATTGCGTATAAATTCTCCTCATTTTGTTCTTAATTAGCAATTTTTTTCATATGCTTATGAAATTTGCTTGTCGGCTATATGAGATCCAAATGATAGTAATGTTATTATATACCTTCTTTTATTTCCAATTTATCATAACTAAATGATAACATTTAGATGTAATAGCTCATTTGTTGTACCTAAATTAACATATATCAATTATCAAATTTGAAAGTTTTAAATGATTATAGCATAGTTGACTCAGTGGTGTTGATGTTTATAATCTATATTTATTTATCACCTTATGTACTACTACGTATTATTAATCAGTATATTTGGAATTTTGCTTCTTGAAATGCTTGTAAAAATGTTTGAACAAATGTATATAGAATTATAGATGTTCTTTTGTACTGTTAATTGTTTGTAATCATATTATGTAATTTCAAATATTTTTTTCAATTGACAGCTTATTCTAAAACAGTCCGTGTAAGACACGGGTATCTAACCTAGTATTAACATATAACAAATTAGGATGACAGATAGCGTATTTAATTTTGAACAGTAAAACAATACCCTCGTTAACCACCATCAGAGCTTGGCCTCCATCACAAATGGTCACCATCTGCCACCAATGTTTGTGAAATTTCGTCATTGAATTCGCATGACCATTTGCAACGACAACAGAATATCACCGACTGAAAATTTGTCTTTGTATGGTTGTCTCAAGCAGGGTTTTTAAACCGGCCGGTCCGACCGGTCGGACCGCGGTCGGACCGTGTTTTTTGATAATCACGGTTCGATAGGTCACGGTCTGATAGGTGTTAATTTGTGAACCGCTCGAACCGTTATCAAACCGCTCGAACCGGACCGTTTTAAACCGCTATCGAACCGTTTTTTCTTGGATTTTATGTTTTATATCTATAATTTTTTGTGTTTTAGGTGATGAAACTCAATATGTTGATGTTCTAATTGATGAAGATGATAAATTAGTTTTACTTAATGATGAAAAATTAGATACGTGGCGTGACATTTGAACTTATAACTTATGATAAATGATGATTTGGTTTTATTTTAGTGTTAAAATTTGTTTAAATTGTAACTTTTTTGTGGTTCTTGATGTTAAAATCTGTTTAATTTATGACTTTTGTGTTATAACTTAATATTATTAAGTTTAGGTTGTGTTTAAATTAGAATTCTTATGGTATTATTTTGATAAATGTATATTTCGTCAAACCCCGGTCCAACCACGGTCCGACCCCGGTTCGACCGGTCCGACCAATAAAATTAGAATTACGGTTTGGTGTCCGGTCCGGTTTTCAAAAGATTGGTCTCAAGTAGTGAACTAGTGTCGTTGTTGTAGTCAGTGAAGTCAAAGAGAGGATGTGTGACTTGAACTGTTTTGGTTGTCTCATCAGAAAGGAATATGTGGCAACTCACAAAAAGATAACTATGAACCTGAAAATGCATTACATAACTGTATCTTATGCACCCATGACTTTTCTGTTAACAATTAACTCGTATCCTTCTCCTGATCAGTATCCATAAAATATTCTTTTCAAATTCGAAAATATTCTTTACATAACTGTATCTTATGCACCCATGACTTAACGGCGGACCAGTGTAGACCAAAAAAGTTGGATTTACGAACAAACTGAGTTGGAATTATTCTCTGTCAATAAGTGTTAGTTGAGATTATTTTAGGTCAATTGTCAATTATTATCTATTTTTATGTATAAAAAACTTTGTTTGCATGAGAGAATAAAAAAAAGTTAAATATTTAGAGTTTTATTGTTTGACCGGATCTTTACATAAAACCCAAAACATAGCAATAAAAAAAATTGAGTCCCGTAATTTCGGAGCCCTGCGTAAACGTTTAAGCTTCACAGTGGATGTAATGAGTAGGTGAAACCGTGAAATAAAAAGGAGGAAAATACACCCACCCCCCCCCCCCCCCCCCCTAAGCCTTAGCCCTTTTAATCTTCATAAAGATGCACATTTTCTTTTGAAGCAAACTAATTTAACTCCGTTGTTTAGCTTTCAAATATTTAAAAGTCAACCATTTAGATTCAATCTCATTAGATACTCTTATGGTTCGTATTTATTTCAACTAAATACCTTTTTAATGTGAAATAGTTGTATATTCAAACTTAAAACACTCTTTATATTTAACTAAAAAATTCAATTACATATATACTATAAATAAATTTTTAAATATAATCATACTCAAAATAGTATATTGACAAAAAGTTGTTTATAAAAAGATATACGCAATTCATTTTTTTAACTGCGAGTTTTAGAGGGGAAAATATGTTTTTAGCTCTTTTAGTGTAATCATTTATTTCTAATAACAAAAGTAACTTTTTACTATTACAGCCAAAATAATAACTATTGTATTATTATATTTACTGATTATAAACCTTTTTAAATAGGAAAGTCGGTTGTGAGAGTGTCATTCACGTGGTGACACGTGAATCAATCACGTGTTGCCATGTGACACGTTATTTTTTTTATTTTGATATATTTATAGTTTAGACTCCCGACTACTTTTACAAATTGTCATTTAAACCTCTGATAATTTTTTGAGTTTGGTCTCTTATTCTATTTTGACATGGGTCATCCTATTCACACACCTCATATCCTATTCACACACCCCATGTTTTTATTTCCCACACGCTCAGGCGCCGCACATAAACCTCGGCGTCGCGCCTGGGTTACTTCTTATCCCAGACACATCCTCGAACGTAGTCAATCACGCTTCAACACCCTTATGCGCCGCGCATGGCCCTCGGCGTGGCGCCTGGGTCATATATGCGGCCAACAACATCATCGGCGCCTAGGTCATATATGCGACGCATATGTCCAGGTTTGACCGAATTCCACCTCGTTTACGACATTCCTCGGTTGACGTTGACAGAAAAGTGACTCAGGTGCCGCATCAAGGCCTATCCGTGACGCCTGGTTTTAAAACAGGTGTGTGGATAGAATTTTAGGGTGTGTGAATAGACAAGACCTTTGACATATAGTACAACTTCAACGTTCCGGATTTGACTAGGTTATCGTTTTGACTTTTACCTTATCCTATTTCGTCCCCTTTTAATATGTGACACATTACGACTTTGTGCAGTGACGTACGAGACATGAAACTTTTTCTAACGTATCTGACGAAGTCACATATGCAAGATCTAACCACGTGACCCGACCGCTACAACGTGCGGCGCGGTCTCGTACGTAGTTAATAACTTATATGTAAAAAAGAAGAGTAAATTGCGAAAAAGGTCCCTGGGTTTGTACCGTTTTGACCACGTTGGTCCTTATGTTTTTTTCTTGCTATTTTGGTGTTTGCTTTTGTAAAAAACTGGCATTCTGGTCCTTCCGTCAACGTCCGTTAGATTTTCCGTTAAATCCAAGGGTAATATAGTCATTTTACATTTCAGAGACCAAAATGACAAATTTTTACAAAACCAAAAACTAAAATGACATTTATTTTATATTTTAGAGGCCAAAATGACAATTTGATTATTGATTTTATTATTATTATTTTTATAAAACACATCATTCAGCAAGCCTTCCCATAACACACTACCGATGCTACTTCCGTTGACCATTCCTTTCGTCTTCTCGGTCGCTACACACCCCATCCAAATAAAATCTTATCTTATCGAATATCACCTCACTTCGTCCACCTCCCAACCGACCACCACCACCAAGCAACCTATTTTCTTCCCCTCTTTGGGGGAGCAGGGACGACTCAAATATTTTTAGTGCCTTAGACAAAGTAAAACTTTGTGTCCCTTTTTAGCTTGTTTAAATGTTATTATTGTAAGTTTTTCTTCTCTTCTGTCCGAGGTTGAGACCGACGCTAATAAACATAGAGTTGAAATTATATATATCTATTGTGATTATTACATATTTTAAAAGTCAACCGTTTTCTTTTTTTAGTTGAGTCGTCGATTTTTTTGTTTCTTTAGACGTTTAGCATTTTGTTTATATTTATATAACGTTTTACGGTGGAAGAGAGTGTCATGATAGGGGCGGTTGTCATCACATTGCTTGAGTTGGAGATGATTTCAAAAATGAAAGTTGAAAAAATGACTAAAATGGCCGACGTTGGAAAAAATGACCAAATTGATAAAAGTTGGGAAAATGACCAAAATGGCAAAGAAAGTAGTTTGGAAAAGGACCAAAACGGCAGTTTAATAAATAAGGGTATTTTCGTCATTTGACAGAAAACTAACAGAAATCGTTGACGGAAGGACCAAAATGGCAATTTTTTACAAAATGACCAAAATGACAAAAAAAAAACATAAGAACCAAAATGGTCGAAACAGTACAAACTCAAGGACCTTTTTGGCAATTTACTCAAAAAAGAATCCAAAAGACAAGACACTAATGTTGATGGTATCATCAAAATCATGAATAATAAACAATCCGAAAACTTATATATCTTTTCTTGTTCTCAACTCCTTCGCTAATAACATTTTTCAAGGGTTGATGGCATAAAGAAACTCTCATTAGAAACAATAAGATTAAAACTGACATTTATATATAAACTCAAAATCAATGTGGTTGATGGCATTGCAATTTTTCCTTAAGTTTTTAGTTACCTATACTTCTTTTCTAACTAGCAATACTCCAACAGTTTCCTTTAACAAATGTATTTATCGTAAAAACTTATTATTAAGTTTTTCATATCATATAATAAAAGCATCTGCTGTGTATTCATTGTAAAAACCTAACTTTTTCAAGTTATATACATAGCACAAATAAAGACAAAATTACAAGGATGGCTCCTGTGCTCAGGCCTAATTTCACTTTCGGTTCCTAACTCACAGAAATTATAAAGATGAACCAATATTTTGCACTTTTGTTTCACATTTGGCCCCTAATTTGGGTTCCTGTTAGTTTTTGAATGTTAAGTCAGCCCATGTGACTTTCACGTGAGGGTATATTTGTCGAAAATACCCTCACGTGAGTGTCATATGGACGGTCTTAACATTCAAAACTAACGGAAATCTATGGGGCCAAATGTGAAATAAAAATGTAAAGTACTGGTCTATCCTTGTAATTTTTAAAAGTTAATGGCCAAAAGTGAAATCAAACCTAAACACAGGTGTCATCCATGTAATTTTGTCACAAATAAATATATAAGTATAGTATAGCACAATGCATCTAAGTTAATATAACTAGGATTGATCTTGGCCTCGCCTTGCTCCGGCCTGTTTTACGTACTTTGAACACACTATGCGGCGAGAGTATATTGGTTACATTCTACTAGAAATGCATCCTAGCCAAAAGCTAAAACCACAACAAGCTTACGGACACCAGTTACGTATAAAGCAAAATATGACCAAATTACAAACCTAGCTACAATATGTACCTCTGAGTACTCGGTCAAGACGAGGTTACTTGTAAACTCAATTAACTAGGAGTTACGAGTAATTATTGAGTAATCAACGATAGATATGATTTTTAGAACCATGATTAATATCATCAATATGACCGAATTACAAACCCATAAGGTGACGGAAACTCAAAGGTTTTAAATCCAAATTATACTAAATGTGTCATTTAGATTAAAAAAAAATTTCATTCATGCAATTCCAACATGCAACCAATTAATATGATTCAATAAAACTTAATTTAGATGAGAAAAAGTTTAATCAAAATAAGAAAACATAAATGAAATGGGACAACTGGCTTGTGTTGAAATTTATTTACTGTCATGATATATTTTCTTTAAGCTTTAAATTGCTATTATTATTATTATTTCTTCTATAAATACTTCCATCGTCTTCACTTTGTGTCACTCAACTCATAACATATGGCTAAAGGTTCATTTGTTTTGTGTGTGATCGTGCTCATTTTGTTTCTTCTTACTTCAGGTGACCAATTAAACTTATTCAATCAAATTATATTGTTTACTATAAAGTGGAAACAATTATATATATTTATTTCTAATAATTTGTTTGGATAAAACTACATTAATGCAGAAAGTGAGGCAAACGATCGTCCGAAATTATGTAAAAAGTTGAGCAGCACATATGTGGGAAGATGCAGAGAAAAGCAGTGCGAATCAGTATGCAAATCGGAAGGAGCACTTCGTGCTGATTGTGATTCATTTGAAAAGAACTACAGATGTTTTTGCTACTTTGATTGTAACAATATACCGCCACCACGCTCACCGCCTCCACCACCACGCTCACCACCTCCACCACCACCCTCTCACCCGCCACCCTCCCCGCCTCCACCACCACCACCACACTCACCACCTCCACCACCACCCTCTCACCCACCACCCTCCCCGCCTCCACCACCACCACCACACTCACCACCTCCACCACCACCCTCTCACCCACCACCCTCCCCGCCTCCACCACCACCACCACCCTCTCCCCCTCCACCTCCACCCCCATCACCTCCACCCCCATCACCGCCTCCACCGCCTCGATCCGCCCCTCCACCTCCACCACCATCGCCGCCGCCCCCACCACCACCATCTCCGCCTCCACCACCACCACGAACGCCGCCCCCGCCACCACCATCTCCGCCTCCACCACCACCAAGAACCCCACCTCCACCACCACCACGAACTCCGCCCCCACCACCACCAAGAACCCCGCCCCCACCACCACCATCTCCACCACCACCACCACCTAGAACTCCGCCTCCACCACCACCACGAACCCCGCCTCCACCACCACCACGAACGCCGCCCCCACCACCACCATCTCCGCCACCACCACCACCACGAACTCCGCCCCCACCACCACCATCTCTGCCTCCACCACCACCACGAACTCCGCCTCCACCACCACCACGAACACCGCCCCCACCACCACCATCTCCGCCTCCACCACTACCAAGAACCCCGCCTCCACCACCACCACGAACTCCACCTCCACCACCACCATCTCCACCCCCACCACCACCACGAACGCCACCCCCACCACCACCACCAAGAACCCCGCCTCCACCACCACCACAAACCCCACCTCCAACACCACCACAAACCCCACCTCCACCACCACCACGAACCCCGCCTCCACTACCACCATCGCCTCCCCTACCACCACGAACCCCGCCTCCGCCACCACCACGAACCCCGCCTCCGCCCCCACCACGAACCCCGCCTCCGCCCCCACCACGAACCCCGCCTCCGCCCCCACCAAGAACGCCGCCTCCGCCCCCACCACGAACCCCGCCTCCACCACCACCAAGAACACCGCCTCCACCACCACCACGAACCCCTCCCCCACCACCACCACCACGAACACCTCCCCCGCCACCACGAACCCCGCCTCCACCGCCACCACGAACCCCGCCTCCCCCGCCACCACGAACCCCGCCTCCGCCGCCACCACGAACCCCGCCTCCGCCGCCACCACGAACCCCGCCTCCGCCGCCACCACGAACCCCGCCTCCGCCGCCACCACGAACCCCGCCTCCGCCGCCACCACGAACCCCGCCTCCGCCGCCACCACGAACCCCGCCTCCGCCGCCACCACGAACCCCGCCTCCGCCGCCACCACGAACCCCGCCTCCGCCCCCACCACGAACCCCGCCTCCGCCCCCACCACGAACTCCGCCTCCGCCCCAACCACGAACCCCGCCTCCACCGCCACCACGAACCCCGCCTTCACCGCCACCACGAACCCCGCCTCCACCGCCACCAAGAACACCGCCTCCACCACCACCTCGAACCCCGCCTCCACCACCACCTCGAACCCCACCTCCACCACCACCACGAACGCCTCCCCCACCGCCACCACGAACCCCGCCTCCACCGCCACCACGAACCCCTCCTCCACCGCCACCACGAACCCCTCCTTCACCGCCACCACGAACCCCGCCTCCACCGCCACCACGAACCCCGCCTCCACCACCACAACCACGAACGCCGCCTCCACCTCCACCACGAACGCCGCCTCCACCTCCACCACGAACTCCACCTCCACCACCACCACGAACACCTCCACCACCACGAACTCCCCCTCCACCACCGCCACGAACTCCGCCTCCACCATCACCACGGACACCTCGACCACCCCGGCACATCACATGATCAAGGGCTATCGTAGATTAAAGTGTATCTTGGTTACTGAAGAGATCCCTTTTTATTAGAATTTCAAGTAAAAATAAAATGTCGCGTCCTTAACATATTCGGAGTTTCAAAAAATGTAATAAGTATTGTGTGGGTAATCAATAGCTTATGATTCTACACATAAATGTTGCCCATAAATGTTGGTTATTATTCTATATTATATCATATAAGTTCTTTATGTTGGGTAGTTCTTTTGTCAGTGATTTTGTTGGATCATATATGCTTCAAAATCGACACGTATTAATACTATCGTCGGATTTGATCTATTGGGTCGCAGAGCGGCCTTCGTATGAAGATAACGAATTAGGGATATGTATTATTGTGGAATTAACAAGTTTCTTTTTTACCGTTAAAGTTGGTGTTCTAGTGGGAAAGAATTTGCCTATGAGCAATTTCATACACTTTGGTCCTTAATAAAATTCGTTTGTAACGGCAAATTTAATAAAATTCTTTTAGTTCTTTTTAAGCGAACTTCTTTTAAGAAATTTAAATAGCTATAGGTTTTTCATATGTTATTTTTTTAAAGACATCCACCCTAAAAACAAGCATATTTTCTTCTTAGTTTTTAGTGTATTATTACTATAGATTTTTTTATCTAAAAAGATTTTACATAAACTTAAGTAGTTACCATTTGTTATGCTTAAATAAAATCTATCTATTTATGTTTTTTTTGAGTAAATTACTAAAAAGGTCCCTGAGTTTGTATCGTTTCGACCACTTTGATCTTTATGTTTTTTTTTCTTGTCATTTTGGTGTTTGCTTTTGTAAAAACTTGTCATTCTGGTCCTTTCGTCAACGTTCATTAGATTTATCCATTAAATCCAAGGGTAATATAGTCACTTTACATTTCAGGGACAAAATGACAAATTTTTACAAACCAAACACTAAAATGACAATTATTTTATATTTCAGGGACCAAAATGACAATATGATTATTGGTATTATTATTATTATTATTGCAAAACACAACATCATTGAGCAAGCTTTCTCCATAACACACCACCAATGCCACCTCCGTTGACCATTCCCTTCGTCTTCTCGGTCGCTACACACCCCATCCAAATAAAATCTTATCGAATATCACTTCCCTTCGTCCACCTCCCAACCGACCACCACCACTAAGCAACCTATTTTCTTCCCCTCTTTGGGAGAGCAGAGACGACTCTAATGTTTTTGGGGGCCTTAGACAAAGTAAAATTTTTTGTCCCTTTTTAGCTTGTTTAAATGTTTTTATTATAAATTTTTCTTCTCTTCTATCCGATGTTGAGACCGATGCTAATAAACAATAGAGTGGAAATTATATATATCTTTTGTGATTAATACATATTTTAAAACTCAACCGTTTTCTTTTTTAATTGAGTCATCGATTTTTTTGTTTCTTTAGGTGTTTAGCATTTTGTTTATGTTTATATAATGTTTTACGGTGGAAGAGAGTGTCATGGTGGAGCGGTTGTCATCACATTGCTTGAGGTGGAGATGATTTCAAAGATGAAAATTGAATAAAATGACTAAAATGGCCGACGTTGGAAAAAATGACCAAATTGATAGAAGTTGGGAAAAGACCAAAATGGCATAAAGTAGTTTGGAAAATGACCAAAACGACAGTTTAATAAATATGGGTATTTCCGTCATTTAACAGAAAACTAACAGAAAACGTTGACGAAAGGACCAAAATGGCATTTTTTTACAAAACCAAACACCAAAATGACAAGAAAAAAAATAAGGACCAAAATGGTCGAAGCGGTACAAACCCAGGGACCTTTTTGGCAATTTACTCTTTTTTTATTACTTGTTTACACATATTTTTATGTTTACTACAAGTAATTTATTTTTAGAAACATTTTTTTTCAATCAGTGTGATTAAATATATTAAAATTAAAACTTTTTAATTTTGAAAGTTTGGTGTAATAACGATGTTTTAGTATAGTGTTTATGCTTCTTTACACATAAGTAATCTTTTATATTTCTAATATGCAGTCATATAATACATATCCTTATATAATATACCAAAACAAAAAAATCTTATGTGGCATATTTTCATAGCTTTTAGCTTATGCGGCATTATTTGAGAGATTATCTCACAATAATGATTTTTTATTTAAAATATGTATATAAAACTTATTATAATAAAACTAATTACATTTTTGGTCCCTTAATATTTTAGAGAATTCTGAAAAATTTAAGAGTATTTATATTTTTAACCCTTTACTACAAGGGGTGTATGTGAGTCATTTTATATTTGATAGGGTTTAAAAATGAAACTTATGGATAAAGTTAATAATAACATACATTTAAAGACCTCGGTATTTTATAAATATACATAACATTTTTATATGTTTTTTTTTTAAAAAATAAACTACACAATAAAACTAAGCACTTTATTCTCTTTAATTCGAGTATAATATTGCTATACTAAAAATCTAATTTTTATAAATATATCATGTGTTCCGTTTTACCACGGTTTTGTCTCAAAACTAAATGGAACATTCATGAACATCCTTAAAACCATCACTTGAATTGTGTACCCAAGCGTAGCGCGGGCACTAAACTAGTACGTAATATATACATAATATTTTGTTTTCTAAAAATCGAACCCTTACTAAATGTGTTCTTATATGCAGGCTCTTTTTTCGATTAAAGATGATAATGAATGATCAAGAGATGAAGAGCAAGTTGGTATTGGATTTTTATATTTGTTTATAACATAGTACGTAATATATACATAATATTTTGTTTTCTAAAAATCGAACCCTTACTAAATGTGTTCTTATATGCAGGCTCTTTTTTCGATTAAAGATGATAATGAGTGATCTAAGAGACAGGGGCGTACCCACTTTGGTGGGGTGGGGGGCGCCCGCTCCCCCTGCGAATTTTTTTTTTTTTGTTTTTATATGTTAAATTCTCGATCGACCCCCATAAAATTTAACCCTCGACCCCCATACAGGCTTGAAAACTCAGTTTAATGCCCAGTTAGTAGCCTATATGAGACACATAATATTTAACAATGGATTGGGTTATATTATGGTTAGAAGATAGTAATATATATTTATTTATATTGTCATATATAGTCAATCATTATGGTATTGTAACCTTAAGTGTTTCACCATTGCACAAAACCATCAATATAGTTGATGATTTGGATGGTCATGAGTACAAAATGGAAATATATAAATAAATTAACTACTTTTGCTAATTAATCAAGTGAGAAGTGATGAATGGTGGAAAAATTAGTTGTAGAACCAAGGTTCACAACATCACCATTTTTATACCATAACACAAGTTTTCCAACATAATATTGTTTGGAAACATGGTTTGGTTTCATTAACTTCTTATTTGTAAATTAGTGACTTAAAAAAGATGTATAATGGAGGCATATGAAGTTTAAGAAACAAAATAAAAGATTTATTTTATATAGTTTGAGAAAAACAATCCTAACTCGAACCTCAAAATGGTGATTCACCAAACTCTATTTACCTTGGTAAATACATGGTAAAGTTATAGAGGATGTTTCAAGTATTTAGGAATAAAAATGAAAGAAAAATGAAAGAAAGAATAAAAAACTCACAAGTTGTTGTTGAAAATTTGTTGAAAAAAAGATGAAATTTGAGAGAGAGTTTGAAAGATGAAAATTTGTAGAAATTCTTAAATAGATTGAAAGAGTTTGAGAGAGAGTTTAGATGATGAAAGTGATTAGAGAGATTTGGTTTGGTATTTATAGATAAAAATTAGGGTTAGACATTAAATAAATTGGTTGAGTGGAGGGAATGAAAATTTTTACTTTTAAATATAAGTGGAGGTAAAATGAAATTTTTTTAATTTTGACCCATCAAATTTATTTGTTGTCATTTTTTTAATTTAACCCGACCCGGTTCGACCCGAACTGAATCGAACCAGATTGAAAAAATTTTATATATCGATACTTAAACGATTACTACCAAATTTCCGACCCCCATGAAAAAATTTCCTGGGTACGCCACTGCTAAGAGATGAAGAGCAAGTTGGTATTGGATTTTTATATTTGTTTATAAAAGTACTACATTAGTACTTGTGTACTACACAGATTTTAGTTTTATAGGTTTTAACTAAATTTAGATATCAAATTTATTTTTAACATATCCCTTATTAAATCGATTTGGATATTTATAAATATATTCATATAAAAAATCATATGTTAAAATAAAAAATATGATTTATAATAATTGGTAAATTTTTTATTTGGACATATCGGGTTAAAAGATAATTCATGATACTTGTTAATTTTTTATTTAAACACATCGAGTTAGGAGATAATTAATGATAATTGACAAAATTTTAATTTTAACATATCGGGTTAGGATAGATCATAGTAGTTGATTAATATTTTATTTGAACATATCGGGTTATGAGATAATTCATGATAATTGGAAATTTTTAATTTGAACATATCGGGTTAAGATATAGATCATGATAATTAGTAAATTTTGTATTTAAACATATTAGGTTAGAAGATAAGTGATGATAATTTGTGAATTTTTTATTTTAACATATCGGGTTATTTTGAATATGGAGCATACCATGACCCGTCTAAAAATTCTCTATCAAATTAATTTAGAGCATGACACCTAAGCAAAATCCTATGTGTAGTAGCTAAAATTGTGACATGTGGATGAGTTACTTAATTATTAGAATAGGTAGATTTGGGTATTTTTGTTTTTAAAGACTTAAATTTGTTAGTATTTTGACTCAATAAAATCTGCTTAATTTAAAATGTTTTTACGATACTTTGTTTAAAGATAAATTGATATCTTTATATAATATAGCAAAACCAAAAAAGCTTATGTGGCACCATTTTAAAGCTTTTGGCTTATGTGGCATCATTTGAGAGTTTATCTCATAATAATGATTTTTTTATTTAAAATATGTATATAAAATATATTATAATAAAACTAATTACATTTTTGGTCCTCTAATATTTTGGAAAATTCTGAAAAATTTTAAAGTATTTATACTTTTAACCCTCTACTACAAGGGGTGTACATGAGTCGGTTTATATTTGATAGGGTGTGAAAATGAAACTTATGGATAAAATTAATAATAATATACAATTAAAGACCTCAGTGTTTTATAAATATACATAACTTTTTTATATGGATTTTTTTAAAAAAATAAACTACAACATAAAACTGAGCATTTTATTCTCTTTAATTTGAGTATAATATTGCTATACTAAAAATTTAATTTTTAAAAATATATTCCGTGTTCCGATTTACCACGGTTTTATTGCAAAATTTATTGAAACATTCATGAATATCCTTAAAAACATCACTTGAATGTTGTGTTCCCGAGCGTAGCGCGGGCACTAAACTAGTTACATATATGTGAAAATTGAAGATAACATGTTTGAAATCATATACACATGCATTATTATATGAACAACTAAATTAATATAATTGAATATAAAATAATAAATATGATATAAAATATTAGACATTGATATAATGTATATGAACAACTAAATTATTGTAGTTGAAAATTAAATATTAAATGTTATATAAAGTAGTAGACATTCATATAATAATTATTACATATGTGCAATACGAAATTCATAAGCTAGTGTGGAAATACATGTGAGGCCATTTAAGTTTTTAAGAAATCAAAACAACTTTTAAAACGATGAAAGTAAACTTAACATGGGCTAAAATGACAATTAGTAAAAGTCGTATTATGTGTCAAAGTGGAGTAAGAGATCAAAGTAAAAAAACTCATCAGGAGCACAAACGATAATTAGTAAAAGTCGGGGACTAAAACCGTCAATGCGTTAAAAGTCGGTGATTAAAACCGTTAATACGTTAAAGTACGAAAAAGTTGAAACGCGCCGCGACGGGACGGGAGAGGCCGGTGCAAAGCACCGACCTTCCCATTTAGTAGTATATAAATAAATAAATGTATGTGATAATTGAAAGTTACATAGATCTAATTAGATATTACATATGGGTTGTATTAAATTTAGAAATTGATGGGATATGAGGCTTCTTAATAATTGAGATGAAAACTTTTAAAAATATTAACTGACTTTTTTTTAAAAAAACATTAAAATACTACTTGAATTTGAAAAGGTTGTAAAAAGATTGAGGTGTGACATGTTTGAATTTTCTTTTTAGAAATAGAACATAGTAGATTCAAAAACACTACCTCGACTGACGCGTCATACTTAACCTGGATGTAAGGGTGCTTAATGGGTCAGGTTATCGGGTTAGTGGGTTGAATCCGACCCGAACCTGAAAAATTTATAAAAACTCAAACCTGATATGAACCTAAAAATTTAGACACTACTTAAACCCGATCCGATTTTTAGCAGGTTGACCCGAACCCGACCCATTTGACCTGAATTATCACAAAATAAATTCTCAAAGAGTTAAAAATTCAAAATTACCAAGAAATGCATTCTTTAAACGAGAGCGAGCTTAGAGAAAATCGGATATTTGCACCTAAAGGTACGCACAACCATATAAGACATTCGAATCATTATAGTTTTAACATAAAACACCCTAAACTACATGTATATTGACAAAATATACCTAAATTTTATATTTATATAAAAAATCAGGTCAACCCGTGAACCAGGTGGGTTGACCCGAACCTGGCCTGTTTTTAAAATCAGGTTAGCGGGTTCAACCCGAAATTGACCCACACCCATTCAATGTAAACCCAAACCCACAATTTTTGGATTAGGTTCAGGTCATGTTTCAAAATTCACAATACCAAAAATGCCATTTCATTCAATAAAGCAGATGCAAGCACAATTTACTTATAGTTTTTTATGTTTAAAATGAGTAAAAAATAAGGACCACAAGATCACATAAGATCAATGGATGAGAATCATCCTTTAAGTTCTCTTAACTAGGGTATGTTCTCAAAATATCCCATATATATATATATATATATGGGTGAGTTATCCTACAAAGTCATGTTTTGGTACAAAATGTGAGAATGACACAATGATAATTAAAGACACAATGATACTTTAGAAAAAATATAACTCACAATATAAATCAAATTTCAAAAAAGTGGCTCAGAGACCTTATTCTCCACGTAATCCTCTTTCGAAAAATAAATAAATGAAAAGTTAAAAGAAGTTAAAAAAAAATTACCGTTTTTTTATATTTTTACAAAATAGACAATGGAAAAAAGACATAATGAGAAAATGATAATTTTTTACATATTTTTTTAATGTTTCGTTTTTTTATTTTTGAAGGAAGATGACGTGGGAGCAAGGTTTCCGAAACACTTTTTTTGTAATTCTTATTAGGTCATTGTGTAATCTTCGTCAAATAAGATTACATAATGACCCGATCGATGACACAACAACCCTACAGATGACACAATGACCTGACGGAGAACAAAATGAGCTGAAAACAATGTGAAAAAGTTTCGTTTTTTAATATATCAACATTATACGCGTTTTAAAGAGAAAAAATGCTCGTTTTTATGGTGTATTTTATTAAAAAAAATAATATCGTATGTAAAAGTTATAAACGTTTAAACAATTGGGGAATTAACATGTGCTTTGTATGTAGAGAGAGAAAAGAAATTGGGTATGACTAAAATACCATCTTTCCTAATTTAACTCGATGACACATGTGAATCTCTTTTTCTTTCTTAAACTTCTTAGATAAAAATTCTTTATAGGTGAATCTGAATATATATATATATATATATATAAAGAGAGAGAGAGAGTTATCCTACAAAGGGTTGGGAATTTAAGAAGGCTACAATGAATCTTTTAGACAAAATACAAATAAAAATACACAATGACTTATTAAAAAATTTATTAAAAAAAACGTAAATCGAATTTAAAAAAAAATGTGTGGAGACCTTGTTCCCCTTGTTGTCCTCTATAAAAAAAATTAAACGAAAAATTAAAAAAATAAACGTTTTCATTGTGTCTGATTTTTCTTCAATGTATCTTTTATAAATTTATGACACAATGAAGATACATTTAGACCCAATGAAAACGGTAATCTTTTTATTTTTTAAAATTTTTCGTTTAATTTTTTTTGAATGGGGTCGATGTAGGGAACAAGGTCTCCGAGCCAGTTTTTGAAATTCGATTTACATTTTTTTTAATAATTTTTTTAGTATTCTTAGATTTTTAATCCTTTGTAAGTGAACCTCCCTCTATATAACATTATTACACATATACAACGTTAAATAACACATGTCATTTTTAACTACACATTTTTAACACACATCAAAATCCCTAAAGCATCGGTTTGAAATTCGAAAAAAAAATAAAAAAAATAAAAAGTTAACGGTCGTTATGTACACTTAACGTCGAACCACTGTATGCCAAAAAAAATTGAATTTGGGATCACTGGAGAGAATAAACTGAGTTGGGATTATTCCTGACCAATAGGTGTTAGTTGAAATTATTTGAAGCTAATTTGCATACTTTTTAAGGTGAATTATAGGTCACATTATCAAAAGCTACGTGACGGCCTAAAAGTAATTATATTATACAGTGATCGTAATCTTTCAAATACAACATCAAAATGTTGTATAGTATCAAGTAATGAATATTTGCTTTTTTTATTTTCATCTTTTATGCCGTATGTAAGTTACGCGCTAAGATATTTATTTAATGATTATTTATTAGAAGTTTATTCCTACTTTATGTTTTATGTTAATAACTTAGATGAGTGTTTAGGTGTTCTTGAAAGACAGTAGATGCCCCCACAAATTTTACCCTTTTACCAACTTATTGAATTGCTTCAAATGTGGCATCGTGTATAATTTAATAACGAGAAGATGTGTTTACATCCATGAAATATTTGTAAATTTTGATTAACCAAGCTTAATTTATCTTACTAAATGAAGATGTGTTTACATCCATGAAATATGCATCTAATATAAACTCTTTGACTTTTTAACTGATATGAGTTAAGAAAAACATAGCATGCAAAATTGCTTTGTCACATGTACAATTGCTTTGTGATCTTATATGTACTTTTTCATGAAGTCATTATAAGTTTATAAAGATTTATGGATTTAATTTTTTTTTTATTATTCAATTTCTGTTCTTTGAGACATAAAATGTTAATAAACCATGCATAGATGGGCGTTTGTTAAATGTAACTAGTCATATTTGCCAGTGGCGGAGCCAGACGAAAAATTCAGGGGTATCCTTAAAAAAAATTTCCACATACGTTCATATAATAATAAAAATAACACCACAAAATTAAAAAATACCTAATAGATTTATCCTCTATGTTCTTTCATAGCTTAAAATCAAAGATTCAGGGATATCCTTTTAATTGTTTAGACGTATATTTTTTACACCTCAGCTGCACCCCTGCCCTCCTCTTACCTCCGTCTCTGCACATGATTAAGCTAATGTTTTTTAAAGGATCTTACTACGTTAAATTGGTTCATTTCTCGTATACATCATTTGATTTGTAACAGGAACAACAAGCTAGCTAGGTGTTAATGTACGTGTCTTTAGCTAGGTAGATTGTTTTTATAATAGTCTATAGGTCATTTAATTATTAATTAGCTGTTAAACAAAGAAAATCATTATTTCTAAGCAACAAATCTACCTATTTTAATAATTGAGTAACTCATCCACATGTCATCATTTTAACCACTCCACATAGGATTTTGCTTAGGTGTCATGTTCTAAATTAATTTGATGGAGAATTTTTAGACGGGTCATGGTATGCTCCATATTCGAAATAACCCGATATGTTTAAATTAAAAATTCACAAATTATCATCAATTATCTCCTAACCCGATATGTTCAATTACAAATTTTACCAATTATCATGATCTATATCTTAACCCGATATGTACCAATTATCATGAATTATCTCCTAACCTGATATGTTCAAATAAAAAAACTTATCAATTATTATGATTTATCCTAACTCGATATGTTCAAATTAAAGTTTTACCAATTATCATTAATTATCTCATAACTCGATATGTTCAAATAAAAAAATTAACAATTATCAGGAATTATCTCCTAACCCGATATGTTCCAATAAAAATTTACCAATTATTATAAATCATATCCTTTATTGTAACATATGATTTTTTTTATATCAATATATTTGTAAATATCCAAATCGATTTAATAAGAGATATGTTAAAAATAAATTTGATATGTAAATTGAGTTAAAACCTATAAAAGTAAAATCCGTGTAGTACACGGGTACTAATCTAGTTATTAATTAAAACTTAACTGGATGGAATTAAACTCGGGTAGTCAATTAAAGAAGTTGGAGACTTGAGAGTTGGATCAATTGGGCTTGTTTTTAAAGCCCATGTTAAACCATATAAAATCATTCATCTTTCTCCTTCATCGTTTTCACTTTTCATCTCTTCTTGTAACCTAGAAACAGCCGCCAACTGCCACTAAACCGCCGCACGCAACGGTGATTGCTGGCCGGAAAATTTTCCGAGAAACTATTTTTTTCAGTTTAACAACTATGTAGTTCCGTATTTGAATAGGGGTATCCTTTTGTTTGTTTAGGGGTATCCTAAACATTAAACGGGTAAAAAAATTATTTTTTTACATTACCGACTGAAATTTGAGCCGTAGCCCGGGATACCCCTGAGGTCTCCCTACATCCGCCCCTGATATTTGCTAGCTCGCTCGTTACGCGAGCGTTTTTCATTACCATTTATGAGCTCCTGAAAACCAGTGTTATTTCTAACTGGTGATACGCAAAACACCATATATCCGCCTAAACCAAACTTAAATAATCAGTGGAAACAAAACTATGCATGTAAATACCGACATCAAAAGGCAAAAAAGCCGGTATGCACAATTAATCATACCTTGGATGGAATTGTATAAATACAAACACACTAACATCAACAGGTAAAAAATTAACCAATGTTCAAACTCCACGTATACACCAACCAATTTACTGTTTATTCCATTTGCTAAATCAATAAAGAGGATAATGTTATTAGTCATGGTAACATATTTATTTAATCTTTACAATGTCATTATATTTAGGGTAAATTACTATTTTGGTCCCTGAGGTATGTTCAAAATCACGGTTTCAGTCCAATAGTTCGTTTTCTACCTTTTTAGTCTAGTAGTTTTACACATACTTGCTATTTCAGTTCACATGTTTAACACCGTCAAAAATCACTGTTAAATTTAAGTAAAATGACATTATTATCCCTGGACTAAAACGGTAACTATAAACTTTCAATAAAATTACTACTTCGTATTAGTTTGCATAATAATACACAACCTCTCTTATATCCGCTCTATTCTCCACCAATCTCCTCCGGCAACAACCTCGATTGTAGAGGAGCAATTGAAACCACTTCCACCTTCACCCCACCCACCCATCTCCTATGAGTAAAACCCCCCTTACAACCATAGCCACCAACATATTCACCCACCACCATCGGTCCACCGTTGCTCATCACATCTCACCACCATTTGTTTGATTTAGGGGTTTATAATCTACGATTCTACGAAACCAACACACTTTTACCATCGAACCCAGATTCATCCCATCATCATCGAAGCTACCACAACCAGATTTGTTCAACATTCACCACCCTATTCAATCACCATTGAACCTACTTTTCTGTCATCACCATCGAACCTACAAAAAGCCTTGGAAACCAAAAACAATTAATCGCCTACAAAATCGATCCTCCTTGGCTACATGCATCTGTTGTGAGGAAGAAGAGAATAAGACTCATCTGTAATTTAACAAAACCTTGGCTACACCTTCATCCACAACTTTATATCCCCAATCTTGGTCAACAGTTATTTTCAAAATTCATCCATTTTACGTTATTCACGTCTTAAATAAATTGATCGAATTTATTTCGTGTAACATCTAAGTTTACTAATTCATTACTATTTATAATAAATAAATCCCTAAAATATATAATTTGTAATTTGTAAAAGGGATTTGTATAAATATTATCAAAGTTAATTACTACTAACCATTCAACGTCAAAATGAAGTAAAGATATAAAAACGTCAATTTTATAAACGTTACAAATTAACGTGATTAAGTTAGTTAGTTAAAATAAATATTCGCTTGACTTTGGGTCAAATATGTCAATTATGAAATTTATATTAAAGTTTTAGTTAAAAAAATAATAATAATTGAAACCTAAAGGACAAAATTTTAAAAAATGAAACTAATTCTCAAAACAGCCCGTCCTTTTTTTATGCCCATTTTTCCGGCAACCCTCTCCTGCCGCTGGCGCCGGATTCCGGCAACGCGCAAAAAACCCCCCTTTAAGCCATTTAACCGGTAAAGCGACCCTCCTGCAAAACTTGAACCTATGATCTACTTTAATTACACTTTAATGTACAAATCGTCTTGTTTAATCCGTATAACAAGTGAGCGGTTTTTGTTATCAAAACCCATTAATCCCAAACGACTCAAAACGATTGAAATCAGTAAATTGACTTAACCAAAACGATTATATCGATGATTAGAAGTTGTTGGTAACATTCAATTGAATTGTAATTAAACAATTAAACATCAATTTATCTCAATTAACTCGTAATCAAGTCATAACCCGTTTGACCATTTTTTACAATATAATTAATCAAATTGAATTGTCCATTTCGATCTCCTTTGCTTCCTCAAACTCTTTGTTATTCCAATTCCTGAAGAAATCATCATGAAATCCGTAAGTGATTCTCATATTTCTCAATCTTATCTGTCATCAATTTGACATCTAAATAATGTTTTTATCTGCTAAAACCATAGGGCTTTCATTCCTCGCGTTATCAAGACTAAATCTAGAAAAGAAATTGAATTTTAACAACTTCTAAGTTCAACTTTGATTCTTCACCCGTCGTGTTCTTTCTTCATCATCCTATCGATCCAATTTGTCATCAATCAAGTAAGTGTTTTATGTTAAAATGATCATTATCATGTCTAGATTCAGAGCCCTCAATCAATTTCATGTTTGGTTGTTCCAATTCAAAGTAATTTGTGATTTAGTGTTCTAGGGTTTATATGGAATTGGGTTTTTATTTAAAAATATGTTAAAACCATTTTCTTTCGAAATTATAACACTAAACTGATCTAGTTTGCTTCAAGCACATTTTTTTTATATTTTGTTCAATTACTTTATAACCATTTTTATCAATTATCTTAAATCTAATACCAAAACCATATTATATATTTTATAAAATGCTAAAATCTTATAAAATATATAAAAAGCATGAGCTTATATAAACTTAGTTTTATAAATTTAATTTTTACAAATATTTTTAATTTTTTAAAAATAGTACAATAATGGATTTTAATACTTTTAAAATACATACAAAAGTTTTTATAAATAATAGATTATTAAAATAAGACTTTTATCTGGATCTTATATACTTTAAAATTGTGATAAGTGTTTTAAAGTATTTCTAATATATAAAACATATTTTGACATTATATAAGTTATTATTAAAAGTATATTTTTATAATTTCTCTCGTTTAACAAAGTAATTACTATCAATATTGTTATCGTTATGATTAAATGAGGTTATATATTTTAGTCGTTTAACGAGAAACTCCAAATCCCAATTCGAAACCCTAGAATTTTAATTTCTTTGAATCCTATTGTTCCAATTTTAGTTTTCTATACTATATGCTTTACTAAGTTAGGATTCTCATTTACTTTGGTGATTCTAGTATTTGGGAAATCGTCGGTTCATTTTAGACTATTTGCTATTTATTTTGAGCCGAGTTTCAAGGTGAGTAAATTCACTCCCCTTTTTACTTTTACGTTTTGGGGCCCAAATAGGTGTTATATTACAATGCAACGTTTTTAAAATTTTCTTTCAATTTTTAAAAGAGATCATACAAATGTGTTGGTCATGCTGTTGCATGATGCAGTCTTATGTGATAGTTTAAAGTAATATTATTACTTGGTAATCCCACCAGTACAATGTTAGCGCTAATGGTTTGACAAACCCACCTACATGTACAATAAGTTGCTATTCAATGTTACAAGATGCTATACTATGTTGCTATGCCATGTCCCCAAGTTGCAAAGTAATTATTGATAACTATTATATTGAGACGGTTAAGTGACAGTTTCTTGAAGAGTTATCTTTAATTAATACACGAGTTGGTTCCTCATGATAAATGGCTATAAGTTATATTACAATGATGGTTTTCAATATGTGTTCAAAGGGTCGTGGTTGAAAATAATATGAAATAACTATACTTGTAATATACACAACATATTTATGATAATCTCGAATTTCTATACTATCATTTATCAATTGTGGTTTACTCACTAGCTTTCATTAGCTAAATTTATTTTCACATATTTCAGGTGGTATTTGATGTTGTTTTGTTGCTAATTTTCAAGACATAATGATGCATTGGACTTTGATCAAATAATTAAGACTATTCCAAATACTGTGTCGTATTTAATGCTTTGTCTTTTCCATTTAAGACTTATGTTCCAAAACGTATGTTATCATTATTAGACTTTGATAAATGAATATCATGTGCTTTGTTTAATATTGATATCCAAATTCTATGACAACTTGGGGTGTTAGCCATCGGATGGGGTGTCACACCGCATGGTAGGGGTAGGGGTGTCCAAACCGCTCGTCGCTCACCCTCGTTTACGCTCGTTCGGAAAATGCTCGTACGAATTTCCGCTCAGTTCTAAATGAGCCGATCGACTCAGTTCGGTTTGAAAACGAGCCAAGCACGAGCAAAGGCCCGCTCGGCTTGGTTCAGCTCGAATATTTCAAAGCTTTACACACACACACACTCACATATATATATATTTATATATATATATATTATACGTCTGTATACATTTATATATAATTATAATTTTTCTAAGTTTTATATAGACATATATAATTGGATTAGGGCTTTAGCCCATGTTCAATTTTAATTCAAAATGTTAAAATCCTCAAACTCCGAAAAGTAGAACATTTAACCTAGCATTTTTTCCTTCCAAATTACTCCATAAGCCCTCGTTAGTTGCATGTATTTTTGGTTAAATGTGTTAGAGTTTGTTAACTAAACTTGAAACTGGATGAAAAACCAAGCCAAACAAAGCAGATTTGAATTATGCTAGTAATCTAATATTTATTTATATAAATGCGAGAAAAAACAACAGAACAAAGCCGCTCGGTTTAGAAATCATCCGAGCATGAAAATCATTTTTGCTCGCATTTGTAAATTTGATCTGATCTGATTGACTCGGTTTATAAAGTGAGCGAGCATGAGCAGACCTTCGCTTAATCGGCTCGACTCGTGAACAGCCCTACCACATAGTGGTCACAAGACTATAAATACTTTGGGTGATTAACCATTTTGGTTAATCGTCCAACAAGAGTGTGTGTGAGCGTCTTTATCATTATAATTACGTTTGAAAGTATTCTCACTTTTTGGGTGATTTTGTGTTTTTTATACCCTCAAGGTGTTTCTCGGCGTAGTCCACACGTCTGGAAGCATTAGCATCGTCTGGGATATCAATTTAAGAAGAAACCAGGACCTACAAGTGGTATCAAAGCCTTCGTGTTCTTCATGGGTTTGTTTTTCAAGCGATCTTAAGAGCTAGTGGGGATTTTACATCACGGGTTCATTCGTTTTTTGGTTATTTTAGGTAGAAAATTGACGCCTTTCGTCCTACAAAGGTTGACAGCTGAGGAGATTGCGGTTTTGGTAAACAAATTTAGTGAAAAGTCATTCGATAGGCGGTTTTGCATCAGGTTTTGCACGAATACGTCGAGAAACACCTTGAGAGTATAAACACGAAAACACACTCACCAAAAAATGGGAATAGTTTCAACCTATTTATATTGTTGGGTGTTTGACTATTTGGTTATTCATCCAACGAAGGGTTTTATCATCATTCTTAATTGAAGTTACGTTTGATAGTATTCCCGGTGTTTGGGTGATCTCATTGTTACTGTTGTTGCATTTGTGTGTTTGTGTTATTGTTCTCATAGTGCTACTAGCTAGTCGTATTCCGCACGTCTCGTATATTGATCCAAGTAAAAACCAGGACCTACATAACACATTACCCAAACTGCCACTAGAACTCAAATCCAAAATCAAGTAGACATAAAAGTTACTATAGTAAATAGTCAAACCAAAAATAAAATTCAACAACCAATGTATCAATTTTCATTCTAATGATCATACATAGAAATTCATGTTCTATCACATTCATAATAACCCTAGTTTCTCAAAAACACAAGTATAGATTTTTATACTATTTCATAGATTCTACTGATTACATATCAAACCCCAATTTCATATTAAGAGGAACTATGGTTTATGTAACATGAAGAAAAACGAACTATATAAAGGATTGATCTACTTGTAATATGTTTAAAACCTTAATTACCGCCAAAATCAAGCATCGATTTCAATCAAAAATCCAAGGATCAAAGGATTTGTATGGTAATGTTGTTGCCATTGCTATGAGTATGAGTGAGTGAGGGAGGGAGAGAGAGACTAAGTTCAAATGTTTTGAGTGTAGGCTAGGGTTAAGATTTTTTTTTTATTTTCTTCATTAAAACTAATATGGTTAAAAGATGTAACTCACAAAAAACTGTTGCATTAATTTTGATATGCAGCTTACAAAAAACTGTATTCACCACTTACGTCGTGAAAAAAGAAAAAAACTACAAAATTCTACCAACCACAACATGACATGTGACAAGACCCATAAATGTGACTTTCTAAATTAGAAGCTTATAAAATATCAAATATTAACATATAACAAATTAGGATGACAGATAGCGTATTTAATTTTGAACATATAAAATATCAAATATTAACATATAGAGACGACTTGTCGTCGCTATTGGTGAATCTCACAAATGACAAGCTGTAACCTATAGCGACGACATATCATCTTAATAAGTAGAAATTTATTTTAATTTTGATTAAAATTTGTTTTTGAAATTAATTAGGGACAATTACTATAGGGACGACATGTCGTTTCTATAGCCCGCACTATAGCAACGACACCTGTAGCGACGACTTTTTTTCTGCAAATGGGACGAAACTACAGAGACGACGGTTTGGGGACGACTTGCCGTCGCTATACTCTATAGAAACGACTTGTCGTCCCTATAGCCGAAACTAATGTGGTCCCTATAGACCCATTTTCTTGTAGTGACAGTGAAACAATTAACAATGCCCTCGTTAACCACCATCAGAGCTTGGCCTCCATCACAAATGATCAACATCTGCCACCAATGTTTGTGAAAATCCATCATTGAATTCGCATGACCATTTGCAACGACAACAGAATATCATCGACTAAAAATTTGTCTTTGTATGGTTGTCTCAAGTAGTGAACTAGTGTCGTTGTTGTAGTCGGCGAAGTCAAAGAGAGGAAGTGTGACTTGAAGTGTTTTGGTTGTCTCGTCAGAAAGGAAGTGCAACCTGTAACACCTATAAAAATTTCGTATTTTAAATATTAGTTAAGATGCTCGACCTTGTGGTCATAAAAAGTAGTTGGTATATATATATATGACAGTTATATTTCAAATATTGTCAAGCGAGTAAGAGAATGATTAATTGGCTCTTAGAAATATGAAATGTTAAGACGAACAATTATTATATAAGAAAACGTCGAATAATAATAAAATTATATTATATCTGAACTTTCTCCGTTTTTAACGAAACTTAGGTCGATGCGTAAAGGATAATGAGCTTGTCCTAGCAGTATATTTATAATTTTATAGAATTTTATATTTCAAAAGTTATACGAGAAAAACGAATGAAGCAGCTGAATTAATTAGTTCTAATATTATAAGTAAGCTAGCAGGCTAGCATGTCAATTTTAATTCATCCCACATCGACTGAGAAAGTAAATTGAGGTGTGCCTGCTTGCTTTCTATATATAGAAGCTTAGGGTTAGAGTTTTATATATTCAGTTCTTTTAACGGGAACGCTCTAATTTAGAGAATCCTGAGTATACAGTACCCTGATGGGTGTTGTTAGTAGTCGTTTTTGGAGCACGAGTAGGGAGACTCTACGTCAAATTGCCGTAGATAGTTTAAGAGGTATATTTTTATTTAAATTTATGTCTAGTTAATAGTTATATCTATTGGTATATATTTTGTGGGGCTTAGGGTCAGGGTCGGGGTAGACGTTGGGTAACTTGACCCTGTTCTAGACATGGACTGATCAACCATGTCTAAACTAGATAGAGTTATCCATAGTTGACCACGACAATGACAAGCCAGTACCCACTCCTTACTTAATTAATAGCTAAGATTTGCCCTAATTATAAATAGGAACCAAACTTCATAGCTATTATAGTGGCGCCAGTTAAGCCACATGTATAGATTCAAAGTGCACAAGGATCTTACTCAGAAATCTCAAAGGGTTAGAGAGTTAGAAGAAGTGTTGTGCAATGGCAGTTATTCTGATTAAGGTGAATACATTTGTATTTTAAATGCTTTTACGAAATCTTTATTATTTCGAAACCAGCATGAAAAGTAGTTAATTTATTAATGCATGCTGGTAAAATACGAGACGGACACTTGGCACGTACGGTCTGATCAGAAATGGTATACACGTGTTTAGGCAGAACTCATACGGTGAGTTCTGTAACTAAGCGTGGCTGGTACAGTTTGTGTGCCCAAAGGAGTGAGATTCCCTAGGCACTAGAGTTATAATGAAATAACTCACAGCCAGCAAACTGTTATCAGTGTGCAAGATGGTGTGTATTTTATCCATGTTTCTAGTATGGTTAATCTAAATTAATGCTTTCATGCTTTTAAATGATTTGGGTCTACAGATGATATTCACCAGCATTATCGCTGATGTTTTATTTTGAAAACCTTTTACAGGTAATGAATAAAAGAATGGAAATGCTAAGTGCCATGTTGTACATATAATGTTTACATGTGCACGTTATGTAACATCTGCCCCGAACTGAACCCGATTCAAACTCAAAACCGACTCGCTTTGGTATTCATATAATTAAATTATTAAATTACTCAAATTATAGTTAATCATAAAATAGGAAGTTTATAATTTATATCAAAATAGTTATATAAAAAATCAAATTTGTATACATTTAATAAAGTTTTATAAAATCTATTAGGTTAGTTTGGTTAGTTAAGTTAATATTTCATTAACAAAACTAACTTTGAGAGTTGTTTATGTAAATTATAAAACTTTAACTAAAACTTTTAAGCAAAATATAATATTACCTTAAAACTACAAGGGCCTTATTGTAAATTTTAATTAAATCAAAATCAAGTCATCATCAACCTTATCATCCCCGTTTTTCTTGTTTTTCCGGCGCATTTTCCGGCAGGCATTTCCGGTGGGTTTCGGCAAGAGCCAGCGAACTCGTTCTCACCCGATTTAACCGGTAAAACGTGTCCCACGATAAGTTTCGAACCTCTATCAACTAATTAAAGCCCAAACCTCAATCCCTTAACCACAATCCGTAAACCACGGTTTCAACAAAATAATTTTCAAATGGGTTTCGATTAAATCCCGCATAATAATCAAATAAATCAATCAGAAACGATCTTCTATTCATTTTGAACTTAATCATATAAATCAATTGAGCTATAATCACGGGATTTCCATCAAACCATCCAAATCATAACCGTGTATAACTCAAACCGTGTTCGATATTTTTATAACCCAGTTACTTATATTTGGCATTAGCAAAACTCTCGCACACACCTCTGTTAACCCTCTATGCAAGCGAATCCACTCCTAACACCCAAATAAGCATGATTCAATCAACTGTTTTCATGAACACACTTTGAACTCGCTCGACATCAATTCGTGTATGTTCGCTTCAATTACCATAGGCTTTTCAATCATCAATCTGTACCAAATGTTGCTGAGGCTTCGATTTCACCCCATAAGCGCCTCTGGACTCAGATTTGCTCAACAACAGCCGTTTTCTTCTTTTCTTACTACCATTATCAAAACATCATCGAAACAGGTAATTAAACCATTCATTTAACTCGTTCTTAATGGTGGATCATCACTCTGGCCTTCGATTTCATCCTCTGATTGTATTTAAGGTTCAACTTTGGTGATCATGGTATTAGGGTTTATATAGGGATTATGGGTTTAAGGAAGTGACGATTTAAAAAGTTTACGGTCCTGTTTATTACAACTAAAATGGCTCTGGTCTAGCGGTTGGTTCGTGTTTGTGTCGACCGTAAGGTCCAGGGTTCGAGCCCTCTATTGTGCCCTTGTTTTATTTTAATTATTTTATGACTTAAAGTCTTATTATTTATTCACATATCATCTTATAATTAATAAAAGGTTAGTCATAAGAATTTATAAGTTAAAAATGTATATGTATATATATTTTACTAAGGTATATAAATACAAGGTAATATTTCTTTTTATATGGTGACGTTTATAAGTTACTTTTATGCAAAGTTTCGAGTCTTAAACGTTTAAAACATATAATACACATGAATTTTATAAAAGTTTAAATAAATACATTTACTTATGGACTTATATATTTAGTATTCTCGAGATTCAATTTAATCATGTATTATTATTATTATTATATTACGATTATATTTCAAAAAGGATTAACGTTTGTAGATTAACACGTAGTTAGTAGTTGTATCAGTCACGTCATGAACTATTGAATTAATTTCGTAAATAGTTAAACTTTATATTACATATTAAATCATTTTTAACATAAATCTATTACTATTACGTTATGATATATTTTCAATTATAACATTTAATTACTTAAACCCATATTCCCAACTAGAACCCTAGATTTCTGGATTATTTTAGCTATAATTCTAACTTAGGACGTCATCATTTAGGTGATCCTTAAGGAGTTTTCCTGATGCTTTTATTCAAGTCTTATTTTATTTCCTTTCATCAAATCAGTTATCAAGTGAGTATTTCATAGCCCCTTTTTACGTTTTATACTTTTGGGGGAATTCATGTGACTTATAAATCATATTTATATTTATTATTTTTATTTAGTTTATTCATTTTTACTCATTATAATTATTATACTCATTTTATTCATTATACTCATTTTATTCATTATATCCAATTCATTCAATTCATGTTATGTGTTTACTTGCATTATGTGTTCATTATCTGATAAACATTAATCAAACCACCGTTAATCAATGATAGATCTATTGGACTGACAAACCCACCCCATTTAATCATGCTTTTGCTCAGTGGGTGATTGAGGACCGGTTATATATTCATTAATGGCCTGATCTGTGTGATTTTAAGCCTATTCAGTCATTTAGTGTTTGATAATACAATGTTATCTTATGTGAAGCACTTTGCAAATCTATAGTATTTACATGACATGGAATTGAATCATTTTACTCATTTTAATCATTTTAATCATTATCTATAGGTATGCAAACCTATGTGTACTCACCAGCTAATTCGTTAGCTGACAAATACTATTTTTCACATGATTTCAGGTGTTACTCAAGATGCTTCACACATAGGATTCATGGACCTAGTTTAATAAAGAGTTATTTATTATGTTTTGATTAATTGTCTATTGAATTGATTCGTGTATTTGTTAATTGAATATTGAATTTAATATTATTTAATTATTTTAGTACCATGAGCTACGAGCAATCTATTCACCTACGTCCGCCTCGATGATTCCGCCATCGGTCGGGGTGTGACACGTTAGCTAATTAAGCACAAGATACATCAAAGAAGAATGGACGCATTCGATGAAGAAATCTTGTGGCTTTAAATATTATAGTAATATGAAATTACTATGTTTTGTAAAATAACGGGTAGTTAAGCCCAGTTATATGAAAACAATGTCAAATAACGGGTAGTTAAGCCCAGTTATATGAAAATGATGTTTGCAAACATTGTGAAATATTATGAAATGGGACCAAGTTTTGAGAAAAGTATTCCGCTGCATTTGAACTCTGTGTTTTCAGAATAAAATAATCAAAGTAGGTACCAATCGGGTCACACGTCCGGGCATGCCAAACCCGGGGTGTGACACAACCCAAAAAAAATAACTATGAACCTGAAAATGCATTACATAACTGTATCTTATGCACCTATGACTTTTTCATTAGTCAACAATTGACTCGTATCCTCCTCTCGATCAGTATCCATAAAACATTGTTTTCAATTAAATTCGAAAAAAAAATCAAAAAAAATTAACGACCGTTAAGTGCACTTAACGGCGGACCAGTGTATGCCAAAAAAGTTGGATTTGCGAATAAACTGAGTTGAGATTATTTTCTGCCAATAAGTGTTAGTTGGGATTATTTTAGGTTAATTTGCCAATTATTATCTATTTTTACGTATAAAAAACTTTGTCTGCATGAGAGAATGAATAAAAGTTAGAAATTTAGAGTTTTTATTGTTTGACCGGATCTGTACATATAACCCGAAATATAGCAATAAAAAAAATTAGTCTCGTAATTTTGGAGCCCTTCGTAAACGTTTAAGCTTCACAGTGGATGTAATGAGTAGGTGAAACCGTGAAATAAAAAGGAGGAAAATTACCCCCCCCCCCCCCCCCAAGCCTTAGCCCTTTTAATCTTCATAAAGATGCACATTTTCTTTTGAAGCAAACTAATTTAACTCCGTTGTTTAGCTTTCAAATATTTAAAGTCAACCATTTAGATTCAATCTCATTAGATACTCTTATGGTTCGTATTTATTTCAACTAAATACCTTTTTAATGTGAAATAACACTCTCTAATTGTATATTTAATGAAAAAATTCAATTACATATATACTATAAATAATTTTTTAAACATAATCATACTCAAAATAGTATATTGACAAATTAAAATTGTTTTTTTTTTTGAACAGCAACACCTTAATTTTCATGGAGAAATACATCACAACCCGTGGTCAGCAGGATTAGAACCCCTGACCTAGTGCTCCTAACACAATTGTGTTACCAATGGGCCACTAACCACATTGGCAATTAAAATTGTTTATAAAAGAAAATACGCAATTAACCTTTTTAACTACGTGTTTTAGAGGGGAAAATATGTTTTTAGCTCTTTTAATGTAATCATTTATTTCTAATAACAAAAGTAACTTTTTAATATTACAGCTAAAATAATAACTATTCTATTATTATTTACTAATTATAAACCTTTTTAATTAGGAAATTCGGTTGTGAGAGTGTCATTCACGTGGTGACACGTGAATCAATCACGTGTTGCCATGTGACATATTATTTTTTTTATTTTGATATATTTATGGTTTTAGACTCCCGACCGCTTTTACAAATTGTTATGTTAGCATCTGATAACTTTTTGAGTTTAGCCTCTTATTCTATTTTAACATATGGCACGACTTTAACGTTTCGGATTTAACTGGGTTATCGTTTTGACTTTTACCTTTTCGTATTTTGTCGCCTTTTAATATGTGACACATTACGATTTTGTGCAGTGACGTACGATACATGAAACTTTTTTTAACGCATGTGACGCAGTCACATACGCAAGTCCTAA
The DNA here is from genome assembly GCA_030867185.1 of Tagetes erecta. Taxonomy (NCBI): domain Eukaryota; kingdom Viridiplantae; phylum Streptophyta; class Magnoliopsida; order Asterales; family Asteraceae; genus Tagetes; species Tagetes erecta. The sequence goes on from CM061490.1 coordinate 13,271,042, forward strand.
CCATGTGACCCGACCGACACAACACGCGGCCCGGCCTCGTATGTAGCTAATCCTTATATAATATAGCAAAATCTATTTTGCTTAGTTGTCAAGATTATATGTGAATTTGCTTACTTTGCATCATAATAGACTTTGTCTCACTATAATATTTTTATTTTTGAAATATACATATATCTAGCTATAATGATAATATATTATAATAATCTTAATTACACTCTGGTCCCCTAATATTTAGGAGAATCCTTAGAAATTTAACAATATTTACATGTTAAGCCCTCTTCTACTAGGGCGTTCATGGGTCATCTTATATTTAATAGGGTATAATACTAAAACTTAAAAATAAATTTGTTAATAACCTACAATTAAATAGCTCAATAGTTTATGTTATGTTCTCGAACGTAACACGAACACTAAACCGGTAACTAATATATAAAAAAGAAACTAATGTTGATGGTATCATCAAAATCATGAATAATAAACAATCCGAAAACTTATCTTTTCGATCTTGTTCTCACTAATAACATTTTTCAAGGGTTGATGGCATAAAGAAACTCTCATTAGAAACAATAAGATTACAACTGACATTTATATATAAACTCAAAATCAATGTGGTTGATGGCATTGCAATTTTTCCTTTAGTTTTTAGTTACCTATACTTCTTTTCTAACTAGCAATACTCCAACAGTTTCCTTTAACAAATGTATTTATCGTAAAAAGTTTTTCATATCATATAATAAAAGCATCTGTTGTGTATTCATTGTAAATACCTAACTTTTTCAAGTTATATACATAACAAAAATAAATATATAAGTATAGTATAGCACAATGCATCTAAGTTAATATAACTAGGATTGATCTTGGCCTCGTCTTGCTCTGGCCTGTTTTACGTACTTTGAACACACTATGCGGCGATAGTATATTGGTTACATTCTATTAGACATGCATCCTAGCCAAAAGCTAAAACCACAACAAGCTTACGGACACCAGTTAGGTATAAAGCAAAATATGACCAAATTACAAACCTATAATATGAACCTCTGAGTTCTCGGCCTAGACGAGGTTACTTGAAAACTCAATCAACTGGGAGTTCCGAGTAATCTTTGAGTAATCAACGCTAGATACGATTTTTAGAACGATGATTAATATCATTCAATACGACCAAACCCATAAGGTGACGGAAACTCAAAGGCTCAAAGGTTTTAATTTTAAATCCAAATTATACTAAATGTGTCATTTTAGATAAAAAAAAATTCCATTCATGCAATTCCAACATGCAACCAATTAATATGATTCAATAAAACTTAATTTAGATGAGAAAAAGTTTAATCAAAATAAGAAAACATAAATGAAATGGGACAACTGGCTTGTGTTGAAATTTATTTACTGTCATGATATATTTTCTTTAAGCTTTAAATTGCTATTATTATTATTATTATTTCTCCTATAAATACTTCCATCGTCTTCACTTTGTGTCACTCAACTCATAACATATGGCTAAAGGTTCATTTGTTTTGTGTGCGATCGTGCTCATTTTGTTTCTTCTTACTTCAGGTGACCAAATTAAACTTATTCAATCAAATTATGTTGTTTACTATAAAGTGGAAACAATTATATATATTTATTTCTAATAATTTGTTTGGATAAAACTACAATGCAGAAAGTGAGGCAAACGATCGTCCGAAATTATGTAAAAAGTTGAGCAGCACATATGTGGGAAGATGCAGAGAAAAGCAGTGCGAATCAGTATGCAAATCGGAAGGAGCACTTCGTGCTGATTGTGATTCATTTGAAAAGAACTACAGATGTTTTTGCTACTTTGATTGTAACAATATACCGCCACCACGCTCACCGCCTCCACCACCACGCTCACCACCTCCACCACCACCCTCTCACCCGCCACCCTCCCCGCCTCCACCACCACCACCACACTCACCACCTCCACCACCACCCTCTCACCCACCACCCTCCCCGCCTCCACCACCACCACCACACTCACCACCTCCACCACCACCCTCTCACCCACCACCCTCCCCGCCTCCACCACCACCACCACCCTCTCCCCCTCCACCTCCACCCCCATCACCTCCACCCCCATCACCGCCTCCACCGCCTCGATCCGCCCCTCCACCTCCACCACCATCGCCGCCGCCCCCACCACCACCATCTCCGCCTCCACCACCACCACGAACGCCGCCCCCGCCACCACCATCTCCGCCTCCACCACCACCAAGAACCCCACCTCCACCACCACCACGAACTCCGCCCCCACCACCACCAAGAACCCCGCCCCCACCACCACCATCTCCACCACCACCACCACCTAGAACTCCGCCTCCACCACCACCACGAACCCCGCCTCCACCACCACCACGAACGCCGCCCCCACCACCACCAAGAACCCCGCCCCCACCACCACCATCTCCACCACCACCACCACCTAGAACTCCGCCTCCACCACCACCACGAACCCCGCCTCCACCACCACCACGAACGCCGCCCCCACCACCACCATCTCCGCCACCACCACCACCACGAACTCCGCCCCCACCACCACCATCTCCGCCTCCACCACCACCACGAACTCCGCCTCCACCACCACCACGAACACCGCCCCCACCACCACCATCTCCGCCTCCACCACTACCAAGAACCCCGCCTCCACCACCACCACGAACTCCACCTCCACCACCACCATCTCCACCCCCACCACCACCATCTCCATCGCCACCACCACCAAGAACCCCGCCTCCACCACCACCACAAACCCCACCTCCACCACCACCACAAACCCCACCTCCACCACCACCACGAACCCCGCCTCCACCACCACCACGAGCTCCGCCCTCACTACCACCATCGCCTCCCCCACCACCACGAACCCCGCCTCCACCACCACCACGAACCCCGCCTCCGCCCCCACCACGAACCCCGCCTCCGCCCCCACCACGAATTCCGCCTCCGCCCCCACCAAGAACGCCGCCTCCACCGCCACCACGAACCCCGCCTCCACCACCACTAAGAACACCGCCTCCACCACCACCACGAACCCCGCCTCCACCACCACCACGAACGCCTCCCCCACCACCACCACCACGAACACCTCCCCCGCCACCACGAACCCCGCCTCCACCCCCAGCACGAACCCCTCCTCCCCCACCACCACGAACCCCGCCTCCACCGCCGCCACGAACCCCTCCTCCCCCACCACCACGAACCCCGCCTCCGCCGCCACCACGAACCCCGCCTCCGCCGCCACCACGAACCCCGCCTCCACCGCCACCACGAACCCCGCCTCCACCGCCACCACGAACCCCGCCTCCACCGCCACCAAGAACCCCGCCTCCACCACCACCACGAACGCCTCCCCCACCACCACCACGAACCCCGCCTCCACCGCCACCACGAACCCCTCCTCCACCGCCACCACGAACCCCGCCTCCACCACCACCACGAACCCCGCCTCCACCACCACAACCACGAACGCCGCCTCCACCTCCACCACGAACGCCGCCTCCACCTCCACCACGAACGCCGCCTCCACCACCACCACGAACTCCACCTCCACCACCACCACGAACACCTCCACCACCACGAACTCCCCCTCCACCACCGCCACGAACTCCGCCTCCACCATCACCACGGACACCTCGACCACCCCGGCACATCACATGATCAAGGGCTATCGTAGATTAAAGTGTATCTTGGTTACTGAAGAGATCCCTTTTTATTAGAATTTCAAGTAAAAATAAAATGTCGCGTCCTTAACATATTCGGAGTTTCAAAAAATGTAATAAGTATTGTGTGGGTAATCAATAGCTTATGATTCTACACATAAATGTTGCCCATAAATGTTGGTTATTATTCTATATTATATCATATAAGTTCTTTATGTTGGGTAGTTCTTTTGTCAGTGATTTTGTTGGATCATGTATGCTTCAAAATCGACACGTATTAATACTATCATCGGATTTGATCTATTGGGTCGCAGAGCGGCCTTCGTATGAAGATAACGAATTAGGGATATGTATTATTGTGGAATTAACAAGTTTCTTTTTTACCGTTAAAGTTGGTGTTCTAGTGGGAAAGAATTTGCCTATGAGCAATTCCATACACTTTGGTCCTTAATAAAGTTCGTTTGTAACGGCAAATTTAATAAAATTCTTTTAGTTCTTTTTAAGCGAACTTCTTTTAAGAAATTTAAATAGCTATAGGTTTTTCATATGTTATTTTTTTAAAGACATCCACCCTAAAAACAAGCATATTTTCTTCTTAGTTTTTAGTGTATTATTACTATAGATTTTTTTATCTAAAAAGATTTTACATAAACTTAAGTAGTTACCATTTGTTATGCTTAAATAAAATCTATCTATTTATTACGATATACAAAGTTCGCTTAACCATGTGTTCCCACTTGAAAAAAGTTCTAAATTTTGAAATTCTATGCTATCAATCTCTAAGTTTTTAATTTACAATATGACACATGTAGTTCTATAACTCATATATATAACTTTATCCATCCTTTTGGAGTTCAAACGGATCTCACGTGTCTTTAGCTGACTTCATTATTAATTTGTTTGTTGAAATGTATTAAGCAAAAGTCAAGATTGATGAAGATTTATTATTTTTTTGATCATGCGGGTGACTCACCACCCATTTCATCATTTTCTCAACATTTTTTTTCATAAAATGGAGATGAAGTTGGGTTATTGAGAAGTTATGGAGATTTCAATGAATATATTTATGTATTATGATTAAGGGTTATATGTTGTGATCACTTACTGCATTTTATGTTTTTTCAACAAAATGTAAAAAATAAATAATGTTTGGTTCCTTTTAGAACACAATCAAAATATTCAAATTACAATATTTAAAAACTTAATCTTTTTGCAAACATATGATGAGTATTTCTAACCTAATGTGTGTGTATATATATAGATTGAGGATGTTAGGGCTATTTCCTTGTTAAGATTTACTTTGTATTTTGTTTATATGTTTGTATATAGTTTAGGGTCTATTTTGTTATTTCTTAAACTTGTATTTTGTTGCTATAAGCATGTAGTGAGAGAGTGTGAGGAGAGAGGCTAGATCACTTTTACACGTTAGAGAGAGAATTAACTGTGTGTGATTTTGTTTCTCCTGCACTTGTACTACGAATTGCTTTGATCATCAATATACAAACAGAATTATTAGTATGAATTGTGTTTGTGATTGAACTGTTTTGTTTGTGCGTATTATTCTGATCATTTGAGTGATATTAACGATCCAATTGAACCTATCAATTGGTATCAGAGCTTTGGTACTGTGTTCTTCGCTGTTCTTAAGCAAAAACACATCAAAAATTGCTCAAAAACAATGATCTGAATGAATTGTTTGTGTTTTTAGGTGTGATTCGTCATCATAATCACTCCAATACACAACGATTGTGCAGATTTCATCAGATCATCATCAGATCTGAGAAATTAAGAAACTACTGTTCGATCGAATTTTTTATAAATTCATCAAAAATTGGACATGTTTCAGATTGATTGATATAAGGGATTGTTAATCGGAGTATTTCACAGCTTGTGTGTGAATTTTGGACAAATTGGACAAGTTTTAGACAAAACCCAGAAAATTCTCATGAAGAAGATGATGAACAGTAAGAACTTGGTTGAAGATTAACTTGCCGGGTGATTAATTTGACTTAAGACAATTTCCTTGGACTTAGATTGGATAACAAATTAGGTCTTGTATTGCCGTATAAAGGAATTTGTGCTTGTCGGGTGAAGAATTTGACTTGAAAAAGTGCTACTGTTCAGCCGGGTAATACACTGTTACGCCGGGTGATTAAGAAAAATTCAGCCGGGTAATCAACTGTGTAGCCGGGTGATCAACAATTGCCGTGTGATCGAGTACTGTTCAGCCGGACAAAGACTTTTGCCGTGTCAAGATTCTGCCGGGTCAAAGATTGTTGCCGTGTCAAAGTTTTCTTGTTGCCGGGTAACTGTTCATCCGGGTGAAGAACAAAAGTATTTCAACTGCTCAGCCGGACAACTGTTCAGCCGTGTCAAGAACAAAAATTTTCACAACTATTGAGCCGGGTAATTGTTTGGCCGTGTAAAGACTTTTTCCTGCCGGGTGAAGAACAAAGACACTGTTTAGCCGGTTGAAGAAGGATTTTCACTGTTTTGCCGTGTGACTCACTTTAGTTGTTTTTAATACTTGTTCCTTATCTTGTCTTTAATTTCTTGTCTTATTTTTAGTATTTTAATCACTTCTTTTCAAAAATTAACAAAAACCAAAAATATTTTCTTTAAAAATTGTTAAAAATGGCTCCTACTGATGATTCTGATAACCGTGTTCCTAGACTTTTGAATCGTGCAGATTTCAAGAACTGGACCATCAGGTTGAGACATCACTTGTGTTCTATTGACAATGGCTTATGGAAGTCAATTGAAAAGGGTCCTCATATTCCAACTCAGACAGCGCCAGATAGTGCAAGTACCTATACTAAAGATTCTACTACACCTTATCCAGAGGATAATTTGTCAGCTGAAGATTTGAGGAAGATAAAGAATGATAGCAAGGCATATTCTTTAATGTGCAAGGGGTTGCCACTCCAAGTTCTGTCTAAATTGGATGCATATCAGACTGGTTATACATGTTTCAAAGCATTAAAGTCGATATGTGAAGGAGGAGAACAATTGAGAAGCCTGAAGAAGTCGAAACTGAAAAGACAATTGGAATTGTTCGAGCATATTAATGGAGAAACAGTGCACCAGATGATGAACAGGTTTGTTCATTTAACTACTGAGATGTCAAACCTCGGAGTTAAGACTGAACTTCAAGACTTGAATGATCGATTGTTATGTGCTTTACCATCATCATGGAAGCAAACTGTTACTTTGTTGAAACATACTGAGAAATTTCCAATGGAATTAGATCTGCTTATTGGAAAGATAGAAGAAGTTGAGATTGATGAAGGATCAAGAAATACTGATAGATCAAGCTCACAAACTCAGTATAAGTATGTGGTAAATCCTGCCAATACTGTGGATAATGCTTTTCTTGCACAAGATGCAACGAAGTTTGAAGATGAGGGTGACTTATTTGTTGGTGCAAGTTTCTTTACTGATTCAGCATACTTTCCAAATTCACCAACTTATTCTCAACCTCAATCTCCACCAAGAGCTCAAGTTCCAAGTCAGAATCTAAAGAATCAATCAGACAGTCAAAGTTCAAATGTTCAAGCTAAGGTGAAAGACGTTATGAATATTCTGCTGCAAGATGACGAGACAAAAACTGCCTTCACAGCATTTATGGCAAGTTTTCAAGCGTACCAAGGAAGTCATTTAAGTCAAATGGACGTGGTCCTTCAAGACTTATTTGAAATGGATCCAGTTGATGTTGAAGAAATGGATCTTAATTGGCAAATGGTTATGGTTGCATATCGAACACAAAAGCATGCATATGTTAACCGAAGTTACAAACCTCATGCTAACAAGACAGTTGGATTTGACAAATCAAAGGCCAGATGTTTTAATTGTAACCAGTTTGGTCATTTCTCAAGAGAATGCAAAGCTCCAAAGAATTTCAATGACCAAGCTAGTTCAAGCAATCAAGGTCAAGGTCAAAGTTCTCAACAGTCTTCGAGCTATCAAGGCAGAAATCAACGTTTCTTTCAGAAACCATATCAAAGTCTTCCCATGCCTGAATTGAAAGATGAAGGAAAGAAACCAGAAGACCAAACAAAGGCACTGGTAGTGAGTGTGAAAGATGGTTATGATTGGAGCGCATACGCAGAACAATTTACGTCTGATCTTACATCAAGTTTGGCACTGGTATGTGAAATAGAAGAAGATTGGTCAGAAGAAGGGGATGGTAAGATGATTGAAGATGTGAGTGAAGATTCTGAAGTTTATGACTGGAGTGCAAAGTCTGATCCTGTTGAAGAATCTGAGTCTGAAGTTGCGTTAATGGCTACATCCAGTGAGTCTTCATCATCTACCGAACAACCAAAGGTTAGTACTGATTTACCCCCTAACTATGTTCCATTACCTGCTGATGTTAAGGAAAGGTTGTGTTCTGATCAATGCATTCAACAAGTAGAACATTATCGAACTCATTCATTTAAAATCGGTGACAAATTAAGCAAACATGAAAAGGTTCATGAACAACTTAAAATTGATCACAAAATTTCTGATGAGAAGATTTTGTCACTAACTGAATCATGGAACAAAACTTTAAAAGAACTGGAACTTGTGACCAAACAACTTGAAGAAATGACAAAGAACTTTGAACAAGAAAAAGTTGAACATGCTGTCACACAAGTTGAATTAAAGAAAGTTAAAAGTTGTAAAACAATGGTTGAACAACTCGTTAATGAAAGAGGTAACAAAAACAAAACCGGGTTGGGTTTTACTCATGAACCAATGCCAAATTCAATCACTCAAACCTTACCGGAAAACTTTAATGAATTTGATCATTCACCGGAAAATGAACGTAAATTCAAAGAAATTCAAAGAAGTAAATCCGAGTCCGAAGGATCTGAGGTGTTGATTGAAAGCTTGAAAGATGAAGATGATGTGACAACTGAAGCAGATGATGAAGCAAGCAACAAATCCGAGAACAAGCTGGAGCCTGTTCTTATTCAACTGATTGAATATCCAAAGCTTAATCCCGAACCAAAACAAACGGTGAAGGAAGAAGGTGAATTTTCAGGATTCAATGATCCTAATTACATCAAATGGAAGAAGAATGAAGAAAAGGCAAAAGTTGCTGCTGAACTGATCAAGAAGCAAGAAGTGAACAAGGCTGAAGTTTTAAATGCAAAGAAGCAGAAAGCGAAAGTAATGACAAATCAATCTGAAACAAAAGAATCAAAAGGTAAAAGTGTCATAAAATCGAATGACAACACCAAAGCTCAGAATGATAAAACTGTTAAGAAGAAAGTGTCAAAAGGTAAGACAATCAAGTTTGTGTCTGCAGGTACTTTCGACATGAACGGTTCTTATGGTAACCAAATCAATGCTCAAATCAAATCTAACTCTGGTCTGAAAACAGGTTCAGGTCCTAAGTCTTCCGCTGTCAATGATAAGAGAATTGAAAACAAAAAGGTAACCAAACAGAACAATTTAAAATCGAACCAAAGTCCCATGCAATCAAAATCTCAAACCAAGTCTCCATAAAAGAATGTTAATCTAAAACCGAAAAACCATGATAATGAATCACGTTTTGGTTCAACATCAAAATTTAACAATCGGCTCTTTAGGATTAGCAAGAAACATTGTGAAATTTGTGATAGATATAATCATGCAACTGCTGAATGTTTCTTTAACAGGTACTGCAGTTTCTGTGACAAAAGAAACCATTCTTCAGAAGAATGTTATTATAACAAATTTTGTGATATTTGTGAGAGAAGAAATCATGACACAAAGGATTGTTTCTTTCGGTCAAACTCAACAAGAGAAATGACTCCGTTTTCAAACTTTAACAGAAATCATTCATTTGGTTTTCAAAATATGAGTAAAAGTCATTCTCCGGTTTTGAGAAATTTCAATCGAAACAATTCTGTTTCTAATGTGCAGGTTAACAGTTTTAAACCAAGAGCTTTAATGGTAAGAAATCAAAAGTTTGAAAATAACCTTGATCCTAAGCTAGAGGAAAGGTTTAGTGCTTTGAGGAGAAAGCAGTCATTGAACGCCAATGGGCGAAACAACAGTTATCAGTATCAAAATCTCTTAAATGAAACAAATTTTCAAAATGTTCAATATCAACAAGTTACTATTGCAGATAGATTCGGAAAACCCAAGACCGTGTGGGCCTGGGTTGACCAAACTAACTAAGTGATTGTTGAATTGCAGGTACGCCCAAGAAGACCTATCAACTCATGGTTCGTTGATAGTGGGTGTAGCCGGCATATGACAGGCAACCATGCCTTGCTTCAGGATTTCAAGCTGAAAAATGGTACACACGTTGCATTTGGAGGTGATGCGGGTGGTAAAATCACAGGAGAAGGAACCGTATCCGATGGGGTCATTAGTTTTGATAAAGTCAACTACTGTGCACAGTTGAACTTTAACTTACTAAGTGTATCTCAAATTTGTGATAAATCTTATTCAACTTTATTTGATGATTCTTTCTGTTACATTCTCAAACCAGGTTTCAAGATTGACAATGAATGGGTAGTTGTGAAAGCTCCAAGAGATCGTGATGTATACAAGCTTGATATGTCGCAGATTGACGCTGAAACCGAAACTACTTGTCTCATTGCTCATGCTTCAAATGATGAGAGTCAGCTTTGGCATAGACGGCTGGGCCATTCAAACTTCAGAAACATGAATCGTTTGGTTACTGGAAATCACGCTGTGGGAATCCCATCGAAGAAATTCTCTACAACTGATCTCTGTCCAGCATGTTTGAAAGGAAAACAGCATCGAATGTCTTTTAAGTCCAAGCTAGAAAACTCCATTTCAAAACCCTTGCAGATGCTACATATGGATCTTTTCGGACCAACAAATGTGCAAAGCATCGGAAAGAAGTCTTATTGTTTTGTCATTATTGACGATTTCACTAGATTTTCTTGGGTTTATTTCTTGCATGCTAAATCTGAAACTGTTGAGTTGTTAAAAGAATTTATTATCAAAGTTGAAAATCAGTTGGATTGTAAAGTAAAAGTTCTAAGAAGTGATAATGGAACTGAATTTAAAAACGCTAATGTTGATTTGTTTTGTGCAGAAAAAGGAATTGCTAGACAGTTTAGTGCTCCAAGAACGCCTCAACAAAATGGGGTTGCGGAACGGAAAAACCGGACACTAATTGAAGCAGCAAGATCCATGCTCGCAGATGCCAAAATCCCTATCACATTCTGGGACGAAGCTATTGCTACTGCGTGTTTTGTACAAAACAGGACATTATTAGTGCAAGATAAACAGAAAACATCTTATGAGTTGTTATTTGGAAGAAAGCCGAATATTTCTTATTTGAAAGCATTTGGTTGTCCCGTAACGGTTCTAAATTTAAATGATCATCTCGGGAAATTTGAGTCAAAATCTGACGATGGATTTTTCCTAGGTTATTCGTCTGTTTCTAAAGCTTATCGGGTTTTTAATAGCAAAACAAATACTGTTATTGAAACTATTAACGTAAAGTTTTTAGAAAATTCGTTTCCGTCAGTGGCGCATGGTCCCGAATGGTTATTTGATTTAGATTCGCTATCAAAATCTTTCAATTCTAACTTATTTGATTTTTCAGGAAAAGCAAGAAAGGAATCAGGCGACTTAGGATGCTTTAGTGACGATTCTGATAATGACGAGGATGGAAATCTCAACTCTGAATATCCATTCATGTCTTTTCACAATCCTGATCATGTCAAATCCAGTCAAGCTCCGGGTCCTTCTGTTTCTCATAAAGATCAAGAATCGAACAATCTTGAAGAAGATGTGGATCCGCAAATTTCTCCTAATGATGGTGGATCTGTTCAAAATCAACCATCATCAGATCCGAATGCTGAAGTTATTCCAGAATCATTTGATTACTTCATCAATTCACCAGATCAAGTCCCGAATTTCACACCGCATACTTCTTCCATACTACAAGATCTACCAAATCTGAATACGTCTAATCTAGAGACTCAAGTGCAAGGAGGTGATATTCCTATTCATCGAATTCACAAGAAACATCCTGTCTCTCAGATTATTGGGCCGTTGAATCAGAGAACTACAAGAAGTCAGACTGAACAAGCAAATGTTTGTCTTTATTCGTGTTTTCTATCTCAAGTGGTGCCAAAGAACATTTCAGAGGCGTTGCAAGATAACAGTTGGATTGAAGCCATGCAAGAGGAGTTACTACAATTTCGCAAACAAGAGGTTTGGAAATTGGTGGACTTACCTGAAGGAGAAAATGCGATTGGTACAAGATGGTTGTACAAAAACAAGCCAGACGAACGTGGCATTGTTGTGAGAAACAAAGCCAGACTCATTGCACAGGGATACACTCAGGAAGAAGGCATAGATTATGAAGAGGTATTCGCTCCGGTCGCAAGACTTGAAGCCATACGCGTTTTTCTTGCATATGCTTCCTTCATGAAGTTTAAAGTATTCCAAATGGACGTCAAAGGCGCTTTTCTGTATGGACCAATTACAGATGACGTATATGTCAGACAACCTCCGGGTTTTGAAGATCCTGACTATCCTCATCGGGTATACAAGCTGAGTAAAGCACTTTACGGTCTACATCAAGCTCCTAGAATCTGGTATGAGACACTATCTAAGCATTTACTAGAACATGGATTCACAAGAGGACAGATTGATCCAACTTTGTTTATGAAGAGGGAGAATGACGATCTCTTATGTGTTCAAGTTTATGTGGACGATATTATCTTCGGATCAACCAGTGAGTCAATGTGCAAAGAATTTGAGGAAATCATGAAAAGCAGATTCCAGATGAGTTCTATGGGGGAGATTAACTTCTTTCTTGGATTACAAGTGAAACAATCAGCTGACGGAATTTTCATCAATCAATCAAAATTTGTTGAGAAGTTGTTGAAGAAGTTCAAGATGCAAGATTGTCAGACTATTCGAACTCCATGTGATGTGAACTGCAAGATACAACCGGATCCGAAAGGCAAATCCGTGGATCAAACACTATACAGATCAATGATCGGTTCACTGATGTATCTTACTGCATCAAGACCAGACATCATGTACGCTGTTTGTGTGTGCGCCAGATATCAGTCTGATCCAAAGGAGTCGCACCTTGTTGCTGTGAAGCGTATTTTCAGATACCTTAAAGGGAAACCGAATCTTGGGTTATGGTATCCTTACGAAGGAAATTTTGAATTATATAGCTATTCTGACAGTGATTTTGGTGGTTGTGCTCTTGACAGGAAATCGACTACTGGTGGTTGTCAATTTCTGGGTCCTAGACTTGTCTCTTGGCAATGCAAGAAGCAGACCAACGTTTCTGTATCCACAGCTGAAGCAGAGTATATCGCTGCATCTGCAGGATGTTCTCAAGTTTTGTGGTTACAAAATCAATTGCTGGACTACGGGTTTAACTTTCTCAAAACTCCTATTTACATAGACAATACTGCTGCTATGTTCATTACTGCTAATCCTGTTCAACACTCAAAAACCAAACATATCGAAATTCGATATTACTTTTTAAGAGACAACTCTGAAAAAGGTTTAATAATTTTGATTAAAATTCATACCGACAAACAACTGGAAGATCTTTTCACAAAATCATTTTTTTCAGGACGGTTTGAATTTTTAATTCAATCCATAGGATTAATCAATCATGATTGATTCTATTTTTCAAAAACAAAAAGAAAAATCAGAAAAATATAAAAGCCAAAACTAAAATAAGTTGATGTTAAGTATTGATTCCTTTGTCTTTTATTTTATGTTTTGCATTGTGTGTGTGCATGAAAAAGAAAAGCAAAAACAAAATATAAAAGCAAAAAGAAAAGAAAATATCATGTCATAAGAATCTATATTGCACAAAGTGAGAAATGATAGTTACACTATACATTATTGGTTACATCATTTTTAATAAAGACTGATGAATGTTAATTGATGTGCTAGACAGCTCAGGCAATTAGACTGAAAAAGTAAGTTGATTGTTGACAAACATAAACTTAATGATCTTTGTGTTAAGTTCCATTGTTATACATGTCTAGATATATATCTTTTGATACATTGCTTGTGATGATAGTTGTACATGATCGGGTAACGATGCAGTGTATTCAGTGTGATGAACCGCATCGTGAGCTTCTTTGTTGTGGTACCCACAGACCTGAAGTCTCACACGAAGTCTCTTTTGAGCTTCAAGGTGCAGCAAAAGATTCCAAAATGGAACAAAAAGAGTCCCAAATGTGGACCAACACCAAACAAAAATTCCAAAAAGGAATTCAGAAGATTCCCAAGGGGAACGATAGGAAATGAAAAATTCCCAAAGATGGAATTCAAAAGAAGTCCCAAAGTGGATCAAATCCGAATAGAACCCATATTCCACACTGTGTATGACTGTAAGAGACCAGGTTGTTGTGCAATATGCATTCAAGTAGTGATTGATAAGGAAATATGTTGACATATGTATACATGTGGGTCACATAAGTCATTCTAATCGAACCTTAATTATCATCATGATACTGAAAAAGTAAGTGTGTCAACTCGAGCTAATTGGTATGCTTTCATATCATCACTCAATGAAACATAAGTCAAATGTCTATTCAAAACTTGCAAAACATGTTCAGATAATGTGTGGTATGATCTCACTGCGATATTTTGATTCATTGCATTGCATATGTATTTATTTTAATGTGTGTGCTTTGTGTGTGCAGGCATATGGAATCTTTATTGACACATCAACATCCTTGTTAAACTTAAAAATTTCAAGAAATTTCAAGTTTAGGGGGAGAATAAAATTGAAGAAAAATATCTACAAAAATCCAAAAATATTTTTGAATAAGTGTGTTTTGAATGAACAAGATTATGTGGTATGAAAAGCAAAGGTATTGGATGTGTTAAAAACAAACCCAAGGTCTTGTAATATGTTTTTAAGAAAATGCTTCGGGATATAGAAAAATTGGTTGTGCAAAAACATTTTTGAAAAAGAAAAAGAAAAATAAATTTAATTGGAATTAAGGTTATTGTCTTGTTTAATGTTGTTTGATAATTAATGTGACAAAATTCTTTTTAAGGATATCTTGTCTAATTAATATGTCGGAGAATGTTTGCAGGTGTAATAAATGACGTTAAAAAGGTCAACAGACGAGAAAAGTGAAGAAAAATCGCAAAGTGTTATAGCCGGGCAAAGATATCAGATGCAACTATTCTGCCGGGTAAAGAACTGTTCAGCCGGGTAATGTTGTGTGTTTGATAACTTGCCGGGTGATTGAGGAAAAGGTGAAGATACTATGACCACTGTACAGCCGGGCAAAGATCATGTCAAATACAGCCGGGTGAAGGTCATAGATATCAAGCCGGGTGACAAGTATTCACTATACAGCCGGGTAAAAGTCTTTTATCTTGCCGTGTAAATGAGTCACTATGTTGCCGTTTGAAGAAGTAAAAGCATGCCGGGTGATACAACTGTGTTGCCGTGTAATGAAGAAAAGCATGCAGTGTGAAAGAGAAAGCAACAATGTTGCCGGGTGATGAAGAAAGCAAGCCGGATGAAGAAGGAAAGCAACTGTGTTGCCGGGTAATGAAGAAAGGTTGCCGGGTGATGTTTGAAGACCACTATTCTGCCGGGTGATTAATAAAACCCATCAGGTGTAGTTGTTCCTAACCTTTACCCGTCACTACAGTGACTTACCCGTCTCTACAGTGTTTGACCCGTCAAGTGTTTTTCAGATGTTTGCGATTTGTCATATGTACTTGACCCGTCACTACAGTACATGACCCGTCACTACAGTACATGACCCGTCACTACAGTACTTGACCCGTCAAAGCTTATTGGGCCTTTTATGTTTGCCCGTCCCTTTTGTTGACCCGGCACTTAAAGTTTGACCTAAATTTTTGACGATACAAAAAAACCGCCTCTTCACAAACACTTATCATTTTTCACATTCACTTTCACACAAATCCTCTGAACTTAAATCGCCTTGTTATCATATTCAATCGTTTGCTCTGTAACAAGGTTGATCGATTGAATAAGGTAGTGATTTAGTGTTTTTGACCTTGATAGACCTGAAAATCAACCATTAAAAAGAAAAACGATGATGAACAGTGTTTTGGACTTTGAATCGACACTTTGATTTTCTGTGTTAAAACTTAAATCGAATGTTGTTTTAAGGTTAAAATCTGTCGATCATCAACATTCAATCACTCATTTGCATCAAAACACCTTAAAATCAACTGAATCACTCAAAATGTTCACAACTGATAAAATCGCCATTGAGGAACTTTGAAGCTTTTAGAAGTTAAACATCAAAATGATGAAATATCTGTTTAAAAGTGATTAATACTTGTTAAAACTGAACCAAAACATGATAAACAATTTTATCATAAAAATGTCAAAATTATGTCTTAAGTGTTAACTGTTAAAAATTGAAACATCAGTATAATCTTTAAGATTCAAAGTTGTTTGATTAAAATGATGAAAATCAGGTTATTAGAACAATTTAGAATTTAAAATGATTATGTAAATGTTTTGTTTTCTAACTTTTATTCTAACACTTATGAAAATTTTGATATGTTTTAATGAAGAATCTAACACATTTGTCTTGTTTTGTGTTTGTTTGTGTTTTAACAGATGGAGAATCTCAAGTTTGAGCCTAAACACAATTTGGTAGCATGTTTGGATGAATCAATCCCTGAAACAGATGGTTACAGGGATATGATCAAGTTTATCAGAAGGACCAAATATGTGTATGCTATGTGTGCCAAACCGGTCATATATGCAAGGCTGATTAAGAGCTTTTGGAGAACAGCAGAGGTTGTTAGAGATGATCATGGTGTTACTGTTGTTCGAGGCAACATAACTAGAGATATGGTGTTGACTGTTTCAGAAGATGTTATTAGAAATGCCCTAAGGATTGATGAAGATGAAGTTGGTATGATGGATGAGTTGACTATGGATGAATGCAAATCGTGTTTTGTTAATATGGGTCATCCACCTATATTTCCAAAATCACAGTTTTATAGGGCAAAGTTGGGAAAGAAATATAAGCTGTTATGCTATGTTGTGCAACAATTCATGTCTAGGAGGAGTGCAGGCTTCGATAATTTCCCATCAGACATTGCATCACCGATTGTTGCCATAGCAGAGAACAAGCCATTCAACATGTCGAGATGGATTATGAATGGTTTTGTATTTAACTTGGTGAAAGGCAAGAGGTTTAAGTTTCTCATGTACCCGAGATTCTTACAACTGATGATCAACATTACCTATCCTATCATCAGGAATGAAGGATATTCTGGAGGTATTCTATACACTGAGGACATGAACGATCTATCTTACAGAAAGATGAGTATCGGGAATGTGCCTAATGTGGATTTATTTGCTTATATGAGAGATATAGCAAATAATGAAGAAGAAGTTGGTGTAGTCTATCATCATATTTCGAATGGAGAGATTGTAAATCCAATGGATCTTGTTGATAGAGAGATTGGTGATAGTGATGATGAACATGATGATGGTGACAATGATGAAGACAGTGATGGTGATGATGAACATGATGATGGTGGAAATGATGGTGCTGAATCTGAATCAAATTCAGAGGAGGCAGAAATTGCTGAAACAGTTGAACCAATGGAAGTAGAGATTGAGCCTGTTGTAGAAGAACCTGTTAAGGTTGCTTCTGTTGAAGAAGAAGAAGTTGCTGAAACTTCAAAGGATGTTAGTATTCAGTATGTTAGAAGAAAGAGGTCGAAAATAGTAAAAGAGCCTGTGATTGCTGAAGAGATAGATGTTATTCAGATTACTAAGGAAGCAATGGCCGAAGCTGAAACTATGGCACTGATAGTTGAAGAAGCTGATGCTGGCGTTGCTGATCCTACTGCTGTTGATATTCCCACCACATCATCCCTATTTGCTGAAAATATTGAACAAGGTTTGGAGTCTTCACCAAACTTTGTGTCAAAGATTGATGAAAATGAGAACGAGAAGGATAAAAGAATTGCAGAATTAGAGGAGATGGTTGCAAAGCTGATGGAAGCTAATGACTTGTTGAAAGCTTCAAATGAACGGAAAAAGAAAAGATTTGATGAGTACTGGGATATTCATAATCAGAATTTGAAAACCTTCAAGAAGTTGGATGAGGATCATGTCAAGCTTGTTAATGAACATGTGAATTTGAAGGACGATTATGAAAAACTGAAAGAGGAGCATGAGAATTTGAAATATGATTATACTGAACTGAAAGCTGAATGTAATACATTGGAGGCTGAGAAAGAAATGTTAGAAAAATGGTTGGAGGAAACGAAACCGAAGAAAGCTGGCTCATCATCAGATAAAGATTTTTCAGAAGAAGTAGTGGAAGTGACTGAATCTCAAGTACAAAAAGTTTATTTGACTAGAGCACGAGGTACTACGAATGTTGGTATAATGGTAGAATCACCAATCATCATTCCCGATGAAGCTGTTGCTGACACTGTCAATATGGACAAAGCTGGGGGAAAAAGGAAGATAGACGCTGTACCTGAGATTTTTGAAGATGAAAACAGTTCTAAAAAGGCAAAGGTTGATGAAACAGTGCAGATTGAGCCGATTCAATCTGTAGCTGTAGTTGAGACTGAGAAAATTGATGAAACTGTGACAGAATCTGGAGCTGAAACTGAAGTATTTGCAGTCACAGATAGTGAAAAAGATGTTGGTTCTGAAGAAACAGTTCAGATTGAGCTGATTCAATCTGAAGCTGTTGAAGTTGAAAGTGTGCCTGAAAATGTTGCTGAAGTTGCAAGTCAGTTTGAGCCGATTCAAACTGACAATGCACCTATGATTGAAGCATTGGAGGATTTGGATGACATAGACTTCACTGAATCTGAAGATGAAGCTGGGCCAGAAACCAATGTTGTTGAAGATATTCCGGATGATTTAGATCAAAGGTTTGCGTATCTTGAAAGGATGAAATACAACTCTGTGTTTTTGAATGGTTTGACTGTGAGCCAGATAAACGAAGAATATGAAAAGTGTATGATTCATCAAGATAAAGCCGAAGCCGACAAAAAGGAGTTTGTTACTAAGATGGGTGAATGGACTCCAATGCAAGAGAGTTTAAATATAGAAGATTTGCCTCCAACAGAACTGTATCACCAAAATCCAGATGAAATGACAGCTTCAGATATGCGCAGTTGGTTAAGCTCAAGAAATTATCCATATAAGACTTTGAAGAGGTTGAAATCTGAATCTTTGAGGAAAATTGTTGTTAGCTTTATGAAGACTGAAAAACTGTACAATCGTATGTTTTACTTGGACTACAACAATCCTCAGTATTTCGAGCTGACAAAAAGATTCAAAGTTCTTGGACCGAAGGAGATTCCGGTGATGGCCCTACCTGAAAATGCTCATAAGAAAAGGCACGAGTTGATTGATATGTTTCCCAGCGAAGTTAAATCATACAACATACCGATGGATGTTCGGGAATCATGGCATAAGTCAGCCACAGCAGGTGACGTAGTGAGGTCACTGCTGAGCAAAGGTCAGTCCATTGCTGAGTTGCTTGATTTGATGATTGTGCCGGAGAAGAATAAGAAGGTGAAAATAATAGCATGGAAATACGATGAAGTCTTTGATGCGTTTATGATAAAGAGAGTAAATGGTTTATGTGACGTATACCATTACTACTCGAGCATTTTTAAGTTGGAAGTTCAGGATTTAAAGGAGCTGCACAAACTAAGATTGATAAATCACACGCATGCTAAGCGTGGTGATGAATGTGTTATGCTGTTAGATGCCGGGATTGCTAGACCACCAAAGTATCTTGATTTCCGAGGACAACAGGAAGATACTGCGTATGTGCAAGCAAAGAAAGAAAGAAAGAAGAAACGTTTGGTTGTAACTGAAGATATGTATTTGGAAGAGTTTTCGGATGAGTACTTTGACAAAGTGACAAATCCTGGATTGAAAGTGATAGATGGTTCGCAAATGACAAAGCCTATACTCAGAGTGTTTTATAATCAAGAAACTTTTGAATTAAAGCTTGTTCGGAATTTGGATGATTGGGACAAAGACATGATTACACTGTTTAGCACTTTTGAGTTAAAGCTGTTACATCCGTCATACATAGACTTTTTGAGAAGTTATAGAATGGAGAAGTGTAAAGATGCACTTGCTGAAGCTGATCGGAAGTTGTTTGTTGTAATGATAGAGGTGATTGCTGCTGCAACTGAAAAGATCCGAGTGAGAAAGGCACTGCTGAATTCTAATCTCGTGAGGGTTGACATACCAGAGATAGAATATATGAGGATCAGTAGGAAGGGTACTTTGGAGGTGAAAGTCAAAGGACAAGAGATACCGTTTGAATTTTATGCTAATATTGACTTTGCAGGTTTGAATCTGGATTCACTTAGACGCATGAATGCCTGCAAAATTCTGACAAATGAGTCCAAGCCGAGACAAGCCAAAATTGCTGAAAAGTTCAAGTCGTGCATTGAAGAAGCTTTGAAGGAACAAGAAGAGTATAAAGGAAAAGAGATGCTGAATGTCAAAGAAGAACCAGAAGAATGGTAAAAGAGATTGATGCTAAACAAAGAAGAAAAAGATAGAAGATTTTGCTGAAGATTCAAAGATAAATCTTAGGGGGAGTACTGTTAGGGCTATTTCCTTGTTAAGATTTACTTTGTATTTTGTTTATATGTTTGTATATAGTTTAGGGTCTATTTTGTTATTCCTTAAACTTGTATTTTGTTGCTATAAGCATGTAGTGAGAGAGTGTGAGGAGAGAGGCTAGATCACTTTTACACGTTAGAGAGAGAATTAACTGTGTGTGATTTTGTTTCTCCTGCACTTGTACTACGAATTGCTTTGATCATCAATATACAAAGAGAATTATTAGTATGAATTGTGTTTGTGATTGAACTGTTTGTTTGTGCGCATTATTCTGATCATTGTGAGTGATATTAACGATCCAATTGAACCTATCAGAGGATTTTTTAAAAAGGCTCAAAACTCTAGGAAGTGTAGGAAGCATTAACAAACAAACACGTGTCCATGAAGGGGAAAAAACACGGAGGGGCATCTTCGTCTTTCTATACGTATGGTGTTGTTTTGAAATCCCTGTAATCTGCATGATATACAGAAGAAAACGATGGTGTTTGTTTTTGTTTTTGACGTTTTTCGATCGAAACTCCGATCTTGTTACCCAAAATCATTCAACGATGATGTTTTTGTTTGTTTCATGAAGTTTTCGTGTTTTTGACGCATTAATCATTGTGATGACGTTTTTCATATCGACTTCGGTATTAATTTATTCCAGGTAACTTATGGCGTTTTTTTATTCCAGGTAACTCACTCGTATCATGGTGTTTTTATAATTTTTTATTCTAGGTAACTCAGTCGTATCATGGTGTTTTTATATACATGGTGTTTAAAACACACATTGACAAATCTACCGGTGTGTTAATCATTGTTATGACGTTTTCAATTTGATTCTGGTGTTACTTTGTAGCAGGTAAGTTATGGCGTTTTTATTAATTAATATTTTCATATGCGTGGTGTAATTTTTACAGAGTCAGTCTTAAGCATGGTGTTTTTTATATACATGGTGTTGGAAACGCGCAATGACAAATCTACCCCTAGTTCTATCGCGCGCGTCAGCAAAAACTTCATAATATTTACAAAAACGCCACCGCGTTAATCTGGGCCGTAAACTACCTGATCCAACGTCCAAGAATCCTTCTTAGTGTTTTTAGAGTTTTTAGCCTTTTTAGAAAATTCCTCCCCTATATATATATATATATATATATATATATATATATATATATATATATATATATTTGGGATATTTTAAGAATTGGTTTGAGTTTTGAGAAATTGAGAATAAATGAACCACTAACATGATGACACCTCATCATACTACTCTTTATACAAAATGGCACATGCGTAATTTCACAATTCATTTCTCTCTCTGCATCTGACAAACGTTATCTTTTAAATATTCCATCTCGTTTAGTTTTTTATGGTATATTGGTTTTCACTGGTCTCAAATATCACCTTTGAATATGTATATGTATAAGGTGAAACGGTAGCAGCAGCATGTGATTGTAATGTATGTGTGTAAGCGGATGCATGATGCGTATGCGGGTGGTATATGTAGTGGTATATATATGTTGTATATGTAGAATCGGCATGCGTAAGTATGGATGTATGATTGTGTTAGGTGTTGTATGCATGTGGTATGCTCGTAATTATCCAACATAATCGATCAGCAGCAGCAACAATGATATATATATATATATATATATATATATATATATATATATATATATATATATATATATATATATATATATATATATATATATATATATATTGTTGTATGTAAATAGCATGTACAAGTATATTTGTAGCAACATGCATATACATACACATGTACTGATTACCAACATTCATTATAGTGTTACATGCTGATCGACATTCTCACACACACACATACTGTTTTGCATACATACACTACATATACCTATATTACAACGCATACATCGAACCAAAATTAAACCGTATCCCGTAACGAAAATCAAAACTCTAATGATTCATTTTACAAAAAAATCATGAAGTTGCAACGTTACCCGAGAGTTGTGAGGATTGACATGAACACAATTTTGATGATGGAACGAATGTGATGATTATCGCCGGAGATGCAGTCTGCCTGAGATAATTGCAGAGGCTGTAAGAGACGACGGTAGCGAGTTCTAGTAGGCAAAACAACGATGGTGGTGATGGTTCTTTACAACACAGCAGCAGGCCCGGCCCAACAGTATTATTATGAGTTAGAGTGGGATCTAAGGCCCCCAATGTTGTTAAAGAGCCCCAAATTTTTTAATAATGCTATATGTTATATATAAAAAGCTCAATTGTGTGTAAGGCCCAAAAAACTTAAAAACCCACTTAATAATCATCTGTACAAAATATGAAGCGGCAATGGCCAAGTGATTTCTTGAAAATCTCGCAAAATATGAAGCGGCAATAATCATCTGCACAATATCATCCCTTGGAACAATGATAATCATCTTCGAAAATCTCGCTGCCTCCACCAAAATTAACTCGGTAATCATCATTTTTTTCTCGAAAATCATCCCCTCATCAATAAAACAAAATCAAGATCTGCAATTTGTTCAATGCTCGACTTGTTTCTGTTGTGCTATGTGCCTGTGCGATTGTGCGAAATCAAGAACTGCTCGGCTGCTTTGATAGAAATCACGAAATCAAAATCAAGAACTGCTCGGCTGCTTTGACAGAAATCACGAAATCAAAATCAAGAACTGCTCTGCTGACTGCAGTGCTCGGTCACTCGGTGTGCGGCTGTGCTTCTGTGGCTCTGTTCTTGACATCTTAAAAGGTTAGTTGTGCTTGACTGTGATGAACAAAATTAATCGGGTTTTAATCTGTGCTTGACTGCTTGTTTGACTCATATTTACTTAATTATCTGTGCTTGGTTTTAATCTTATTGCCTGGTTAAGTGACTGATTTCATTTATGTAATTGATCTTTGGATGATAATACTTTAAAAGATAGTTGTATTAATCTTGAGAAATTATTAAAACATGATACTAGTTTAGATATTAATGGTCTTGATTTATT
This sequence comes from Tagetes erecta, assembly GCA_030867185.1. Lineage (NCBI taxonomy): Eukaryota > Viridiplantae > Streptophyta > Magnoliopsida > Asterales > Asteraceae > Tagetes > Tagetes erecta. The sequence goes on from CM061490.1 coordinate 13,294,267, forward strand.
TCAAGAACTAAAAACATTATGATATATTATACATTTAGAGCATGACACAATTAGTAATATACTTGCTTATATTAAAACTATGAATTCCTTTCGAAATGCATATATTGCTTATAGAATTTTGTTAACTATTCATGTAACGGTTGCATCAGCAGAAAGAAGTTTTTCTAAATTATTGTTGATAAAAAATTATCTAAGAACTACAATGTCACAAGAAAGATTAAATGGGTTAGCCACTATGTCAATTGAAGAAGAACTTTTAAAAGAAATTAATTATAAAGAATTTATTAAAGATTTTGCTTCTAAGAAAGCTAGAAAAGTAAAAATAATTTAATCATTTTATACAAAAAAAAAAGTATATGCATTTGGAGAAAAAAAATTTTTAACTCCGCCAACTATAAACAATTTAGTTTATTATGCCGGTCCCAAGTCCGGATAAAGGAGGAGAGTTTTTAACGACATTTAACTTATATCATAAAGAAAAAGGCATCAAATTTCTACTTCGTCTAAAGCCCCCACAATGGTTGAGCCGGCACTGCACGGCGGCTATGGTGGCTACTAGGGTTTGATCGGGTGTTTTGCGAAGAGGAAGCAGAAGATGTGCATGGGACAGGGGGTTTATTTAATTTAAATTTCTTGAAATTGAATTCAAGTCCCTATACTTATTTAGTTTATTTATTTTTGTGCTCAAGTTTATAAAAGCTAACTTTCATTATTTACAAAAAGAGCCCCTCATATAATTTATAATTTACAAAGGCGAGTGTACGATTAGTTATGAGAATTTAACGAAATTCAATGAAAAATGAGTTAACGGTGTTATCCTGAAAATACGGGTTGTCACAATAATTTATACTAATTAAGGGATGCAACTTTTAAGTCTATGGGATTTGGATAAAGAGTTATATATAAATGGTGCTAAGTATCATACTAGTTAAAACTCAATAAATATTACTTCCACTAGAAAACTTCCTTATTAATCGTCTTAATGATTAATTCCTACAAACTACAAAATTACACTTCAAAGTTAATACCACTCGACCAAATAAATACCACACTACAATCCTAATATACCACCACCATCACCATTTACAGTCACCACCACCAGAATATTCACTAAATCATTCATGATATTACCCAATAATACTTACAAAGATTTTTAACACAATCCAATAAACACTACACATTAATTAGTATTATACCACCTTACACTCACATCAATACCCAATACTACACAATTTAACACAATACTTATATGAAACATTAATCTACATGCCTATGTTAACCATAACTTGCCACCTTTAATGCCTCATCATCAATTCACAACAGTACAAGTAATACTCAAACTCATTAACTCACCATCAAACTCACTAACTCATTTCATCTTTCTCTCTCTCAATTCAACGGCAACCTACTTACACATATAAAAACCACTCTCTTTCATCATAAACACTCCATAACTCATCTTAAACAAATCCAATGTCAAGAGAATACAAGATGAATCAAGCAAAATTGAAGGTATATAAGTGAAATTGAAGGTGATTTGGACATGAACAAGTAAAGAAATTAAAGAATTATATACTTGCAAACTAGAGTTCATCAAGGTATAAACTCTAATATTGATTTCTTGTTTTAAAAGAATGATTCATCCTTGAATCATAAAGTTGTTCATCAAACATTTCTAAAAATGAAAAGAATCAAACGAGGAATGTGTTTATGCATATATAGGTGGGATTTTCTACAAAGGCAAAAAACTCTAAAAAGGCTAAGAAGTAATCTGGGACGTCGGATTAGAGTGTTTTACGGCCCAGATGGACGCGGTGGCATTTTTGTAATTATTTTGATGTTTTGGTTACGCGCGAGATGGACTTGGGGGTATATTTGTCATTGTGCGTTTTTAACACAAAATTCAAACGCCATGGTGTTTCTTAGATCTGTGTCTTCTGAATCATGGTGTTTTTTTACGTTTGAACTTATCACAGTAAAAACATTTGACATTTTTGGTGTTTTATTTCTCACACATCTTTTCATGACGTTTCTAACTTTTCTCATGGTGTTTCTTAGCACTATCAAATGGGATCTATGTCTTCTGAATCATGGTGTTTTTAACATTCGAACTGATCACTAAAAACACCATGATTCAGAATGTTAAAAACACAATGATTCAGAAGAACAGAACATTGATCGGACGTTCGTAATTAGTAAACGAAAACGTCAAAAAACAAACAAAAACATCATCGCTTTCAGTATTCGCCATAGATGAATGATTATGGATTCAAAATTAAAAACGAAAAACATCAAAAACACGTCATACATGATCGGATGTTCGTAATTAATAAACGTCAAAAAAACACCATAACTGAACATCGAGAGTGATAACCAGGATTTCGAAACCAGCATCGCGCGTATAAATGACGAAGATGCCCCTCCGTGTTTTTTTCTCTCATGGCCACGTGTTATATTTTGATTGCTTCCTACACTTCTTAGGGTTTTGACCCTTTTTAGAAAACCCCCAATCTATATATATATATATATATATATATATATATATATATATATATGTATATATATATATAGGGTGAGGATCATTACAGAACCACTTCTTATTTACAGAACTACAGAACCACTAATTTACATACATGTAAATTAAGCCTTGTGATATGTAGTTTGTTTTACATATGTGTATATTTGCCACAACAAAAAATGGTTGTGTTTCTATATTAAAATACTTATGTCTAATTTACACATATGTAAAGACAACTTAATATCACCAGACTTAATTTACATATATGTAAATCAGTGGTTCTGTAGTTCTACAAATAAAAGTGGTTCTGTAAGGATCCTAACCCTATATATATATACGAACGTGTATATGTACGCGGCTGTGTCAAAAATGTATTTTAGATAATTAAAAGTTATGGGTTTGATATTAAGATGGTATGAAAACATGAAATTTATGGTTTGATCATACATGCAAAATGATATTTATGATGAAATGGGTATGTTGTATGTGTATACGTATGATATTTTTGTACATGTGATGATGATGATAATGAGTATGAAAATGTTAAAATGTGAGTTATGTGAGTCTTGGTAAATTTAACTAATATAATGATAAATGTGTTATTTGTGATAATGTGAATATATGAGAATGATAATGGTAATATTTGATGAGTATGATTTTATGAGGAAATTGGTTATTAGATTAAGTATTATGTGACTAAGTGTTTTGGTCAAAAAACGAACAAACCAAATTAGTTATGTGAGGTTGTGTGTTTTAATGCGAATAATGAATAATCAACTGAGATATGAGATGAACACGAGGATTTATACGATGAAAAGCCATTGATAAATGGATGATCGTCAGCATAAAAACATCGGGTGATGACAATCGTCTATCACCACTATATTAATGATAAAAAACAAGTACAACTCGAGAACTATAGCTGCTAGTACAAAGTATGTGTGTGCGAGAGTATTCAGTTGAGAGAAATGTAGAAGAAAGTGTGAAAATTCACGTGTAGTGAGCTAAGCCATAGCCTCTTAATATAGTTCAAACTAATCGAAATATACTCCTAAAAATATGCTCAAAGTCGTTAAGGGTTGTTGACCATGATCTCAGCTTATTCCACAACTCGATCTTTTGACCGAGTTTAGTGGTGGACTAAGTCATGTAGCCGTTATCTGCAATGTTGTCAGGCTCGGATCGGTTCGGCCGGTCGAACCGGTCGGACCGGGATTCGGAGGGTGGACCGGGCCGAACCGTATAGGTTCGTTTTTAGTACAAAGGATCGGCCGGTTCGAACCGGTCAACCGGTTGAACCGGGATTCGGCCAGTTCGGATCGGTTCGGAAAATTAATTTTTTTAAAAAAATTTGACTTTATTTGGTTAGATTTGTGATATTTTTTCTTTAAATTAAGTTTGGTTAAGGTTTAACCTTTAAACTTTAGATAATATTGTCTCTGTGTTGAAGTTTAGAACTTAAAAAGTTGTTTCTGAGTATCTGACTTATATTTTAAGTTATATTAATACTTTAGAAAAACATATATAATTATTTATTATTTATATGGTTCAAAACCGATCCAACCGGTTCGACCGGTCCGACCGGTTCAACCAGTGAACCAGTAAGGCGACCGATTCACTGTCCGATCCGATCCTGAAAACATTGGTTATCTGCATTGACATATAAAAAACATGCAGAGAACAAATGTTAGTTAATCGACAACTATTAGTATCAAGGATCCTTAATCCCTTAGACGCTAAGGATACTCAATCCAAGACGTTCAAGGATATTGTATCCATGATGACTAAAACTCGAGCCCTAACACTAAGCATAATATGAAAACATGAGTAATTGTAGATAAATGGATCATGATAATGTTTAAGTGGTAAAATGCGATAATTGTTGGGTGAATCTTTGATTTAGTTGAAATTATAGTTAAATAAAATTATACTAGTAAATGAGTATTGTGATTATTATTGTGTAAAAATGTGGAAATGAATTAAAGTGTGGTATACTAGAATTGAATACTTACAAGTGGAAATTTTGACCATAAGAATAGTCAACATGTATGTATACATGTGTTTGTATACATGGGTATGTATGTATATGTGGTATTAGTATAAAGAAATGCAAGAATCAATCAATACATGAGTATGAACTATGATATCGTAAATTGTGATCAAGTGTAGAAAAATGATACAATTACATGTTCTAAAATGTTAAATTGATCTAGACTTTTGGTGATCTTAATCATGTTATGAGATTGTTGATAATGTATATTTAATGAATTAATGTGTAGAAAATGATAGTAAGAAAGTGGAAGAATTGTATAATAAATCTAGGCATTTTATTAGTAAAAAGACGTTTTCGGCTTAAAAATGGATTTTAACTTGGGAATAATATTCTCGCAGCTTTTACATGCTTATTTATGTGAAAATATTTGTATGATCAATACATAATGAAAAATGATGGTTTAAATATAGTTTAATAGCAAACTATGTGAAATGACGATAAACCGATTATTTCAGCTTGAATTGTATGAACTTGTGAAAGAGTTTTTAGACTAGAAAATTTTGATGTATAATCAATATGTATGAACATGATTATGTGTGTCTAAAGTGACATGAATGAAAAAGTTGATTGTATGAAAAGCTAGTTGCTAAAAATGCTTCGGTTTTAACCAAAATTACGTGTTCTATGTGAACGGTTTTGAATCAAGTGCAAGAGTTAAAAAGTGAACTTGAATCAGTTTTTTTTAATATAAAATAAGAATGAAATGAGATACTTAAAGTTATAAAAGCAGAACGCCAAGAACGACTAAATATAAAGTTAGTCGATTGCTAAAAAACTCAAGTTTTCACTCGGTCTCGAAGTGAAATGGATAAAGTGTTAATCTCATAAGTTTTCATTCAAGATATTGGTTTTAAGAAACTTAACACTTTGAGTTATATATGATAAATTATATATTTTTGCAAAAGTTTAAAGACCAATGATTGTCTTTAAGATATTTTTATATGAAGAGCTTACTCACATAAATATTGTTTGAAATATATTTATATAAAGAGATTACTTATATAAATATTATTTGGAAACGGGTCGTAAACGAAGTTACCAACGTGTCGTTAGAACGAAATGATAAATCATTTCATAAAAGTGTCTAGAGTTGATGAACAACTTGGATGGCAATTGTACGACTATTAACGGGAAAGCCTTGAATATATAGGGTGTTAGTAGATCGGGGAAGTATAAAGTTTGGGCTCATAATGGGGGAAAACATGTGAAATATAAATGGTTATGATTTAAAGTAAGAGATGGAAAATATTTTGATTTATATGAAAAACCATAAGTTTACAAGAGTTACTCAGTTGGGAAAACTTTCAAAAATATAGTAATCATTAGCCTCGGTAACAGAGGTCCTTGGATTATATTGGTAGCTCCGGTCAATGTAGATGGAAGATTATATAATTACAATTGTCGGATGGTAAATGTCATGGATTGATTATGGGTTTATGGTTGTTTCATATCACTTAAACTTTGCAACTTTAGTCAACAAGATTGGATAAATATTGTCTCTTATTAGTAAAATCATAATTGGATTTTGTTATGGATTATATATCCAAAACCTGTGAACTCACCAGTCTTGTACTAAAAAACGTTTTTCACATGTTTTTCAGGTAACTAAGCGCTTGTTTGTGTGGTTTGGAATGGGATGATTTTTGGTGTCAAACTTCATGCTTACGGAAATGTTGTTTTGGGACCGTCTTTTAAAAATAATCACTTTTAATAAGTGAAACTTTGTCATGAATGATTATTACTTTAACATTTGTAATAAATAATGACACTTTAACTTTCCGTAACTCTTTTGAAATGGTTGTTTGACTATAATCTGATGGTACCCAACTTTCATTACCACCGACCTCATTAGTTATACTAATCTGCCGTGTAAAACAGGGTGTGACAGAGGGGCATCTTCGTCTTTTAGACGTACGATATTGATTTGGAATCCCAGCCTATCAGTATTTGTGGACGTTCATATGCATCCAAATTCCAGTTTGCAAGTGGTTTGTAAACAACACTCAATTTGTTATCTATCTTCATTCATCAACGGCGAATACTAAGAGCGTTGATCATGTTGTCTTTGCAGGTTCTTTTTGCATATTCTCATTGTTTTTTCATGTATTTGTTTTGAATTTTGGTGTTTTACAAACACCCGATCGAGATTATCTCATTGTTATGGCGTTTTCATATCGACGACGGTGTTACGATAGAGTTAGGTGATTGCATGTAATTAGTATACACTCATTGTGTATGGCGTGTTTTTTTGACGTATTAATCATTGTTATAACGTTTTTATATTGACTTTGGTGTTACTTTATTGCAGGTAAGTTATAACGTTTTTTATTAGTTAATTTTTTCATATGCGTGGTGTTATTTTATAAAGTTAATCTTATGAATGGTTTTTTATATACATGGTGTTGAAAACGCACAATGACAGATCTACCCCTAATACAATCTCACACGTCAGCAAAACATCAAAATAATACAACGAACCAAGCTCAAGCTTTAGAAGTAAAGCTCTAAACAAGTCAACTCTTAAGTCAAAACAAGACAACGTTGAGGCTATACAAAATTAGGCTTAACTCGGCTCATTTAAGCCCTCATGGAGCTGGAATATCCGAGGACGGTTAATATTAAGACGAGAAATTGCCATCGACCGTGGAAAACGCCCTTGCTAGCAGTTGGGTTATACAGTTTATACTTGAACAGCATTTTTCATACTTTGTGAAAATTAAAAGTCAAGTTCAACACTACTAACAATGACAATTATCAGCAAAAATGTTCGCTCGACAAAGAAAGATCACTCCCACCGACAAATGACTTGTTGTCATTGAGATCATCATTGTCTCGACAATCATGACCTGCATTTTTCAAATTGAAAACTCCATTGTGTGATTAAACGGAAAACAAGAATCTTGTAGGTTATACGATGGAGATACAACACATAATTCGATTAGATTGAGAGACCCTCAAAAAATCTCATATGATCTTCAAAAGTCTCCCCATGTCTGATTTTCGCAACTGATCCATCTTCTTCAACCTTCATTAACAGCAATTATCATATACTTTTAGTCAAACAAACTTCATAAGTTCATATCACTATGTTGACTTTCAAGAGTCAAATCTAATGTTGGTCAAAACAACATTTCATACTCTATTTTACTTCTTTTGTTCGAAAAAAACAAGGGGTTTACTAATTAACCATTGCTATGATTCAAAGAATATGACATGTATTCACTAATTCCAAATTAAAAAATTTTAGTTCGTCTTTAAAAGTCAAAGTTAAGAAAACGTACCCAGTACTCAGGTGGGCGCATTTTGAGGTTGTAAGTTGAAGCCATACTCATGCAGTAAGCACCTGCGTCATGAACTACAAGTCCAGAACCCTGTAGAAAGAATTATTATTAGATTAAGAAAAAGAAAACGCAAAGACGAAAATCAAGTCACATAAAACTCTTATTTATAAACGATGAACAAAAAACGGAACGTCGTACCCTTGCTGGTGTGGGAAGTTCCCTATTTTTCCCCAAGAAATCAGCCGACTCGCAAACAGGGCCGACAACATCATAGGTGGAAACATCAGATTCAGATGGTGGGGGAGAAACCAGTTCTATGTGCTGTGCATAGAAAGAATATAAGAACTATCACCCTTGCTCTTAAAAAGTGGGAACAAGTTTTTAATCTTTAAATAAAATAAACAACTAATGCATGAGATGTTATAGGCAGAAGTTGATAAATGGGAAGACTGTGCTATAACCTGAACGTTTTTTGTCACTATTTTAAAACGAATTATTCATATTTTTAGAGATGACAAAATCAATGGGTCGGTTGGGCATGTTAAAATGTGCCACGGCAGGTTCAGTTGACCTAGTAACAATTTTTGTCCAAAATTATTTAAAAAATTTGAGCACATTAATGTTTAAGTACACTTTGAAGTACTTACAACCCATCAACTGATTTAACAACCCGTTCATAATTGAATGGGAGATCACCGCCTTTCATGATTACAAAGAAAATATTATTACAATATAATCTAAATCTTTGAATATGGAGATCTAAGCGATCATAGATGTTTGGGATCACGTATTAAAACTACTTATTGTGTTTTAACACAGAAATAAGTAGTTTTTAATACAGTTTTAACTCAGCAATCCATAACAAAAACATATCACACAACTTTCAAATCATTTGACCCGTTGGAGATTAAAAGAGCCCCATCAACCCCACTCGCTCATAAGTAACAGGGTCAAAATTACAAATTCTTACTTGATAAGCATCGTATAGGCTAGGACGAATAAGTTCAGCCATGCTTCCATCAATCACAATAAAGTTTTTTGTACCATTTGTTTTAACACCGGTTACACGGTTAACAAGGCAGCAAGTATTAGCGATAAGTGACCTCCCAGGTTCAATAATTAAATTCAAATTTCGAGACTTGACTAGCTCCCGTACCTACATAAAATAGAACACACAAAAACTTTAAATAATTGCTTAATTGTAATTAATGTTCATCTGCCTGTGTATGTGAAGACCAATATGTTTTTAAACTACTATATAGGTCAAAGGGTGAGATCATTACAGAACCACTTCTTATTGCAAGAACAAAAAGAACAGCTAGTTTACACTAATTTACATAAATGTAAATCAAGTCACACACACCCATGTCTGTTTTACACATATGTAAAAAGGGCTTAATATTGACAGGCTTATTTACATGTATGTAAATCAATGGTTCTGTAGTTCTGTAATTAATATGGTTCTGTAAGGATCCTAACCCATAGGTCAAATATGTATCTAGTTCTATACTTTCACAAAAAGTATAGAAACAATGTCTTGATGTTAAAGGGTTATTGTCAAAAAAGCGGCATATACTTTCACAAAAAGTGTGATCAAGTCACTCAACTTTTTTTGTAATTGATTAAAGTCCTCAGAATTTGCATTATGAGTCAAACGAAAAAAGATTCGTTTTCAAAAACTTAAATCAAAAAATTATGTAGAAAATTAGAAGCTTAGCCACTAACGTTTATATATGTTAATATATAATTGTCTATAAAAATCTACAAGGGCTTAATCAATCAAAAATAAAAAACTTGAAGGACTTCACCACACTTTTTGTGGAAATATATAATGTTTTAATAATTAATAATAACCCTTAAAGATGTTTTTTTTCTTTGTACAATATGCTGATGGCTTTGAGCTGGAATTGAGATTAACAAAACTAGCTACATATTCAGGCGGCCTAAAGTTAAGATATAAATAACTTAAATGGAAAAAACTTGGGAACATGGGTGGACTCCAAATACATACATTATCACTACAAAAATATAAAATTATAGTTCTTACTGTGTCAATGAGATCTCTTGGTGTAGGAAGAACAGTACCAGTGTGATAGTAATCAATCCCGAGACCACCACCAATGTTTAAATAACTAATATCGAACCCTTGGGATCGAATTTCATCAATGAACTTTACCATAATTGCTGCAGCATCTCTGAAAACGTCAACCTAATAACAAAAATATTAAAAAACAATAAAGGATAAACCTAAAAAAACACAAATATTTTAAAAAATGTTGTCTGTTTTACAGAGTTTTCTTCTTTTGTTATATCCTTAAACCAAGTCAAACTAAACCACCCAAACATTTCAACTCGATTATTATCATATCTAAGAACTAATTTAATATAGATCTTTTAAAAGTTCAAAATTTCATATTCATCCTTAAAAAGTTGATACTTTTATTTACCCTTCCAGTACACTAAAAATCATACTTATCCATATCACACTCTTATAACTTATTCATTTTATTATGTTTGCTACGGATAGATAAATAGATATTGCACCTCACTGATATCTTATAAAAAAATTATAAACTAAAAATGTAAAATACCTTAGTAATGGTGGATCCAAGATGGCAATGAGCCCCAACTAGCTTAAGTTCATCGGGGTATGACTTCACTGCATCTAAAAACCACTGCAATTTCTCGTTTCTTATACCGAATTTGGAGTTCTTGTTCCCGGTTGCAACATAAGGATGGACCTAAAGAAACACCAAACAGTTTGAATACGGGATCAAGGAAGCAACTATATAGGCATCAAATATAATTAAAAGGAGAAACCACAGCAATTTCTCGTTTCTAGTACTTCGCAAAACACTACAAAAGAATTTAGGTTGATCACACTAAAATGTAACATACTTATTACTTCCAATTTCTATAACCAAAGTATGCAAGTAACCATTTACCATTGACCATGGCTGAGTTTGCCACATGAATTGATTGTTAACATGACATTTGTTTTATCTGATACTATTTCCATTTAACTTGATTTTTCTCTAATAACTTGTGCAAGTCAACTTTTAAAAATATCTAATTACCAAATGTTGTTTATTTTTTGGTCAATGTTCTAACATAAATCGAGTTGTATTCAAATTAAAAAAATTTGCGCATGTGAGCAGCATTATGTATTATACTAAAGCAATGGTTTTTTAACTAAATAAGTTATAATTTTCTTTTTAGTTTGTACTTTTCTATTAACGAAGTAATGAACTTTAATTTTTTTAAACTACTAATTACTTTACATTTATTTTTCATTTTTAAACTATAATCAAAATAGATTGAAGTTTATAACGAAAAAAAAAAAGTTTCAGTGTCATTAATTTATCACAAACCTGAGGGTCAACATCCGGATTGATTCGAAGCAATACATTGACCTTTTTCCCAGCAATTCTTGCAGCTGATACAATGTTATCCAAATCAAATTCACTGTCTATGTTAACAAGCACACCTTCTTGAGCAGCAAGAACAAGATCCTCCAAAAGCTTCCCATTTCCATTAAAAACACACCTGCACTTCACACCAAAATCAGCAACTTGAAAAGAAGAAAACATTGCCACAATTCCATTAACTTGAGTCACAGCTCACAAGATCACCCTATTTTGATGGTTTCAAAATTCTTCAATACATTTAGTAAGTATCAAACCATAAACTATTCACTGTTGTATAAACTATTTACTAACTTTTAAGAGATGTTTGACATTGTGTTTTAAAAGTGATTATATAATTGTAATGTTTTCAAGATACGAATATTCAGTCTCTAATGTTTTAATATCTGATAGTTATGTGTCATTTAACATGTAAAGAGGTGTTTGGGATCTCTTATAAGACCATTTATTTGCTTTTTTTTTAATAAAAACTTCACACAGCTTATTTGACTTGCAAATAATCAGATCATCAGTTTAAATTAGCAATCCCAAACACCTAATTATAACAGGGATAAATTGTATTAATATGTACAATCGCAGATACACAGTTTTATGTAGAAAAAAAAAAGCAATAGCAAAAACCTAGAAACCGTTTTGGTTATGATTAGCACGAACAGAAATTAGCAAGAGTATGATCGAACGTGCATGGTTCAAATTCAAATACCAATAAAAATCAAGAGCATGAGCAAGAAAACATAGAAAGAAAAAATCAAGAACAATGGAAAGAAAGCATTAGAAGCATGACCTAAGTAGTGTTAAGGGGGGACATTGAAAATAAATCCCATTAGTTCGATTGGGTTAGTCACATAGTTCGAATAGACTAGTCGCACCTACGGGCTTTTGAGCAAAATCTAAATCATTAAGTGCTTACAATATAAGCTCCATTCAGTTCCAATCAGCATCTACTGAACCATTAAAAGGGTCTTTTTTTTTAATGAAACAAACGCTCTGAATGTTGAATGATTGAGCTGAACTGAACCGAAACAGACAGTGACTAAAACTGCTGAACAAAGGCAATACCAAACACCAACTTATCCTAATCCATAACCAAAATTGACACAAACTGTCACAATATACAGTTTCAAAATGTGACTATGAGAAAACATATTAAACAAAATGTTGATAAAGATTAAAACTTTAATACCTGGTAGGATCAAAACCAGCACGAAGAGCCAATCTGAGTTCATTCCCACTAACCAAAACAGCCCCACAACCCAAACTCCTCAAATGCTGTAAAATCATGAAATTATTGTTGGCTTTAATCGCATACCCAATGATCGAACTCAATCCCTCTAAAGCATCCTTATAAGCCTCAACATTTCTAGTTATCTGAGGCTTACTGTAAAGATAAAACGGCCGTTTTTCAACAGCTTCCATAACTTCTTGAACCTTAAGACCCTCACAGTACAAATACCCATCTTCTTTTTTGGTGAAACAATGCTGGAATTGGAGGGTTTGTAGTGGTTTTTGAGATATGACTGCGCGGATGCTTTGGGTTTTGAAGTTGGGTTTGAAGGAAATTAGGGATTTAGGGGTGATTGGGTTTGAAAATTGGTTTAGGGTTTTGGAGAAAGAAAGTGATTGAAGGGGTATGTGAGATGATGAAGAAGAAGAAGCAGCCGCCATTGATGAGGGTACGGAGTGAAGGTGGAAAATGATGTTTGTTTCTTCTATTTTAAGTAGGAACAAGGGTTTGTAACTTTGTACAAGTGAGGTGGCAATTGTTAATCTTTAACGAATAAACGAAATATTAATTTTACATTAACGGTTGATTATGAATAGTTTTAACTTTTATTATGTTGGTTGTAAACGAGTCTTTCGTTAAAAAATGACATAATATTTTCATATATATTTAATCTGTAAAACTAAGTAAGCTTGTTTCGATGAGTTAGTAAAACATGAATCATATCTCTCGTCTTTAAGAATATCAAATCTTTGTTTGACTCATTTTCAATGTCTTTAATGGGTGGAGTTATAACCTACCAATAAACGATATGTGTAATTGTGTTTAATGCTAATTCATCAATTGTATTCGGATATTATCGTTGACCAACAGTGTTTATCATATTGATAACTGATAAGATATGAGGCTCGTAAAACTTTTAACGTAATGGATAGTTTTGTCCTTAAGGCATATACATGAAAATATGAAGGTTCAAGGATATATAAGAAAACTGATTAAAGATAAATTGTGATCCATAGCAATACAAATAACTGTTGTGTAGTTTGAAAGGGAAATGGATGAGGTGAAAGAAATTAATATTGATTCACATTTGTGGTTATGAAATGTCAACCCTAAACATAAACATTGATGCTGAAAGAAACTATATTATTGTTAAATCATTTCATAGTAATAGGGTAAACGACGGAGTTTGATTTGTAAATTAATTATGAATGTTTCATGATGTGCATAGGAAGGGCACACACTGATATACTACTAAACAAAATGTGTGAGTTCTTTAACTCAAAGATAGTGGAAGGTAGAGATAAACCCATCATCACTATACTTGAATATATCAGAGAATATCTCATGAGGAGGATAGTTAATGTGTTACAAGTGATTGATAAGGAAAATGATCATTTGACACCTTATGTAAGCAAGACTTTTGAAGTCATAAAGAAGGAAGCTACAAAATTTAATGAGATTGAGAGGTGACATAATATTTGGTTACCTTAGCATTCCTTAAGTTGGTGATACCGGAAGGAGAACCAAACATTTACACCTGGTGCACTTTACACAACCCTTAGGAGTCGGTTAGGTTAATTAGTGAGTCCGGGAGGAGATCTAGCAAAGTTAAGTTATTTCTAAGATAGTTGTATTTTTAGAATCCAGTACCATGTGATTAGATAAATCAACAGTAGCCGAGTCATCCATAGGATTCTTAGCCTAGGTAGTTGTTTATCCTCATTTGGTATTTTCGTCGTCTTGTTCGCTTTTAGTTTCATTCTTATTCTTAGCTTTAATTTAGTATTTAGTTAAGTTTATATCATTATTTTTAAAGTAGTTCCAACTTAGTTAAATTTAGTCAATAAAAAAAGCAACTTTCAAACCTGGCTAAAACTCGATAATTGTCTAATACTAAGAGCTGTCTGACATGTCCTTAGGTTCGATACTTGAATTTACCTGGCTACACTACACACGACTAGTACACTTGTTGTTTGTGTCAAGTAAAGTTAGATATTTTTATTTTTTAAAACAAGATCGTGAAAACCCCATTTTTATAAGTAAGTTAATATATACGTTTCACACATCATAAATTAAATCATTTTGAACAACAATTGGAGGTAAAGTTTACATCAATTGACTCGTATCCTCCTCCCGATCAAAATTCCTAAAACATCGGTTTGAAATTCAAAAAATAAAATAAAAAAAAGTTAACGGCCATTAAGTGCACTTAACGACGGACCATTGTAGGCCAATAAAGTTGGATTTGAGACCACTTGAGGAAACAAACTTAGTAGAGATTATTTTAGGCCAATTTGCCATAAAAATTAACATAAACGAACATTAATGAACTCAATAAACAAATCTAATACATCAAAGTTCAACCAAATACACTTGTAAATTGGTGGTTTAAATATACATAGTTCTTCAAAATAATAAATGTACAAAAATCATTTAAAATGTTCATCAAAAAGTTAGCAAAAGAATAAAAAGAATATAAAAACAAAATGATCCAAATGAAATCAAAATCTCCAAAAGAATAATATGTATATGAAATTTTATTTAATATGCATATGAAGTATTGTTTTAATATTTAACGAATGAACATAACTAAATAAAAAAATAAACAAAGAAACATAAATGAACTTAAATAAACGAACATAAACGAAAACATATGAACAAACATAAATGAACACATATGAACAAACATAAACGAACGTTCACGAACACAGTTGAACGAACACAACATGTGTTCGTGTTTGTTCGTTTAACTAAACGAATGAGATTTTTCGTTCATGTTCGTTTGTTTAGTAAAATGAACGACACAAATGAACTTCCCGCAGAACAGTTCATGAACTATTCATGAACGTTCGGTTCATTTACATGCTTATTGTGACACCCCACCCGGTGGCGGAAAACACCGGGTTGTCAAGTGGGTTGGATATCAAAAGTACAAAGCACATGGCATCTAAGAAATATATTTTAATATTATTAAGCATTCAATGTTGTGACGTAACAGGCAATAAATAGTCTTAAAAACAGGAAATAAATCCGGAAACAGAAACGTCATTGTTTTTATTATTTTCTAGGTCCATGGCATCCTACGTGTCAAGCAACCGAAACAACTTCAAACGCCACCTGAAATATGATTAAAATAAGTTAGCTACGAGAATAGCTAGTGAGTAAAAACACAGTAAATAATACATAGTATGAAATCCGAGATCATTAGAAATATGTTGCGCAAGCTCATGTGTATAGCAATTTCGCCATATTACACAACCGTGACCATAGAATCACATAGAAACAAAGAAACATATACCCCGCAGGGTAACTTTTAGCAACGGGTCATGAGAACCACTCATGTTATAATTAATGATAACTGTCGTCTAACCGTCATTTAACCGTCCTTTAACCGTCAATTTAACCGTCTCGATAAATCAGTTATCAATAATTGTTTTAGCATCTAGAGGCATAGCAACATAGTAACAAGTATCATAGGATAGTATCTAGTAACCAACACATAGAATCAACAACAAGAATCGCCGGCAACACATCACCTAACGTGCCATAAAGTGTAGGTGGGTTTGTCAGACCGTTAGCGCTAACATCGTACCGGTGGAAATTACGTAATAATACAACTACTTTTAACTACCACATAAGATTGCATCAAGCGGCCGACAAGATTAACATATTTTATGATCTCATTTGAAAATAGAATCAAAAAGAAAAGAAACCGTAGTTTAGTAATAAGAATCATATTTCAGTCCCAAAGCAAAAATAGTAAAATGGGAAGTGAGTTTACTCACCTGAATAAAGATAATAGCAACGTAAGAAAGTAACTAGAGAGAATCGAGGATCGCCCAGATATTAGAATCACCTAATTAACCGGGAGAACCTAATTTAGAAACGAGACAAATAATATAGTAACTAGAATCAAGAACTTAGAAATTCTAGGGTTTTGGATTTGGGGTTTTAGGGTTTTAAATTATAAATTGAAAATTAGGGTTTCAAAATATAATTTGGGAATTTAGGGTTTTAAAGTCCAATTTGGGGATTTAGGGTTTCAAAATCCAATTTAGGGCTTTAAAGTCCAATTTGGGGATTTAGGGTTTCAAAAACCAATTTAGGGTTTTAAAGTCCAATTTGGGGATTTAGGTACGAGATGTAAATATATATATATTTTTTCTAATAAACAATTTCTAGTTTTATAATTGAAATAATATATATTTGTACATAATTTTGAGGAATATATATATAACTTAGAAGAAAGGGGTTTAAAAGATAAAAATTAAATAAAGTGGTCAGTGGGACTCGAACCCACGACCAAACAACCCACGTCCAACGCCCTATCCGCTGGACCAGGCGCGTTTTTGATTTAAAACTCGGCTGTTAAAATTCTTATGGGTTACAAGCCAAGAACACCCATTTCCAAACAAGCCCTAGAACAAGAACATCCCAAATTCGTTCGAATCAAATAATCAAACCCAAATTAAACATAGGGCTTTTAATCTACACTCTGAAACGGACATTTTGATATAATAAACTTACTTGGATTCGATCAGATTGAGACGATGAAGATGAAGAATAAGAACGACTGTCTTAAGATCAAATCGATAGGTAGAGGCTGTTAGGATCCAATTCAACTTCCAGATTCCTTCAACGTGAATAGACGTATAAAACCCCTATACAAGTTTCAGATTAAATCAATGTTTGAATGGCTATCCATTGATGAATAAACTCGGATTGAAAATGGACCACTTACAGAATGTCGATGATTGATGAGAGAAATTGAAGTTGCAGATGGCTTAGACGAGTAAAGAGGAATGTGCAGATGGATTGAATTGCGTTTTGGTTAACGGTTTGATGCCGAATGGTTTTGAGTTTAGTGTGAAAAGAAAATGGCAATTGAATGAATGATTTGGATCGATTAGTTTCAATTAACTGTTGGAATTGATTTCGAGATGCCGAGAGGACGTCTGGTATTGAATGGAATCATCAATTGTATACGTTCACAGTCGATTCGTTAATGTGGGTTTTTGAACCGATTTTGTTTTGAGAAAATGGTCGATGTTTAGGTGATTACAAGTCAATTAGGTGTTCGAAACATAATTAGGATAGCACTAGGATGATTTTGTATAGGTTTAATTTGTTGAAAAATGCTAAAAACGGGTTTTTGAGGCCTCGCCGGAGTTGTGGTTTTTCTGGCCAAACTGGCCGGAATTTGTAGTTGCCGGAAGTACGGGGGGGGGGGGGGGGGGGAGAAAGGCTGGTTTGAATTTTAATTTACACAAACAGCCCCTAACCTTGTATTGGTTTTAACTTTTGCCCAAAACTTTCAAAACAAGTTTTAATATTTACATTATTGCCCCAAAGTTAGTTACAAATTATTTCAACCAACTAATTTAACTGGGTTGAGACGGAACGATTAATTAAGCGACGATTATATACGTTTGGCTTGATGGTGACATTAAACATATTTATTTAAACAATTTACTATCGAAACGTTACATTTACAAATAAAAGAG
Source organism: Tagetes erecta (assembly GCA_030867185.1). Taxonomy (NCBI): domain Eukaryota; kingdom Viridiplantae; phylum Streptophyta; class Magnoliopsida; order Asterales; family Asteraceae; genus Tagetes; species Tagetes erecta. The sequence goes on from CM061490.1 coordinate 13,312,273, forward strand.
TACGGGTACATTTAAGGATAGAACTTCGGGTTCGAGCCGGGTCTTCGGGTTTGGGTCCGGGGCAGATGTCACAGTCTCCCCTCCTTAAAAGAATTTCGTCCCGAAATTTGCTCAAACCGAAGTAGTTGAAGCTGAAGCGAAGAGATGCGGATATTTTGCCTTCATTTGGTCCTCGCGTTCCCAAGTGAATTCGGGTCCACGCTTAGACTCCCAACGAACCTTGACGATCGGTATCCGACTCCGCTTGAGTTGCTTGACTTCTCGATCCATAATTTCTAATGGTCGCTCAATAAATTGCATAGATTCATCTATTTGGATCTCGTCGAGAGGCACAATAAGATTTTCGTCAGACAAACACTTTTTCAGATTAGAAACGTGGAACACGGGATGAACACCACCCAATTCCTCAGGCAGTTCCAGCTCGTAAGAAACTTTCCCGATCTTTTTAAGAACTTTGAACGGACCCACATATCGGGGAGCTAGCTTTCCCTTTTTGCCAAAACGGAAAACTCCCTTCCATGGAGACACTTTAAGTAGAACCATATCACCGATTTCGTATTCCATAGGCTTCCTCTTTTTATCAGCATAATACTTTTGCCGATTTCGAGCTGCTAGAAGATTCTCTCGGATTTTTCGGATTTTATCGGTGGTCTCCTGAACCATCTCTGGCCCAGTAATCTGAGAATCACCAACTTCGGTCCAACATAGAGGAGAACGACATTTACGACCATATAGAGCTTCGAACGGTGCCATATCGATGCTAGAATGATAACTGTTATTATACGAAAATTCGATCAACGGAAGATGAGTATCCCATTTACCTTTGAAGTCAATAACACAAGATCGAAGCAAGTCCTCGAGGGTTTGAATAGTTCTCTCGCTTTGGCCATCGGTTTGGGGATGATAAGCAGTGCTGAGGTTGAGTTTAGTACCCAAAGCTTCTTGAAGACCTTTCCAGAAACGAGACATGAAACGACCATCACGGTCAGAAATAATATCCAACGGCACCCCATGACGACAAACAATCTCCTTCACGTAAAGCTGAGCTCGTTTTTCAGCCGAATAAGTTTCTTTGATTGGCAGAAAATGAGCAGATTTCGTTAACCGATCAATAATCACCCAGATGCTATCATAACCATTTGAAAGAGGAAGTTTAGTAACAAAATCCATGGCGATACTCTCCCATTTCCAAACAGGGATTTCGGGTTGCACAAGGAGACCAGAAGGGCGTTGATGCTCGGCTTTTACCCGTGCACAAGTCAAACACTTAGCAACATATCGAGCGATTTCTTCCTTCATACACGGCCACCAATAATGGGGACGAAGATTTTTATACATTTTATCTGCACCCGGATGAATAGAATAACGACTTTTATGGTTCTCATCCATAATAAGTTCACGGATAACACCGCGGGTAGGCACCCAGATGCGATTCATGTAATAGAGTAGGCCATCGGCTTTTGTTTCTAACTGTGAATCGGCACCAAGGTTCATCTCATCTCGGAAAGTACCCTCAGAAACAACCATACGTTGAGCTTCAAGAATTTGAGACTTAAGATTAACACGTAGGGAAACGCAAGAAAGCATGACGTGTTCCTTACGACTGAGAGCATCAGCGACAACATTAGCTTTACCCGGGTGGTAACGGATTTCACAATCGTAATCGCTTAGTAATTCGACCCAACGCCTTTGCCTCATGTTAAGCTCTTTCTGATTCAGAATATGCTGAAGACTTTTATGATCGGTGTAAACAAGGCATTTTGTACCATAAAGATAATGCCTCCATATCTTGAAAGCAAACACCACGGCACCCAATTCAAGATCGTGGGTGGCGTAATTCTTTTCGTGAATTTTTAACTGCCTCGAGGCATAAGCTATAACTTTACCCCGTTGCATAAGAACACAACCAAGACCCTGTTTCGAGGCATCGCAATAAACAACAAGATCTTCATGCCCGTCGAGGAGAGTGAGAATAGGAGCGTTACACAATTTGTCTTTAAGAATATCAAACGCTTTTTGCTGCTCGGGACCCCACACGAACGGTACATTCTTACAAGTTAAAGACGTGAGAGGGACCGCAATCTTGGAGAAATTAGCAATGAACCGACGATAGTAACCCGCTAAGCCAAGAAAAGAACGGATTTCGGTCGGGGTTGAAGGTGCTGACCAATTTTTGACAGTTTCAATTTTTGCGGGATCCACTTGAACCCCGTGCTCATTAACAATGTGACCCAAGAATTGAACTTCCTTGAGCCAGAACTCACACTTGGAAAACTTGGCAAAGAGCTGTTCTTGCTTAAGCATCTGAAGGATAGAACGAAGATGCTGCTCATGATCAGTTTTGGATTTAGAGTAGATCAAAATATCATCGATGAATACAATAACGAACTTGTCTAGAAACGGTCGACATACACGGTTCATCAAGTCCATGAAAACCGCAGCTGCATTAGTCAAACCGAAAGGCATGACCGTGAACTCAAAGTGACCATACCGCGTACGAAACGCAGTTTTCGGTATGTCATCTTCGTGCACACGCAGTTGATGGTAACCAGAACGAAGATCAATCTTAGAAAAACAAGTTGCACCTTGAAGCTGGTCAAAAAGGTCGTCGATACGCGGCAATGGATAACGATTTTTGACAGTAAGTTTATTGAGCTCGCGATAATCGATACACATACGGAACGAGCCGTCTTTCTTTTTAACAAACAAAATTGGAGCACCTCACGGTGAGGAACTCGGACGGATAAAACCTTTATCTGATAGCTCTTGGAGCTGACTGGCTAACTCTTGGAGTTCGGATGGTGCAAGACGATAAGGAGCTCTTGCAACAGGAGTAGCACCGGGAACAAGATCGATACGGAATTCAACTTGTCGTGCGGGTGGAAGGCCGGTTACGTCATCGGGAAAAACCTCTGCAAAATCTCGCACAACAGGAATGTCTTCAAGTTTCTTTTCTTTCGATTCCTTGACCTCAACACGCGCTAAGAACGCAACATACCCCTTACGTATATATTTTTGAGCCTCGACACAAGACATGAGTTTCAACCCGACGGGAGACTTTTCCCCCGAAACATTCAAAATTTGACCCGATGGAAGAGGAACTCGAACAACCTTTTCCCTACACACAATTTCCGCACCGTTGGCCGATAGCCAGTCCATACCAATAATAACATCAAAACTACCGAGCGTCATAGGCAAGAGATCGACATAAAAGACGTGACCCATAAGGTTAAGCATACACCCCTTAAAGAACGAACTAATAGTAACACTTTTCCCGTTTGCCACCTCTACCACATAAGGAATATCAAGGCCAATACGACTAGCAGTAAAAGATGAAGCAAACTCTAAAGAAACAAAACTCTTATCGGCACCCGAGTCAAACAAAATAGAAGCATAACGTTCATTAACGAGAAACATACCGTTCACCACCTCGTTGTTGGCCTGCGCTTGATTTGTATTAATGTTAAAGGTTCTCGCACGGCCCGCCTGATTTGCATTGGCGTTTGTGTTCACATTCACGTTGATTGGTTGCGGACAGTTGTTGCGATAATGGGTCGGGTCACCGCAGTTGTAGCAAGCCCGACCCGGAACAGCCTTGACGTTGTTGGCATTGTTGTAACAATCTTTGGCTAAATGGCCAATGCGTTGGCAGATGCTGCATCTCCGACACGGAGTTTCGGGGGCATGATGGAAAGGACATTTATTGCACTTGGGCAGCGTGCCAGTATAGGGTTTCCTGGCAACGTTGCCACCATAACCACCTTGCGGTGCCACGATAGGAGTCTGGGTGGTAACAGTATAATTAGCAGCATGATTCTTTCGTTTCTTGGAGTTTGAGGAGGATTCGGGCTTGAAGCCCTTATGAAATTTTCCCCCGGATGGCTTGGATTCATTATCAGCTGTACTCTTCAACTTTTTATTCCCCTTGCGGTTTAGAGTACCCGCTTTCACGTGATTATCAGTAAGGCGTCCGGCCAAGGACATCGCCTCACCTACAGTTGCTGGTTTACTTCCCCACACCGCATCCTGAATCGTCATAGGCAAACCCCCGATATACTGCTCAATTCCCCGGGAATCCGGGGTAACCATGTTGGGGCACAAAACACTGAGTTGCGAGAAACGATCATTGTACGCTACATCGTCACCACTGTCCTATTGGAGGTTCCAAAATTCACCCTCGAGCTTACGAATTTCGCTCGGAGGGCAATACTTGCTGGTCATAGTGGTTTTAAACTGAGCCCAAGTCAATGCGGTCACGGCGGCTTCACCAAGCCTCCGTTTCTCGTCGTTCCACCAGGTGAGTGCACCCTTTTGGAGTACACTCGTAGCATAGCGAACTTTCAGATTATCCGGGCATTCACAGTTGACGAAAGTGCTTTCCATGCTTTCGTACCACTGAAGGAGTCCGGTGGCTCCCTCATTACCAGAGAATTTAGTCGGACCACAAGAATTGAAATGCTTGAGGGTGCATCGGGGTGTCGCGTTTCCAGCATTCTGATTGGCATTATTGAGCTGGGTCACGAGATTAGGCAACATATTAGCCATCTGGGTCGCAATAACGTTAGCGAGTTGTGCACGTCTACCAGCCATTCTACAAGATAAGATAGAAGGAATTTTCATAAGACATGGATCAATATTCGAGATAACATTGGTTGTAACAAAATTTTGATTAAATGAGATTATAGAATCCTTTAGAAACATAACACAGAAAAATCACTTAGAACATTATAGAATCCTTTAGAAACATAACTCAGAAAATCACTTAGAACATTATAGAATCCTTTAGAAACATAACACAGAAAATCACTTAGAACTTTTAGAAACACTAGTAAATGAACATCGAGAAAAGGAACGTTTGAAATAACATAGAACCTCATTAGAAACCATAGAAAAATAAAATTTACAGAATTATCAAGAAAATAGAGTTTTGAAGGCTTAGGATGTGTCTTGGTTTTGGACACAAATGACTTATCAAAGTATCAAGTTCGTTTTTCAACGTATTTGAGAAGGCGTGCTTTAGCCTATAGGTTCACACTCATCTCAGACATCCCCAGGTAAGCATACAGGTCTCTTAAAGAGATTTATACGAAATGCTTGCCTTAGACAGGATGTCCGTGATACAGGCGTTCCCCCTTCCAGATTGCACACGTTCTCACGTTTCAAACTTACTTAAGACGATGACGAGATTCCACAAAGAGAAGATCCTAATCACACAGAAGAGTCTCTTGCAGTTCCTTCGCGAAATCGAACGAGAAAAGAGATAAAGAAAAGCATAGAAAGGTTCGTAGAAAGGAAATCAATAAGTCCAAAAGAATCCCTAAGTACATCTATTTGCACTAAGGACTCTTAGGTTATAGTCTAGGTCGGTGTGTTTCTAATACCCTATCCTAGTTCCCTATAACCATGGCTCTGATACCAAACTGTGACACCCCACCCGGTGGCGGAAAACACCGGGTTGTCAAGTGGGTTGGATATCAAAAGTACAAAGCACATGGCATCTAAGAAATATATTTTAATATTATTAAGCATTCAATGTTGTGACGTAACAGGCAATAAATAGTCTTAAAAACAGGAAATAAATCCGGAAACAGAAACGTCATTGTTTTTATTATTTTCTAGGTCCATGACATCCTACGTGTCAAGCAACCGAAACAACTTCAAACGCCACCTGAAATATGATTAAAATAAGTTAGCTACGAGAATAGCTAGTGAGTAAAAACACAGTAAATAATACATAGTATGAAATCCGAGATCATTAGAAATATGTTGCGCAAGCTCATGTGTATAGCAATTTCGCCATATTACACAACCGTGACCATAGAATCACATAGAAACAAAGAAACATATACCCCGCAGGGTAACTTTTAGCAACGGGTCATGAGAACCACTCATGTTATAATTAATGATAACTGTCGTCTAACCGTCATTTAACCGTCCTTTAACCGTCAATTTAACCGTCTCGATAAATCAGTTATCAATAATTGTTTTAGCATCTAGAGGCATAGCAACATAGTAACAAGTATCATAGGATAGTATCTAGTAACCAACACATAGAATCAACAACAAGAATCGCCGGCAACACATCACCTAACGTGCCATAAAGTGTAGGTGGGTTTGTCAGACCGTTAGCGCTAACATCGTACCGGTGGAAATTACGTAATAATACAACTACTTTTAACTACCACATAAGATTGCATCAAGCGGCCGACAAGATTAACATATTTTATGATCTCATTTGAAAATAGAATCAAAAAGAAAAGAAACCGTAGTTTAGTAATAAGAATCATATTTCAGTCCCAAAGCAAAAATAGTAAAATGGGAAGTGAGTTTACTCACCTGAATAAAGATAATAGCAACGTAAGAAAGTAACTAGAGAGAATCGAGGATCGCCCAGATATTAGAATCACCTAATTAACCGGGAGAACCTAATTTAGAAACGAGACAAATAATATAGTAACTAGAATCAAGAACTTAGAAATTCTAGGGTTTTGGATTTGGGGTTTTAGGGTTTTAAATTATAAATTGAAAATTAGGGTTTCAAAATATAATTTGGGAATTTAGGGTTTTAAAGTCCAATTTGGGGATTTAGGGTTTCAAAATCCAATTTAGGGCTTTAAAGTCCAATTTGGGGATTTAGGGTTTCAAAAACCAATTTAGGGTTTTAAAGTCCAATTTGGGGATTTAGGTACGAGATGTAAATATATATATATTTTTTCTAATAAACAATTTCTAGTTTTATAATTGAAATAATATATATTTGTACATAATTTTGAGGAATATATATATAACTTAGAAGAAAGGGGTTTAAAAGATAAAAATTAAATAAAGTGGTCAGTGGGACTCGAACCCACGACCAAACAACCCACGTCCAACGCCCTATCCGCTGGACCAGGCGCGTTTTTGATTTAAAACTCGGCTGTTAAAATTCTTATGGGTTACAAGCCAAGAACACCTATTTCCAAACAAGCCCTAGAACAAGAACATCCCAAATTCGTTCGAATCAAATAATCAAACCCAAATTAAACATAGGGCTTTTAATCTACACTCTGAAACGGACATTTTGATATAATAAACTTACTTGGATTCGATCAGATTGAGACGATGAAGATGAAGAATAAGAACGACTGTCTTAAGATCAAATCGATAGGTAGAGGCTGTTAGGATCCAATTCAACTTCCAGATTCCTTCAACGTGAATAGACGTATAAAACCCCTATACAAGTTTCAGATTAAATCAATGTTTGAATGGCTATCCATTGATGAATAAACTCGGATTGAAAATGGACCACTTACAGAATGTCGATGATTGATGAGAGAAATTGAAGTTGCAGATGGCTTAGACGAGTAAAGAGGAATGTGCAGATGGATTGAATTGCGTTTTGGTTAACGGTTTGATGCCGAATGGTTTTGAGTTTAGTGTGAAAAGAAAATGGCAATTGAATGAATGATTTGGATCGATTAGTTTCAATTAACTGTTGGAATTGATTTCGAGATGCCGAGAGGACGTCTGGTATTGAATGGAATCATCAATTGTATACGTTCACAGTCGATTCGTTAATGTGGGTTTTTGAACCGATTTTGTTTTGAGAAAATGGTCGATGTTTAGGTGATTACAAGTCAATTAGGTGTTCGAAACATAATTAGGATAGCACTAGGATGATTTTGTATAGGTTTAATTTGTTGAAAAATGCTAAAAACGGGTTTTTGAGGCCTCGCCGGAGTTGTGGTTTTTCCGGCCAAACTGGCCGAAATTTGTAGTTGCCGGAAGTACGGGGGGGGGGGGGGGGAGAAAGGCTGGTTTGAATTTTAATTTACACAAACAGCCCCTAACCTTGTATTGGTTTTAACTTTTGCCCAAAACTTTCAAAACAAGTTTTAATATTTACATTATTGCCCCAAAGTTAGTTACAAATTATTTCAACCAACTAATTTAACTGGGTTGAGACGGAACGATTAATTAAGCGACGATTATATACGTTTGGCTTGATGGTGACATTAAACATATTTATTTAAACAATTTACTATCGAAACGTTACATTTACAAATAAAAGAGTACGGGTACATTTAAGGATAGAACTTCGGGTTCGAGCCGGGTCTTCGGGTTTGGGTCCGGGGCAGATGTCACACTTATGGGGGGTCAAATGATTAGGGTTTGGGTTGAATGTTTAAAACGAGGAAGAAGGGTATTACAATAAAAAGATGGTGGTGAAATTACCAATATACTCATCACATGCAGAACATGTGACAAAACTTAACAAAAATTTTAACATCGTTAGTATTAAAGGACCATTAGTGCAACAAATTTAAAAAAATTATGTTAATTATGATTTTTGTACTTTAAGGACTGAAAGTGCTGGTTTGTATAAACATAAAGGACCAAAAGTGCAGTTTTGTCAATAAAATATCTCAAACTAAAAAAATAATAAAGCTAATTGTCAGCTCACCTCACCAAGCCAAACCAAACTAATAGCCATGCACTACATACCACCACCTCACCAAACCAAACCAATAGACATGCACTACCTTACAATACTCATAAAACACTATTCATGAAGTTTATAATTCAATATAGTTAAATATTTTATCAAATATCAGTTGCAACGTACTTCATTCGTATACCCAACATTCTTGTGTATAAATAGGGGTGTAAACGAGTCGAGTTATTCGCGAGCTACTCGAGATCAGATCGATAAAAAGCTTGAACGAGCCGAGCTTTTTCGAGCTCTAGCTCGAGCCCAAGCCTAAGAAAAAAACTCATTATGTTATCGAGCCCGAGCTCGAGCTTTACACATCAAGCTCGAGCCGACTCGCGAGCTTTATCGAGCTTTTCATTTATATGTTTTTTTATTTATTTTGTAAAATATATTATTATTATTAGTTAAAATATATATAGGTTATGATTCAAAATATATAATATTATTTTTAAAATACATATAATTAAAAGTTTATGTAAAATTAAATATAAATAATTAAAAATATATATAAAATTAAATATTAAAACATCATACGAGTCGATCCCGAGTCGAGCTCGAGCTTGAGAAGTTTGTGACGAGCTCGAGTTCAAGCTTTGAAATTAAAGCTTGAAACTAGCCGAGCTCGAGCTTGGTTAAACTTAAACGAGCCGAGCTCGAGCCTAGACGAGCTCGGGCTCAGCTCGACTCGGCTCGTTTATACCAGTATAAATCTAGTAAAAATATAATACTAAGTTTCGACATTTATATAAGAAATAAAAAGCTTACTTCATATTCCAACCAAGGTTGATAGGAGAGTTTTTTTTTCTTTCGTTATTGAGTATAAAGTGAGGTAGTGGTTAGTATGTAGAAATGAAAGGTGCAACAGTATGAATTATTATGACGGAAAGAAAAAGATTGTGTTTTCTTGGTCAATGATATGAAATAGACCATTACGAATGAATAGAAAAATCATAATTTTCATTTCATTTATACCCCATGTTTTTTTTTCATTCCTTCAAGAAAATGATATAATATTTAAATTATGACTGGAACTATGACCCCATGATCCGAACAATGTCCTGACCCAACCCTCGAACCATGACCCAACCCATGTACCGAACTAGGACCAAACCCGTGAACTAACTCAAATCCTAAGCTATGAATCGATTGTGACCCGAACCATGACATGAACCATGATTAGACTCATGACCCGACCCATTCCTTGAACCATGGCTCGATTCATGCCTCGAACCATGACCTAAAGCATGATCCGACTCATGTCTTGACTGGTGTCTCGAACTATAACCTGAACTATGGCCTGTTGTAAGACCCAACCTATGAACCGACCCATGACTGGATCTGTTGCCTGAACCATGAACGAAATCACTATCCGAGCCATGAAGCGACTCGTGACCCGAACCATGATTTGACTCATGAAATGACCCGTTCCTCGAACCATAACTCAGCCAATGGTCCGACCCATTTTAACCATTCCCTGACCCATAACTCGAACCATGATATGACTTATGACTTGACTAATGTATTGACCCGCGTATCGAACCAGGACCCGATGCATGGCCCAAACCAAGACCTGACCCATACCTATGAAAATATATTTTGTCATTTTTAGTAAATTGTATTTCATTCATTTGTGTTTTAATGCATACCAAACAACACAATGTAATGATTCATTTTATTCTTGTACAACAACTATACAAGACAATGGAATGAAATAGAATCATCGGTTTCATTTTGATTATCTTCTGTTTTTTATTTGTTAGTGTTAGGGGCTGTTTGTTTACCTCCGAACGGCTCTGAATGGAAGGAGCCTCCGAATCGGTCAGAGGTTCGAAGGTTTTTGGCTACAGCGTCACCTCCGAGCGAATCAGAGGTGAGGCATCTGAATGGCTCAGAGACGAGGTGATGCTGAATGGTTCAGAGGGGGGGGAGCCTGATGAATGAGACGAAGACGCGACCCATGAAAGACGAAGATGAAGGGGGTGCGTGCGATCAGATCGGAGACGAAGGGAGTAAGAACGAAGGAAACCAACTTCTTTTTTTCTTTGAATTGCGGATATAAGAGACCAAATGCATTTTCTTTTCTGCGGTTACTGATAAGAAAAGTGAAGAAAAAAAACTAATATTTGGGCCAATTTAGACATTAAATCACAAAAATAAAAGAAATTATAAAGCCCAAACTTAGAAGTTAGAACATGCTCAAATAAAAACCCTCAAATCAAATACTCGAAGTCTTATACTCTATTATAAAATATTGAAAAGTAATTTAACAATGTATTTGTTTTATAGCTTTACTTAAATTGATAAGAATAAAGTCTTGTGTTCATTTTAGAATCTCATTCAGAGGTCCAATAAAACAGATCTTATTAACTATTCAGCACTTAACCATTCAGACCTCTTAACCGTTCAATACTTAACCATTCAAAAATTGTCAAACAATTCTTAGTGTGATAAAGCCATGAGTTGACGGTTGGTATACTAATTTGTACACATAGGGACATGATGAGTCACGAGCCTTATTGTTCAAGATGTGCTATAGTTATACATTTAGTTTTACTAAAGGTCTTAGTTTCTATGAATGATTCCCAACATACTTACAACTTGTAAGACTTAAATTGAATATTCATTTGCTATTTGTAGCTTTATTAATTTAATTATTTGATGAAATGAAGGTAAAATGGACATAATATTTTAAGGAATTATTGTTCTCTTGTTAATGTTTTTCAACAAGGACTTGTACCTTGGAATAATCGATGCCTTTAGACAGCTAATTTACATAGCATTCCATAGCTCTCTAGCGGGACATCCAATAGCTACTAACTTCAAAATTCATTGAATATATATCATTTTTTATATATATTAACTGATTAGCTAATCATTTATTATATCACTAAGTTTAATTTTAGTGTCATACATATGAGTTAAATAATATATATTTAAAAAATATAACTATTATATTTAATAATTTATAAATATTTAATATTTAAGGATTTGTAAATATTTTATAAAAATACCATAATCACAATTTTTTTTCTTCATCAACTCTTCACTTAATTTTCCTCTCCTAAATTTCCTTTTATTCTTTCCTATAATTTCCCTCTCACTTTTCCCCTAAAAATGTTTTAATGGCTCCCCTAAAACCTTGATTTATTAGGTAGATATACTATATCATCTACCTATAGCATCGATTGTATAATATATATAGTTTTGTTTTAGTTATTTGTTTCAATTTCTTTTTCTTTGACTCCTTTTTCTTTATACTTTAAGTGTTTTTATTTTTGTTAGCCATGATTTATTAATATATTTTTATTTACCGTCAATATAAAAAAACTAGGGTTGATCAACAAAACGTCCGTATTTATAATATTCAAATTCAATTAGAATAAAAAAAAACATTGTAAATTCATAAAGTTCGAATTTCATCTGAATTCCGGTAAACTAAAGAGCTAGGAGAAAGTTCATAAATATGTAACTTGATTCGAAAAAAAAACCACGTTTTAATATAAAAGAGATTAAATAGCATATATATCAAATCCGAATTCAAGATAAATAAATATGCAAAAAAGTGTAAAAGTTTTTGACAACATGATAAATTAAATTAACGTTTTGTAGAAGACACTATAAAATAACGATATCACGTAAATAAAAATTTATTGGTGAAGATACAAATGTTGAAGAGGAGGTTGACTTTAAAGAGGATGATTTTGCTCAATAATGAAACAAATAGGTTGGATAATTTTATGGCATTTGTATGTTTTAACTATAATTAGACAAGTCTTTGTTATATTTAAAAATGACATTTGTCGGACGAAGTTGATACAAAACATAAAAACAAATGGTAACATTATATACTTAATTTGTGTTATAGGCTTAATTTCATTCCAATTTATTTGAATCATAGAAAGTTACACACGTTTCCAAGTAATGACAGAAAAGAAAATTTGAAATCTAACATAGAAATTAACAACTTATCGTGAGAATCAACCATACAACCCTTTAAAAAATTGTAGTATATATCTTCCATTCTCTCATGGCATTTGAAGAACCATTCGACACTTTGCTTGATCAATACACAAAGTAGATCGACATGAGTACAGCTGGTTCACCTCCTGCACCGCCCTCGAATGCAACCGCGGTCGCTTTCCCCCCAAACTTGTTGCCTAGTCCATGGAGTCCTGACTGGATGAACAAGGCCGATAATGCGTGGCAGCTTGTTGCTGCCACACTTGTCGGCCTTCAAAGTGTCCCTGGACTTATAATCTTGTATGGTGGAGCGGTTAAGAAGAAATGGGCGGTTAACTCGGCTTTTATGGCACTCTACGCTTTTGCTATGGTTCTTGTTTGTTGGGTGTTATGGGGTTATAGGCTTTCGTTTGGGGATAAACTCATCCCAATATGGGGAAGAATCGATGCTTCGGTTATGCAAAAGTATCTTCTTGAAAAGGCGTTTCTTGGAATGTTTCCAAACGCGACTATGGTGTTTTTTCAGTTTGTTTTTGCCGCAATCACTTTGATTCTGATTGCAGGGGCGGTTTTGGGACGGATGAACTTTTATGCGTGGATGTTGTTTGTTCCGCTTTGGCTAACGTGTTCCTACACTGTTGGCGCGTTTACAATATGGTCTCTTAATGGTTGGTTGGCCTTAAAGGGAATAATCGACTATTCGGGTGGTTATGTCATCCATCTTTCGTCAGGCGTTGCTGGTTTCACCGCCGCTTACTGGGTATGCAATCGAGCTATACGACTACTACAAGTTTGTTTTATTATTGATTAACTTACCACTTTTTTTCTACTTGGCCTAGGTTGGTCCGAGGCTGACAAAGGACCGAGAACGATTTCCTCCAAATAACATTATACTTATGTTAGCCGGGGCTGGTCTGCTATGGATGGGCTGGACCGGGTTCAATGGTGGTGACCCTTACTCTGCAAGCGTAGATGCTTCCTTAGCCGTCTTGAACACTCATGTTTGCGCTGCAACAAGCCTGCTGACATGGCTTATCCTTGATGTTGTTTTCTTCAAGAAAGCTTCTGTGATCGGTGCGGTTCAAGGCATGATCACCGGTCTAGTTTGCATCACACCAGCCGCGGGTACCCTTATAACTCTTGTTTTAACACCCTTTGATGATTTGTTACTTGTAAAGGGTACTCTCATTCGTACTGAACCCAAACTAATATTTCTTTCAACCCATTTTGCCCCTTTGGTCTCCTAAGTTGGGCCAGCTTGGGTTGGGACAAACACAAGTTTGGGTTCAATACATGGTACCCATTATACGTTACTTAAATTTAATCCATTTAAAAACTTCCAGGCGTTGTGCAAGGATACTCGGCGATAATAATGGGACTTTTGTCGGGGTCGATACCATGGTTCACCATGATGGTGGTTCACAAACGATCCAAGCTCCTCCAAAAGGTCGACGACACAATGGCCGTCCTACACACGCACGCGATAGCCGGTTCACTAGGCGGCATCCTAACTGGTCTATTCTCGGAGCCACATTTGTGTTACCTATTTTACGGAGTCCAAAACAAATACATGGGCTTCTTCCCGGGTTTGAATCATGGTAAACAAGGCACAAGATATGGAATTAGACAAATGGGTATCCAACTACTTGGGATTTTGTTTGTTGTAGTTCTTAATGTTGTGATGACAAGTCTAGTGTGTTTGTTTGTGCAACTATTTGTTCCATTGAGGATGTCGGATGAAGATATGGAGATTGGAGACGAGGCGGCTCATGGAGAGGAGGCGTATGCGATCTGGGGTCAAGGTGAAAGGCTCGAGAACTCAAGGTTCTCAAATTATAACGATATCGAGGTTCCGAGCAAGGCTGGCGGGGGTTCGGTCGAGTTGACATGAAGTTCCTCATTTTGAGTATGTGTGGTTAGGTTGAACGACTCGTTGAGTCAAAATTTTATGATCAAATGAATAAAGAATGTCACATAGTTATGCATGTAATGTAATGGAATTGAAATGGTGACAAATAAATACCATGTATTTGTGTTAAAACTTTAAAGCAGACGAACGAACATGGGTCATTTTGAAATAAAAATTAGTGTCAGTTACAAGTGTTATTCAGGTTTTTAATTTTGTTTTGTTTTGTTTTCTAAAGGCATGGATAATGGATTTAGTGCTCATTGTTTGCGTTTAGCTCTTATAACAACAAATGATTATTTTATTATGAAAATTGCAAAACCTTAAAAACCGTAAACAGTATACACCTTAAATTAGTGATTAGCATGGTTTCGTTCGACATGGATTATACTTAAAACAGTTCAATAGCTCAATATCGCGGTTGTTAGGACAAGGATTAACCGGAGTAGATTAAATTTGTTGATACAACGGTCCTTGGTATGAAGAGGTGACTTTAAAATAGGGGTGCTCAATGGAGCAGGTTAGTGGATCAAATGTGACAAAAAACTGAAAAGTTTATACAAAACCAAACCCGATCCGAATTAAAAACTTTATACATCAATTAAACACGAACATGACATGATTTTTATCAGGTTGACTCGAACCCGACCCGTTTGATATGAATTACCAAAAAATACATTCTCCAACGGTTCACCCGACAAATTATGTTACGTATCAAATCGAGATCAAGAGCTAAAGATAGAAGGAGAAGAAGAATCTAGAGGAAGATGGAGATTTTTCTCAAATCAATAGCTAATTCATTCATGTTCATCTCATCATCTAAGTATAATCAACATAAATGACTAGTTACAATTACAACCCCTCACATAAGCTATTATTACCACTAACCCCTCTATTATTTACTACCTAACAAATTAAACTTACACAAACCCTATCTTGTTTTGCTTCACCAAATTCGAATACGAGACTTTATCGTTGATTTCGTGCTCGACACACACACACACACACACACATATATATATATAGAGAGAGAAATAAGAGAGACACTTAAATGAGAACACCTCTTAACTTGAGTATAAAAAGTACAAATTTCACGAATCATAGAGGGAGTCAAACTGTTGAATTTTTTGTAATATAAATTGACCAAAATGCTTTTAATTTCAACTAATTTTAACATCTATTTAAAAAAATATGATTGGTGAAGTCGTTTGTTAGAATGCATATATGCACCCATAATGTGCGTTTGTGTACAAGTAATGTGAGTGCATATATGCATTTTAACAAACGACTACACAAATCATATATTTTTTAAATAGATGTTAAAATTAGTTGAATTATAAGCATTTTGGTCAATTTATATTATAATAAATATAACAGTTAAAGTGGTTCCTAAGTTGTTCTCAAGTTAAATCTGTTCTCAATAGAAGGTGTCTATATATATATATATATATATATATATATATATATATATATATATATATATATATATATATATATATATATATATATATATATATATATATATATATAGAGGCACACTCAAATGAGAACACCTCTTAACTTGAGTACAAAAAGTACAACTTTAACGAATCATATATGGAGTCAAACTGTTGAATTTTTTGTAATATAAATTGATCAAAATGCTTATAATTCAACTAATTTTAACATCTATTTAAAAAAAATATGATTCGTTATGTCGTTTGTTAGAATGCATATATGCACACACAATATGTGTTTGTGTACAAGTAATTTAGGTGCATATATGCATTTTAACAAACGACTTCACAAATCATATATTTTTAAATAGATGTTAAAATTAGGTTAATTATAAGCATTTTGATCAATTTATATTATAATAAATACAACAGTTAAAGCGGTTCCTAAGTTGTTCTCAAGTTAAAAGTGTTCTCATTTGAATGGATCCCTATATATATATATATATATATATATATATATATATATATATATAGATTAAGTTCATTTTTACGTTTTGAAATTAACTCAGATAGGTAGGTTGTAGCTTAAAAAAGACGAACCGTTTCATCTTTCCTTCGAATAACCGTTCCTGTAAGGTTGTTTCCAATAATGCAATAATGATTCCTCGAAGTTTTTAAGAGCGGACTTACGGAAAATCAGGATTACCACCCAAATTTATGCACAACCCGACATGTATTTCTAAACATTTAAACTGGTTCAACTCGAAACATCTCAATACTCTAAAAGTGTTTATAGTATCTCAATATTGATTATTGCATTGATCATGAATACCCCATTATATAGGGAAGAATACAATCCCTAATCAAACTACCTAGGGTAACTAACCAAGTATAATACCAATACAAATCTAAACAAACATATAACATATATATGTGAGACACTCCCCGTAGTTTGAACATGGGTTGGATATAGATGCAAACTATGCAAAAATTCTTGAAATAAATAATGGGGTAAACCTTTAGTGAAGATGTCAGCATAGTGCGATAAAGGCATATACAAGACCCAAATGTGATTAAGTGGAACGTTTTCTTGGAAAAATGTATATCATTTTTCACATGCTTGGTACGCTGATGTTGAATCGCATTGTGAGCTAAGGGGTTGTTTGGCAACCTCTGAATGAGTAAGTTTTAAACCAATAAGAGGACTGAACCATTAAGTGTTGAACCAGTAAGAGGTTTACAGTATTAAGAGCTAGTATATTTGCTTAACTATTCAAACGCAAATGTATGACCAATTCAGATAAGAGGTCTTAACAATTCAGTCTTAGTATGATGCTTACCAGTTAGAAACAAATGTCTTAACCATTCAGACATCTTATCACGACACATACAGTCTGAACCATTAGGTGTTGAACCATTCAGACATCTGAACCATTAAGAGGCTAAAACAAACAACTCCTAAGTAAACAACTTAAACATTATCATAATAAACAACATTTGCTAGAGAAAGTGGGACATGAAGCTCAAAAAGTAAATTCTGCAACCACGTAATTTCAGTGACCACATTCAGAAACCCCGATATTCCGCCTCCACACTCGAACGTGAAATTTTTGCCTGCGTTTGGATGACCAGGAAATTAGATTATCATCCAAAAAACACAATATCTTAATGTTGAACGACGAGAGGTGGTGGTCAAAGACGAGCAATTGTAACCATGATTAAGAAGTTGTAACCATGATTAAGAAGCTATAACCATGATTAATTGTGCCACAGAGGTACCGCATGACGCGTTTCATTATTGCAAAGTAGGAATCCCTAGGAGTGTGCATAAAAAAAATCTGTTGTTGATGGCACAAGTGATGTGCGGGTTAGGTGAACATGAGATATTGTAAGGCGTGATATAATGGACCATCTGGTAGAAGACTCCATTCGTAACACTCAACCAGTGGCGGATTCAGAAAAATTAACCAGAGGGTGCCAAAAACTACATTAAGAAATGCAAAAGATGATTTTCATTAAATAAAATATAACAAAATACAAATTACAGTTGTCCTCGACGCGATTTCATTTTTTGAAAACGATCCATTACAGCTTCATTTGTAACATTTTTAAGTGCCTCTTTTTCGACGCCACAAACTACACAAGCATTTAAAAAGTCTTCACCGATTCGATTCCGCAATTTCGTCTTTACATTCTTCACTGTTGAAAAACATCTCTCAACCGTTGTAGTTGCAACGGGCAACACCAATGTTAGCTTTAATAATCGATACACCAATGGGATATGAAATATGTTTTCTTGTTTCCACCATAACTCGAGCAAGATCAGCAATCCCATTTAAACTAGTAAACCTTTTATCTTTTCTCACACTATCAACATACAAGTCAAGTTGATGATCAAGAACAATTTTCTCCCCACTATCAAAATCACACGGATAAAACTCACACAATCTTAATAACTTTGATGCATCGAACTTAGAAAATGAATCTAAAGGATTGAAAGCCGTCATGTTTTGAAGCAATTCCGTGTTGATCTCACCAAAACGCTCACCAAACTCTTGAATTTGCATATCGACAACAGTGTTAAAACAATCAAACTTATAATAATGTTGATTCGTGATATCATATCTTTTTCTTTTGGACCTGTGACCTCTGTCATTGATATAGTTTTCAGTCATGTCCACCATTTGAAGATCACGTTTTCTACAAAATAGACATACTTTTTCCAAAAGCAAATCAAATCCACTTTCTCTAAACTCTTGCAACTTTACTTTAGTCGTTTCCACTAATAAAATAGCTTCTAATATATCTTGATCCTTTCTTTGAAGAGCTCGTGATAATACATCTGTAAGCCCTAAAATGTGTAACATCATATACAAATAGAAAACAAAATCAAATGAAGTCAAAAAATCTAGCATACTAATTGCTTGATTTTGGGATGAAGGGTTAGAGCACTCATCTTTAACATATTGAAGCACGCTAATAATGGAGGAGAACATATCTACCAAACGTACAAGTGTCTTGTAATGAGAATTCCATCTTGTATCTTCAGGTCGAATAAAAGAAAGTTCTTGGTTTAATCCACTTCATGTTTCAAGTATACCACTACCAATTTGTTTTTCTACCCTCATTTTCTCATTTTCTCGAAGAATGTCTGTTCGTTTACAAGAAGAACATACCACATTCATTAAAATGTTTATGTTGTCAAAGAAATTCACAACACCTAAATGTTTTCTTGCAACCGTCACCATTACCAATTGAAGCTGGTGAGCAAAACAATGTACATAATATGCCGATTTATTTTCTTCTAAGATCTTTGCTTTTAAACCGTTAAACTCACCACGCATATTGTTTGCTCCATCATATCCTTGGCCTCTTAGTTTTTTATAACTTAATCCATATTTAGCAAAAAAAATGTCAATGGCAGACTTGAGTGCCAAGGAAGATGTCTCCATCACATGAACAAGGCCAACAAATCTCTCCTTAACAAGTCCATACGCATCAACGTACCGCAAAACAATTGCCATTTGTTCTTTTTTTGACACGTCACTAGATTCATCAACTAAAATAGCAAACACATCATCACCAATGTCTTTGAAAATGGAACTTAAAACTTCTTCCTCAAAACAATTGGCAATATTCTTTTGAATGGTTAGAGACAAATACTGATTATTACCTGCAGCTTTTGATAACTCACGAAGTTGCTTATCATGAAGTAAAATTAAATCCATCATTTCCAAATAATTTCCTTTGCATATTGAATCTTTGCTCTCATCATAACCACGAAAGGGTAATACATTTTTCAAATGATGTCTACAATCATTGATGGCAGCATTCAGTCTAAGTCGATTTGCTCTCTTCACAAGATCATCTTCCTTATGAAGAGCGGTGGCAATAGATTGATTTTGATTTACTAGATCTTCACATCTTTTAATTGCTTTATTATGAGCACTACCAACATCACCAACATGTATATCATATCTATCCGATTTATTCCAACAGTTATACCCTTTGTTTGAAAATACATCACGCCCACCTTGGTTCCCTACATAATCTGCGAATAAGTAACAACACAAGCAAAATAGTCTATCAGCTTTCACACTATACTCTAACCAATTACCATATTTATCAAACCAAGTCGGGCAGAAACATCGCATTCTATTCCCTATCATTCTATTTGGAAAGTCATGACCTCGTGGTTGGCAAGGTCCATTAACCCAATACTTTCTACGTATCTCATCTTTTTGATCAGGATGATAATCTAGAATTCTTTTTCTATCGACGGAATCCCAAGGAAGATTATCTAAATCAACGAAAGTGGGTCCAGTAGATGATGTTTTTGGCTTGTAAAACATTTCCATAGCATCTAATAAACAAAAAAAATATAGAATCTAACATAAGAAATCAATGTAAACTAAGCAAACAAAAGTTAAACTACTAATAAAGTACATCGATTAATTCTAACACTTGAAAAACACATAATGTTATTTTAATATTTTAAAATTGAATTCCTGAATTCTAATAACAACCATTAACTAAACATTATTTAATCATATGGTTTCTTTCATTCTTGAATGCACTTTAAATTGTATTCCTTAAAACAAAAAAAATACAATCTAATGCTTTTAAACACACCCTAAAAAACACAAACAAAATCATAATATATGATAAAACCTTTATAGATAAAACACAATATACAAGTAGCAACTGAAACGAACCTGTAACTTTTTAGCTCTGATCAAAACCTTTCGATGATGAATTGATGATGCTTTCTCGTTCTTCCGTCGTTTGATATTGTAAATTGTCGATTACAATTCTAGGGATGAGATTTTGCCGTCGTTTGATATTAAGTTTTGAGCCATTGGGCCAATGGTGCCTCTAAATCTCTAATAATTATTTTTGGAGCCATCTAAAAAACACTCAAATATGTAACTAAATTTAAAGGCCCATTAGCCAAAGCTTCCATCCGCCCCTGCACTCAACTTAGAAAAGGTGTCAACAAGCATAGCAAACGGTTTGCAATGAGTCACTCCTGGCCGATTAATAATGCTTCGTGTGTAATTAGCTTGATACATGATGTGGTCTAAGTTATACACATTTATATATAAATATTCTTTTCACCCTTTTTAGTTAACTTTGGTCAAATTCTACTACTAATTGAGTTAAGTTTTTTAGGAAAGATTTACATTAAAAAGAAAATATTTCAGGATCGATCTTTGAAGCACAAATTAAGTTCTTTGAAGCTAGAAGTAAAAGAATCAAAAAGGTCAATAAAAAGATTCTCCAAATAAGGTCAATAAAAAGAAAAATCCAATTAAGATTCCTTGAGTTTAATTAAAAAACAAAACATGCCTCAATTAATTTGATGTTAACTCTACAAAAGTGTTTTAGATTTGTTTTCAAGACTATAATGTTTGGTATTTCCCTAAATGTTTTAATTCCTAGATGTTTATCTTTGGGATTGTTACCTATTTTCATGGGTTTTTAATTGCTTTTAAACTTCGGTGAATGAATAAACTCGGTTGCTTTTTGTTTGATGAAAAACTGAATGTGTAGTTTGCTATGTTATGTGTTGAGTTATGTGATCCAATTTAATTGGTATGCAATACTGAATCAACTTCGTATAATTTATACTAATAACAATTAAAGTTAAAAGGAAATATCAAAGTAAAAGTTCACCATTTGTATAAACAAGATATAAGACTAGGTCACGCGATGCGGCGGCCGGGTTTTTTATATGTGAGTTCGTCACTTGCGTTGATAAAAAAAGTTTCATGTCTCGCACGTTACGGTGTAAATACTTAGTGTGTCACATATTGAAACTTAAGGGTAGAAACGATAACTAACACCGGAGAGTCAAAGTAGAGTTGGGGGGTTAAAGTGTTAAACGTGTCAAAGTTGAGAAAAGTCATGAAAATGTAAAAGGAATAAAACGAAAAACACATGCTATTTGGAGACTCAAACTTGAGTCTCAAAGGCTACCTAGGCGTTAGGCCAGCACTTTACTAGTTGATCCAAACGACCATTTTGCTGTAAGATGCAAGATAATTGTTTTTAACTTAGCACAGACATTTTAAATTTCTCAAAAAAACGAAAACATAAGTTTTTGTTTGATTATATGTTCATAAACAGTTCGTTAGTTCGCTAATAACTTAACAAACGAACATTAATAAAGAATCTTCGAATCATTAATAGCCCTACCTAAACATACATTCATATAGCCATGCACAAACCGAGTTTTTTTTAGGAACTGGTTCTTGGTAGGAACCGGGTCCAGTTTTGATCAACAGAGTCAAGAACTGGGTAGGGTAGGGTAGGGTAGGGCCGGGTCTGGTTCCGGGTATGATCGGGTTTTTGACCGGTTTAACCGGTTTTTTTTCGGTTCGGGTAGGGTCGGGTCCGGGGTTTTGACCGGGTTGAGGTGGAACCGGTTCTGGCGGTTCTGGATACGATTCCACTTTCTTAGAGGAACCGGAACCTATGTGTACCCTACGGTTCAGGTACGACCGGTTTTGATTCGGGTACAGCGGGTCGGTACCGGAACTGGTTTTTTTGCACGACTACATTCATACAACATGAAACAACTCAAATTCAAATCCATTTAATTGAAATGTTGGATTAGAAGCCCAAGCTAAAAATCCAAGTCCACGTCGGCCCATCTCAAAAAAGTAACACGTCCGATAATCATTGGTCCGTTTGGGTTTTCAAGATAAGATAATATATAGTTATATACATTTAACGAATATCAAAAGCTCATTTTTTAAACTTTATTAAATTGAAATCCCAGTTTAAAATTATAACCACCCGCAAATATCTTGCAACAATCATAACAAACCATCTTGAATTTCTCTCCACGAAAACCTACAAATTGCCATTTTAATTATTTATTTATTTATAAAAATCATCTAATTGAATTGATATTTCACACATATCTAGGTTTTATTTTTTTATAAATAGAAGTTAGCTATTTGATTCATGCAATACGAGCGATGAGTATATTATTATGTTATTTTCGGGAGTTTATGTGGTCTATTGCATCACTTGAACACCTTGTTTGTTTATATACACAATTTCATGTATACAGATAATTTAGAAGGATTTATGGATTTGGTACATGAGTTCTTTGTATCTTCATCAGGTAAGTTAACGCCGATTCTTAGAATTGTAGATTATGATATGAATTTGGCTTTTTTACTACTATTCAACGTTTGTTGTTTTAATTATGATATGAGAAAACAATTGGTAACTGTCTTATTTTTTATTTTGGGAAATGATAAGTCGGTTTTTTACCCATGGTCTATGTTTCAATAATAGAATAGGGCTCCTTTGTAAAATTCCATGAAGATATTCAAGACAACATTATACCTTGGTAAAAAATCGACTTTATTATTATCTGAAAAAGAAAATAAAACTAGTTGTTATTTGTTTTCTTATCTCATGACTATAGAAGGAAAATGATAAATAATAATAGTTTAGGGAAAATGAAGATGTTCTATGATTGAGGAGCATATTACTTTTTTTTTTACAATTTAGGAATGTGTGTTTTTAAAGTTATTAAAGCATTTACTTCTTTTTATTATTTTTAGTGCCTATAAAATTAGCATCAACACGAAGGAGAACCATAAAATTGCAACTTTTAGGATTATAGACGATTGAACTATCTCTAGTGATTAGGAGATAAGTGTAAAAAATATAACTACTTCTTATATACAGATAAATCTTTATCTTCAATCACAAGTAGATATGATCAATTTAAAAAGTTCGAAACTGTTTTTGGTTTTATGTTTAGTATAAAAAAACTAAAATCTTTAGATGATGATAGTTTAAAAGAAAATTGTACTAATCTTGAGATATTATTAAAACATGATACTAGTTTGGAGATTAATGGTCTTAATTTATTTCAAGAACTAAAAACGTTATGAAATATTATACATTTAGAACGTGACACAATCAGTAATATACTTTCTTATACTAAAACTCTGAATTCATTTCCAAATGCATATAGTGCTTATATCATTTTGTTAACTATTCCCGTAACTGTTGCATCAGCAGAAATAAGTTTTTCTAAATTAAAGTTAGATAAAAATTTAACAAAGAAATACAATGTCACATAAAAGATTAAATGGGCTAGCCAATATGTCAATTGAGGAAAAATTCCTAAAAGAAATTAATTATGAAGAATTTATTAAAGATTTTACTTATAAGAAGGTAGAAAAGTAAAGATAATTTAATCATTTTATACAAATAAGAAAAATATAATCATTTGAAAAAAAAAAGTTTTTAACTCCGCCAACTATAAACAATTTAGTTTATTATGCCGGTCCCAAGCCCGGATAAAGGAGGAGGGTTTATAACATCATAACTTATATTATAAAAGAAAAGACCTCAAATTTTTATTTTCGTCTAAAACCCACAAAATGATTGAGCCGACACTGTCTAGTTTGAATCTTGATTGCAAGCTAGACTTATTGGCGATTACATTGCAATCTCGTAAAACGTAATATAACCCAAAGGTGCAAACTATGCGACTATGTATAAAAGACTATTTGTTCTCTAAACTGGTAATATGTTTGTTGACATAGAAAATCTTGATTGTTGATGATATATATTAGGTTTATAATTGAAAACCACTTGTTTTCAAAATTTTGATTTTTATTATTATTATTTTATTTAGTTTAGTTAAAAAGGTTTATTTGTAATTTTCCCATGATATAAAATCCCTATTTCTTTTCTATTAAAATCAAACCCATTCCGAATTTTTCTCAAATACAACTCTAAATCATATAAGCATATAATTTTTTATTCACCATATGCCCAATGTTTTAAAAACTGATTTTTTAATCATACCGGATTAAGCTTAGAAATGATTCAACCGGTTAAACCGGGTTATACCGGATGGTTTAACCGGAGTAACTATTTACCTTATAGTTCTTTAAAAATACAACATCTATTCAAAGAAAATAAAAAAATACATGATTCAATAATAAAAATAATTCAAAAGTTACCTCATAACAAAAAATAGTCCTAAAAAATTTTCAAAACTACTTGATTTCCTAACAAAGTTCTTTAAATAAAACGGTTCAACTAATTTATTTCATGTATAATACTTGCAAATACGATGTTCGAAGTAAAATAAGAAAAGTATTACTTCAATTGATAAACTTTTATGGGAAAAACTCATACATTAATCGAGTAAAAACTGAAACCAACAAATAAGATATTGGATGCCCAAATTAATCGATGGTTGGTCACTTACCAAAGAAACGAGGTGATTGGTGATCGACGAACTATGTTATTCTTGCAAATACTAGGTACTTTTTTTTATATAAAAATGGGATAAGTGAAAACTGGTTTAATGGTTCAACCGGAAAATTTTGGTGGTATGATATACAAGCCGGTTACCCAAAATACCGCCCTATATCGTACCGTTAAAATGTCCGCTCACCGGTTCAATCGGTTTACCGGCCGGTTTAAACCGGTTTTTAAAACATTGCATATGCCCATTATTTTATCTTAATGCTTACATGTTGATTGCTATTTATATGGTTTGAAGTATTCTTTTTTGTTGCAAGGTGATTACTTTGACTAGGACTGAGCAAACGGTTCGAACCGAACCGAATCGAACCAAACCGAGCCCGAATCGAGAACCATTTAGGTAGGTTTGTATGAACCGAGAACCGAACCGAAAGTAAACGGTTCGGTTCGGTTATTTCACGGTTCCGACGGTTCGGTTCAGTAATAATTAGGGGCCGAACCGAAAAAAAGAATATGACGAGTTTTTTGTAGTTTCAAAACAACAACAAATAGACTATTCCAAATTCCAACTTAAATCCATTAATCCAACTTGGTGCGTTTGAAATTTAATAAAAATATTAGAAACCTAAATTCAAAGTTTGTAATGGTTTATTGTGATCTGCCACTGTGAATTGGTTATTAATCAATCTTATGTTGTGTCTCTTTTGTCTAATGAGTTGATGATGATTATTGATGAATAAGATGATTAGTCCGGCTAATATATTCACGTAAATAAACAAACTAACATTCTAGGGTTCTATTATTTTTTTAAAAATCGGTTCATTCGGTTCTTTGGATGAAAATTCGGTTCCGAACCGAACCGAACCGAGAACCATTTACTCATAATTTCATGAACCGAGAACCGAACCAATTAGAAAGTAGTCGGTTCGGTTTCGGTTTACATGGTTCGGTTCCTCGGTTATTTTCGGTTCGAACCGCGAACTGCTCACCCCTAACTTTGACGATGATGACTAAGGCAGACAAGTTTTAATAATTTTGAATGTTTGAAAATTTGACAAATTACTTTTTTTATTGTTTTTTTCTTGTTGTTTAGAGGTGGATCCGGTTTTGATAATGTGTTAATGATATGGGTCAAAGAAGATAATATATACATCAAATATGATGAGTATGTATTGACTTATTAACTTTTCACCTTAGAGCGTATACTTTGCTAAACATCTTTTAACCTTCTTATAGCTTTTGTAAAAGTTAATAAGTTATAAGTTGCTCCAAATAAGCAATCTCAAACAACCAGGAAATACATACATGTAATTCGAAACATATATGTATCAATTAATATTCATAAAATGAATTTTGTATACGTCTGGCCGGTCATTAAAATTCAACTTTATAATAGTCATGAAAAATTGAAAAGTTTTCACGTGCCAACAAGAGACCAATAATTAAAAGTGGAAATGACATAGAAACATAACCAAGTTTCAATTTTATTCTAATTAGGTCACTCAAGCATATTTTGCTTGAATTGGATGACTAAACCTCTAATCGAACAATTGTTAGATTTTGTTCGTGTCAAGAAATGAATTAAGGATAGAATGTGGGGGTAGGAATATTTAATATATGTAATTATATTAAAAAATTTAAAAATTATAATAAAAAAAACTTACAATTCACATTACGACCTCACATTAGCATCAAAAAATGTAAAAAATAATTCCTAACTAAAACGTAAAGAAAAACATGTGAAAACAACATATTAAAACCTCTAATTTGAGTAAAATATGAAGGTGGGTGACCTCATTGAAACAAATTTTAAACTTAAGTGACTTAATTAGAACAAAACTGAAACTTGGTTATGTTTTTATAAAGTTACCCATAATTAATAGTGGTTTCAACTATATATACTAAAAACAAACATCCAACAAAATTGGGCAAAAATACTTAATGTTTTCCAATAGATTTTTTCAATAAGAAAATACACAACATACATACGTATCATAAGCATATACATGCACAACATACGTATACGTATCATAAATCAATAGTACAAGATTACGTAATACACTTATGCAATTAGGATGAAATCTGATTGATTTGATTAAGCTACTGAACTATAAGATTACATACATAGTAATTACCAGAACCATAAACAATTACATTGTTTGCGATTAGATTAATGTCAAAGAGTACACATATGTTAACCCTAGCTAATCCTGCATGTTAACTCAACAGAGGAAAACAAGTCTTTAATTTGCCCAGCATGGGCTCTAAAATCAACAATTACTATAATAATTGATCTCGCCAAAAAAAAACGGTATCATCTGAATGCTAATATTAATGGATTTGATGATAACTGCCATTTATAACAACGTATTAAGTTTCCCATATTGCCCTTTTCTTTATTAAATGAGTCTTGAATTTTATCACCTCTTTTTTGGTTTTTATTTAAAACTAAATGTGTGCATATTTGAATATATAACGTGGGTGCATATATGCACTTCAACAAAACACTTTATAAATCAAAATAATAAATAAATCTTAAAATTAGTAAGTTTACAAGTATTTTTTGTCAATTTAAACAAAAAAAATACAACAGTTAAACCGTTCTCACTTTGTTTTTTTTTTTTTTCAAAAAATGAGTTCTCAAATGAAGGTGTCCATATACATATATCTATAAAATAAAAGAAACCAAAGTTTGCCAAGTGTTAATCTCTTATTAACCATCTCCTTTAATATGTACATGTGTCACTCTCAGGAAGACTCAATTCCACTTGACAGTATCTCAATTGATTAACATCTCTCCTTTTAAAATAAACGGTGTTTGAAATTTGAAATTCGTGAGAAATTGTTATTAAACTCTAAAATGTTTAAATCCCTCTCTCTCTTTCTCTCTCCCAAATGTGTTTACCTAACGTGAGGTTTTTGGTGACGGAGTATAAACGATGCGGTTTCTCTTCATTTTCATTTTGAAATTCACATAATAATAATAGATTAAACCTTCCTTAAATTAAAAAAAAATAGATATAGGTACATATATAATTATAATTTTTGACACAGGAAGATAATCAATAGGTTTTATTTTTTATTTTTTTATGTTGAATTTAAAAACTCAAATTAAATCTTTGTAATATTGCCTTCTTTTTTAGTTTTTTTTAGTCAGTAGTCTTTAATTTTTATGGCTTTTGTGTTAATAGTTCTTGCAAAGATAAGATAATCTGATAACCTTGATGAGAAAGAAAGAATGACACTTGGAAAGAAGTTGAATTTGGAAAACAAGCACGTCAAATTATATCTAAATGAGGTGGCTGGTTAATTGTCATATAACAAGACAATGTCAATAGATCTTGAATGGCATTTTACACCGTTTAATCAACATTTAAGCACAACCTCACTAGCACTGCTTTAGTGTCGGTTGATTATGTTGCGTCAGTCAACATTCTAATTTCATGAGCTGCGTTTAATATTCTGTTGTTTCACAACAATTATACTACTTTAGCAACAACTTATTTGCAAATGTCACATGTCATCAAAACAGATCCAAAAAACATCTTGTATCTATAACATCAAGATGGAAAAAGGTTATATATAACCCGAAGGTGTAAATTCTAGGATTATAGGCGGAATATAATCCAAAGGTTCAAATTTAGGATTATGGGTTTTATATATGATGTTTATCTAATATTACTAGTTTAGTGTTCGCGCTACGCTTCGGAACACAATATTCAAGTGATGCTTTTAAGAATATTCATGAATGTTCCAATCAGTTTTGAAAAAAAGCCGTGGTAAACCGGAACGCATGATATATTTTTAAAAATTAGATATTTAGTATAGCAACTCAAATTAAAGAGAATAAAGTGCTCAGTTTTATGGTGTAGTTTTTTTAAAAAAAATCGTATAAAAATGTTATGCATATTTATAAAACACTGAGATCCTTAATTGTATGTTATTATTAACTTTATCCATAAATTTATTTTTAAACCCTGTAAAATATAAATCGACTCATGTACACCCTTTGAAGTAGAAAGTTAAAAATATAAATATTCTTTAATTTTTCAGAATTTTCCAAAATATTAAGGGACCAAAAATGTAATTAGTTTTATTATAATATATTTTATATAAATATTTTAAATAAAAAAATCATTATTATGAGATAAACTCTCAGATGATGACAAATAAGCTCATAAGCTTTTTTTGTTTTGCTATATTACATAACGATTAGTTATTAGTTAGTATTAGATTATCTTTTAATATTTACTTGAAATTCAATTTGCATGTTTATATTATTTAGTTTCTTATTTGAATTATGACTCGCACTTATAAATGAGGATCTGTGGTATATTGTTTATATAGTTTTTGATTAACTTTAATTATAAGAACATTGTTCTTGAAACCTATGGTTTAATTTATAATCTTTAATTGATCATTCGTTATATATTGAACTATTTGATTGCATAGGAAACTGTATTAAAATCTTATAAACATTCTTTACCGGCCATTTAATATATACAATTGATTTTATAGTGAGGGATATGTAAAAAAAAACAAGTTAAGATATCATATATAGTTTTGTGGTTGGAAACTAAACATGTCCCATCCTCCATATCCTTTATTTGGTAAAGGAAATATATCCTTTTCATCTTCACAAATTCAGATCTGGACAAATCACCTATATATATATTTGCAGGAGTAATTAAGGTGCTGACATGGAAGCTTATTTAAATTTCAGCGCCTAGTCTAAATGTTGATGGTTCGTTGCATATTTGTATTCATATCTTTTATTAAGAGTTGGTTAAGTTTTATTATATATAACGTGCACCTTGTTTTATTTAAAGAATATGTGCTTAGACTTTTGGTAAATGTCGATGTTTAACAACTATTTTGCGTATGTATATCATGTACGTACTTGCTAATAATGGATATTTGTAGATCCTGCTGATCAGTGAAGAGGTAGCTTGAGATCCAGCCATTTCCTAGTTTCAATTCGGTTAACGAAACGAAAGCTTGAAACACAGACAAGGTTTGAATCTTGCATACAAGCTATCCTATCCTATCCTATTCAATAAACTTAAAATTCTGTCCAACCTGTATATTTTTTTAAAAAGTTATGTGTTTTAGTAGTTTATTAGAAGTAGTATGTTTTGGGAAAAAAAAGTGGGAACCATGTGTGTTATAGGAAAAAAAAAAAGGAAATAGTATATATCCGCTCCTAGAAAGAGCAGATTCTTCACTTTTTAAATCATCTCAATCATTGGTGTAAGAGATGAAAGAAAATCCGCTCTTGCTACATTAAAGAGGCTGGAATTCCAGTTGAATGAGGTTTTTAATTCGCCGGAGTTAATGGGATGTTAAATGTGATGGGTGAGAAGGATAACAATGTTTGTGAAGAATTTGCTCTTACTAAGAGCATATTCTCTTTCTAACTCTTACACAAAACACAGACATGTCATAACCAATGATTGGGAATGTACACGCGTTCCATTGGTAAGGACGTAAGGTGAAGGAGAAATGTGTTATCTAGAGAATTAAGGGGAGAGGGATGGGATGACAAGTAGGAGTTTTTAGCATGACAAATTGATACGTGTCGAGTCCACCAAATAAATATAAGTGAACCTAGTAGTATGATGAAAGCAAGGTTTGTCCTCAGGGATACGTGTTAACAATTTTATACCAAAACGATTTAGTGTAAGTATGATTGTAGCAAAAAGGGGGGGGGGGGGTTTGATTAAAACTAAATATTAAACAAAAGCAAAGTAAATTAAACTAGACTTTGTAAATATAATTGTGAAATAAAATAGCTTTAAGAAAATTCAAATTTTATAAAATAGTTTCAACACAAGGGTTATTTCTAGGTTCGATTCGGTATACGATCATCAACGATTGAAGTGCAATGATCTATTTATCAAATGACTTGTACCAATACTAGACGTCACGCCGTTCGAACGTCCCCTTCATCTTATGTCTAACCAAACGCCGTTCGTTGATTAGAGCCAACTCGCTACCCTAAGCTCACGCCGTTCGGATCTTAACGTGCGAGTTGCAATGATGAAAGTACCAATTATAATTAAACATTCACGCCGTTCGGAATGTTCAATCACATTAAATAATCTCTATAACTAAAATGAACTCATAGACAAACACAAATAGTTACTTGTTCCTTTGATCAAATATTAAAACTTTGTTAAGGTTTTAAAAACTTGATGAACTTTATTAGAATAATTAAAGAGGTGATCAAATTCATTAACATTCTAATTTGACACCGGATTGAAACCCGGTTTTGAAGATCAAGAAATTACTTAAACATAGTCATTCAATAAGCAAATCAACAATAGTCTCACATACGAGTATGAATCAAACCATAGAAAATAATACCCAAGTGTCAAAACTAATTGGTCTCTAGCCTAACATGACTAGATCAAACAATACAAACAAATAAAACATGAAATAAAAAAAACTTACTAATCAATCAAAAAGAGAAATTGATTTTCGCAACAAAATTCAATCAAAGCCTCTAAATTTACTTTGATATCTTCCTTTTTGTTGCTGCTGCTGCTGCTGCGTCCCCTTTTTCAATTCTTTTTTTGACTTTTTCCAAATAAAACGTCCAAGCCCACGATCTCCCATTTTTTCTTTTGCCCCCTTCATCTTTAGTTCATTATACTTCTTTTAATTTCAAAAATGACAACTTCATTGATCACCTTCACCTTTTCAAATCTTCAAAATCATCCCCTTGTCTTTAACATTCTCCTAAAAAGGTTTCCCAACTATACCGTTCATCTCTCTCGACCGCTTCACACCTACAAATCAAACAAAAACAAACCAAAGTAGATTCCATCCCAACAAAATTTATATTTACAAAATATTATGAATTGAACGGGTCAAATGCATGAAATGTGAGCAAAACAAACGCTAAAGGCATTATAAATAACGCCTAAAAATGCACCTAACACAAATGGGATATGTGTTCCCTTAGGTAAGGACCTAAGATGGTTTATCTAGAGAATTAAGGTGAGAGAGATGGGATAACAGGAACAAAAGGGAAGAAGACATTGTCTTTTATTTATGGATAAATTTTGGTTTTGGGCTCTCAGGTTTGGTCTGTTTAGCCATTTCAATCTAAAAAAGAATCTTTTAACGTATAAGGTGAGTTTCCTCTGGGTTAGTGACCATCAGTGATACAAATAGCTGTTAAAATCCTTTATATGTCATACAACTGATACAAGTTTATTTTGTTTTTACAACGGCGGTTGGTGCAACGGCCACTCTGAAATTTTTGAAATTTTATCTTTAGTTAAAAATTACTTAAAAAAGCCGAGCTAGGGTTATACTTTTTTTTGTTTTAAATCTATATACACTATAAATACTTCTTCCATCCCATATTAGTTGTCATAGTATCCAAAACACAAAGTTTAAAAAATTATTAGATAATTAAACTTCTCTATATATAAAATGACAATATTGCCATTAACTTAAAATTAATGAGATAACCAAAAATAGAAATTGACATTTAAATTTAGATTTAAATTTAGATAACCAAAAATAGAAAGATGGACATTTAAAATGAGATGGAGGGTGTAATTTATTAACAGTTCAAAAAAATACTTTTATTAGATAAGAACAGTTGATTCATTTGTTTGAATTTCGAACTTAAATAACTATTGCAGTGAATTAGCTCGTTTTTGGAATTTCACCTCAATTGGTACATTATTCTCATCATGGAAAGACTTGAACACTTAAAAATTCCACTAGAAAAAATAAAGTCAGCAACCAACTACTTTGGTGAGGAAAATTTCATTGCAAAAGGTGGATTTGGAAAGGTCTATTTAGGCAAACTCAGTGACTCCGGGCACGAAAATACTGTTGCTGTGAAGAGGTTAGATCGCACTCACGGACAAGGGGACCGTGAGTTTTTAATGGAAATTCAAATGCTCTCGTGTTATAGGCACAAAAACCTCGTCTCTTTACTTGGTTTTTGTCAAGAGAATGAAGAAAATATCTTGGTTTATGAGCACGCAAAATACGGAAGCCTAGACAAATATCTAAGTGATAATAATCTCTCATGGGCGCAACGCTTGAAAATAAGTCTTGGTGCGGCTCGTGGTCTCAGTTACCTTCATAATGATGTTGGACCTAAACATAGGGTCTTGCATCGGGACATAAAAAGTTCAAACATTCTTCTAGATGAAAATTGGGAAGCAAAAATATCTGACTTCGGATTGTCAAAAATAGGACCTTCTGGTATTGAGTTTACAGGTCTTGTGACAAATGTTTGCGGTACTTTTGGCTATGTTGATCCTCAATATATAAAAACGGGCATTCTAACCAAGGAATCTGATGTGTATTCATTTGGGGTTGTGCTATTCGAAATACTGTGTGGTAGGTTTGCATTTATTAATGCATATCATGATGAACGGTGTTTTCTTGCTTCACTCGCCCAAAGATCTTGTACACAAAACAAATTACATGAAATAATCCTTCCTGGTATCAAGAATGAAATAAAGCCAGGCTCATTAAACGTCTTCTCTATGGTTGCATATGAATGTTTGTTAGAAAACCGTATTGAACGCCCAACAATGACTTGGATCATGGAGAAACTTGAAAGAGCATTGGAGCTTCAAGTAAGTTTCAAGTGAAAAACTAACACTAACGTACACAAAACTTAAAATCTATTTCTATTGATTACATCCATCCAATGATTTATATTTTACCTTTTTGTTCAAGATTAATAACCCACTAGCAGGAGTCATTCGGGTAGGAACTTGTGGAAAACAAATCAAAGGTCTTGATCATACCTGGTCTTTTGGACTTGAGCAAGGTTATATGCTTAAAAAACTTACCATTACTCATGGTGATATTGGGATATGCTCTCTCATGTTCACCACGGCTGAACTTAGCGGCGTTTTACACACTTCTACTAAAGTTGGAGATTCAAGCAACGGGCACACCGTTTCTGAGGTGAGCAAGTATAGTATATCTAAATGTACTCTACTAATCTGTGCATATCATAAATATATACTACATACACTTAAGTAATTTTTGAAACATGATCTTCATGTTTTCATATATATTCAGATCACATATGATTCGGATGAGGAAATAGTTGCTATTATTGGGAGCATTCGTACAGTAATTTCTTCACTGTCGCTTCAAACGAACAAGCGGACCCATGGACCTTTTGGTCGAGTATCTGATTCTGTGTTCTCCATACCCTGGGATAAAGGGTCATTGGTCGGATTTTACGGCATTGCTGACCATTATATTGATGGGATTGGTGTCTTTGTAAAAGCTCATGAGGAGATCATGAGGGTTGGCACATGGGGAAAAAGTGAGCCAGGAGGTCCACAAAATAAATGGTCTTTTCAACTTGAGAAAAACCATCATTTGAACAAGATAACAATTGATCATGGAGACCTAATATACTCTCTAATGTTCACCACAAATCATAAATTAGAGTTAACACACACTTCTCAAAAGTATGGTGGTTGGAATGGTGGAGATGTAGTTTCAGAGGTACAAATATATATATATAAACTTCTTTCTTTTTAGACAATATATCATAAAGTTTCAAAAGGGGGTTGCGGCGCAACTTGTTGATCATTTACCTGTCACCTTATTGTAAATTCCTCGGGGAAGAAAGCTGTAGATGTATTTTGTTTTACTTATTTATAAAGTTTCTTTAGTTGTAATGTGAAATCTTCTAATCTTCAATCATTGCATAGGTAACATTTGACTGGAACGAAGAAATAATAGCCATTAGCGGAACAGTTGCATCATCAAGGGGAACATATGCTGGTTACACGATAATTTCATCAATATCATTCGTGACGAATAAACGAACCCATGGACCGTTTGGTAGTGTAAGAGGGACGCATTTTACTGCACAATGGGATGATGGTTCATTTGCTGGTTTTTACGGCCTTTGCGGATATTTTATTGATAGTATTGGAGTCTATTTAAAAGAAAAATAAAAATTTCTAGTTCATTTGAGTTTTTCTTTATTGCTGTTTGTTTAAAGGTTATTAGATTTTAATAATTTGAAGTTTTGTATATCGGCCGATATTAATCCCAACTTAAAAACTTTCTGTTAAAGTTAAATTAACGCCGTTAACTTTTTTGAATTTTTGACTGATGTCTAAGGCTTTTGATCGGAAGGTCGATACTAGTCTATTGATTTAAAACTTACCTTGAGCCGATACTTCAATTACCTCTACCACAAGTTAAAAAACACTTACATGCATTTACATAGCTCTATCACTAAATGAAAATATAGCATTTGTAGTTGCACATTTAGATAACTGTAGTAAATTTAAATTACAACCAAGTTCATGTCGGCAGAGCATTGAAGAAGCTTTATTTAAGTATTGAACATACATGGAAACACCTGGTTTCGTCTTCGATTAGACTCAACCAAGATTAGACTTTTTCCGAAAAGAGTTCATATTCATTTGTGGATTTGTCTTGGCTTGACACATCCTTGAGATGAAACTCATATCAAATGTCGGTGTCGCATGCCACCGTCGCCACACCTTTCCAACCCCTTCTGGCCATTGCGTTGCAGCAGCCGGGCCAGAAAAGTTGCAGCAAATTGTTGTGTCGCAGCAACTGGAAAGCTGCATCAAACTTAATTTTATGTTAGTATGGTGCTAAGTCATTGCTCTAGTTACCATTGCGTATTACAAAAGGTTTTTCACGCCATTTGCTAATATGCTTCTAAGTCATCATAATTTAGTATTACAAAACCATTCCCTTTCATGGCATTTCACTGCAACTTACTTTAGATGGCTATTCAAAACAACGGCAAGCAAATAACCTAAATCCAAACTGCATGACTCACAAAATAACAACGCCAAAACTGAAAATCGAAGACGAACCAACGAAGCAGACCAAACCACCATTGATGACAAGAAAAAGTCGCCAGAAAAACAAAATCTTAGAGACAACACAATCAGATCACAACAACAAATAAACCTACAAAGAATCAAGAAATTGCAAACAACAAAAACCAATTAAGAAACAAAATCGCCAACCATGAAACACTCACACATACCTCCGGCAAGAAGATGAAAACAATATACGACCTTACAAAAGGGTCATGCAACACATTTTTTTAACAACAATATATTATTAACACTAATCTCAATCTTAGCAAGATGCTAAGACCAAACAAAACAAACAAGCCTAATCAATCCTTACAACCATGAACTATTACACCAATTGTGCCACATGATATCGACTCTTTTTGTATGATATTTACCCAAGGAAAAACTTTTACCGTGATCTTCTCCACTATACCATCCACCGACAGGGGAACCGCGTTAAATATCAAATCATTCCTTGCAAGCCACACGTACAACACCAAAGCAATAATAATCATCGCCGCCACTTCTCTATCCTTTTGTGTGCCATTTAT
Organism: Tagetes erecta; assembly: GCA_030867185.1. NCBI lineage: Eukaryota > Viridiplantae > Streptophyta > Magnoliopsida > Asterales > Asteraceae > Tagetes > Tagetes erecta. The sequence continues at coordinate 13,348,704 of CM061490.1, forward strand.
AGAACTTGCCCAATCTATCCATTCTCTATTAGTCTCCCCCTACACCCTACCACCCACACCAAGTACAAATTTTGCTCCAAACCATACTAGCAGAAAGAAATTTGTACAACAAGTGATCAACTGATTCAATTTTACTAAAACACATGGAGCATTCCTCATTACTCCGCGACCCACAAGCGCCTACTTACATGGGATCTTGTTCATGCTAACTTTCCAAATGAAACATCTAATTTTAAGTGGCACCAAGCTTAACCATTGAACCGGGTTCAAATCAATCGGGGCCCGACTTGATTTGATTAGTTATATTAAGGTTTTTACCGGAAAAACAGAATTTTAGTTGTCATCTACCCACCTCCAAGAGTCCGTCGTATTCGACGGTGAGCAGCCTGAAACTGTTGTTGCAACTCAACACCTTGGGCAAGGGTGTGTTTCCAATTCCAAGCCCAACCAACTCCATTTACACCATCAATATATTTTTCACTCATTCTTGTCCAGCTTTTACAACTCAAGAAGTAGCTCCTTTAATGGCCCATCACCTAGCCACCAATCCCTCCAGAATAATAACTACCTGAACTGATATTTGCCTTCATAAATTTATTTAGGTCCAAGTTTTCTCTTCTCAACTCAGTCTCTACTCCCACTATTTGTTTCCAAGGGCAATAATATGACATATTGTAGGGATATTGGGCCGGTTTCCTTGGTTGATAATGAATAGATTTTACCACTCTCACCCAAAGCACCTCCGGGTTCGTTTTAAGACCTCATTTCCATTTTCTTAAAAGAGCCAATTAAGATCTCTTATGCTTCCAACCCCAAGCCCGCTCGCCTTCCTCAGTGCTAATACATAGTCCCATCTAACCCCAAGGAATCGATTTTATATCCAACGCACCACCCTACAAGAAACATCTCCTAATACTTTCAAGCTTATGAATAACTAAACTAGGAATTTTAAATAGCGACATGAAGTAAATCAGAAGGCTTCCTAACACGCTTTTGACCAAGGTTAGTCTACCCCCGAACGAGAGAATTAGCTTTCTAAATCAATGATTTCCTTTTAAATTTTTCAGTTAACGAGTCCCAACTCGCCACTCTATTCATGTTGCCCCCGATCGGAATCCCGAAGTGCAAAAACAGAGTATTTCCTCTTTTGCATTGAAGAATATTCACACCCATTTTTTCATCCGCACTTGAAACCCCAATTCCAAACAAACTACTTTTGTGAAAATTTAATTTAAGCCTTAAAGCCAATTGAATGCATTTTGGAACCCTAGATAGGTTCCTAGCATTAGCCATTGATCACTTTTCAATGAACAAGGCGTCACCGCGTATAGACAATGAGACAATACCGGGCCACCATTCGGCAACTGTATACCTTTAAACAATTCGTTCTCACAAGTCGATCAAACCTAGACACTCAACGCATCCATAACCAAATTGAACAAAAAAGGAGATAACGGGTCGCCCTGTCTCAAGCCTCAAGTGGCCACAAACTCACCCTTTGGGGACATATTAACCAAAATAGACGCTCTAGCTGATGAAACACAACTCCTAATCCAATTGCGCCATAGCTTCGAGAAGCCCATCTGCTCCATAACACCATCTAAAAAATTCCAACTAACCATATCGTATGTTTTTTCAAAATCAACTGTGAGCATTAAGACCTTATCTTTTCTCTTTTTGCCCGAAAATACACCTCATTTACCACAAGAGATCCTTCTAAGATGTAACGCCCTGCTAAAAAAGCATATTGTTCCTTGCCGACCACCAAAGGGATAAGCTTTTGAAGGCGTTCTGTTAAAGTCTTCGAGAAAATATTCTATAAAGAACCAATAAAACTAATAGGTCTATAATCCGAGATGTCGGTTGGATAAACCACCTTGGGAATTAATGCAATGAACTACGCATTACATCCTGTGCTTATATTCCCCCCTCCCCTCATAATAGTACCCGAAAACATCCAACAAATCCGAAGCCATTAAATCCCCAAAACATTTAACGAAATTTAAATTGAATCCGTCCGGATTCGGGGACTATTCACCGCCACACCTGCAAACCACAGCCTTTATTTCATTTAAAGATAATTCATATTAACTCATTAGCCAAATGAGATGGAATGTGATTAAAACCATGTTTATAAAACCTGGCCGGTCCGAAATGGACTCGTAAAAATGATCCCGAAAATGCTTGAAGAACTCCAGTTTAACTAGATTTGGATCCGACATCTAAACCCCGTTGATCGCAATCCCATGCACTCGCGAACTACTAGTGTTAGTTCTAATTGACCTGTGGAAAAAAGAAGAGTTCACGTCCTCGTTTTTTAGATAACTTACTCGAGCCTTTTGTTTCAAATCCCCGACATTTGCCTCTTCTAACACTTGTAAATCTTTGTACCAATTTAATCTATCTAATCCTTAATAACCTCTTTCACTGCTTTAAGTCTTAACATCAATCTTCTATCCGGCGGACCCGAGACTTCAGCTTCCCTATAAGCTTTGTTTACCATCTCTACAAACCCCAGTTTATCAAGCCATGAGTCAAAGTATTGAGCGGGATGGTTCCATAATCCAACGCCATACCTTTTAGGACAGAGGTCTATGATCCAAATGTCTCCGAAGCATCGCATTGAACGAAACTTCGTGCCAGTAAAATGTGCTTACATACTTTTTTTTTCAGAGTTCAAAAATCTAATATGAAGCAGACTAATGTTAATTTATATGATGTGTCAGACATTCTTTAAATTTATACTTGTAGTTGTCTTTAACTATATGACGTTATATATATAACACATATGTTTATTGTAAATTTATGGCAACAAACCAACCATTCACTACTACAAAACTAAGCTTTTGCTACTGTAATTTCGGTGACAAAACGGTGGCAAATAGGTATTTGCCACTGATTTGCCACCGAAACCATAGTAGCAATAGCCTTCGTAGCAGTTGGTCAATTGCCACCGTTTTGCCACCGCGTGTGATTTTGCTACTGAAATTTGTGACCGCATACTAGTAGCAATATTTGCCACCGGCTTGCCACCAAAAATTTTGCCACCAGTTTGCCACTGGGTTGCTACCGTTACTTTGCCACCAAGTTGCCACCATTTTACCACTATAAAATTGACACCGATTTGCCACCGTAGTTTTGCCTCCAAATAGCCACCGTCCAGTACTTAGAATTGCAACCATTTTGCCACCGTTTTTTATAAGAATATATTACATGCTGTTTTATTTAGTTTTAATAGATTATGCTGGAAATATATTTTTAACTAAGACTTAATTAAACATAGTATCAACCAAATTCCCATAAACTAAACAACATATATATATGTTAACATACTAATAATATCCAAATATCCAAATATCCAAACATTTAGGCTCGATATTTAACTTGTGAGAGTTGTTTAGTCAAACATTCCAGTATTGCACACTTCCGTTTTCATCATTCGTTCTTAGCATATTTTCTTTCTCGGTCTTCCGTTCTTTCTCGATCTTTTTCTTCTCTCTTCCTCACTTTCGCAATCTTTCTCGAGCTTTTCCTTTTCTTTTTCTGCATTGTTACTTCGCCGCCTTTTCCATTTTCCACAAGTTCATTTCTCAACTGCACATAAAGATAGCAAAATAATTTGATATGAAGAAGAAAATGAAATAAATCATGAAATACTATAAAATATAAATTGAGACTTTTATCCAAAATAATATACACTAAAACAGAGATGACTATGAGGCATATGTTTCCTATTTTCTCTACAAAAATGTATCTTAAAAAAAGGGCATGATCAAAATATGAAGCTATTTGCTTAGTGTGCCAATCAACATAGGAAGTCATAAAGGAACTACTGTAACAAATAGAAATCCCTTTTAAGGATACTGGTATACTCTGTAGAAAGTTATACCATTTAGCAAGGAGACATTGCATGCAACCATCTCTAACAGTTTATCAGGTCATTTTGTAACTTTGCTGTAACCCGAGCCAATAACCTGTAGTGCACCTTAGCCCATGTACCCTGGTGCATCCATGTGTGGCTCGAGTCTATGACTGTAGTGTGCCTTTGCCTTAGGGCAACCTGTTGTGACTCGAACCTATAACATGTCGTGCAGACAGATTTCATGATTGTTATTGTTTGTGGTTTAAGAGTATATCATTGGCATTTTGGGTCATTGTGCGAAACGACCACATAACTCTTTATCAACCTAAACAAGTAAAACCAAAAGCTATATGCACGTTTAATCTTAACAATTAAAAACATAAACTATTATTCTCTACAAAACTTGCAGATGCTGTGACAGCCTATAAACCATCAACTAAAAAATGTGCAGTAGCCACATAACTTTTTATCAACCTGGGTCATAATAAAACAACCATAATCAAAATTAAAAACAAAGGATGCTTATGAAGATACTAATTTAATCATCAAGAGAAATAAACTTGCAGTTCTGATGTGAAAAACAAGTATATTACAACTCTGTAACAGACATATAACTCTTTATCAACCTGCAGTTTTGATGTGAAAACAAGTATATTACAAAACAAAAATAGAATTCTATATATTTAATCATCAAGAGAAAAAAAGGTCACAATCTTTATGTATATCATGTAGTTTATAAAAGAAAGGTCATCAATAGCATATTACAATCCCCATATAAGCATTCAACACACAAAGTCAAAATTCATGAAAGAAAAGTTTAGCACCTCACAAACAATAGTCTTCTTTCTTGTGGAATTTAGTTGAAAGAACTACAGCAAACCATTTAAGTAGGTACTGTTATTAGAACTTTAGGACCATGGAAACCAATACAATGAAAGCTATCATGATCTTCTTTTGTGGAAATAGTCAAGTTGCGTTCATTTGTTTTGTACATGACTCCTACTTATTACCAAAGTTCATCCAGCTCTTATAACAGCTAAAAATTTTAATAATATTAAGAATCCATTTTCCGTACGCAAGCAGCAACAGCAGAAAAACAAAATTGATATTCTATAATGATTAACAAACTACAATACAATGGTGCACCTGATACAATTTAAACCAAGCTAGCAAACACCCTGAATACAATTTAAAACCAAGCTAGAAAATGTGCATCTATAATAACCAACAATCCATATTAAAACCCCAAACTAAAACAATCTTATATAAAGATTAACAATCTACAATACAAATTAAACCCCACATCAAAACAATTTGACAAAAGTACAACAGCCAACAAGTAAAAGGCAATGCTAACACCCTGAGCAATTCATAAAATGGATACATAATACAAATCTTAATTTTATGAAACACATACCCAAATAGCAGCGGTGAACCTGATCCACTACAATGCAACTAACAAACCTGAAATGAAATTAGTCAGTAAATATGGAATGATATATTCAATTTTATACTTTAGATGGAGATATAACTAATCAAAATAACTTTGACATCAAAACCTTTGAACATAACAGTTCTTCAATGCAGCTTAAACACAAGTTAATGTTTCTTGTTCTATATATCATTTTTCACTCTGTAGTAAATCAACTCAATGAAACAAACAAAAATGTAAGTGAATTCACTATAATCTAAGCATTCACCTAATCAAAATTTTCACATACGTAATCGTAGAGAAAACCAAAAATTCTTATAAATAACCAAAATCTACAATAGCAAATTGCATAAGCATATTTCAAATGGACTGGAAAACTTCATAAACAAAACATAATTGACTAATCAAGCACAAATTATCAATTGTTTATAGAATTGAGTGAAACAATAATTTGCAGGAGTAAAACAGAGAGAAATGTGTACCTGAATCGATTTAACGGTTTGACGTGACGACAGTGTGGTGGTGATGGTGCAGCGTACAATGCCGGAGAAGATGAAGCGGTCGTAGCACCTTTTACGGTTTGAGGAGATGAAGGGAGAAATCCGTCGGAGAAGAAGAACTGGACTTTGCGTGCAACAACGACGGGGTGGCGGAGATGGACAGTGGTGGTGCGGCGCTGCTGCGTTCAACGGCGGATGAGAAGAAGTGGCCGGAGGAGAAGACCACAGTGTGTTGGTCTCGATGAAGTGAGAATGTGGATTGTGAAAGAGAAGTGATAATGCGGTTGTTTTAAACCCTTATTTCAACCTAATCCTTTTTTTTATTTGCCACCGGTTTAACGGTGGCAATTTATAACGGTAGCTAAACGGTGGCAAATTTTGTGACAGTTTTGTCACCGCAATTATTAGTTCCTTTTAAATATCTTTTACTATATTACTTTGCTACTGTTTTGCGACCAAATAAAATCAGTGGCAAGTTTTACAACCGGTTTGCCTCCATGATTTATCAGTGGCAAAATTTCCTACCGTGTTGCCACCAATCGAAATTTGGTCGTAAATTTTGTAACCATTCATATACGGTGACAAAGTTGTGGTTATATCTGCAACCGATTATTTCGGTGGCAAATGTCGGTAGCAAATGCCCAGTTTTGTAGTAGTGATTGTATTTTCAGTGACCAACGTTGCTCCAGCTCCAGCGAATGAGGTGATAGTCAAAGAGGAGAAACTCGTCGATGTCCAACAACAAAATAATGTAAAAGGTAAAGGCAAAGAAAAACCAGAAATCCCCGAGCTTCCTTTGGATAATACATAGTGGTGGGACAATCTGATCTTATCGAAGAGATGTGTAGGAAATACGACTAATTTATGTCCCATCTTCATGAGCTCACAACAGATTATTAAGTTTCAGCTCGTATGTCAAGATTTAAATGTTTTCGTATTTAATTCATTATTTGAATATTATCGTCTCCGGTTTCATTTATTTATTAATTACTTTACATCCGTTATGCTCATCGCCTAGGTCCATACTATAAAAGATTGTCGTCGGAAATATCAACCCCGTTGTATCACGGGTCGCTACTATTATTATTATTATTATTATTATTATTATTATTATTATTATTATTATTATTATTATTATTATTAAACTTTGTAATGGTATCTTGAAACTGGCTGTAATTCTTTTTATTTTTAAAATCTATAAGGTTTTTTTCATTCTGGCATAAGCCGAAGCTCAAAAACCATTTCAAATAATATATTTAACGAATATCGAAAACGAATTTTTTAAACTTCTTTAAATTGAAATCCCAATTTAGAAATTCTTATCCACCCGCAATTATCTTGCGAAAATTAAAAAAATCACCTTGAATTTCTCTCCACGAAACCAACAAATTATCATTTTAATTATTTATTTATAAAAATCATCCAATTGCGATTTGTTTTATTTCCTTATAAATAGTAGTTAACTATTGATTCATGTAATACGAGTGATGATTTGGTTTTCTAGAGCCCTGATGTGCTTATATTAACCCTAATTAAAATAACATTATAGAACTTCCAGTTTAATTTTCAAACTATATATATTCATATATGTTTTGATTGCTTAGCATGTCTTCTTTTCCTATAGACTTGTAGATTTATTTGTGTTTAGTATTGAATGTGTTTTGTGTTGTTTGATATATTTCATGATTGCGGAATTTGAGTATTTGATAAGTTTCGAGCGAATCTAATACATTATTATGTTATTTTTGTGAGTTTATGTAGTCTATTGCATCACTTGAATACTGCGTGAATGATTTTTAAAGATTTATAGATTTGGTACATGAATCTTCGTATTTTCATGAGTTAACGTCGATTCTTAGAATTGAAGATTCATGATTTCATGTATAGCAATGATTTTGAAGGATTTGTGGATTTGGTGCATGAATTTCTTCGTATCTTGACGAGTTAACGTCTATTCTTAGAATTGTAGATTCATGATATGCACTTGTATCAACTATATCATAAATATGCATATGTATTTGTAGTTTTATGGAGATTAAATTGATTTTATTTATTTTTTTATTTTTTATTGTTGATGCTGCTGTTGTTTTTATTGTTTTTGTTATATTACTAATTTTAGTTACCGCTTTATTGCTTTGATCATGAGGAAGGAGACCAAAAACAATATACTTACTTTTTGTTACTAATTTTGGGAAGTGATAAGTTGTTTTTTTACCATTGGTCTATGTTGTAACAATACTCATAAACATTTTACCAAGGAAAAAAAACTACATACCATTTTCTGAGAAGAGAAAAATGTGGCTACTGTTTTTGGTTTACCTATCCTCATGATTTATAGCAAGAAACTGTTGAGTTATAAGAACAGACGAATTGGTTAGGGATTGTAATGGATGAAATTTTGGGTCGTATTAACCGGGTAGGATGATCCACAAACCTTTTTTTTCTTCCTTTTGAAAACTATAATGAAGTACCTTGTTTGTTGTCTAATGATTCTAGCCTAGCTGGTTGAGGACACCCGGTTTTACAGTGGTGGTCCAAGGTTCTAATCCTGAGATTTTCCAGGAAAAACCCCATTGGTTTTCCCAGCTGAACGTCCAGCTAAATTCCAATGTCAAATGGGTCCGGTTAAGACAACATACTGACCAGAGTGGGGTGGTGGGTTCCTAATTGCGAGAGATGCGACCGGATGATTGCAAGAATTAAAAGTCGTCGTTCAAAAAAAAAGGTACCTTGTTTGTTCTTTCTTTAGTTAATTAGCATATGAAGTTCTTTTTTGATTAAATTCCGGTAGTTATATTATATAACTTAATAATTTAATGTATAAAGACTTAGAACATGATGCACGAATAAAGTTTAGGTACCTTTTTATTGACATAGGATTTAAGTTTATCATAATTAATTGTTATGGTATAGTTTTTACATTTGCCTCACTAAAAAGAAAAAAAAAAGTAAGGCTACTCCTTATAATATACACCAGGAAACCATAATTATAGAAACTATTCCTTGGCCATAACATTCTGTTAAACATAAGTTTTTGTTTGATTATATGTTCATAAACAGTTCGTTAGTTCGCTGATGATTTAACAAACAAACATAAATAAAGAATAATGTTTGAATCGTTAATACTTTCATAGAACATGAAACAACTCAAAATCAAATCCATTTAATTGGAATGTTGGATTTGAAGCCCAAGATCAAAAGTCAAGTCTACGTCGGATTATCATTGGTCCGTTTAGGTTTTGAATATAAGAAATATACATTTAACGAATATCAAAACTCATTTTTTAAACTTTATTAAATTCAAATCCCAGTTTAAAATTATAACCACCCGCAAATATCTTGCAACAATCATAACAAACCATCTTGAATTTCTCTTCACGAAAACCTACAAATTGCCATTTTATTTATTTATAAAAATCATCGAATTGAATTGAGATTTCACACATATGTAGGTTTTATTTTCTTATAAATAGAAGTTAACTATTTGATTCATGCAATACGAGCGATGAGTTGATTTTATAGAAACCTACAATAGTTTATGAACCCTAACTAGATTAGGTTTTCAATCTATTAACAATGGTTTTAATAGCTAATTAGCATGTTATCTTTTGATATAGACTTGTACGTAGATCCATTGGTGTTCAGTATTAAATGTGTTTTGGTGTTTGATATGTTTCATGATTGCGGAGTTTGATAAGTTTTGAACGAATATAATATATTATTATGTTATTTTTGGGAGTTTATGTGGTCTATTGCATCACTTGAATACCTTATGTGTTTATATACACAATTTCATGTATACAGATAATTTTGAAGAATTTATGGATTTGGTACATGAGTTCTTTGTATCTTCATCAGGTAAGTTAACGTCGATGCTTAGAATTGTAGATTATGATATGAATTTGCCTTTTTTACTACTATTCAACGTTTGCTGTTTTAATCATGATATGAGAAAACAACTGGTAACTGTCTTATTTTTTATTTTGGGAAATGATAAGTCGTTTTTTTACCCATGGTCTATGTTTCAATAATAGATTAGGGCTCCTTTGTAAAATTCCATGAAGATACTCAAGACAACATTATACCTTGGTAAAAAATCGACTTTATTATTATCTGAAAAAGAAAATAACACTAGTTGTTATTTGTTCTCTTATCTCATGACTATAGAACGAAAATGATAAATAATAATAATTTAGGGAAAATGAAAATGTTCTATGATTGAGGAGCATATTACTATTTTTACAATTTAGGAATGTGTGTTTTTAAAGTTATTGAAGCATTTACTTCTTTTTATTATATTTTACGTGCTCACATCACATTATCCTTTTAAGTTTAGCTTTGAAAATCTTCCTTGTCATAAAAACATGTAGTGCCTATAAAATTAGCATCAACACCAAGGGGAACCATAAAATATGTCAATTGAGGAAAAATTCCTAAAAGAAATTAATTATGAAGAATTTATTAAAGATTTTACTTATAAGAAAGCTAGAAAAGTAAAGATAATTTAATCATTTTATACAAATAAGAAAAATATAATCATTTGAAAAAAAAAATTTTAACTCCGCCAACTATAAACAATTTAGTTTATTATGCCGGTCCCAAGCCCGGATAAAGGAGGAGGGTTTATAACATCATAACTTATATCATAAAAGAAAAGGCCTCAAATTTTTTTACTTCGTTTAAGGCCCATAAAATGATTGAGCCGACACTATCTAATGTGAATCTTGATTGCAAGCTAGACTTATTGGCGACTACATTGCAATCCCGTAAAGCGGAATATAACCCAAAGGTGCAAAATATGCGACTATGTATAGAAGACTATTTGTTCTCTAAATTGGTAATATGTTTGTTGACATAGAAAATCTTGATTGTTGATGATATATTAGGTTTATAATTGAAAACAAACTGGTTTTCAAAATTTTAATTTTTGTTATTATTATTTTATTTAGTTAAGCTAAAAGGGTTTATTTGTAATTTACCCATGATCTAAAATCCCTATTTTTTTTCTATTGATTGTTTCTGAATTTTTATCAAATACAACTCTAAATCATATAAGCATATAATTTTTTATTCACCATATGCCCATTAATCCATTATTTTATCGTAATGCTTACATGTTGATTGCTATTTATATGGTTTCAAGTTTTCTTTTTTGTTGCAAGGTGATTACTTTGATGATGATGACTAAGGCAGGCAAGTTTTAATAATTTTGAATGTTTGAAAATTTGACAAATTACTTTTTTTATTGTTGTTTTTCTTGTTGATTAGAGGTGGATCGGGTTTTAATAATGTGTTAAAGATGTGGGTCAAAGAAGATAATATATACATCAAATATGATGACCGTTCGAACAATTATTAACTCGTCTAGTTTTGAACATGATGAGTAGTTGAGTACTACTATTACGTATATGTTACGTATACTGAACATGATGAGTACTACTATTACATATATGTTATGTATACGTAAGAGTGTTGTTACATATACGTAAGAACGTTAAAAAAACGAAAAAACTTATATAATTAACGTTTTTTTATGTTTGAAATTTGTATATATGTCGCGTGGTAATGAGAATTAATCTTGAATGCAACTCATGTAAGGGAAAAAAAAAGAAACATTTTAAACATTAAAGGTACAGTGAAGAGTAAATCTGTGAATTAGTAATAAACACTTCTATTTTAATTAGATTTATATATATATATCGTATCTTATATTACATTGAAGGAATTATTTTTATATTTTTGTTTAATTATCTTGCAAGAGAAGCACTTGTTAGAAAAGTAAAAATGCTTCTTGTTAGAAAAGTAAAAAAACTAAGTTAGTGTTAGTTTGTTTTTTAGAAAAGGTATGTGTAGCCTCTTAAGTCTGAATCGCGCAGACTACGTGTAGACATTGTCATCTGCAGACTCTTTGTTTTTTCGTAGACGTTTCATTAAAAAAGGTCTGCGCGACCTCTTTCTGGTGCAGACTTGGATCAACCACTTCTGAGATCTTCTAAGGTCTGCAAAAGAGAGTTAAACATCTTCACCTAGTACCACCACCCACTGTCCATCACCACCATCACCACCATCACCGTCTACCACACCACGACCATCACTACCCACCATTGTCCACCACCACCACCCACCATTGTCCACAACAACCACCACCACCCATCATTGTCCACCACAACCACCACCACCCACCATTGTCCACCACCACCACCCACCATCGTCCACCACCACCACCACCTAGGGCTGGCAATTTCTGACACGAACACGATAGCACGACACGACACGGAATTAACAGGTTTCGTGTTTGACCTTAACAGATGCCGTGTCATTAACAGGTTAACACGATAACGACACGTTAATTATCTTGTCTTAACAAGTTAAGGATCTATTAACACGATAGGTCACCTGTTAATATTTATTTAAAAGAAAAGTTAATGGAGAATAGAGGTAGAGAAGAACTTTGATGAAGATGAGTAGAAAGACCAAAGACTCATATGTACTTTGATGAACTTTTAATCTCTTTTACGTATTCGTTCATCAAGTGTTATTATGGTTGCCGTTCAAAAAATAGTATTATTATGGTTAAATACAACTTTTATGGACTTTTGTTGTTTTGTGGCTTAAAAATTATCATGTTAAATCATATTTAATATTTAAAACTTATGAATTTTTTTGGAAATTTTATTTTATTTAAAAAATGGGTTTTTATCGTGTCCATATCGTGTCTTATCGTGTAACCTGCTTTTTATCGTGTTCGTGTTTAGAAAAAAATGACACGAGAAGTTATCGTGTCGTGTTCGTGTTTGGCCTTATTGTGTTCGTGTCTTATCATGTTTGTGTCTTATCGTGTCGTGTCTGACACGATATGCCAGCCCTACCACCACCACTATTATCTACCATCACCCACCGTCCCCCCCCCACAACCCACTATCAACCACCGTCCCCCACCCACCACCATCCAGTACAACCAGCATCGTCCCCCCACCCACTATCCACTACCACCACCACCATCCACTACCACCCACCATTGTCCACCACAATCACTACCACCACCCACCATTCTCCCCACCACCACCCATCATTGTCCACCATCGCCTATCTTCCCCCACCACCACCCACCACAATCACTACCACCACCCACCATTCTCCACCACCACCACCCATCATTGTCCACCATCACCCATCGTCCCCCACCACCACCACCCATTGTCCAACACCGTCCCCCACCCACCACCATCCAGTACCACCACTAATGTCCCCCACCACCACCATCCACTTTTCACCACCGTCCCCCACCCACCACCATCCAGTACCACCATAAGTGTCCCCCATCACCACCACCAGTTAATTCCAGCAGACTGCAGAAGTTAAAAAAAACAGTCTTCTTGTTGCAGACTGCGGATGTTTAGTCCACCTCTTCTTCTGCAGATGTGGTCCGTGGACTGCAGACATTTTCCTGCAGAAAAAACAAACAGCACCTTAATGTGTGTGAAGGTTTAAACTGACAGACCTTATTCATATTAGAAAGTTAAGGAAAATAATGAACCGTCGAGTTGAAATTCTTGAAATTAAAGACCCGACGCCTCATTATAAGCAAAACAAAAGCTCCACATGTAAATCACTAAAAATATTTTTAAAATACAAAATGGGACATAACATCAAAAAATGATACATATATGTACATTTTCTCAACACAGAATATATCAGTAGGGGTGTCAATTCTCAACATGACACGAAACACGACCCGAACACGACACGAAAGTAATTAGGTTTTGGGTTGGCAAATATAACCCGTTTAAAAATATGGGTCATGTTAGGGTTGACCCGTATAAAAACGGGTCAATTTCGGGTTGAACCATTAAAAAACGGGTTGACCCGCCAACCCGTTTAGGTTTCAAAATTAGTTCATCTATTTTTTCTTTTCTAAAAATGAGTGTTAAGTTATTTTTATCTTTAGTATTAGTACTCACAATAAAAAAAAATTCATTACCACTTAAGTTTTTACCTTTACATTTTCAAAGCTAAGTGTTTATTATTGTATTTGTTTTTTATAAATAAATTTGATTTGAATAATATGTCTTATGATTTTAAGTAAATATATGGTTACTTATAATAACTTTTAATTAAAACCCAATATACATAGTTGTTATACGTAAAATCACATATTAAGCATGTTACTTTTAACCGCCTTACACAACTCACTTATAACTCGTAAATTTGTTAGATTCATTTTGATAAATGGGTTAAATGGGTCAAATTTGGGTTGACACGAATTTATGTTATCCGGGTTAGGGTTGGATAATTCAACCTATCAACCCGTTAACCCGCCAACCCGACACGATTGATACCCCAAAGCTCCGCTTGAACAGAAAGCAACAAGCTGCAAGCACATAGGGCTCGTAGTACCTGCTACCGCAGCTATGCGGTGGAAGGGAAGGAGCCTAAATCGACCTTTTTTCTTTTTCAAAGAAAAAAAGCAGTACAAGGAGATTAGACTCTCGGATGAGACTAAGTAGCTACCGACCGTTCCGACGCGCCCTTGACCTATCTTGATTAAGACCGAAACCGTAACCTTTTTTGGTACGTATAACGTATGCATCTGCAATACATATACGCAACAACATTGAAATATTTATACGTACGTCTAACATATATATTAATACCTTTCCTTACATTTACATTGTTGAGAAAATATATGTATACAACATTAATTCTTCGATGCTTTGTCCAATTATGTGTTCTTATAAAAACTTATATTCGGTACTCTACCTAAGATGAAACATATATATGTAAGTGGTTAATTTCAATACATATACGTCTGCACATTGAAATATGTACATGTATTTAGAAACATCTATATCTATACATTTTAATAAAAGAGGGTTTTGGAGAACACATGTCATTAATTGGAGAGTGTGTTGGAGTATTTTTTCCGCTCAAAACTAAAAATCTTATCTTCTAAGCTATGTATGAAAAGAAATCGATAACATTATTATACCTTCTAATAAAAAAGGATTTTGGAGGACACGTGTCATTAATTAGAGAGAGGGTGTTGGAGTATTTTTTCCGCTCAAAACTTAAAATCTTATCTTCTAAGCTATGTATGGAAAAAAATCGATAACATTAATTCACTTATAATTTTTCTTACAAGATTTCAATCTAACTTATTTACATCACTGAAATCACTGTAAAAACAGAAAAGAAACAACTTAAACAAATAACTTATCACTATTTACTACCTAGCCCATGCATGCTGCACGCTCAACCCGGTACATAAGAGTGTCTCCGTAAATTTTTCCAGATATCTATCATCTGGATTATTGTATGTATGTTTTTCTTAATCTTTTT
Organism: Tagetes erecta; assembly: GCA_030867185.1. Lineage (NCBI taxonomy): Eukaryota > Viridiplantae > Streptophyta > Magnoliopsida > Asterales > Asteraceae > Tagetes > Tagetes erecta. Next base: position 13,363,837 of record CM061490.1, read on the forward strand.
TTTTAATTAATTGGTAGGATTTAAAAGGTATCCAGTTTAAAATTGTATATATTTAATTTGATACTAATAGTGTATTTGTAGTTTAAATCTAATTGTTTAAGGCTCAAATTAGAATTTGAATGCAATTTATGTTTCTACTAGATTATACCCCGTGTGTTACACGCGTTGAATAACGAAAAATATTCAATTATTATCGACTATACTAAACAAAAAAATCATAAATCATAACCATCTTAGGTACGTTATCTAACACCAACAAAGACTATAAGCCACTGAAGTTTCATTAAGTGCATGTTCCAATTCTATGTAATAATTTTGCGAATTTTTGAATTTCTTTAAATTGATTTTAGCAAATAAAACATGTATAAACTTTGGATACTATTTAGTAATTCTTTTTATTATGTTTGACTTAAACTTAATAATTTTAGTACATTGTTATTAAGTTGCAAATTTTTTTTCTTCGCTATTAGATCCCGATTTAAAATAAATGGAAAAAAAACTTCACTTTTTAGTAATCGTAATAGATAAATGTTTCATTTATCCAACTCAATTTTAAAAAATTCAAAACATTCATAAAACTATTACATATGATTGTAACAAATAATAAAACTTTAGTGACTTTAGAGACAAAAAAAAATTGAAGGTACTTAATTAAAACGGTGAGTAACTTGGGTACATTTCTATGACATATGGCTTTGAAAATAAAATAAGAAGTAAATAAAAATCTATAAATACTTTGTTGCCATATCATAATTTTAATTAAAAGTTAACTATTGTAGCGAATCACGTAAGTGTAGTAAGTGTATTTGTTCGTGAATTATGTAAAAGATTTGGAAATCTTTTAATCAATTAGTTAGGAATTGAGTTTGAAAATTCTTTATTTATTAGAACACATGCATGGAAACTATATTTTGTAGATCTTTGAAAAAATTAATATGAATGAAGGAATGAATGTAGATGTAAATTGGATCATACATTTTTTGGCAGGAAATTAATGCAACAATGTCTCCATTAAACGACATGTGGCATCAAAACCCTCTTTTATTAAAATGTATAGATAGATATAGATTTTTATATATCTTTCATGTGATGTGTAATTAATTTTTAAATGTTTTCATGTAGTGTGTAGTTTATTTTTAAATGTTATTTTTTAATAAAGTTTTAAAATTGTGTTTTTTTATGTTTGTATCCGTGTAACACACAAGGTTTAATCTAGTATATGTATCAATTAATATTCATAAAATGAATTTTGTATACGTCTGGTCATTAAAATTCAACTTTATAATAGCCAACAAGAGACCAATAATTAAAATGTGCTTTCAACTATACTAAAAACAAACATCCAACAAAATTGGGCAAAAATACTTAATGTTTTCCAATGATTTTTTCAATAAGAAAAATACACAACATACATATACATATCATCAATCAATCATAAAAGATTTAACATTAAGCATATATATGCACTAACATACATATACGTATCATAAATCAATAGTACAAAATTACGTAATACACTTATGCGATTAGGATGAAATCTGATCGATTTGATTACGCTACTGAACCATAAGATTACATACATAATTACCAGAACCATAAACAATTACATTGTTTGCGATTAGATTAATGTCAAGGAGTACACATATGTTAACCCTAGCTAATCCTGCATGTTAACTCAACGGTGGAAAACAAGTCTTTAATTTCCACAACATGGGCTCTAAAACAACAATTACTATAATAATCGATCTCGCCAAAAAAAAAGGAGTATTGGATATTAGCGGATCTAACTATTAGTTTTTAGCCGCTACCGGTTCCAACTTTTGAAATATGTGTCAGCGGTCCCAACTTTTATCATTTTGGCCACTAATAGACCCGCCGTTAAAATAGTTAATGGCGTTAACTTTTTTTTTGAATTTCAGGTCGACGTTTTATGGTTTTTGATCGGAAAAAGAATACGAGTCGATTGATATAAAATTTACATCGAAACGGTGCTCCAAATGTAATCAGTGCATATCTTAAATACATACCATACATACACATAAGTACTTTTTTGAAACATGATCTTCATGTTTTCATATATATTCAGATCACATTTGATTAGGACGAGGAAATAATTGCTATTATTAGGAGCATTCGTACAATAATTTCTTCGCTGTCCCTTCAAACGAACAAGCGGACCCATGGACCTTTTGGTCGAGTATCTGATTCTGTGTTCTCCATACCCTGGGATAAAGGGTCATTGGTCGGATTTTACGGCATTGCTGACCATTATATTGATGGGATTGGTGTCTTTGTAAAAGCCCATGAGGAGATCATGAGGGTTGGCACATGGGGAACAAGTAAGCCAGGAGGTCCACAAAATAAATGGTCTTTTCAACTTGAGAAAAACCATCATTTGAACAAGATAACAATTGATCATGGAGACCTAATATACTTTCTAATGTTCACCACAAATCATAAATTAGAGTCAACACACACTTCTCAAAAGTATGGTGATTGGAATGGTGGAGATGTAGTTTCAGAGGTATAAATATATATATAAACTTCTTTCTTTTTAGACAATATATCATAAAGTTTCAAAAGGGGTTGCGGCGTAACTTGTTGACCATTTATCTGTCACCTTATTGTAAATTCCTCGGGGAAGAAAGCTGTAGATGTATTTTGTTTTACTTATTTATAAAGTTTCTTTAGTTGTAATGTGAAATCTTCTAATCTTCAATCATTGCATAGGTAACATTTGACTGGAACGAAGAAATAATAGCCATTAGCGGAACAGTTGCATCATCAAGGGGAAAATATGCCGGTTACACGATAATTTCATCAATATCATTCGTTACGAATAAAAGAACCCATGGACCGTTTGGTAGTGTAAGAGGGACGCATTTTACTACACCATGGGATGATGGTTCATTTGCTGGTTTTTACGGTCTTTGCGGATATTATATTGATAGTATTGGAGTCTATTTAAAAGAAAAATAAAAATTTCTAGTTCATTTGAGTTTTTATTTCATTGCTGTTTGTTTAAAGGTTATTAGATTTTAATAATTTGAACTTTTGTATATCGGCCGATATTAATCCAACTTAAAAACTTTTTGTTAAAGTTAAATTAATGCCGTTAACTTTTTTCAAATTTTTGACTGATGTCTAAGGCTTTTGATCGGAAGGTCGATACTAGTCTATTGATTTAAAACTTACCTTGAGCCAATACTCAAATTACCTCTACCACAAGTTAAAAAACACTTACATGCATTTACATAGCTCCATCACTAAATGAAAATATAGCATTTGTAGTTGCACATTTGGTGCTGTTTGGCAATTTCTGAATGGTTAAGTGCTGAATGGTTAAGAGGTCTGAATGGTTAAGTGCTGAATGATTAAAGTGGTTTGTTTGGTTGGATATCTGAATGAGATTCAAAAACCCGGGTCAAACTAATCGATCACAAGAACTTTATCATCTAATTGACTGATTCAAAAGCAAAGCTCAATATTTATTCTTTCAATTCAATAAACTTTAAAATAACAGCATTATTGTTCCATATCCATGAAACAAAACCTCAAATTTAACCACAAAACTATATAGTAGCTTAATAACCCATTTCAATCATCGTAACTGATTTTAAAATTATGGACAATCAATTATTTATTCATATCAAATAACGTAGATGTTCATATAAACAGATTCAAAAGCATGAATCGAGAGCTTAGAATGCTGAATTTGTGAAGACCTGGTTTGAATCTGGGTATTTATGCAGTTGACGGGCGAAGTGGTGGTGGTCGACGGAGAACGGGTGTCGGGGTAGCGTCGGAGAGATGTGTTCGGAGGTGACGGTGGTCGTTGACGGAGGTGAGGTGGAGGCGCCGGCGAGATGGTCTGAAGGAATTAGCAGTTCAAGTATACCAGAGATGGGGATTTGAGGTGGAGTGAAGGTAGGGCTATGTATGGGTAATGTTATCCTCTGAATCATTCAGCATGGGTATATTGCTGAATGGTTAAGAGGTATATTTTTAGCGAAACAAACACTTTTAATGCTGACTGATTCAGAGGTAGCCTTTTAATGGTTCCATTAAGACTTAAGAGGCTATCAAACAACCCCTTAGATAACTGTAGTAAATTTAAGTTATAAGTTATAACCAAGTTCATGTCGGCAGAGCATTGAAGAAGCTTTTTTTTAAGTATTGAACATACATGGAAACACCTGGTTTCGTCTTTGTTTAGACCCAACCAAGATTGAACTTTTTCCGAAAAGGGTTCATATTCATTTGTGGATTTGTCTTGGCTTGACACATATCCTTGAGATGAAACTCATATCAAATGTCGGTGTCGCATACCACTGTCGCCACACCTTTCCAACCCCTTCTGGCCATTGTGTCTCTATTTTATATTTTTGTGTTTGTTTATGGTTTCTAACTAGATTATAGGCCGGGGCTGCGCGTTGCAGCAGCCGGGCTAGAAAAGTTGCAGCAAATTGTTGTGTCGCTGTGGACGGCACGTCGTAGCAACTGGAAAGCTGCATCAAACTTAATTTTATGTTAGTATGGTGCTAAGTCATTGCTCTAGTTACCATTGCGTATTACAAAAACATTCAATCCATTTGCTAATATGCTTCTAAGTCATCATAATTTAGTACTACAAAACCATTCAGACGCCTTTCATGGCATTTCACTGCAACTTACTTTAGATGGCTATTCAAAACAACAGCAAGCAAATAACCTAAATCCAAACTGCATGACTCACAAAATAACAACGCCAACACTGAAAATCGAAGACGAACCAACGAAGCAGACCAAACCACCACTGATGACAAGAAAAAGTCGCCAGAAAAACAAAATCTTAGAGACAACACAATCAGATCACAACAACAAATAAACCTACAAAGAATCAAGAAATTGCAAACAACAAAAACCAAATAAGAAACAAAATCGCCAACCATGAAACACCCACGCATACCTCCGGCAAGAAGATGAAAACAATATACGAAGCTCAGAAGGGTCACGTGAGGTCGGTGAGCAGCCCTGGAGCAGCGTGATGCAATCCTGAAACTGTTGTTGCAACTCAACACCTTGGGCAAGGGTGTGTTTTCAATTCCAAGCCCAACCAACTCCATTTACACCATCAATATATTTTTCACTCACTTTGCATTGATTATTCTTGTCCAACTTTTACAACTCAAGGAAGTAGCTCCTTTAATGGCCTGAACTGATATTTGCCTTCATAAATTTATTTAGGTCCAAGTTTTCTCTTCTCAACTCAGTCTCTACTCCTACTATTTGTTTCGAAGGGCCATAATATGACATATTGCAGGGATATTGGGCCGGTTTCCTTGGTTGATAATGAATAGATTTTACCACTCTCACCCAAAGCACCTCCGGATTTGTTTTAAGACCCATTTCCATTTTCTTAGAAGTGCCAATTAAGATCTCTTATGCTTCCAACCCCAAGCCCGCTCGCCTTCCTCAGTGCTAATACATAGTCCCATCTAACCCCAAGGAATCGATTTTATATCCAACGCACCACCCTACAAGAAACATCTCCTAATACTTTCAAGCTTATGAATAACTAAACTAGGAATTTTAAATAGCGACATGAAGTAAATCGGAAGGCTTCCTAACACGCTTTTGACCAAGGTTAGTCTACCCCCGAACGAGAGAATTAGCTTTCTAAATCAATGATTTCCTTTTAAATTTTTCAGTTAACGAGTCCCAACTCGCCACTCTATTCATGTTGCCCCCGATCGGAATCCCGAAGTGCAAAAACGGAGTATTTCCTCTTTTGCATTGGAGAATATTCACACCCATTTTTTCATCAGCACTTGAAACCCCAATTCCAAACAAACTACTTTTGTGAAAATTTAATTTAAGCCTTAAAGCCAATTGAACGCATTTTGGAACCCTAGATAGGTTCCTAGCATTAGCCATTGATCACTTTTCAATGAACAAGGCGTCACCGCGTATAGTCAATGAGACAATACCGGGCCACCATCTGCTCCATAACACCATCTAAAAAATTCCAACTAACCATATCATATGCTTTTTCAGAGCATTAAGACCTTATCTTTTCTCTTTTTGCCCGAAAATACACCTCATTTACCACAAGAGATCCTTCTAAGATGTAACGCCCTGCTAAAAAAGCATATTGTTCCTTGCCGACCACCAAAGGGATAAGCTTTTGAAGGCGTTCTGTTAAAGTCTTCGAGAAAATATTCTATAAGGATCCAATTAAACTAATAGGTCTATAATCCGAGATGTCGGTTGGTTAAACCACCTTGGAAATTAATGCAATGAACGACGCATTACATCCTGTGCTTATATTCCCCCCTCCCCTCATAATAGTACCCAAAAACATCCAACAAATCCGAAGCCATTAAATCCCCAAAACATTTAACGAAATTTAAATTGAATCCGTCTGGATTCGGGGACTTATTGATGACCGTCGTCAAGTCATGCAAAAACCTAAATACCTAGATAGCTACGGTAAGTAGGGTATCGTATCCACAAGGAGCATGTGGTCAGTATTATATAACTTGTTTGTTTATAAAAGAAAGTGTAAAAAGCTTCCTTAATGATTTGATTAAACTAAATGCAAAGTACTAAACTTATAAAGCTAGAAACACTCTAAGAACACAAAAGACACAAGCAAACGAGAACAAGCAATCACTTCCGGTTACGGGTATTGGTTACTTAGCAGCAAGACTTAATCGGTGAGAAAAATGTTTAATCGACTACATAGACATAGCTTAGTTTGATTTCAACACTAACCTAGAGCACAATCCATATACTTACACACCAAACGTCCGTTTCTTAACTAAACTAACTAGGGTGTACTGGGCACATTCGGGTGGCGTATGATAAACTGTCTGTTGTATTACGTGAAACCAAACACACCAAAACGAATACAAATCACATGCCTATGATTAAAACTCGTTTAAATGCTTAAACATAATTATCATTCAACTAAGCTATGTTTGCTACTTGTTTAACTAGATGCTTCATAAGAACATTCTATTGGTTACATAGACATAACCATATTGTTTGATTGACTAAATTTCATTAATACAACCACAACAAATCACAAGAGTTCATATGGAATCAACTGTCACAATTCAATATAAACTTAAGTGTCGAATACAAATACTAAACAGTTTAGTTAAACAAAAGAAACCAAACCCTAACCCCGGTAGTGATCGCGGGAGACAAATTAGCTGAACATGATTATAAAGAAACAAAGATCGCTACTTGTTGTCTTGATTTCAGCCCCGCAGCAGCCGAGACGGCTGCCTCTCGTCACTGCCCAAAACCCCCTTTCTTTTCTTGTGGTGTCTCTCTTCTCCTCTTCTTTTTTTTTTCCGTCCGTCCTTTTCTTTCTTGGCCCCCCAAAACCTAACTTCTATTGTTGCCCTCAAATCTCATTTCCATGATCATGACCCAAGGCCCATTTAAATTTAGCTCATCACAAAAATCGGCCCATAATGATGTTTTGTAAAGAACAAAAAGTCAAATGTAATTCTTGATGATGTGCTGTTGCTGCGTTCCTGCATTCCAAAGAAAAGAAAAAGTTCTTTTCTTTTGTTTTTATAAATCATGTTTTGACTTTTGTTATCATTCTTTTTCTTCACATTCACTAGTTACAATTAATTATCTTTATTTCTTTGAAGCACATTTCTTATCCTTTCGACTCGACTCGGTTCAACTTGATATAATTGCACTGTTTTGACATGTTTTCCTCATAACCTACAAAATATAAAAATAACACAACGTAATATATTTTGTAATCATATCAATGCAACTACTGGATTATTAACATGAACTAATGTTCATTTAAAATAAACCGATCAAACCTCCCCAACTTATCTTTTTCTCGTCCCGAGAAACTGGTAGAACAAAATTATGAAACGCACCAAAGGCTTGCAACTTCAAGTACCAACTAACACATATCATAACAGTTTATAATACATGTGAATGCATTGTTATGTGAAAATGATGTCTTTCAAATAGGGAGTTCTCTCATGAACACTCACTCATAATAGTTCTATGGGCTTTGTGTTTCACTCATCAATTCAAAAGAATTACGTTCCATAGGCTTGCATAAATTTTCAATTCTCCACTACAAAGTTGTACTCAAACATATGTCAAATGGTCTTTTCAAGGGTTGTAACGGGGCAGGGCTAAGGGTGTGTCAAAAGGCTAAAATTGGCTCAAATAATTAAGCATGGTAATTCCCAATTTAGTTTCCCCTTCCACTTGTTCCCATTTTGCATTAAGAACTTGTTGCTCATTCGCCCGTTTTGGTTTATATCTTGAGACCAACAACCTCATTTTCATTTTTTTTTCAATGGACCCTCTTTTATGGCTTTTTTTTTTCGCTGCAATATTTTGATGATTTTACAGCACTTTTTTTCTTTTCTTTTCTTTTTTTTTTTTACTTACTTTTTTTTATTACTTGAGGCTAGTTTTTCTCATCTTTTGACTTGAAAATTCCATCTCTTCTTCGATATTGTCACAAATCAACCCAACCCATTACACATGCTTAATTAAGGGTTCAAACTTTAAGAAGGCTTGAAAGGGCTAGGCTTAATTGGGTTACAACAAAAAATGGAATTAATATTTAGGCTCAACGGGGCTCACTAAGGGATATATATACGGGTAGGAGAAAAACAGAAAGGAATATATACAAGAGGGCTCGCCTAATTTGCCATTATCATCCATATGCTTGAATACTTGTAATTTTGAAGAAACAATATGCAAGTTCTAGATAACAATTCAATTGAAAAGTACCCTCATGAAAAGAAATTAGACTGATTATGTATGTGTCAGTCATGAAAGGCTCAATATCTCACTAGGGCTTTATGATAGACAAAACCTTCACATAACAAAAACATAGCCTATGAAAGCGTAGTATTATAGCTGTCAGATCTAACCGATTAATTGACACATATTCATTTGCACATGCAATGGTGGTTTAGTCAAAAGTTCTCCCAATATCTAAGGACCCCACATCAGTTTAGTTCACTATACTAATAACAAACTAGCATTAACTTGATTTAAACTTCTCCCTTTTTTTTTTAACTATTATAAGTACAAAAATATCAAGTTAGATGCATAAAAGGAACAAAAGAACCTGATGGATGACGTCGAGCAACTGGTAATCTTGGTCTTGAGGTAGCGCACGGATGTTGGACGACTGCTTGATGACTCTTTGAAGTTGCAAGAACTAGCGGATGGTACAACAACGGCTTTCGTACTCCTTGAAAATGTAGAAGGGCCTTTGACACTATATATTTCTCTTTTTTTTTAGCTTGTTTTTTTTTTCAATTTAACGGATTAAGATCGTAATTTTACAGTTGTTTTTAAAAACTTTCAGTTTTAATCAAGTTTACGGTCATATTTACGAAACCAAACTGTAAATTTACGAAATTAAACCGTACTATCAAAAAAAAAAATTTCCAAAAGTTTACCGTATGATTACTTTTAAAATAAACTCCCCTAACCAACTTTATGAATTGCATTGTCCGCAATGCATAAAGATTGGAAATGAGTTGAAAATGCCTTGATTATGTATATTTAGACAACCAAAACGCCCTCCCCAACTTTGAACCATTCAAAAACTGGCCTAATGAATTATATATAATTGTTGAGAGGGACTTGCAAAAAAGTATAGCAAAAGATTAGGTTAATGTTAAATCACGGGTTGCCTCCCGAGTAGCGCTAAGTTTTAGGTCTTTAGCCAGACCGTACCTGATACGTAGCTATGGTGGTCGAATGGAGCACTTTCCTACCGAGTTTCCTATGTAAGCTCGGTATCTGACATGCCAAGTCCAAAATATGCTTCTTATCATTGGCATGTTTGTTGAATCATTGTGCGGCCTCTTTTTGATAACTCCTCCAATGTCTTGCATTAGCACCCTCTTTTCCTCTGATCTCCAACCATCCTCCTCAACTTTATTAGTTGGAACATAAAATATAGAAGCACGATCAGGATAAACTGGAACTATTTTAGTCAATTGTTCCTCTAAAGATGTTGCGCCTTCAATTGGGTTTAAACATCCAACTTCATGCTCATGAAAACTTGAAAATTCACCGTTGGCTAATCCTTCATCCATCATTGGTGTAACATTAGATTCTTCATAAGGTGAGAAAAATGGTCTGATACTATTCTCCACGGCCTGCTCTGCAACCTCGGAAAAAACCATATGTTGAGATGACTCTTCAACCTGTATCACTCTATCTAACATGTCATTCTTCCGTTGGCTAAATTGATTTTCTAGTGATGCAAGAAATTCTTCTTGTCTGGTAATTGAGAGACAAGTTTTTTCATTTATTTTCTTGAGTTCCTCCAACATTTGAGTCATCACATTATCCATCGGCTGACAAACTTGTTGATCTCGATAATAGCTAAATGAAGAAGGGTTGTCATATTCAAGTTGGGAGAATTCATAGTAATAAATATCATGTTCTTCCCTGTTAACATATGATTCTTCTTCATAGTGGCATGCTGATTCTGACTCATAGTATCCTTGATATCCAAATGAGGGTGGTTCATATGTTGAATGGGATGAGTGGAAGTCTTCATTTTCAACATGCTCATATTCTTGAATATCACTATTAAAGTTCAGACTCCTTGAATACCTTTCCCATTCTTGCAAGAAATGTGGACAATTTTGATCATAGTGAAAAAGGCTTCCGCAATGTTTACATGAATATGTATCCATGGTCAGATCCAAATACTCAAGATTCTAAAGTGTTTGCAAATTGAAGAATCTGCGCAAACAAAACTGAATAGCCGAGAAAAAGCAAACAGATAATAAGAAAAAGTGAAATAAATTTTTTTTTGTTTTTTTTTACTGAAAACAAACTTCACTAAAGAAAACAAACAAAGTAAAATAATACTAAGCGCACTTGCTCCCCGGCAACGGCGCCATTTTGATGACCGTCGTCAAGTCATGCAAAAACCTAAATACCTAGATAGCTACGGTAAGTAGGGTATCGTATCCACAAGGAGCATGTGGTCAGTATTATATAACTTGTTTGTTTATAAAAGAAAGTGTAAAAAGCTTCCTTAATGATTTGATTAAACTAAATGCAAAGTACTAAACTTATAAAGCTAGAAACACTCTAAGAACACAAAAGACACAAGCAAACGAGAACAAGCAATCACTTCCGGTTACGGGTATTGGTTACTTAGCAGCAAGACTTAATCGGTGAGAAAAATGTTTAATCGACTACATAGACATAGCTTAGTTTGATTTCAACACTAACCTAGAGCACAATCCATATACTTACACACCAAACGTCCGTTTCTTAACTAAACTAACTAGGGTGTACTGGGCACATTCGGGTGGCGTATGATAAACTGTCTGTTGTATTACGTGAAACCAAACACACCAAAACGAATACAAATCACATGCCTATGATTAAAACTCGTTTAAATGCTTAAACATAATTATCATTCAACTAAGCTATGTTTGCTACTTGTTTAACTAGATGCTTCATAAGAACATTCTATTGGTTACATAGACATAACCATATTGTTTGATTGACTAAATTTCATTAATACAACCACAACAAATCACAAGAGTTCATATGGAATCAACTGTCACAATTCAATATAAACTTAAGTGTCGAATACAAATACTAAACAGTTTAGTTAAACAAAAGAAACCAAACCCTAACCCCGGTAGTGATCGCGGGAGACAAATTAGCTGAACATGATTATAAAGAAACAAAGATCGCTACTTGTTGTCTTGATTTCAGCCCCGCAGCAGCCGAGACGGCTGCCTCTCGTCACTGCCCAAAACCCCCTTTCTTTTCTTGTGGTGTCTCTCTTCTCCTCTTCTTTTTTTTTTCCGTCCGTCCTTTTCTTTCTTGGCCCCCCAAAACCTAACTTCTATTGTTGCCCTCAAATCTCATTTCCATGATCATGACCCAAGGCCCATTTAAATTTAGCTCATCACAAAAATCGGCCCATAATGATGTTTTGTAAAGAACAAAAAGTCAAATGTAATTCTTGATGATGTGCTGTTGCTGCGTTCCTGCATTCCAAAGAAAAGAAAAAGTTCTTTTCTTTTGTTTTTATAAATCATGTTTTGACTTTTGTTATCATTCTTTTTCTTCACATTCACTAGTTACAATTAATTATCTTTATTTCTTTGAAGCACATTTCTTATCCTTTCGACTCGACTCGGTTCAACTTGATATAATTGCACTGTTTTGACATGTTTTCCTCATAACCTACAAAATATAAAAATAACACAACGTAATATATTTTGTAATCATATCAATGCAACTACTGGATTATTAACATGAACTAATGTTCATTTAAAATAAACCGATCACTTATCACCGCCACACCCGCAAACCACAGCCTTTATTTCATTTAAAGATAATTCAGATATTAACTCATTAGCCAAATGAGATGGAATGTGATTAAAACCATGTTAACAAAACCTGGCCGGTCCGAATAGAACTCGTAAAAACGATCCCGAAAATGCTTAAGGAACTCCAGTTTCACTAGATTTGGATCCGACATCCAAGCCCCGTTGATCGCAATCCCATGCACTCGCGAACTACTGATGTCGGTTCTAATTGACCTATGGAAAAATGAAGAGTTCACGTCCCCGTCTTTTAGATAACTTACTCGAGCCTTTTGTTTTAAATCCCTGACATTTGCCTCTTCTAACACCTGTAAATCTTTGTATCAATTTAATCTATCTAATCCTTAATAACCTCTTTCACTGCTTTAAGTCTTAACATCAATCTTCTATCCGGCGGACCCGAGACTTCAGCTTCCCTATAAGCTTTGTTTACCATCTCTACAAACCCCGGTTTATGAAGCCACGAGTCAAAGCATTTGAACGGGATGGTTCCATAATCCACCGCCATACCTTTTAGGAGCAGAGGTCTATGATCAAAATGTCTCCGAAGCATCGCAGTGAACGACACTTCGTGCCAGTAAAATGTGCTTACAAACTTTTTTCTTTTTCAGAGTTCAAAAATCTAATATGAAGCAGACTAATGTTAATTTAAATGATGTGTCATATATTCTTTAAATTTATACTTGTAGTTGTCTTTAACTATATGACGTTATAAAACACATATGTTTATTGTAAATTTATGGCAACAAACCAAACATTGTATTTTCAGTGACCAACGTTGCTCCAACTCCAGCGAATGAGATGATAGTCAAAGAGGAGAAACCCGTCGATGTCCAACAACAAAATAATGTAAAAGGTAAAGCCAAAGAAAAACCAGAAATCCCCGAGCTTCCTTTGGATAATACATAGTGGTGGGACAATCTGATCTTATCGAAGAGATGTGTAGGAAATACGACTAATTTATGTCCCATTTTCATGAGCTCACAACAGATTATTAAGTTTCAGCTCGTATGTCAAGATTTAAATGTTTTCGTATTTAATTCATTATTTGAATATTATCGTCTCCGGTTTCATTTATTTATTAATTACTTTACATCCGTTATGCTCATCGCCTAGGTCCATGCTATAAAAGATTGTCGTCGGAAATATCAACCTCGTTGTATCACGGGTCCCTACTAGTATTATTATTATTATTATTATTATTATTATTAAACTTTGTAACGATATCTTGAAACTGGCTGTAATTCTTTTTTACTTTTAGAATCTATAAGGTATAATCCACCGCCATACCTTTTAGGAGCAGAGGTCTATGATCAAAATGTCTCCGAAGCATCGCAGTGAACGACACTTCGTGCCAGTAAAATGTGCTTACAAACTTTTTTCTTTTTCAGAGTTCAAAAATCTAATATGAAGCAGACTAATGTTAATTTAAATGATGTGTCATATATTCTTTAAATTTATACTTGTAGTTGTCTTTAACTATATGACGTTATAAAACACATATGTTTATTGTAAATTTATGGCAACAAACCAAACATTGTATTTTCAGTGATCAACGTTGCTCCAACTCCAGCGAATGAGATGATAGTCAAAGAGGAGAAACCCGTCGATGTCCAACAACAAAATAATGTAAAAGGTAAAGCCAAAGAAAAACCAGAAATCCCCGAGCTTCCTTTGGATAATACATAGTGGTGGGACAATCTGATCTTATCGAAGAGATGTGTAGGAAATACGACTAATTTATGTCCCATTTTCATGAGCTCACAACAGATTATTAAGTTTCAGCTCGTATGTCAAGATTTAAATGTTTTCGTATTTAATTCATTATTTGAATATTATCGTCTCCAGTTTCATTTATTTATTAATTACTTTACATCCGTTATGCTCATCGCCTAGGTCCATGCTATAAAAGATTGTCGTCGGAAATATCAACCTCGTTGTATCACGGGTCCCTACTAGTATTATTATTATTATTATTATTATTATTATTATTATTAAACTTTGTAACGATATCTTGAAACTGGCTGTAATTCTTTTTACTTTTAGAATCTATAAGGTTTTTTATTGTTTGTATGACTCATGATTAATATTCTTTCTAACCCCTCGACATGCTTTCATTCTGGCATTAGCCGAAGCTCAAAAACCATTTCAAATAATATCTTTAACGAATATCGAAAACGAATTTTTTAAACTTCTTAAAATTGAAATCCCAATTTAGAACTCTTATCCACCCGCAATTATGTTGCCAAAATCATAAAAAAATCACCTTGAATTTCTCTCCACGAAACCAACAAATTATCATTTTATTTATTTATAAAAATCATCCAATTGAGATTTGTTTTATTTCCTTATAAATAGAAGTTAACTATTGATTCATGTAATACGAGTGATGATTTGTTTTCAAGAGCCCTGATGTGCTTATATTACCCCTAATTAAAATAACATTATAGAACTTCTGGTTTTTCAAACCATATTCATATATGTTTTGATTGCTTAGCATGTCTTCTTTTCCTATAGACTTGTAGATTTATTTGTGTTTAGTATTGAATGTGTTTTGGTGTTGTTTGATATATTTCATGATTGCGGAATTTGAGTATTTGATAAGTTTCGAGCAAATCTAATACATTTTATGTTATTTTTGTGAGTTTATGTGGTCTATTGCATCACTTGAATACTGTGTGAATGATTTTAAAAGATTTATAGATTTGGTACATGAATCTTCGTATTTTCATGAGTTAACGTCGATTCTTAGAATTGAAGTTTCATGATTTCATGTATAGCAATGATTTTGAAGGATTTTTTGGATTTGGTGCATAAAATTCTTCGTATCTTGACGAATTAACGTCTATTCTTAGAATTGTAGATTCATGATATGCACTTCATGTATCAACTATTTCACGAATATACACATATGTATTTGTAGTTTTATGGAGATTAAATTGGTTTTATTTATTTATTATTGTTGATGCTGCTGTTGTTTTTATTGTTTTTGTTATATTACTAATTTTAGTTACCGCTTTATTGCTTTGATCATGAGGAAGGAGACCAAAAACAATATACTTACTTTTTGTTTTTAATTTTGGGAAGTGATAAGTCGTTTTTTTACCATTGGTCTATGTTGTAACAATACTCAAACATTTTACCGAGGAAAAAAAACTACTTACCATTTTCTGAAAAGAGAAAAATGTTATAATTTATAGCAAGAAACTGTTGAGTTAATTATAAGAATAGACGAATTGGTTAGGGATTGTAATGGATGAAATTTTGGGTCGTAGGATGATCCACAAACCTTTTTTTTTCTTCCTTTTGAAAACTATAATGAAGTACCTTGTTTGTTGTCTAATGATTCCAGCTTAGCTGGTTGAAGACACCTGATTTTACAGTGGTGGTTCAAGGTTCTAATCCTGTCTGTGAGATTTTCAGAAAAAATTCTATTGGTTTTCCCGGTTGAACGCCTAGCCAAATTCCGATGTCAAATGGGCTCGGTTAAGACAACATATTGACCGGAGTGAGGTGGTGGGTTCCTAATTGCGAGGGATGCGACCGGATGATTACAAGAATTAAAAGTCGTCGTTCGAAAAAAAGGTACCTTGTTTGTTCTTTCTTTAGTTAATTAGCATATGAAGTTCTTTTTTGATTAAATTCCGTTAGTTATATTATATAACTTAATAATTTAATGTATAAAGACTTAGAACATGATGCACGAATAAAGTTTAGGTACCTTTTTATTGACATAGGATTTAAGTTTATCATAATTAATTGTTATGGTATAGTTTTTACATTTATCTCACTAAAAAAAAGTAAGGCTAATCCTTATAATTTACACCAAGAAACCATTATTATAGAAACTTTTCCTTGGCCATAACATCTTGTTAAACATAAGTTTTTGTTTGATTATATGTTTATAAACAATTCGTTAGTTTGTTAATGATTTAACAAACAAACATAAATAAAGAATAATGTTTGAATCGTTAATACTTTCATAGAACATGAAACAACTCAAAATCAAATCCATTTAATTGGAATGTTGGATTTGAAGCCCAAGATCAAAAGTCAAGTCTACGTCGGATAATCATTGGTCCGTTTAGGTTTTGAATATAAGAAAATATATACATTTAACGAATATCAAAACTCATTTTTTAAACTTTATTAAATTCAAATCCCAGTTTAAAAATATAACCACCCGCAAATATCTTGCAACAATCATAACAAACCATCTTGAATTTCTCTCCACGAAAACCTACAAATTGCCATTTTATTTATTTATAAAAATCATCGAATTAAATTGAGATTTCACACATATTTGGGTTTTATTTTCTTATAAATAGAAGTTAATTATTTGATTCATGCAATACGAGCGATGAGTTGATTTTCTAGAAACCTACAATAGTTTATGAACCCTAACTTGATTAGGTTTTCAATCTATTAACAATGGTTTTAAAAGCTAATTAGCATGTTATCTTTTGATATACAGATAATTTTAAAGGATTTATGGATTTGGTACATGAGTTCTTTGTATCTTCATCAGGTAAGTTAACGCCAATTCTTAGAATTGTAGATTATGATATGAATTTGGCTTTTTTACTACTACTCAACGTTTGTTGTTTTAATTATGATATGAGAAAACAATTGGTAACTGTCTTATTTTTTATTTTGGGAAATGATAAGTCGGTTTTTTACCCATGGTCTATGTTTCAATAATAGAATAGGGCTCCTTTGTAAAATTCCATGAAGATACTCAAGACAACATTATACCTTGGTAAAAAATCGACTTTATTATTATCTGAAAAAGAAAATAAAACTAGTTGTTATTTGTTTTCTTATCTCATGACTATAGAAGGAAAATGATAAATAATAATAATAATGAAAAGTAAATAAATAAACATATCATTAACAATCAAGATGTTCTATGATTGAGGAGCATATTAGTGTTTTTTTTACAATTTAGGGATGTGTGTTTTTAAAGTTATTGAAGCATTTACTTCTTTTTATTATATTTTACGTGCTCACAGTGTAATATCCTTTTAAGTTTAGCTTTGAAAATCTTCCATGTCATAAAAACATGTAGTGCCTATAAAATTAGCATCAACACGAAGGGGAACCATAAAATTGCAACTTTTAGGATTATAGGCGATTAAACTATCTCTAGTGATTAGGAGATAAGTGTAAAAACTCCTATTGAAATATTTAAACGTAACTACTTATATATAGTAGATAAATCTTTATCTTTAATCACAAGTAGATATGATCAATTTAAAATGTTTGAAACTGTTTTTTGTTTTCTGTTTAGTATAAAAAAATTAAAATCTTTAGATGATGATAGTTTAAAAGAAAGTTGTACTAATCTTGAGATATTATTAAAACATGATACTAGTTTGGATATTAATGGTCTTGATTTATTTTGAAGAACTAAAAACGTTACGATATATTATACATTTACAATGTGAGACAATTAGTAATATACTTTCTTATATTAAAACTATGAATTCATTTCCAAATGCATATATTGCTTATAGAATTTTGTTAACTATTCCCGTAACTGTTGCATCAGCGAAAAGAAGTTTTTCTAAATTAAAGTTGATAAAAATTTATCTAAGAACTACAATGTCTAGCCAATATATCAACTGAGGAAGAATTCCTAAAAGAAATTAATTATGAAGAATTTATTAAAGATTTTACTTATAATAAAACTAGAAAAGTAAAGATAATTTAATCATTTTATACAAATAAGAGGAATATAATCATTTGAAAAAAAAAAAATTTTAACTCCGCCAACTATAAACAATTTAGTTTATTATGCCGGTCCCAAGCCCGGATAAAGGAGGAGGGTTTATAACATCATAACTTATATCATAAAAGTAAATGCCTCAAAATTTTACTTCGTCTAAGGCTCATAAAATGATTGAGGTTGAGCCGGCAGTATCTAATGTGAATCTTGATTGCAAGCTAGACTTATTGGCGATTACATTGCAATCTCGTAAAGCGGAATATAACCCAAAGGTGCAAAATATGCGACTATATATTAGGTTTATAATTGAAAACCACTGGTTTTAAAAATTCTAATTTTTGTTATAATTATTTTATTTAGTTTAGTTAAAAGGGTTTACTTGTAATTTACCCATGATCTAAAATCCCTATTTCTTTTCTATTAAAATCAAATCTATGATTGTTTCCGAATTTTTCTCAAATACCACTCTAAATCATAAAGCATATAATTTTTTATTCACCATATGACATATGCCCATTATTTTATCTTAATGCTTACATGTGCTATTTATATGGTTTCAAGTATTCTTTTTTGTTGCAAGGTGATTACTTTGACGATGATAGTTTTGAACATGATGAGTACTACTATTACGTATATTGAACATGATGAGTACTTCTATTACATATATGTTACGTATACGTAAGAGTGTTGTTACATATACGTAAGAACGCTAAAAAATGAAAACCCTTGTCTAGTCAACGTTTTTATGTTTGAAATTTGTATATATGTCACATGGTAATAGGGCTGTTCACGAGCCGAGCCGATCCGAGCGAAGGTCTGCTCATGCTCGTTCACTTTATAAACCGAGCCGATCAGATCGGATCAAATTTACAAATGCGAGCGAAAAATGATGCCCATGCTCGGATCGTTTTTAAAACGAGCGGCTCTGTTCTGCTCGCTTTTGCTCGCATTTATACAAAAACAAATTTGATTACCAAGATAGTTCAAATCGGCTTTATTTGACTTGGTTTTTCATTCAGTTTCAAGTTTCATTTAACAAACTCTAACCATTTTAACCAAAAAAACATACAACCACTTATGTTTTGTTTAAACATACAACTTGGAAGACCAAAAATATCAGATTAAATTTTTAGTTGTTTTGAATTAAAATTGAACATTGGCCTAAAGCCCTAAACCAATTATATCTATATCTATTTAAAACTTTGAAAAAAGTATAATTATTTATAAATATATATACATGTATAATTAATATATATATATATAACCTTAAAAAATGCGAGCCGAACTAAGCCGAGCGGACCTTTGCCCGTGCTTGGCTTATTTGCAAACCGAACCGAGCCGATCGGCTCGTTTAGACCTAGAAAAAATTCGAACGAGCATTTTCCGAGCATTTTTGAACGAGCATGAACGAGCGACGAGTGCTTTGGGCACCCCTACATGGTAATGATAGTTAATCTTGAATGCAACTCATGTTAGGAAAAAAAGAGAAACACATATATTAGAAAGCAACAAAACTGAGTTAGTGTGTGAAAGGTTTAAACTGACAGACATTCATATTAGAAAGTTAAGGAAAATGATGAACCGTCGAGTTGAAATTCTTAAAATCGAAGAGTTGACGCTCGATCATTATAAGAAAAACAAAAACTCCACATGTAAATCACTACAAATATTTTTTAAATACAAAATGGTACATAGCATCAAAAGCTGATACATATATGCACATTTTCTCAACACAGAATATATGTAACCTTTTTTGGTACGTATAATGTATGCATCTACATCTATATCTACAATACATATACGTAACAACATTGAAATACTTATACGTCTATCATATTACCTTTCCTTACATTTACATCGTTGAGAAAATATATGTATACAACATTAATTCTTCGATGCTTTGCCCAATAATTTATTCTTATAAAAACTTATATTCGGTACTGTAACTAAGATATATGTAAGGGTTCAATTTCAATACATATACGTCTGCACATTGAAATACATACATGTATTTCAAAACATATATGTATCAATTAATATTCATAATATGAATTTTGTATACATCCGGTCAATAAAATTCAACTTTAATTATAATAGTCATATGAAAAGTTTACCAATAATTAATTAAAATGTGGTTTTACCTATCTACCTAATAAATTCAAGTTTTGGCCTTTGGGAGAGGCCATTAGCCCATCAAGCCCTATTTAGGAGGCACTTTTTTAGCGGGAAATCTTGAGTTTGAGCGGCATAATAATCTGGGTGGTAGGAATTGGGCGCCGAGTTTCATACTATTAATTTTAGAAACATACAGTCACTTTGTAAATTGATTCAATCAATTAGCTGTTACAAGGTTGTCAAAATTAAAATCGGTGGGTTTGACAATCAACGATTTAGAATATTAACAGGTTAGATTTCTATGATTCATCGACGCCATCTTTTAGCCTTAACATAGATCTGTATGATTTTTTCTATTTATTAGATCAATTTTAAAAAAGATGTTTTATTCTAATTCATGAATCGTTCGTCAGAGATGGGGTTTTTGTTATTGTTAGGGGAATTGATCACTTTTATGATGTTTGTTGATTGTTTGGTTGATTTTAGCATTAACATTGATTTTTTTCGCTGATAGTTTTGCTTCCTCTGTTTTTGAGTGGTAACAATTTTTGTTGTACTATTTTATTTGTCCGCTGATAATTTTCCTTTCTATGTTTGATGATAATCAAAACAACTAACTTGGGACTATGGACTAGAAGGGGTTTGTGTCAAATGTTAGTATAAATGTTCGATGAGTGTTATCTTTTTTCCAGTTTGTTGATCTTAGATATTTAGTGTTTGATTATGTTGCCTGGTAAGTGTTTGATGATTTTTTTCAATGAATAGAAATAAGAAAAAGGTGGAGTCATGGTTTAGTAACATTCTATATCAATCCGTTTCAAATAATTAAATGGTTTTATATCTTATTATATTTACATGTCAAGACCATTTGTGGATATGAGTTTCAACTTTCAATTTAAGAACCAAACAGGTCAAGACCATCAATGAAGGTTTTGCTTCTTTATGAATCTATATCCATACAAAAGTGTATTAATTATAAACTTTTTTTTTCTTTCTTTCAATCAAATAAAATGATCCTTTTGGCCTATTTGGAAAAAGAGTGGATGATATTAATTGTTGTGAATCTAAGATTGATAAACTTTTAAAAGAAGTTTTAGTTAAAGCACGTTCTCTCTTTCATTACAAAAATTGGATTAGTTTTACATCTTTTGGCATACTAGCACAGTTCCACAATTTAACTTGTGGGAAGACTAAAAAATATGAAGATATAGGATTTGCTTAAGATTTCAAAAGCATAAGTAAAGAGGAATTTGTTAACTTTACATATAAGTTTTTATGAGATATTTTATGCAGATCTACTATAATGTTAATGCCATAAGTTGTGAACTTTTTTTGTTGGTATTATTTCTATGTATTCAGCTTAGAAGTGGTTTGGATTATGGCTTAATTCAAATGGATCAATTGGGTTGAAAGATATCCAAGTGTTTTTTCATTGCTTACACTTTTTAAACAACTTTATGTTAAAGCATTAGATTATATATGCAATAACATGGCTCTATACTGTTAAATACCCACTAGTATTAAAATATTGTTTGTTTTCTTACATTTAATACCAGCTTTGTGTAAAGAGAAATAAGATTAAGGGAAAGAATGAAGATGAAGAAGATTTAGCTGTTAGGAAGAAACTGATGAGCTGTACACATGTCATGGATGTTCATAGACAACATAATCGGGTTATAGGTTTTCTTTTGTCTTCTTGATTTATCTGCAGTTTAAGTATACATCCTTTTGAAGTTTTATATAAATTTGCTATTTTAACGAGAGTTTTTTTGAATTAGTAATTGAAGTTGTAGTCTATTTTGTTTTTAATTGCTTGTGTTTTTAATGTTCAGCAGTCACAAAAGTAATACCTAATAGAAGCCTTAAAGATGCTATTTTTAGTGATTTATGATCTATTTGTAGTTCATGGTAATATGTGATTCTAATTTATGAAGTTAGTTACATTCAAATTGTATGTTTAAAAGCACTATTAGTAACTCAAATTTTGAGTTGTTCAAAAAAAATATATTGGATGAACATGATAAATTTAAAAGTACAACACTAGTAGTAGATGTTGTGTAAATAAAAATATTTTGATGTTTACAATGATTTAGTTTTTGATGTTTACAATATGATTATATATCTTACGTGGTTCATTTCTTACAAGGTTTTTGTTACGTGTACGTAATGTCATTCAAGCGTTATCTAAAAATTCATTTTACAATTGCTTAGATTTTATGTTATTTTTATATTTAAAATATTAAATATTTTTACTACCCGTGTGTATACACGAAAATTAAACCTAGTATATATAAAAAACAAACATCCAACAAAATTGTGCAAAAATAGTTAATGTTTTCTAATAGATTTTTCAATACGAAAATGCATAACATACATATACATATCATCAATAAATCGTAAAATATTTAACATTAAGCATATACATGCAGAACATACGTATACGTATCATAAATCAATAGTACAAAATTACGTTATACACTTATGCGATTAGGATGAAATCTGATCGATTTGATTACAATACTGAACCATAAAAGATTACATACATAGTTACCAGAACCATAAACAATTACATTGTTTGTGATTAGATTAATGTCAAAGAGTACACATATGTTAACCCTAGCTAATCCTGCATGTTAACTCAACGGTGGAAAACAAGTCTTTAATTTGCACAACATGGGCTCTAAATCAACAATTACTATAATAATCGATCTCGTAAAAAAAAAACAGTATCATCTTAATGCTACATTTAAGGGATTTGATGATAACTACCATCTATAACAACGTATTAAGTTTCCCATATTGCCCTTATTTTTTATTAAATGAGTCTTGAATTTTATCACCTCTTTTTTAGTTTTTATAATGTGGATGCATATATGCACTTCAATAAAACATTTTATAATCATATTTTTAATAAATAAATCTTAAAATTAGTAAGTTTACAAGTATTTTTGTCAATTTAAATAATAAAAAATACAACAGTTAAGCGGTTCTCACTTAGTTCTTTTCAAAAAATAAGTTCTCAAATAAAGGTGTCCATATACATATATCTATAAAATATAATAAAAGAAATTAAAGTTTTCCGAGTGTTAATCTCTTATTAACCATCTCCTTTAATATGTACATGTGTCACTCTCAGGAAGACTCAATTCCACTTGACCGTATCTCAATTGATTCACATCTCTCCTGTTAAAATAAACGGTGTTTGAAATTTGAAATTCATGAGAACTTGTTATTAAAATCTAAAATGTTTAAAGCCCTCTCTCTCTCCAAATGTGTTTACCTAACGTGAGGTTTTTGGTGACGGAGTAGAAACGGTGTGGTTTCTCCTCATCTTCATTTTGAAATTCACAGAATAATAACAGAGTAAACATTCCTTAAATTTTTTAAAAAAAATTAGATATAGGTACATATATGAGTATAGTTTTTGACACAGGAAGATAATCAATAGGTTTTATTTTCTTTATTTTATGTTGAATTCAAAAACTCAAATTAAATCTTTGTAATATTACCTCCTTTTTAGTTATTTTTAGTCAGTTGTCTTTAATTTCTTGTGGCTTTTGTATTAATAGTTCTTGCAAAGATAAGATAATATGATGACCTTGATGAGAAAGAAAGAATGACACTTGAAAAGAAGTTGAATTTGAAAAACAAGCAAGTCAAATTACATCTAAATGAAGGTGGCTGGTTAATTGTCATATAACAATGTAATGTCATTAGATCTTGAATGGAATTTTACACTGTTTAATCAACATTTAAGCACAACCTCACTAGCACTGCTTTAGTGTCGGTTGATTATGTTGCGTCAGTCAACATGCTAATTTCATGAGCTGCGCTTAATATTCTGTTGTTTCACAACAATTATACTACTTCAGCAACAACTTATTTGCATTTAAACCATTTGAAATGACCCATAATTTTATTATTTTAGGAGCAAAAGGCATTGAACACTTTAACTTCTTCTACAACAATCTGTTGCGTTCTGCTTTGTTATTCTCCATTGTTCATTTTTTACTTATGTTCTAACTTTTGTAGGTTAATTGCAAAGCTTTAATCTTGGATTTATGTTTTTAACACTTAAAAGGTAAGCAATCCATAATCATAATGCTTCAGTGGCTTAAAATATGTGGCATTTTTAGTTTAATGTTCATATAATTATACAATGGTGGAAAAAAAGCTTTCGAATTGAAGAAAATGGAATCGAATCGAACGTAACATGAAGGAAGAGAGATTGCCTAAAATAAGCAATTGTAAGCTTACATAATTGGACTTACTCAACATACAAATTCATGTTTTGAACTTGGAGTCTATCACTCTTGCCTAATCACATTTTGAAATATTGTCACATTTACTTACTATACTATTGAATCTTGTTGTTTTAATATGACAGATGGAAAGAACGCTTATATTCAAAACTGGAAACTTTGTGAACGGGTCAAATTGACCCATATGTAGTTTATGTCAAGCTAAGGACTAATGTATACGTTACTCATTATATATACGTTCAGAGAGCTAAGGCTGGAGCGACAAAGCAAGTCACGGAGATATGCCCAAACAATTGTAAGTGGTACTCATCTTTTCATTAAAAATATCCAATTTGTGGCTAAGTCTGAATTCGTGTTTTTATAAATGTTAGGCTCTTTTTTGGTTGATTTTGGTACTTAAACATTATTTAGGATATGTATTAAATCTACTTTTAAACCCTTTAGCATTTTATTCATAACTATATAACTACAGAGACGTGAGAAATGTGATTTGTATTATTATAGCTATGAATATGTATGTTACTTTGTAAACATTTCTTAACTTCAATTATAAAATTAAAATGTTATATGTATTTAATATCAGAATTATAATTTGATTTAAACATGATTTGAACTTAATCCCATGTTTCACACGGGTATCTAACCTAGTATAATATATTTAACGAATATGAAAAGGTAAATTTAGATCCCAATTTAAAGCTACATATCTTGCCAAAATCATTTTTAAAAAAGATTCAATTGCATATTTACCCTTATAAACACCTCCTAATTGCATATTTTCCCAACTAAAAAAAACAATTGCATATATACCCAATGTTAACTAAATGACCTTATTAATTGCAAATTAAAGTTGTTTATAGGGGAAAATATGCAATTGATTTTTTTAGCTGGGTAAATATGTATTTAAAGTATTTTGGAGAGGGAAATATGCATTTAGCCTTTAAAAAAATCATCTTGAATTTCTCTCCACGAAAACCTTGAATTTCTCTCCGAGAAAACCTACAAATTCTCACACATGTTTATGTTTTATTTCCTTATAAATAGAAGTTAAATTATTGATTCATTCTCTTAACCCTAATTCGTATAAAACAATAGGCCATTTGAAATATATCTAAATGGTAAATTGTTCTGTTGAAATATATCTAAATGCAAGACGAAAATAGATCTTATAAATAGGCCGTGTTCGCTTATTCCTATTAAAATCCTTATATAATATAGGAAAATATAAAAAGCTTATGTGGCATAATTTTAAAGCTTTTAGCTTATGTGGCAAAATATGAGAGTTTATCTCACAATAATGATTTTTATTTAAAATATGTATATAAAATATATTATAATAAAACTAATTATATTTTTGGTCCCCTAATATTTTGAAGAATTCTAAAAATTTAAGAGTATTTATATTTTTAACCCTCTACTACAAGGGTGTACATGAGTCGGTTTATATTTGATAAGGTCTAAAAATGAATAAAGTTAATAATAACATACAATTAAGACCTCGGTGTTTTATAAATATACATAACATTTTTATACGATTTTTTTTAGAAATAAACTACACCATAAAACTGAGCACTTTATGGTGTAGTAAATTTGAGTATAATATTGCTATACTAAAAGTCTAATTTTAAAAGTATATCATGTGTTTTGGTTTACCACGGTTTTGTCTCAAAACTGATTGGAACATTCATGAATATCCTTAAAAGCATCACTTAAATGTTGTGTTCCCGAGCGTAGCGCGGGACACTAAACTAGTAACATTATAGAACATCTATTTTTCCAAATTATAGTCATATATATGTTTTGATAGCTTAGCATGACTTCTTTTGCTATAGACTTGTAGATCCATTTGTTTTAGTATTGAATGTGTTTTGGTGTTTGATTAGGGCTGTAAACGAACCGGACGGACACGGACGAGGCTTGTCCGTGCTCGTTTGTTAAGGTTTTAAGTTGTTCGCGAACTGTTCGTGAACAAGTTCCGAATAGAAAATTTTGTCCGTGTTCGTTTGTTAAGGTTTTCAAGTTGTTCGCGAACGGTTCGTGAACTTTGTTCATGGACACAAATGGACACAAACGTACATAACGAACACAAACGGACACAAACGAACGTTTGACTATAAAATATTAACAAAAAATTGTTAAAGTTTAACATTTACCACCAAAATAATAAATTAAGACTGACCAAATTAGAAAATTATACAAAGTTAATTAACATGACAACTAATCAACATACCAAAATCAACACCCAACAGACCAAGATCTTTGATTTACTAGGATTGTTTACAATAAAGAAAAGTTAAGTAAATAAAAAAAGGATATAAAACACACATAAAAATAATAATAAAACCTCATAACCTCAATTAAGCCAATATATCAAATTAGTATCCTAATAAGCCATTGTTTCTTGATTAAGCTTATTCCAAATTAAAATTCATATACAACAAAACCAAATAAACCTTAAGAAGCAAATAAAACTTATAATCACACATTTAAACCCATGAGACATGGTCATAATATGCTTCAAAAACAGCAAAATGAATGTTACCATGACTATATTTGTCTCTATAAGAGTAAAGTATTCGGCTAAATGATAAATATAAATTTAAAAACATAATGTACTACCAAACTTAAACGAACGGACGTAAACGAACAAGTTACCGAACGTTCACGAACGTAAACGAACGAACGCAACCTCTGTTTATGTCCGTTCGTTTAGCTTAACGAACA
The DNA here is from genome assembly GCA_030867185.1 of Tagetes erecta. Lineage (NCBI taxonomy): Eukaryota > Viridiplantae > Streptophyta > Magnoliopsida > Asterales > Asteraceae > Tagetes > Tagetes erecta. The sequence goes on from CM061490.1 coordinate 13,391,034, forward strand.
AATTTTTTTGTCCGTGTTCGTTTGTTTATTAAACGAACGAACACAAACGAACTTCCCGCCAAATGGTTCACGAACAGTTCGCTGAAAGTTCGGTTCGTTTACAGCCCTATGTTTGATATTATATTTCATGACTACGATATTCGAGTATTTGATAAGTTTCGAGCGAATCTATTAGACTATTACATTATTATGTTATTTTTGGGAGTTTATGTGGTCTATTGCATCGATCACTCGAATACCTTGTGTACGTGTTTATATTCATAACTTCTTTTATAGCATTTATTTTGAAGGATTTATGGATTTGGTATATGTGTTTTCCGTATCTTGATGAGTTACAGTCTATTCTTAGAATTTGTAGATTCATGATATGCACTTTGCCTTTTTATTGTTATTCAACGCTTGTTGTTTTAGTCAGGATATGAGAGAACAGATGGTAACTGTCTTATTTTTATTTTTTTTTGGGAGATGATAAGTCGGTTTTTTACCCATGGTCTATGTTTCAAAAAATAGAATAGGGCTCCTTTGTAAAATTCCATGAAGATACTCAAGACAACATTATACCTTGGTAAAAAATCGATTTACTATTTTCTGAAAACGAAAATAAAACTATTTTGTAATTTGTTCTCTTATCTCCTGAATATAGAAGCAAAATGCTAAATAACAATAATAAATAAATTAAGTTTTTCATCAACAATCAAGATGTTCTATGATTGAGGAGCATATATATTACCGTTTTTTACAAATTAAGGATGTGTGTTTTAAAGTTGTTGCAGCATTTGCCTCTTTTGGTTACATTCTGCATTACGTGCTCAAAGTGCAATCTCCTTTTAAGTTTAGCTTTGCAAATCTAATCAAAACAGATCCCAAAAACATCTTGTATCTATAACATCAAGATGGAAAAAGGTTATATATAACCCGAAGGTGCAAATTCTAGGATTATGGGTTTTGTATATGATGTTTATATAACTTTGTAAAAATGTAACGAAGTTTGACAACTGTTCCAATTAAATATCTGAAACTTTATTTGTCTCTTTAATGTAACTGAAGTTTCATTAAGTGTTTCAATTCTATGTACGAATTTTACGTTTATTTGAATTTTTAAAAATTGAGTTGGGCAAATGAAATATGTTATAAACTTTGGATACTACTTTATGATTATTTATGTTCAATTTGAGTTAAACTCAATAAAATTAGAACTTTTTTATTAAGTTGTAAATTTATAGTCTTCACTTTTAGATCCCGATTCAAATTGATTGGAAAAAAACTTTCACGTTTTTATAATCATAATTCATGTATGTGAACATATGTCCAACTAAAGTTTTAAAAAATTCAAACATTTGTAAAAATATTACATAGGATTGGAACACTTATAAAACTTTGATGACTTTAGGGAGCCAAAAAGAGTTTAAGGTATTTAATTAAAACAGTGAGTAAACTTGATTACATTTCTATCTATGACATTTTACCTTTAATATATAGTTATATACACTTGATTTTATTGTTGATATGTAAAAAGAAGCAAGTTAAGGTAGCATAGTTTTGTGGTTGGAAACTAAACATGTCCCATCCTCCATATCCTTTATTTGGTAAAGGAAATATATCCTTTTCATCTTCACAAATTCAGATCTGGACAATCACCTATATATATATATTTGCAGGAGTAATTAAGGTGCTGACATGGAAGCTTATTTAAATTTCAGCGCCTAGTCTAAATGTTGACGGTTCGTTGCATATTTGTATTCATATCTTTTATTTGTAGTCATATGTGATTAGACTTTTGGACTTTTGGTAAATGTTGATGTTTAACAACTATTTTGCGTATATATATCATGTACGTACTTGCTAATAATGGATATTTACTTATTTAGAGATCCTGCTGATCAGTGATCGAAGAGGTAGCTCGATCCAGCCATTTCCTAGTTTCAATTCGGTCAACGAAACGAAAGCTTGAAACACAGACAAGGTTTGAATCTTGCATACAAGTTATCCTATCCTATTCTATAAACTTAAAATTCTGTCAAAAAGTTATGTGTTTTAGTAGTTTTTTAGAAGTATGTTTTGAAAAAAAAAACAGTAAACTGCACTTTTGGTCCATGTGTTTTGATATCATTAATAATTTCAGTCTCACCTTAACAGTTTTGGTCCATGTGTTTTTATTTTCTAACAGAAATGGTCCCGAACACTAACTTCATTCAATTTTCCGTTAAGTCTCCCTCACATACGGAGTAAAAATGTCATTTCTACCACTCTTTTTGACATGCGACTAAATAAAAATGTTAACCTACATGATGACCTAGATAAAAAAGGGAGAGAAATGACATTTTTACCCCTCAAATGTGGGGCGCGTGTGAGAGACTTAACGGAAAACTGGATGAAGTTAGTGTTCGGGACCATTTCTGTTAGAAAATAAAAACACATGGACCAAAATTGTAAAGGTGGGACTGAAACTGTTAATGGTATCAAAACGCATGGACCAAAACTGCAGTTTACTAAAAAAAAGTGGGAACAAGGTGTGTTAGAGGAAAAAAAATGGAAATGGTACGTATATATCTGCTCTTATAAAGAGCAGATTCTTCACTTTTTAAATCATCCCAATCATTGGTTATGACATGTCTTTGTTTCGTGTAAGAGATGAAAGAAAATCCGCTCTTGTTACATTAAAGAGGTTGAAATTCCAGTTGAATGAGGTTTTTAATTCGCCGGAGTTAATGGGATGTTAAAGGTGACGGTGAGAAGGATAACGATGTTTTATGTCTGTGAAGAATTTGCTCTTACTAAGAGCAGATTCTCTTTCAACTCTTACACAAAACATAAACATGTCATAACCAATGATTAGGAAGGTACACGCGTTCCATTGGTAAGGACGTAAGGTGAAGGAGAAATGGGTTATCTAAAGAATTAAGGGGAGAGGGATGGGATGACAAGTATGAGTTTTTAGCATGACAAATGGGATATGTGTTCCGTAAGGACATAAGATGGTTTATCTAGAGAATTAAGGTGAGAGAGATGGGATAACAAGTAGCAACAAAAGGGATAAGGACATTGCTTTTATTTTCTTTTTGAACGGCGAAAATATTATATAAAAGAGGCTAACAAGAAGCTAAAACCTCGAAAGTACAACAAAAACAACAAAAAAGTAACGAAAGGAAGACCAAAACATAAAACCTTAACCAGGATCAAAAGAGAAATTATCCAAGAAGACCCCCGCAAGATTTCCACAACGTGTTTTCAGCCATAAAGCCGCTGTAGACCTTGCTTCACAAAAAACCACCTTCGAAGATGGCTGGACCCCTTCAAAAATAATAGCGTTCCTATGCTTCCACAAAGCCCAAGTAGTAGCCATGAAAACCGCGTGAACCGCCTTCTTAAAATTTAAGTCACCCCTCAACCCATAAGGAATTTCCATCAGGTCCCTAAAAGAGAATGCAAAAATAGACATTGCTTTTATTTATGGATAATTTTAGTTTTGGTCTTCAAGGTTTAGTCTGTTTAGCCATTTAAGTATAAAAATATAATCTTTTAACATATAAGGTGGGTTTCCTCTTAAGAAAAGTTACGGATTTAATCGGGTGGGTTAGTGACCATCAGTGATACAAATAGCTGTTAAAATCCTTTATATGTCATACAAGTTTATTTTATTTAAACGACGGTTGGTGTAACGGCCTATGACATATTCACTCCAAAATTTTTGAAACTTCATCTTCAGTTAAAAATTAATGAATAAAGCCGAGCTTGGGTTGTACTTTTTTTGTTTTATCAATACCTACACTATAAATACTTTACTAGCCATTCAAAAAAATACTTTTATTTTATATAAGAACAATTGATCCATTTGTTTGAATTTTGAACTTAAATAACTATTGCAGTGAATTAGCTCGTATTTGGAATTTCATCTCAATTGGTACATTATTGTCATCATGGAAAGACTAGAACACTTAAAAATTCCACTAGAAAAAATAAAGTCAGCAACCAACTACTTTGGTGAGGAAAATTTCATTGCAAAAGGTGGATTTGGAAAGGTCTATTTAGGCAAACTCAGTGACGACTTCGGGCACGAAAATACTGTTGCTGTGAAGAGGTTAGATCGCACTCACGGACAAGGGGACCGTGAGTTTTTAATGGAAATTCAAATGCTCTCGTGTTATAGGCACAAAAACCTCGTCTCTTTACTTGGTTTTTGTCAAGAGAATGAAGAAAATATCTTGGTTTATGAGCACGCAAAATACGGAAGCCTAGACAAATATCTAAGTGATAATAATCTCTCATGGGCGCAACGCTTGAAAATAAGTCTTGGTGCGGCTCGTGGTCTCAGTTACCTTCATAATGATGTTGGACCTAAACATAGGGTCTTGCATCGGGACATAAAAAGTTCAAACATTCTTCTAGATGAAAATTGGGAAGCAAAAATATCTGACTTCGGATTGTCAAAAATAGGACCTTCTGGTATTGAGTTTACAGGTCTTGTGACAAATGTTTGCGGTACTTTTGGCTATGTTGATCCTCAATATATAAAAACGGGCATTCTAACCAAGGAATCTGATGTGTATTCATTTGGGGTTGTGCTATTCGAAATATTGTGTGGTAGGTTTGCATTTATTAATGCATATCATGATGAACGGCGTTTTCTTGCTTCACTCGCCCAAAGATCTTGTACACAAAACAAATTACATGAAATAATCCTTCCTGGTATCAAGAATGAAATAAAGCCAGGCTCATTAAACGTCTTCTCTATGGTTGCATATGAATGTTTGTTAGAAAACCGTATTGAACGTCCAACGATGACTTGGATCATGGAGAAACTTGAAAGAGCATTGGAGCTTCAAGTAAGTTTCAAGTGAAAAACTAACACTAACACAAAGTTTAAAATCTATTTCTCTTGATTGCATCCATTCAATGATTTATATTTTACCTTTTTGTTCAAGATTAATAACCCACTAGCAGGAGTCATTCGGGTAGGAACTTGTGGAAAACAAATCAAAGGTCTTGATCATACCTGGTCTTTTGGACTTGAGCAAGGTTATATGCTTAAAAAACTTACCATTACTCATGGTGATATTGGGATATGCTCTCTCATGTTCACCACGGCTGAACTTAGCGGCGTTTTACACACTTCTACAAAAGTTGGAGATTCAGACGGTGGACACACCGTTTCTGAGGTGAGCAAGTATATCTAAATGTAATCAGTGCATATCTTAAATACATACCATACATACACATAAGTACTTTTTTGAAACATGATCTTCATGTTTTCATATATATTCAGATCACATTTGATTCGGATGAGGAAATACTTGCTATTATTGGGAGCATTCGTACAGTAATTTCTTCACTGTCGCTTCAAACGAACAAGAGGACCCATGGACCTTTTGGTCGAGTATCCGATTCTGTGTTCTCCATACCTTGGGATAAAGGGTCATTGGTCGGATTTTACGGCATTGCTGACCATTATATTGATGGGATTGGTGTCTTTGTAAAAGCCCATGAGGAGATCATGAGGGTTGGCACATGGGGAACAAGTAAGCCAGGAGGTCCACAAAATAAATGGTCTTTTCAACTTGAGAAAAACCATCATTTGAATATGATAACAATTGATCATGGAGACCTAATATACTCTCTAATGTTCACTACTAATCATAAATTAGAGTTAACACACACTTCTCAAAAGTATGGTGGTTGGAATGGTGGAGATGTAGTTTCAGAGGTATAATATATATATAAACTTCTTTCTTTTTAGACAATATATCATAAAGTTTCAAAAGGGTTGCGTCGCAACTTATTGACCATTTATCTGTCATCTTATTGTAAATTCCTCAGGGAAGAAAGTTGTAGATGTATTTTGTTTTACGTATTTATAAAGTTTCTTTAGTTGTAATGTGAAATCTTCTAATCTTCAATCATTGCATAGGTAACATTTGACTGGAACGAAGAAATAATAGCCATTAGCGGAACAGTTGCATCATCAAGGGGAAAATATGCCGGTTACACGATAATTTCATCAATATCATTCGTGACGAATAAAAGAACCCATGGACCGTTTGGTAGTGTAAGAGGGACGCATTTTACTACACCATGGGATGATGGTTCATTTGCTGGTTTTTACGGCCTTTGCGGATATTATATTGATAGTATTGGAGTCTATTTAAAAGAAAAATAAAAATTTCTAGTTCATTTGAGTTTTTATTTCATTGCTGTTTGTTTAAAGGTTATTAGATTTTAATAATTTGAACTTTTGTATGATGGCCGATATTAATCCCAACTTAAAAAATTCTCTGTGGCAATCTCAACTTGTAACTTATTTTCCTCTAATGATCATTCGTTAAAGTTAACTTACCGCCGTTAATTTTTTTCGAATTTCTGACTGATGTCTAAGGCTTTTGATTGGGAGGACGATACTAGTCTATTTATATAAAACTTACCTTGAGCCGATACTCCAATTACCTCTACCACAAGGTTATTAGATAACTATAGTAAATTATAACCAAGTTCATGTCGGCAGAGCATTGAAGGAGTTTTTTTTAAGTATTAAACATACATGGAAAGAAAATCAAATCTTAGCAGCGTAGCCAAACACCTGGTTTCTTCTTCGATTAGACCTAACCAAGATTGAACTTTTTCCGAAAAGGGTTCATATTCATTTGCGGATTTGTCTTGGCTTGACACATATATATCCTTGAGATGAAACTCAGATCAGATGTCGTTGTCGCATGCCACTGTCACCACACCTTGCCAACCACTTCTGGCCATCGTGACTCTATTTTACATTTTTGTGTTTGTTTTATGGTTTCTAATAAACCAAGCCGATAGCACCGAAAGTTACGCCATGCAACACATTTTTTTAACAACAATATATTATTAGCACTAATCTCAATCTTAGCAAGACACTAAGACCAAACAAAACATACAAGCCTAATCAAACCTTACAACCATGGACTATTATATACACCAATTGTGCCACATGATATCGACTCTTTTTGTATGATATTTTACCCAAAGAAAAACTTTTACCGTGATCTTCTCCATTATACCATCAACCAACAGGGGAACCACGTTAAATATCAAATCATTCCTTGCAAGCCACATGTACCACGCCGAAGCAATAATAATCATCAACGCCACTTCTCTATCCTTTTGTGTTCCATTTATAGAACTTGCCCAATTTATCCATTCTCTGATAGTCTCCCCCTACTCCCCTACTACCCACACCTAGGGGTGTTCAAAAATATCCACATTCGAAAATCCGGATATCCGAATTTCGGATATCCGAAATTCCGGATTCGGATAGTAATTTTGGCATAACTCGGATATTCGGATTATCCGATTATCCGAAATCCAAATTTTTTTTTAATTTTTTTAGATTATGTATTTAATATATTTATAAAACTATGCTTATAAACTTTAAAGTTAACATGTATTTAGTATTCCAATTACATTCACGCCCTCTACCCTCCGGCCTCAAATCGGTGCACGCTCCGACGACCCACTGTCGCACGCTCCGACAAGTCGAAAACCCACCGGTGCACGCCTTCAATCATGTTGTGACCTTGTAAATGCATTTGTACTTTTTTATAGTATTCTTTATAGTCTTTTTTAATATTATTTTCTAAAATAACCAAGACATAACTTATATTTGATTTCATTATTAGTTTTTCAAAAGTATGAGAAATTACAAAAAAAAAACTTCATAATCATGTACTCATGTTTACGAAATTCCAATATTTGATTTTTAGTTAGTTTTTTTTGTTGTCGACTTATAAGTCGTGGTCATGAGACAAGTAGCGACTTGTCAGATGTATAGAGTGGACGATTATTTGAATGTATTGAAATGTTTGGAGTTGATTTTTGATTAAAACAACTTGTTATTTAAATATTTGTACTTTGACTATAATTGTCTTAAGACTTTTTTGGTTAGTTGTTTAACATTAAGGCTAATTTTGGATTGAATGAAATGCAAATACAAATGCAAAAAAAAAATTCAAAATTTTCGGATATTTGGATACTATCCGAATCCGTATCCGAACTTTTCCTCCAAACCATACTAGTAAAAAAGAATTTGTACAACAAGTGGTCAACTGATTCAATTTTACTAAAACACATGGAGCATTCCTCATTATTCCGCAACCCACAAGCGCCTTCTTACATGGGATCTTGTTCATGCTAACTTTTCAAATGAAACATCTAATTTTAAAAGGCACCAAGCTTAACCATTAAACCGGGTTCAAATCAATCAGGGCTCGGTTTGATTCGATCAGTTGTTTTAAGGTTTTTACCAGAAAAATATAATTTTCGCTATCATCTACCCACCTCCAAGAGCCTGTCATATTCGATAGCGAGCAGCCCTGCAGCAGCGTGATGCAATCCTGAAGTTGTTGCAACTCAACACCTTGGGCAGGGGTGTGTCTCCAATATCAAGTCCAACCAACTCCATTTGCACCATCAATATATTTTTCACTCACTTTGCATTGATTATTCTTATCCAGCTTTTACAATTCAGGAAGTAGCTCCTTTAATAGCCCATCACCTAGCCACCAATCCCACCAGAACAACAAAGATCCAAGTTTTCTCTTCTCAACTCAGTCTCTACTCCCACTATTTGTTTCCAAATAATATGACATATTGCAGGGATATGGGCCGGTTTCCTTGGTTGATAATGAATAGATTTTACCACTCTCACTCAAAGCGCCTTCGGATTTGTTTAGAAACCCTTTTCCATTTTCTTAGAAGAGCCAAATTAAGATCTTTTATGCTTTCAACCCCGAGCCCCCTCACCTTCCTCGGTGCCAATACATAGTCTCATCTAACCCTAAGGAATCAATTTTTATCCAACGGACCACCCCGGCCACAAGAAACATCTCCTAATACTTTCAAGCTTATGCATAACTAAGCTAGGAATTTTAAATTGCGACATGAAGTAAACCGAAAGGCTTCATAACACGCTTTTGACCAAGGTTAGTGTGACATCTGCCCCGAACCCGAATCCGGATGCCCGATTCAAACCCGAGATTGTCTAACTTTTAATTGTAATCGTATTTTTTTTCTTAAAATGTAACGTTCAGTTTAATTATGGATAAATATATCGAATCTTTACGTTATTCTCATCGTATTTAACGAACCGTTTTATATCTCAAAATATTTAAAGTATACTAAATAATCACTATTTATATTATCTAAATCCAAAAATATATATATAGTGCTTCGTAAAAGAAAACTATTAAAAAAATATATATAAAAACAAATACAATAAACGTCTCGTAATAACCCCCTAACGTCATCAACGAACTAATGATGCTAAAACGTCTCCCATAAAAAACGTTACGTCTCAACTCGGTTAACTTAGTTAGTTAATATATGCAAAAACTAACCTTTGGGCCAAATATGTAATGTTTGAAAGTTAAAACTTAATAACTAAATAAAACAAACACAAAACACCAGGGACCTAAAGTGTAAGTTACCCAAACCTGTCCCCCCCCTGTCGCGTCCCCCCTGCAACCCGACCACAATGTTTCCGGCCGACCACTCCGACCACCCTGTTCCATGCTCCTTTCTCCTCGTTACCTGCACCACGCGATGTTTAAACAACTTGCAATTGATGATACACGCTCAATCGAACGTTTATAACTCCCAAACCACCCACAAACCCGTTCGAACCTTTCTCCTTCCCTTTTTCTCCGGCGACTTTGATTTCAAACATTCCGGCACCATTTGAGATAATTTTTACATCCATTTAATCCTCTCAACATCCTACAACTCCCTAATCCATTAATTTGATCTCATTTCAGTCCAAAACCCACCAATTGACCCAATAACGGCCGCAACTTGTTCTTCAATCTAATCCACAACGAAACTCCACCAAATCGTAAGTTTTATATATCAAAAGAACCGCAAATCCATGGGGATTAAAAGCCCCATGGTTAATTTGTCTGGGATTATCAAATTCGAACGAATTTGGTGGTTTTGTAATCTAGGGCTCATATGGGTTTGGGGTATGGTTCAGAGAAAGTGTTAAAACAATTAAAGTTCTAAATAATCAACAAAAGCGCTTCTGGTTCAATGGTTTGTGCGTGTGTGTTTTGCAGATATGGTCACGGGTTCGATCCTCTCCCCCACCCCTTCTTTTTAATTAATTTGATTAACAACTTAAACCAACATTTTAATAATCTAATAACCCACTAATTGTTAAAAATAGTTATTTAAGGTTAAAGAAAAATATGTATAAGTGTGTTCTATTTTTAAGTTTGTAAATTATATACAAAAACATGTTTTCTTTTATAAATGATTAAAGTTTCTAATTTTCATATAAATACATATTTTTATAAAATAGTTGAACGTTCAAACCCGTTTAAAAACCTTGATTTCTAAATCCGAAACATTTGACTTCGGACTTAACTCCGGTTACCACGGTTCCAATTCTAAATTAAGATCCTTATACTTTTATATATTTATACATTATATAACTGTTATTAATCAAATGATTTAATTAATAATATGTATTAAAGACTAAAATGTATAAGTTTAAATAAAGATTCTAAGTATTGATACCAATATATTACTAATGTTTTCTAAAATGGTTTTCTTGTAAAATACAAAGTTTTAAAGACTAATAAATCGGTTTCGTATAAAAACACTCGGTTACGGTTCGTACCAAAAATCCCAAATCTCCGTAAATTCTTATTATTTCTATTCTAGTTTCTATACTATATGTTTTTCTAAGTTAGGATTCTCATTATTTAGGTGATACTAATATTTGGGAAATCCTCGGTTCCAGTTGATTTATTTCTATACCATTTCTGTTTCGTATTCAAGGTGAGTAAATTCACTCCCCTTTTTACTATTACATTTCGGGGCTGAAATATGTTCAAATACTATACAATGTTTTTGTTTTCGTTTCTTTGTTTCTATTTTCAAATGAGATCATTAAATGTGTTAGTCTTGTCTGCAGCAAGATGCAATCCTTATGTGGTAGTTTAAAGTAGTATTGTTACTTAGTAATCCCACCGGTACAATGTTAGCGCTAATGGTTTGACAAACCCAGCTGCATGTATTTCAAAACAGGTGATTTAAACCCGGCCATTCAATTTCAATGTTACAAGTTGCTATGTTACAAGTTGCTATGCTATGTCCCTAAGTTGCAAAAATAATTATTGATAACCTATATCGAGACGGTTACGTGACGGTTACTAAAAAGGTTATCTTTAATTTACAACATGAGTTGGTTCCTCATGACAAATGATTACAAGTTGCTATACAATGATGGTGTTCAATGTGTGTTCAAGGTGTCATGGTCGAGAATGATATGAAATAGCTATGCATGTAAGATTGCGCAGCATATTATGATGATCTCGGATTTCTATATTACTATGTATTCAAATTGTGGTTTACTCACTAGCTTTAAATAGCTAACTTTATTTTTACATATTTCAGGTGATACATTAGTTTGATGTTATTGCGGTTCATTCAAGACATAGGATGCCTTGGACTTAGAATAATTGAACAATAAATTACTTTGATTGCCGGTCTTTATTTCTGAATTTATGACTATTTATTCCTCATTTATGTCACAACAATTATTACATTAATGATATTAAAATATGCTTTTAGTGTGCCATGTGCTTTGTACTATTGATATCCAATTCCAATGACAGCCCGGTGTTTCCGCCGCCGGGCGGGGTGTCACAGTTAGTCTACCCCCGAACGGGAGAGGATTAGCTTTCCAAGTCGATAATTTCCTTTTAAAATTTTCAATTACCGAGTCCTAACTTGCCACTCTATTCATGTTGCCCCCGATCGGAATCCCGAGGTGCAAAAACAGGGCATTTCCTCTTTTGCATTTAAGAATATTGACACCCATTTCTTATCTGAACTTGAAACCCCCAATTCCAAAAAACTGCTTTTGTGAAAATTTAATTTAAGCCTTAATGCCAATTGAAAGCATTTCGGAATCCTAGATAGGTTCCTAGCATTAGCCATTGACCACTCTCCAATGAACAAGGCGTCATTCACGTGCAGACAATGAGACAATACCGGGCCACCATTCGGCAACTATATACCTTTAGACAATTCGTTCTCACAATCCTGAAACCGAGACACTCAACGCATCCATAACCAAAGTGAACAAAAAGGGAGACAATGGGTCGCCCTGTCTCAAGCCTCTAGTGGCCACAAAATCACCCGTCGGGGACCCATTAACCAAAATAGACGCTCTAGCCAATTAAACACAACTCCTAATCCAACCACGCCATAGCCTCGGGAAGCCTATTTGCTCCATAACGCCATATAAAAAATTCCAACTAACCATATCGTATGCTTTTTAAAAATCAAATTTGAACATTAAGACCTTATCTTTTCTCTTTTTTGCCAAAAAATACACCTCATTTACCACAAGAGGTCCTTCTAAGATGTAACGACCAGCATAAAAAGCAGATTGTTCCTTGCCAACCTCCAAAGGGATAACCTTTTTAAGGCGTTCTGTTAAATCTTCGAGAAAATATTCTATAAAGAACCAATTAAACTAATAGGTCTATAATCCGAGATGTCGGTTGGATAAACCACCTTGGGAATTTATGTAATTGTTGGTCCATAATGATCGTGATTTCAGTGCTATAATGACTTGTATAACAACAAACACTCTTGACCCAAACAAACAAAGTGTAATATAACCCAACAACCGATAATGAGATTAGAACCACACAACCGGCGGTAAATACGCTACAATGATGAATAATATATGCTCCTAGCACCTCCAGTAAACACACACACGACACAATCAGTTGGATAAGGTTTTTGTCAAAGTTGCCAAAAAAGGTTACATTTCAACAAGATAAGGTTACAATTTATATCAGACATAGGTTCGCTGATAGATTCGCTGACAGCGAATCTATCTAGCGAACCATATAGGTTCGCCGGGCACAATCAGGTTCGCCTGGTCGATACCAACACAAAAACTAAACTGTGCTACGGGCGAATCTATAGATTTGCCCGTAGGTTCGCTATAACTAAAACATACAAAATACATAAAAAATATATAACACCGACATACCGGTGATTCCGACCTATACATGACTATCAGTAATGAACGACGCATTACATCATGTGCTTATCTTCCCCCCTCCCCTCATAAAAGTACCTAAAAACATCCTAACAAATCCGAAGCCATTAAATCCCCAAAACATTAAACGAAATTTAAATTGAATCCGTCTGGATTCGGGGACTTATCACCGCCACACCCGCCAACCAGAGCCTTTATTTCATTTAAAGATAATTCAAATATTAACTCATTAGCCAAATGAGATGGAATGTGATTAAAACCATGTTTATAAAACCTGGCCGGTCCGAAATGGACTCGTAAAAACGATCCTGAAAATGCTTGAAGAACTCCAGTTTCACTAGATTTGGATCCGACATCCAAACCCCATTGATCGCAATCCCATGCACTCGCGAACTACTCATGTTGGTTCTAATTGACCTGTGGAAAAATGAAGAGTTCAGGTCCCCGTCTTTTAGATAACTTACTCGAGCCTTTTGTTTCAAATCGATCCCTGGAATTTGCCTCTTCTAACACCTGTAAATCTTTGTACCAATTTAATCTATCTAATCCTTAATAACCTCTTTCACTGCTTTAAGTCTTAACATCAATCTTCTATCCGGCGGACCCGAGACTTCAGCTTCCCTATAAGCTTTGTTTACCATCTCTGCAAACCCCGGTTTATCAAGCCACGAGTCAAAGCATTTGAACGGATTGGTTCCATAATCCACCGCCATACCTTTTAGGAGCAGAGGTCTATGATCAAAATGTCTCCGAAGCATCGCAGTGAACAACACTTTGTGCCAGTAAATGTGCTTACAAACTTTTTTTTTCAGAGTTCAAAAATCTAATATGAAGTAGACTAATGTTAATTTAAATGATGTGTCATATATTCTTTAAATTTATACTTGTAGTTGTCTTTAACTATATGACGTTATATAACACATATGTTTATTGTAAATTTATGGCAACAAACCAAACATTGTATTTTCAGTGACTAACGTTGCTCCAGCTCCAGCGAATGAGGTGATAGTCAAAGAGGAGAAACCCGTCGATGTCCAACAACAAAATAATGTAAAAGGTAAAGCCAAAGAAAAACCAGAAATCCCCGAGCTTCTTTTGAATAATACATGGTGGTGGGACAATCTGATCTTATCGAAGAGATGTGTAGAAAATACAACTAATTTATGTCCCGTCTTCATGAGCTCACAACAGATTATTAAGTTTCAACTCGTATGTTAAGATTTAAATGTTTTCGTATTTAACTCATTATTTGAATACTATCGTCTCCGGTTTCATTTATTTATTAATTACTTTACATCCGTTATGCTCATCGCCTAGGTCCATGCTATAAAAGATTGTCGTCGGAAATATCAACCCCGATGTATCGCGGGTTCTTACTAGTAGTATTATTATTATTTTTAAACTTTGTAACGGTATCTATGAAACTGGCTATAATTCTTTTTTACTTTTAAAACCTATAACGTTTTTTATTGTTTGTATGACTCACGGTTTATTAATTCTTTCAAACCCCTCGACATACTTTCATTCTGGCATGAAACAGCTCAAAATCAAATCCATTTCATTGGAATAATATTGGATTAGAAGCCCAAGCTCAAAAACCATTTAAATTTTAATATATTTAACGAATATCGAAAACGAATTTTTTAAACGTCTTTAAATTGAAATCCCAATTTAAAACTCTTATCCACCCGCAATTATCTTGCCAAAATCATTAAAAATCACCTTGAATTTCTCTCCACGAAACCAACAAATTATCATTTTATTTATTTATAAAAATCATACAATTGAGATTTCACACATATTTGGTTTTATTTTCTTATAAATAGAAGTTACCTATTGATTCATGTAATATGAGTGATGATTTGGTTTTCTAGAGCCCTGATGTGCTTATATTAACCCTAGTTAAAATAACATTATAGAACTTCTGGTTTTTCAAACTATATTCATATATGTTTTGATTACTTAGCATTTCTTCTTTTGTTATAGACTTGTAGATATATTTGTGCTTAGTATTGAATGTGTTTTAATTTGGTGTTGTTTGATATATTTCTTGATTGCGGAATTTGAGTATTTGATAAGTTTCGAACGAATCTATTTCTTTATTATGTTATTTTTGTGAGTTTATGTAGCCTATTGCATCACTTGAATACCGTGTGAATGATTTTAAAAGATTTATAGATTTGGTACATGAATCTTCGTATTTTCATGAGTTAACGTCTATTCTTAGAATTGAAGTTTCATGATTTCATGTATAGCAATGATTTTGAAGGATTTTTTGGATTTGGTGCATAAAATTCTTCGTATCTTGACGAGTTAACGTCTATTCTTAGAATTGTAGATTCATGATATGCATTTCATGTATCAACTATTTCATGAATATTGTATTTGTAGTTTTATGGAGATTAAATTGGTTTTATTTATTTATTATTGTCGATGCTGCTGTTGTTTTTATTGTTTTTGTTATATTACTAATTTTAGTTACCGCTTTATTGCTTTGATCATGAGGAAGGAGACCAAAAACAATATACTTACTTTTTGTTACTAATTTTGGGAAGTGATAAGTTGTTTTTTTACCATTGGTCTATGTTGTAACAATACTCATAAACATTTTACCAAGGAAAAAAAACTACATACCATTTTCTGAGAAGAGAAAAATGTGGCTACTGTTTTTGGTTTACCTATCCTCATGATTTATAGCAAGAAACTGTTGAGTTATAAGAACAGACGAATTGGTTAGGGTTTGTAATGGATGAAATTTTGGGTCGTATTAACCGGGTAGGATGATCCACAAACCTTTTTTTTCTTCCTTTTGAAAACTATAATGAAGTACCTTGTTTGTTGTCTAATGATTCTAGCCTAGCTGGTTGAGGACACCTGATTTTACAGTGGTGGTTCAAGGTTCTAATCCTGTCTGTGAGATTTTCAGAAAAAATTCCATTGGTTTTCCCGGTTGAACTCCTAGCCAAATTCCGATGTCAAATGGGCTCGGTTAAGACAACATATTGACCGGAGTAAGATGGTGGGTTCCTAATTGCGAGGGATGCGACCGGATGATTGCAAGAATTGAAAGTCGTCGTTCAAGAAAAAAAGTACGTTGTTTGTTCTTTCTTTAGTTAATTAGCATATGAAGTTCTTTTTTGATTAAATTCCGGTAGTTATATTATATAACTTAATAATTTAATGTATAAAGACTTAGAACATGATGCACGAATAAAGTTTAGGTACCTTTTTATTGACATAGGATTTAAGTTTATCATAATTAATTGTTATGGTATAGTTTTTACATTTGCCTCACTAAAAAGAAAAAAAAAAGTAAGGCTACTCCTTATAATATACACCAGGAAACCATTATTATAGAAACTTTTCCTTGGCCATAACATTCTGTTAAACATAAGTTTTTGTTTGATTATATGTTCATAAACAGTTCGTTAGTTCGCTGATGATTTAACAAACAAACATAAATAAAGAATAATGTTTGAATCGTTAATACTTTCATAGAACATGAAACAACTCAAAATCAAATCCATTTAATTGGAATGTTGGATTTGAAGCCCAAGATCAAAAGTCAAGTCTACGTCGGATTATCATTGGTCCGTTTAGGTTTTGAATATAAGAAAATATATACATTTAACGAATATCAAAACTCATTTTTTAAACTTTATTAAATTCAAATCCCAGTTTAAAATTATAACCACCCGCAAATATCTTGCAACAATCATAACAAACCATCTTGAATTTCTCTTCACGAAAACCTACAAATTGCCATTTTATTTATTTATAAAAATCATCGAACTGAATTGAGATTTCACACATATGTAGGTTTTATTTTCTTATAAATAGAAGTTAACTATTTGATTCATGCAATACGAGCGATGAGTTGATTTTATAGAAACCTACAATAGTTTATGAACCCTAACTAGATTAGGTTTTCAATCTATTAACAATGGTTTTAATAGCTAATTAGCATGTTATCTTTTGATATAGACTTGTACGTAGATCCATTGGTGTTCAGTATTAAATGTGTTTTGGTGTTTGATATGTTTCATGATTGCGGAGTTTGATAAGTTTTGAACGAATATAATATATTATTATGTTATTTTTGGGAGTTTATGTGGTCTATTGCATCACTTGAATACCTTATGTGTTTATATACACAATTTCATGTATACAGATAATTTTGAAGAATTTATGGATTTGGTACATGAGTTCTTTGTATCTTCATCAGGTAAGTTAACGTCGATTCTTAGAATTGTAGATTATGATATGAATTTGCCTTTTTTACTACTATTCAACGTTTGCTGTTTTAATCATGATATGAGAAAACAACTGGTAACTGTCTTATTTTTTATTTTGGGAAATGATAAGTCGTTTTTTTACCCATGGTCTATGTTTCAATAATAGATTAGGGCTCCTTTGTAAAATTCCATGAAGATACTCAAGACAACATTATACCTTGGTAAAAAATCGACTTTATTATTATCTGAAAAAGAAAATAACACTAGTTGTTATTTGTTCTCTTATCTCATGACTATAGAACGAAAATGATAAATAATAATAATTTAGGGAAAATGAAAATGTTCTATGATTGAGGAGCATATTACTATTTTTACAATTTAGGAATGTGTGTTTTTAAAGTTATTGAAGCATTTACTTCTTTTTATTATATTTTACGTGCTCACATCACATTATCCTTTTAAGTTTAGCTTTGAAAATCTTCCTTGTCATAAAAACATGTAGTGCCTATAAAATTAGCATCAACACCAAGGGGAACCATAAAATATGTCAATTGAGGAAAAATTCCTAAAAGAAATTAATTATGAAGAATTTATTAAAGATTTTACTTATAAGAAAGCTAGAAAAGTAAAGATAATTTAATCATTTTATACAAATAAGAAAAATATAATCATTTGAAAAAAAAAATTTTAACTCCGCCAACTATAAACAATTTAGTTTATTATGCCGGTCCTAAGCCCGGATAAAGGAGGAGGGTTTATAACATCATAACTTATATCATAAAAGAAAAGGCCTCAAATTTTTTTACTTCGTTTAAGGCCCATAAAATGATTGAGCCGACACTATCTAATGTGAATCTTGATTGCAAGCTAGACTTATTGGCGACTACATTGCAATCCCGTAAAGCGGAATATAACCCAAAGGTGCAAAATATGCGACTATGTATAGAAGACTATTTGTTCTCTAAATTAGTAATATGTTTGTTGACATAGAAAATCTTGATTGTTGATGATATATTAGGTTTATAATTGAAAACAAACTGGTTTTCAAAATTTTAATTTTTGTTATTATTATTTTATTTAGTTAAGCTAAAAGGGTTTATTTGTAATTTACCCATGATCTAAAATCCCTATTTTTTTTCTATTGATTGTTTCTGAATTTTTATCAAATACAACTCTAAATCATATAAGCATATAATTTTTTATTCACCATATGCCCATTAATCCATTATTTTATCGTAATGCTTACATGTTGATTGCTATTTATATGGTTTCAAGTTTTCTTTTTTGTTGCAAGGTGATTACTTTGATGATGATGACTAAGGCAGGCAAGTTTTAATAATTTCGAATGTTTGAAAATTTGACAAATTACTTTTTTTATTGTTGTTTTTCTTGTTGATTAGAGGTGGATCGGGTTTTAATAATGTGTTAAAGATGTGGGTCAAAGAAGATAATATATACATCAAATATGATGACCGTTCGAACAATTATTAACTCGTCTAGTTTTGAACATGATGAGTAGTTGAGTACTACTATTACGTATATGTTACGTATACTGAACATGATGAGTACTACTATTACATATATGTTATGTATACGTAAGAGTGTTGTTACATATACGTAAGAACGTTAAAAAAACGAAAAAACTTATATAATTAACGTTTTTTTATGTTTGAAATTTGTATATATGTCGCGTGGTAATGAGAATTAATCTTGAATGCAACTCATGTAAGGGAAAAAAAAAAGAAACATTTTAAACATTAAAGGTACAGTGAAGAGTAAATCTGTGAATTAGTAATAAACACTTCTATTTTAATTAGATTTATATATATATATATATCGTATCTTATATTACATTGAAGGAATTATTTTTATATTTTTGTTTAATTATCTTGCAAGAGAAGCACTTGTTAGAAAAGTAAAAAAACTAAGTTAGTGTTAGTTTGTTTTTTAGAAAAGGTATGTGTAGCCTCTTAAGTCTGAATCGCGCAGACTACGTGGAGACATTGTCATCTGCAGACTCTTTGTTTTTTCGTAGACGTTTCATTAAAAAAGGTCTGCGCGACCTCTTTCTGGTGCAGACTTGGATCAACCACTTCTGAGACCTTCTAAGGTCTGCAAAAGAGAGTTAAACATCTTCACCTAGTACCACCACCCACTGTCCATCACCACCATCACCACCATCACCGTCTACCACACCACGACCATCACTACCCACCATTGTCCACCACCACCACCCACCATTGTCCACAACAACCACCACCACCCATCATTGTCCACCACAACCACCACCACCCACCATTGTCCACCACCACCACCCACCATCGTCCACCACCACCACCACCTAGGGCTGGCAATTTCTGACACGAACACGATAGCACGACACGACACGGAATTAACAGGTTTCGTGTTTGACCTTAACAGATGCCGTGTCATTAACAGGTTAACACGATAACGACACGTTAATTATCTTGTCTTAACAAGTTAAGGATCTATTAACACGATAGGTCACCTGTTAATATTTATTTAAAAGAAAAGTTAATGGAGAATAGAGGTAGAGAAGAACTTTGATGAAGATGAGTAGAAAGACCAAAGACTCATATGTACTTTGATGAACTTTTAATCTCTTTTACGTATTCGTTCATCAAGTGTTATTATGGTTGCCGTTCAAAAAATAGTATTATTATGGTTAAATACAACTTTTATGGACTTTTGTTGTTTTGTGGCTTAAAAATTATCATGTTAAATCATATTTAATATTTAAAACTTATGAATTTTTTTGGAAATTTTATTTTATTTAAAAAATGGGTTTTTATCGTGTCCATATCGTGTCTTATCGTGTAACCTGCTTTTTATCGTGTTCGTGTTTAGAAAAAATGACACGAGAAGTTATCGTGTCGTGTTCGTGTTTGGCCTTATTGTGTTCGTGTCTTATCATGTTTGTGTCTTATCGTGTCGTGTCTGACACGATATGCCAGCCCTACCACCACCATTATTATCTACCATCACCCACCGTCCCCCCCCCCCCCCCACAACCCACTATCAACCACCGTCCCCCACCCACCACCATCCAGTACAACCAGCATCGTCCCCCCACCCACTATCCACTACCACCACCACCATCCACTACCACCCACCATTGTCCACCACAATCACTACCACCACCCACCATTCTCCGCCACCACCACCCATCATTGTCCACCATCACCTATCTTCCCCCACCACAATCACTACCACCACCCACCATTCTCCACCACCACCACCCATCATTGTCCACCATCACCCATCGTCCCCCACCACCACCACCCATTGTCCAACACCGTCCCCCACCCACCACCATCCAGTACCACCACTAATGTCCCCCACCACCACCATCCACTTTTCACCACCGTCCCCCACCCACCACCATCCAGTACCACCATAAGTGTCCCCCATCACCACCACCAGTTAATTCCAGCAGACTGCAGAAGTTAAAAAAAACAGTCTTCTTGTTGCAGACTGCGGATGTTTAGTCCACCTCTTCTTCTGCAGATGTGGTCCGTGGACTGCAGACATTTTCCTGCAGAAAAAACAAACAACACCTTAATGTGTGTGAAGGTTTAAACTGACAGACCTTATTCATATTAGAAAGTTAAGGAAAATAATGAACCGTCGAGTTGAAATTCTTGAAATTAAAGACCCGACGCCTCATTATAAGCAAAACAAAAGCTCCACATGTAAATCACTAAAAATATTTTTAAAATACAAAATGGGACATAACATCAAAAAATGATACATATATGTACATTTTCTCAACACAGAATATATCAGTAGGGGTGTCAATTCTCAACATGACACGAAACACGACCCGAACACGACACGAAAGTAATTAGGTTTTGGGTTGGCAAATATAACCCGTTTAAAAATATGGGTCATGTTAGGGTTGACCCGTATAAAAACGGGTCAATTTCGGGTTGAACCATTAAAAAACGGGTTGACCCGCCAACCCGTTTAGGTTTCAAAATTAGTTCATCTATTTTTTCTTTTCTAAAAATGAGTGTTAAGTTATTTTTATCTTTAGTATTAGTACTCACAATAAAAAAAATTCATTACCACTTAAGTTTTTACCTTTACATTTTCAAAGCTAAGTGTTTATTATTGTATTTGTTTTTTATAAATAAATTTGATTTGAATAATATGTCTTATGATTTTAAGTAAATATATGGTTACTTATAATAACTTTTAATTAAAACCCAATATACATAGTTGTTATACGTAAAATCACATATTAAGCATGTTACTTTTAACCGCCTTACACAACTCACTTATAACTCGTAAATTTGTTAGATTCATTTTGATAAATGGGTTAAATGGGTCAAATTTGGGTTGACACGAATTTATGTTATCCGGGTTAGGGTTGGATAATTCAACCTATCAACCCGTTAACCCGCCAACCCGACACGATTGATACCCCAAAGCTCCGCTTGAACAGAAAGCAACAAGCTGCAAGCACATAGGGCTCGTAGTACCTGCTACCGCAGCTATGCGGTGGAAGGGAAGGAGCCTAAATCGACCTTTTTTCTTTTTCAAAGAAAAAAAGCAGTATAAGGAGATTAGACTCTCGGATGAGACTAAGTAGCTACCGACCGTTCCGACGCGCCCTTGACCTATCTTGATTAAGACCGAAACCGTAACCTTTTTTGGTACGTATAACGTATGCATCTGCAATACATATACGCAACAACATTGAAATATTTATACGTACGTCTAACATATATATTAATACCTTTCCTTACATTTACATTGTTGAGAAAATATATGTATACAACATTAATTCTTCGATGCTTTGCCCAATTATGTGTTCTTATAAAAACTTATATTCGGTACTCTACCTAAGATGAAACATATATATGTAAGTGGTTAATTTCAATACATATACGTCTACACATTGAAATATGTACATGTATTTAGAAACATCTATATCTATACATTTTAATAAAAGAGGGTTTTGGAGAACACGTGTCATTAATTGGAGAGTGTGTTGGAGTATTTTTTCCGCTCAAAACTAAAAATCTTATCTTCTAAGCTATGTATGAAAAGAAATCGATAACATTATTATACCTTCTAATAAAAAAGGATTTTGGAGGACACGTGTCATTAATTAGAGAGAGGGTGTTGGAGTATTTTTTCCGCTCAAAACTTAAAATCTTATCTTCTAAGCTATGTATGGAAAAAAATCGATAACATTAATTCACTTATAATTTTTCTTACAAGATTTCAATCTAACTTATTTACATCACTGAAATCACTGTAAAAACAGAAAAGAAACAACTTAAACAAATAACTTATCACTATTTACTACCTAGCCCATGCATGCTGCACGCTCAACCCGGTACATAAGAGTGTCTCCGTAAATTTTTCCAGATATCTATCATCTGGATTATTGTATGTATGTTTTTCTTAATCTTTTTTTTTAATTAATTGGTAGGATTTAAAAGGTATCCAGTTTAAAATTGTATATATTTAATTTGATACTAATAGTGTATTTGTAGTTTAAATCTAATTGTTTAAGGCTCAAATTAGAATTTGAATGCAATTTATGTTTCTACTAGATTATACCCCGTGTGTTACACGCGTTGAATAACGAAAAATATTCAATTATTATCGACTATACTAAACAAAAAAATCATAAATCATTACCATCTTAGGTACGTTATCTAACACCAACAAAGACTATAAGCCACTGAAGTTTCATTAAGTGCATGTTCCAATTCTATGTAATAATTTTGCGAATTTTTGAATTTCTTTAAATTGATTTTAGCAAATAAAACATGTATAAACTTTGGATACTATTTAGTAATTCTTTTTATTATGTTTGACTTAAACTTAATAATTTTAGTACATTGTTATTAAGTTGCAAATTTTTTTTCTTCGCTATTAGATCCCGATTTAAAATAAATGGAAAAAAAACTTCACTTTTTAGTAATCGTAATAGATAAATGTTTCATTTATCCAACT
Organism: Tagetes erecta; assembly: GCA_030867185.1. Taxonomy (NCBI): domain Eukaryota; kingdom Viridiplantae; phylum Streptophyta; class Magnoliopsida; order Asterales; family Asteraceae; genus Tagetes; species Tagetes erecta. The sequence goes on from CM061490.1 coordinate 13,414,305, forward strand.
CAATTTTAAAAAATTCAAAACATTCATAAAACTATTACATATGATTGTAACAAATAATAAAACTTTAGTGACTTTAGAGACAAAAAAAATTGAAGGTACTTAATTAAAACGGTGAGTAACTTGGGTACATTTCTATGACATATGGCTTTGAAAATAAAATAAGAAGTAAATAAAAATCTATAAATACTTTGTTGCCATATCATAATTTTAATTAAAAGTTAATTATTGTAGCGAATCACGTAAGTGTAGTAAGTGTATTTGTTCGTGAATTATGTAAAAGATTTGGAAATCTTTTAATCAATTAGTTAGGAATTGAGTTTGAAAATTCTTTATTTATTAGAACACATGCATGGAAACTATATTTTGTAGATCTTTGAAAAAATTAATATGAATGAAGGAATGAATGTAGATGTAAATTGGATCATACATTTTTTGGCAGGAAATTAATGCAACAATGTCTCCATTAAACGACATGTGGCATCAAAACCCTCTTTTATTAAAATGTATAGATAGATATAGATTTTTATATATCTTTCATGTGATGTGTAATTAATTTTTAAATGTTTTCATGTAGTGTGTAGTTTATTTTTAAATGTTATTTTTTAATAAAGTTTTAAAATTGTGTTTTTTTATGTTTGTATCCGTGTAACACACAAGGTTTAATCTAGTATATGTATCAATTAATATTCATAAAATGAATTTTGTATACGTCTGGTCATTAAAATTCAACTTTATAATAGCCAACAAGAGACCAATAATTAAAATGTGCTTTCAACTATACTAAAAACAAACATCCAACAAAATTGGGCAAAAATACTTAATGTTTTCCAATGATTTTTTCAATAAGAAAAATACACAACATACATATACATATCATCAATCAATCATAAAAGATTTAACATTAAGCATATATATGCACTAACATACATATACGTATCATAAATCAATAGTACAAAATTACGTAATACACTTATGCGATTAGGATGAAATCTGATCGATTTGATTACGCTACTGAACCATAAGATTACATACATAATTACCAGAACCATAAACAATTACATTGTTTGCGATTAGATTAATGTCAAGGAGTACACATATGTTAACCCTAGCTAATCCTGCATGTTAACTCAACGGTGGAAAACAAGTCTTTAATTTCCACAACATGGGCTCTAAAACAACAATTACTATAATAATCGATCTCGCCAAAAAAAAAGGAGTATTGGATATTAGCGGATCTAACTATTAGTTTTTAGCCGCTACCGGTTCCAACTTTTGAAATATGTGTCAGCGGTCCCAACTTTTATCATTTTGGCCACTAATAGACCCGCCGTTAAAATAGTTAATGGCGTTAACTTTTTTTTTGAATTTCAGGTCGACGTTTTATGGTTTTTGATCGGAAAAAGAATACGAGTCGATTGATATAAAATTTACATCGAAACGGTGCTCCAAATGTAATCAGTGCATATCTTAAATACATACCATACATACACATAAGTACTTTTTTGAAACATGATCTTCATGTTTTCATATATATTCAGATCACATTTGATTAGGACGAGGAAATAATTGCTATTATTAGGAGCATTCGTACAATAATTTCTTCGCTGTCCCTTCAAACGAACAAGCGGACCCATGGACCTTTTGGTCGAGTATCTGATTCTGTGTTCTCCATACCCTGGGATAAAGGGTCATTGGTCGGATTTTACGGCATTGCTGACCATTATATTGATGGGATTGGTGTCTTTGTAAAAGCCCATGAGGAGATCATGAGGGTTGGCACATGGGGAACAAGTAAGCCAGGAGGTCCACAAAATAAATGGTCTTTTCAACTTGAGAAAAACCATCATTTGAACAAGATAACAATTGATCATGGAGACCTAATATACTTTCTAATGTTCACCACAAATCATAAATTAGAGTCAACACACACTTCTCAAAAGTATGGTGGTTGGAATGGTGGAGATGTAGTTTCAGAGGTATAAATATATATATAAACTTCTTTCTTTTTAGACAATATATCATAAAGTTTCAAAAGGGGTTGCGGCGTAACTTTTTGACCATTTATCTGTCACCTTATTGTAAATTCCTCGGGGAAGAAAGCTGTAGATGTATTTTGTTTTACTTATTTATAAAGTTTCTTTAGTTGTAATGTGAAATCTTCTAATCTTCAATCATTGCATAGGTAACATTTGACTGGAACGAAGAAATAATAGCCATTAGCGGAACAGTTGCATCATCAAGGGGAAAATATGCCAGTTACACGATAATTTCATCAATATCATTCGTTACGAATAAAAGAACCCATGGACCGTTTGGTAGTGTAAGAGGGACGCATTTTACTACACCATGGGATGATGGTTCATTTGCTGGTTTTTACGGCCTTTGCGGATATTATATTGATAGTATTGGAGTCTATTTAAAAGAAAAATAAAAATTTCTAGTTCATTTGAGTTTTTATTTCATTGCTGTTTGTTTAAAGGTTATTAGATTTTAATAATTTGAACTTTTGTATATCGGCCGATATTAATCCAACTTAAAAACTTTTTGTTAAAGTTAAATTAATGCCGTTAACTTTTTTCGAATTTTTGACTGATGTCTAAGGCTTTTGATCGGAAGGTCGATACTAGTCTATTGATTTAAAACTTACCTTGAGCCAATACTCAAATTACCTCTACCACAAGTTAAAAAACACTTACATGCATTTACATAGCTCCATCACTAAATGAAAATATAGCATTTGTAGTTGCACACTTGGTGCTGTTTGGCAATTTCTGAATGGTTAAGTGCTGAATGGTTAAGAGGTCTGAATGGTTAAGTGCTGAATGATTAAAGTGTTTTGTTTGGTTGGATATCTGAATGAGATTCAAAAACCCGGGTCAAACTAATCGATCACAAGAACTTTATCATCTAATTGACTGATTCAAAAGCAAAGCTCAATATTTATTCTTTCAATTCAATAAACTTTAAAATAACAGCATTATTGTTCCATATCCATGAAACAAAACCTCAAATTTAACCACAAAACTATATAGTAGCTTAATAACCCATTTCAATCATCGTAACTGATTTTAAAATTATGGACAATCAATTATTTATTCATATCAAATAACGTAGATGTTCATATAAACAGATTCAAAAGCATGAATCGAGAGCTTAGAATGCTGAATTTGTGAAGACCTGGTTTGAATCTGGGTATTTATGCAGTTGACGGGCGAAGTGGTGGTGGTCGACGGAGAACGGGTGTCGGGGTAGCGTCGGAGAGATGTGTTCGGAGGTGACAGTGGTCGTTGACGGAGGTGAGGTGGAGGCGCCGGCGAGATGGTCTGAAGGAATTAGCAGTTCAAGTATACCAGAGATGGGGATTTGAGGTGGAGTGAAGGTAGGGCTATGTATGGGTAATGTTATCCTCTGAATCATTCAGCATGGGTATATTGCTGAATGGTTAAGAGGTATATTTTTAGCGAAACAAACACTTTTAATGCTGACCGATTCAGAGGTAGCCTTTTAATGGTTCCATTAAGACTTAAGAGGCTATCAAACAACCCCTTAGATAACTGTAGTAAATTTAAGTTATAAGTTATAACCAAGTTCATGTCGGCAGAGCATTGAAGAAGCTTTTTTTTAAGTATTGAACATACATGGAAACACCTGGTTTCGTCTTTGTTTAGACCCAACCAAGATTGAACTTTTTCCGAAAAGGGTTCATATTCATTTGTGGATTTGTCTTGGCTTGACACATATCCTTGAGATGAAACTCATATCAAATGTCGGTGTCGCATACCACTGTCGCCACACCTTTCCAACCCCTTCTGGCCATTGTGTCTCTATTTTATATTTTTGTGTTTGTTTATGGTTTCTAACTAGATTATAGGCCGGGGCTGCGCGTTGCAGCAGCCGGGCTAGAAAAGTTGCAGCAAATTGTTGTGTCGCTGTGGACGGCACGTCGTAGCAACTGGAAAGCTGCATCAAACTTAATTTTATGTTAGTATGGTGCTAAGTCATTGCTCTAGTTACCATTGCGTATTACAAAAACATTCAATCCATTTGCTAATATGCTTCTAAGTCATCATAATTTAGTACTACAAAACCATTCAGACGCCTTTCATGGCATTTCACTGCAACTTACTTTAGATGGCTATTCAAAACAACAGCAAGCAAATAACCTAAATCCAAACTGCATGACTCACAAAATAACAACGCCAACACTGAAAATCGAAGACGAACCAACGAAGCAGACCAAACCACCACTGATGACAAGAAAAAGTCGCCAGAAAAACAAAATCTTAGAGACAACACAATCAGATCACAACAACAAATAAACCTACAAAGAATCAAGAAATTGCAAACAACAAAAACCAAATAAGAAACAAAATCGCCAACCATGAAACACCCACGCATACCTCCGGCAAGAAGATGAAAACAATATACGAAGCTCAGAAGGGTCACGTGAGGTCGGTGAGCAGCCCTGGAGCAGCGTGATGCAATCCTGAAACTGTTGTTGCAACTCAACACCTTGGGCAAGGGTGTGTTTTCAATTCCAAGCCCAACCAACTCCATTTACACCATCAATATATTTTTCACTCACTTTGCATTGATTATTCTTGTCCAACTTTTACAACTCAGGAAGTAGCTCCTTTAATGGCCTGGACTGATATTTGCCTTCATAAATTTATTTAGGTCCAAGTTTTCTCTTCTCAACTCAGTCTCTACTCCTACTATTTGTTTCGAAGGGCCATAATATGACATATTGCAGGGATATTGGGCCGGTTTTCTTGGTTGATAATGAATAGATTTTACCACTCTCACCCAAAGCACCTCCGGATTTGTTTTAAGACCCCATTTCCATTTTCTTAGAAGAGCCAATTAAGATCTCTTTTGCTTCCAACCCCAAGCCCGCTCGCCTTCCTCAGTGCTAATACATAGTCCCATCTAACCCCAAGGAATCGATTTTATATCCAACGCACCACCCTACAAGAAACATCTCCTAATACTTTCAAGCTTATGAATAACTAAACTAGGAATTTTAAATAGCGACATGAAGTAAATCGGAAGGCTTCCTAACACGCTTTTGACCAAGGTTAGTCTACCCCCGAACGAGAGAATTAGCTTTCTAAATCAATGATTTCCTTTTAAATTTATCAGTTAACGAGTCCCAACTCGCCACTCTATTCATGTTGCCCCCAATCGGAATCCCGAAGTGCAAAAACGGAGTATTTCCTCTTTTGCATTGAAGAATATTCACACCCATTTTTTCATCCGCACTTGAAACCCCAATTCCAAACAAACTACCCTAGATAGGTTCCTAGCATTAGCCATTGATCACTTTTCAATGAACAAGGCGTCACCGCGTATAGACAATGAGACAATACCGGGCCACCATCTGCTCCATAACACCATCTAAAAAAGGCAAATTGGCCAAAAATAATCCCAACTAACACCTATTGGCCGAAAATAATCCCAACTCAGTTTATTCCCTCCAGTGGTCCCAAATCCAACTTTTTTGGCCTACAGTGGTCCGCCGTTAAGTACACTTAACGGCCGTTAACTTTTTTTTCTATTTTTTTCGAATTTCAAACAGATCTTTTAAGGATTTTGATCGGGAGGAGAATACGAGTCAGTTGATGTAAACCTTACTTCCAATTGTTGCTCCAAATGGTTTAATTTTGATATCCGGTTAAAGCACCGTTAGGTTTTAAACACCTGATTGAAGACCGTTTTGCCGTTTGGAACCCCAGTTCGAAGTAAGGTTTACATCAATTGAATCGTATACTCCTCCCGATCAATATCCATAAAACCTTGTTCTGAAATTCGAAAAAAATCAAAAAAAAGTTAACGGCCGTTAAGTGCACTTAACGGCGGACCACTGGAGGCCAAAAAGGTTGGATTTGGGACCACTGGAGGGAATAAACTGAGTTGGGATTATTCTCAGCCAATAGGTGTTAGTTGGGATTATTTTTAGTCAATTTGCCTTTAAAAAATTTCAACTAACCATATCATATGCTTTTTCAAAATCAACTGTGAGCATTAAGACCTTATCTTTTCTCTTTTTGCCCGGAAATACACCTCATTTACCACAAGAGATCCTTCTAAGATGTAACGCCCTGCTAAAAAAGCATATTGTTCCTTGCCGACCACCAAAGGGATAAGCTTTTGAAGGCGTTCTGTTAAAGTCTTCGAGAAAATATTCTATAAAAAACCAATTAAACTAATAGGTCTATAATCCGAGATGTCGGTTGGATAAACCACCTTGGGAATTAATGCAATGAACGACGCATTACATCATGTGCTTATATTCCCCCCTCCCCTCATAATAGTACCCGAAAACATCCAACAAATCCGAAGCCATTAAATCCCCAAAACATTTAACGAAATTTAAATTGAATCTGTCTGGATTCGGGGACTTATCACCGCCACACTCGCAAACCACAGCCTTTATTTCTTTTAAAGATAATTCAGATATTAACTCATTAGCCAAATGAGATGGAATGTGATTAAAACCATGTTAACAAAACATGGCCGGTCCGAATAGAACTCGTAAAAACGATCCCGAAAATGCTTAAGGAACTCCAGTTTCACTAGATTTGGATCCGACATCCAAACCCCGTTGATCGCAATCCCATGCACACGCGAACTACTGATGTCGGTTCTAATTGACCTGTGAAAAAATGAAGAGTTCACGCCCCCGTCTTTTAGATAACTTACTCGAGCCTTTTGTTTCAAATCCCTGACATTTTCCTCTTCTAACACCTGTAAATCTTTGTATCAATTTAATCTATCTAATCCTTAATAACCTCTTTCACTGCTTTAAGTCTTAACATCAATCTTCTATCCGGCGGACCCGAGACTTCAGCTTCCCTATAAGCTTTGTTTACCATCTCTACAAACCCCGGTTTATCAAGCCACGAGTCAATGCATTTGAATGGGATGGTTCCATAATCCAACGCCATACCTTTTAGGAGCAGAGGTCTATGATCAAAATGTCTCAGAAGTATCGCAGTGAACGGCACTTCGTGCCAGTAAAATGTACTTACAAACTTTTTTCTTTTTCAGAGTTTAAAAATCTAATATGAAGCATACTAATGTTAATTTAAATGATGTGTCATATATTCTTTAAATTTATACTTGTAGTTGTCTTTAACTATATGACGTTATATAACACATATGTTTATTGTAAATTTATGGCAACAAACCAAATATTGTATTTTCAGTGACCAACGTTGCTCCAACTCCAGCGAATGAGGTGATAGTCAAAGAGGAGAAACCCGTCGATGTCCAACAACAAAATAATGTAAAAGGTAAAGCCAAAGAAAAACTAGAAATCCCCGAGCTTCCTTTGGATAATACCTAGTGGTGGGACAATCTGATCTTATCGAAGAGATGTGTAGGAAATACGACTAATTTATGTCCCATCTTCTTGAGCTCACAACAGATTATTAAGTTTCAGCTCGTATGTCAAGATTTAAATGTTTTCGTATTTAATTCATTATTTGAATATTATCGTCTCCGGTTTCATTTATTTGTTAATTACTTTACATCCGTTATGCTCATCGCCTAGGTCCATGCTATAAAAGATTGTCGTCGGAAATATCAACCCTGATGTATCGCGGGTCCCTACTAGTAGTATTTTTATTATTTTTAAACTTTGTAACGGTATCTATGAAACTGGCTATAATTCTTTTTTACTTTTAAAATCTATAAGGTTTTTTATTGTTTGTATGACTCATGATTTATTAATTCTTTCTAACCCCTTGACGTACTCAAATCAGCTCAAAATCAAATCCATTTCATTGGAATATTGGATTAGAAGCCCAAGCTCAAAAACCATTTAAATTTTAAAATAATATCTTTAACGAATATCGAAAACGAATTTTTTAAACTTCTTTAAATTGAAATCCCAATTATGTTGCCAAAATCATAAAAAATCACCTTGAATTTCTCTCCACGAAACCAACAAATTATCATTTTATTTATTTATAAAAATCATCCAATTGAGATTTGTTTTATTTCCTTATAAATAGAAGTTAACTATTGATTCATGTAATACGAGTGATGATTTGGTTTTCTAGAGCCCTGATGTGCTTATATTAACCCTAATTAAAATAACATTATAGAACTTCTGGTTTTTCAAACTATATTCATATATGTTTTGATTGTTTAGCATGTCTTCTTTTGTTATAGACTTGTAGATTTATTTGTGCTTAGTATTGAATGTGTTTTGGTGTTGTTTGATATATTTCATGATTGCGGAATTTGAGTATTTGATAAGTTTCGAGCGAATCTAATACATTATTATGTTATTTTTGTGAGTTTATGTAGTCTATTGCATCACTTGAATACTGCGTGAATGATTTTTAAAGATTTATAGATTTAGTACATGAATCTTCGTATTTTCATGAGTTAACGTCGATTCTTAGAATTGAAGATTCATGATTTCATGTATAGCAATGATTTTGAAGGATTTGTGGATTTGGTGCATGAATTTCTTCGTATCTTGACGAGTTAACGTCTATTCTTAGAATTGTAGATTCATGATATGCACTTGTATCAACTATATCATAAATATGCATATGTATTTGTAGTTTTATGGAGATTAAATTGATTTTATTTATTTTTTTATTTTTTATTGTTGATGCTGTTTTTTTATTGTTTTTGTTATATTACTAATTTTAGTTACCGCTTTATTGCTTTGATCATGAGGAAGGAGACCAAAAACAATATACTTACTTTTTGTTACTAATTTTGGGAAGTGATAAGTTGTTTTTTTACCATTGGTCTATGTTGTAACAATACTCATAAACATTTTACCAAGGAAAAAAAACTACATACCATTTTCTGAGAAGAGAAAAATGTGGCTACTGTTTTTGGTTTACCTATCCTCATGATTTATAGCAAGAAACTGTTGAGTTATAAGAACAGACGAATTGGTTAGGGATTGTAATGGATGAAATTTTGGGTCGTATTAACCGGGTAGGATGATCCACAAACCTTTTTTTTCTTCCTTTTGAAAACTATAATGAAGTACCTTGTTTGTTGTCTAATGATTCTAGCCTAGCTGGTTGAGGACACCCGGTTTTACAGTGGTGGTCCAAGGTTCTAATCCTGAGATTTTCCAGGAAAAACCCCATTGGTTTTCCCAGCTGAACGTCCAGCTAAATTCCAATGTCAAATGGGTCCGGTTAAGACAACATACTGACCAGAGTGGGGTGGTGGGTTCCTAATTGCGAGGGATGCGACCGGATAGTTGCAAGAATTGAAAGTCGTCGTTCAAGAAAAAAAGTACGTTGTTTGTTCTTTCTTTAGTTAATTAGCATATGAAGTTTTTTTAATTAAATTCCGTTAGTTATATTATATAACTAAATAATTTAATGTATAAAGACTCAGAACGTGATGCACGAATAAAGTTTAGAACAAATTACATTTTTCGTCCTTTATGTTTGTTGATTATTACACAACTCGTCCTTAAACTTTGGTATTTACAGTGAACGTCCTTTATATTTAAAAAACTTTGCAGGTTTCGTCCTTTCCACTAACGGACATTTATTTTTAACGGAAAATGAAAAAATGTGATGTCCATATAAGGGCAAAATAGTCTTTTTAATGTCTAAAGGACCAATTTTGTAATTTATGTTTTCTTGTCTTTTATTATTATTAATTAATTAATTAATATTTAAACAATCATCATCAATTCATCGTGACTTGCTGTTAAAAAACAAAACCATCATTACCATTCATCAGCATCGAATTTTACCTTTCCAACTCCTGCTACCACCTTCATCAGCCCCAGCACACCATCTCCGGTTCTTCCTCCCCTTTCCTGGTTATACCCCTACATCTCTCGGTACCATCACCATAATCACCCGTCCGATCAAGACTGATAACACCACCAAAATCATGAAATTCAAGCACCATAGATCATAGAAAACTTCTAGTTTATAAACTCAAATTTCGGTTCCAATATTTCACAAATCATCACCCCTTATATCCAAATAACAATTTAAAAACCCTAATTCCAACTACATTGAGGGGTAGAAATTCAGAAAAGCCACAAATAAAACACAAATACACCTTACCTCTACTGTGATCACGATCAACACACAAACACACGGATCGATTTAGTTTTTTGTCGAAGGAGACGATGTTTTTTACTATCAAATTCGATCGGGGGAAGAATGTGGAGGTGCAAAAGGTGTTCGCGTGGCAGTGGTACGAAATATATTGATTAGAAGAATGAAAGGTGTTCGCTTGGAAGAAGGCGACGATGACGGTAACTGAGATTGAAAGGGGTGGAGTGAATGATTATTATGGTGTGATAATGATGATGCAATGAGGAGAATTATGACAGTCGAGGATACGACGATGATGATGATGAAGGAGCGGCGACGGTGGCCGGGAAGAGTGCCGGTGGTAGTTTGTTGTGTTGGGTGGGTGGGTGGGGTGGGAGGAGATGATGTTGTGCGATGATTATGAAATTGATAGTCAATCTCTCTAATATAGTTTTAGGCTTTTGTATGTGAAATGACTCTTGTGCCCTCACATGAGAGGCACATGACTGCATTTAACGTTAAAAATAAACAGACGTTAGTCGATAGGATGAAATGTGTAACGTTTTATAAACATAAAGGATGAAAACTGTAAATAGTGAAGTTTAAGGACGAAAATTGTAATTATTGACAAACATAAAGGACGAAAAATGTAATTTGTTCTAAAGTTTAGGTACCTTTTTATTGACATAGGATTTAAGTTTAGGTACCTTTTTGTTAGTTTGCTAATGACTTAACAAATGAAAATGAATAAAGAATGTGTGAATCGTTAATAGCCCTGGCTAAAGATACATTCATACAACATGAAACAACTCAAAATCAAATCCATTTAATTGGAATGTTGGATTAGAAGCCCAAGATCAAATCCAAGTCCACGTAGGCCCAATTCAAAAAAGTAACACGTCCAATAATCATTGGTCCGTTTAGGTTTTCAAGATAAGATAATATATACATTTAAGTATTTAACGAATATCAAAAGCTCATTTTTTTAAACTTTATTAAATTCAAATCCAAGTTTAAATATATAACTACCCGCAAATATCTTGCAACAATCATAACAAACTATCTTGAATTTCTCTCCACGAAAACCTAGAAAATTGACATTTTATTTATTTATTTATTTATAAAAATTATCGAATTGAATTGAGATTTCACACATATTTAGGTTTTATTTTCTTATAAATAGAAGTTAACTATTTGATTCATGCAATACGAGCGATGAGTATATTATTATGTTATTTTTGAGAGTTTATATGGTTTATTGCATCACTTGAACACCTTGTTTGTTTATATACACAATTTCATGTATATTTTGAAGGATTTATGGATTTGGTACATGAGTTCTTTGTATCTTCATCAGGTAAGTTAACGCCGATTCTTAGAATTGTAGATTATGATACGAATTTGGCTTTTTTACTATTATTCAACGTTTGCTGTTTTAATCATGATATGAGAAAACAACTAGTAACTGTCTTATTTTTTATTTTGGGAAATGATAAGTCGTTTTTTTACCCATGGTCTATGTTTCAATAATAGAATAGGGCTCCTTTGTAAAATTCCATGAAGATATTCAAGACAACATTATACCTTGGTAAAAAATCGACTTTATTATTATCTGAAAAAGAAAATAAAACTAGTTGTTATTTGTTTTCTTATCTCATGACTATAGAAGGAAAATGATAAATAATAATAATAATGAAAAGTAAATAAATAAACATATCATTAACAATCAAGATGTTCTATGATTGAGGAGCGTATTAGTGTTTTTTTACAATTTAGGGATGTGTGTTTTTAAAGTTATTGAAGCATTTACGTCTTTTTATTATATTTTACGTGCTCACATTGTAATATCGTTTTAAGTTTAGCTTTGAAAATCTTCCATGTCATAAAAACATGTAGTGCCTATAAAATTAGCATCAACACGAAGGGGAACCATAAAATTGCAACTTTTAGGATTATAGGCGATTGAACTATCTCTAGTGATTAGGAGATAAGTGTAAAAACTCCTATTGAAATATTTAAATATAACTACTTCTTATATATAGTAGATAAATCTTTATCTTCAATCACAAGTAGATATGATCAATTTAAAAAGTTCGAAACTGTTTTTGATTTTCTGTTTAGTATAAAAAAAATTAAAATCTTTAGATGATGATAGTTTAAAAGAAAGTTGTACTAATCTTGAGATATTATTAAAACATGATACTAGTTTGGATATTAATGGTCTTGATTTATTTCAAGAACTAAAATCGTTACGATATATTATACATTTAGAACGTGACACAATCAGTAATATACTTTCTTATATTAAAACTATGAATTCATTTCCAAATGCATGTATTGCTTATATAATTTTGTTAACTATTCTCGTAACTGTTGCATCAGCAAAAATAAGTTTTTCTAAATTAAAGTTGATAAAAATTTATCAAAGAACTACAGTGTCACATGAAATATTAAATGGGCTAACCAATATGTCAATTGAGGAAGAATTCCTAAAAGAAATTAATTATGAAGAATTTATTAAAGATTTTACTTATAAGAAAGCTAGAAAAGTAAAGATAATTTAATCATTTTATACAAATAAGAAAAATATAATCATTTGAAAAAAAAAAATTTTAACTCCGCCAACTATAAACAATTTAGTTTATTATGCCGGTCCCAAGCCCGGATAAAGGAGGAGGGTTTATAACATCATAACTTATATCATAAAAGAAAATGCCTTAAATTTTTTACTTAGTCTAAGACCTACAAAATGGTTGAACCGACACTGTCTAGTGTGAACTGTGAATCTTGATTGCAAGCTAAACTTATTGGCGATTACATTGCAATCCCGTAAAGCGGAATATAACCCAAAGGTGCAAACTATGTGACTATGTATAAAAGACTATTTGTTCTCTAAACTGGTAATATGTTTGTTGACATAGAAAATCTTGATTGTTGATGATATATATTCCTATTCCTATAACTTGTATTTATCAAGGTCGGTGACTTATCATGTGAGCCGTGCTTCGTTTCTGTTGATATGTCTACTTCTTCCTGATCTCTTTTCAATACAGTTGCACTCACTTTTACTACTTGAAGGTAACGTTTGTTCTTCTAAGTGTATATTTCCTCTGTTTTCTGCAATGTGCATCTATCAAATAGTCACAAGGCATTTAAAGAAGGTAGCTGCAAACTTGCAATACCATATATCTTTCTATTTTTATCATTTAAAATGATCAAAACTAACTTGAAACATATTACGTCAATGATTGCTATTGTGGGTATTTATTCTACTATTAGCTAGGTTTTAATCTTGCTGCTATCATTTTCTATTGTCTTATTGGTGTTTAATTATTATGTTGTTAGTGCTTGTATTTTGTTATTTTTTGCTGCTGTTGGAATTTAGTTATATGTTCGATGTCTTGTGTGAGGAAATGACAATAATTGATCATGGTGATTGCTGCTGTGTTTGTCTTCATTGTGGTGCTATATTTTGGTTTGGTGAACACATTGTTAGTCAAAGTACTAATGACCATTTTGTTTATAACCAATGCACATAAAGTCCCAACAATATCACACCCAACACCAGACCCAAAATCAAAAGGTGCAAGTAATACAAGGGAAGCGCAGTCAAGTTCAAGTACAGCCAAACCAACTAAAGAAGGCCAAAAACCAAAAATCCCCAAAGAGGATACAATGCACACACCACCAACTCCTGGTAAGCACACTATATAACCACTTTGACGATGATGGTTTCAAGTATTCTTTTTTGTTGCAAGCTGATTACTTTGACGATGATGACTAAGGCAGGCAAGTTTTAAGAATTTTGAATGTTTGAAAATTTGACAATTTACTTTTTTTATTGTTGTTTTTCTTGTTGTTTAGAGGTGGATCGGGTTTTGATAATGTGTTAAAGATGTGGGTCAAAGAAGATAATATATACATCAAATATGATGACCGTTCGAACAATTATCAAATCGTCTAGTTTTGAACATTATGAGTACTACTATTACGTATACGTTAGGTATACTGAACATGATGAGTACTACTATTACATATATGTTACGTATACGTAAGAGTGTTGTTATGTATATGTAAGAACGTTAAAAAAACGAAAACACTTGTCTAATTAACGTTTTTATGTTTGAAATTTGTATATATGTCGCATGCACTACTAGAATAGTCGATCATTTACTACACCACGATTCGTCGCAAATGCGTAGCAAACATGCATTTGCGACGCAATTGCAACATAAAAATTTAGTAGTAAAAAACCCCGTCGCAAATCATTTGCGACACATCTGTGACAAAAAGTGTGACACATCTGCGACAAATTTAAAGGTGCTTGTATCTCCTACACATTTGCGACACAACCTTAACTATGTGAATTTTAATCACTTAACTATTTTGTGACACATTTGCGACGCATTTTGAATTATTTCCAACACATTTGCGACGCATTTTGAATTATTTCCAACACATCTGCGACACATCCTTGTATATTCAACTTTTATATATTTAATCATCCAACTACTCATTTGCGACGCATTTTTATTTTAAATTTAAAATAAATATGACTATTTTGCAAAAAATTATAGAAATAAATATGAAAGCCAATCTACAAAGAAAAGTATCAAATATATGGCAGAAAGATATTTATTACACCCAAATTTTAAAATATTCATAACCACGATATCAAATAGTATGTAAATACTAAAACTACAAGTCCAACATAATGTAAAACTTATAGTAACTAGAACACCTATTTTTAAGAACAACTTCACATTAAGCTTGTAGAGTTTCATCCATTGCTTTCCTCAGCTTCAAATCCAGCCTCAGACTTTGAATTTGAGTTTCCAAAACTTGAGTCTAAAATTATAGCGAAACATATATAACAATTAATATGTAAACTTTCATATTAGCCATTTGAAGTAGAATAAAGAAACCAAGATCAATAGACATGTTCCATTGTTCTTGAAGATTATGAGGTTACCTAGTTCATGTTTTCATTATTCCAACCATCCTTGATGATGTTAGTGGTGCCATTAAACCTCGCAAGTAACAAGTTTTAACACGAAGCACCATCATTTTCAGCTATTTATTTTTTACCCATTTGACCCGTTAGGGATTAACATAACCCTAAACGACCCATTTTTAAGTTAATAGGTCACACTGACCACCTCTGTCTTTTAATCTTGAATTCATTCAATTTCTCTACCTTTTGTCAAGTAGCTGAATGATTTCAAAGTACTAATTAGTTATCAAGTGATTTCAGTTTTCAGTGGTTTTCTAAGAAAGGCTATAAAATAGAAATCATGCAGCTCTATGTCTAACGTGTAACCAATTTATAAAAATACCTTATCTAGATATGGTTTGGCCTGGCAGCCTGCACATGTGCCTAGACATCCGGATCATCCTTGGTGAAGTTTGTCTCAAGCAAGTACGCCTCCTAAAATTAATCAAAACGAACAAATCAGCAAAAAACTTGCATGTTCTTCATGTAATGTAGTAGAGAATAAATCATATCATATGGTTTAATCCAAGAGATCATCCAAAATGTTAAACTAGATCATTATATTGAATTAAAAATTTAAACCAAACTATCAAAATGGCTCATAACAGTTTGACTTTTGAAAGAAATGGACTAGTGACATTTAAAGTTAATGCCTCTAAACTTACTAATGCTCAATATTTTCTTATAAATTAAATTAGATAAGGATAACTTATGTTTCTCTAGCTCGAGGTGTGCAAAAAACCATACCCTCCAAGTTACACTGGTTCTAAAGCTGCATGTGAAATTTATTGCCTTGTCTGCTAAGAAATGAGTACGACATGATACTTCTTTCAAACTGTGGTGCTTCCTCAAGCTCAGTAGCATCTTGACCTATATAGGTCATTAACTATTACAAATTTAAATGCCTCGATGAAAACTCTACATACTGAAGTCACATATTCAAACTGAAATGCCCCAAGACATGTTAACTAAATCAGTAACATAACAATATTAGTGTTGTCAGCAAGCAGATCTCTTTAACAGCCTCAGAAAAGCTTTTGTTAACTGCATGTTACAATGATTTTCCTATTGGAAGCTCAAATTACGTCAATGAAGATCCAACAAAAGGCTTAACAATATAAATGAAACTATAGAATCAAAACTGAAGAAAGAAATAAACACAAAAAACCATCAAATTATTTGATTAACTATTGCATCAGTTATAGCTACAAAAGGTGCAATTCCTGTAAATACCAACTATTTAAAGGTCAAGATCAATTGAAGTGGCGAGTAGCAGCTAATGGTTGGTGATCTAGTGGTGGTTGTAACTTTGGCTCTGTATAGAGAGAATTGAAAAAGACTAACATTGTAAATATAAAGTTTCCATTAAAACCCCACAATGATCTGTATCTAAAAACACAATCATAATGTAAGCAATTACAAAAAAACATACGATCTTTTTTTGACAGTATCATTCATATATTAAACAGGAGATGAGTTAAAAACAACGTGCAACTAAAATAAGATTCTGTAACTCACTGACACATGGAATGAGCAAGCCCACTCCAGTTTCAAATCATAGGCCTCACTCATCAAATTCAAGCATTAAGTTAAATAACTACAAAAAGGTTAAAATTTTGATTCTATAAACATTTCATTCAATCACTAAGTTTGTAGTTTTTGGAATTAATTTACTTTATACTTTATAAAACTAAAGACTCGATGAAATCCTAACTAACCTATATAACCATATTAACAGATTCACATAAAGTACCAATGGATAATGCAAATACACATGAAGAGCCCAAGATAATCTGAAATTACCTGCAAAAATCATCACTCTTCAAACAAAAGCAACAAAGCTGTTAACCTGCCAAATGCAGCAAAATAACGATTACCTTTGATTGACAGAAATAGATGTTAGTCAGTTTGAATACATGACATCAACAATTTAGTATCCTTGAAACGATAACACTTGCAACACACTTTACAGCTTCAAAAACTAACTTCAACTGGTTTAAAAGAGGATCCATCAAAGAAAGACACAATAGGTGTGAAAAGTACATGTTGTCAGTATGGTTTGCACATTGGGTAACATTTGTTAAGATTACATAAAAAATGTAGCAAACACAAACAATTTCAACAAATCCAAAAGCAATTGGGCCATAATTAATCTTTTCTTCAATACCAATAAAATTTTGCATTTAACAACACAAACCCAAGGGATGGAAGCTATTTTTCATGCTATTAAATATGTTTTATCATTAAGAAATTCGGCTATGGTGCACAAAAGATAAATTAAGATTATCTCGCAAACTAATGATATGTTTTGTAAAGTTCCCACAAACTAAGATGTAATGATGTATAAATTTACACTTAATACTTTGTTATAAAATACACTACTAGAGTGTGGGTGTGATTGTGTATATGTGAGTAGTATATGTACATGTTATCCGGGAAAAGTAGGTGATCTTACATAAATATTATAGGTGGTTGCTCATTTGGCTGATCAGCGCATGCCAACGTGTGTTTGTGTGATTGTATGTATGCGACGAACACAACACTTGTAGTACCACAATCTTCCTCAGCTGAAATCTATGATAGATGCAAAGTACATGAACCTTCTTTCGTGCATTATTGAGAATTTTTATGTAAACTTTGATATTGTAGGAAAAGTACATGAACCTTCTTTCCTGCATTATTCAAAAACGATTTTGACCATATCGAGCTGCAACATGAACTACGTCCAGTGAGGTCCATAACTGGAAGCTTCCAATACCAATGAATCTTCAGTTTCATAGTCTAGCAAAACTCATAAAATAAACAGAACAGAGTGACCACATGCATCAACCCAAATAGCTACAAGTTATTATAGGGGCATCATAACAAATATAATAAAAAAAGGAAATCATAATACTAACAGATCATGAGTGCTAATTGCTGTTAACTTATTATCAAGCTTAATAAAATCAAATCCAAGACAATCATGACCAAAATCTAGTGCATAAGACTAGACTAGTCTAGACACATTAAAACTAAGATTCAGTCATTCAGCTTACAAATTGATACATAACCATCTAAAATTGCTATATGATACTTCAATGTCTATACAACCACTAAAATTCTACTTACAAATTGATACATAAACATCTAAACAGCTTTTTTTTCCTCATATGCCTACGCCTATTACAATTGAATGCTATAATGATTCATTAGATAATGTAGTTCAATATCCAATCAAAATAATACACTTTTTTCATTAGATGAGCAAAAATACATCCTTTTCAACATCGATTAAGAAAACTCCGAAACAACATATCCACTTTTTTCATTGATCACGAAATAACTTCTCAATAACAAAATCCAGTTTTAACATTCATCGATCAAGGCCACTGAATTTTAGCGATTACTAACCTGAGAATCTAGGTTTTAGTGCGGTCACTTTTGAGGAGCGGAAATGGCACGAGTCCCAAGCAAACTAGATCGATTTGAAGAACATAACTTGCCAAGCAACAAATAGAAGGGATCGATTTGAACAAAATATAAGTGAATCAAATTGAAAACTGACCTTCTGGAGAGATGATAGCGATGGCGATGGCGATGGCGAAATCAAAATCGCCGATACGAAAGGGGGAATATGAATTTGATGACCTAATTAAATTTTATGAAAGCCCAATACGATGGCATTATAAATCCTGTTTATGAAAAAGCCCATTATAATTAAAATAATCTGTTAAATTTGTTGCGACGCATGTGCGACATCCAAAGGAAATTTCCTTTTTAATTGGCCTGTGCGTCGAAAATGTGTCGCAAGGGTAACTTTCTTATATTAATTATTTTTAATATAAACAAAATTATGATATTTCCGACACTTTTGTGACGGAAAAAGTTCATTTTTTATTTTTTGTCGCAAAATCGTCACAAACTTTGTAAAAAAACCAACATCCGGTTTTGTCGCAATATTGTCGTAAATTTGTCGCGGTTTGCGACAAAATTGATTGCGTCGCAAATTTCTGTAGCAAAATAGGCACTTTTCTAGTAGTGATGGTAATGAGAGTTAATCTTAGAATGCAACTCATGTAAGGAAAAAAAGGAGGAACATTTTAAGCATTAAAGGTATACTGAAGAGTAAATTTGTGAACTAGTAACAAACACTTTTATTTTAGTCAGATTTATATATATATCGTATCTTATATTACATTGAAGGAATTTTTTTTATATTTTTTCTTGCAGCGAAGGAATAGAGAAGCACTTGATAGAAAAGCAACAAAACCGAGTTAGTGTGTTTGAAAGGTTTAAACTGATACACATTATTCATATTAGAAAGATAAGGAAAATAATGAACCGTCGAGTTGAAATTCTTGAAATCGAAGAGTACGTTGACGCCTCGATCATTATAAGCAAAACAAAAGCTCCACATGTAAATGTCTACAAAAATTTTAAAAATACAAAATGGGACATAGCATAAAAATTGATACATATATGTACATTTTCTCAACACAGAATATATGTAACCTTTTTTGGTACCTATGCATCTGCAAGACTGCAATACATATATTGAAATACTTATACGTCTACCATATATATTACCTTTCCTTACATTTACATTGTTGAGAAAATATATGTATACAACATTAATTCTTTGATGCTTTGCCCAATTATATGTTCTTATAAAAACTTATATTCAGTACTGTACCTAAGATATCTGTAATTATACTATACTAGGTTTAACACCCGTGTGTTACACATGGGTTAAATAATAATATTTATAAAGAAATCATTATTATTATGTTTAAAAATTTGTAATTTGTAAATATTTAATATTTAATGATATTGCTCCACCAACTCATGCATGACACTTAATATGTTCCCTCTCAAACTTCCTATTATGAATTAAAAAAATTCTTCCCAAAAGTGGCCTTCTAAAACCTTGATTTATTAGATAGATTGAATTACAAACTCCATGAACAGTAGAATGACAGTTTTGTAATTAATTAGTTGAGTTTTAAGGGTGAAGGAGTTGTTTGTTTTGTATAGCTGTTGGGATGTTTATATTGTTATTTTGTTGAGGTTCAGTCACATTTAAATACACATGTTGGTGTGTGTGTGTCTCTCTCTTCTTCTCATTTTTCTACTCGACTCCACACCGCCATTAACGCTTCATTCTGCCTGATCGGCGTGATGTTTGTGTTTGTATTTTGGAAACCAAGCAAGCTGTCTGATTCCGTCTGATCGATAGTGGATGACGCTGAAGGTTTTATTTCCGTCTTTGGTGTTGCATGTTCGTTTGTGGTTGGTGGCGGAGGTCGTTGAGTTGATGATGATAGTTATAATGGGCTGAATTTATGATGCCTTTGTGTTTTTGAGATCTGTTTTGTGCTATTGATTGGATCTCATGTGACATATTCGTTGTTACCAGGTTTTTGAAACCTTTGGTGGCGATGGTTGATGGTGGGTGTTTTAGCTTTATTTTCTGATGGTCGATAGTCGTGTACCGGTGTTGGTGTTTGTTGGTGTGTCGTTATTGTTGTTCAATGATGATGAGTGATTCATCTGAGATGTTAGATGTTATCATTTTCATTGTTTCCATGTTCTTGAAACCCTAGGCGGTGGTGGGGTGATAAAAGTGGTGGATGGTGTCATGGTTCTGCTTTAATACTAAGGCTATGATGAGCTTAATTGCTTTTATGAAAATAATGAACATCCACATATGGGCCATATGGCGTGGCAAAAGTGGTGGATTGTGGGTTTCAACCTACAACCACATTCTAGCCATGGATCACATATTTTGAAACTTTGAGCCTCTTGATTTTGTTGTTTTTGGCCATCTGAGACATTATGTAGATGGTGATCTCTCATGGTTTATGGTGCTTGATTTATGTACGACTATAACCCTGGGTTGATTAAGTTGATGGTGATGATTGTTAGGACATCTAACACCTTGGTTATTGTTGTTAATGGGGTTGGTTTATTGGAGTTACTTTGGATGGACTCTGTTTTGGATAGACTGTGTTTTGGTTTTTTGGCCATAAAGTTGTTGGTTGCTTAGAACTGACAAAACAATTCATCTTGGTTATGTTTCAAAGTCTAAATTGGTTGGGTTGGTTAATATTTGTCATTCGCCTGTTGCAAGTTCAAACATTTTACCTTAGTTTTTTTTGGGTTGTGGATATGTTGTTGGGCTGTGATGAATTCATATGTGTGACCATAAATTGAAACACGATGACACCTTGGCGTGGTAGGGTTGTTGGATTGTCGGTGTTCACCTACAACCTCCTTGTAGCCACGAAGTAATCATTGACATTGTAATTCTGAGCCTATTTTGTGTTTACCCTTTAGTCTACATACTTTGTTTCTTTTATTGCGTTTGATTTCATATTTGTATTTTATGTTTAAATTCTAGATTTACTAATGTTATATTTTATTTTCTTATTTTTGGGTGTTTTAAATATGTTGTATAGAGTGATGGTAAAGAGACATCATGACAAATTGATACACATAAGATATGACTCTCTTGATTGTGATATGGGTGCTTACAATAAGTTACACTTAATTTGTTGGCTCTTTGGTTTTAAAGATTGTAAAAGATAGGTGCATATGAACGAAGACCTAGCTTCCAAAACAATCTAATAATGAATTTATAAAGCCAACTTTAAAGAATAAGATGGTTCGTTTATAGTTTTTGGATTTTTATGTTGCTTTGTTTTTTGGGTTTGATTTTTGACGGGGCTCTCATTGAAAAGTAAAAAAAAGTAGCAAAGAAGAAAAAAAAGTCTCGCACAACGTGTGAGACTGGCATAAACCTAGTTAGTGTTTAATTTCAATACATATATGTCTGCACATTGAAGGGGTTGTTTGGGATTGTTTATTTAATCTCCTATTGACTTCTTCCAGAAGTTAATAAGTCAGTAGTGTTGGGTGTGTAGGCTCGTTAGTGGTAGCCGGCCCTAATGAGTAATATACGTGGGTTTGGGTCTAACTTGGGGATTAAGTTTCCCAACCCTAGATTAGTCTCTATATATTTATATCATTGTACTTGTAATTCCTTGATCACCTGAATAATAAAATACCTAATTGCAGCAAAGTGGACATAGGTCACGACGACCGAACCATTATAAATCCTTGTGTCTCATGTTCATTATTACTCGCGAGTGTGTGTTCTAGATCCTAACAACTGGTATCAGAGATACGGCTCGTTACACGTGAAGAACACAACGCGAGAGAGTTGCGATCTAGGGTTAGCCGTCGTCAGTCCCGCCACCATTCCCAGCTGATCGTCGATTGAAGTATTGTTGTAATACCTCGTGGTTTGTTTGTTTTTTTTTGTTCGATCGGCAGAAAAAGAAAATCAATTTTAGAAACTTGTTTTGTTTAGCCGCCATATTAGAATGTTGGTCGGTTTGCGTAGACCAAGAAACAAAAGCAAATTATTGTTTTAGTTTTTGTTGGGCTTCACATAATCGCATTGAAGGCAGGAGCAATTTTTTTTTTTGAACGGTAAAATATATTTAATAGAAAAGCCTAGCAAGTAGCTAGGAAATAGCAATGCACATACAAAAAGCTACAATAATAGCGTGAACGAACGCCAATTTTCCCAATCTACTACGATGTTTGGAGCCCTGTTATTGACCCAAAGGAAAGATAGAGCTTTAACCTCGTCCACTATCTTCATTACGTCAATGACTCTATTGTTGTGCACTCGTTTATTTCTTGCCTTCCAAGAGCACCAACATGTGATAAGAATAATTGCATTTAAAATCTTTTTCCATTTATGTGATCCATGCTTGTAAATTTGTAAGTAATGGAGGTCTTTTGTGGAGAAAGCATATATATGGCCAATTTTGCACCAAGATCCAATTAGACTCCACACTTGCATGATTGGGATGCATGAGGTAAGTAAATGCTCGGCGGTTTCATCGACCTCCATGGAGCAATTAGTTACAGGAAATTGATTTATGCATTACTTTGTTTTTGTTTTGTTTACACACAAAAAAAGAAGCAGAAAATAGTTTTTTATTCTTTTGTTGGGCATTGTGTAGATCAACAAGTAAAAGAAAATTGCCGAAACATAAAAAAGGGGTGATTGGGGGTTACTTGTTTAGCGTAAACAAGGATTTATTAATTGAGATAAGTCTTTTACCTAAGATTGACCAACATGTTTTCTGTTTTAGTTTTTTCGCCTGGCTATTATTATGGCAGAAGACGGGAAAGTAACGATTGAAAAGTTTGACGGGAAAAAGTTTGGTTGGTGGAAGATGCAGATTGAAGCATTACTTTGTGAGAAAGACTTGAATGCAGTGCTTGAGGGTGTTAAACCAGAAGAGACTTCACAAATAGATTGGGATAAGATGAATAAAAAAGCCAGGGCAGTGATAACACAATATCTAGTAAGATTAAACTTATTTTATAGATATTGGAAAACTTAAGAAAACTTATTTTATTGGAATAAAAGTTTATATATAAAATATTTATTATACAAACAAAGAGCTATAATGATGTCTAAGTTAAAAGACACATTTAATATCAATCTTTATATTAATTTGTTTTAACTTAACACGTAATATAGTTGTTTATATAGTATTCAAAAACTTGGAATATGTAACAATTGTTATATATATATATACTAGTTTAGTGCCCGTGCTACGCTCGGGAACACATCATTCAAATGATGTTTTTAAGGATATTCATGAATGTTCCAATCAGTTTTAAGATAAAACCGTGGTAAACCGGAACACATGATATACTTTTAAAATTAGACTTTTAGTATAGTAATATTATACTCAAATTTACTACACCATAAAGTGCTCAGTTTTATGGTGTAGTTTATTTAAAAAAAACGTATAAAAATGTTATGTATATTTATAAAACACCGAGGTCTTTAATTGTATGTTATTATTAACTTTATCCATAAGTTTCATTTTTAGACCTTATCAAATATAAACCGACTCATGTACACCCCTTGTAGTAGAGGGTTAAAAATATAAATACTCTTAAATTTTTTAGAATTCTCCAAAATATTAGGGGACCAAAAATGTAATTAGTTTTATTATAATATATTTTATATACATATTTTAAATAAAAAATCATTATTGTGAGATAAACTCTCATATGATGCCACATAAGCCAGAAGCTTTAAAATTATGCCACATAAGCTTTTTACGTTTTGCTATATTATATAAGGATAACTATGATAAATTAAACCAAATACTACATATTGTGTTTTATAAAAAAAGAATTAAAGGCATATAATATACAAAAAAATCTATAAAATATATAAAGAATATTGGATTATTTAAAAGATGATCAAATTGCAAAAATGGTCTTTTAAGTTTCAAGTTACATAAATGGTCTTTTAGGAGTAAAAAGACTAGCATACCCTTGACTTAACAAAAAAAGTTAACAGAAGTTAGTTTATAAAAGGACGAAATTTGTTACAAAAAGCTAACATAAATGATGATTTGAGCGCTTTAGGAGTAAAAAAACTAACATACCCTTAAGGTCCAAGGGTATGAAGAGCCTTTAGACCATGTGTAGTGAGACGGTTTTACCCACCCAAAGCGTCCCATAGCCCTCTCAAACCACCCCCTCGGCGCTATGAATGGTTTTTTTCCCCATGGTGTTGTGTAGAAGCACCACAAATTTGTTGAATCCCATATTTACTAGTCGTTGAAACGGCTAGTTTGACCTCTTTTAAAAAAAATTCAAACCTTAATTTTAATTTCTATATAAGTCTAAACTTCTTTTACACATTCTTCATACCACATACAAAACCACTCAATTCCAATCTCAATATTTTATACAACCGTCTGTTGAACGATGACGATGATACGTCATCGAACGAGTATGATGAGGAAATAGCACTTACAAGTGCGATATACGATGTTGTGGGAGAGTTTCTTTAAAAAAAATTAGAGAATACATCAAAGTCGATTAGAAAAATATAGTTTGGAACGTGATAGTGCTAAAGCTGACGAGAACCAAATGATGCATTATTTTGTAGATAGTCCAGCGTATCCCGATCCTAAGACTTTATGGCACCATTTTCGAATGAGCAAAACACTTTTTTAAGAATATTAAATGATAAAGAGTCCGATGATTCTTACTTCAAACAAAAGCGTGATGCAAGAGGATTACTATGGTTTACGAGTATACAAAAGTACACGTAGGCGTTACGTGTTCTCCTATACGGTAGCACAACGGACATCAACGACGAATACCTTAAAATGACCGAAAAAACAAGGGAACCCTCGAACATTTTACCAAAGGTATTTAATATTTTTTTGTAAAATGTTAATTATTTTGATATTTTATAAGTACTTTATTTATTTTATTTCTTGTCATGCCATTTATAATTGTAGGAATAATTAAATTATACGTTTAAGAAAGCCTATGGGGAACGATCTGCAACATATTTATGAAGTGTATAAAGAAGTGCATAGTTTACCTGATATGACTGAGGGCATAGATTGCATGCAGTGGCAATGGTTTAAGTGTTCAACTACATGACGAGGCCAACACTCTCGGGGTGACCAAAAGGTACCTACTCTTATGTTTCAAGTCATAGCGTCATATGATCTTTGTATATGACATGCCTACTTTGGTATTTCAACATCGAACAAAGACCTTAATGTTTTAGAAGAGTTTAGTATCATCGAGGATGCCGTATTACTTATACGGTATAAGGTAATATTATTGAAATTATGTTGTGTTTAAATTGAAAATCTTGTGGTGTTACTTTGATAAATATATATTTATCCTACCCTAGTCTGACCCTAATCCAATCAGTCTAACCATTAAAATTATAATAATGGTTTACTGTCCTGTCCGATTTTAAAACATCGATTTTTTAGATTGGAAGCTAAAAACTCCTCTAACAAGAGAGAAAAAAAAATGAGAAAAACAATAATGAAGAGAGAGGTATCTTTATTCTTTATTCTCCATCAGTGTCCTCTTAGTGGTATTTGGTGTTAAGTCTTTGTCCATATGTATAATTTGAAAGCACTAACCATCTAACTTTAAACCCTTTGAATAACCCACAAATTATTTTTAAATTTTTTTGAAACCCTAGTTGATCATTATCAGTTAATTAAAGGACAAAACAAAAAGTCCTAATGTTTCTAAAGTGGTCACTGGTTACCTTTTGAGATTTTTTCTGTCAGTAGTATTACACTGTATAATCCATTATAGAACCTTAAACCTTTGTTTAACAATCTTGGAACGTACCTTACATTTGTGCTACCTAAGTTAAAAGAAGAAAAAAGAAATATCATACTCTAGCCACAATGCCGGCGCCGGTAAGAGACCTTTGTCTCTTAGACTCAAACCCAAGTTCTAAAATGGTAGCGGATCGGAGTAGATTAGTAAGTGGTGTAGTTTAGCCGTAGAATAAGTTTGCGGTTTAAAATAAAACAAATATAATCTAACTAAAGTTATACCATTAAAAAAAACAAAACTAAAGTTATACAATTTTTTCTGAGTAGAACCCCTTGTCCATAAAATAACACGATCTGTCAATACCTAAAGGGATTACATGCAAATAAATCTACAATAACAATCACTACATTTTCTTTCTTATTTAAATAAAAATATTTTTATAGATATATTATTTCTGTTTTTCTTTCCTACACTAACAACCACTTTAAAAAAATATTAAAGAATTTTTTGCTTTACATTGTGAATGCTCTAAACACACATTAATTTATTCGTACACGTTATTGGTGGATTTTCCCACCAACTTATAATCACCTCGCGAATCGCAATTGATTAATGTAAAAAAAATTATTTTTACAAGGTATATAAATATAGGTACATTTGTTTCACACATCCCAAATGAAATTAAGTTGTACAAAAATGTAGCCGAATGTGATAGCACAAGTTATTTACACACATATATACCAAAGTCAAGTTTTAAACAAGTTCCATACATTAAAAACGTATCATACATCAAACGTACGCACCCATGTACCTAATTATCACTTTCATTTACATATAAAAGTTGTTCAACTTAAATGGGCTAGCAAAGTAACCCTAAATCTTGTAGATTAAGGTTCACAAACCGCTACAAAGTACGCTAGGCTACAGACGATGACCGAGGTCCGACACTAGTAGTATATATAGGGGTGCAATGACAATGGTACATACGTTTTCAAGTCATTCAGTAATTGGATTTTTGTTATTAACTTGCTTTTTGACCTGACGGTTTACTATACACATTACACCAGAAAATGTTTCATATATAATATATTAGGGTATACAAGTAGATATTGATGGTTAAAACAAAACCGGATAATTTGATAGATCGTGTATAAATCACTTTTCCTTGATTAACAATTCAACCCTACTAATTATGTTTGGGTTTTACGAACTTTAATATGGGATAATCTATCGAAACAATTTTGATTATGGAAAAATCAAAATCAAAACGAACTAAAAGTACATGAGATTTGATTGTAAACAAGAGTGCTAATTTTGTTGTAGAAATTTTAAGAAAGAAAAGAAACACTCAAGATCTTTTTTCTATTAAAATATGTTTAATATTAACTTTATAAAATAACATAACTAAAGTAGTCTATATGAGTGTGCATTCCACACCAACTTCTCATATCTGATCATAGTTTAAATTAATTAATATTAACACTCGTTTATATTCCAGTTACATAAAATGGCTAGTGATAGTAAAATCACCAACAGAAAATATGTCCTAACAAGTAAACTAAATATGTATACTATGACAAGATCTACATGTGTTTCATGCCGGGGCACATGGTGAGATTTAGGCAGCCCGACGACAGTGTACGTTTTCTTGTGATTCCCATGTTTGTGTACGTCCACGTGCTCAGATGGATTCAAGTCAAAGATACATGACAGAAGTATTTTAGGCATGGCGCGCTGCACATTCCGAGCTACCAATTCTCTAGCAAAACATGTTATCGATCCCATTGGTATTTAAGGTATGGACATGACAAAAGTGTTTAAATTCCAAGTCTATCAAATCCGGCTATCTTATGAGAGTGTACCACGCCCAAACAACGATACCATGACTTTGCCAAAAATATATGGGTTGTGAGACAACACATAAACAACATATATAGGTTCATTTATAGAAAGTTAATTAAAAGGTGTGGGCTAAGATTCTCCGATGGGTAAACGCTCCAAATTTCGTTTTCGTGACAGTGAAGGAAGTCTTCTCTCTGCATGATTCTTGGCCTTGTAACGCTAACTTCAAAGATTTGGTGCATGATATTTTTTATGTACTCTTTAGAAATATAGGGATGACTATATCTTCATAGGTATTCGTCGGAACGTAGAGGACATGGTGGATGATATTAAAATGCATGCTTTTCTTTATTTTGGATTAAGATTCGAGAAAGATGTTCAAGTTTCTTGTCTTAATTGGTGTAATTTTCAATCTTGATTGTATTAATTTCTCTAGCTCCTTGCTAGAATTTTAATCATGTTGCATTCTATTCTAAAGAAAAAATATAAACAAATTAATTAATTAAGAGATCGATATATATAGAACGTTACCGACATATTTTAGTAAAAAGAAGTTAACTAACTTGACAAGCCTGAATCATTACCGAAAATGTCTTTTTATGGGTCAGTCGACCCGCCAGAAAAAGTAAGGTCACATAAAATAATGTATAAACATGCTCATTTGACATCTTTAAGAAGACATATTAATATTAATTAGTTTGGTGTACCTTACAACCAAAAGGTTAGGGCTTTGATACTCATTAAGCGCCATATATTTCGGCATAGGATCGGCATTAAAGCGAGGTTTTTGTCTTTGTTTCATACATTAATCCCTATAAGTCTCTTTTTCTTCTCTAAGACAATCTAATACTAATTAACACGAGAATGATTTACTCATCTATATTGCACAATATATCATGTATGTTTGTATAGCTTGTTATATGTTACTATTATAAAGGAATTGAACATAAGGACACAAAGCACCTTAATCATGGATGAGTGCTAGCTTACGGTATTTAAGATCCCAATGGCCAGTGAGATCAATCATATCAATCAAATTTAATAAATCATGATAGAATTGGCTCTTACCAACAACATATAATTAATTAAGTGGCTACTTTAGCATTCAAGTCACACATTTTTTAGGTTAAGTCTCACTATATATTTAAAAGAAAAAAAAGGTACATTATATCATTGGCTAAAGTTATAAATTAGGGGTCCATTACCCATTAAGACACTAAATTAATCTTTTAGAAATTTAAATTTCCACAAAAACATATAGACTTAGTGCTCCAACAACAGCAAAGTGGTTTCCTTTCACCTTTTAGGGTTTTAATTTAATCTAAAAGTTAAGCATAGGATAAAGCATGCATTATGGCAACATCTTTACATTAAACTATAATTTCTTAATTAGGTCTTATCCCCAACACCACTACTATTGTTATTATTAGTTAATTAACTTTATTTGGCACCCCCACCCCTTGTATATAGAAGATATATGCAAAGTTTGCATCATTTCTTGAAACCTTTAATCCAAAAAGAAGAAAGAGAAGCAATCAAGCAAATGAAAATAAACATGGTTTACAAGATTTGTCTCTTAAGTCTTCTCATTGTAGCCTCACTTGTATCAACATCATTTGCAGGTTCATAACATGTTCATCAATTCCTTAACTTTTCCTCATTACATATCACTAGTAAAAAAACTGGCTTTGGGTGGTTTCTAAACGGATACATTTTTTAAAGAAAATTGGGAACCTTTTTTTTACGTCGATTTTCTTGGGAAAATGATTTTACTGATCATGTTAACGTTAGGGTTTCTTGTAGCGTAGAAAAGAAACATTTGACGCCTCTATAAATTGTTCTTAATGTCCTTGTGAAACAGCCCGTTGCAGTTCCTCCATACCAATGGCAAATTTTCGTGCAACCGATCAAAATCAGGTTAAGTTGATTGTATATCGAACATAATCTTTTGCATGTCATGGCTTTTTATCATATAAATTCATGTGTATGTTATATATATAGGAATCTTTATATTTTGAAGATGAACAAAGTTTAGAGAAGGAGGATATAATAATTCACGAGAGGTTGCTACGAGCTAATACAAAAGATTATGGACGATCCGATCCTGCACCAACGTTTGTCAAGCCTCCGTTTAAACTCATACCAAATTAGCAAAGACACTAGCTAGCTAGTGATATGTCAATCCTACGTAGTATACTTAAATATGTGTTGCACTTATAAGTTTAAAACTGGATTGATCTTCCATGTATAAATATATACACATATGTATACCTATATGTAAGTGTACGTGCTATAGCTAGGGTGCTGCCCAGGAAGCATCATGCATGTAAAATGGTTTTGAAT
The DNA here is from genome assembly GCA_030867185.1 of Tagetes erecta. Classification (NCBI taxonomy): domain Eukaryota; kingdom Viridiplantae; phylum Streptophyta; class Magnoliopsida; order Asterales; family Asteraceae; genus Tagetes; species Tagetes erecta. The sequence goes on from CM061490.1 coordinate 13,444,659, forward strand.
TATATTATGGATGTGTACGTGTATGTGTTAATGAAATCTATGAACTATGACTATGGATGTTAATGCTATTGGATTTTATGAAAACATATAGTTAAGGTTTGCAACTTATGCATGTGTTAGTGAGAAAGTATGCATAGATTATACACATGCATGTCTTCTTTTTTTTAAATAAACATACTGATTTTCAAAGAAAAATATATCACAACCTGCTCATAACAGGATTTAAACCCAAGACTTAGTATTCCAAGCGCAAGTTGTTACCAATAAGTCACTAATCTCATTGGCGATACATGCATGTACGTCTTGTTCCAGGATATTTAGCTTTTATGATTGCATGTATGCATCATGTATAAATTGTGAAATTTTTTTAGACCATAGACACACTATTTTAACCGGTGGCGAAGCAAAAACATGAACAAAAGGAGCCGAGATAGGGAGCCAAAGGCAATATGTATGCTAGTTTTTAAGCTATCAAACTAATTTTTAAACTATCACTAAAAATTACACTACTAACAAAAATATAGGGAGGGTGCGACTAGCTAGTCACACCCTTAAGGAGTAAACAGGTTGACTTAATGAAGGACAATTAAATTCATACGCAAACACTCATAAAGCCTAAAATGACACCCTTAGCTAGTCAATGAGTCCTATCTAGGAATCAGATTCTAAAACCTCTATAGAAGGTTGGTCAAGTATAGATGGGGAGTTGAGTCAATTCGTACGTATGATTTCAGGTAGTAAACCAAAAACAAGGCCACCACAAATCGATTACACAATACCAATTAGCAAAAAAAAGACAAGAACAACTACTATGTCAATGGCAGTCCATTTTTGTAACGTAAAACATGTACTCTGTCAAGGACAATCGTGCGAATGTGCACTGGGAACATAACCACATTACTCTAACAGATCAACAATCAAATAAGATGTAGAAAGTTTAATATAAGTCGTACAAAATATGCACAACAACTAATCAAAAAACACTAACAAATTGGATACGAAGAGTATCTAGTAAAAGTTATAGTCATACTTCATTCAATGTTTGAAAGTTACATAAACTTAACTTTAATAAGAATTGTAAAGAAGGATAATCTCAAGCCAACAGAATCCGCCGTCTTAGTGAAAATCAATTTTTTTTAATAATTTGAAGTTACATTTTGTTTACGCTTCGGCCGCAAGTTTTTAAACAAATACTTTGTATTGATTTTTTTTTCATTTAATGAGACACGTATGTTTTAAATTCATATAGTGTCGTTTGGTTTGGTGTAACTAACGGCTGAGATCTTGGTTTGTATTGTACGTACTCATACAAGGGTCGCATGAATGGCTCAACCATTTTAAGAGCCTTAAACAAAATTAATATTCGAGGTGTTTTTCTTAAAAAAATTAAATTAGCAGTGGTTTTGATTTTGATTTGAAATAAAAACAAATTAGGTGTGAAGACAGAACATAAGTATAACCTCTCGACTAGCTCCACTCCACCAGAAACTTTAATTACATCAAATGTTGCAAGGTATCATGATGAATAGATCAATGTTCTTAACTTGCATGATATAGAACATTATTCTTAGCTAATCCAAGTACCATATTGTTTGCTTCTGAGTTATCATTTAATATATTCAAAATGTGTGTAGAAGCCATATTAAGTTTCCAATGCTTTAAAATGCATTACATATTCAAAATAATAGTAAACTGTAATTTTGGTTACTGTGTTTTGATCTATTAACAGTTTCAGTCTCATTTTAACAGGTTTGGTTCCTGTGTTTTTATTTTCTAACAGAACCCATTTTTGTTAAGGTATGACTGAAACTGTTAATGGTATCAAAACATAAGGATCAAAACTGACTCTTAGAATAAACATGAACAAACATTGAGAAAAAAACAAACAAACAAACAAAGTTGTGAAAAGCTGCATTAAGTTTCCAATGCATTAAAAATGTAATACATGTTCAGTACTAAGTTTTAGCGGGCATACATACATAAAAATTGTTTTTGGTTTAGTGGGCTTTTTATTCCATAGAACCCATAGAAAATGGGTTTTACATATGTAGACACATAACACTAGAACTAAAAAGTTGGGGCCATTCACATTAATGGGGCCTTATACCAAAAGTCTTTAACCCAATTACCTAATGGGACGGCCCTGGAGGGTCGTGTGCAAGAGTTAGAGATGCACAAAATAATCGAAACCGATACGTAGGTTCTGAATATATGTTATAATATTTTTTTCAATTTGGTTCCAAAGAACCGGAATGTGTTCCTAAACAACCAGTACGTTTTAGTGTTATTACTTATTTAATGTTTTAAGAGCTATTTATCTTGTAATATTAACGTTGTAATGTTACTACTTTATGTCCATAGACTCTACATGAAAGCCTAATGAAGATTGAAGATTTGCAGCAGCCCGACGTTCCTACTCATTCCATAGAAAAAGATAGGATTTTTAAGAACCGGAATCGGTTCTATAGGAACTGAAACTGGTTCTACAAGAACCGGAACCGGTTACATAGGTTCTGGTTTTTGCACCAAAAACCGGTTCTAGAACCACCAGTTCCATTACTGCAAACAAGAACCGAAACCAATTCTTAAAAAAAACTAATTCGTGCACCTCTAACAAGAGTCATGCACAAAAAAAACCGGTTCCGGAACCAGACCTGGTGTACCTGAACTGTCAGATACGTTCCTCCAAAAAAGTGGAACTGGACCCGGAACCGATTGCACCTTAACACGGTCAAAACCCAGACCCAACCCTACTGGACCCTACATGGTTCTTGACTTTGTTGACCATAACCGAACCTAGGGATGGCAATAAAACCCGAGCCCGATGGGAAAAACCAAAGCCCGAAGTATTCGGGCCGGGTAATGACCCGAATTTTCGGGTATGGGACCGGGTATGGGATTTGTTTTTAAAAAAAAACCGGGTTCGGGTACGGGTATGTGATCATATGAACCCGTCCCATACCCGGCCCGAAGATATATATATATATATATATATATATATATTGTTGTCCTTATATATAATCACTAATCTTCTTATATATAATCTTTAGTTTTAGCCTTTAGATAGCTAGTTTTTTTTAATATGTTTTATATTAGATGAAGTAGTTTTTTTTAATATGTTTTATATTAGATATGAAAACAAGTGAGTATCTTTGTTTTGGTATTTTTTCATGGATCTTTTTTATGAACTAGTATAGCTTGTTTTGGAAAATGAAATACTTACTCGTTTTGATATTATTTAGAGAATGAATCATCTTTTGATATTTACCGCTATTGCTTCTTTTAAATTCATATATCATGAGAATTTATTTATTTGGATTTGATACATTTTATTATGATGTATGTATGTATCATTTTTATATTATGGAACTAATTGACGGGTATACCCGATACCCATGGGTATGCCCGATACCCGACGGGTAATTACCCGATTGATACCCGATGGGTATTGGGCCGGGTATGGGACTGGGTTTTACATTCGGGTACGGGCCTGGGATTACTAATACCCGACCCATACCCGGCCCATTGCCATTCCTAACCGAACCCAATTCCTACCTAGAACCGATTCTTAAAAATATCCGGTTTGTACACCTCAACAGTATATGAAATTGGCCTTTAGCTTTTTTTAATTATTGACTTGTTGTATCGCATTGTTATTACGTACGGTTTTATTAAAAATGAATCCGCCCCAAACCGTCAAATCGACCTGGAACTTTTTATGTCTTATTAGATTAAAATTAAAGCAACTAAAATATTAAACCCACCGATTGAAATAGTTTAAAGATTAAAAATAAACCTTGTTGGCTCATGGTGTAATGTGTTGGAGTCGATATCCTCATGATGATAAAGTTCATGAAGTTTTCAAGTAAATGTCATGTAACGTGTGCGGACAGAATTGCACATGTTATGTCATGAGAAATAAACCATGTAATTTATACAATGTTTACGTCAACAACATTGAAAATTCATCGAAGCATGTGTAGTAGGTGAAACAATGCTTTCACGACCATACTTGTGTTAAGAAAACCCAAAACTTTTCGTATGCTATGAAAATGGTATAAAGTACAACCCTTGTAGTAGCTTTGCTAGACTTCACTACAACTTTCTCATTCAAACAAATTAGTTATTTTTCCACCTGGCACGTTTCACGATGATTAAATACGGGTCAATGAACAAAAAGTGCGACAATATAACCATCAACAACGACGATGAAAGAGAACAAACAAATTTCCGGTTTCAGGTGTCGTCGGCACCTTTCAACCCCGGTGAGACGGCCGAAGCAAAATTGTATTACTTTGGTCGTTATTGGTTCGGTTTAATGAAAATCATGAAAGCGAAGTTTGGCATTAGGTTCGACTCGTTAGAAACCATGAAAGCAAAGCGTGGAAACCATAAAATGAAAGTATCATGGGCTAAAACACTAAACGTATTTTGGTCATTATGGATCCTACTAGTCGGAAACCATGAAAACGAAGTTTGGCGCCAAAAATGAAAAAAAATTGGAACTTGTCATCTACTTCAATAATTTTTAAATAAAATCCCTAAGACTTCCTACAGTGGAAAGAAATAAAGGAACTCGTCTGATGTAAATGAGAGAGGTTGTAATGTCATCATACATGAAAAAAAGGAGGCCGAGAAACCCGTGCAAACAAACATACACTCAGGAGATGAAGAGTTGTTTGTGAGAGCGGATGAGGGAGAGAAAATCTATGGAGAGATAAGAGCGAGAACACGGGAGAAGACAGAAAGGTGATATAAAAAGGGATTAGGGCGTTTGTCCTGCCCAACCATTGAAGATGGTCTAATTATTATTATTATTATTATTATTATTATTATTATTATTATTATTATTATTATTATTATATATTAATTTACAAACGTCATGTATAGTATTTTTTGGACAATTTGGTAATTTTGTTTGTTATGACATTTTGGTTATTTATGTATATTATTAAATTTATTAGTTTTTCATGATATCAATTTGGTAAATTGTTCATTGTGGCATTTTGATAATTTGTATATATAATTATCGGGATATGTTTGTAGAAACATAACTAAGTTTTGATTTTGTTTCAATTAAGTCACTCAAACTTTATTTTATTTCAATTAGGTAACTTATCTTGAATTTTTGTTCCAATTAAGTCATTTAAACTTTGTTTTGTTTCAATTAGATATCATAGCTTTAAATTTTGTTCCGATTGAAACTTAAGTTTACTTTAATGTTTCAATCCCATTATATTTTGAATATTAAACATAAATTTTTACATTATATTTTGAATATTAAAAATCAACTTTTACATGTTATCAAAGTTAATTATTTAGGATTAAACACATCTTCCTAAAGTTAAATTAGCTAATTGAAAAAAACAAAGTTTATGTGACTTAATTATAATAAAACTTAAAAATAAGTTACCTAATTAAAACAAAACAAAGTTTCAGTAACTTAATTTGAACAAAATCAAAAACTTGGTTATGTTTTTGTGATATTTTCCAATATATTATAGTGTTATGGTAGTTTATATATATATATATATATATTATATAATATATTCATTTACAAACTTCATAAATAGTGTTTTTGAGCAATTTGATAATTTTGTTTGTTAGGAAATTTTAGTAATTTATATATATATATATATATATATATAGTATATATAGTATTGATGTCAAATGTAAACCAGATCTTAAAATGTTAACCATTAAACTCAATCTCAGCCACTCATTTTATTTTAACTATTTTGATTTAGTTTATTAGCTAAAGGTTATTTAAGTCTTTTTACTCTTATTCAATCTCAGCCACTCATTTCTTACCACACATTTTCTATCTTAAATCCATGTTTTCTCTCTCACTTTTCATTTTTTCTTTCTCCTACTAATCTGTACTCTCTTTCTAAATTCTCTCATTTAACATTTCTTTGTATTTACCACTAGATCTATCATCTATCTTCATCAAATATCACAACCATCATCAGTTTACTACCACCAAAGCCATCATAAATCCAGTGTTGGACATCGTAGATCTGAAAAAAATCATGGCTTCTATGTTTTTGCTTCATCGCCCACCGTCGGAGAACAAGAACAACTTGTTTACAACCACCGGCGTCATCGTAGATCCAACATCAAACATCACAGATCTGGAAACACAAGTGTTAGTTTCTATATTCTTGTTTCATTGTTTGTCGTCAGAGAACAAGAACAACCAGATCTGAGAAAGTAAAAATTATAAAGGGCTTTCGGTTTGAAGATGAAGCTCAGATCTCGTCAACAACAATTGAACATATCGATTCTTCTTTCAACCTTCCAGTGACCTTCAACAATGTACAGGCCCAGATCGATGACCACAATGGAGATTTATGGGTTCTCGTCCAAATCTGTGGCGGCGCACCGAACTCACCACTAGTCACCACTCACTATCACCAGATCTGAAAACGATTGTTATGGGTGCCGATAAAATAAAATAAAAAGAACCTTTGGTTTCCACCACCCTCTTCTCGGTTCAGGTTTGCAACCAAAACGTAAAGTGTGAAATTAACTTTTATTAACCTTCTTGTCACGTTCATACAAAATTTAAAGTTGAAAAAGTGTGGTTGTTTAGACCAAACCGGGTTATAAATACAATATATTCAAGAAATGGGTTCGTGTCCTTAAATTTTGGAAGATTCATTTATAAAATACACAACAATCAAAATGTTGTACGGATATGTATTTTGTTTGTACAATGTGTATTTGGGTTTTACATATGTGTATTTTCTTCTAAGTGTAAATAATTAAGTTTGTGATTTTTTTAATGTAATTTGGTCGATCCATTAAAAACACATGTGTAACTCAGTTATATAAATGTATTAGTCTTGTTTTTACTTTTAAGTGGTTGTATTTAGCGCATAAAAATTTGTACCTAAATTGGTTTTTACACATGTTTAAACTGAGTTTATACACATGTGTTAACCTTGTTATATAGTTGTTTATTTTGAATTCTTTTATAAAATACACAACAATCAAAATGTTGTACGAATATGTATTTGGGTTTTACATATGTGTATTTTCTTCTAAGTGTAAATAAGTTTGTGATTTTTTTATGTAATTTGGTCGATCCACTAAAAACACATGTGTAAACAGATTTTGTACACGTCTTTACTCAGTTTTATTTTCTATTAGTTGGGTTTAGGATTTTTATTATACACATTTGTAAACAGATTTTGAACACATGTGTATTTTCTTTTACGTAGTTGTACATTATGTATAAAAAGTTGTAGCTATGTACTTTACCCAAGTTTTTAAAAGTAGGTTTTGAAGTTTTAAGGATTTTTTAGGTTTATAATAGTCACTTGGGTGTTACAGTTATGGTACTGAGTTTTCAAAAGTGTATTGATTTTCTTTGTATACATATATAATATATTTCTTATTTGTAATGGTTGTACACATGTGTATTTTCTCTCAAGTAGTTGTACGATGTGTATAAACATGTGTAACTAAGTCTATAATTTGTCTTTTTTAATGTTCATTTTGTGGATCTAATAAAAAACATATGTGTAACTGATTTGTACACATGTGTTATTCTTTGTTTTTTTCCTTTTAAGTGGTTGTACCAGGTGTATAAAAATTTGTACTTAAATTGGTTGAATATACACATGTGTAAACTGAGTTTATACACATGTGTATTTTGATTGTACACATGTTTAACATTGTTATATAGTTGTTAATTCATATTATATATTTGCTTTTTCTATTTATCTTAATTTTGATAACTAGTTTGCTAAAAATAATTAAAAGAGAAATTATAGATAGAATCTGGAAATAAAGTTGAGAAATGAAATAATAGAGAGAAGAGAAAGTATGAAAAGAATAGAAAGTAAGAGAGATAAAAAGATAAAGTAAGATAAATAATGTAGAATTACTTTTTTAACTGAGTTGTACACATGTGTTAGTCTTGTTTTTTGGCTTATAAATGGTTGTATCAAGTGCATAAAAATTTGTATCTAAATTGGTTTCTAATATAGACATGCGGAAACAGAGTTTATACACATGTGTATTTTGGTTGTATACATGTGTTAATCTTATTATATAATTTTTAACTCATGTTTATCTTGTATTCGTTCAGGACTTGTTGAATGACCCAGATTTATGATGCGAACAATGAAAATCAAGTGAAAAAACAACTAGCATCTTTTGATTTTGATTTTATAGTTTTCGTTTTACATTTTTGTTTGTTTTTCAAGTATATTATGAATTTTACACATGTGTACAAACATATGTTTTAGAAATGTTATTTATTTATTCTGTGTACCTTAAATTTAATAAATAGTTTATTAAAAAAATTAAAGAGAAATTGTAAAGATAATTCAAAAAATAAAGTACAGAGACAGAAAAAGCAAGAGAGAGAAAAAGCAAGAAAGAGAATATAAAGTAAGAGAGAGAAAGATTGTAAAATTACTATTTTGTCCCTTGATTAATCATGGCCACATCTTTTTTATTAAAAACAATAAAAAATAGAAGATGGATTATGGTCCACATGTTAAACTAATCCAAAAATAACTTGTGGTCTAGAATTGGTTTTTTGGTTAACATTTTAAGAACTGGTTTACATTTTACATATCCCCTATATATATATATATATATATATATATATATATATATATATATATATAATGGGATATTTTGAGAACACCCTCCAGTTTTGAGAACTCGTGAGAAACCTTACTTCCCGAGTTTTTTCATAGATTTTTTTTTGCTCAAATGTTGCGTATATTAAAAACTAAAACCTGAAAAAAAGGAAATTAAAAAAAAAACATTTTCGTCGTTAAAAAACGTATATGTAAGTAAAAAATATTTACAGCGAAAAAACGCTGGTGTAACTTATTACACCAATGTAATATGACGTAAATATTTTTTACTAACATATACGTTTTTTGACGACGGAAATATTTTTTTTTAAATTTTCTTTTTTCCAGGTTCTAGTTTTTAATATACGCAACATTTGAGCCAAAAAAGTACTATGAAAAAACTCGGGAAGTAAGGTTCTCACGAGTTCTCACAACTAGAGGGTGTTCTCAAATTACCTCTCCCCTATATATATATATATATATGTGTGTGTGTGTGTGTGTGTGTATTAGTCTTTTCATGGTAGCAATTTGTTAATTTTGTTTGTTGTAACATTTTGGTAATTTATATAACATTTGGTCATTTATATATATATATATATATATATATATATATATATATATAATATTAAAGTGTTTCATGTTGTTGTATTTTGGTATTTTATATGTTTTTATAATATAGTGTTTCATTGTTATGGTGTTGTATATGATGTTTCATTATAATGATGTTTATGTACATATGTGTTTCATTATGGGAGTGGTAAAATCTCTTGGTTTTTATAAGGGTTTACAACTATCTAATACCGAACCCCATATTTTTGCATCTTTTCTATGCTGATGATGCTCATTTTTTTGGCGAACATTCGTCCTCAAACATCATGAACCTTAGTCGAATTTTAAAGTGCTTTGAAAAGGCTTCGTGTCTTAAAATTAATTTTAAGAAATGTACACTAATGGGTGTTGGCATTGATCCACAGGTTCCGATTACTAATCTTTCTCGGTTGCTCAGTGTATAGAAGGTGCAATTACTTCTTCTTATCTTGGTCTTCCTATGGGATCCTTAATAAGTCTCATAAAAAAATTAAAAACCGCTTGTAGACAAGGTGAACAATATATTAAACTCACGGAAAGAAAAACCTATTTCTATAGGGGTCGAACCATGCTAATTAATGCAGTTCTAGGTAGTTTGTCTATTTACTACACGTCTCTGTATCATGCACCTACTAATGCCATCAATGAGCTCAAAAGAATAAGACATAGATTTTGTTGGTAGGATAACAACAAACATTGCAAAAGTATGTTGTTTGTCCTACAGTAAAATGTTAACTTTAAAGAAAAACGGAATTGCAAGCATATATTAGGGCTATTAACAAACCGTTGCTTTGTAAGTGGAGCTGGAGATTTCAAATCGAGAAAGATAAACTTTGGCACAAATGCATTTCATCGATTCATCCAAATCAAAGTTCCTCTAACATCATTCCGGTAACAAAAAAAACCATCATCGGTCAATGAAAAAATCATCATGAAAGAGATGGAACTTTTTTTGTAAGTTATTTTTTTAACAAGCATCAATAACACCAACATCTTGCTAGTTATTTAATAAAATAGTCGTCCCTTAAAAAGAAAAATAAGGTAAGCAAAAATAATACTTCCTCCGTCCCATTAGAAGTGTCCTAGTTTGAAAAACACAAAGTTTTAGGCACATTAAATGAGAGGTATTTTTGCTTGTCATTTGACAATAATACCCTTGACAATAAATATTATTGTGGGTCCATCATATTGTTTGTTTTATGTTATTAAGGGCAAATTTGGAAGTTTACCAATAAATTTTAAAAGTGGACACTTTAAATGGGACAACTAAAAAAGACAATATGGACACTTATAATGGGACGGAGGGAGTAATATAAGATAGAAAAAGAAACTAAAATTTAATGTTACAATTATAATGACATCTTTAATTCAAGTTATGATCCCATATTTTAATGGCAGAAGTAAGCAACCGAACAACACAAATCTGTTTGTTTATAATTTATCCATCTTCTTCATGTCTCTCTGAAGTCATTTTCAGTCCATGGCAAAGACCGGAAGAACCCTAGATTCATACACCGTCAAATCAATCAACAAATCAATTAAACGTAAGTTCAATTCTCAATCATTCTTTTCCCCAAAACTTTAACTAATTTCTGTTTTCATCATTCGAATTAGCCGGCGATTGCGTGTTGATGCGATCGCCCGATCCTGCAAATCCGTCGTATATTGCGAAGTTGAAGAAGATTGAATCGGATAACAGAGGAAGTAACGTCAATGTTCACGTGCAGTGGTATTATCGGCCGGAGGAAACGATCGGTGGCCGGAAACGGTTTCACGGAGTGAAAGAAGTGTTTCTTTCGGATCATCGTGATGTTCAAAGCGCTGATACGATTGAAGGAAAGTGTACGGTTCATACGTTTAAAAGCTATACGAAGCTTGATGCGGTTGGAAATGATGATTATTTCTCTCGTTTTGAGTATATCTCTGCTACCGGTGAATTCAATCCTAACAAAGCAGTCGTGTATGTTGATGTTGCTTTTATACATTGTTGATGTTATTGTTACTTTATTTGATGCTAAAGGATTGAATTAGCATCCAGGATTTAGATTATTGGTCATTTGTTTCAATTGTTTAGGGCTTGTGGATCTGTGTGATTAAAACTGAAAGTGATGATTATGATGATTGATGTTTCAGGTATTGCAAGTGTGAGATGCCTTATAATCCTGATGACTTAATGGTTCAATGTGATGGCTGCAATGATTGGTATGTCTCATCATTTCATTTCTATAAGTTCATTTCTTTGTGTTCTATCTTTCAAATTAAGACTATGTGTAATGGATGTCGACGTCACCTTGGCGTGGGGAATTTTTAGCTAAAAAGGATGTATATTGATTGAATTAAGGTTGATTGAGTTTGGGGAGAAGTGAAAATGTGGGCGTAATATTTATCACGCCAAATACCAAATTGAGCAGATATACCACCCAGCGTAATGGGGTAGGCGTTATATGTGGGCAAAGCGCTCCATTACACATAGTCTAAGTTGAGTTTTTTTGGATTCATGTCATTGTTTATTGAACTCATGCTAATGTTGAAGGTGTATCAACTTTCATTTGACCTAAACTTGTTGCTAGATATAAGATTTTAAATAGTTTTTCTCATGTTTATCACTACATGGTATGTTCTAGGAAGACCGGTTCACGTAAATGATGCATAATGCATATTAATAATAGTCTCATTTCTACCCATATACAGTCAACTTGATTGAGATTGAGGTCTTTTTGTTTGCTTATTACTTTGTTTAATAAACAAAATTTTAACCATGTTGGAATAGAGCTTTGTAGAATGTTAATTTGGTCGATTTTCTGAAAACTAAAAATGAGACTCCCATCTTTTTCATAAAAAGTGAGATAACTAAGGTTAGCAAAACAATATTTTATAAAATTGTAGGCATGAAATTTTTTGATGCGCGGTTGCTAATTCTCTTATATCCACCATTTTGTCAAACATTATGCTTGTATCCATGTGTATATTTGTTAGTCTGTCAGCCGTTATCCGATATATGAAATGCTGATATGCTCTTTACTCTCTACTTTTACAACTGTTATATAACTTTATAGTTCAGGAATCATAGTTTAATAGGGCATAAGTTATGCTTAAGAAAATCTACATGTAGGGCCTAGGGTTGTAAGATTGTTTTGTTTTATTTGATTAATTTTTAATGTCTTGCCAGAAACCTGTTTTGTTTAATTTCAGTTTGCTATTTGTTTTCACTTTATTTTTGGGTCCCATCAATTTGGTATGAGAGTGATACCTTATAAGATTAAACATAATTAACTTACAACACTAAGCCACCCACCTTGCGAGGCCACCTCTCCACACCGGGGCGGTGTGCTTGCAAGGTTAGGTGGACTTCGCCTCCATCTTGCAGGTGCACCGGGTGTCCTAATCTTACCTAAAATACCACCTACTTAATGAATAGAGAGTTTCTCAACCAAAATGTGTTCAAAGGAAAATTATTTACCAAAATGGTGTTTGTTTGAAAATATTTACCAAAAAGGTGTTGTTTTCCCTTTTTTAATTATGCAGAAAAAAAGAGAAAAACGAACTAATATACTGGTCTCCATTTTCTTCTGTCTTCTCCGACAAGTCTGACACCAGCATGGCAGCGTTGACACTCTTAGAGCTCTAGCCAACGAACCTACAGCCTTGCCTCCTTTCCTACATAGCCACTTAGGATCTATACCGTCGTTTGTATGCGGGAAGAAACCATAGCTATCAAAAGCCCTCGCCTGAGGGAATAGGCGACCAAAAAAAAAGCGAGTCCCTGTAATTGGGCTTTTCTTTGCTATGAAGATTTAGTCCCTTTAAAAGCTCATGCACAACTAGTTTTGTTTAATTAATCTAAATTAAGGAAACTGACATTACCGATTTTTACTCCATAATTGGCACCAAAAGTTCCCGTTAGTTTTATCAGTTTTTAAAGGGTTAACCCTAAACTGTAATATTGTATTCAGTCAAGAAATCTTTTCTTTGAGGTCTCAATCCAGCCAAAGTTAAAGATTCTTATCATGATTTTTATGGAGGAAGATGATGACAATGTGATTGAAGTTGAATCTGATTGTATTGAAGATTTATGAACTTTTGGTTTGCATATTTTACTATTTATTGCTTTATGAAAAAAAAATTTCAAGTATTAGCAATTTGATTTTGAAGTATTTTGGTATATGAGACAATTTGGGTACTTTTTGTTGAGATTATGCCATTATGGTATTGGAATATTTTTGGTATTTGAAGTAATTGTTAGTTTCTATTACATATTATATTTTACTTTTTTTCTTTTAGTGCACTTTTTACTTCTCAGGACCACACTTTTTTTGCGCCTCTCGCCTAGGCCTTAGTCCCACCCTCTCACCTAGTGTGCGCCTTGCGCCTTTGATAACTATGGAAGAAACATCAGTACAATGCAGGATTGTGGATTTTTTGGGCTTTCAGGTGGCTGGAAATTCACTTATTCACCAAAAGATGAAAATGTGCAAACTGACAGCAAACAAATTGGAACTAGGATCTCTGATCATTTCACACAACCGAAGATCAAAAACGGTTTTCGAACATAAACGTTCAAACAGACAACTAAGAAAAGTTCACAAACTAAATTTGATACTAAAAGATATCTTATCAATTATCTGATTAATATTAAGAATCATGCTAAATTAATATTGGATATCTTGAGTAATTAACTTCGAAAGAATATTTTTTAATCTAGAACGATGAATACTACAACTTGGATTTTGGATTTGTTTTTTATTTTGCGGCTTGGATTATGGATTTTTTGGCCGGAGCTCTAGGTGGTGCCGGTGTGGGTGCCCAATCCACCGGAGAAGACAGAAGATGAGGTATCATGCTCTCTTTTTTTCTTTTGTAAAATAAAATGATAAACAACACCTTTTTGGTAAATATTTTCAAACAAACACCACTTAGAATAGAATAACATTCAGGCCCCTTTAGTCATTAAAGTACTAATATCCATAATTAGAATAATAATTACCAAAACAAGATCTATCAGCTCTCCATGCTTCTACATTTGGGTTTAATATGCAAGTATAATATTTTTTTACTGTTTTTTGCAAGTATATAATCATATTATTTTCTAGAATTTAACGGCTTTGTGGTTCAGGTTTCATCCTGCTTGTATAGATATTACTGCAGAAGAGGCTAAAGTAATGGAACATTTTTTCTGCCAAAGCTGCATGTCTGATGAGCAAAAACTTCTGCAAAGTTCTCATGTTATTCCGAGACATTCATCCATGAAGGTAACCCATTCTCGCATGATAGTTTAATTTTATTTTTCATAATACGTGACTTGCAATATCTTATTTAAGTTTTCAACAACTAACCGTATGAATTAGATGTTGCGTTAAGTGTGCATTGGTGTTTAGTGTTTAATACTTGAACATAAATATGGAAAAACAATATTGATGTTGATATTAGCATGAATCTTCAGTAATGACTTCATTCTAGTAACTTGGTTGCTATTGACGCATGATCGCATGATAATAGGGCATTTTGGTAATTTAACTATAATTAACTTCTAATTAGGGCATCTGATCTCCGTTTATAACTTCTTGTTTGATTTTTTTTTTTCCAAAAACTGACTGTGTCTGTAATTCTGATATTTACAGGCAGGCTCGAAGCGTCGTCGAAGGTGATGCAAAAGTTTAACGAATAAAGAATCAGGTGTTGATATGAAGAGAAACTATGGTTTATGCATGTCAATGTTTGTGTATATACTTGGACATTTTAGTTGTTATTTAGTTAGTTAATGCTTATATAATCTTTAAGTTAATATTACTTGTTTCTTGTTTTTCGTACAGTATTTTACTAGGGTTTATAATATCATGTTTACAACAACAAATGACTCATTCTCTTTGTTTTCCTTATTTTCATTTTGATGTTTTACTTTTTAGGGTTTCTTATTACACAAGGCCCCCTTACTAGTCAACCACTTTATCGGAACTAGTTTGTTTACAGTGCTGTAACCATTAGGTCTATGCAACCGATGAGTGCATGGCACTTGATAGGGTGCCGAGGCGATATTCTTTAACTCATTTGGAATCATTTCAAACCCACCAACTTGGTAATATTCATGTATTTCAAACTCAAAAAAACCGAAATCCGAATCGTATCCAAAACCGAAAATAACCGATCCGAATTCTTATTTGGATATTCAGTGCGGATAAAACCGTATCCGAATTCCATATTCGGTTCGGATTCGGATGTCAAAAAATTACAAATTAGGTTTATTCGGATAATCGATTAAATCGAATAAAAGTCAGCCCATTTTACAATTAATCGATGATGCCACTAAAATTAACCCGTTAACAATTGACCCATTTTATTCAAGGAGTATTGGATATTAACAGACCTAACTATTAGTTTTTTTGCCGCTACTGGTCCTAACTTTTGAAATATGTACTGGCGGTCCCAACTTTTGAAATATGTGCTGGCGGTCCCACTTTTGAAATATGTGCTGGCGGTCCCAACTTTTATCATTTTGGCCACTAATGGACCCGCCGTTAAAAAAGTTAACGGCGTTAACTTTTTTTTTTGAATTTCAGGTCGACGTTTTATGGTTTTTGATCGGAATAAGAATACGAGTCTATTGATATAAAATATACATCGAAACGATGATCCAAACGAAAGTAGAAAAACGTTTTATTTTTGTATTTGTCGGATTTGTACACCCCATTTTAGTTTTGATGTTTTGGACTTTTGGTTTTAGGTAATATTTAAAGAATTATATTTGCTAAGTTTGATTTTTTTTTTCATCCATTAGCTCAACAGCAGGTTAAAAGTTGCCAAACAAGTAATTCGGATAAATTCGGTTAGATCCGAATCCAATACGAATTAAATTCGGATGAGATACGGTTCGGGTATGCAAATGATTAATTCGGATCGGATACGGTTATTTTTCAGAAAATTTCAAATCTGATTAAATCGTTATCCGAACCGATGAACACCCCTAGTATCCAAAACCGAAAATAACCATAAATTCATATTCGATTCAAATAAGGTTATTCGAATTGAAACGAATTCGAATGTATTCAAATAAAAAACAAAAAAAAAAATAAAATTCGAATTCGACTTACTCCAATTTGGAATTTTTAAAACTAAATTCATATTCGATTCGAATAAGGTCATTCGAATTGAATCGAATTCGAGTGCATTCAAATAAAAAACTAAAAAAATAAAATTTATAAAAAAATACCAAATCAATACTTTTTAAAAAAATAAGGTAACAATATGATTCATATATCATTGCAAATAAACATAAAAAGTATGAAACCATAACCAAACTAACATCTAAAATAATATCAACTACAAAATAACCTAACATTATCTATCTAATATTTCAGAGTTTTTGGGGGGCAAATTTGAGAGGGAAAATTTTTTGACTGGTCAAATTGGGCTCCAAAACTTCATTGCTATTTACGGCAACTCCCACTCAATGATTTCCAATCAATTGTGCTCTATATTTTTGGTAATACGTTTGTGGTTTCAATCAATCCAGTTGTTGAAGCTTTATTTATTGTTTCGTTGTTATAAATAAACTCTAATTTCAAATTCAATATGGTGTATAACCAGTATTCGATTTTAATAGTATGTTCAATCAATCCGGTTGTTGAATCTTTATTTATTGTGTTCTATAGTTTCGATTTTTATCATTTTTATTTATATATTTTAGATTTATTCCGTGTGTATACACGGGTTTTAAACCTAGTAAAACAATAAAACTGTTATACTATATAAAAAAATTAAATATATACATGTAATCGAATTTGAACATAGGAAATCAAGTTATAATTCCATTCGCGTTTGAATTATTATATTAGAATCGAATAGGATTTGATTAAATTAAAATTCGAATTCTACTTGTTAGTCGAATCGAATCGAATCGAAATGATTATATTTAAAGAGGTTTGGGGATTATGAGGGCATATGAAGCTTTAGAGACCTGATTTGGTTTGGTTTGGTTTGGTTTTATCTATTAATTACCCAACCAAACCCACATGTTAGTATGTTAGGTTTCATAATTGTACAATGGCATGTAAGTTGCAAGTAAGCATATAAGATGTATCATGTATTCATGTGCATCATTGCTGATAGGTACAAGAGAGTTTAACTCTTTCATACGTCTTCTTGAACTCCATAACATAAGTTATCAGGGTTTAATACTATGGGTGGATCGAGTATTTTTTGTGCCTTATGTCTACAATAATACTACGCACCCCGTTACCTTATGCCCGAGGTCGCAACAAGGATACAATGACCTCCCACTTTCTACCAGTTGAGTTTACTTAGAAAATGCAACTCAAAGAATAAATGGTGGGCTGATGATCACGCTTGTGCGTTTTAAAAGTTTAGAGTGTGGATAATAAAGTGTTACGCAAACTCAACGAGAACAGATTGTTGTCATAAGTTTCTTGACCGGTCTTTAACCAACCAAAGGGGAATCCGAGGTAACCATCGACGAGGTTCAAGAGGTGGTTCTCGAGGTAATTCATGTAATTAAGGTGGTCATGTTTGTGTTCAAGATAATCTTGCTCTCACAGCAAAATATGGTTATGTTAAATGTAACCATTGTCGGAAATTCGAGTATGCTGAGCATGACAATAAGAAGCCATTAGCCTGAAATTCTGAATCTCTCCCAACTCATTTGGTTGCTACATTCGCGAGCAACTTTGACACATCCATCTGGTAAACATTGTGGCTGGACACATCTGTCTATGTCGATCTCCTCCTAATTGAGATTGGTTTTGGTTCGTTTCATCAAGTCCTTAGAGTTGGTTTTGGTTTATGGGTACTATACCCATCTGCTTCGATCTCCTATATGTGAGATCAATTATGGTTTTGTTGCTTTAATAGCAATCTGGTTCGATCATAAGATCGATTTTGGATTTGAGGACATTAGTCAGTTTCAGGATTCATTTTGGATTTGAGCAACCACCTACGATTGTTACTCAGGGGAACTTCTGGTATGTATGTTCGTGTTAGTTCTGTCGATGTTCGGGTCTAACTGGTAGTCTAGTCGTGTTTGTTTTGAGAATCTACATTTGCTGCTAAGGGGAGTTTAGTTGAGTGTGATCACCCTTGTTAGTTTCATGTTTGTGTCTTTGTCCAACTTTACGTTTGTGTTCATGTTTTGTCGATTCATGCCTCCACGAGTTGTATATCTGATGCTACTTTTTCCTCCTAAAGAAATCTATATCTATTGGCTATTGTCACACCGAGAAGAATGCTTTCACTAGAGCACCATAAACAAGACATCTATTCTGTTTGTTTCTTTTGTGGTTGTTACCTTAGTTGACACCGAAACTACCAAATACTGTCTTAAGAGTATCATCCGAATATCGGTATCACAAACTTCCCAATGATCAGTAACATGTAATTTTCACTACTACTGTTACAGAAACCTTTATGCTTTTTTTTACACTTCTCGCTGTTCTTAACATAATATTTGTTCTGAAAGGAACGCCCCTCTCTATATATAAAGTTGATTTCTAAAAGTCGCTAAAATTTACCTTTTTTGCTTTGTTTTTTCTCTTTTCCACACAATTACAGTACCACCAAAATCAGAGGATGCTAATAGGTTCTCACCATGATTCCATGCAACCGCAATCACTGGATATCCATGTCCCTGCACGCACAATACTTATACCCATCAAGAAAAAAATAGACAAAGATAAGTGTACAAATTTGATGAATTAAAGGATAATGTATCATCCTTACGCCACACCTATGTATCTGGTTTCATTTTATACTAATACGTTAGATGACTAAAATGTTCTTAACTTCTTTAAATACAAGTTTAACCCCTAACATTTTATACCTCATCAAAGGTATTTTTGTCTTTTCAAACTTTCTAGGATATGTGTATTTGCGAAAACTGGTAAAATGAAACAGATACATATTTAGATGGCGTATAAAGTAGCTTGCTTAGTTTCACTAAATGGGTGGCCAGTGGCATTGATGAAACAAAGTCAACACATACGTGCCACAAAATACATCATCCTATATCACCTTTTTTTCTTAAAATTATTAGCGGATGTTGGTTTTGTACTCATGTTTGACTAACCCATTTTTGTTTAGGACAGAGAAGGAACAAACCTGTAGCTTGTTGACACATGTATTCTTGGGCCGAGTTAAGTCATAGAAATAAACGGCTGCATCCTCACTTCCAATAACTGCAGAATTAACATAAAATCTTGTATCAGTAAACTTTCAAACACAATTTTCAAGTCAGCGTACATTTTTAAAGAACCTAATGGACAAATTTTGCCCATTAATTGGATCATATTTCAATATATGGTTCTTAGATATAATAACTCTTCCACTTCATGAATCACAACCTCACAATCATCACCTCCTCATTCACTCCATGATCAAAGTGAATAGAGTGCTGGAAGATGGTCCCTGTTGTTCCTCATTATTTAATGGCTCCCATAGTTTAGGGCTACTTCAGATATTGTGTGTGTACATGTAATTAGTAATTTGGGAGAGAGGTATGTGCTTCTGTGTGGAGGTGGTTATAATATCAAGAATAGTTTTTTATGTTTGAATTAAACATTTAAAAGTCTGGTGTTTTGATTTGATTTGATGTGATGTGTTGTGTATGTATCTATCTCTTAGTTACTTCTAGCAATATAACTTCTTAAATATGGAAATACTAAAGTTGCTTTGTTAACTAACCAAATATACTCTAATGCAAAGAACTGAACAGGGGGGTTATGGATACAAACCTATATATTCTCCTTTTTCAAGGGAAAGCAATGGACAAAAAGAAGCACGAATACTGTGAAGCCGTGGAGCCAACTGAAGAGAGCACCTAAGAGTCAGATAACCTTGTAACTCTGGGGAAACACTTACACAAAAAAAAAAAAACGGGTCAGCATTTTGAAATTTAAACCTACGGCATGTTAGGTTAGCGGGAATTAGATGGAACTGAAGTTTGATTTCATTCCATCAGGTGTTTGGTTGGGCAAAAGGGAAGGAATTAGAAATTTACCAATTCCATCAAATTAGGGATTCAAAATCTTTTTCACATGGATGTGATGCTTACATTTCAATAATAATAAAAAAATCAAAAGTTTACAAAACATCTATTATGTGTGTACTTATTATAGTGCTAACAATTATTATTATTGAGCAAAATCCTCAATAACCTTTTATGCGACTATTATCATTATTACTTTTTGTAACTTATATTTTAATTAAGTACTTATTATAATAACAACCGCATCTTAATTATTTGTTATTGTTCTTTTAATCCCAGAAATATATTCATAATCATTTGTTATTATTAAGTCTGTTATATTTTCATCCACCCAAACACGTGACAGGTTCCAATTCATTGAATTTCAACTCCATCAAACTCAAATTCCTTTGTGAGATTTCATATAGTGCGAAACCAACAGCCTCTAAGCAACTTTAATTCAATTAAGTACAAAGTCCAAACATATACCTGAAGATACACAAACTTCCATCCCGAGTAAGAGAAAGCAACACAGGACCTTGTGTCATAAGAGAAAATGTTCTATACTGTATGGTTGTAAATTCAGATTTACGTTTGCTCATACTTCTTGTGCGGTTGGTCCGTGATAATGTACCTTGATGAGAATTTACTTTAACTGAATATATAGATCCCTAAGAAGTCAAAAGTAACAATTTAGTGTGGGGAGGAGGTGAGGTTGGGGAGAGATAGAGGTGGCTAGATGGCCAGGTCATGGGCTGTGTAACATTGTAATGGGTCAAAACGATTTCGGGGAATCATGTTGATTTTTGTAAGAGTCGAAAGAGGTGGAGTTGGGTTACCTCGCACACTTTTTTCTACTTTATTATAGGGATAATGTATGTGGGGCAGTGGAGACCACACAAGTATTCGCCTTCTATCATTAAGGCTACTATATGTATCTGAGTTTATATGTATACCATTTCTGGCCTAAAACATGCCGGGCGATGAAAATATCTTAAGTTTTGAAAAGAAATATTAACCAATAACATGCTTACACCTTATCATGGTGTATTTTGTGTTTTTTAAATAAATATGGAGGCATTTATGTTTGGCCAGAATTGAAATAAATTAAGCCAAATAAATGCATTCAGTTGCCTATATAGAGTAGTTTTCATATATGGGAGGTCTTAATGTAAAGGTACTTGGGCACCTCCGCATATTGATCCTCTTTTTTATAAATAACTAATGTGTTGATAATAGTTACAAAAACAATATCACCACAATAGCAATTTCACTCTTTAGATGAAAACCATTTAGGAGGTTGTATGCATCAAAAGTAGACTTTTGGAAACTTCCAACCCATTTGGCACCCTTCCTCTTTAGCCAATTTTTTTAACTTGACTCGTGAGATAAAACAAAACCAAAATGGAACCAACAAAATTGCCACCTTTAAGGCGAGGTGTTAAGGCAATGGGAGCTATCAGGATTGAGTTGACTTGCTGACTTTTGAAAATGCTTACCTTTGCATCCCCGCAGAAAATAAACTGACCCGTATGGTCATAATCAAGGGCAGGAACCTCGCTGTCAACAACAATCTTACTTATTAATCTTCCTGTACTAAAATTGAATACCTGAGATACGAAATACATATTCAGACTATTATTATTAGAATAATATTAGTATTATTTATTTCCTTAATTAGTTCATTACTTTCCTACTCTAATTACACTGCCAATAACTTGGAACCCAAGTTACCTGCCATACATGGCTCTTTTGTATCTCAATTAATAGAAGTTTTGATTCTTTCAATCTACCTTCTGATGTTTATTATACATGGACCATGCAACTTTTCATTTAGAAATCTCCCTACAAAATTAAAAGGAAGCAAAAGATTTGAATTATTACCGAGACTTCTCTGTTTGCATTTCCAACTGTAAGAAAATTATTATTCACCTGCAATTAGTCACATAGATTAAATTAGTGTATGCCCTGTTATATCGTTTTTAGAAGTGTATCAATTATCCATAATCCTAAGATGAGATACGATTAAGACTCTTAGAACGAATATATGAAGTGCATTTGTACTAGAAACCAATGGTACATACTCTTAAGTCTTAAAGGTAACAGTCGGTTTATTTAACATGTTATGCACTTTAAAACTTTGCAAACTTACCCAAACTTTTCTTTTATTGAAAGTCTAAAATACCGCTCCAGTCACTAAAAGATGGCATTAGAAGTGTGGAACTAATTGTATCAATTAGCCGTAATCCTAAGACAAGATCCGATTAACACTCTTAGAATGAATATATGAAAAGTGTATTTGGTACTATAAACCAATGGTACATACTCTAAAGTCTTAAAGGTAAAAGACAGTTGATGTAACATGTTAGGCACTTTAATATTTGCAAGCTTACCCAAACTTTTCTTTTATTAAATTTTTAAAATACCACTCCGGTCATTAAAAGATGGCACCAATCAGTTAAGACAAATGACCAAAGTGGAGAAAAAGTACGCGAAAATAAATGCAATGTCATCAGGTTAACAAATGACCTGTTATGGAGCAAAAAGTCCTACCTTTTAACGTCCCAAGTGGGATTTTGCTGAAAAAAATGACTAATGCATGACAAGTGAAAAAGTACGCTGGTTTTTATGTAATTTCCCTATAACATAAATATATTAAAGCTAAAAAAATGTTGATTTTCACTTACAGGATGAAATCGAATACAAAGCTGGGAGGTAACTCCATATATTACTCGAATGCAAAGGCCATTTGGAATATCCCAAACCCTCACAGTTTTATCCAATGAAGATGATGCAATGTATTGGTTGTTTAGTGAGAAATCAAAATCTGAAAAAAAAAGGTTCAGAAATATAAAAGACATCAATAAATTATTAGGTGTCCTTTTTTGGTTAATATATAATGTTTTGACATAAAGGATGCATTCACTCTTAAAGATCATGTATTCATAATGAATAAAAGGTGTAGGTAATAATATCTTATTACATCTCAAGACAAAATACAGCCTGATTTTTCTATAGTGAGTATGATTATTGGAAATTTTTTTTGTACTTTTAAGCTTCATTAGAAGGGTATTATAAAAATAAAACAATGATGTGCTCTAACTATATGCATACTTTCACATCTTGAACTTTATTTGGTGAAAAACATATATCATCACAGAATATTTTGCTGTCATGTTGTCTTGTTCTAAATTCATTAAATATGTCAAAGTTTCCGATAAAAAAAAGTTTTATTAATCATTTATCCGCCCTAAATGAGGATTGTTATTTTCTTCTAGTTCGTGTGATTCTCTATGATGAGGAACTGTAGCTATACACAAGGACATGCTAGAAATAAGAAATTGACTACATATTCATATTTAAAAGGGGAAACCGCCCTAAAGGTTAGTCCTAGTACAAGTTTTTTTGCAGACTGGCATCCCGATAGACGAAACATATTCATAATTAAAAGGGCAACCACACGAAGTAGATGTAACCTTTACACTCGTTTCCTGATTTTAGCAGCCAATGATAAATTAGGAACAAAACAGAAACCAACTTACATTAATTACCAATTCTAGAATTTAACTTATCAATTATAACAGGCTGTAGCAACGAAAGACCTGTTCAACCAGCGGCAGGCCATCTTTTGCTGATTTTTCAAAAAAAAAAATGTTGACTTGGCATCTTACTTATCATGTTATCTTATTTGTATCTGTGCCACACCATGTGATATTTGCTGTAAGTATATATTTTACACCCTGATACCATATTTTACACCTGAGGGTTCCTAAATCAGGAAAAAGTGTAAAGTTCATTTCAATTTCACACAGTTTGCACCAACTAAAAACACGATTAATACAATGGGATCACAAGGATGTTTAGCAATAGAAGACATTAAAAGTGAAATGCATCAAAAGATACTGAAGGAAAGACTCAAGGGTCAGTACCAGTTGATCCAACCTGTGACGTCTTTTGAGTGTCCAGTCAATTTCTTCATGATTGAGGGTGGTTCAGAAACAGTGCAAACTGTTATTGTTCCATCTGTTGCTCCATAGGCAAGTATATCAGAAGACATATGCCCAAATTTTATAACAGTAACTGCAAATACAATTAGAACACTCACAGAATTAATAAAAGGTGAACTTGAATATTAAATTACCATAGAAAAGTAAACCTGGAGATTACCCATTGATTTGCATTCATCAAATATGCAATGCATTCCCACAAAAGAATATGCAGGTTCAGCCTTTCGACGTGGGTGTTCAGAGTCACTTGAATTTGTCCCAAGACTAACGGCCTGACTTAGTGGTGTCCCAATACTAACGGCATGACTTAGTGTTGTCCCAAAACTAACGGCATGACTTAGTGTTTGACTTTCACGTATATCCTGTAGAAATATAAAACACATCATATAAAACACATCGATAAGACTGCTTGGGATTTCTTACTAAAACTGATTATCCACTTATTCCTTTTGGAATAGAGTTAATACCATAAAAAACCAATATACTTTCTCATTTTGCACATAAAAATTCCTCAACCGAAATTTGACACATTAAAGTCCGTGAACTCTAATGTTTTACAAATCTATAAATTAACAGTAAACCTTGGTTACTTGTACAGTCATCACATATGTGGATGCCACTTTGACATTTTTGTTGACATGGATTCCGCAGATGCTTTTTTTGCTGACCCTAACAATCTAACATTTCTTAGAGCTTTGCAAGCATCAAAACTACCCAAGCCGGCAATTAGAATCTATGTGGTATCCACATAAACAATAAGTGCCAACATGATGTCCACAAATATCACGAGTGTGCTAATAATCAGAACCATTAAGTTCACAGGTTTGTAAAGATCCAATACCTTCAGGGATGTTAACATGTACAGTCCCTTTTAGAAAATATTCTGTGCAAAATGGGAAGGGTTCTTGGTTTTTTCTTTAGGGTATTAACCCCTTGAATTAAATAGACTCAAAAAAGCAAATTTTAATTCATTATTTAAAACAACTTATTTCACTAGCAAATAACCAAATAGGCATTTTGGAGAAGCAGTTACAAACACACTCAAACTTTTTATCAGCTGTATTAAAAAGTAATAAGCTTATTAGCAGTTTTAATAAGTGTTCCAAAACATTTAACAGCTGATCCCAAACAGCCCCGTATTATCCCAATATATATGTATCTAGCATGATGAAAGTACTAAAACATACCCTGCTACCAGCCCAACTTTCCACCTCAAGCGCAAGGGAGAGTTGACTTGGAGAAGATATCCATCGCCCACTGATAAACCAACAAGTAAATTAGCCTGATTTCAGAATTAAATGATATTAAACTCTCAAACGCAGACCGTAACCATCTCTTTTTACTTAAATACCCATATTAATCCAACTCAGAGTCAATCTACCAACTAGATAAACATGTCAATTAAATCAAGTAAATAACTTTAACTTGCAATACAATTAAACCTACTTGTTAATTCTAAACATCAAACTAATTAGGATTAACTTTCAACATAATAATCTACTTGCAATTTTTCAAACCATATACTAACTAGCTCGAAAGTGAACACTATCACAACATCTAATCCAATTACATTATGCTCAGTGATTAACATTAGCAGTTTCCTACTAATTTTCGCATTGTGCATCTTATTATCAGATAAATCCACAAGAACAATACAAATAAGACAGAAGCAAGTAAAAACTTCAACAACCTGGTTCCAGGAGTGCTAGTGCGACTAGGTATTT
Organism: Tagetes erecta; assembly: GCA_030867185.1. Lineage (NCBI taxonomy): Eukaryota > Viridiplantae > Streptophyta > Magnoliopsida > Asterales > Asteraceae > Tagetes > Tagetes erecta. The sequence goes on from CM061490.1 coordinate 13,470,547, forward strand.
GCGAATTTAACCAATTATCTGGCCTGTTGATGAAGTTACGATACGCTACATATCCTTTACCATTGCATCTCCAATCCTAAAAAGTATAAAACAACATCTAAATTCATCAATCATCAAACAAAGCATTTTACCTAATTATTTGCCAATTTACAGTTTCTGTTAGCAATACAAACTTATAATACTCATTTACATCCAGCGGTGAGGTTTGAAATATGAAATCAATGACGAATGAATCGAAGTACCTTCCGGCGAAGAACGCCTGACTGCGCCTTGCGAAAGAGAAGAAGACGACGAACTCCGATGTAATTAGGATCGGAATGAGCGGGAGAGGGTTGAAGCATACAACTGAACGTTTCTGGATCTTCGGTAACGTCCTTTTTCTTCTGGTTTTGTTCAATTTCAGACGAGCATTGTTCGATCGTCTGATTCGCCATTTCTACGAATGCTTCATATGAGACTTGTTGATTGATTAGACAGTTGTATACAGATCGAAGGTTTTGAGATCGTTGATTGTTGTTTCTAATTCGTTGTAAGATCAGATCAAATCAAAATCTAGAACTAGAATTTGGATAGAAAACAAATCGAAACTTTTTTACGGGATGTGAGTTTGAAATTGGCGTTGACAACGAGCGAGCGAGCGAGCATGTGCCAATGCCATTTCGTTCATCGGTGACGGTATAATTACACTTTTATCCTTTCACTTTAAACAACTTTCAATTGAGTACCTTTTAAACCGTAAATTTCATTAAATATCATGTTGCAAGCTAGAAGATTATATTGGATGCAGGGATGGGGGCAACCCCATCTATATAATAATTCAAGGTTTTAGGGTGCAACTTTAGAGGGAAATATATGATTTATAATAGGAATTTTAGGAGTGAAATTTAGTGGAACCATGCATGAGTTGATGAGGGCTAAATACTTAAATATTAAAAATTTACAATTATTTAAACATAATAATTATAATTTTTTTATAAATATTATTATTTAACCCGTATGTACACACGGGTATTAAACCAAGTTGGTATTATAAAATTGGGATGGATTTTGGCAAAGGTTAACTACATATGACCTTTATTAGTTTTTTGATTGTGTGGGTAGTGGTGGGTCCTTCCACCTACTAGAAATCTAGAACTTTTTTATTTACCTATAATGTTAATATGTTAACACGTTCTTATTTCTTTATCACAAAAACAATTATATTTTCAAACAATCTCACACTTTTAAAAATGGAATTCAGATGAAAAGGAAACTATTTCTAAAGATAGCTGGGGATATAAAGAATGACAATGATTGTTTTCAAACATGGTTCAATGCAAGACATAAGAGAAGCTTCTCAAGTTTGTAAAAATCACAATCCTTAGTTCGTCAATTAGCTTATGGAAATGGTCCCGACTCATTAGATGAACTTTTAAATATATTGGATCGATTGGGTACGTGAGTGTCGTCAGAGATACTGAAAGGTAATTTGACCAATCAGTAATCTTCAAGCATTTTCTAGGCATTCTTATAAATCACACCTGGAGAATGACAACAACATTTCCAGGTAGATGTAGGAACCGTTCGTACAAAAACTAAAAATTCTTTGATAAATTCAATTACAATACAAAGAAATAAAGAACACAAGTAAATTACAATATCATTACAACCGAAATAAAACAAGATACAAGAGATGAATAGAAGTAAAAGCATAATCAAGGCTGAGAATTCGTGTTCAACACGGGTCCCTTAAAACAAATTCCGAGTCTCCCAATAGAACTCGTTTGTTTCCCAGTGTATAACAGCCGAAGCAGTATGTACTACTGGGATTGACCCACAACTCAAATTATACTTTAAAGAAAAAAGATGAAGAAGATCAATTACTTGTTGGAAAAATTAGAAGAGAAAGAATGAGAGAATTTTAGAGAGTTGGTTTTTTGGTGTTGTATTTGGTGTGTCTTCTAACCAAGGCTCACCTTGGTATTTATAAGACAAAAAAGAGTTCAAACACCTTATTCAATGTCCATAAACATGAGTTGAAACATCCAATTAAATTTGAATAATGAAATGAAACATCTCATGTAGTAAAACACTCACATTGAATAAAGAGTTGAAACACCAATAAATTTATTATTTTGTATTTTTCACAAAATATAATTTGTGTTTTATAAAATATTCCAACAGTAGATTTGTAGTATTTTTAGTTCTTTGTATTTTTCACCAATAAATACTCCAAAAAAATTTTCGATTTCTTTTTTCTTTTCTTTTCCGGAAGGTGGGCCCCACATTTGTCGTCGCCAAAAGTCGTCGCCAAAAGATATTGGATGCCAAGTTTTGGCGGCTAAGGTGTCGTCGCCAAATGTCGTCGCCAAAAGTTTTAGCGACGACTATTCTGGCCTTTGGCGACGACTTTCGTCGTCGCTAAAAGTCATAATTCTTATAATGCCTTTTCTGCTCTTTTTTCTTTTTCTATCTTATGTTTTTGTTGTATGTTCATTTGTTTGCATTTTCACCAATGTATATGAAGATTTGTTGGATTTGCATCTTTATAAATTAGTAGGTTCAACCTTTTTCTATCTTATGTTTATGTTGTCATTACTAGGTTCAATAACTTTGTTGTTATCTTATGTTTTGTTGTTTCATTTTAATGTTTATACATTAGTAGGTCCTCTACCAGTGCTTAGCTATAAGACATTTGATAGTTTGTCTGCAACTACAGTTAGATATTAATTTCATTTTCTTTCCATATGATATTTTGGTCTTTTTGTCTATACAAGTATATTATTAGGTGAATATACGTAGAAAGGAGTATTAGATATTCAAATGGTTGTTACTTAGACAAATCTTAATTTTCTTATTAAGTATCTAACATCATTGGTAAGTCAAAATTAAGTGCTTAGCTAGCTATAAGTAATTTGATATGAAAATGGCTGATGTTTCTTATTAAGTATGAAAATGGTTGTTGTTGTCCTATGTTTTGTTGTTCGAATTGCATGTTTATACATTAGTAGATCGATTCATTACCAGTTTAAGATATGTTAAATACTTTGTTTAAGATAATAAATGGATGAACATTCATCTGTAAAGTCTCGATGGAATGTTTGGAAAATGAGATTTTAATAAGTTTTACTATTATCATTAACGTATGTGTAGTTGTCTTTATTTAGGATGCTTGAAAGTAGTATACTATATACATGTTTGTTTGTATCTCAATGGATAACTTAATTGATTAAGGTGTTGTTTGTTTCACCTTTTAATGGTTCAGTTTAGTGTTGAATCGCTCGGCATTTAGCATTTATAGCATTTGATTCATATTAAGTGCTAAATGATTAATGGATAGAGAGATGCTGAATGGAGCATATACCAATTTCACTCCCATCTGCACTTCTACCCCAACATCATTCCCATTGATAGAGCGTCCAGACTTCTTAATAGTTCAGCACTTAATGATTCAAAATTTTCCAAACAGCCCTAAGTTGGATGGATTTCGATAGATTAGGTCTAGGCCAATATTTTTATAGATGGGTGAAGTTTCAATGTTTAGGGATATTTCGATTTTAATAGTTTAGCCTGACATATAACAGTCTAAAATTGGGGTTGCCACAATATTAGTAACAATTGGATTTTTTTTGTGCTATGTCGAATCGAAATTAAATCAAGTTTTGTTTGTTAATTTAGATTTCAATAGGATTGAAACTTTGTTGTTATATGAATCTTGGTACGTTGTTGCTAAAATTCAAAGGAAACCGAATAGAACATCGATATGTTTCAATTTTTGAAAGAAAAACATAAAGTTGATCGTGTGACACAATCAAAGACAGAAAACTAATCGTGTGACACAATCAAAGACAGAAAACTAATCGTGTGACACAATCACTGTATTAGAATGATACATCAGATTGCACGTGTTCCTTGTGGAAAAAGACTGAAAATTGATCGTTTAACACAATCAAAGCAAAAGAAACCGTGAACGTTGTGTTCGTGTGAAACAAACTAAAGAATTGTGAAAGTTGGTTATGTGAAATAAACCAAAACTATGAAAGTCACTTGTGCGATACAATCAAGAGGCGTGAAGTCAAAACTCGTTTAAAGAAAATGACGTGTGAAACAAAGTTTGTGAGCAACACAGTTCATGTGAAGCAATTCAAGCAAACTTGTGTGAAGCAGTCAAAATTGAAGAAACTACTCGTGGGAAGCGAAACAATAAGAAGAAAATGTGTGAAGTCGTGGAAGAATTTGTTCTTGATCAAAACAAAGTTCAAGTTATACCCTTTAAAGACAAAATGAAAGCAGAGACACTCATGAAGGCATTATCAAGACACATGTTCGAGACTATGAGAGAAATGCTAGGAGCTCAAGATCTGTAAGAAGACACTACTTTCATAGTTAGAGGGGTGAATGAAGAACTAATCAGTACACAACTTTAAGGGACTTATTGTGTTATTAGTTAAACTTAGTTTAATGTCAAATATGTCAAGTATATTAGTTAGAGGGCTAGTTATGTTAACCCTAATATGTCTAAATTGTATTATACTTAACACAACGATATATGAATCGTTGTGAGTGTTCATACGTATGCATATGTATACACACAATTTTGTAAACGAATTCTCATGATGCTTTTGATGAATATGATTAAATAATTATTCTTGATATTAGTGGCGGATCCTGAACATTTTCAGCATGGGGGCGAACAGTGAGCTCAATATATATATAACACATGTATTTTTTTTCGCGGGGGTGATATCAAAATATATATATAAATTTAAGGTATCAGGGTAAAAAACAGTACTTCGGGACAACAAACGTGTCGGCCCCCGTTTGTCCCTATAAGGGTGCGCCCCTGCTTGATATTGTGATTAATCAATTGGGACAAAGATGGTCATGTTTCTAGTAATAAGTTAAAAAAAAATACTCAAGGAATGAAAAAATATGTGGATGAATGAACAATTATAAATCACAAGTCTAAAAGAAGTTATTGATTTATAACATAAGAAATAAGAGAAATGAACAATCTAATTGATGTATTACAACTAACATAACAAGGTGTGTACGGGTTTATAATCCAAACATAGAAAAAGTTAGTTAAGTTTCAACGCTAGAATCGTTTTTTGAATACCAGTATCTGTTATAAAAGACCACTGAATCAGATTTAACAGCAAATCCATCAGTATTACGGTGCCAACTGTAGTATGCATGTGTTCGGTTTTTAATCTCCATTGTTGCATGACCGAAACTTGCTTCTCTGAATGCTGAATAATTTGGTTGTGGCTCCGTCATTCTGCAAGTACAAAAATCTATTAGAATCTATTTTTCATGTTTAGAATTTTCGACAAAAAGTAAATCAAGCGATTGAAACACTCATATGATGTCCTAGCAAGGGGTGCTAAATGGTTATGTTCATAGGTTGGTAGGTCGAAACATACACACCCCAAAGATGACATGACTCAAAAATGGTCTAACGTGCATGAACCTAAACTTGACACATGCATTCATTGGTTGACACTAATATAACCCACCAAATACCATTTGAACTTTCAAATGTCTTGAATACCCATTAATAGTAGAATATTTATGTGATATTTTCTCAGATTTTACATGTGTGATACATGTTTCTTTGATTTCTTCAAGCAAAGCTTTTCGCATCACAATATCTATTGTGCCTGCTTGACATTTCATAAGCGGAGATAGAATAAAGCGCCCATACAAAAGATGTTTACTGTCTGCTGCTGATTCAACACACTTTCACTGTACTGTTTTCATTTTGGGTGGCATTTATATAAACTTAAAATGGATAAAGAAACGAGATTAACGTAACAAATTATATATCAAATTTCTATTTTGACAAAGTCTTACTCAGTTGCTAGGCCTTCAATGTTGCCTCCATCTCCAATGGTGATGTAAACAGGGGCATTTTGGTCAAAGACAGGAGTGCATTTCCCATTCACAATGTTATAAGCAATGTTGGATATACGCTCCTGTGTATAATCATTGGAAAAAAAAGTGAGAAGATAAAATGTTGTCAAAATTTCTTTAACAGGCCGGGTAACAAACGTACAATAATCTTCCTAAGCAATGTTGTCAACATTTATTATATCTTTAGTGTTTTACTAGTTTAGTGGCCGCGCTACGCTCGGGAACACAATTCAAGTGATGCTTTTAAGGATGTTCATGAATGTTCCATTCAGTTTTAAGACAAAACCGTGGTAAAACGGAACACATGATATATTTTTAAGAATTAGATTTTTTATAGCAATATTATACTCAAATTAAAGAGAATAAAGTGCTTAGTTTTATGGTGTAGTTTATTTTTTTAAAAAAAATCATATAAAAATGTTATGTATATTTATAAAACACTGAGGTCTTTAATTGTATGTTATTATTAACTTTATCCATAAGTTTCATTTTTAAACCCTATCAAATATAAACCGACTCACGTACACCCTTTGTAGTAAAGGTTAAAAATATAAATACTCTTAAATTTTTCAGAATTCTCAAAAATATTAAGGGACCAAAAATGTAATTAGTTTTATTATAATAAATTATATATACATATTTTAAATAAAAAAAATCATTATTGTGAGATAATCTCTCAAATAATGCCACATAAACTAAAAACTATGAAAAGATACAGATAAGATTTTTTTGTTTTGCTATATTATATAAGGATATGTGTTTTCATGTGTTAAAGACTTGGTAGTGTAATGTTACACTATACTATACAAGTCTTCTACATGACAACACAAAATCTAGGACATGAGATCTCAACATTTGATGTAATTTCATATAATCTTACTTCTTGAAAATAGATTATTTCACATACAGAGTTAACTTATAATTTTAAAATCTTTATAATAAAATTTTAAAATCTTTTATAATAAATCGTTTTATTCTAACAATTTATAAAAACTTACTAAATAATTAGCATTGCGACCCAACTCGTACGATGCGACGACCGGGCCGGTCTTAGTTGACGGGTTTTTTTTTACTTTGACAAATGGTGTGCATTGCGGCGGCAATGTCACGTTTGTGATTTCCTTACACGTGTTACAATTGTGACATTAACGTATGATACATGTTGCGACTTGTTGTATTTGTGACTTTGTTACTTGTGTTAAATAAGTGACAATAACGTCATTACGTATAACTAAAAGGTAATAATATGTCTAGCACATTGTGACTTTAATTTAATAGAAAACAAAATAAAAAAGGAAAAAAAAACAAAGTTGAACAAGCAATACAAATAATAAATAAGTAGAAAACACAGAAAAATTTTTAATGTAATTTTAGAATTTCTAAAATAGTATTCTACGTACGAAATAAAAAGGTTTCAGTTATATATTGTCTTAGAATATAACAAGTTACGTAACTGGACCATTCGATGCGAGGACTGGTTTAATTAGTTGTCATGTTTGGACTTCGACACGTGTCGATCGTTGTGGCGACAGAGGCACTGAGGTCTCGCTTTTACGACTTAGCCATACACGCTAATAAAAAAAAGATTTTTGTCTAAAGTGTAAACATCTAAAGTTAAGGGTCAAAAGGACAATTAGTTCAAATTTGACTACCCATTAGCGGCGACTTATTAGCGGCGACATGTCGCCGCTAATGCCTTTAGCAGCGACAACCGCGGTTATTAGCTGCTACATATGTCCTTGTTAATGGTTACATGTCTTGTAGTGAAAGTCGGATGGTCAAAACTGAAACCAAGAAAAATTTGAGAGGCTAAAGTTGTAGAGTTTGAAACCTCACTATAGACAAAATAGGGGGTCACCGACTCATATATTAGTGTTTAGGTAATTTTAGAATTTTTAAAACTTAATTATTCTTGTTTATAATTCTTAAATATGGAATATTTTTAGTTTTTATTTTTCAATGACTTTCATATATAAAAATTGTTTGGCTTACAACATATTCGATTTATCTAACTCGTGTAATACATAAATTTTTTCTAACTTAGTAATAAATATAGAACATATCAAATTTTTTTCATCTTACTATAAATATATAGACACAAATTTCTCTATTTAAAAACATTATAGTTATAATTAACAGCTTAGATAAACAATCTCAAACAACCTAGAAACAGATTTTAATTATTGATTATATAAGATTGACATGAACTTACCGAGCGTTCATAGGCATGAACATGACCAGCAAAAACGACATCAACCTTGTGTTCAACAAACCATGGCTCAAACATAACACGCATGGTCTCGCCTTCCATGTAATGGTACGAGTTGCTATTATACCATGGCGAATGCATAAGAACAATCAACCAAGGTGTTTCACTTCTATTAACCTTTAAAAACTCCTCCATGAGCCACATATATTGTGGAGTATATGTTCCTACACAAATTTAGTTAAAGGTGACAATGTTACAAATTTGTATTATATATATTTAGAAATTAAACAACTAAATTATGTTTTACCATATGCAGAATAGGAAGACAATACAATGATATATGCCGAAGCTCTCTTGATTGAGTACCAAAGGGGCTCAGTGCTCCCCGAAGCATTAAAAGGGACACGATATCGGTGTAGAAAAGGTTTAAACGGCTTGTTTTCACCCTGTATCAAATAGTGTATCGTTAAATACCTGACTTGTCTAGTTAAACATGTTAAGACCCGTCTAATCTTGAATTTGATCATTCGACACATCGAATTATGACACTGATGATTTGGTTGGTGTTTACTACTTAAAAAAAGTTCACACATAAGAAAAAGACGTTAAACATATTAACATAACCTAAAGTACACTTTTAATACACATAAAATAAAAAAAATTGGTTCATTTATATTTTAAGTGAACAAAGAAAAATGTTTATATGCTGTCTTGCCTGATAGTTATCCCTCTTCTCATTTGTAAAGACGAGTGATGATTATTATGTTACTAGGTTAACACCCGTGAGTACTCACGGCTTGATCGGTAAAAAAATTATATAATTTTATATATAAATGAGTAATCAAAAAGTTAACAAATGTAATATAATATGAATTTATATGAGAGTGATTGTGGTGTTGACAAGTGGCATAGTGTGGTGCAATTGGTTAGCAATTTATTATAAGAGAAGATGTGTTGTTACTTACTATGTAAGGATTAAAATCAAGTTCATGGTTTCCGGCGGTCCAAATCCAAGGTTGATACGCAACACTTCTTTCGACGAACCTTGCCCAACTATCCCACCTTCGATTATCATGATACGGGTAGTGATCGGCATAAGACAAATCACCAACATACAACACTGACTCCCCTTTGATCGGGTTCATTTCATAATGCGTAAGCGTAATATTCGAGTCATACGTTTGACCAAGATCCCCTACATAAACACAACTTAATTAAAAATACCAGTCGTTTTTTTATGTGACAAAACACAAAGTTTAAGTCCAACAATATACCTATAATTCCAAAAGTGTAGGGCATATCAGGACCAACTTCCGGAGGGGTCACAAACCAAAATGTCCTTGTGGTATGATCAATCCCAACCTCATAATAGTACTTGGTACTAAACTGCCGCACAATAGTTGAGAATATATTAATAATTAAGATTATAAAATATGTTAGTTTTAAAAAAACCCTGTTGTTATATAAATGTAAGGAAGTGAATATGGTGCTATTTGACATATAACTTAGATGATAAAACCATCAAAACTACGTAGTTTTGATTAAAAACAAATTATAATAATATTTTATCCCTTGCTTCCTCTCCAATCTGGTCCAATATTATCTTCTTGCTAATCATGAGTCACGACTTGCTAATCACCACTTCCGCCAGTTATGCTAGGTAAAGATCGCTACTTGTTCATTCATATATTTTGGGTTCTGACCGATACATATATATTATTTTATTTTTCTTTTATCTTCGTTGTCACTTATTCTTCATTTCAAATCGATCTGTTCAAGTTCATTCATATATTATTTATTTTTTACCATTGGATCTTAAGCAATAATCAATAAATATAAAATGAGCTATCAACAGTTGTATGGAAATTGGAAGATGTGATATTTGTATGGAAAAGTTCGTGGTGGTATAGAAAAACAAACATAGAGATAGATATCGGTAATGATAAAATCAACATAAGAAAACTTTTTTTATATTTTAATTTGTTTTTAATCGAAACTACGTAGTTTTGATGGTTTTGTCATCTAAGTTATATGTCAAACAACACCATATTCACTTTCCGGCTTTCCCCATATTTTAATTATATTTATTAATAGTAACATAAATGGGTTGCAAGATTAACCTCTAGGTTTTGGAGGGTGCAATGATGTATGTAACCAGAGGTGTAATTGTAGTACTTGTAAGTGGTGATTTGCCCTGTGGCTTGGTCCTTTTGGGAGCTATCTTGAGCCCAATAAAGAACTGTGCTTGAACCCGGTTCATCCACAGTCACCCATGACACTATCATTGCTTTTCCCATATGATCCCCTTGAATTATATGAACCTTAAGAAGAAAAAAAGTGGTCAAAATGGCATCTTGTTTTTTCTTAAATGCAAAAAAATAAAACGGTTTTATTAGTATCACTCAAATAATATCAATTAGTTTAAATGCCTTTAATAAATCAAAATATTTTCTTGACGTTTTCTGGTACGTTTAACTCTTTTACACCCTATCTGCATCTGTCCGAGCTTTTCACCTAGCCAGTTTTTTCTGGACTTTTTTTTGCACACACTGAAAATATAAAATCCTAGATCGACGCCATAGATGGCCATAACCTATTTATGTTTCATTCAATTCATGCATGTTAAAGTACCTAGAAAATCAAAAATTGCAAAGTCAAAGCTAGGGCTGGCAAATCGTGTTTTATCGTGCTTAACAGGTTTCTGACGACGCGAGTAATACAAGTATCAAACACGAAAATGACCCGTTTAACAAATGGATTTTATTGTTTGAGCATGACAGTTATCTATTTTATGCACCAAGAAGGAGATGTGTTAAACCTTAAGCTCTTAATTTCAATTATATAAAAAATAAAAAAAATTACATGTTGTACTTTTTTGCTTAACAGGTCTTATCGTGTCTAAACAGATGACCCAATTGCTGCCCTAGTCAAAGCGTTTTTCCAGTTTGCATTACTAAACGAAAGAATATCACCCTCCCTTGACGACTCGTTGGCATCCGTCACTACACTGGTAATTAAACAATCAATGGAGTAACACAAGCACGTGTGTAACTTCATTTGCGAAAGGTTAATGGCGAGACTTTGAGAGATCACCAACAAATTTTGTTACGTCGTTCAGTATTCCCTCCTGACATTTTCTCTCCAGATATGACTATATGGCTTCAATCGTCCCTCGATCAGTTGTTTAGTCGTAGTCTTTTTAAAAAGATAAATTTTTATACATACATTAAAAATACGTACCTGTTGAGGAGCATTGTAACCAGAAGGAACCCTAAAAACATCACTATCAAAAGGCATGTCTATGCTTTTTTCTTCATTCCTAACAAAAGAGCTTGTGACACCTCCATTAGTGAGCAACAATAAGCCACCATTTATATCCAATGCCAAAACACATAAAACTGCAACCAAAAAACACTTGCAAAAACCCATTTAATTAATTAATTTATGTGACAAAAAGCTAGCATGCAGTGTGATCTTATGAAGGAACTAACTTGCTAGGATATACTTATAGGATGTTTGGATGTGCATGTAATTAAGATGTGATACGTCCAAAGTTTTGGATATTGCCATGACTCACTACGGTGACTTCGAGGCGGAATATGTTGTACCATTTTCTGTTTTTGTTTTGCTTTAGTTGTATCATTGAAAAGTTTGAAAGTTAAGAATATATTGTTAACTTTAAGAAAAATGAATGGCATGATTTGGGTTGCATGTATGAGATTAGGCATGTAAACAAACTGAATGTATACGGACACGAACACATAATCGAACACATCTTTCGTTTTCGTGTTCGTTTGTTATGAAAACAGAATTGTTCGTGTTCGTTTGTGTTCGTTTATGTTTGTTCATTACTAGATAAACAGTTTACGAACATAAACGAACACAAACATATAAAAATAAATAAACATAAGCGAACATTAACGAACAAGTTTAATACATCATAACTCAACCAAAACATGCTTATAAATTATTGGCGTTTTAAATATACATAGGTCACCAAAATAATAAATATATTAAAATCATTCAAAATGTTCATCAAGAGGTTAAGAAAAGACTAAAAAAATAAACAAACAAAATTATCCAAATGGAATCAAAATCTCAAACAGAATAATATGTATATTGTTGGGTATGTAGGCTCGTTAGTGGTAGTCGGCCCTAATGAGTAGTCTACGTGGGCTTGAGCCTAACTTGGGGATTAAGTTTCTTAACCCTAGATTAGTCTCTATATATTGATGTCATTGTACTTGTAATTCCTTGAGCACCTGAATAATAAAATACCAAATCCTTGTGTCTCGTGTTCGTTATTACTCGCGAGTGTGTGTTCAGTTTCGTGTGTGTGTTCTAGATCCTACAACTGGTATCAGAGCTTGTGATACTTTTGGTTTTGCTCGAATCAGAAAGAAAGCAGCAGGTGGTGTTGTTCATCGAAGAAAAGGGTTTGGGACTTTGGGTGTTGTCGTTTTACGTGAATAAGGGTTTATTATTTGAGATCAGTCTTTGACTAAGGGTTGACCGACAGTGTAATATTTTTCCGCGTTATTCAGTTTTTTCGTCTGGTTATCACTATGGCAGGAGACGGGAAAGTAACGATTGAAAAGTTTGACGGGAAAAAGTTTGGTTGGTGGAAGATGTAGATTGAAGCACTCCTTTGTGAAAAAGACTTGGATGTAGTGCTTAAGGGTGTTAAACCAAAAGAGACTTCATAAGTAGATTGGGATAAGATGGATAAAAAGGCTAGGACAGTGATAACGCTTACTTTGTCTGAAAATGTTGCCTATAACATCCAGAAGGAGACCACAGCTAGTGGTATGATGACAACATTATCAAACATGTATGAGAAGCCTTCTGCAGCAAATAAGGTTTATCTGATCCGAGAGCTTGTGAATACTAGGATGAAGGAAGGTGACTCGGTAACAGTTCATATCAATAATCTTAATTCGATTTTGTCTCGTTTAATATCTGTGAATATTAAATTTGATGATGAAGTTCAAGCCCTTTTGCTATTATCCTCATTGCCAGAGAGTTGGTCTGGAACCGTAACTGCAGTTAGTAACTCGTCGGATACTAGTAAGTTTACATTTGAGAAGATTCGAGATCTAATTCTGAGGGAGAATGTAAGGCGCAGAGGTTCAGGTGAATCTTCAAGTTCTTTGTTGAGTACAGAGGGCAGGGGAAGAAAGAATGAACGGGGAAGTCGTCATGGCAGGAGGAAGAGTCAGTCTAAGGCTCGTAAGGATGTGATATGTTGGAACTGTAAGGAAGCATAGCACTTTAGGAATCAGTGTCCTAATCCTAAGAAAGATGCTAACACTGTAGAAGACTACAAAGATGATGATGTTTTTATCTGTAGCGTGGAGAACAGTGTGGATTCCTGGGTTATGGATTCTGGTGCTTCTTTTCATGCTACCCACAACAATGAAGCATTGCAGAATCTAAAAGAGGGTGATTTTGAAAAGGTAAGGCTTGCGAATGATGAAGTCTTAGATGTTACGGGCATGGGTGACATAGATTTAGTTACTTCAGTCGATTCTAAGTGGACTTTGAAAGATGTCAGGGTCATTCCTAGCTTAAAGAAACAGTTGATTTCAGTTGGGCAGTTGGATGAAGAAGGACATGAAGTTAAGTTCAAGAACGGGCAGTGGAAAGTGGTAAAGGGTAATCTAGTCATAGCTCGAGGAAAGAAACGGGGTTCGCTTTATATGGTCAGTTTACCATCTGAAGGAAAGGTTATTCCAGTTCAGAAGAGAAACAAAATCCGGTTCACAGAGTCTAATGGGCAGAAGAAGGTTTGTTTTGCAGATGACAAACCCAGAGCTTCAGGTCAGATTCAGGTTGAACGTATTGGGAAAGGTTCTGAAAACTTAGTCAGGGGTTTTCATGGCAGTGGGAGCATTGGTAGTTGGCCAACCAAAGCTTCAGTCAGATTTACTAGACACTGGGTGACAGACTGTCGTTAGGGTCTGTGCAAAAACCTACTAAAAACACTAAAAGACTAGTATAATGGAAATAGGTATCGTATCCACTGGGGAGTCTGTGGTTAACACTAGTTGTTATTAGTTTGTAAACTTTGAGATTGACTTAATAAAAATAATTGAAAATACTAACAAAAATAATTACTTAAAGATTGTAAAAACGATGGTAAGAAAACGTGATCACTCCGAGATCCAGATTCTATAATTTCTAATAACTTAGCTCTTGTTTTATTGGATACTATTGATTGAATGATAAGTCTGTCATACATTATCAATTACTTAAGCAGAATCCAACATCAATTTATTAAAAAGATATTAAACCAAACATGCATAAATAATTATTCAATCAACAAAAGTATAATTGGATTTAAACGTAAATATGTCTCTGTCTCTCAAACAGGACTCGTCTGTCACACGAGTTATATATACGCAAGTAAAACTCGTCTGTCACACGGTTACAAATTCAAACTCAACAAACAATAAACTAAATTAAAAGTGTCATACAGAATTATTCACCCGAAGTGCTCACGAAAGATTTAGCCGAGCATAATGATTAACTCAAATCTCCTTTTTGTTCTTGTTTGCTTCTCTTTCGAATTGTCGTCCACCAAAAAAAATCCCCCTTGCTGTCACTTTCGAACCCCCCTTATAATTGCCGTCAATATTCCTTTTGCGTACAAACCCTTTAGTTCCTTTCTCATGGGCTTCAAGCCCATGTCATATTTTTGTCATATTTTTGTGATTTGTATGCATGTGGTCTTGAAAGAAATATTTTCTCGGTTAAACTTTTTGATCTAGGCTTATTCAACTATTATAAATTTCACCAACTTGTGTGACTCAAAACCCATCTCCACGTGTACCTTCAAAACAATAGAAAACAATACTTAGTAATATTTTACATTCTAACAATTAAATACAAATATACATGAACTTTGGTTAAAATTATGTTAGAACCATATTAACGTTTTATTCTAAGTTTATATAATTAACCCAAACAACACTAGTGACCAAAACATATAAATATGTTTAAAAGTTCACCCCGCATATTCTAAGTTTAGTTAAAATTTATCTTTTTAGCTTCCGGTCTCTTGAATTCTTCAAACATCAAATATGAATTGGTTAAGGCTACTTTATGGCCTAAAAATACATATTTGAACACAATAAATAACAATAAATCACTCGTTGATCACATCCCCACACTTGCTTTTTGCTTGCCCTCAAGCAAAGTCTCTTGCCACTATCCACCTCAATAATCAAATACACTTCACTCAATAACACCAACCTTAGTTAAGGTCCAAAGTCATACCCAACTTAAACAAGTTAAAATTGCAATTAACTAAATCCAAGCATCTAACTAGGCATAATAAGCTGACCAATCTCAGTCATGAATGCAAGTGTAGTTCTCACAATTCACCTAAGTTGCACACACGAATCAAAAGGACTTTAACGGGTTTTGGTTTAGGGGTAAGATGCGGATAATGGATAAAATGGCTAAAAAAATGATGAAACTCGAATCGTCCAGGCCCCTCTTTAGAGAGTCTATTAATGCCATAACTGATAAAACAATTCTTTGCGCGTTTGGCATCATTGGCCCTTTTTTTATGCGCTTCTAATTCTTCTACTTTGGGACACACTAACATCGGTCCTCTTTTCATTCATATTCATTAGGCGCATTGGCCTGGGCTCACTATTATCGGCCCCTTCCCGACTATTCGAGCAATGCGACTGTTCCATCCCACGTCGAACATGGTAGCGAATGTCCCACCGACCTTACCGAAGAACGGGATCCTAAACCTATCCGATTCGAATTCATCGAAAATAAATAAGAAAGATAAAAGGCTAATTTTTTTTTTCTTTTTTTTTTTACTTTTTTTTTCAATGGGTCAAACGGATAATGGTATCTAAGGGATATGCCACAAACGGGTAGGATCTAAAAAGAAAAAGGCTAAAAAAATAATCCTAAGGTTTATTCCTAATGCCTTTATCATTTTCGTGCAACAACTAAGCTTCATGATTGAAACATATCATATTTAACAACTAAACATTCAATAATACACAAACAAGCATAAAACGTCGACCTTTAGCTTACTACCCCTGGTTAGACCATTTTACTTCATTTTCTAAAAAACAACCGTTCAAGTACGACCATGACTACGGACCTAGACCAAAAAGTTAGTAAGTAAAAAGTTGATGATTTACTTTGAATACTTCAGCTTTAAGCACATTTGACCCGCTATATTTGGGCATTTAAAAATTTACTCAATTTTTTATGTGTCTAGGACGTGACTTATTAACTTACAACATTTATCCCCTCCATCCCCACACTTGAGATACATTGCCCTCAATGTATGGGTTTTTAGACACAACAGCTAAAAATAAAAATACAAACTAAAAATACAAAAAGTAAAATGGAACAGACTCCCCTGAAGTAAGCAGGAGTCCCTTTGAGTCTTCTGTTCCATTAGCACACGGCTGTATAGCATTTCCTTCGCAGCCAGACCAAACACACGAACTCTTCAGGTTGTCCTTTACAATGAGTGATAAGTAAGATCGAATTCGCTCGAATGGAGATTGAGTATAAGCAAATCGATCGCGTTCCTGCATGATAAAACTCAAACAACCCAAAAGTAAACTCTGATGCAAATACAAAACTTGACTCATAATACAAAAAAAATAAAAGCTAAACCAAGAAACCAAACCTCATCAGTAAAAAAAAAGTGAATTCGAAAGTCGAGGTAATGGAATGATAGTAAAATTCCGCCAAAGGTTATTTCTCCCTCATATGGAATGAGAGAGTCAGCCCAGGGCCTCGCGTGGCGAGAGGACCCATCCTTGACAGAAAGTTATTAGTTTTTTTTTATTTAGAAAAAATTTCACCATTGAAAATCCTTTTTTTTTTCAAAACCTCTCATATGAATTCAAAACTTCAAAACAAGTAAACACTTACCTGAAATGCTGATTGTCATGCTTTTCCTTCACCAAACAAGCCCGAACTCCCGAAAAACTAAAAATAACTTACAGCAAACCCGAAATAAAATTACTCAAAATGGTACAAAAAATACTTACAACCTTAAACACACTTTACAACCGGGATCCTTCCTTCCAATTACATCTATGCGGAATCCACAATACTTCCCCACACTTTACCTATTGCGTGGCCAACGAGTTTGTAACCTGTAACCAAAAAGACAAAGAAAATACGCGTAAAATAGAACAAAACACCTAACTCACTTTCGTAGGAATCACGTTTTCATTTAGCACATACAACAAGCCTTTAAACCCTTCGATAGACCCGAGTGGACGAGTTTTGTCTCGTGAGGGTTTCTAGGGAATACACCCACAAAATTCATTTAACTAAAAAGAACAATGAATAAAAATCTAAACTAAAAACAAAAACATCGGGTTGCCTCCTGATCGAGGTCGTTTGGTCGGTCAAAAATAAAGTAAATAGATTCCTATTTACCCTTAATAGTAAGGATAAGTAGGGTGTCGAATCCACGAGGAATTGGTGGTTAGTGTCAGTTTATAATCTAAATTAACTAGTTACTAAAACAATAATAATTCAAATTAAAATTGATTTTAAATTACTAAAGAAAACTTTAATTTCTTGTAAAATATTAAAAGAAATTACAACCTCCTCCAAACTTCAGGTTCTAGGTTTCACATATAACTCAGTTGTTCATTAGACACCACGTAGACATAGTGTTGGAAAATCAGTTAACATAGTACTTGAAGATAGATTGTTGTCAGCAAACCATACAACTAGTTGTGTCATAAACTAGTATAATCCAATTACCCAATTTACCCGTGCCAAATTCCCTTCTTTAGTCACCCAACCCGCTCTAGGTTTTATCATCAACCGAACAAGATTGTAAAGAAAGAAAACTCAAAACACAAATATAAACTGTTTAGATTAACCAATACATCAATCCATTAAGTTTTTGTCAGAAACTAAATAGATCTAAAACAACCGAATCAAGTATTAAAACCTATACGAACCATCCGCCTGGAGGAAGCACAAGATGTTTAGCCGCACATGCTCCCAAAATTGTTAACTCCTTTGCCCTCTTTCATTATTGCCGTCGAATCATCCTCCATTCTCCAAAAGCGTACGTATGTATATATGTATCCTCCAAATTTCCACCTCTCAAACTAGGTTACTATCCAAACTCATATTCTTGGACCTTTAGCCCATATATCCTTCTATTAAATCACATTTACAACTTGCAGCTATTCACGTGGCCTATAAAACATTACAATAAAAAAATCATTTAGTTATACAAGTTAATAAAATCACATTATGCACTTGTTTTATTTACTCGGTCGTTAATATTTAACATTAGCCTCTCATGAATCCCAAGTTTAACCAAAATAATATTATTTTAGATATTGTTCTCTTGGACTTTTATACTATAATAATGATCGAACTACGCCCACTTAGGGATTAAGAATATATACTTAAAACACTTTTAGTGCATGTAAATCAGACACTTATCACATTCCCACACTTATTATTTGCTTGTCCCTAAGCAAACTTCATTGCAACACTACGACAATAATTAATCAACAACATTAAAAATCTCTTCGTCATGTGTTAGCTAAGGTCTCAAGGCATAACGAGTTTTAAAGAATTACAATCATAAAAGATTAATAACCTAACAGTCAAACAAATGAACATTTAAAACACAAAACACCTAGTTGAGCTTAACAAGCTTCAAGCTTTTAACATACATGCTTTAACACCCCTCACAATGTTTCACTCCACTCGGTTTAATTTCTGGATTGGTGAAAGATGCACCAATATTAATCACTCAATGACCAAGTATGAAACTTTGTTATCATAAGCTTGTATGACAATCACACTTCCACAGTATCACTTATACAATGCACATATCTAAAGGACTTACAGGTTTTGGGCTTAGGTGATGGGTAGGAATGTTAGGCTGTGAAAGTGGCTAAAAATAAAAAGTGAAAACCAAACTGTTGACATCTTTATTCACATGAATATAACTCAAACAAAACAAAACTTGTGTATACAAATAACCTATATCTCACAACTTATATCCCTTTTTTTTTGCTTTTCGGATTTTCTTTTTCCACTTTTTTCTCTTTTTTTTTTCTTTTCTATTTTTTTTTCATTTTTTTTCTTTTTATACTTCATAACTAGATATAACAATAAACATACTACATTGGATGTCATCAACATTTGGTAAAGGTTAATGGGTTGATTTGGGTTAAAATATGGGTTTAAACAAAGAAAAGGTTTCAGGCTCAGCAGAGGCTACTAGGGGGAAAATTTAGGTAACTGGTAAATACAAAAATAGTGTTAAAAGAAAAAGATATCCTAGGTTGCCTTTATCATCTATGTGCATTTATCAAGTCCACCGTCTCAGCATGTATCAAATCACACAAGTTCTAAAACAAAAGTAACATACGGCCTACTCTCAACAAATGAAACAATATTTATGTGTAACTAAGATTCCAGTAGGCTTCAAAATCTCTCCAAGATGGGAAATAGGGTTACCGATGTAAAGCATGCATGTTGTCCACTTGTTAGCTTCTTACTCTTAACTAGGCATTTTTCTTTTTCTAAAAAAAAAAATGTTAGGTCAACTTTTATGCAACTTAAAACTAACCATGCCAAGGGATCTCTACATGTGCACAAGTAAGCGATAAATAACGATTTACATTGAAAATTTTTGTTTTGTGCACAACTAAGTTCACTTGATGACATTTTTCTTTAAGATTTTCAGAAACATTTTTTATTTTTTACAGACTCAATTTACAAAAGATGACGGTCTCCCTCCCCACACTTGAAATCTACATTGTCCTCAATGTGGATAGAGAAACGACTAAAAAAAATTAATAAATAAATAAACAAGTTAAAGTATAAAGTTGGAACAAACACACCTGAATTACATATCCTCATAAGACGTTCCATATTTATGTGCACGGTTGTATAACATTCCATTTGTGGCCGTCTCAACAAACAAATATTGTAGGATGCTCTTTACAAGTAGATAATAACTCAATCATTCCCGCCCGAATGGAGATTGAGTACGGACGGGTCGAACAAATTCTGCAAAATAAACCTCAAAGCAAACCCACGTAAAATTTCGTAGGAATCACGGTTGCATTTAGCATATGCAGCAAGCCTTTTAAACCCTTCGGTAGGCCCGAGTGGACGAGTGAAGTCTCGTGAGGGTTATATAGGGAACACACCCACAACGTTCATTAAAACTAAGAAAACAAGAATAAAAAAAACTAACCTGTGGGTTGCCTCCCACGTAGCGCTAAGTTTATGGGTCTTCAGCCAGACCATACCTGGTGTATCATGGTGGTTGAGTTGGATGCTTGCAATCCTTCCGCATCAGCTCATTCCTCTCTTCATCAAACTTCCGCCAAGATTGCACAAACAATGCAAACAATTCTCGTTCTGCATCAGGAACCTGCACGTTCTTTCCTTTTCGTTTTCTTTTCCTTGACCTTCTGTTCCTTCCCTTCCTCAAGCTCTTATCTCCTTCTTTCTCATTTGCTCTGTTGGTCATAACACAATCTGTTTTGTTCGTGTGATTCACCCTTTCAGGTAATTCACACTTTCTAGCATCCGGGTTAGACAAGTTTGAGAATATTTTAAAATTCATTTTCTTTTCGCCACATCTCAATCTTATCGTTCCTTCTGCACAATTAACAGTTGCGTTAGCAGTGGCCAAAAATGGTCTACCCATAATAATAGTTGATTGTGCGTTCTTGACACAATCCAAGACTAAGAAATCCACTGGGTAATATAGCTCTCCTACCTTCACAATCACGTCCTTTACAATCCCCCTAGGACATGTGGAAGTCTGATCAGTCAATAACAGAGTGGTGTGGACTCTATGTAATGGACCAAAGTCGTACTGATCATACAGACTCCCTGATAAAATGTTTACCTTTCCCCCAAGATCCAGCAATACTCTATCTACCTTAAAATCACCCACTTGTACTGAAATGACAAGTGCTCCTGGATCTTGGAGTTCAGAGGAAAGGGTACCCAATAACACGGCACTCGCACTTGCACTTAACTCCACTTGTTTAGGACATTTGTGCCGTCGTTTTTGGGTACTCAAACCTTTCAGACACTCAACATTATCAGGATTTTCTTTAATTGTATTCAAAAAGGGTGAATTAATTTTTCGTTTTTCAAACTTTTCCCACTTTTCATCTTGTGTTGGGTCTTTCTCTTTAATTAACACTGGGGCAATCAAAGCCAAAGGAAATGGAGCGTTTAGAGATTTTTTCACATTTTTAACTTCTTGTTTAGATTGTGAAATTAAATCCTGATCAAAGTCACACTCGATATACTCAACCACTCTCTCAACCATTGGTGGTGGAGTCGGTTCAACCACAGAAGCCTTAGATGATGTTTGAAAACTTACCGTATTAATGTGTGCACCGTCTGTGTTTTCAGAACTGGAAACTTGATGTGTCGGGTCGACTTGACTAACATTAGAAGACTTACCTGAATCTCTGATTACTCCAATTACATCACATAAATGTGCAGCTATTTGAGTAGTTTGTTCCCTCAAGACTTGATCATATTTCTCCTGGCTCTCTTGTTCCTGCATGATTTCTTTGATTAGGTTCGTCAAAATCTTAATAGCTGCCCAGATATCATCCAAATCGGATTGATTGATTTGTCGACCCCCTTGATTCTGCCAATCGTCCCGTTGATTTCCTTGGCCATTTGAACCTCTTGAGTGGTAGCTCTGATTGTAGATCTGCTGATTGTTCATTTGGGAATTTTGATTCATTTTGTAGTTGGTTTGACAATCTTGAGCCCAATGACCAAATTCTCCACAACGACTACATGGCTCGTAATAATCCTGACTATCACCATAATCCATGTCCATGACAACCTACACAAGTAAAGCCAAGCAATACCACGCGTAATACCGAATAAAAATAATAAATTAAAAACAAAAAGAAAGAAAAATATTTTTGATTTTTTTAACTTTTTATAAGAAAACTGAACTAAAGTAAAGTAGACTACAAACCAAAACTAAGCGCACTAATTCCCCGGCAACGGCGCCATTTTGATCGAGGTCGTTTGGTCGGTCAAAAATAAAGTAAATAGATTCCTATTTACCCTTAATAGTAAGGATAAGTAGGGTGTCGAATCCACGAGGAATTGGTGGTTAGTGTCAGTTTATAATCTAAATTAACTAGTTACTAAAACAATAATAATTCAAATTAAAATTGATTTTAAATTACTAAAGAAAACTTTAATTTCTTGTAAAATATTAAAAGAAATTACAACCTCCTCCAAACTTCAGGTTCTAGGTTTCACATATAACTCAGTTGTTCATTAGACACCACGTAGACATAGTGTTGGAAAATCAGTTAACATAGTACTTGAAGATAGATTGTTGTCAGCAAACCATACAACTAGTTGTGTCATAAACTAGTATAATCCAATTACCCAATTTACCCGTGCCAAATTCCCTTCTTTAGTCACCCAACCCGCTCTAGGTTTTATCATCAACCGAACAAGATTGTAAAGAAAGAAAACTCAAAACACAAATATAAACTGTTTAGATTAACCAATACATCAATCCATTAAGTTTTTGTCAGAAACTAAATAGATCTAAAACAACCGAATCAAGTATTAAAACCTATACGAACCATCCGCCTGGAGGAAGCACAAGATGTTTAGCCGCACATGCTCCCAAAATTGTTAACTCCTTTGCCCTCTTTCATTATTGCCGTCGAATCATCCTCCATTC
This sequence comes from Tagetes erecta, assembly GCA_030867185.1. Lineage (NCBI taxonomy): Eukaryota > Viridiplantae > Streptophyta > Magnoliopsida > Asterales > Asteraceae > Tagetes > Tagetes erecta. The sequence goes on from CM061490.1 coordinate 13,493,388, forward strand.
TCCAAAAGCGTACGTATGTATATATGTATCCTCCAAATTTCCACCTCTCAAACTAGGTTACTATCCAAACTCATATTCTTGGACCTTTAGCCCATATATCCTTCTATTAAATCACATTTACAACTTGCAGCTATTCACGTGGCCTATAAAACATTACAATAAAAAAATCATTTAGTTATACAAGTTAATAAAATCACATTATGCACTTGTTTTATTTACTCGGTCGTTAATATTTAACATTAGCCTCTCATGAATCCCAAGTTTAACCAAAATAATATTATTTTAGATATTGTTCTCTTGGACTTTTATACTATAATAATGATCGAACTACGCCCACTTAGGGATTAAGAATATATACTTAAAACACTTTTAGTGCATGTAAATCAGACACTTATCACCTCCCGATTAGCGCTAAGTTTAAGGTCTTCAGCCAGACCATACCTTTCACCACTCATGGTGGTCGAGTGAAGTGATTTCCTCCATAATTTCCTAAGAAGATTCTTTCAAAATGATCCAATAGGGTTTTCAAATCCTCTAACTTTTTCCAATAAATCATCTCCAAAGCTCGAACGTTCACCGGCTTAGGTGGAATATCAGTTGCTTTCTTTCTTTTTGGCTTTTCCTCCTTTGTTTCCACCATCATTACCGGCTCTTTCTTTTCCGACTTGGTTGAACTCTTTTTGTTTCTCATCTTGAGCCACCATGGTGATTTGACCACTTTATCTTTCACATCCTCCTTGTCTTTAGACCTGTCAATCATAACAACACTTTCTTTCGAATCATCCTCACATATTGAGGGATGACTCTTATTAGTAACAACAGACCATGAGCAAGTATCTGTAAAAGAATAATCACAGGAATGTGAAAAAAAATTAAGAGTAAGCTTACGGCTCCCGTAGGTCATGTCAATATCAATTGTATTATTCCTGAAACTGATGAAAGCATGTGCAGTGGCCAAGAACGGTCTACCAATTATCACTCTCGTCAATTCTTTCTCCATAACTGGATCACAATCCAACACAACAAAATCCTCGGGATAATAGAAATCACCCACTTTAACAGTTAAACCTTTCAATATCCCTCGAGGTTTTTTTTGTGAATAATCGTCTAACATCATAGAATCATTAATTTGTTGCAATGGACCCAAATCATACATGTCATACACACACCCCGGTAAAAAACTCACTCTAGATCCATAATCCACTAGCGCATTGTCCGTCTTGAAATCTCCAATTTGGATTGGGATAAGCAATTCTCCTTGATCGCTCTCTTCTTCCTCTTCTTCCTCTTCTTCTTCTTCATCAGGCTCACTTCCCTTACCTGTAACAACTTGTGGAAGATGAGTAAGATCATCAAAATGTTTAGAGTTTGGAAGGATACTAACCGAATTTATATGCACATCCCTTATGTTCTTTGAACTTGAGCTTTGATGTGCAACATTTATCTCAGTGTCACTAGGCAACTTCCTTGCATTTATCTCATTCATAAACAAAGACACATCACTTGCTAATTGACCCAGTTGTATGCGTAAAGCCTCATTACTGTTTCTGTCCGCATCCTGTTGTTGCTTCATTGCAGTTGCCATACCCATCATCTCAGACAACTGGGCAATTAAAGCTTCCAACCTACTCGATCCAATTTGTTGAATTCCTTGATTCTGATTTTGGGGTTGGTAATTTATTCTCTCACTCTGCTGACCACCCTGACAATAAGAATTGCTTTGGTAGCCACTTTGATTGTAGTTGTTGTATTGTTTTTGGTTGTCATTATCCGGTTGGTAATATCCTTGCTCAGAATGTGGACAATCCTGAGCCCAATGATTGTGGCTCCCGCAACATGAACATGGCTCAACATCGTAATTCCATTCCATTATTCATGCACAAGTAACACACTAAAAGTAGTACTGAACAAAACAAAGATAATATAAAACTAACTAGAAAAAAATATATATATATTTTTGGTTTTTTTTTTATGAAAAATGAAAACAAACAAACAAAACTAAACTAGAACTAAGCGCACGACTCCCCGGCAACGGCGCCATTTTGATAGACCTGTTGTGAGGGTCTAGTCAAAAACCTAACTAACCTAGATAGCTAGGGTAAGTCGGGTATCATTTCCACGAAGAGCATGTGGTTAGTGTTACAAGTTCCGTCTGATTACTTAACTAAATTAATTAACTATTTAAATAAACTATATTACTCTATTGTCTCTTGACTGGTTGATTTGATTAGATTAAAAATAAATACACTAAATGATTGCTTTTAAAATAAGACTAAAAGATGATCACACCCGGGTTTCGGATTTTAGAAAAGATATGCATCTAAGGTTCAACACATTAGAAACTACATAGACATAGATAGTTCATGACCTCTTGTTAAAGCGTGTTAGTAACTAGACTCACGGGTAGTTAAATTAGATGATTCCACGACTAACTTTCATTGTGTTGGTCGGGTCCAAACCAATGCCGGACCTGGTGGTTTCGTTTAAAAACACAAGTTACAAATAATGTAGTGGATAACCTAGTTATTGATTACTAGTTGATCGCGCTAGTGAATGACAAAAAGATTTCCAAAACAAATATAAGAACCACTAATTAACAAATAAATCATGAACTCATAAATTGAACAAACACTTAAAATCATTCAAACATTCAATTCATAGACAAATACGAATGTTCAAATATCAATCAAATGTTAAACCCATGTCTAATGTATTAAAAACCTTAGTACAAAACATTAATAATAACTAACCCTACACCCGGAGATGATCATGAAGAAACTAGCCTGACATCTCAAAACCTTCACGCGTCGATCGGTTCGTAACAACAGCCTCAAAGGCTGCTGCCTTTTGCCTTGCAGCTGCTGCCGTCGAATCTCTCTTCGAAAATATGATGACCCCTCTATAAATTGTCGTGCGTTCCCTTTGTGTGTTTTTCTTGCGATTGGGCCTAAGCCCATTTACTCTTTTCACTTAGTCACTTGCTTCAAAATTGTGTACACACAATATCATTACCTGCAATTTGAAACATGAACATTTTATTTAATATAATAATATATAATGTTTTACTCAAAATCAATTCCTAAGTGATTTTCATAAAGATCGAATATAACAATTAATATCACATTTAATCACTTGACATATTATTTTATTTATTAGCATATAACTCCAACAAACGTATAAACATAAAATATATTTAATATTTCACTTAAGGTCCCATCTTCAATCAAAACTAATCTTTTAAGCATATGGTCTCTTAAAATATTAAAACTATAAACATGAACCTTTTATGGCTATATTAGAACATAAAAACAATTAATTAAACACCATTAGTTCATGTAAATAGCCCACTCATCACTGGGTTAAGAGAACCAGTATTTCAAGTGCCAAAGTCTCTCCAGAGGATTATCTACTTTATTCGGAGAGTGTTTGTTCTCAGGGTGTTTCAGGATCCGGCAGTTTGAGCCAGTGGGAGCCGGTAGAGACAGAGAAAGAATCAGAGGCAGACTTAGCCGTGACTGATATGTTGAAGTTCATGGGAGCTTCAACGGGCCTTCAGGTTAACTGATGAGAAGGCGACTGCAACTAGTTGTAAGGAAGATTACAAGAGGTACAAGATGATGAAGATGGTGAAGCGCAGTTCGAGCCTCCAAGTGGGAGATTGTTGGGTATGTAGGCTCGTTAGTGGTAGCCGGCCCTAATGAGTAGTCTACGTGGGCTTGGGCCTAACTTTGGGATTAAGTTTCCTAACCCTAGATTAGTCTCTATATATTGATGTCATTGTACTTGTAATTCCTTGAGCACCTGAATAATAAAATACCAAATCCTTGTGTCTCGTGTTCGTTATTACTCGCGAGTGTGTGTTCAGTTTCGTGTGTGTGTTCTAGATCCTAACATATATGAAATTTTGTTTAGTATGCGTATGAAAATTTGTTTTAATATTTAAAAGAACAAACATAAATAAACTAACAAACATAAATGAACTTAAATAAACGAACACATATGAACAAACATAAACGAACGTTCACGAACACAATTGAACGAACACAACATGTGTTCGTGTTTTTCGTTTAACTAAAAAAGTTTTTGTTCATGTTCGTTCGTTTAGCTAAATAAACGAGCACACACGAACTTCCCGCCGAACATTTCACGAACTGTTCATAAACGTTTGGTTCATTTACAGACCTATATGAGATTGTTTTAATTAAAAAGTGTTTAATTATGATGCAGTTAATTTGAACGCATGCAATCAAATGGCTCGAGAATAAATAGTTTAACTGAAAACTAGAAACGAATTTCTTATTTATAGTGTTTAATCGGGTTAGTAGCTTGTTTTATACAGAAATTTTTCATTTGTAAATTTCAAGCCCATCCAACCAAAATATTTAAATTCAATTTATAGATATAAGACTTCTATAGATGAATTATATATTATTTAATTTTTATATATCCAACTTTTTTTATATGTTATACATACTAGATTATAACTCCGTTTGGTATACAGGATTTGAGTAAAAAATGATGTAATTAAATTACATGTGTATATAATTGGTCTCAACTATCACCTATTAGTTTATACCGGTCTTAATTATTGAATTTACTGATAACGGTTTCAACTTTTATCACTTTAAAAACCAACAAGCCGTCGTTAAAATTTAACGGCGTTAAGTTTTTTTTTCCTGAAACCAAATGGTAATAGTAAAGACTGTTTAAAACCAATATGTATACCTCATTTTACACACAAAATATAAAATTTACTTTTATATTTTTGTGTATTTTATTTTTATTTTCAATGAAATGTAGTTTTATTTTTATTTGTAATGAAATGTGTTTTTTTAATTTTTTTAAATAAAAATGAAATGAGTTAGGAGATGGAATTGTGGTGCCCTCAATGATTGAAGTTTTAGGGGATGAAATGGTTGATAAAAGAGGATGCTAGGTGTCAAATTTTAATTGGTGGGTTGTTAGGGAATAAAAGGGATGGAATGGACCACCCCCTCACCCTAAGGGGTTATATGGGTGGGTTTGTATTTGATAGAGTATAAAATAAAATTTATGGATAAAGTTGTAAATACTAAATAACATAAAAATAAAGACATCTGTGTTTTTCAAGTATACAAACTTTTTTATACGAAATTATTTTAAAAAAACTATACGATAAACCGAGCATTTAATTCTATTTAATTTGAGTACGTATAATATTGCTATATTAAAAAATATTTATTTTTTAAATAAATCTTGTGTTCCGGTTTACCACGATTTTGTCTCCAAACTGATTAAAACCATCTATGCCCCATAAATATCTTTAAAATCACCATTTGAGTGTTGTGTTCCCGAACATAACGCGGACACTAAACTAGTGTGTGTGTGCGTGTGTGTATATATATATATATATATAATTTAATTGGATTATTTTTATACATGTTTTACACGGGGTTGTAACCTACTAGTCATAATATAATAACAATAGTAAATCTCTATTTTGGTACTTGAGTGTTGTGATTTTTCTCTATTTGAGTACGGAAGTGAAAAAACTCTTCTATTGCCTCAAGTTTTGCATTCTTCTCTATTTCAATACAGAGTTTTACATTTCTTCTCTTTTTCAATACATTTAACTAACAGAGTTAATTTCTTTTATTAAGTTTTTCTGAAAAGACCAAAGTATCCTTGATACTAAACTGAATATTATAAACATTTTTATATTTATATAAGGACTATGTATATGTGCATATATAATATATCATATTTTAAAATATAAAAGAAAAAAGTTGTTATTTTTTAATTAAATCGATCCTTTTTCTAAACGGATTTTTCTAATATTGTTTTGTATGACACCTTTAGTTTTTTTAACATGTTTTTTAACATCCTTCAGTTTAACACCGCCTAGTTTATTAGATTTTTTTAATATAGTTTGATTTAATACCGTTTGGTGTTATATGTTTTTTATATTATTCGGTTTAATATCCGTTATATTTTAAAACATATATTTATGCTAAAAAAAATAGAAAAACGTTTAACATTATTTACTATATTAGTACGGTAAAAGATGTTCGGTAAATTAACGTATTATCTATTATTGTTCGGTTTTTTAGCATTCATTTTTTTCTACATGTTTTCTCATATTTTTAGCATAAATAAATGTATGTATACTTAACAATACGTTTTAAATATAACGGTTATTAAACCAAACGATGTTAAAATAAAAAAAAATTAAACTGAACGTGTTTAAAAAGCGTCTAAAGACTAAACGTCTAAAAGCATACTGCAGTATACAAAATAATTTTAAAAATGAGCATTGGACCTTAACAGTCTCAATTATTAGTTTTTGGTCGCTACCGGTTCCAACTTCTTAAATATGTGCCGGCGGTCCCAATTTTTATCATTTTTATCACTAATGGACCGCCGTTAAAAAGTTAACGACGTTATTTTTTTTTTTAATTTCAGGCCGACGTTTTGTGGTTTTTAATTTCAGGCCGACGTTTTGATATAAAAATTACATCGAAACGGTGCTCTAAATGACAAAATGATGCTTCACCGGGTTGTTTTAACGTAACGATTCTTTAATTGGATGTACAAATTTCGTCGTTTGGATCATCGTTTCGAGGTAATTTTTACATCAATCGACTCGTATTCTCATTCCGATCAAAAACCCTAAAACGTTGGTCTGTAATTCAAAGAAAAGTTAACGCCATTAACTTTTTTTAATGGCGGTCCATTAGTGGTAAAAATGATAAAAGTACGTTGAGACCGCCATCACATATTTCTTAAGTTGGGAGCGGTAACGGCCAAAAACTAATAGTTGGAACGATTAAGGTCAAATACTTTTATTAAAAATATACGTTTAAAAATGATCGATTTTAATATTTAAAAACATGTTATATATATATATATCTACCTATTCTAATAATTGAGTAACATATCCACATGTCACCATTTTAACCACTCCACGTAGGATTTTGCTTAGGTGTCATGTTCTAAATTAATTTGATGGAGAATTTTTAGACGGGTCATGGTATGCTCCATATTCGAAATAACCCGATATATTTAAATTGAAAATTCACAAATTATCATCAATTATCTCCTAACCCGATATATTCAAATACAAAATTTACCAATTATCATGATCGATATCTTAATCCGATATGTACCAAGTATCATGAATTATCTCCTAACCTGATATGTTCAAATAAAAAACTTATCAATTATTATGATTTATCTTAATCCGATATGTTCAAATTAAAGTTTTATCAATTATCATTAATTATCTCATAACCTGATATGTTCAAATAAAAAAAAGTTTACAATTATCATGAATTATCTCCTACCCGATATGTTCTAATAAAAATTTATCATCTATTATATATCATATCCTTTATTTTAACATATGATTTTTTTATATGAATATATTTGTAAATATCCAAATTGATTTAATAAGAGATATGTTAAAAATAAGTTTGATATGTAAGTTGAATTATAACCTATAAAACTAAAGTCCGTGTAGTACACGGGTACTAATCTAGTATATATATATGCACATATATATATGCACACATACGCAATATATCATTATTTAAATATAATTTGAGTACCAACGGTATTTTGATCTTTCTAAAAAAACTTTAACAGAAAAAATTAGGGTGATTCTAACCGGACACCTGAAAGGCTAGACACGCACCTTCAATACGACTCGTATCAGGTGATATAAGTCGTATTGCTTTGTTGTCAGACAAAAAAGCTGAATTTTGCAGAGATTGCAGGTCAGACAGCAATACGACTCGTATTAAAGTTGATATGGGTCGTATTAGCTGATAATATGACTCGTATTAGGTTTGATATGGGTCGTATTACCTGGCATTATGACTCGTATTAGTTTTGATATGGGTCGTATTACCTGACAATATGACTCATATTAAGTACAATATGAGTCGTATTTACTTAGTGGTAAAAAAATTATTCAAACGTATAAAATTTTGAAAAACTTAATACTTATTTGACACGATGTAATATTATGTTAAAATTCAAATATAAATGATCGTTCGGTCGATCGAATTCGATATTCAAAACGAATTTATTTGTTAATACATTTATATTATCGAGATTTATCCACCTTTAAAAAAAATCTATATTTGAGATGATAATTATATCTTTAATGGTGAAATTGAGGATGATAGTTAATTTTACCATCAATATGGTGACGACTTTTATGGTGGTGAATATGTCGGGGGCATATATGAAAAAATAGTTTTTGGACCAATACGACTCATATTTAATCCAATACGAGTCATATGATGGATCAATACGACCCATATTCAATATAATACGAGTCATATAGGTCAATACGACCCATATTCAATATAATACGAGTCATATAGATGATTACGACCTATATTGACCAATACGAGTCGTATTAACTGTAATGATTGAATATGTGGTTAGCCTGTAAGGATGTGTGGTTAACCCACACCAAAATAACCAAGTTAGTCAAATCTATATCTATACCTTTTAATAAAAGAGGGTTTTAGAGGACACTTGTCATTCAATGGAGAGGGTGTTGGAGCATTTTTCCCGCCAAACTAAAAATCTTTTATTTTAAGCTATGTATGGAAAGAAATCGATAACATTAACTCACCCATAATATTCTCTTCCAATGTTTCAATTTACCTTATATATATCCTTGAAATAACTATTAAAACGGAAAACAAACAACTTAAACAAATAACTATATCAAAATTTACGACCCCGACCCATGCATGCTGACCCATACGCTCGGCCCGGTACATATGAGTGTCACCGCGAATTTTTCTGGATATTTATTATCTGGATTATTTTTTTAACGGCAAATGTGGGACCATGCTTCGGAAGATATATATTATCTTAATCCGACCCACCTATCTATTTCCCGATCGAGACCGCACTCTAACCCCCACAAGAGGAAACCCAACCCACCTTTGGTGAGAAAACCTTTTGGCCCAACCTAAAATCTCTATTTTTTATTTTTTTTATTCTAAGTGGGACTTGAACCCAAGACCTTCTCATTTTTATAAATCTTGGTTACCTCTTCTTAACCACTTGAGCTAAGGATCATTGATATCTGGATTATTTGTATGTCTGTTTTTTCTTAATCTTTTTTTAATTAATTGGTGAGATTTATAAGGTACCCAGTTTAAAAGCTTCAATATCTAATTTGCTACTAATAGTGTATTTGTAATTTAAATATATTTGTTTAAAGCTCATATTTGTTCATGTAATATTTAGTTTATTTTCAAATGTTATTTTTTCATAAAATTTTAGAATTGTGTTTTTATGTTTACGTTGTTAGCGTTCAGCCCGTGTAACACACGGAAAATAACCTAGTATATTAAGATAGAAAAGAAATGCAAAACTTTATACGGAGTACTAAAATAGAAAAGAAATTCAAAGCTTGGGACAATAATAAAGAGTTTTTTTCATTTTTGTGCTTATATGTATAAAAACAGCAAAAATCAGGTACTGAAACGAAGATTTACACTATAAAAATCCAATCTAAACTTAAAACTTAAAAACATGATAAAATATTAATTAATTAAACCAATGATGATCGTATAACAATTATACTCAAATCATCGAGTGATTTTCGCTACAATTGGTTACAAATTTCACTCGTAAATTAATACAAACTCCTCATAAGTCATATCACATTATTATTGTTGATTAATCATTATATATTATACATCCATTCTTCTCCTCACAATATAGCTAAGATAAATGGGGAATGTGAATCAAACACCCCAACAATATTCACAAACTGCACAAGAACGTCCAGATGATCAAGAATCACTATTATCATCGTCGTCGTTCACGTGCGAGATTTGTATTGAAGAGGTTCTACCACCTCACAAGAAATTCAACAACGATAACAAATGCATTCACCCGTTTTGCACCGAGTGTATGATTAAGTACATCCAAGTCAAGCTCGAAGAAAACATATCCGACATCAAATGCCCAGCGCTCACTTGTGATCATTCTCTTGATCCGTTATCATGTCGTCCACGTATTGGAAACCAAGTGTTTGATAAATGGTGTGACGTGCTTTGTGATTCGACGGTGCTAGGGTTTGTTAGGGTTTACTGCCCTTATTTAGAGTGTTCGAGTCTCGTTATCAACGAGTGTGGTGGTGATTTAAGGAGATGTGTGTGTCCCAATTGCAAGAAACTGTTTTGTTTTCGGTGTAAGATTCCGTGGCATGCGGGTTACAGGTGTGACGAGAGAGGGGAAATTATGGATCAAAACGATGTCGCTTTCGGAGTTCTTTTGGAAACGAAGCAATGGATGAGATGTCCTGTGTGTAGACAATGTATTGAACGTGTTGAAGGTTGCAACCGGGTTCTTTGTAGGTAAATGCATGATCCTATTATGGGTTTATTTTTACGTACATCAAAAAAATATATATATATATATATATATATATATATATATATATATATATATATATATATTACGTTGACTACATTCAAAAAACTTAATATTTAGCCAATTAAGTTTTGGGGAATTATAATAAAATTTCTCGCCCGCGCAACGCAACGTAGATGATAGATAGAACTTAAGGCCTTATAGTTTTTAGTTGCAAATTCTAAATTTCTAAGGGTTTTTTCTCATTTTTTTGTCGGTCTTGTCTCGTTTAGGATGAATTGAATTCTTAGGTAACCCGATTTTTTTAATTGTGATTGCGGGTCTAAATACACTAGAAACTCTTTTATGTAATAGTAAAGAATAAATATTGTTTTTTGAATACGTATTTTATTCATTTAAACTAGGTTTAATACCCGTGTGTTACATACGGGTTAAATAATAATATTTGTAAAGAAATTATAATCATTATGTTTAACAATTTGTAAATATTTTATATTTAAGAAATTTTACTCTATCAACTTATGCATGCATGTTAAAATTCCATTCAATTTCCCACCCAAATTTCCTAATATAAAAAAAAAATTCCCCCCAAAAGTAGCCCTCTAAAACTTAGAATTATTAGATAGATTTTTTAAACAATAATGTCCAGATTTAGAAAAAGGAAATTGGATTAAAAATCTCAACTTTCACCAGCTGGCTGGAAAAAATACCAACTGAGAAAATTCTTGCTAAAGATCCCAACTTTCAAACATATTTTCTTTAAAGAGCGTCAGTTAAAAAATACTTAACGCCGTTAACTTTTTTTCGAATTTAAAACTTATGTTTTATGGTTTTTGATCGGGGGGATGATACGAATCAATTGATGTAAAGGTTACCTCGAACGAGTGCTCCAAATTATAAAACGACGCTTCAATTGATGTAATATTAAACATATTGTCAAACCGTTTAATCGTTTGGAGTATCGGTTCGGAGTAAATTATTTCACACCTAGACCGTGTACTCATAACTTTACAATCGATTCACCTGACAATGCCTAGCGAATCTGCACCTGTCATGTGACCATACCAATGATTTATTTCACGTACACCGTTAAAAGTCAAATGTTTATTTTTGATGAAAAAATTATTAGTGAAAAGTTTATTTTGATGATTATCCTTTGGGTGTTTGAACAATATCCAATTCTTGATAAGGGTTTTAGCAAATGCAATTTTAATTATTTGTATGGAGAAAATGACTACGTTTTTGAATTAAACTTACAGATGTGGAGTTCAATTTTGCTATAAATGTGGCAGAAAGATGTTTCACTGCACTTGTCATGTACCTTGCTGGATGTTTTTTCTTTTCTTCTGCATGGTTTTGGGGATCATACTTTTTTTATATACAGGTTACAGAGTTGTCAGAAGTTTCTTATAAATACAAAGCTTAATACTTATGGACTAATGTGTTTGCAACTTTTTATGATTACACTGTTGTTGGTATATAATATTTTGGTTATGAGCAAAATATACTTAATTATGGATGTTTTTTCTTTTCTTCTGCATGGTTTTCGGGATCCTACTTTTTTTTATATACAGGTTACAGAGTTGTCAGAAGTTTCTTATAAATATAAAGCTTAATACTTATGGACTAATGTGTTTGCAACTTTTTATGATTACACTGTTGTTGGTATATATTTTGGTTCTGAGCAAAATATACTTATGGATGTTTTTTTCTTTTCTTCTGCATGGTTTTCGGGATCCTACTTTTTTTATATACATGTTACAGAGTTGTCAGAAGTATCTTATAAATACAAAGCTTAATACTTATGGACTAATGTGTTTGCAACTTTTTATGATTACACTATTGTTGGTATATAATATTTTGGTTATGAGCAAAATATACTTATGGATGTTTTTTCTTTTCTTATGCATGGTTTTCGGGATCCTACTTTTTTTATATACAGGTTACAGAGTTGTCAGAAGTATCTTATAAATACAAAGCTTAATACTTATGGACTAATGTGTTTGCAACTTTTTATGATTACACTGTTGTTGGTATATATATTTTGGTTATGACTAAAATATAAAAACTATTTAGTAATACCAATTAATTAATATTAAATTTTAAGTTAAATTGAAGTACTTAATTAGCATCCATGCAATCTTTAATATGATAAAGATTGCAAAACACATTGCTTATGTTGTTATAATTAATTACCACAACAAGTGGATGGTTTCTTTGTCAAACTTAGAGATAAAATGTACTATGCTAAATAGTTTTACTTGTCTACCAATGATTTACATTTTGTAGTATAAATACCCCATCAAAGTGAATGAGTAAATACACCTCTCTTATACACTTGTATGAGTATACATTTCTCTTCTCATTCTTCTTGCAAATCTCTCTAAAGTTCTTAGGGTTATTGGATTTTAATAATCCGAACTTTTGTATATTGGCCGATATTAATCCCAACTTCAAAAATTGCCTGTGTCAATCCCAACTTGTAACTTATTTTCCTACAATGATCCTCCATTAGAGTTAACTTAACACCGTTAAACTTTTTTTGAATTTTTGACCGAGGCTTTAGGGCTTTTGATCGGGAGGACGATACGAGTCTAATCATGTAAAACTTAGCTTGAGTCGATGCTCCAAACGAAGAAATTTTAACATGCGATTTAAGCACCGTTAAGTTTATAGACCCGATTGAAGGTCGTTTGGTTATTTGGAGGGTCGGCTCAAGGTAATTTTTACATGAATAGACTCCTATCGTCGTCCCGATCAATAGCCCTAAAGCCTCGGTCAAAAATACGAAAAAAATTTAACGGAGTTAAGTTAATCTTAACGGAGGATCATTGCTGGAAAATAAGTTACAAGTTGGGATCGACACAGGCAATTTTTAAAGTTGGGATTAATATCGGCCAATATACAAAAGTTCGGATTATTAAAATCCAATAACCCAAGTTCTTAAGTCTAGTCACTAATCTTGTGATAATTATAGTTATATTATAACACGTTATCAGCACGAAGCTCTAATATTCTAAACAATTTATTAAGTATGTTATATAAGAGGTAAATGTCATACTAAATAATATAAAGTACAAATGACATACTATTATGGACATGGGACTATTAACAATCTAACACTTTATTTATGTATCTAACTTTTGATTATGCATCTAACTTTTACTTTATGTCAACTAACCTTTATTTATGCAATATAACTTTTATTTATGGAATCTAACATTTAATTATATTTACTGATGTTTTATTCATATGCTAACATTTATTTATGTTTACTAACATTATTATTCTTATGACAATTTTATTAATAACTCATTACCCATTTATCTACAAAACTTTATATATATAACCTTTTATTAAAGGTTATATAACGGTAATATAACCGTTGTAAAACGGTAATGAATTTACCACTATAATATACCAATTATCAACCTCATTTCCTTTACACACTCTTCTTCTCCATAATACACAGGATATATTTTTTAAAGATGATCCATCCGGTTTTGTTATTAGTCACCATAATGATGATCCTACTTCTTATCCCTATTACTGAACTCTCACCTGGAGAGTTTAAACTTTTCATATTCTTGTACATGTTTGTAGCTCTACCATTCTATTGTATCGCATTGTTTATTGATATATATGGATTCTAATATTTATCTTATTATTTGCTCAAATATTGTTTAGCAACAAAATGTCAAACCTATCCAAGCTCGAATTTCCTGCTTTAAGCATCAGTGGAGAAAATTATATACAATGGTCTGCGCATGTAAAAAGGCACCTCAAATCAGAGGGTATCTATGATACCATACTGGAGGGCAATAAATGCTTAGAGAAAGACAAGGCGAAAGTTGATGTCATTCTCCACAAACACATTGATGAGATGCTCCAGTTTGAATACTCGAATTCTGATAACCCTTCCGAGTTATGGAAAGATTTGAAAAGTAGGTTTGACCATCAAAAGGAAGTTTTACTTCCAACTGCTAGAGACGAATGGAACAAATTAAGGTTCCAAGATTTTAAGAAAGTAAATGAGTACGTCTCTAATGTATTCAAAATATGTTAGAGCATTCACAGTGGGTTTCTTTTCCTTATCTTTAAAATTACACTAAAAACACTACATTTACACTACATTTCCTCTTTCCTTTCAATTAAATAATAATTTTTATACATTAATCATTACATTTTACCGTTTCTCTCTCTTCTACCCATATATATTTCCTTAAATTTACCGTTTCTCTCTCCTTTATCCACATATTTTCTCTCTCCTTCACTCACAACCACTCAAAACCATTCCATAAAATTTTACCAAATCTACTCACATAATTATACCAACTCTACTGTGAATGCTCTTAAACGCTCAAATTTTATGGGGTTACTATGACTGATGATGATATGATAGAGAAAACTCTATCCACATTTCATGCATCAAATATGTTTTTGCAAACCCAATACCGATTGCAAAAGATTAAGAAGTTTTCTGAGCTAACTTCATCTCTCCTCGTAGCAGAGAAAAACAATGACTTGTTGATGAAAAATCATCAAGCTCGTCCCACTGGTTCACTGGTTATTCCATAAGCAAATGCTGTTGACACACATGATGCCAGAAATTATGGACGCAAATGGGCACAAGGTCGTGGACGTGGCCGTGGCCATTTCGTCAAAACTCGTTTGAATGGTCGCAACCATACTTTTAAACGGTACAATAGTTACCAAGGTATTTCCCGTGGTCGTGGACGTGGTCACAGTCATGGTCAAGGCCGTGGTCAAAGAACTATCACTCCCAGCCAACAAAACAAATTTAAAAATGAAGCTGGTACGTCCCAAAATAATGGTAGTTCCTGTTTTAGATGTGGAAGTGCGAACCATTGGTCAAAGGCTTGTCGCACACCATCACATCTGTGTGAACTGTATCAAGCCTCTCTTAAAGAAAAAGGGAAGGAAGTGAACCACGTGGATAACTTTAATGATATCAACATTGAGCTGAGTACCTCAGACTTTATCAATGACTTGGAAACCTAAAAGACATGTTGCTAAACCATGATAATTATGTGCAATAAGTATTGTATTTCCCTTGTTATAACTATTTTTCTGTTATGTTCCATCTGTTTCAGTTTCAAGTACTGCATTTCCCTTCTTATAACAATCTTATCCGCTATGTTCACTTTCATATATCGTATTTGTCTAAATAAGTGGATTTCTTGTTAGAAATTGCATATCATTCATTAATTATACACTTATTAATTTATTGATATTTGAAGATTAAAATGAAACTCTTTGAAGCACAAGATCAAACAAATGATGGAGATATATGTATAGCGGATGGTGGAGCCACACACACTATACTTAAATCAAAGAAATATTTTTATGAATTGAAACCAACAAAAGGAACCATTGATACAATATCGGGTCCTACAGACTTGATCAAAGGAGTGGGAAAAGCAAGTTTAATATTACCAAATGGTACAAAACTTTTAATAGAGAATGCTTTATTTTCCTCACGATCAACAAGAAATTTGTTGAGTTTCAAAAACATATATCATAATGGATATGATACTCAGTCAAGGACTGTTGACAATGAAAAATATTTGCACATCATGAGCAAAAATCAGATTCTGGAAAAACTACCAATGCTCCATTCTGGTTTGCATTATACATACATTGATGTGCCTCAAGCACATATGGTAGTTAAAGAAAAATCTTGTGATCCTGAGATATTTAAATTAAGGCATGACAGATTAGGCCATCCTGGATCTACAATGATGAAAAGGATAACTGAAAATACACATGGACATCCATTGAAAGATCAAACGATCCCACAAACAGATAAAATGCAGTTGTGTACATCTTGCTCACTTGGAAAATTAATTACAAGGCCTTCGCTACTAAAAGTTGAAAAGGAATCACCTATGTTTCTTGAAAGAATTCAAGGTGATATATGTGGACTAATTCATCCACCATGTGGACCATTTAGATACTTTATGGTCTTAATTGACGCATCAAGCAGATGGTCTCATGTCTCTTTATTATCAACTCGTAATGTAGCATTTGCCAAGTTTCTCGCTCAAATTATTAAATTACGAGCACATTTCCCTGATTATATTGTTAAATGGGTGAGACTTGATAACGCAGGTGAGTTCACATCACATGCTTTTAATGATTACTGCATGTCTGTTGGAATTGCTGTTGAACACCCAGTTGCTCATGTACATACACAAAATGGTTTAGCCGAATCGTTGATCAAACGTCTACAATTAATAACTAGACCATTGATAATGAGAACAAAACTCCCTGTGTCTATATGGGGGCATGCAATTTTACATGCTGAATCATTAATTCGTATAAGGCCAAGTGCAAATCATAAATATTCCCCATTACAGCTTGCTTCTGGCAAGAGCCAAACATTTCCCACCTTAAAATTTTTGGATGCGCGGTGTATGTTCCTATCGTACCACCACAACGCACAAAAATGGGTCCTCAAAGAAGGTTGGGAATATATGTTGGATATGAAACACCATCCACCATAAGATATCTAGAACCATTAACGGGAGATGTCTTTACAGCACGCTTTGCTGATTGTCATTTTGATGAAGCAATGTTCCCGACATTAGGGGGAGAAAAGAAAGTCCAAGAAAAAGATGTGTCATGGTGTGAACCATCATTGCTATATCTTGATCCAAGGACAAAGCAATGTGAAACAGAGGTTCAAAAGATAATACATTTGCAAGAAGTTGCAAATCAATTACCTGATGCATTTACTGATACGCAAAGAGTAACTAAATCTCATATACCAGCTGCTAATGCACCAGCTCGAGTCGAGATTCCAAATAAACAAATAGATTATGATATGACTCATGAATCTAAAAAGCGTTTGAAGCGTGGAAGACCAATCGGTTCAAAGGATAAAAAATCCTATAAAAGGAAAAGGGCCTGAAAAGGAAATTAATCTTAAGGGAAATGATTCTGATGAAACGCTAAGCAACAAAACTCTTCCTAATGAAGAAGTAAATGATGACAACAAAGAGATGTCTATCAATTACGGCCATACACATATATTGTGGAACCGAGATAAGATGGAAAATATTGATGAGATTTTCTCTTATTCCATAGCAACTGATATTATGGTCGCAGATAATGATCCCGAACCAAAATCTGTCAATGAGTGTCGAAATCGACATGAATGGAATAAATGGAAAGATGCTATGCAAGCTGAATTAAATTCACTCAACAAACGAAAGGTTTTTGGACCCATTGTTGTTACACCTAAGGCCGTAAAGCCCGTAGGGTATAAATGGATTTTTGTGCGGAAACGAAATGAGAAAAATGAAAATACTAGATATAAAGCTAGACTCGTAGCTCAAGGTTTTTCTCAAAGACCGGGAATTGATTTTGAGGAAACATATTCTCCTGTTATGGATGCAATTACTTTTAGATACTTAATCAGCTTAGCAGTCTCTCAAAATTTAGAAATGCGTCTTATGGATGTTGTTACAGCTTACCTATATGGATCACTTGATAGTGATATCTATATGAAAATCCCCGAAGGATTCAATATCCCAGAAGCATCAACTTCAAAACCCAATGAAATGTACTCAATCAAATTACAAAGATCTTTATATGGATTGAAACAATCTGGAAGGATGTGGTACAATCGTTTGAGTGATTATTTGATAAGTAAAGGTTATACAAATAATCTTATTTGTCCATGCATCTTTATTAAGAAGACCACATCGGGATATGTGATCATAGCTGTCTATGTTGATGATCTAAATATAATGGGGACACAAAAGGAAATCAATGAAGTAATTATTCTTTTAAAGAAAGAATTTGAAATGAAAGACCTTGGAAAAACCAAATATTGTCTTGGTTTACAGATTGAGCATACGAATAATGGAATACTTGTACATCAATCAAATTATACTGAAAAGCTCTTAAAACGCTTCAATATGGACAAGGCAAATCCTTTAAGTACTCCAATGGTTGTTAGATCACTCAATGTAGACAATGATCCATTTCGCCCTTGTGAAGACAATGAAGAAGTTCTCGGTCCAGAAGTACCATATCTCAGTGCAATTGGAGCTCTTATGTATCTTACTAACTGTACACCACCTGACATTTCTTTTGCAGTTAACTTGTTAGCAAGATTTAGTCATCCCCGACAAAAAGACATTGGAATGGAGTTAAACATGTTTTAAGATATCTTCGAGGCACTGTTGATTTAGGTTTATTTTATCCTAACGATTCAAAAGAAGGTTTAGTTGGTTATGCAGATGCAGGTTATTTATCTGATCCTCACAAGGCAAGGTCTTAGACTGGATACATATTTATGAACGGAGGAACTGCAATTTCATGGCGATCCTAGAAACAAACACTTGTCACAACATCCTCAAACCATGCTGAAGTTATTGCACTACATGAAGCTTCTCGGGAATGTGTCTGACTTAGATCTATGACGCAACTCATATTAAATTCTTGCGGAATAGAAAAAGACAGAATTCCAACTCCAATCTATGAAGATAATGCAGCTTGTGTTTCGCAGATGAAAGAAGGGTATATCAAAAGTGACAGAACAAAACATATACCTCCAAGATTCTTTTCATATACTCAAGACCTGATTAAAGAAAAACAAGTTGAAATGAGATACGTCAAATCTAGCAACAACTCAGCTGATCTTTTCACAAAAGCACTTCCAACAGCAACTTTCAGAAAACACGTTCATGATATTGGCATGAGACACATACGCACAATTTGAGGGGGAGCTATAGACTGCACTCTTTTTCCCTTAGCTAAAGTTTTTTCCCATTGGGTTTTCTTTAGCAAGGTTTTTAATGAGGCAGTACTTCAAAACCCCAAAGTTTGAAAAAGAGTCATCCAAGGGGGAGTGTTATAATTAATTACCACAACAAGTGGATGGTCTCTTTGTCAAACTTAGAAATAAAATGTACTATGCTAAATAGTTTTACTTGTCTACCAATGATTTACATTTTGTAGTATAAATACCCCATCAAAGTGAATGAGTAAATACACCTCTCTTATACACTTGTATGAGTATACATTTCTCTTCTCATTCTTCTTGCAAATCTCTCTAAAGTTCTTAAGTCTAGTTACTAATCTTGTGATAATTATAGTTATATTATAACATATGTGATATTGTTGAGAACAATTTTTGCTTTATATATTTATATAAAATATATTATAACAACATTAGTTATATTTTTGTACTTTTGTCTATTAATATTTCGGAGAATCTTAAAAAATTTAAGAGTATTTATATTTAGTTATTTACAACTCTCTTCTATTATGTTGTGTATAAGTTGGTTTACATTTGATAAGGTATAAAATTAAAATATAAATACCTTAGTATTTTTGTAGCATACATAATTTTTTTACGAATTTTTTTAAAATAAAACCGAGCATTTAGATCTCTTTAAAATGATAATAATGTTGTCATACTAAAAAAAGTTTTTCTAAATAAATATTGTGTTTCGGTTTACCATGGTTCATTGGTTCTGTCTTAAAACTGATGAACTGTCCGCACCTCATGAGTATCCTTAAAATCTCAATTTGGATGATTTTCTTGAGTATAGCGCGCACATTAAACTAGTCATGTTCAAACAGTTTATAAGGTAATCACACCATCTAAGATATTTAACTATGATGTTTCTTGTAATGCTTTGTAAGAACGTTAGGTTCACTACACTATTCTTGTTTGTTTCACTTATAATTGTGAAGAAGACCACCCAAAAAGTTCATCATAAAGTTCCTCCCAACATCGTTCTTCCTACTAACGCGTTCAAAAAACCCTAAAACATATGGTCTTTTGATGCATTTTGAATTCCCAAAACTGTTGTCTCCATTCACTAATTATTTCACTTTTCACATGTGGTCTTCTATCCACAACCTCTTTTTTTTCATTTAGTATCCCCAACACCTCATTATTAGATCTGGAGTGATCCTAACTTCTTTTCTTCCAAGATTTGAAGTACTATTGTTGTGATTATAATTCTTCATTAACCAAAGTGCCAATGCAATTGGGACATTCTCTAGTTTAAGGTGTAACACTGACCCAAATCCCATATCATTAATTGTTTGCTTCCGTTTACTAGTATATGTTTCAAACCAGTCGGTAAGGTTTGTTAATGCACATCGTGGTAGTATTCTTTGACTCGTCAAATTGAAATAAGCTATTGGGATGAAGGCTGCTTCACAGAGATTGATGGTTGTTTAACAAAATCATCATCATCATTCACTTCTGGTTTCTTTGGTGTTGTACTTCTAACACATTTTGTCTTGGCGTTGCAATCTTTTTTTCATCACCTTCCTTTTTGGCAACACTATGTTATCATCAGATGACACATCTTCAGCTGAAACATGGTGTTTCTTCCTTACCTTTCTTTCGGATAACACAATGTTATCATCCGAGGACACACCATTAGCACCATCATTACTCTTGATTTGCGTTTCATGTTCTTTGCTCCCACAGGCTTTTAGACATGGTGTTTTTATGGGTTCTACGGAATTCCCTAGAGAATCGAATACTGTATGTTTTGACTACAAATACATAGTTCATTTGAAAAAAATAACTATTCTATTCGATTTAAAACACAATTACCTTCATCATAAAGAACTCATGAAGGCTCATCTGTCCATAAGAAAGATTGCTTAATTCCTATTCTTTCACTTTTTCTTCTACTCATCATATTAATATGTTTTTACATATCAGACATGGTGTTTTATGTACAACAGAACCAAAATGATTACCATTAACTAAATAGAAACACATAAAACACCATGTTTAGTTTACGTTTCATATGATTTTCTTTCACCTGTTTGTTTAGCTTCATTGTAAAAACACCAAAGCAAAACGATAAACGCATTTGATAAGTAAAAAACATTAAATTAAACATAATAATAGATGAACGAATCTACAATGATTACATTTTTATTTCTTAAGGTTAATCTGATTTTTTTACTCTTCGTTACAAATGTGTTAAACAACAAAACGACTGACTTAAACACCAAAGCCTAACAATAGATGCATTCGATATCTATAATGACAACTGAGTATTATTTAACACTAAAATGACTACCTCAAACACCAAACCGTAACAATAGATGCATTCGATATGTAGAATAAAAACTTACTATTATTTAACAACAAAACGATCGCATTAAACACCAAAACACATCAAACATCACATTGTATAAAAAGAAAACAGTATCATACATGAACGAAACCACAATATAGTATCATACATGAACGAAATCACAATGATAACAATTTTAATTTTTTATAGTTCAACTGATCTTCTTTGTTTTATCTTTTCAGCTTTGTTAAACACCAAAACCTAAAAATAGTTGCATTTGATATGGAGATTACAAACTGATTATTGAGCAATTTGACATTCAAAACGCCATTATATCATAACGTGATCTTCGTAATTTAGGTATGGATTCGCAATTAAGAATGGATATTGAATGTTTTTCGGGAATTAGACCTTTGTTTGAATTTTGTTTTGAAAACAAAAAATGACAAGTCTACCCTCTGTTCCATCTCGTACGTCACTAAAACATCATACTAATTACAAAAACACCACCACGTTAATCTGGGTCATAAATGCCATGATTCGATGCCCCAAATTTGTTCTTAGCATTTGTAGAGTGTTTTCCATTTGTAGAATATCCCTCCCCAATATACATTAACAGTTTGTGTTTCCATAAGATATTTAAAAACAATACAACTTTGACACAATAATTCTCAGTAAAATACATAATATAAGACAATGCTCTCTTAAGATACGTATTCAAACATACAGTCCTATTTGACACGAAGGTGAAGTGCTGAAGTTATCTTACAAAGTGTAAAAATGGTACAAAGTGCGAGAAAGACACAATGATTCAAAAAAGACACAATGAAGGATTTAGAAATTCATAACTCACAAATTAAATCGAATTAAAAAAAGTGTTTTGGAGACCTTGTTCCCCACGATGTCCTCTTTCATAAAAAAAATAAACGAAAAATTAAAAAATTAAAGTTTTCATTGTGTCTTTTGTTTTTTACTTTCATTGCGTCTTTTGTAAATTTTTGACACAATGAAAACGTTGATTTTTTATTTTACTTTTGTTTTTTATGAAGGAGAACTACGTGGGAAACAAGGTCTCCGAAACACTTTTTTGAAATTCGATTTATATTGTGAGTTATAATTTTTTTAATGTGTCATTGTGTCTTTTTTTTCTACTATTGTGTCTTTCTCATACTTTATACCAAAAAATGACTTTGTATATGAACATTTCTCTTGACACGTTGATATTTTATTAACACACAATATAATAATACGATCTACTAAAATATATACATTAACAATTTGCAGTTGCGTGTAGTATTCAAACAAACAATCAAATTGACACTATTATAATTTTTTAACACACAATATGATACAATGATTTAACAATGATATAATACCATAAAATGACCTGACAATGAGCTAAAATGTATGGTATTACACAATTATATTATAACACAATGACATGGATATTACATATTAAGCTGAAAACACAGTTTTACACAAGTTATAATATTACACAAGGACATGATATTATACAATGAGCTGAAAAACATGGTTTTGCACAAGTTATAATATAACACAATGACATGATATTACTTAATAAGCTGAAAATGTGAAAATTTTCTTTTTTTAATATATCAATCCTATACACGTTTCGAATGTAAAAAAATGCTTCTTTTGTGTAATCTTTATCAAAAAATAATGTCGTATTGAAAGGTTATTAACGTCTTAAAAAAGTGGGAAAATTGACATGTATCTTACATGTGATGAGAGAGTAAACAAAAGTAACAATAACAAAAATACTCTTCCTTCAACATGTTTTTCTAATACTTGATCTCAACCATTAAAAATATATCTAATGATTAAAAATATTTCTTACATTTTATACTTATTTATTTACCTTAACTCTTTTTTAAATTTCATTTTTTATATTTCAATTTAAAAAAACTCCCAACAAAAAAAATTATATATCTACTATTCCACGTAACTTACTACCCTTTTCCCTCTTTATGCATCTGATTCGGATCGGTCCAATAGTAGGTACAAAGAATAACCGACCCGATAAGCAACCTCCACCAATAAAACTCCACCACGTATACGTCTCTTCTAACACTTTTATTCTCTTCACAAACCTTTCTTCTTCTTCTTCACATCACCGGAGAACAATCAATACATGATTAAATAAAACAAACAAACACAACAAATCACCACAACATCAAAACCAATATGTATCAACAATTATTTCTCCTCTTTGCAGTTTCTCTACTCACAATTTCCACCAAATGCGAACTCACCGGAGGGTCCGAAAACGACGTAATTATTCGTCAGGTTATCGGAGAAAAAGACGAGCGTCACCGAAACCACTTCGAGGTGTTCAAGCGAAAGTTCGGAAAATTATACGCGTCACAAGAGGAGCATGATTACAGATTTTCCGTTTTTAAAACTAACATGCGTCGCGCAATGCGTCACCAGAAGCTTGACCCGTTGGCTGTGCATGGAGTTACTCGGTTCTTCGATATGACTTCATCCGAGTTTCGAAAGCGTTTAGGATTGAGATCTCGGGTTAGGGTCCCGGGTGATGCGAGTAAAGCTCCGATTCTTCCGACGAGTGATCTTCCGGGTGATTTTGATTGGAAAGAACATGGTGCTGTTACTGAAGTGAAGGATCAGGTATATACTTGTGATTATATTGTTTGTTTTAGTTAGGTGACAGAATTAAAAATTTGGATGTTGATAAGCACTACAAAAAATATGACTTTGACGACGACATGTGTCGTCTCAGAAACCCCAATATGTTGTCGCCATTATCTTTTGGCGATGACATTTGAGGACGACACATGTAGTCCTCGAAGCTTAGAATTCAAAAAGTAAATGATTTTTCTGGTCAAAAGCAAGTTTTTTTTTGTCGTTTTTTGGATTTTTGGTCGCGAAAAGTGATATTTCTTGTAGTGAAGGAATTGTGAATGATGTGAATTAGGGTTCTTGTGGTTCGTGTTGGGCGTTTAGTACGACCGGGGCGTTAGAAGGTGCTAATTTTCTTGCTACTCGGAAGCTTGAAAGCCTTAGTGAGCAGCAACTTGTTGATTGTGATCATGAGGTAATTTGATTCTCCTGTCTAGTTTTACATCCATTCTAAAATCATTTATTTTTATATCTATTAGTTTGTATTTATTTAATGAAAATGAACGGATATAAATGAAGAACAACTTGTTAGTTTATTTAATGAATGAATATGATGTTACGGATCAAACAAGAGAACTAAGGGGCTGTTTGGCAAAATCTGAATTTTTAAGTGTTGAATGGTTAAGAGTGCGTCTGAACCATTAAGAGGCTCTATCAATGAGAGGGATGCTGAGGTAGAAATGCATATAAGAGTAAAGTTGGTATATTCTTCATTCAGTTCCATTCAGCATCTCTCTGTCTCTTAACCTTTCAGATGCTATTTTTTATGAAACAAACGCTCTGAATGCTGAATCTGAATGATTAAGCACTGAAATGAACTATTAAGAGGTGAAACAAACAGACGTTAAGTCTAAAAGACAAGCCTAGTGGGTGAGAGATCACCCCGTTTGATCTATAAACGACTCATTAGTTACACATACAATTGATGTGAAATAAGTCTCACACTTTGCAATGGTTTAAGTCCTTAACACCTAACCCTACCTAAAGGCCAACATCTTCATGCTTTGCAATGGTTTAATAAATTCTCATTTGTGTTCATTCGACTCGTTTACAAGGCTAAACACATACAATAACTCAATGGCTGAATCGTGGTTTTTTTAGTGTGATCCAGAAGAAGAAGGATCATGTGATTCAGGGTGTAATGGAGGTCTTATGAATAGTGCCTTCGAGTATACTCTCAAAGCCGGTGGGCTAATGAGGGAAGACGACTATCCGTACACAGGGTCCGACAGCGGGAGGTGCAAATTTGATAAAAATAAGGTGGTTGCATCTGTTAGTAATTTTAGTGTTGTGTCCCTTGATGAAGACCAGATTGCTGCTAATCTTGTGAAACATGGTCCTCTTGCTGGTATATTATACATCCTTTTTTTTCACATTTATCCTTAATTTAATTTACTAATTTGCCTCATTAATAAGTTATTGATGAGATTATGATCTTCATTTCATAAACAAAAAACCACAATTTATGCAACTTTCACCAAACATATGGTATAATAGAACACGAAACATATTTATTTTAATATATTGGTTTCTATGGGTTCTAACTATCACCTTTTAGCTAATCGGTCCCAATTATTAACTTGGTTGTCAATGGTTCCAATTTTTATCACTTTGGCAACCAACGGTGCTTCAAGACTGATGTTTTAAGTCTTGTGATCGGAAGGATAATACAAGTCAGTTGATGGAAAAGTTACCTCGAAACAATGCTCCGAACAACGAAACGATGCTTCAATCGGGTGTTTAAACCTAACGGTGCTTCAATCAGATGTAAAAATTTTATCATTCAGAGAGTCGTTTCAAGTAAACTTTTAGATCAATTGACTCGTATTATCATTCCGATCAAAAGGCCTAAAACATGGTCTTGAATTCGAAAAACACTTAAGGGCGTTAAAAAAATTTTAACGTCGGACCATTGGTTGCCAAAGTGATAAAAATTGGGACCTGTAGAAACCAAAGTTTAATTACCTGATCTTGTGCTCACTTTTGTAATGGTTATGTGCACATATATGCAGTGGCTATCAATGCGGCTTACATGCAAACCTATGTTGGCGGAGTATCATGTCCACGCTTTTGCTCCAAGAACTTAGACCATGGTGTGCTATTGGTAGGGTATGGTTCGGGTGAACATTCACCGATGAGAGCGAAGGAGAAACCATATTGGATCATCAAGAATTCTTGGGGGCCAGAATGGGGAGAAAATGGATATTACAAGATATGCAAGGGTCATAACGTATGCGGTGTCGATTCTATGGTCTCTATTGTCGTCGCAGTTGACCGACATTAGTGCCATTGTTTACTTGTCTACTACTATATAGAAAGTGATTGTCATACGTTGTTGTTGTTGTTGTTGTTGAGAACATGTACAAAGCAATTTGATTGATTTGTACATGTTCTAATACACATATCCAAAGTGTGATTTGATAATTTAATAATTATGCAAGTTACATGGTACGTACTCTATTTTTTAAGTATAGGGTAAGTTACATAATTCCAAAAATACTAGTATGTGTAAATTTTTATTGGCTTTTATAAATTGTGACATTCTGTAAAATCACTTCAAATCGAACCAACCGTGTGTGGTTAATGTTGTTATTGTTTTCTTTATCTTAAAGTTACGTAAAATTAAGGGGCAATGAACATTTTACAAGTCAAGATCCTAACTTAATGAAGATTTTCACTCATGGAGACCTGAGTTCAAATCTGAATATACGAGTTTTACATTTTTACATGGTATGGTTAAAGGTTTCTGTCATTATTTTCCTATAAAACGGTTGGTTGACGAGTTTTTGAATTTGATCAACTTGGTCATTGCGCTTAATCTGGGGGAGCCCCAAAAGCACCACTCTTAAGCACCCACTAGATGAGGGTAGGATGGGGCTTCGAACTCGATCATTGGCTTAATCTGAGTACAATTGTCTTTCCGTTGTGGAAGTTGGTCAATATGATTGTCCAAATTAAACTGCACCAAATATTGGCTTTCGCCACTTTTTTCCGTGGCTAAAGGCCTTTCACCACTTTTTTTCCGTGGCTAAAGACCTTTCACCATATATTATTTTTCGAGCTCAATCATGACCAAAGATCCTGTCATTTTAAATATCATACAGCCATGTTCATGTTTTAGAGGTTGTAGGCACCTAAAAAAGTGGCTAAAAGATGCCATAGTTTTTTGCTAGAATCAATCTTTTTTTTAATAAAAAGTGGCTTAAGAGTAGCAACGACTACATGTGTAGATTGTAGCCATCGCCATTTGTGTGAAATGGTCAAAAAAATATACTTTTTCCCACTCCTTATTGGAAAAACCCATAGCTAAAGGATATGTTGTATCAGTCAATTTGTCAAAATATAGTGTGACTGGGTTGTAAGAGCGAGATAAATATAGTTAATAAGTGACCATTTGTATGAAATAGTAAAAAAAAGATATATTTGTTTTTACTGGTCCCAACTATCACCTTTTGTCTTCTACCGGTCTCAACTATTAAATTGGTTATCAACGGTCCCAACTTTTATCACTTTGGTAACCACTGGTCCCGTCGTTAATTTTTTTTAACGCCGTTAAGTTTTTTCCAAATTCAAGACCGATGTTTTAGACTTTTTGTTCGGAAGGATAATACGTGTCGATTGATGTAAAGGTTTTCTCGAAAAGGATCTCTGAACGATAAAATTTTTACATCCGATTGAAGCACCGTTAGGTTTAAACACACGATTGAAGCACTATTTCGTTGTTTGGAGCGTCGTTTTGAGGTAACATTTCCATCAATCGACTTATATTATCGTCCCGATCAAAAGGCTTATAACATCGGTATTGAATTTGGAAAAAACTTAACGGCGTTAAAAAAATTTAACGACGGGACCAATGGTTACCAAAGTGATAAAAGTTGGGACCGTTGACAGTCAATTTAATAGTTGGGACCGATAGAAAACAAAATGTGATAGTTGGGACCAATGAAAACCAATATACCTAAAAAATGTACTTTTAGCCACATATATATAAAAAACTGTGAATCATCATATCCACACCACCGGCATTACAGTTGCATGACCAACACTGCTTGAAAATAGATCTTTGATCGTAAAGTCACCATAGCCACCATCTAGGGGTGTACGCGGTCCGGTTTTTACGGTTTTTGGATAAAACCGTAACCAAACCGTTACTTGCGGTTTTTTACTATTAAAAACCAAAACCGAACCGTTTAAAGTAAAAAACCAAACCTAAACCGAACCATACGAGCGGTTTGGTCCGGTTTGGTTTCGCGGTTTGAGATTTATAGTCCAAGTTTAAAAGCTCTAAAAAACATCTCAAAATCTTGTCAAAATCTAATAAACTTTCAAAAGTACCGGTATTGAAAATTGATTATATATATGAATATTACAAGATTACGTGTGTTGTAACAATATAACGATATATACTTATATTATATTAATATAAGGAGTATTATTTATATATATATATATAATATGATAGATATAATGATATTATATATATATATATATATATATATTATATATATATGATCGATATTCTAGTATGATCTATTTTAGCACCAACAAACTAATAGATGTTTTAATAATTTACTTGCAAGAACTCATATATGAGATCTAATATATATATATATATATACACACACACACATGTGCGCGTACGGTCCGGTCCGGTTTTTTACAAACGGTTTTTGGTATAAACCGTAAACCAAACCGTTCATAACGATCCAGTCCGGTTTTTTACGAACGGTTTTTGGTATAAACATAAACCGACCGCGAAACCGAACCGATGAGCGGTTTGGGCGGTTTCGCGGTTTGAAACCGAACCGTGTACACCCCTACCACCATCGTCATCATTCGAAGTCATTCGCCCTCCCCTCTGTTTTGATACAGGTTTATGATTTTTTGGGTAGTCAAAGATCCTATCATTGATTGATATTACAGTGCTATGACACTAACATTGTGGGATTTTTTTGGTATGATTTGCTTGCAGTGTTCTTCAATTTGTAGGTGATTAATTAAGAAGGTTGGAGAGGGTTATGGTGGTGGAGACCGGTGGTGTTTATTAAACTTGACGATATTAGACTTCATTAAGGGCGGTTCGGTAATTCTCATAAGGTGGCTTGGAGGAGAATTAACTAATAACAATTATATTGTTATTAGGAATCTATCTATTTATTATTAGTGTTTGAGTTAGTCTCTAATTAGTTGTGTTTATTATTATATTTATGTTTCCTAATTCTAATAGGATTAGAATAGTTTGGTTATATAAACCTTTTGCAGGTTTCGATTTATGTAATCCAGAGAGAAAGTTTGTAAATCAAACTGGTTAAATAAAAGTGTGTCTTTGTTTAGTAACTTTCTGGTTCAACAGTGTTGGTAGCGGCATAGGTGAGTAGTGAGAGGTGGTTAGATGATGCTTTCAAGTAGTGTTGATTGCCTGTGAGATTTTCCAGGAAAAACCCCATTGGTTTTCCCGGTTGAACGCCTAGCCAAATTCCGATGTCAAGTGGGCCCGGTTAAGACAACATATTGACCGGAGTGGGGTGGTGGGTTCCTCATTGTGGGGGATGCGACCAAGTGGTTGCAAAAATTGAAAGTCGCCGTTCAAAAAAAAAAAAAGTAGTGTTGATGGCGGTAGCAAGTATTCAAGCGATGGCGACGGGATATGGTTATTTTGTATGCATTACATGACTGGTTCATATAATATCAATATGTTAATATATTTCTTAAGTAGCATTTATTTGTAAAAGGAGTATTGGATATTAACGGACCTAATTATTAGTTTTTAGCCGCTACCGGTCCCAACTTTTGAAATATGTGCTGGCGGTCCCAACTTTTATCATTTTGGACACTAATGGACCCGCCGTTAAAAAAGTTAACGGCGTTAACTTTTTTTTTTGAATTTCAGGTCGACGTTTTATGGTTTTTGATCGGAAACGTCGACCTGAAATTCAAAAAAAAAAAAAGTTAACGCCGTTAACTTTTTTAACGGCGGGTCCATTAGTGGCCAAAATGATAAAAGTTGGAACCGCTAGCATATATTTCAAAAGTTTGGACCGATAGCGGCCAAAAACTAATAGTTAGGTCCGTTAATATCTAATACTCCTTTGTAAAATGATTAAAATATCCTTTTATTTAATAGAATAGTTTAACTATGTTAGTGGTCTTGGCCTTAATTGAAACAATCTAAAAATCATAATGACTAATATTATGAAATTGAAACTCTTGGATTAAAATGATTATAAGGTCCAAACTTTGGGGACTAAAACCAAAACTTATTCTAAAATATATATTTTTGTAGACTTGCTTACTATGGAGTTATTGTATTTTTTGATATAAAAATTAAAAAGGGAAGGCGCAATACAACCAACTAATGTGTAATAGATATTAAAGGTATTTATATAGGTGTATCAAGGCAGCTTTATTCCTCTGGTCTAAAAGTTTAGATGCTTTTAAAACCGTTACCATACATGTCAAATCGTTATCTTATCGTTTATCCTTGTTTTGTTAATTGCATCAAAACCATCCATGTGTTGGGCAATTTACCGGAAAGTGACCCAATATATCATCTTCAAGTTCGGCCCAAATATGTGGGTATTAAATAATGCATTATCCTTAAACAACAATTACTAATTTAGTATATCTTGTAATTTACTAAAGAAAACACATTGGATTGGTGGTCTAGTGATACACATAAACTTCATAAAAGTTTTAGGTTTGAAGGTCTTGAGTTGAAGCTTTTTACAATAAACATATTTAGCCATTTAAAAAGACTTTAATAAATCACCTTACAAATAAAACTCAAACAGCTGTATTAACCTCAACTACCCTCTCTAAACTCTTAACACTATAACATTTGTATAGCACAAGCTAACAATACATGATAATTCAAACTCTTCACAAAGATTACACCTTGTCATACTCATGCACCATAGCCGCATCGGCAGGGCCGGTCCTGAGAATTTGAGTGCCATGTGCGAGACGAGAAAAAAAGACCCCCCGCCCCCTCAACCCGAAGCACCAACGTTAAAAATTATCTAAACTAAATTTTTAACCAAAAAACTAGTTTGATACATAAACATAAGAAAATCAAAGTATTCAAATTAGTTAATTACGTTTTTACAGCAGTGGGCTTCCAGGCTTCATTAATTCATAATCCATTTGATTGTGTGGACTTTTAGATGTTTAGTTAGTTAGTTGTATTGAACTTTAGCCTTTAGGTGTAAGCTTTGAATCTTTACTTATTTGTTACATGACTATTGACTAAATATAAGTTTTATAAAAAAATTATATAATAATTTTTTAAAAAAATTTGGTGCCCCCGTCAAACGAGTGCCCTGTGCGGTCGCTCATGCTGCACACCCCTCTAAGCCCCCTATGCGCATCGGGTAGCCGTGATGGTGGTGGCCATGTTTCTGGAAGTAGCCACACAAACCAACGGGGGAAGCCGTGGGTGCCCCCACACCCCAAGGTACTAAAGACTTCATAAATGAAGTGATCTTGGATTCAAGGTACTCAAGGAATGGAAAAGATTCAATGAGTCAGTCATCCGTCTGTGATCCAAAATGTTATTCAATATATGTAAACTATTCATAAGTGCATTCACTAGTCCAAGGACCAAAACCATAATAATCAACGACTCGATCAGTTCATTGATTTTATCGGGGTTGATGCATGAGAGATGCTTGTGGTCAGGGTGATCATAGGTTAACTATGGGTGTTAATCTTGTCGGGTTAATGGGTCGAAGGTTCCTTAATTTTGATGACTATAAAATGATGTTCTCCCCTAACCAACCATTTGTTGACTTTCGTCATTGACCATTTAGCCCACCAGGCCACCACTTAAACATTTTACAATTCTTCTAATATCTGGAAAAAGCAGAAATGAAATTTAATTAGAGATATGAATTTATATGTACATTGCAAATCATCTGAAACAAACACCCTAAACACAATCAATTTCAATTGTACATCCCCAATAACAACACATCAAATCCATTTATCCCCAAATCAGATCATGCTTTCATCCCTAATCCATGCTTCCCATGAACACATCCAGGTTTATTATACTGATTAACCAATCGTTTCGATTTTTTCATCTTCGGATACACTTTTTTCCCCAATTTCCTCATCCTCTGTCTTTCAAACTTATTATTCAACCATTTCGGCACCAATTCATCATCCAAATCCAAATCATCTTCTTCTTCTTCATATCCTTCCTCGTACGGATCATCTTCACCGGCGATCAAACCACCGCTATTATCGTCATCGATCGTTCGACAACTGCGATCGATTTCATACGCGTTTTTAACTTCCTGTTTAAACAATTAAAACTCAATTTCATCTCCAAAACTGATTTCACTCACAATCTCGAACATGAAAACAGTTTAACACATTACCTGACACTGCATAGATACGTTAGAAGATTGAGATGCGTAACGATGTTGAACGAGATCATCAACATCCGATACAACTCCGTCGTTATCGTCATCGTCGGTGGTGGTCACGTCACCGTAACTGAAGTTTCCGTCGTCGGAATCGATTAGCTGCCATGAATCGGAGTCGGAAACATCAACGTCGATCGATTCGAAGGATTCAGCGGTGAATGATGACGCCATGATTAGAGATTTGTTGGCCATTTTGCAATTTTTGATAACTTTGGAAGGTAGGTGTGGTTTAGAGAAGGGGTTTCGTGCTAAATAAGATAGTTAGTGCCACGTGTCAGTTTTATATGGAGTTGGTTTACGTGGATGTTGGGTGAATTTTTATTGGTTAGAAAACGTGTTCATGGTATTAAATAAGTTTTGTGGTGGATTAAAGATATTATTATTAAATAGATAATTAGGATAAGTATAGAATTCTTATATAGGAGCTGTTTCGTAGTGTTGAATGATTAAAATATTTGAATGGTTAAGTTGTTTTTTTTATATCTGAATGAGATTTTTGAATTTTGTTTCATTCATTTTTTGTCTCACATTGGAGTGGAGACAAAAATATTATTAATTTATATTTGGAAGCCTTAATTGCATGTTAAGTTCTTATGTCATGTTTTACTCTAGCGCATACTCACGCACAGGGTGCAATTTGGTTTGAATTCTTGCACACAATGCGACGCTCGCACGACTTACGGGAACAAATACGCAATATTAAGTCATTGTGTTATATTATAATGTGTTTTCAAACACAAACTAAAAAAATTCACAATATTGTGTATTTCGTAAAACGGGTGTTTTATTATCATTGTGTTATATTGTGTATTTCATAAGATTAGTCTATTATGTGTTTGTTGATGTGTATTTATAATGTAGCCTTCATATAATGATCATCGTGTCAAACATTGTTGTATTGTGTCATGTTCGATTGTAATGTGTAAAAACACAATAGATCACTGTGGCATTTCGTATGTGCTTCTACATTGTCATTGTGTAATTGTGTTATATATGCTTGTGTACATTGTCTTATCGTGTTATATATGTGTATTTTTGCTTGTTTATTATTTTACACTGTGTTATACTTTACTCGTAAACTATCATTGGGTCAGTGTTGTGCGTTGAATCATTGTGTCGGTTTTATCGTGTTATATATGTGTAGTTATGTTCTATAAATTGTTTCACTTTAAGAATAAATGCTTAGCTACACTTTAAGAATAAATGCAACACTTAGTAGTCACACTCAAGAAAATGTGGCCAAAAGTTACCAACGGCCATTGTTAAATTTTTTATTAATGTGGCTAAAAGATAGGAGATTGTGTGACCAAAGATTGATTATTATTGCCACTTATAGCCTTTTTGTGGGACTAAAAGTGATTTTGGTCACGGTAAAAAGTTTTATGCGTTGTTGAACGACTCAATGGTCAACGCTAAAGTGTTATGTGGCAAAAATGGTATAATGATTCAAGCAAAGTTTTTTGATGTAGGGAGTTTACACAATGTGCGTTGGGGCCATCACAAGATGCATATTTAGTGTTATGGTTGGGTTTGCATTTAAACAAGTTTGGTTATGATTGTCTTATGGTTGTATTTGAACAATTTAATTTGTTAGTTATGGTTTTGCTTTTGTTATTGATGGTTAATTATGGTTGTGTTTTATGCAAACAAAAGTCCCAAGTAACATTGACATCAATAATAATAATTAAATAAAACATTGATGCGTATTTAGTTCCAATGATAATCATTATTTGACTAGTTTGAATCTTCCTCGCCTTAGTATGGATTATCAAAGCTTTTTTCAACACGTCAAAGTCAAAATCAAACTCTAGGTGGATGTGAAGCGTATGCTCTTCATGCAAACGTAGATAATGTTTATGGTGAGTATGCATAAGTATTTCAAAACAACACCAAACTTTTAAGGCTTATAACACTTGGTTGTAGCCCACCCCGTATATTAGAAAGTTTTAGCCGTACACTACAGGGTGTTCAAAAAATCTAAATAAACCGAAATCCAAACCGCATTGGATCCAAAAAAACTGAACCGAATTTCTTATTCGGATTTCGGATCAGATTTCATCCGTCCAAATTCCTTATTTGGATTTCGGATCAGATTTCGAATGGTATTATTTTTTGGGGCATTTACATATATCCCCTTCATAAGATCATTTATTACGTATTTACCCACTCCTTAAATTCAATTACATATTTCCTCTTCCTAAACCATATATATTACATATTTACCCCATTTTTTTAAAATATCCTTTTGATTTACTATTTTACCCTTAATGATCTTCATAAATATAGTTTTATATTTTCTTATGGTTTGTGTAAAAGAAGTGGTAAATGAGTAATTTATTATGTCAAAGGGGATATATGTAATTAAAGTTTAGGCTTGGGTAAATATGTAATTGATGGACTTAGGAAGGGGAAATATGTAAAAAAACCTTATTTTTTTATTCGGATTAATTGGATATTCAAATAAACCGAATAATAACTCATTATATTTTTAGGATTTTAGCCCACACCCATAGTCCCACAAGATATATCAACCCAATACGTACCCACTATGTTTTTATCTTAATTATTTTCCAGTTTGTATGCGTTGTTTATTATTGTGACTTTAACTAGTACACAAGAATAAAGAGTTGGAAAAAAATAAATAGGAATAAGAAGTTAAAAAGTTATTGTCCGGTTTTAACCAGATTATTTGGATAAATTCGGTTTATTCGGATTCATCCGAATTGAATTCAGATGGATTAAAATTGGACTATATATAGATGAGGTTCCAAAATTTTAAAATCCGAATAATCCAACATCTGATACGATGAACACCTCTAGTACACTACTTCCAAATGGTCATAATCCACTGTTCCACTCCCTCAACCTATCTATCATTCCAAAATATAAAACTATTTGAAGTGATCATAAACATAGTATTTATACCATCTTTGATTGCACTCCAAGAGATCTTAACAATCTCAAGTTATTTAGCCCAAATTAACTCAACTTGTATAAGAAATCAATTACATACTCATACTTATATCACCCATATGACTATTAGGGTTTGTTTGGTACGAGGTAATGGAATGGACGAGGGAATGAAATGAATGATGGAAAGGAATGGACAAAGGAATGAAATTGACTATTCCATTCCCTTATCATATTTGGTTATCTTTCATGAATGAAATTAATCAATATTTTTTGTTGTTTGCTAGACAGGAAAAAACAAATAAAAGAAATACAAATCTCTAAAGATAACAAAAATATATAGTCATGGTTATGGGTCGGGTCTTGGTTCGGGCCATGGTTCGAGTCACTGTTCGAGGAAGTGGTCACGACATTTGTCGGTTTATGGTTCGGTTCAGGGTATAGTCATGAGTCAGTTCATGATGGACCAGACCATTAGTCGGTTCATGGATCGAGTCATGGATTAGTTCATGTGTTGGGTCTTGGATCGAGCATGGGTCGGTCATGGTACGAGACACGGGTTAGGTCATGAGTCGGATTATGGTTTGGGTCATGGTTAAGGGCATGGATCAACATGGGTCAGGTCACAAGTTGGTTAATGGCTCGGGTCATGAGTCGGTTCATGGGTTGGGTCCTGGTTCGGTTCATAGGTTGGGTCATGGTTCGAGCCGTGGGTTAGGACATGTGCCGTTTCATGGGTACCTGTGTCGGGTCAAGGTTTGGGTCATGGTTCTTGTCATTAATTAAAAAATTATTCCATTCCTTGAAGGAATGAAAAAAAAAACATGGGGGATGGATGGAATGAAAATGATGGTTTTTTAATTCCTTCGTAATGGTCCATTCCATTCCATTGAGCAACCAAACACGTTTTTTTCCATTCCCTCATAATGGTCCATTCCATTCCACCTCTCATTCCTGTATACCAAACACTACCTTACTAACTTCAAATACATGACTGGATGAATGTAACAACAATTGATGATGGTACTCAAATGCCTTCAATTATACTAAATAATCCGCTTGTCTAAAGTGATCCATTTAATCACATAGCTTGAGAATTTACACATCTCTCTTAATAGCTCGTGTTGGCTCTCTAACTTTAAAATCTTCAAGTTTTGACTCGTTTCCTCGCTCTGCTGCACGCGGATTCATCGGTCTTCTTCCTTTTGCTAATTTTCTTTGGTTTTCACCTCGTTTTTGCTCTATTTATAATTTTCTTTCATTTTAAGGCAAAAAATATAAAAGAAAACAATTAAGGATCTATTTGCATTTAAGTTGTTCAATTAGCTAGAAAATTATGATAATTTGATACAAAATAAATGCTAATATTTGCTTAAATAAAAAACCTACCCTATAGTTACTGCACATGTGGCTAAAAATAGTTTTTGTGACTATAAAATACAGACGGGGCTGCTCATAAAGCATATATAGGTGGTCGTTGCTACCCTTTCGTCACATTTTATTTGTATAAAATGTTTGATTGCAACCTACCATTTAGCTAAGGTAATTTAAAATATAAGTGGCTAAAATAGTTTTTGGTGACTATAAATTACAAACGACCACAGTTGTAATATATGCATGTGACCATTGCTACCTTTTATCTACACTTTACTGAAAAAATGATTGATTCTAACAAAAATTGGTGTAAGAGTGGCTACGCAAGTGGCTACGACCACTAAAACGTAAGCATGGTCGCATGATATCTAAAATGACAAGACATCTGATCACGCTTAAATAAAAATACGCACGGCCACGATTCGTGACAAAGACATTATTTGGCCGAGTATATGGTAACGTCCATAATCGCATTTTAGTTGTTGGATGACTCCATAATAATAATATTTCATACTAAATATTTCATTTTAGCTCATATGACACATCAACTTTGTCACACCCCGACTCCCAGGGCCCGAAACGTTGCATAACATCAGTCAATCAAAAGTTATAATACAACGGAAGTCTTAATCAAAGACCACATTCATAGACCAAATTTAAAATTTTCATTAATGTCTTAAAAATAAATAGTCAACATTGTACAACACTCGACATGAGTGTGTGACATTAAAACTAAAGATACTAATCCCAAGCATCTTCAATTCTTCCTCCTATATGGAGTTTCATCATCTAAACAGTTCTAGCTAGGCCTTCCTAGCTAATATCCACGGTCATTCTCTTTCACCTGCATCACGAGCTAAAAGACGTCAATAACTATGTGTTGGTGAGTCGTAACCAATGACGTAAGACATATAAAACATTTAGACATCATCATTCATATATGTGTGTGGTAATAAGTTATCTACAAGCTAACTCTTCTCTAACGCCATATCTGATGGTGGCCAACTTTCGTTATAGCCTGTTAATATGTATACCGCATACAGGATCATCTAAGGCACCTATATGGCAATTCTATGCCATAACATTTCATAACATCCCGAGCATCGGGTGCCTTTCCTGTTACGAGCAATCAGTCTACCTAATTGGATCCAACTAGACGCATACATATCCCGAGGCGGGGCCGGTAGTTCTCGAAGATCTACCCCCAGAAGCCCTGCCTTAATGACTTGCCCTGTGGCATGTAGCCGCCATCCCATTCATGAGATGACTCTTAACGCGAAGCTTATTACCGCGGACCAACTCACATCACAACCGGACGAACCTGGAGTTGAGATGCGTTGATCACCAGGTAGTGATCTACTTATAGCCACATACATATTTAATATATTTATAACAACACATTTCAACTTTTCATACAAGCTCGGATACAGCCCCGAAATCATAAAACATATAAAAGGGGGCGGTTAGACTCACCTTCTGATGTAGCCCACGTATCACAAGCTAGTGGCTAATCAAGACAACCCTGTAAAGCATTTCATACTCATTAGGATTCATTCCCATAGGGATAATCCTAACATTGCCTTCTTACTGATGCATTGCCTAAGTCACACCAAGTGACTTTGGCGATGGCTTTAGTCCTTAGTATAATCATTCCACTCAGAGTGCTTTAACATCTGAGTCAGGGTTATCCTATATTCTTTTCATCAATCTATTTGAAAAGCCACATTATCATCTCATCGTGTTTCTCACATGATGCTATCGTTCATAAAAATATACTTTATTCCTAGTAATGTTATATGTCTAGGAAGGTTCTATTTTACTATCCTGGTTTTACATGGACTTAAGTCATACATATCTTAAATGAGTACAGGATCTGAGACGTTACCTAATGAGTCGAGCAGAGTGGGGGCGTAGGTACGAAAGTCTCTCTGGACTCGAGCAGCACTTCGCTTTGTTCAGCGGTCCCGAGTTCGCGTGCTTGCGGGAGGACACCGTTCACTATAACAACGGGTTTCGTGTCCCTTTTAATATCTTAAGTGCATACATATATATATACATACATCGGGTTAGGATCCTTACAGAACCACTTTTATTTACAGAACTACAGAACCACTGATTTATATACATGTAAATTAAGTCTGGTGATATTAAGTGGTCTTTACACATGTGTAAATTAGACATAAGCATTTTAATATAGAAACACAACTAGGGGTGTTCAAAATACCCGAACCCGATTAACCCGACCCGACCCAAACCCGAATAAGCTAATTAGGGTCGGGTTAAATAGGGTCAAAAGTATTAATCGGGTTATTCGGGTTAACCCGAATAACCCGAATTGTTAATAGGGTCGGGTTGCGGGTTTGTTTTTTTGAAAAAATATCAGGTTCGGGTTAACCCGAATAACCCGATTAGTGTTCCATGCCTATCATTTCAATTTACATATATTTGCATATGGTTGGATCGTTCACAAACAACCTCTAGTTCTCGGTCCTTTGTTCTCACTAATTTTCACAAACTTAATATTTAATCATTTATAATAATTTGAACGGGAAAAATGAGACATAATTATAACTTATTCACATAAATATAAAGACTAACGCTTTATAACTTTAGTTGCTCGCGTTTTAAAATAATTAAAATTACTATACAATTGTAAATTAACAATAAAACCAACAAGGAGATGATCAAACATTTTCCAAATTGTTGTATTTTAAATTGATAGTACAATGACATTTTGATGTGGATTCGAACCTGAGATCTTTAATTAGGTTAGAAAGTGTTCTAGTTACCAAGTAACCCAATTAACCCGGCTAACCCGACCCGACTAACCCGAAACCCGATTAACCCGAACCCGAAAAACCCGAACCTTAATAGGGTCGGGTTGCGGGTTAGATTTTATTTTTTTAAAACCCGACTAACCCGACCCGATTAACCCGAGACCCGATCGGGTTGACCCGATTAACACCCCTAAACACAACCATTTTTTGTTGTGGCAAATATACACATATGTAAAACAACCTAAATATCACAAGGCTTAATTTACATGTATGTAAATTAGTGGTTCTGTAGTTCTGTAAATAAGAAGTGGTTCCGTAATGATCCTCACCCTACATACATCTAACTATATATATATATAACGGTAAATACTCGAAGGAAACTAAAAACGAGTCTTACCGAACACCGAAAATATCCCGATGACGCTTCGAGATTGAACCGAACTTTTGGAGGCTTCCGTTACTAGTCAGAAACCCGCCAAGACTTCGTCGGGACTTCACCGGGCGTTTTTGGCTGGAAAACTTAGAGAGAGAGACTAGAGAGAGGAAGTGATGGTGCAAGAATGAAGGGGGGGTCGCCCCCTTTTTATAGCTGGTGACCACACGCTAGGCGATACGCGCAGGCCAGGGCCTCACATGCGCGTATGGCGTAACATAAGTGGTTTCGCGCGATACGGGCTGCGGCCCCTGTTTCGTGCACCCGGTTTTGCTCGTCTTAGGCGATACGCGCAGACCAACGTCTCTCATGCGCGTATCGCGTAATATACTTTTTTTTTAAAGTTTTTTTATTCTCGTATGGGTCGGAATGTCACAAACTTAACCATGCTATTGCTATGTCACACCATATTGATTACTAGTTAGAGGTTGCACGTATACCATGAACGACAAAAGGTAAAAAAAATGATTGTTAATAGCGCCCTCAAATCTTTTAAGGTTTTTTGTATACCATAAACGCTTCAAATTATCAATGTGTGATTAGATAATGGGAAGATTTTTTAGCCTCTAGCAAAAAGGGCAAATCCACATGTTTTATCTCTACCTTTCTAAATGTGTTAACTTTTAGGTGATCGATAGAAGACAATAACTTTCACTTTAACATTGATCATATATAAAGATATGATAAAAGTCTCCCTATTCAAACACTTCTCTTGTTTCACACAACCACCGGATACCGCACTATGGTCAAATTGCTGCGTCTGGGTCAAATTATTATTTTTTTTTCTTGAAAAAAACTTTTAC
Organism: Tagetes erecta; assembly: GCA_030867185.1. Classification (NCBI taxonomy): domain Eukaryota; kingdom Viridiplantae; phylum Streptophyta; class Magnoliopsida; order Asterales; family Asteraceae; genus Tagetes; species Tagetes erecta. The sequence continues at coordinate 13,534,248 of CM061490.1, forward strand.
TTTTATATTTTTTTTGAAAAAAAAATGTTTATTTTTATAAAAAAAATGTTTTGTTTGGGTTTGGGTTGTTATATGTTAAGGTTTGGATTGCTTTTTTTTCACTTTTTTATAAAATTACACATGTTTTTTATGTTTTTCTTTAAAAGTTGTAGTTTTAATTATAAAAAACGTTAACTATTTAACATAAAAAGCGTTAACACATTTGTTTCACAGCTAGTTAACGTTTTTATAGTGAATATGTAAATTTTTTTAAAATTTAAACTACAACCTAAAAAACACGTTTTTATAAACAAGTTTTAAAAAAACAACCAAACACATCTTTTTTGTTAAAAAAACGTTTTTTACCAAAAGAAATAAATTAACCAGGCGTCGCTCTTTGAGCATAGCGCGACACCTGATGGTTGGATGAGTGTGTGAATAGATGATTAGGGTGTGGCCCTATGCATATCCCGTGTGGGAATAGACCCATGGCATGATAAACAGAAAAAAAAAAAAACAATACATGCGCGCATATCCTACTTAACTTAACAGGATCAAAATCATAATAACAAACTTAACAATGGTTTCACAAAACAAACTAACCAAAATTTTACAATCCAACAACAGTAAAACAAGATAACCTTGCAATCCAATCCAATCCAATCAAATCCAACAACGAAGAAATTAAACTAACAACAAAAACCTAAAGGCAACAACATATTACGCCTAGGTTACTGGCGGCTCCGGTGATGGCCGCGTCGGTGGCTACAATGAGGCTTACACATAAAAGTGCAGTCATAGAAACACATGCCACCACAATGAAGTGGACAATCCAATTTCATCCCATTACACCTCCCACTTCCCATGCATTGAGCAAACTCTCCAATCACATAATAATTTTCTCCACTGGGATTAAAGTTTCTTGGCTCACCATGATGAACATAGCGACGACCATTTCTCTTTCGTGGTTGTTTTCGGCAACCCCACCTCCACCATCCACCACCACCACCCCCACCCCCTCCTCCTCCTCCACCACCTCCTCCCTTACCCTTGCCACCACCACCACCTCCACCGCCGCCACCTCCACCACCCCATCCCCAACCAAACCCCCACCCATAACCACCACCACCACTATTTTTACCCTTGTTGGTGATCACTACACTATTAGTAGTTTTATTTCTTATTTCTTCAACCACTTCACTTCTAGAAGAATTTAGTGATGTAACCTCAATCCCATAAAACATCAATCCTATGAAAAACAACATAATAATCCAAGAACATGTTGTTACAACTACTGACCTCATATTTGAGATATATATATCAAACATGTAGTGTCATGCTTAAAGTCATGAATTTATAAGTGTCAAGTTAAGTGACAACTAGGCTGGCCCCACCACCCAAAATGAAAATCATGGATACAAGGTGGGGTTGGGATGTGGGTGACTTAAAATGCACTCTGTCCCCTGGAACAATCTAAACAGTTGCTTGTAGAAGAAGTTACTGAGCATGCAAATATACAAAGAGAGTAAAATAATGGAGTAGTGTGCTACAAAGCTCCTGCAATTTGCAAAAGCCAGCCATTCGATCGGTTAGCTAGGGAGATTAGAAATGTATACACAATATTAACACCTTTTAAGTTACAATATATCTTTTTTTTTTACTTATTTCTAGTACTGAGGTTTCAACGGTTTTTTGTAACTGACCAGTTTAGACTTTGTTTCCCACAAGAACCGGTTGTAACTTGTTATTTTAAGTGGGAAGTAATTACCGGTTATTAGTGACTTAGTGTTACCCACAAAAGATAATATAGGTTTTTTTTACAATGAAATGAATAAATTAGTCCGGCTATCCGGAGTAAACCAATGATGAAAGGTACTGACCTCATATGCTTTGGGAACACAGACAATGTTATGTAGCCTAAGACCACCTATTTCAGGAAAATCTTGACTCCAATTCAAGGAAAACATGTACTCCCGTAGGAAGATGACAAGCTAGCAGTATACAGTGGCGGAGCCAGCTCAGAAATTCAGCCGTAGCCTGAAAAAAAAATTTCCCGGACGTTCATACAGTAATAAAAATAACACCACAAAATTATAAAAATACCTAATAGATTTATCTCTTTTATTCTTTCATAGTTTAAAATCAAAGATTCAGGGGTATCCTTCTAATTTTTCAGGGGTAGCCTAAACGTAAAACGCGGAAAAAAAATTTTTTTTTACCCTTGGCGAGAGAATTTGAGCCGTAGCCCGGGCTACCCCTGGCCCTAAGGTAGCTTCGCCCCTGGCAGTATAACTCGTTCGACTCAGTGTTCGAACTTGTGTTGCACTAGTATTCCTTCATTGACCCCAATGCCCCTCATAAAGTGTTGATAGTAGGTATAGAATTTAGGTCTCTTATGGGGATTTCAAACCTTTTACCACTACACTACATTGAAAGTTGTAAGAACAGCTGTTGGTAGCCGTTATTTTGACTATTTGTTTAGACCATTTTGCCCCATAAATGGGTATAGGATCTATTGATGAGTCGGTCAGATAAACACTTGAAGACGAGAAGTAATCGGCTTCTTCTTGAGATATGATGTCGGCGACAACCAACACAAGAAATTGAAATTTTTATCATCGCCCCTTGAAGACGAGAAGTAACCAGAGGTCGAAGACAAGCAAGATATTGTTGGGTTTTTAAAATGTGATAAAAAGGTAAATAAATAAAATTATATAGTATAGAGAATGAGAGAAATGTAAGTAAACAAAATAAAATTGTTTACATCAGAATGAAACCATTCAGATGGATTTCCTTTGTTGGGCAGAGGTTAGACCGTTGAGTTCGACAAAAAAAACCTCTGAGCTAAACCGTTTAACACCTGACTGATGCTCTTTCTAAATCGTCAAAAACTTGTGAAACAAGCAACCTCTTAATCATTTAGAGGTCAACTTAATCACTAAAGATGTTATTTTTTAAACTAAACACACTTACCTCTGAACGATTCAGAAGTAGTCATTTATTAGAATTATTAAAAAGCTACATAACAACCCCAAAGACAATTGATTCAACTACCCATAAATCCGTCAAAGTTAGTGTGGTGCTTAAGGAATAAGTGAATTATGCAAATGTGTGATATTTAAACAAGAAATTATACTCCCTCTGTCCCAATTTAGATGCCATGAGACCCACAACACAAAGATTAAGAAAAAATAGATTATTATATTATTTTAATCTATAAAATGACAAAAATGCCATTAAAGTAATTTGTCTTTTAGTCATAAAGTAGATTTTATGTTAAATAATTAAGGGTAAAATTAGAAATGATATTTTTATTTTTGAAATGGACATTTAAATTGGGACAACCAAAAAAGGAAATTTGGACATTTAAAATGGGACGGAGAGAGTATTCATCTACAATAATCTAGCATTATATTTAACTTATTTTGACCATTTATTACGAGACAGACTCCTTTAAAGGCATAATCAATGTAAGGTTGTCAAACACGGAAAAACTTGCCGAGAGAATCAAATGTTTCCATCCCGTTTGCCATTGAATCATTGATACCTATGGATTATTTGCCCCAGAGGGCGTGAACTTCCTGAACATCGTTTAGCGAATCATTCATTGCAATTTTTTGACCTTCTTATGTCAAAGTTTTGTTTTTAGTAGGTTCAGTTTTACTATTCAAAAGAGAGTTGTGACGCATTTTATAGTCGTTTACCTGCCATCTTATTATAAAACTATTCATATCTAAATGAAAAATAGCAAACCGAAAGAAAAAAATAAATTAAGCAGTAAGAATTATGAATTACTCTACACATATAATAAGTACTTCTAAATCATCATCTATATAATAATTCAAGGTTTTAGGGGGGGCTAATTTTTGGGGGGAAAATTTTTTTGTTTTATAATAGGAAATTTGGGAGGGAAATGAGAGGAACTTTCACCATGCATAAGCTGATTAAGTTAAATTTTTATATAGTAAATATTTACAAATTTTTAAACATAATAATTACAATTTCTTTATACATATTACTCCGTATTATTTAATCAGTATGTAACACACGAGTATTAAACCTAGTATAATTAGTATATACAAACAAAGTCTCATCTATAAATTTAAAAAGATTTGGTAAAGTAGTATATAATATATTTTCTGGTTCAAATAAGTAATCGTATAATAATACAGTCCATACCCATAGCATATGCCCACCTACAGCCATTATGTACCTTTTTCTTTCACAAGCAGCAACCAAATCCAAATCTAGACAAAAAGTATAACCATCAACCAATTTGGCTAGTCTCATAAGTGGTCTTCGATTCAACCTTTTTTTGTCAGGTGCTAATTTTCTTTAATTTTGGATTATATGAGGTCGTTACGAGATAACTTTTACATCAATCGACTCGTATTCTCCTTCCAATCAAAAGCCCTAAAACATTAGTCTTAAGTTCGAAAAAAAACTTAACGGCGTTAAATTTTTTAACGATGGACTGTTGGTTGTCAAAATGATAAAAGTTAGGAACGTTAGCAGTGAATTCGATCTTAGGACTAGTAGAAACCAAAATGTGAATGCTAGAACCGTTTAAAATCAATATATAAATTATAAATCAGAGAGATGGGATTTGAGAAAGTAAAAGAAAATATAATCTGAATGATGATTATAATTGGAACAAAACCAAAAGTTGATTATGTTTTTATGACATCTTCCCTTATATAAATCTAAACTAACACCTCAAATAATCCAAAATCAAAGAAGATTAGCACCTGAAAAAAAAAGGTTGAATCTAAGACCACTTATGAGACCAGCCAAATTGGTTGAATAGTTGAAGGTTACACTTTTTGACTTGATTCTAACTTGGTTACTGCTTATGAAAGAAAAAGATGCATAATGGTTATGACTTTAACATATCTCAGATTCAGAGGATGATAACTTGAGTGATAATGTATTTGGAGATCATGACCTGATATGAGGAAAACCAACACCATAGTCACACAAACACTAATCTAAACCGGGGTTGTCTAGTCTTAGTATCAAGAATCGATATTCTGAACCTGAAATTTCAGATACCCAAAGTCTTGGATTGGGGTTAGGATAGTGATTTTGAAATAATTTGGATATTCGGATTTTCTGATTATCCAAACACTTAAAATGCGTTTTTTAAAATTATGTATTTAATATATATTTATAAAATTATGTTTGTAAAACCTTAAGTTAATATGTATTTAGTATTTCAATTCACATTCACGTTTTACAACCTCCACTCTCCGGCCTCCAACCACCCACCGGCGCAAACTTCGACGACCCACTGGCGCACGCTCCGACGACCCACCGACGCACCCCTTTGATCACGTTTTTACCTTGCAAATGCAATTGTACTTTATCTTTAATAATGTTTTTATAGTCCTTTTGATATTATTTTTTTGAATAGCCAAGGCATAACTTATTTTTTATTTCAATATTAGTTTTTTTAAAAGTGTGGGGAATTCTAAAAAAGTACCGGTACCTAATATTAGCTTTTTAAAAGTGTGAAGAGTTCCCAAAAAGCTTCATGATGTAGTCACGCCTTCAAAAATTCCGATATTTGATTCTAATTAGTTTTTTAGTTGTCGACTGATAAGTTGTGGTCATGATACAAGTAGCAGACTTGTCGGGTGAGAAGAATGGAGGATTATTTGAATGTCTTGAAACGTTTAGTGTTGATGTTTGATTAAAACATTTGGTAATTTAAGAGCTGCTTGTTTCACCTCTTAATGGTTCAGTTCAGTGCTTAATCATTCAGATTTAGCATTCAGAGCGTTTGTTTCATAAAAAAAGAGCATCTGAATGGTTCAATTAAGTGCTGAATGGTTAAGAGATTGAAAGATGCTGAATGGAACTGAATGTGACATATACCAAACTTACATCACCTGAAGTTCTACCTCAATATCCCTCCCATTGATAGAGTCTCTTAATCATTCAGACATCCTAACCATTCAGCACTTAATCATTCGTTATAAATACTTAGATATTTATATTTTGACTTTATTTGTCATTTTTTAGTAACTTGGATTGGATGTAATGAAAATAAAAAAAAAATTAAAATTTTCGGATATATGTATACTATATGTATCCAAACTTTCAGATATGCGAAAGTTCGTTCGGATAGTGAAAACCACTATCCAAAATTTTGGTATCCGAAATCAAGATGCCCGCCTTTGAACACCCTAACTATTATCCGAAGTGTTGACTCAAATGTGAAGATTTTGGTAGAAAAATGCGACCAAACATCTAAAAGTTTAGCTATAAAATCGTCTTAAAAGTGTTTTTTTAATATTAAAGTCCTCCTAAAGTTAATTTGAATTAGATAAATTTCACGCCCGCACGTTGCAGCTATTTGAGTGTATGTTTCATCCATGTATATAACTAGAAAAATAACATAACACAAAAAATCAGACGTGTTAATGCACCAAAAAATGAAACCATGAAAAACTTAAACGTGCTATGCAGTATGACTTTAGTCGGTTTTTCTGACGCTATGTGACACGAATTTGGTCGTTATCGGTTCACTTTATCGAAAACCATAAAACATGTACCAAACACTTCAATTTCAAACGATGCGACTACCAAAAGGACTCTCTTATGTAATTTTATGTCATAAAGTTCCGAAACATACAATTGAATGTAGTGTTTACTTTTTTTAACGACTATTTTTTTGAAGTGATGTCCAATAATTCCCACATTGTACCGGTCAAGGTATAATTGAAATCAAGCTTAATGGTCGTAAAACCCACTAGATAATGCCTAATAAAACCCCATACATCACTATCAGGGTAGGGTGTGATAGGCAAAAAAAAGTTCAAGGGTGTGTTGTTTCTCATCCAATCATTGAAGACATTTTGTTAATTGATTAATAACTATTATCTAATTATTATGGAGCGCTAACCATTACACATCTTTTTTTGCATAATGTTCATTACTTAGTCATCGTCCACACGACATAAAACACACCAATGAACATTAACCATTACACATAGTCTTAGCTCAACTTAGTTGAGTGAAGCTAAGCCAAAGGGACCATTTGCAAGAAAACCGCAAATGTTACAAACCACCGACTTCACATGTTTTTTTGGCATGATTTCAAGGTTACGATACTAAAAGAAATTAGGAAGCACAAGTTAATTAAGATGGTGTGAATGGTTGGGACCTAATCTTAGATGTGCGCAATAGAACCGAAACTGAAACCAATCTAATAACTAAAAACTGATTCTTAGAAAAATCGTTCTATAAGAACCAAACCGGGACTGAACCGTAGGTTCTGAATATGTTAAAATATTTTTTTCAAATTCCAGGTTCCAAAAGAACCGGAACCGGTTCCTGCAAAAAACCGGTTCCTGAAAAAAAGGTATATTTTAATGTTATTACTTATGTAATGTTTTAAGAAATATTTATTTTGCTATTTAACGTTTGTAATGTTATTACCTAATCAGTCTAAAACATTTTATGACCATAAAATCCATAGTGTCATACTGGCGTATGCATAGACATAGTTATAATGTGATATAAATTAAACAACTATACAATCTGCTATTATGTTGTATTGCTCTACAAACAAATGAACAATCTCAATTCAATGAGTCACTTTTATACTTCATTGTGTAAATGAAAGCCTAGTGAGTTTTGTGTTTTTTTACTCTAAATGAAAGCCCAATAGAGATTGTAGATTTGCAGCAATCCAACGTTTCAACCCAGTCAATGAAAAAAAAGCAGTTTTTTTATGAATTGGAACCGAAACCGATTCTATAGGAATGGGAACCAGTTACATAGGTTCTAGTTTTTTCACCAAAAACCACTTCTAGCTAGAACCGAACCAGTTCTTACCAGAACCGATTTTTATACTGCAAACAAGAACCGGGACCGGTTCTTTAAAATAACCGAAATATGCACATCTACCTAATGTGGTTGTTTAGGACCACGGGACCATCCTCTTAGTATAGAACCATGGTCCAAGACTAAAAATGAACCTTTAAGAATAAGCCAATATAGGTCATGGTCCTAAAAGTATTATGTCCAATTTTCTTAGAACAAGATATAATGGATCTAGTACATTATATCTTATATGAATGTGCTTATGCTTAACTACTTAAATGAGTAACTACGCTTTTTAATGGACATCAAGTAAAATCAAGAAAATCAAACATGTAGCTGACAATATATTTAGATTTAAAACATTTTAATAGTAGATACTAATAAAACGTTTATTGGAGTGTATTTAACATTAGGATGCTCATAAGTCGTCCAACCGTGACCAAAACCGTCAAAACCAAATCAAAGCGGCTGTTTGAGATTGTGTGATTGGATCACGGTTCGGTTTTGAAGGCTTAGAGAAGACCACTAGAGTCTAGACTAATTATAAATCCTATCAATGTTGGCCTGGTTATTCGGGCGTACACTAGTAGCCCGGTAACCTGATGAATATCCGGGTCGGAGTTTGTGAAAACCGACTAGTTAAGAGTCTAAGAGCTTAGAAAGTTAGCCTGTTAGATCATGCACTGGGCTACTATTTTTTTGTGAGAAATGGCCAATGGGCATGGACAATTTTTGACCGGATCATGATCTTATGCAAACATAAAACATGTTAGTAACCACTAGATTTTCAAGTGTTAGTGCTAAATTTTATTACTTAAATCTATGTAACCATTTATTTCTTTTTAAAGACAATGTAATGTAATTTCAATAACGCTAGCCAATAGCCAAAGCCTTTTGGTCATCATTCATTTAATGTTGCTATATTGATTTTAAACAGTCAAAACTATCACATTTTAGTTTTTATCAATTCAAACTATCGAATTGGTTGGTAACAGTCCTAACTTTTATCACTTTGGCAGCTAACAAGGCGTCGTTAGAATTTTTTTAACGACGTTAACTTTTTTTCGAATTCAAGACCGATGTTTTAGGGTTTTTGAGCTCTAGAAGAAACGAGCCGATTGATGTAAAAGTATTCTCAAAACGGCGCTTCGAATGACAAAATTCTTACATCCGATTGAAGTACCGTTAGGTTTAATTACCCGATTGAAGCATTGTTTCGTCGTTTGGAGTGTCGTTTTGAGGTTACATTTACATTAATTGCCTCGTATTTTCCTTCCGGTCAAAAGCCCTAAAACATGAGTCTTGAATTCGAAAAAACTTAATGACATTAAAAAAATTTTAACGAGAGCATGATGGTTGCTAGAGTGACAAAAGTTGGGACTGTAATATTTAGGACTTGTAGAAGCCAAAATATGATAGTTGAGACTATAAAAACCAATATACCTTTAATCTTTTAAGCATTTAATCTTTAGAATTACTTTTCTTATCCAACCGGGGTAACTTTCTAGAAACATAATCAAGTTTTGATTTTGTTCTAATTAAGTTACTTAAAATTTGTTTTGTTTCAATTAGATAACTTATCTTTAAGTTTTGTTTCAATTAAGTCACTAAAACTTTTTTGGTTTCAATTAGATAACCCATCTTAAAGTTTTGTTCCAATTAAGCCACTAAAACTTTGTTTTGTTTTATTTATATAACTTAAGTTTACTTTAATGTTTCAATCCTATATATGTGAAATAAATTTTTAAAAATTGTGAAACATTTTTTTAAAAATGAAACATTTTAGAAACTTCCAAAAATTTATTTAAAAAAAAATCAACATATGTCGATTATTAGCATGCATCTTTGATGGGTATTAGGTGGTAGTATGCTAGTTTATTATTTAAAAAAAATCAACCTACCACCGTAAGCCGATTATTAGCATGCATCTTTGATGGGTATTAGGTGGTAGTAACATGACAATTAACATATGTCGACATGACCTATTTAGGAAATTGGTTTATTTTCTAATAAAATAATTAAATAAATAAATATGACGATACTCTGGTTATTATTGAAAAATAAATAAATTGCTTTTGAAGACAACGAAAACCCTAACCATTTCAAACGATGTACATCTGGTATCCCCTTGATCTTACTACCTTCGATGGTCATATAATTTAGAGTAAATTGTCATTTTCGTTCCGGAGTTTGTATTGATTTGACCACTTTGGCTCTTATATTTTTGTTAAATATGCAATAATCATCGTAAAAGATATTTATACCTCCAACTCTAAACATTCTTGTTTATTAGTATCGGTCTCAACCTCGGATTGAAGAGAAGATAAATTTATAACAATTACATTTCAACAAGCTAAAAAGAGCCTCAAAATTTTACTTTCTCTAAGACCTCAAAACGATTGATCCGTCCCTACTAGCTAGCTCCCTCAAATAGGGGAAGAAAATGAGGTTTTTTGATGGTGGTGGTCGGTTGGGATGTGACCGAAGGGAAGATATATTCGATAAGATTTTATTTGGATGGTGTGTAGCGACAGAGAAGAGGAATGGAATGGTCAACGGAGGTGACATCAGTGATGTTATAGAGAATGGTTCTACAACAACAACAGTAATAGGAATAAAAATAATATTAATAATCAATGTCATTTTGGTCCTGAAATATAATATAACTGTCACTCTAGTGTTTGGTTTAAAAAAAATCATTTTGGTCCTTGAAATGTAAAATGACTATATTATTCTTGAATTTAACAGTTAAATCTAGCAGGCGTTAATGAAAGGATCAAAATGACTTCTTTTACAAAATCAAATACTAAAATAACAAGAAAAAAAACATAAAAACCAAAGTAGTCAAATCAGTATAAATTCACTTAACAAAAAATAGCAATTTACTCTATACATTAATCAATAAAATACCTTGTACTTTTTTGTACTTAACTTCTTAGAAGAAAAAACAAATGATACGTACAAAAACAAGTTAAAGTAGAAAGACAATAACTTAAATTCCCATATTCCATTATCCATCCATTCCCTTGAGGTTTTAAATTTTGTAGTACGATTCAAGTTTGTTCCTATTTGGGTGGCTATCCCAGCCTATATTAAACCCACACATCATCTCATTCTCCCCCACCTTACATTCATCCAAATACTTGTCCCCCTTTTAGTCTATGCCCTCTCTTGTTACACAATATGAATCTTAATCTACAATAACCTAACTTCAAAAAATTCTTCGTTAAATAAACAGTAAACACCTAAATTACGAGCACGTGTTCCCCATGCTCTCTTAAACATTTCCATATATACTCACATCACTCTTTCTTATTATCACATTGATCCTATAATGAAGATCCAGTGCGACGTTTGTCAGAAGTCGGAGGCTATTGTTTACTGCACCGCTGACAAAGCCTCTCTCTGCTCCACATGCGACCACAATGTTCATCATGCTAACAAACTCGCCAATAAACATCCACGTTTCTCCCTCCTTCATCCTTCATTCGATGACTTGCCTCGTTGTGATATTTGTCAGGTACCTTCACTAGCTATTTCATCAATCTATCCAACCAAACCGATGCTTAATTCTTTTTTTAATCATTGTCTATAGGAGATCTTATTTTGTCAAGTACCTAACAATTTATCAATCGAAACTTAGAAAGAATGGCGGAACAATAAAGGAGGCGAAAAATCATACAAATTAAAGAGGAGATGCCGATATGCGTAAACCATCTTTAATCATTTTTTTAAACTATCGGCCCTAAAATTTGCACAGCTAATAAAAAATAGGAAGACCGAGACCAATACACATGCCATTTTTTAAGCTATTAGACCATTTTTAAAGCCTTCAGGCGAGATACACATACCATTTTTAGTATTTTTTTTAAGCTATACAGTCTAAAATTTAAAGTACTAACAAAAAATAAATTAGGAGACCAAGTTAATACATATCATTTTAAGCTAATCAGGCCATATTTTTATACTATAGTACCTATAATTTGAAGTACTAACGAAAAATATGAACAGTCCTAACTGTTCATATTTTACTGATTTTGAATCTTATGTGCGTTTTTGTTAAATTAATCAGGAGAGAAAAGCATTTATCTTTTGCAAAGAAGATCGAGCTATTTTGTGCAAGGAATGCGACATTCCGATTCACAAATCGAACGAACACACACGAAACCACACTCGATTTCTACTTAGCGGAGTTAAGCTTTCGTCGTCGACATCTTGTTATAATGATTCATTTCAACTTACTCCGTCATCATCAAATTCGAACGGTTCAACTGAACGCACAAAAGGTTTTGGCGTTTCGATAGATCAACAAAGTGATACAACGTGTAATCGTTGTTCAAATTGTAGTGTGAGTGAAGAAGGTGGTTCAATGGAGGTTAGGAGCATATCTGAGTATTTGACGGAAACATTGCCGGGCTGGCATGTCGATGAATTTCTCGATCCTTACGATTTCAGTAAGTTATCTATACTATATTATAATACATTTAAGAGGACGAGATTATCTTATTACATTAACTTCTAAGAGTTCAAGTGTCATAATTGTCTTATACAAACTATAAAACACCTCATAACTCTAAATATTACAAACTATATCTCTATCATGCACTAACTACCAACATCTTTAACTAACACACACCGCTTACTTAACAACATATTTTCACTGTCATACCATACCACTCCACTACTAATTACTTAACAATTAACACATTTTTTTTGTGAAATAGGTTTGTGAGAAGAAAAACAACTCATGACATGATCCAAAAGTCATGGCAATTTGGCCATTTGGGTTATTCATTGCAACAAAACATGGGCACTAGTTTAAATTCATCATCAAAAAAAGTGTTAGTCCACATGAATCATCAATGATGTAAACTATTTTGATGACAAATATAGGTGAAGATCAAGAGACTAACATTACCATAGACCATCATGTTAATTGTAAAACACCAAATTTCACCTTTCGAGTTTGTTTTGCTCATCAGCCGTTCGGCTGGGTATGGTATGGTATGGTATGATACTTCATTTCACTTGAATCTTTTTGTTGGTGCTTGATCTTAATGATATACACAAATCATTGACTTGTATTAATTTTCTTAACAGACTTACAAATTGGCAAATCACAACACTTATACAAGTCATTAGATGTCTAGCAATCTCAACTTATCTTCCCTCACCCTTAATCAAGAACATTTCATTAACAAACTAATCAACAACTAAACACATCAATACCCTTTGGTTAACATGATCCTCGACTCTAAGTATAAAATGTGGGAAATCATTGGTTAATCAAACTAGCCTCTTCCCAATTAGCAAGTATCGGATAAGGGCCGCGGAACATGGTGGCAAGCTTCTAATTAGAACGTTGTTGAATTGAAGTTTACTTGTAAGGTTGAATATTTAGATACATCACCCACAAGAAATGATCTCTCAGACCTATGAGCATCAGCCAATTGTTTCATCTTGTTAATCAATTTTTCCACAAGTGTGTCATCAAAGAAAACAAGAATAAAATATCTACGTTGAGGCTTAAAAACATGATTCATAAGGCCTTGAAAGGTGGAATGAGTGAATGAAATATATGTGAATGTAAAGAAGTTAGGATAAGAATATTGACACTTGGATTGGATTTATAAAGGTTTAAGAAATGTTAACTAATTCCTCTACATTTTTTTCCTGATTTTTTGATCGAGAGTTATCTTGACTAGGACATTTCCCTAAATGGTAGAGATCACCATTACATCGTCTCTTTAGTTCAAGGTAGAGATCATCTTCTTCACTAGTCCCATCAAAAGACTAGTTTTACAATTTCTTTACTAAACAAAGATACTGAACGTTTTCTTCACTACTCTCATCAAGAGACTAGCTTTACATTTTTTTCACTAGACAAAGGTAGTGAATGCCTTCTTCGATCACTATCTTACCATGAGACTAGCTTTACAATTTTTGAATCATCACTATATCAAGATAGTGAGATTCCCAACAGTATATCAAGATAGTGATTATCCTAACAACCACAATCAAGCGCTCTAACAAGATAGTGCATATCACACTCACAAATTAATAAAATTTGTACATTATACGAAAAAAGTGTATCTCTCATCCCAACACAACACTATATCAAGATAGGGTGTTTTGAATTGCTATATCAAGATAGTGAGTTCACAACACTATGTCGTCGAGATAGTGTTTTACAAATACCCTTCTGAATATAAGTAAATAATCATTGTAGCTTGACCCTTTTAATCTTGGTAGCTCTCTCGACCATTTTCACTTTATTTTGATCTTAACAACCTAAACAATATTTTTTAAAGCACTTAGCAATTCGCTCTTAAGGATTCCATCGTTGATTTGATTTCCGACCTATGAATTTATAATCATTAGATTCGTCTTGCTTTTACGTTGATAAGGAGTAACGACTATAAACTCAATGATTTGCTTACCTATTTTATTGTAGTAAATTCGTCTTCTCTTGACCCTTGTAGATTTGTACCAAACTCATAGTTTTAGTATGAACAATGGTAACACTTTAAAATTTGCACCATTGATTTTGATTTATAACCTTCAAATATATAGTCATTATATTTGTCTTGTTCATACGTTGACGAAGACTATAAATTCAATTACTTGCTCACTTGTTTTGTTGTAGTAATTTTATCACCTTTGAACCAATGGTAAATGTTGATGTCATAGAATGATTGATCAAGTGCTTAAGGGCATGTAAGTAAAGTATATTCATCTTTCATTTACTAGTAACATTTCAAATCATATTTGATGAATCATTATCCTCCTTTATTTTCACTAGTAATAATTCAACCTCAAAATGATATAATCAAACAATTTGCCAAATCGTGTTCTTAATTCCTCAACTAATTCTAACAAGAAATGATTTCGTACCTTTTTGAATAATGTAGGATTAAAAGTCTTTTTCTTCAAAATGATTAGTCCCCAAGTACATGACACATTGTTGTTTGTTAATTAAGGAAAAAAAATCAAAAAAGACCTAAATGGGGTAAATATTACACCCGATAAAGATAGAGACAAAAACGTGATGCTAGATCCTACCTAAGATCAAAACATTATGTAAATGCATACCAACAAAATCAAAACATTGATTTAATAGATGAAAAGACATAAGAGAAGACAACTCAAAAGATACGATAAAATCTAATGGTTTTGTGAGATCCAATGTTGGAAGTTCGAAACTTATTGAGTTTATCTTTTTCAAGATTTTGGAGAAAATGGTCCCAAGACAAGGATGTTGTGAAGCATGGGTTCTTTGACCTTTAAAGATTTAAGAACTTTCAAACTACCCATAACCAAAATTTTGACCCTTTTAATATCTACATCGGTTAGTTATACAAACATCCAATGACGTTATATGTACACTTTTTCGTCTTTATGTCTCTCTATATGTATATGTGTTTATATAAAAAGAGATATTGGGTATTTGTATAACACCCTATATTATATCGGTACGATTGTACTTATTATAATCCATGCATATAAATGTATGTTTTATACGTGTATGGAACTTTTAGATACTTATAATTGTTTATGAGATTTTGAACTTTAAATTAGTTGTGTATTGATTCTTTCTTTAGATATATTATATTTTTATATATTCATTAAGATTAAGCTAGGTGTTATTCTACCTTAACGGAAGTAGGTAGGGGTACCCCCCCCTCCCTAGCTTAGCTCACCTCACCTTCCCTTATCCCTGTAGATGTGTCCGTGATGTGGCCCTCGAGATATGAGTGGGATCACACATGTTGCCCCATGTCTCAGTTGAAATCATCAAACACACGGCTTTATTTAGATAAAATTAAGGTGTGGTTCATAATAAATGCTTTTGAAGTATAAGAGGATTTTTGTTATCTGTAGATATCTAAACAAACTTTGATTTTGACTTTCACATGTTTTAATGAATTGTTTCAAGATCAATTTTAATTTTTATACGTAAAAGCTTACAAGCATTTTTTTTAAATCTCTCTAAACTTCAAAAGCATTATTGTATCGTTTTTAATGTCTCATTTGATTCAAAAGTTCTCAAAAATACTTTTCTCTAAACTTCAAAAGTTGACATAAATATCGTTCTCTAAACTTCAATCTTTACAATGTCATTTTCCGCTGAGGCGTCAACACTTACATGGTATGAGTGCCGACAATATACTTACAGTGTATAAAAACAAACATAGTTCAAGTAATCAGGTAAGGTGTTACATGATCACATATCGTTTGGTATTTCATATCAACGCAACATTTTAATAAAACTATAATATACCATAAAAATAACCATTTTGTCATCTTTAATGAGTATAATACTTTTATAGTTTTTTTCATTAAAAAAAGTTTACATAAACTTAAATAATTTCATTTTAATGGTTATGATAAAATACTTAATTCATGAACTTATGAGTCAACTAGGTATTTAAATGTTGTTTTCCTCATCGCATCGCACGAGCACCCATGTAGTAGTAGTAATATTTAAAGTAGGTGGACAGTGGATGATGTAGCCAAATATTAGCTTATATTTTGTAACAAATTATCATCATTTTCTTTTATACCTAATTGCAAAAAGATCCTTAGTTGTTTTCTTTTATATTTTTAGCCTTGAAAAATGAGAAAATCGTAAAAGGAGCATAAACAAGGCAAAAGTAAAGGAAAATTAGCAAAATGAAGAATGCCGACGGATCACGTGTTGCATAACGAGAAAACATGTTAACACTTAAGTTTTTGAAGTTACAGAGCCCAACAACACCTAATGCATATCAAACACACCCCCATGTGTTTAAACTTTAAAATAGGTGATAATATGGGTCATAGCGTACACGCCTTCGTGTCTCAAACACACGCCCATGTGGCCACGTGTGAGGACGTGTCAGCTCCGTACTGACAGGTGATCATGGAGCAAATTTCAAACGCCTTAATCGAACAGTATATGTATCTAGTTTGCTGTCCAACTGACCATGTCAGTACTGACAAGATTGATCCTAATATATTGAAATTTGAAAGTCAAATAAGTGAAATGGCTATTTATGTAATATAATTGGTTAAAGTACACACTAGTGTAATTTTCCCTTTGTACTTCACAATAGAAGGTCAAACAAGGACCCCTTCTAGATCCTATTTTTAGTTTTTTTTTTGTTTCTAATTTTACAATCCGGATAAACATCCTACTATACCTTTTCATTACTTGTATACAGATTGACATATCAAAGAATGACACAAAATATAAGCAGCAACAGTGAATGATGATTCCTGCAACCCATAAAAATCAAATGTAAGCAACCTTATTCGCAGATCGCAAAAATGAATAACCATATAATTTTCATCATCTAACATGTTTTGATTGGTAACAACTAACAGGGCAAAATAAGTTTTATCATGTAGGAAGTGATCTGAGACAATATCGCGAGTGTAAAAGGGAGTAAAGCTCAACCTAGATTGAAGATCGATTATTCATAACTCAACCCAGCCCAACTTTTTAATAAAAAACTAATTTCTTTCTTCCACCAACACAACCCAAATATACCAAACTTTTCACTCTCATTAACAACCCAATATTCACTAACTTTATTAGATAAAAAATTTATGATTATGGGATTTATTAAAATTTATTTTCCGAACCAATAAAAAAGCGTGAAGTGTTAGATAGAATGTATATTTTAAACACATAATGTTAGATTTTTTTTAGATAATAATATTTATTTAGTATTAAAAAATACATTTTTTAAACATACTCCGTTTTTAACAAAATTAATACCGGCATGTTCGTAATAAAAAACCAATCAAGACGGTGTTATTAGATTTTTTTAAAATGTTAATTATTAGAATTTATTAATAAAAAAACAAGATTATAGGTCAAATTAATTAGAGTGGAATACAAATGAAAAATAAAAAAAAAAAAGTGGCTAATACCATGATGACAGGTGTCACCCAATCCATCCCCAATCTTGGTTTGCAAGCGTGACGAGCCAAAAAAAATTATTTTTTTTTTTACCAAATAGTGTAGCAACCCAACCCAAAATCACCAACGGGACTAGCCAAATACACGCTTAATTAAGTTTGTCAGTTATGATATTACTATACGTAAATTAGATTTACGATTACGATGAAATGAACCAAGCAAGAGTCTGTAAAATGTACATATCTTAAAATTTTGGGTTTAAATTTGTCAACATTTTGAGACAGTTGCATTTTGGAAGCAATAAGATGACAAAAAACAACACTAGATAAGAAACAAGAACTTTGATACATACCTTGCAATGTCAGGAGGTGAAAGCAAAAATTCTATCCGCGATCTTTGTCCGGCAAATTGGACACTCGGAACATGCAACTGAACAAGATTTACACACTGCAAAAAAATTTAAGATATCCAAAAGTAATAAAACTGTCAAGTTCAGTTTTGATAAAATGTTAGCAAAAATGTTGAAATAGGGAGAATTCAAAGGGACTTACAACTAAAATGACGGCAAGGAAGAAGCATTGTTGTAGTTGGCGATTCAAAACATACTTTACATACATGAGAATTCACATCATTGTGACTGTTATAACTCAGTTCTTTCTCTTTCATTTCTTGCATTCGAGCCTGAAGACCACAAGGTTCAAATATAGAACATGAAAAACATTATTCTAAAATGTTCAGTTATAGAGAACATTCGGTGTTATGAAGGGCTAGTTTGCTTATTAAACAAAATAAAAATAGAAAGCAATGTTAGAAGAGAATAACATATGCATCATCCGATTTCAATCAATGGACAAACGCCGTATGGACGTTCGACGACTTTTCAAACATCAGTCCTCAAGTTCTAGTTTAACATAGTCAACAAAAAAGTTCTCAAACACTATTTAACATATATATTCTTTTGTGGAATGCATAAGTCCCAAAATGTAGTAAACTAAAAAAAATAAAAAAAATTTCATGACTAAGTCCTTAAACTCCAAGGACTTGTATGCAAATTCAACGAAAGTCCGTAAAGTTTTCACAACACATGTTCTTAATCACTTAATGCAACATGATCACAGTTCTTACCAAATGATGCAATTTGTTACCGTTTACTATTTTTAATCATTTTCTGCAATTAAACTGCAAGCTTTGACAAGAAACCCAAGTATGTGGTATCTATGTACATGGTTTAAAAAGAAATGTGCAGTAAATTTAATTGAGTAAATGTTAAGGTGGTGATTTGACTGATTTCAATCCCCTTCAGAGTTCAGATTGGGTACATACAGATTTCGTTTTATCTGTAACTCTATATTAAAACCAGAAATTAGTAAAAGTTTAAAACGGTAACATTTGAAATGGGTCCAACAGGTAAAATCCACCAAATGTTAAAGCTTAATGCATTCAACCTTCTAATGTTTTATTCAAAAACTTAAATATAATAATATGTATACTTAACTAGATCTAAAAAATCATACAACAGAACAAAAAACTGTTGGCAGACCCATCCCATCTTGCCACGAGATAAAAAGAAAGCTTAAAGTAACAAAATTACCTTCAAACGAGCAACAAGGGGCTCTTCTTTTGGCACATCATGAGCTACTTCTTGAACATCCAAAATGTGGTTTTCTTTAACAACCGAATTGTTAAAATCACCACTATCTAATCTCTGTTCATTCGAATTTTCATTTCCTTCGAAACGCCCTTCACCTTTGATATTTGATTCATTAACCTCTCTCTTCAACTGCGCAACAAGAACCCACATGTTTGCCAAATCATTTTCCAAAACTGCTTCTTTTTTCTTTGATTCTTCAGCTTTTCTCTTGTATTCATTTTCTATATTTTCTTTCTCAGTCAATGCAGCCTCAAGGCTTGCTTCTCGTACCTTCCTTGCCTGTAACTCCCTTTTTAAATCCTCTAAGTCAGACTCATCGTTGACCCGTCCCGGTATTATACGGCCATTTCGTACTGATTTGGGGCGGCTATTGCCACGAGCAGCGGCCAATTCTTTTTCAAGTCTCGCATTTTGTAGTGAAAGTTTGGTGACTTCACTGGCTAAATGTTTTAGTTCAACAGCAGCAGCAGATGCTAATTCTTTTGCATATGATGCTTCTTCAGATAATTTCTGATTCTGTACTGACAATCCACTGTTTTCTTCTAGAATCTGAACATGCTCCAGTTTTAGTTTCTCATTCTCTACTTCCTGCTCAAAAGATGTAAAAAAACAAAGATACTAAATTAAAACACCATATAAATTCCCCTGTTCACTTTTAAGCTAATATTTTAAATTTTAAATTTTACTCAAGTGACCTGTTAGAGATAAAGCATGACCCAGATAGACCACTTCAAAAGTAAATGGGTGGACATTGACATCATCAATTATTTATGCTAACTCGATGCTACTCATAGTAATAAACAATGCAAAAAACCTCCTAACTCAATTTATACATAAGAAATTGCATTATACTTGAAATAAGATCATTTCTGTATTCATATTCGACACAAACTATTTACAGAACATTGGAACAGAAAAAGTTCCAGGCCAACTGGACCCGCACCAAAATTACCGAATTTCTAACAGTACACCCAATAAATCATGTATACAAAAATTATAATATCATAGAGATAATAAAAGTGTGCACTAATGTTTAACACGCATTACTACAAATACTTTTGGACAAGTATTTTAGATCAACTCGACACATAGCAAAATTACCTGTTTTTATCAATTAATCAATCCACCTAAATCATTCTATATAAATAATATAACTTCTGTGATCATATTTGACAGTAACTATTTATTTAAAAATGATGACAGTGTGTGGGACAATCACCTGAATTTGAATTTTCTTTCTTAGTTCATCAATGTATTCTTCAGATCCATGATGTCCAGATGATGACAGGGGCTTCTCACTTTTGGCTGCAGACAGCTGTTGTTCAAGCAATGTTATTCTCTCTTGCAGCTCCTTATTTTCAGAGCACTGTAATATTTACAAAATGAGGAAAGGTGTGTCAACAGTGTAGCATTGAGGTATATAAAAGATACAAAGGTGTTTATTTCAACCTACTAGGCTACAACAAGTGTTTACAGTTTAACGATGTGTATCATAATTTTAGAAACATTTTAAGCCAAATGTAACAAAAAAACAAAAAAAGTTACATGTGGTGTTGACCATTTACCTTCTTCTGCAATTGTTCCTGAAGAATGCGATTGTCTGCTGTCTTGATCTGTGAATGTGGATGAGTGTATTAATAAAATCATATGTACACTATTGTGATTGGCTACAACTATCATAAGTATAGACTTAATATACTAAAGAGTAAATACCATTTTGACAAAATTAAAACTGATAGCATAACGTAGAGAATCCCATATATGCTACAACTATCATAAGTGTAGACTTAATATACTAAAGAGTAAATACCATTTTGACAAACTTAAAACTGATAGCATAATGTAAAGAATCTCATATAAGCAGTCCCCCCCCAAAAAAAAAATATTCCTATAATACAATTAAAACAAAATAGGAAAAGATTTAAGCATGCAGACCTCAAGCTCAAAACCCTTCTCGTCACATTGTGTCATCAATCTCATCATCGTCTAAAAGAACCACCAGAAATATATTAAGAAATCACAGGTTGTAAATGTCAAGTGCCAAAGACACCAGAAGTGAGAATTTAATAAAAAGTTGAAAAGGAAACTACCTGTTGCATATCAGCCAATGACGTATTAGAAATTGAAGCTTCATTGCTTTCAATAATCTGTTTCTCCAATACCCTCATTTGCCTTCTTTTTTCTTCTATTTCCTGTTCCAAGTTTTCTATCTGTGGAACATATGTATCTAAAATTAGCATAGAAAATTTAGATATGTTTCATCCTTGTAAAAATTTAAGCTACTTATCTTCTTGATAAGCACTTTTATGGTAAATGTTATCATAACAGATAACGTTATGAGTGTAGTTTTTGGTTCAAATGTTCAATAGATTACAATATCATATTCTCCATTAACCATATTTCATAGCATGGATTTAAGCACATAAAATTAAGATGTAGAAACAAGTAATACTTGTGTTTTTGAGCACTCAGGATCATTTGCAGACTGCTCTATTAAACGTTTCATTGTACTTGAACTGAATGCTATCTCTCCTGCAAGCATTTTAACTTGCTCCACTAGAAGGTCCATCTGATCTATCGAGATTACACCCTACACTCAAACAAATATTAGTTATAACAAAAATAAATTTAAGATCTATACGCAGATTTGTAGAATTGAAACAGATACTGCCAGATTAAATATATATATATATATATATATGAACAAAAAAGACAATAAATTTAACCCTTTTAAACAACGCTCTTTTCTTAACTTTACACTCATGTATATATCATCTAAATTATATAAATATTAAATAGTCAACATAAAATAATATGTAAGAACAATATGATTGAAATTTCTAAGGAGACCAATATTGAATATGAAATTAAAAACAAATCATGCTTTTATAAGTCCTATTATATATGCAAACTCCCTATGTATGATCACTTATGAAAATAATTCTTATGTTAAACAACTAAGTAAATATAAAACTGATAGTGCATAAACATTTTAATATATAAAACCTAATTCTCTTATGGCATTTGTCAAATTTCATATAAGATAATAAGATTATATAAATGATGTTAATTACAATGTAAATATAAATAATTGCATACATTGGAGTGAAACCAAATTTGGTGCAAAAAGATGCTTTCTCTACATCGGAGATGCCCTTATAAACCACAGAACTTTACAGATCTAAACCTATATCCAATTTTTATGATTTTATCACATTAGAAAAGTCTTTCTTTCTACCAACAAAATTAACAATTTTTTAGAAGTGCTATCTCAAGTTAAAATTATGCTTGGATAAATCCAACACAAGCAGTTCACAAAGTCATAGCATTAGTTCTTCTTAAATAACCATGCATAAAAGAAGAGTCCTGAAACATACTGTTGGCAGTTTTGCACCACCAGCAGAACCATTAACAAGGTCGCCCGCTTGAGTTGATTCTGTGATGGTGCTGCCTGCTGCTGATAAACTGCTGGAATTTCTTCTGTGTTTGTGTTCATAAGATATTTCTGATGGGGTATCATTTAGATTCTCACTTTGCAAGAGCTGAGAACCATTCTGAAATACATGCAAATAAAAAACCATCAACCTCAAGTCTCATACATTAAAATGCAATCAAGCAGCAGTATTCCATAACAAAAAGGGGGTGGCAAGTTCTATCCATTTACCTAAAACTGGGTTGACTGGTTATATTTTACCTCTAATGGGCCACATGGTTAAATTTAAAAGTTGGTTAAAAATTGGGGAAAGTAATCTGAAATGTACTATCTATATGCTTGCAACCTCTTAAACCTGCGTTATTCCATAAAATTTAGTATTTAGATGTTACGTTTTGCCATCGTATTTAAAAGATCAACTGATTGTGATAGAACCCAACAAAATAGATTACAAAATGATAGACCCGATTCGAGATGGGGAATCTCCTAGACCCAATTCGAGATGGGGAATCTCCTAAACTTGATTAAACAAGATATCAAATAACCCAGATAAGTGACCAATACATGAAGCATCCTATTTGTACTAAGAACTTATAACTGCTTGTGACTCCTCACTATCCCTCATTTAATTAATGTCTTTAGAACTCCAAACTAAATGGGTCAAACGGAGGACCAATAACCCATTGTAGTTGACTGATTGATCCAACTAGAATAAAATCCTGGAATAGCCTAATATAAATCTGCAGTTTAATAATGCGGGTTAACCAGGATTGTATCAATACATCCCCGTCGGTGAAACGACTTGTCCTCAAGTCGGAAAGACAAAATTGTTGTACCAGGCTATAAGCCATTCTATGGTTGCTGATATATGTCCCTCCATTAAACTTCTAGTTGTATGCCTCCCGAAATCACGTGCTTTTACAACCAAGGCTAAGTTGATACCTATCTCGAACCAATAAGCAGTAACTTCATTATGTGCAAGTGGGCCAACCCCTACTTGATGAGGGTAAGTGTAGCCTCCATTTCCTATTTTCAACATATTTGGATCATTACATCCACCAGGCTTGGTCCATTTATCAGTTTGAGCATTCCATGAAGCCATGTGAGCAAGAGATAATTTGGTACACAACAACTTCACGGGGATTTGATTTTTTTCTAAATCTCCAAAATGAAATAGGGCGTCATCCCGTACCTGCAGTTGAACTTTGCCTTCGATTTCATAAACTCCCTTACTGGTCTTCAATTGACCACGCAAGACATGGTTGTTGATCTTCAATTGACCACGCAAGACATGGTTGTTGATCTTCAATTGACCACTAAAGACGCGCTCGAATCGATCTTCATCAGGACTACTAGGATCTTCCTTTTTGACCAGATTTGAGAGTGGTTTGTGAGGTTCATCCTCCGGTTCCTTTGTTAACTGTGTTGGCCTTGCTAGCCAAGCTTCCCTGATCGCTGCAATATCATTCTTCAAGGATAACAAGGAATCGATTTTTTGTGAAATAATCTCTAATTGAATGGCGAATGAATCATGGTAAACTCCACTGCCTCCAATCTGGTTGCTCCGGGTCTGCACCATCGTGTTTCCCGGCAATGGAACCATTGATAGAACCCAACAAAATAGATTACAAAATGATAGACCCGATTCGAGATGGGGAATCTCCTAGACCCAATTCGAGATGGGGAATCTCCTAAACTTGATTAAACAAGATATCAAATAACCCAGATAAGTGACCAATACATGAAGCATCCTATTTGTACTAAGAACTTATAACTGCTTGTGACTCCTCACTATCCCTCATTTAATTAATGTCTTTAGAACTCCAAACTAAATGGGTCAAACGGAGGACCAATAACCCATTGTAGTTGACTGATTGATCCAACTAGAATAAAATCCTAGAATAGCCTAATATGAATCTGCAGTTTAATAATGCGGGTTAACCAGGATTGTATCAGATTGTATAATTGAAGAAAAGAAAAAATAACTTTTGAAGGTCAACCCAAATACCCAACCCATTTTTCAACCCGAATGATCTGCCCATTTTTTCACCTCTACATAAATCCAAGGAAACGCAAATGGTACAAAACGGAAACACTTGCATGAATCACAGGCCTAAGGGTTTGGCAACTAGAATTATGCAATTCATGTGCACATTGAAAGGCCAACCTCACAATCACTTTGAGATGTTACACCAGCAAAAAAAATATGCAAATAAAAACTAAAAGAACTCGATAAGTATTTAGTAGCATAGTCTTTGTCATCAAATCTAATATATTATTTATTCATAGAATTCAAGAAAAAGAACAAAAAAAAGTATTCAAGTCAACTAGAGGCATTTTGACTTGTGCTAAAAGTTATCCCTTGTGTACCCTGCAGATTACCCAGCCCACTCAATCAGGCCCACTTTCTCACCTGTACAGGAATCAATTGGAGATGCAGATGAAACAAGATAAGACATTTGCATAAAACCAGGTTTCACGGTGACAAAAAAAAGGGTTAACCAGCGAATATGAAGAAACTCATATTTCATATACCAGCAAGAGAAATATGCAAATATATTAACGTTCTAATAAACAAAATCTAAAAACAGGAAGGACTAGATTAATTAAACTGTATAATATGCAACTTACATCATCCTCTATTGCGGAGAAACTACGTTGATGAGCAGATACATCCGCTAATCCAGGAATTGTGTTTTTTGAAGAAACAAGTATCAACTTTGTGAGCCTTTGAATTCTACTCATTAGAGCTGCCTTAGCTTCTTCCTCTTCTTCCAACCGTGATTGCATCTTTACTTGTCCTTCTTCCAGCTATTAAATATACATCACTCATTAAAATATATACAGTGTATAATTGAAAAACTGGCCTGCTACTTATTAAGTATATAATTAAATCAGGCCAAAAAAATGCTAGAATTTTGTAGAGTGACAACACCCTAGTTTTTTAAATTTAAAACTTAAATCGTGCTTTTTCATAGAAAAGGCCTTCATCTGTCAAATGAAGCCACACACATTTTTTGGTTCCAATATATGTGTGGCCTTAATGAATTAAGTTGAATACATGTGTCGTCCACAAAAATTACCATTAAGATTTTAAAAAAATACATAACTACTTTAAAAAGTACTAAACCTAGGTTATAATTTCACCAGAATACAAATGTAGCCCACCCAACGTATGTATACAGCTTTGTAAATTACCAAGACCGGACAGAAACAAGCCGGAACATTGTAAAATGGGTAAAACAACAAAACGCTCTAGTTTTTAAAATGGATCGTGCTTTGCGGTAGATTGATAGAAGCGTATTTACGTATTTTTAAATTCAAAATGATGTTTTCATCATCCCTCATGCTTTAGGCCTGAATTGGTATAAGAGAGATTGTATACATACTTATGGTGGCTTGTAAATTAGTTTCAATATATGTTATATGTGAGACCTTTAATGAAAAAAGTTGAATACCTTTTGTTTTAAGCTCATTATCTCCTCAGGATTAACACCTATAAGCATCCCCCTTCTAAGCTGATCAAGCTCCTGTTTAAGCACCGATATTTCTCTTTGGTACTTCTTAATTAGAGACTTCTCATCAATAATCTGAAAAATTAATGTTTCAATAGCATATCAGTGTCAGCTTGGTTTAATACTTTCTAACTTGTGGAGTATATATAAAACTCTAATCCATATAAGACCTTATTCCGAGAAGCATAAATTTCAACACGTTTAGCCCTGCTTGCAAATTTTAATGTATTGTGTGTCTCCTCCATATTACTAGAAGCAGGAGTTATGGTGCAGATAAGCTGGTAAGAAAAAAAGTAAAATTAGAACAAATAATAAAAACAGATTCATTGGATAACTCAATTAGGCTTTGCTTCAACTAAATATTTGTAGCTTATCGGATTCTGATTTATTTATACTTACTGAAACATGTCCATGGCCACTCAATGAAGATTGCAGTAACCGAGTAAGCTTGGAATCTCTATATGGAACATGAGATGCCTTCCCCTCACTAAGCTTTCCAATTACCTATAGTCCAGATGACAAATTTGCCAAAAATAGAGTTACATAACTGATAAAAAACAGAGATTAAAACAGACCAATGAGCATATATATGCTAATTCGGTTGAGTAATTATTTATTAGTATGCCTGTTTAAAATTAAATTAGCAGGTAACAAAACATATGAGTAACTCTATGCTTAAAAGCTTTCTGGCAACAGCAGCAAAGAATAATGACTTACAGTTCCAAGGGTTAGAAGGCTTTTGTTTATGTAAGATCCTTCCTTCCTCCTCAGTCCTGTTGTTTCAGTTTTTGAGCTCTCTGATCCTGCTAGATCAATTAGATTCTGGAACAAATAATAGAAAAATGGTATAAGCAGATTATAGAACAACAATAAAATAATGTGAGGGGCACCAAGAAAAAACTATACATACAAGTTGTGAAAAGACCACTCCATCATACTCATCACCATGAGCGCTGCTTTCAATCATCTGTCCATTCAAATTTATAATTTTATATTAGAGATAACGTTGTAAATGGTTGTCACAATGACTATTGACAACAAAAGGAGCTTGTAAACATGAATACAAAAGCCATGCCTAGAAGATTAAAGCGGCATATATCAGTACAACATAATTAAAATTTCATATAATTGAAACTTCACAAAACCTCTAGGGCTCTTGCCAATATTTTGCAAGCAGAGGTTGCAGAACAAACTGAAGCTGAGGCTAAATTGTTGGGCCTTCCATATTACAATTTGATATTTTAATGCAGTGCAGTCAGTAACTTGACAAAATCTATGCTGAATATTAGTTTAGTTAAGATTCTTGAAGTGAAGTATGTGTCATTATAAAACCCTAGTCCCAACACCTCCGTTCTGTCTCAGTGTTATAGTGCTTGGTGAGTAGCGGAGACAATTTCAACCTAATTATATGGAAACAGGTTTATGTCTGAACTCTGAAAGGTCAACTAACTAATATTCCAAGCTTAAAAGGTACAACATCCTACTATATTTACTGAATAAAATTATATTACTATTTTAATAATTAATTATATTATTTCTTCAACCATTATCAATACATCAATTATTTACCAGTGTTAGAAAAGGCCAAAAGGGGATTCGTGAGTCAGCCCGCCCAAACACATTTTGACAAGAGCATAAAATTACACTTTTGAAACATACACATTTGACCCATCACCTAACCCACTGGTTTTGCCACCTCTATCAGTCTATTGGTTACCAAATAAAGCTAGTAACTTTGATCAAAGAGTAGATAGCATGCAGTCTCAACTCACAAATATAAATTGGCAATACTGGAAGTACAAAATACTAACATGCATTTGAAATTAACATAAAAGCTGACACATGAATATCTTAATACAAATATGAAGAATCAAAAAATATACCACCAAAATGATAAGCTAGATATTGAATACATACCAGGGTAAATATAGTGTGACTACGGCTACTAAGCAGATTAAAATTATTTGAACCAACATGACGGTGCTCTGCAATAAAAAATAGTCACATAAAAAAACTGAAGAATACATGAAGATGTAAATGCACGAACGTGTAAGCTTAGTCTAATTCAGCAGTACCTTCACCAGCAGCAATAAAAGAAAGTGCATGCCCAGGGGATAAGACAACCTCTTCCTTTATACCCTCAACATATGTACCCTGAGTGAATAGGTAACATGATTAGGATTACAGACACATAAACATGTTTCTATAAAATAAGCCATATGTAACAAGAAGAAAATCTGTTTAACACAATTCTATTACAAAAACAAAATTGTGTTAATACATAGTTTTACAAAGATGAAAACCCCAACAATTATGTAAAATGATAAGTCATTAGTCTCGAACTCCCCTTTGACTTGCTGGTGAGCAGTGAAAGAAAAGTAGAAAACAACATTAACCGGGTCCAGATTCCAAACAAACAGGTGACCTTTTAGAACTCAATCACCAAAACAAATCAAGGCAATTAAGCAATTGCTAAGCGAAAGAGGTTAATTCATATATATCAATAAAGTTGTTTTAGGTTATCTGAACATACATGAATCAACTTTTCGAAATATACTTCTTTAAGTTATTACTTTATTAGTTTGTTTTTACTGACACAAATACAAATAAAAAAACTGAAATAAGGGGCTCCTAGTGGAGACAAATAAATAGATTGTAGATAGAGTGATAAACACAAGTTGGAAAGGTTAATTAATTACCAATTACTCACTTGCAACAACTAGTCCCACAATTAAGTCCTAAGTGGATGCTTAACACCTAGATGGGCGCTTAAGCAGCCCAAGCATATATTTTTAGAACAATTCTGCAAAGTTCAAGGAAGATAACAAAAAAAACAAATGAAGAAACATTTAAGACAGGAAATCAGGTGTATAGTTACTGCAGAAACCTGTGCATCTTCCCGAATCCTCAGATTCTGTGCAGTCGGATCGAGCAAATCATTGATCACCTGACACAAGTAGCATACGATATTAAGTTTTTAAGTCCATACAAGTAAGGATCATAATAAACAGTGTGTGACAAAATAAAAGATAATGACAGCCGTAATTAGGGTTAGGCCCGTTTGCTTAGCCAGTTATGATTAAGCTTTTGTATTCTGTGTATCATACACGGTAACTCGTTAAAATCTGTTAGACATTACTGGCAGTGATACGTGAAATGTAATGTGTATATGCATTTTCATTGCTTCAAAAGCAGTCATTTAAGTGGCCTCACTAACCTCGTTGTAGATCTCTAGATATGACACACGCAGCAAGAACTCCCTTCCTGGAGTCTGCAATGCAAATATAAAGACGTTATTATTCAAAACCTATTCTCCTAAACACATTAATAACAAACTATGTACAGCACAAATCCATACATACTA
The DNA here is from genome assembly GCA_030867185.1 of Tagetes erecta. Lineage (NCBI taxonomy): Eukaryota > Viridiplantae > Streptophyta > Magnoliopsida > Asterales > Asteraceae > Tagetes > Tagetes erecta. The sequence goes on from CM061490.1 coordinate 13,563,927, forward strand.
GCTACACACACGTGTGTGCATGTACATAGAAGATTGTGTCTGATCATAGGAGGGACATCAATCATCAATTGAACAACAAAAAGTTGTTGACGAACATGCTCAAAGGTAAGAGTGACTGTTCCATGTAATACTCAACTCAAAGATGTTATGCCAGAGTATGTGATTGCCATGCATTTCAAAAACCAAGATAGGAACGTGTGAACCACTTACATCCTGTATAATGCTAAAAACATCCTTTATAGCCAATGGTATTATTCCAGGAGAATGGTGATCACCCTGAAAAAAATTAACTGAGACAAATGAAAACAAAATAAACACACATACATACTAACCAAGATTAGCTGAAGAGGTGACTTAAGGCATAATAGGTCATGATAATTGCTCCTATGACTCTACATCTTCCATACCCAATCAAAACAGCATTTCCCTACGTTATTTTCTAACCACACTAGTAATATGTAATCTAAAAGAATCAATTTTATAAAGAAACTATCTGAACAGCTACAAAAAGCCAGCAATCCGCATTTCTGCACAAGCTTTCTTTCTAATGAATGCCTGGAACGTACAGAATGCAACTATAGAAATATAACAGTTAACTGTAAGATTCATTAGTCATTAACAGCATATAATGCACATTGGTTTACTAGTGCTTATATATTGATATAACAGCAAAAAAACTCCACCATCTTAAACAAAGAGTTAACATGCTCTTCTTTGCTACTCCATATTTTAAATAACTAAATCCTACCCAAGTCATTAAAAACTCTTCCAAGTGACAAATAAAATCTTTACAGGCTATCCACTTAAGATTAAACTATTCAATATATAACTTTGAAAATCATTAAAAAACAATAACATAACCCAAGTAGAAACTTGTCTTACATGCATTGTATGTGTCTTCCCACTGCTTGTAACACCGTAAGCAAAGACAGTGCCTGCATTACAGATCTTACATCAGCTCAAACAACTTGATTTTCATTCAATCCATCATGAAACAGAAATAGTTAACAAACTATCAGGTCAAAAGCAATTGAATTGTTTAAATTGATCTGCTTTTACCGCACCGTTTACTCCTTCCATAGCAGACTTTACAACAGGTCGAGCAGCTACTTCATACACCTCCTGAGTGACAGCAGACGGTCCAAAAACTCTATCTGTAGAGTCATCGCATAATAACCAAGGGTTATAGAATAATTCAACTTAATCATTGATTCATTGCTACATCCACATCTGTTTCCATGATTAATACTAGATAAAGCCAAATTGTGTACCAAACGCATAGGAAGTCAAAGGATTATACTCGTTGCGCACGAGCTTATCTCCATCCGCGTACCAAGCAATCTCATCTCCTTTCTGATACTCTCGTTCACTACAATGTCAACACACCACACAAAACATCACATTTGTTCTCAAAACCCTAGGCAGCTGAAAATCAACCTTCAAATAGATCCACAACCAATTCAAATCAATTTACCTCAAAGGCCTAAACCGAACCGTCACCGAAATGCTATCTCTCGTTCCACCATCAGCCGCCTCTGCAATAAGCTCATCCTGAGACGGAAACACAACCGGCGACCGGCCTCCTTTGGAATACATCGAATCAGACCTAGCAGCAGCAGGATTAGTAGTGGATCTGGAAGCGTGACTGTTACCGTAGATTGACGTTGTTGCAGAAGAGGAGCAGGATCGAGGTATGATCTGCTTAAAGGACGATGAAGATGAAGATGAAGAGAAAGGACTTGAAGGTTTTCGATGGTGAAATGGTGAATTGCTTCTTCCTCTGGATGAAGAAGTTGCCATTAGCTATATGATTATATAACCAGTTGTTCAAAAATTGAAGTGAGAGATGAGTGTTGTCAGAGGCTCACATGGAGTTGAGTTAGTAAAGTGAAATGCATTTTGCTTGGTGAGTGAGTGAGTGAGTTTGAAGGTATATTGAGTGCGTGTTTCTTGTTGGTGAAGACAAATGAGAGGAGAGTTGCAGAGAGTAAAAGATCCCTAAATTGATCGAAGGGAGGGAGGTTAGGAGAACGATGAAAGGGTTTCTTTTTTTATTGTTTTTTCAAAATTTAAGACTAGATTCGAATTCTATTTATTTACTAAAAATATTCACTACAATATTTTATTACGAACCATTCAAGCACTTAAATCAGAAGGTGAAACAAACGGTAGGAAAAACGTCAAGTGTTTTATTGTAAGCATAATAAATGATTAAGTTTATGTAAAACTGTTTTTTAAATTAAAGAAATTATAATAGTACTATATGTTCAAATTAGAGGAGATAAATGATTGTTTTTATGGTGTTCGTCTTTTTCAATTAACATATGAAAAGGTGTTGTTTCAGGTTTTAAAAGTGTGAGTATTTTTAAATTAAATAAATTCCAGCCTAAGTATTAGTGTTACTATAATATAGTATAGGTGTGTATACATATTTTAAGTCTATTAAATATTATCATGTGTCAAATGCTCTTAGAAAATGATAAGTTTCAAAAAGATTGTATGTTATTATAGAGACTGGCTAATGATTATTTACCCGAGTGGTCGAGGTGGGGTCTAAGACTTCATTAAGATGGAAAGTTTTGGGTTCAAGTTTAACTTGAAATATAATGAAGTTTCAGGTTGGGTCAAATGTTTCTTATGGTGGTGGATTTTTTCCTAGATGTTGTTCTTAGTTGAGTCAGGCTTTGAGAGTCAAGGTTAGTATATATAGACGCATTGTCTTAGAAAGGCTCACTCATGTATTGGAGTAGTTCCAAACACTTTCATCTATGTACATTTGACAAATGACTTGAAGATGATGAAGATTGCCGCTTTAATTTATTCAAAGCAAATTATACCATAGCGCTTAATACGGCTAAATGATAAGCCAACACAATCAAATGTTGATGTTCCATTTGGGAGCATGGCACAACTTGGAACCAAACAAATAGAAGAAATCGCATGGGATGGTGTGGAGTTGGACATATGGATGTGTTAGCGCATGAATAAGTAGGGTGCTTTGTTAAATATTATAGGTCTAACTCAACTTTTGAAGAAATAAGGTCGGGAGTCCCCAATCTTTAAAACGCCTTAATGAACAGGTGAAATTATGAATGTCAAATTCCTAGATAAAATTAGGGGTTTGGAGTATGAGTTAAGGCTAATGAGAATCAGATAATGAGAAGAGAAATCTAGTGCTAGTATAAAGAAGATCAAGTAGGAAGAGAGGGGGAAGCACGCTAAGTTTTAAAATGTTAAGTTAACAACAAGAACTTACAACATATTCTTAGTGTATCATAGTCTTATTCGCTCGGATCATGAACATTCCACATTTTAAACAACTTTCTTGACGATGAACATAAGATAAAGCAAACGAAAGGAAATTAGGTGGTAGTTACCAATTCTTTATTTCAATCACATATGAAGAAGATGAAATACAATGCGATATTAAACGTATTGTAAATTATGGAATGAAAAAACAACCTAAGGTTTTAGCTGTGTTGTTATACTATGAGAGAGAGGAAGTGACCAAATCACTCTCAAATGAGTTGCACTTATGGGCTGTTTGACAAGTACTAAATGATTAAATATTGAATGGTTAAAAAGTCTGAATGGTTAAATGCTGAATGGTTAAGATGTCTGAATGATATTCTAATTTTTTTTTCACTTTATCCCACATTAGAGTGGAGACAAAACCATAGTTGTCTTTATAAAGGCATGTCTTCATGACATGTTAAGTTCTTATGTTACATTTTACTCTAACACATACCCCCGCACAGAGGAGTGCAAATTTGGTTCAAATTCCTTGTCACAATGCGACGCCCACGACATGCGGACACGAATGCAGCTCCGAAAACCCGTGCGATGATGGTTTTTACTTTTTTTTTTGCTCGTTTGTTTTTTTAATCGTTTTTGTCATGTTTTGGTCTCAACTTGTCGCTGCTATTTGTTTCTTTTAAATCATTTTTGTCAAGTTTTGGTCTCGACTTGTCGTTGCTCTCGTCGCTAGCCTTAATCAGACCTCATTCAGACTCTCGTCATCCTCTTTTTCGCTTAGACCATCACCTCTTATTCGCTCAGACATTTGTCCCATTCAGATGCAACAAACAAAGGTATGATGAATGGGTCCATTCAGACCCAGCCAAACACCACATTAGTTAGTTTTAATGACATAAAGCAACGTTGTTTGAAAAAAATATTAAAATAAAAAACTTGAAAACTAAAAAAAAAAGTAAAAACAAAGTAAAACAATGCTCAAATAAAAAACATTTGCAAAACTCAAATGATAAAATCGAGATTAGTTCTTTAATATTTTATCAACCAATTCAAAACCGAACATAATACAACTTTTTTTTTATTTCTAATTAGTTTAAATTCGAGTATATTATTTTTAAAAAAATACCAAGTTGGACAACTTGAAATCAAATGGTAAATCGACTTTAAAGTCTAACCACTAAATTAATTTTGAAGTTTAACAACTAAAACCAAATTCCATTTTATTGTATAGGTGGTCAGGTGTAAAGCAAAGCCCTTTAAAATGAGAATGTGAGATGGAGTGGAGTTGGTACATCTATACCTATGTTGACTTCATAGATGTAATGTCAACATTCAAGTTGTTCTTAGTTTTATATTTCTAGTTTTTGGTTGGATCATGACTTTGTGTCTTTGTGGTTTTGTGAGAGCATTGCAAACCTAACAACAATTTTTTAAATCATGGCTTTTCTTTTAACTAGATTTTTTCCCGTGTATATTTCCCCGTGTAATACACACAGGGCCGTCTCAAAGTTTTAAAGGGGCTCAATCGAACTACAAAAATGAGGTCCTTTTCTGAAAAAAATAATATAAAGCTTTTTATTCGGGCTAGAGACTGATAATAATAAACTAAAATGTTTATGTTTATTTGCTCATATAACGTTACATGTTCATGTTTAATAAGATTTTCATCAAAATTTGTAGTATTTGAACTTGTAAGTATGAGCATAGAAGTAGAAATATGATTTTATATTTAATCACGTAGCACCTAAAATTTCATATTAATAATATGATATTACGGTGTGATATAAATTTGGGGGCCTGAAGCAAATACATTTCTTGTTAAGCCTATAGAGACGGCCCTGAATACACAGGTTAAATGATAAAAACGATATTTTTTTATTAATGTAGAAGGTTTACTGTTAGACAAACTAAATTAAATAAATAACAATAATTATTAAAATTTTATACAACTTAATTATTTAATTATTGTATTAAAATATGCATGATTACTATTAAAATAAGTTACTTTATTAATACTATGATCATATCAACTGAATATCTTTTAAATCTAAAATAGATAAATATGGTATTTTATTAAAAGTTAGATAGAGATTCAAGTAGCTAGAAGATATAATTCCCCTTTATATTGAAAAAGAAGAGAAAATGAACAGTAAGCTGGAGGGGTATTTTCGATTTTTCACCCGCAAGGGTATTTTAGGTATTTCGTGTTGGGATATAAATTGCTCTTTCTCTCTTTGTCCTCTCATTTGAACCATTTTCTTTCTGCAACGCTCTCTCTCTCTTCTTTCTTTGCAAACTTGCCGCCTCGATTTGATGGTGGTAGGTGATGGTGGCGATCCGATGATGGTTGCCAGTCTTCGGATCTGTGCGACCTAGGGTTGTGATGGTTTGCAGATTGATGCAACTCGCCGCCTCTGTTAGTGTATGTGATGGTGACGATGGTAGTGTTTTTTTTTCGTTTTGACTGATGATGGTTGCCGATCTCCGGATCTGTGTGACCTAGGTTTGCGATGATTTGCATATTGATGGATCTGTGTTGTTTTTAGTTTTGCATGTAGCCGTTCGGGGCTTTTGGACATGCGATGGTGATGGCTAATTGTTGCATTTGTTTCTGATGTTGTGTTGGTGGTGACGAATGGGTGAAGCCATGGTTTTCTCCTATCGTTTTTACTGTTTGTTATGTGAGTTGGGTGAAACCCAATAGTCGCATCATTCTATTTATGTTAGATCCTTGATAGATCTGATACAGTTGTTATGACGATGGGTGAAACGGTGATGGTGTTGCTATCTTGGTGTGGTGGTGATAGGAAAGAACTGTTGTTTTATGGTTTTGAGGTATTTGAGAGGTTTTTCCGTATAGTGAAACCTTTTGGGCTATGAAGAATTCGAATAATTGAATGGCAATCTCATTGGTGTGCAAGGGTTTGTAGATGGCCGTTGTACACGTGCAGCTCCTCTTTGTAGCCATGACGTTGTCAGTATGTAGTCGTTGATTCAGAAATTCTGAGCCCCATTTGTTTGATCTCTATTAATTTGGTTTATTTCATTGAGTCTAGATTTGAAGACTTTAGTGTTGGTCCAAAACTGTTACACTGTTTTTTGTTGTGGTATGTCATTTTTGGATTGTTTGTTTGTTTGGTGTCACCCGGAAATTTCAAATGCAAAAAGGATGGTCATAACTCCTATTAAACGACGTTAATACAAAACTGGACATTATGAGCCAATTACCGGTAATAAAAAGGTCGCGCAACGCGCGACCCGGCAAGAATACATCTAGTATAGATTAATAACAAAAGTTTTTTTAATTTGTTTTCATAAATAATAAGATATATTAATAAGAAATATGTTAAATATCGAGTTAAATTCAAACTCAATTGAAGATCTGCAATAATAATATGGAGTGAAGTTATACTACAAAGTCCAATTTTTCTAGAAAGTCTAAGAAGCCATGAGATGATGACATGTGGCACTCCCTTAAAATTAGAAGGAAGGGTAAAGATGGTAATGTCTATATATTTTAAGTTTCACCCCATTTTTTTAAACGTCCATAACTTTTACATACGATATTATTTTTTTTAAAAAATTACACCATAAAAACGAGCATTTTCTTATCTTTAAAACGCGTATAATATTCATATATAAAAAACAAAAAAAATCACGTTTTTCAGCTCATTGTGTTATTTGTCAAGTCATTGTGTTATTTACTCATGTCATTGTGTTATAACACAATAACCTAATGAAATAACACAATGATCTGAAATAACACAATGACCTGATGAAAATATAACACAATTACCTGATGAAAATATAACACAATGACCTGATGAAATATAACACAACAACCTGACGAAAATATAACACAACGACCCGATGAAAATATAACACAACGACCTGATGAAAATATAACACAACGACCTGATGAAAATTTAACACAACGACCTGATGAAAATATAACACAACGACCTGATGAAAATATAACACAATGACCTGATGAAAATATAACACAACGACCTGACCAAAATATAACACAACGACCTGATGAAAATATAACACAACGACCTGATGAAAAAATATAACACAACGACCTGATGAAAATATAACACAACAACCTGATGAAAATATAACACAACGACCTGCTGAAAATATAACACAACGACCTGATGAAAATTTAACACAACGACCTGATGAAAATTTAACACAACGACCTGATGAAAATATAACACAACGACCTGATGAAAAAATATAACGCAATGACCTGACGAATATAACACAATGACCTGACGGATATAACACAATCTGAAAAATATAACACAATGTCTTGACTAATATAACACAATGAGCTAAAAAAATATAACACAATGACCTAACGAATATAACACAATGAGCTAAAACTTCAAAAAAAAAATTCCGTTTTTTATATATCAATATTATATGCGTTTTGAAGATAAAAAAACGCTCGTTTTTTTGGTGTAATTTTTATTAAAAAATATTGTCGTATGTAAAAGTTATGGACGTTTAAAAAAGAGGGTGAAATTTGAAAATGAGACAAGACTAATATACCCTTGGCCTACCATTTAAAGTTCTAACTATTACCATTATGCCACCTTGTGTTTATGAGCCATTGATCTTCATTTAGTATTAGATCTAATGATTCAAATTCCTTCTTAGACTTTCTAGGAAATTTAGACTTTGTATTTGAACCTAATTCTAATAATATATGGGGAGATTGTGAGTTTGACACATATGAAAAATCTTATTATATTAATATTTTAAAATTATTTCATGTATATTAGCTACTTAATTATTAAAATATATAGATTAATAAATTTTTACTACTTAAATAAATAATTTCTGAATTTCTAAGTGCTCTTAGTTTTTATGTTTTAATTTTTTTTTGTTTCTTCTTAATTTTTTTCCTTTCAGTATTTTCTTAAATTTTAAGTTTAGTGTTGGCGGTAATTTCTAAGATAATTCACAAGTTGGTGAAGTTGGGGATCTAAGTTGACAAGTCGGTGAAGCTGGTTTAATTTCCTAAATATTAAGTAATTAATATTGTTGTCTAGTAGGACTCTAACATGTTGGTTTGATCCTTAAGTTTAGCAATCCTAATTATGTTCGAATAGGTTTAGTTTTAGCTTATATATCCCAAGTCATGGTATAGGCAATTATGAGAGTCGTCTAGCAAGATCGGTTAGACTTATAGATGTCCGAGCTTGTGAGATATATATCATGAGAGTATTGTATTGAGTTTTTGAGTTATTTTATTAATACAAGTTGTGGGAGTTATCCATGATCTCTTGTGTTCTCATTTATATCTGATTCTAAATCTTTAATTGTTATCAGAGCGGTTACACTCTTGGGGTTTGTCGATCAAAATCGTGATCAATAAGTAGAAGAGCGATCATGTTTGGATCAAATCTCACGACTTGAGGTGTTCACGACCAAGACGGGTTGTGATCAAGCAATTTTCACGACTTGGGTTTTTGATTTGTTGGTCAAGACTCGTTAACGTTCTTCGTCCAAAGTCGTGATGAAAGGAAATAAAAGATCGAACCAATTATAGGGGAAGATCTGTAATCATACGTCACCTTCATTATGTTTTGCACACCTACTATTTCATTGCACCATCAAAGAAAAAAAAGCAAGTGGGGTTCGTTTTTTTTTTGTTACGTATAGTAAACAAGATTGAACGAAGCTGAGATACTTTTTTGTTTTCATAACAATACATCGAACAAACCAAAGTTAGGTTTTGTTCACTTCTAGTTCCTACGAATAATAACCGGAGGAAAACTCAGTTTCTTTGATGTTTTTTGTTATACCATTATACGGATCCGAACTAAGCCGAGTTCAATACGAATCTGATCCGAGCTCTGGATCAAACGCCACAAAGTCAAGAACTGTTGTCACCGCCATTCAAACGAACCGAGTTACGGGTTCGTCTTCTCTGATTGTGGCGTCGGACGCAAGCTAAAAAAGGTTGTCGTTTATTGCTTGAAGTCGTCGTCATTGATCGAATGCGTGATATGCCGGTTAAAATATAAAGAAAAAGAAAAGGGATTTTACTTTGAAGTAGCCAAGCAAGTTGAACGAGTAAGGTTCAAGTTTTTGGGTTCGACAAGTTGGTACAATTCAGGGATTGTTTTAGTTAGGGTTGAACGAGTATGAGTTTGACCGAGGTTTGAATTGGTAAGGAAGAACTAACGGAGAGGATCAAGACCAATGCGAGGATTGGCAAGAAGATCATAGGTCCATTCAAATTTTTTTTAAGAAGCAGGTATCATGTTTTGGAGCAAGTTAAAGATGAACTTAAATTCTAAGGAAACGTGTAAGGATCTTAGAAAGCTAGTGTTTTCTCAAGATCGTAGCCGAGTCAATGATGGTGCAAGTTCTATGACCAAAGGACGAGTCGAGGACAAAGGATTAGTCAGTGCAAGGTCACAAGAATGATCGAGCTAGGAAGGAGCCGAAAGACACAACTAGTGATCAAAAAGTTCCAAGAGAAGTTTCACCTATTTCGGTTCAGAAATTAGGGGTGATTGTTGGCGGTAATTTATAAGATAATTCACAAGTTGGTGAAGTTGGGGATCTAAGTTGACAAGTCGGTCAAGTTGGGTTTAGTTTCCTAATTATTAAGTAATTAGTATTATAGTCTAGTATGACTAAGATATTGGTTAGATCCTAAATTTTAGCAATCGTAATTATGTTCGAATAGGTTTAGTTTTAGCTTATATACCCCAAGTCATGGTATAGACGATTATGAGAGTCGTCTAGCGAGATCGATTAGACTTATATATGTCCTATATTATGAGAGTATTGTATTGAGTTTTTCAGTTATTTTCTTAATACAAGTTGTGGGAGTTATCCATAATCTCTTTTGTTCTCATTTATATCTGATTCTGGATCTTTAATTGGTATCAGAGCTACCGATCTGATCAATTCAGGCACTTTGGATCCGTATGCCCGGAATGATAGTTTTATATAATCTTGTAATTCCATCATAGTTCAGGGACTAAATGTAAATAGTGAACAAACTCATATAGTTATAAATATGAGTCGTTGTAACAGTTTGGATCGTCAGTTTTCAAATTACATTCAATACAATCTACTTCTTGAATTCTTAGTAACAAACTTTCTGTGAATTGTAAACCAATTGGGCTAAAATGGCTATATTCAATTGTAAACCAATTGTAAACCAATTGGGCTAAAATGGTTGTATAAGATCAAAAGAGATGCAAGAGGAGACATTGTGAGATATAAAGCAAGATTAGTAGCTAATGGCTATGTTCAGCAGCTGGGTGTAGATTTTGATGATGGATTTGCACCAGTATCCAGAATGGAGGCTATCAGATTGATATTGGCTTTGTCTGCAAAAATGAATTGGAAGTTATTTCATTTAGATGTAAAAACAGCTTTTCTAAAAGGTGATTTGAAGGAGACCGTGTATGTTAAGCAGCCAGATGGGTATGTGAAATCATGTCATGAAATGAAAGTGTACAAGCTGACAAAGGCATTGTATGGGCTTAGACAAGCACCAAGAGCCTGGAATCACAAACTGAATAATGTGCTAACTGAGTTGAAGTTTAAAAGGTGTCAACTGGAGCAATCAGTCTATACAAGGGTAACAGGAAATAACATGATAATGTTATGTGTTTATGTTGATGATCTATTGCTAACAGGGAATGATCAAGCTGAGATTGATCTGTTTAAGACACAAATGACCCAAAAGTTTGAAATGGTTGATATGGGCTTATTGTGTTATTACCTTGGAATAGAAGTGGCACAGAGAAATGATGGTATAACTATTCAAAGGTTGCATATGCTGAAACGTTACTTGATATTGCTGGTCTAAAAGAGTGTAATGAAGTGAAAACTCCAATGGAGACTGGACTGAAACTACTAGCTGATGAGGGTGGAGATGAAGTTGATCCAACTATGTTCAGAAAACTAGTAGGTTCTTTGCGATATTTGACATACAAAAGACCAGATCTTAGTTATACAGTTGGATATGTTAGCAGGTTTATGTAGCAACCAAAAGAAGCACATTTGAAGGCTGTGAAACATATTATTAGATATGTAAAAGGCACAATTCAGTTTGGAGTTAAATACAAAAAAGCGTTGGTGATAGTTTGATTGGGTACAGTGACTGTAACTGTACAACTGATAATGAAGATAGAAGAAGAACTTCAGGAAATGTATTCTATTACAATGGTGGATTGATATCATGGCAATCACAAAAACAGTCAACTGTTGCTTTATCAAGCTGTGAAGCAGAGTTTATGGCTGCAACTGCTACAGCTTGTCAGGCCATATGGTTACATGGGTTATTGTCTGAAATAACTGGAATGGATCAAGAGATTGTCAAATTATTTGTAGACAACAAGTCAGCTATATTACTGATGAAGAATCCTGTGTTCCATGGATAAAGCAAGCATATCTCACCAAAGTATCATTTCATAAGACAATGTGCAGAGAGAAATCAAATTCAAGTTGAGTTTGTAAGAGGAAGTATGCAAAGGGCTGACATTTTGACTAAAGCTTTGTCTAAAGTGAAGTTTCAAGATATGAGATTCCTGCTTGGAGTTGAAGAATTAATGAACTAGTGTTGGAATTAAGGGTGAGTTTGATAGTTTTATATAATCTTGTAATTCCATCATAGTTTAGGGACTAAATGTAAACAGTGAACAAACTCATATAGTTATAAATATGAGTCGTTGTAACAGTTTGGATCATCACTTTTCAAATTACATTCAATACAATCTTCTTCTTGAATTCTTAGTAACAAACTTTCTGGTACCTACTTTCACGAAACCCAAGCAAAAGAAACAACAAGCCAACTTTCATGATGTAGATGATGAAGATTCTGTACTTTTTATGACGAAGAGTGAGCAAGAAACCATGTTTCTTAATGAAGAAAATGTGATATTGAAACGTTACGAAGCCAAACCAAGAGAAAACGACGTTTGGTACTTAGATAACGGAGCGAGCAATCACATGGCGAGTTACCATTCTTTCTTTTCGGAATTGAACGAGAATATCACTGGAAATGTAAAATTTGGTGATAATTCTTGTGTTGAAATTCAGAGTAAAGGCTCAATACTTTTCGAAGGTAAAAGTGGCGAACAAAGGCTTATGACAAATGTTTTACTTTATACCCAAGTTGAAAAATAATATAATAAGTTTGGAGCAAACAACGGAAGGCGGATGTCAAACTCTTTTTAAAGGTAATTATTTATTTTTACATGATCATTCGAGAAAGTTATTAATGAAGGTGTCAAAAACAAAGAATCGTCTATATAAGATAAAGTTGAAGATTGAAAGTGTAAGCAAAAAGAATTTGGATGATCGTTCAAATGCACTAATTCATCTTGCAACCGAGACGGGATCTAAAGCATATCGATTATACGACCCGAAAAACCGGAAGATCCAAGTTAGTGGAGATATGATATTTGACGAGCAAAGTGGGTGGACCGATTTTTTCAAGGTAATTAATCAAAGTGATTGGGAGGTGATATGCACTCAAACAAAACTTTGACTTGCAAGAAGATAATGTTCAAACACCACAACTGAATTCATTAAATGGTTCGTCAAAAGGCTCAATATGAATATGGATTAAACAAAGCTACTGGAAGTTCATCACATTCTAATAGGCCAAACTCCCCTGACTTCTGTCCGATGCAAATAGGCCCAACATTTACGAAACCCCAACTGAACAGTGTTGACCACGGTCCAGGAACGAGTATACGAGCTACAAAACCACCGGTGAACTCAAAAGATTTCATAGTTGATGAAAATCTACTTTTAACATAAGACGGAGAACCAAGTTCGGTCCAAGAAGTGTTGTGTAAAAGAGAGTGGTTACAAGCTATGAAAACTGAGATGAATTCAATTGAAAAAGATAAAGGTTGGAACAAAGTTTAGTTTCCACAGGGTCAAAAATCAGTTGGTCTCAAACGGGCTTTTAAGTTAAAGGAAAATACGGATGATCTTCCGAGAAGTATAAGGCAAGACATGTGCCAAAGAAGTATGTGAAACGATTTGGAATCGGCAATGAAGACGTTTGCTCACCTATGGCTCGACTTGAAACAAATTAAGTGAAAGTCTGAGTATGTTAGTGGAAAAATGCAACGAGCGGATACCATTACAAAATCTTTAGCTCGCGTAAAGTTTAAAGAAAAGATGAACTTGTTAGGAGTTGAAGACCTTTCTAATTTGGTTCGCGAATTAGGGGGGGTGAATGTTGGACTTATTCACGTGGTCCTATTAGACAAGTCGGTCTAGTGGGTTGTATGGCGAGTGGGCCGAACATGAGTGATTAACAGGTTAGGTTAATTACTTTACAAGATGGATTATACCTATTCTTTCATGTTTAGGATATAATACTAAGAATTGTAATTGAGTTATAACTGGTATTCTAGTCTTATTAGGATAGAGGAATAAATTTGAAATGATTTAAAATAGACTGAATCACTTTGCAGATTCAAAGGTGGCTGAATTCAACCGATTCAAGCAAAATCAAATGAAGTTTGACTTAGCATCAACCAAAAGCTCTGATACCAATCGAGGTTTTGGTCATTTTGTCTTAGAATCAATCAAACATATTGATCAACGTTAACAATCATGATCATGATCTTAACATAAATTTGAAATCAACAATCATAATGAGAATTACTTAAAAGTTCGGGTAGATAGAGATTACCCTTATCTTTATTATCTTAGAATCAATCAAACATATTGATCAACGTTAACCAAAAATATTCAAAACGCAAACAAAAAATCGACGTATTACCCTTATATTTGAAGAGTGTTTTCCTTTTTTTATTATTAAGTTGAATGTTAGTTTGTATTATTAAAAAATACCTTTCTATTTCCGTTAGGTAAAAATCTAATTTTATATATATTGCAAATTTTACACTTGGTTATTAAATTAAAAAGAATATCAAAGTTGACACCACCATAATTGCGTCTTTTTTATTTGTTAGGATATGCAACCTCTTCTAATGTATGCGCTAACGCACAAGTGTCACCTTGGTTAAGTGCGAATTGGCATGTGTTGTGATGCAGGTGGTCTAACAAGTAGATACCTAAAGAACAAGAAATTTTTGTTTCGGAACCTTTGTCGAACACCTTTTCTACTTGGTTGATACCCGAAAAAAACCTTAGGCCCATATTAAAAAAATAAAGTTATGGAGGATGGCCTACAGCTAAAGTCTAGTAAACAAATTACAAGCCCAATAATTATATTCAGATTTTAAATATGTAAGGGCATTTATGACTTAGGGTGAAGGGGGTGGGTGTGGATATGACGTGATCGGGTATGGTGCATATGCGAGTACATTGTTGTTGATGGATGGGTATGGATGGACGGATATGGGGGTACTCATACCGGCTGAATGATTACAACATTTTGGACGTTGGTTGACTGTTAGGTGTGCTTAAATAATACTTTTTATGTATTATATTGTATTAAAAATGTTTTCTTTTTAGTTTTTTTTGGTGGGTTTAGAATGGTTGTGCCCCTTACGATGGTCGAGGGAAATGGTTGAAACAAAGGTTGTTAGGTAACATTTTTTGATTGGTGAAGTGAATGAGTTTGAAAGGTATGAAATGGACCGCTGGTATAGAGACTAAATTTTTCCCAATGACTACTCGCTGGTATATAGACTAAAATTTTCTCGTGAAAACTTAATATTGGTGTAGTGCAAATAGGTTCGGGTTTGAACAACAGAAGTCAAAAGTTGTTTTCATCACACAATGAGTTTGGATTTGGGTGTTGAGAGGGTTTGCTGGTTTGGCTCATATTTAAAAGCGACTTGCGAAAATCTCAACACAAATAAATGTGTCTCAAATGGCTACGTTGAGCTATTGTAAACAAATCATTAAGAAACAGAAGATCGGTGTTCAATGAAGATGGGGAAGCCTTGATACCTCCACCAAGCTCTCCGCGATACATTCAAAATCAAGCAAACGAAAATACGAAAACCAACTAAAACCCCTTAAAATCTTGCTTGACAAACAATTCACAGACATGTGATGTTGATCCTAAAACCACTTCCTCCCGATCATTACATATTTCTTTTCTATTATTTACATCATAAAACATAAAGATGAAGATGAAGGAGGGCGTGACTCTATGCATAGTAATAACTCACGTCAGAAATCAATTATAGGCTCCCCAATTGTAAGATTACGTTCCAGACTCCATGACAAATCAAAGAGCTTTGCAGTAATAAACTTAAAGATTTTATTCACGTTAATGTTGTAAGAGGCGCTCGAGAAGAACAAGGTTGCGTTTATGGCCTTCGCGTATGCTCTTGCCTATAAAATAAAAATAAAAAATGTGAAAAAATATAAGTTTCTACTTTTAGTAAAGAGTGTAAGTTTCCACTTGTGACAATATTCAAGATTGGAGGTGCGACAAAGAACATTCTTTTAGAAGGTAGTGAGTGATAGCTGCCCCATCACTTTCATTATGAAAAGGTCAATGGTGTTCACCTCAAAGTTAATTTTGACTTTAATGGTCAAATGTCCCTTTCATCCATAATGAAAGTTTGATTATTTTATTTTAAGAATTTAAACCATCGGCATCAAAATTAAACTTTGTATTATTTGTGGGGTATGTATGTATGCGTTGCTCATTATTGTCCATGTTCTAATTAAGACATACTTTTTTATAATGTTGTATTACCTTATATCTGATCTTAAATTCACTTAAAACATGTTTTGAAATATTAAATATCAACTACGTTTGTAGATCTATACTTTCAACAATCTAAAACTTTTTTAGCAACTTTTACCTAATGCCGTACCCGTAACAAACCTACGAATTCTAGTTCACTAGTTTAGCCTCTATTATGAACGCGATACGAACAAAAAGGACATTAAATAATACCTCACTTGTGATCGTCCATTGTAAATCTAACGGAAGCTGGACAAACTCATCAAATTTGCTCCCGACCATTATTGGAATCGCGGTCTAAAAGATTTGAACAAGCAACCAGTTAGACAGTCGATAAAGAAACCGAAAATCTTTCAAACATTAGACATAAATCCATAATTAATTTATATCCACCTGATTATAATTCCTAGCTTGCTGATGCCAATTGATAACACTGAACATGATACAAAATAAACATCTTTAACAAAAAAATTATATAAAAATATATATAAATACAAGATATATATTTACATTTTACATACTCGTGTATACCTGTTAAGCGTTCGACGACTTGTTAGATCAAACATGAACAAGATCGCAACGCAGTCCTTACAAGCTGTAGGAATTAGAGTCCTTGAATCACCATCTATGAACAACAAATAATGATCATTAAAGAATTAAAACTGAATTAATTTTCATTTATAAAAAAAATTTGAAAATATAAGTTCTTGTGAAATACCTGGATATAATGCATCACCACCAACTTCCCATATGTTATATGAAATTCTGGCTCCTCTAATACATAGAGTTTTGTCCATGTGATCTATTCTTTTAGTTTCTATTTCTTCTTCATTCTTTTCTTTCCCAACATATTTTGCCTTCAATTACAAAACATAATACACTAAATATTAAGAACAAATGTTTTCTATTTGTGTTTGTCAAGAAAAATATGCACAAAATTGGTATCTTATTTTTGTTTAGCCCATAAAAAATGGTTTAGCCAATTATCTAACTCTATCTATATGAGAAAATAAAGGTTTTAGTTGTGGGTGTTTTTTTCATCTAAATCAGACTATTAGAGAAAATAAGATGATTGAATAGACTAATGACTCGTTAGTGTTCTATGTTTAAAATAAAAATACTGAAATAAAATATATAGACAAAAAAAAAACCCTCAAAATTTAAAAAACCATATTCTTAACTACAGTTTTGGTGCATTTATTTAACGAAAAATTGGATAAAGTTTGTGTTTAGGATCATTTCTGTTAAAAAAATCACAAGGATCAAAACTGTTAAGATAAGACTGAAACTATTAATGGTATCAAAACACATGTCCATTACTGCAATTTACTCTATTAAATTTTTACCAATTTAATGTTAATTCATAAAGATTAAAAACCCATGACAAAAACAATAAAACAGATTATATTTATTATTATACAAAGTTATAAAAAAAACTTACTATAAACATTTCTTGAAAATACAAGACAATATAAAAATAAAAATAAAAACACTAACCAAGAAGCTCGTTTTGCCAATTTGATCATCACCCAACAAACCAATCTTCAACGACACCAAATCAGAAGCATCTCCATCATGATCAAATCCGCCGGAATATGACGTCATTTCACCGGAAATAAACCGATCACCGCTAGATCCTGTCATTTCATCCATATCAATCGTCGTCATCTTCTCCGCCGGAGAAACACACCGATGAGACGTCGGAATCAATCGACCTGATCCCGAATTTAACAATTGCCGGTACCGGACTGATTTTCCGATCCAACAAGCAATAATTTGATGCCATAACGATCGAGCACATCGCCGGAGAAATGATACACGCCAGATGATCGTTCTCTTCAAACTAAATCCCCACATTTTTCTGCTAATTTGACTCATATTTGTTATCAAAAAGCTGAAATGAAAATGGAGTTTGAAGAACTGTGTGTTTATTTATATATATGTGGGGTGTTGTGTGTGTGTGTTTTTTTAATTTTGGATTTTTAATGAATTTTTTTGGGAATAAAATATGGATATTTAACAACCGTTGGATGTGTGACGGTGACGATGTAAAAGGGACATGTGACCGAAATTTTAGGAAGCGTTAAGGTGATCACGTATGGCATCAATTTCCGGTAGCTTTCGGCTATGTCAAATAAAAATATTATTAGTTTTTTTTTAATGTACATCATTGACGGTCCACTGAGCAATTTGATTACCTATATTCTTCAAGTATGGAACTTTGAAGTTTTAAGCCGGCATGTCGTTAAAAGGAAGCTTGTACGGCTTGAACTAGAGACGCTAGTTTTAGTACACCTTTTTAATTACGTTAGAAATTTGGAGTTATTTTATGTCCATTAACCATGATGGATAAGCTAGTGACCAATACAAGGCTTTTTGTTAGTGTGGTTGAAAATACATGTTAGATCTTAACGGGTTGAGTAAAAGTGTGTTGGTCTATATTATGATGTAATCGACTAACTGTAATGTTTAGTAAACCAGAACGATCCGGCTATTGGACCGGGAACCGGGCACTATACATGTCCAGTTCAGGGTGTTTGAGCCGTTTTTATCCTTTTCAGTCGGTCGGACCAGAAAAACGGGAAAAGAGAGGTTTGGTCTGAGATATTAAAATTTTTTACAATTTATGCAATTATATTTAAAATTTTGAGTAAACTACTATTTTGATCCTTAAGGTTTGGTTAAAATTATAGTTTTAGTCCAATAGTTTGTTTTCTACTCTTTTAGTCCATTAGTTTCACACAAACTTGCAATTTTAGTCCACACCACTAACGGCCATCCATTTTGCCCGTTAAGTTTGTGTGAAAAGATAGTAATAACCTTGGACCAAAATAGTAATTTACCAATATTATTATTATTATTATTGTTACTATTATTATTAATATTAATAATATTACTGTTTATTATTGGTTAACCACGTGTCACCACTCAACTGACCCCACCAATAGTTTTTTGAGTAAATTATCTTTTAACCTCTAAGTTAGATAAAATTTCCAATATACGAATTTGACCTAATTGTCGTTTCACATGTTGTATCACGTTGATCTTCTTTGACATATTCACATTTTTTATCCAACTTTGGATACATATACCTTTAACCTCCATCCGTCTATCGCCGTAATGCAACGCACATGTTACTCTTGTGCACCTACGTCACTCGGCTCGCGCGCAACCCCGCTCCGTTATGTTATAGAAGAATTGAGCTTCTTGCTGGGCTGGTTATTCAGAGCCAGCAATTGGCTGTCGGATTTCGTCCCGCAACTAGAATAAGATCGCTTCGGGGGTCACTGTGATGTGGCTGAATGTAGAGCAGCCCGCCCTTACAGCCTTTGATCAGTAGATTATTTAGAACTTCGGAAGATGGTCAAGGTAACGTTGTAACGAAGTGAATAAAACTATGTCGCCACAACACACGTCACGTGTCAACTTAACTCACCGACCAGGTTGAATTCGAAAAGGTGTCACCACAACGCGTAGAAAATGTGAAAATCCTATTGTCACCATTGTAACGTATGTGACAAAGTCACAAACGTGAGACTCAGTCGTCACATCGTACAACACAACAATAAATCTAGTTATTATTAATACACACAACGCAAACCAATACACATCTTAATCTTCTTCACCATACAACCACCACCACGCGGTGTGGTATGTCTAACACGTTATAGTGTAAAATCCTTAAAGTAATATATCAAGTTTAAGACATATAAAAAAGAAAGTAACTGTGAAAATAAGTATAAATTAAAAGAAAATAAAAAGATAAAAGACACAATAAAAAACCAAAAAAATTCAAAAGAATACAATGAATTTAGGAAAAAAAAAATAGTCACTGACCTTTCTAACTAGTAATATATAAAATTAGAATTAGAAGAAATAATAATAATTAAGTTAATGAAAAATAGTTATTATTGTGGTGGCAATAAGCGTTGGCGTGATGTTGGTAGTAAGTTGGAGAAAATTAAAAGATAAAGATATGTTGTGGTTTAGGTTGTGTGTAGTATAGTAGTAGTAGTAATAATAATAATAATAATAATAGTTTTATTATTTTTATATTAATATTAATACTAATAATAATATTAATACTAATAATAATATTAATATTAATACTAATATTAATATTAATACTAATATTAATATTAATAATAATACTAATACTAATACTAATATTAATACTAATACTAATATTAATACTAATATTAATATTAATATTAATAATAATACTAATACTAATATTAATACTAATACTAATATTAATATTAATACCAATAATAATAATAATAGTTTTATTATTATATTAATATTAATATTAATACTAATAATATTATTAATATTGATATTAATAAGAATAACAATAACAATAATTACAATAATACTAATAATAATAATGATAATAATAATAATAATAATAATAATAATAATAATAATAATAATAATAATAATAATAATAATGGTAAATTACTATTTTAGTCTTTATGATTTGGTAAAAACAACTATTTTGGTCTAGGGGTATTAATGTCTTTTCACACACACTTAACTGAAAAATGGATGGTCGTAAACAGTGTGGACTAAAACATCAAGTTTGTGTGAAACTAATGAACTAAAAGAGTAGAAAACAAATTATTGGACTAAAAGTGTGATCTTAAACAAACACCACTCCCAACTAACACTCTTACTATCATCACTCCCAACTTAACATCATATTTGTGGTGTCACCCCTGTCGTTAAAAAACACTAACGCCGTTAACGTTTGGGTCAAAAGTGTCACTTTCCTAAGTTGAAGGTATAACTTTAAGTTGAAGGTATATATATATATAACTTTAAGTTGAAGGTATATATATATATACACACACCTAATTCTTCTTCACCTCCACCATTTTCTTCTTCTTTCATCAGACAACAACAACATTTTCAAATCCCTTTTCAACCTTCAACAACCCAATGATCCAACCTCTGTTTCAATCTTCTCTGATTCCAACCCCTTTCGTACCAAACCCATCAACAAATCCCAACAATTTCTTCAATTAGACCTCCGATCAAACGCCAACACCACGAACAACACCTCCGATCAAACACCACCACTATTTGCGGCGATGAAACTCCACCAATCGTTGTCGCCGGAGATCTCTGCAATATCTAAAATTGAACAGAATCAAGAGCGGCGGTGGTAGTAGTTTCGATGACAGTGTGAAGGGTGTGGCAGTGATAGCGGCGGTGGATGGGTGGCGGGTGTTGGTGTGAATGGTGGTTGACCGGAAATTCAGTTGGCGTGTGGTGGTGGTGGTGGTGGTGTGTGGTAGTGGTAGTGGTAGTGGTGACCGAAGTTTTTGTAGTGACTGGAGATGGTGGTGGTAGTGGTGGTGGATGGAGGTGGTGGTGATGGTGACGGGAGCTGGTGGTGGTGACGCTGACCGGAGCTGGTGGTGGTGGTGGTGACCGGTGACCAGACATGGTGGTGGTCAGGGTTAATGGCGGTGATGGGTGGGTGGATGTTAGTGTTTTCTAATAACGGGAGTGATATAACAAGTGTAGTGTTAAGTTTGGAGTGGTGGGAGTGATGGTCTTAGTTTGGAGTGACAGCGGCCAATACCTCAAAGTTGGGAGTATTATAATCCAATAACCCTAATATTATTGGTTTAACAATAACTAATTATTAATTGTTAGCAAGATTAAGTAAAATATTTCTACTAAATTAAAAAAAAGTTATTGCATGTATCTATTGTTAGATTTATCAATAAAAAAAAATTAAGAAGTTTTATAATTCATTTATAAACTAATCTTTAACTTATTTTACATAGCATTTTGTTTGATCATGATTTTTTTTATAAAAACGTTAAAAATGCACTTATATTTCTATTAGAAAATTTATTTTTTCATATTATGTGTTTGCATTAGTAAAGACACTTTTAGAAAATATGTTTACAAAAAGGGTACTTGTAATTTATTTAACACCATTTGTCTTTAATAAAACATTTACAAAAAAAATTCTTAGAAAGACGTTTAGAAAAAAACCAATCGCTTTTTAAAAAGGAAGTTTAAAAAACCAATCGCTTTTTGAAAAGGAAGTTTAAAAAACCAAAAGCTTTTTGAAAAGGAAATTTTAAAAACCTGAAAGGCAACATTGAGAGAGCTTTATAAAAATTGACGGTATTTTAAAGCCAGTTTCATAAAAATCGTTTAAAATAGTTTATATGTATTTAACAAGTTTTTAACTAATATAAAACACTTAATAAAAGCAACTTTAAAATGTTTGCAAATGAGTTATACAACTTTTTAAAAAAGTTTATTAAACCTAATGATCGAACATATCTTTTTATTTAATCTTGAAGTAAACTTTTTACATTGGTTACTTAAAAGTAAACTCTTTATCTTTTTAATCTAATAATATTAGAAGTGAAAAAAAAAACTTTATCAAAAAACACCTACTTTGATAAATATTTCTTATAACACTCATTTTGATAAATAAGTTTTCCACCAACACTCATTTGGTATGTATGTGAGGAGCGAAAAGAGAGAGACATGTACAACAAGTGGAATGAATCATTAGCTTAATTATACTTTAATCGCATGTGAATAGATGTATTTACATGTGAATGTAATTATTTCAAAAGTGTATTTAGAGTGTTAACACTCCTATATAATATATATCCATGACATGTTTAGTACATTAATTCTTATACATAATGTTTCATGAATAACAATTAAAACAATATATAATGTACGTTTTACATAATTATCATACTAGTTGTTGTGTTTTAAAGAATATCATATATTCATATAACGTGCATATGCTTAATTTCTTAAACCATAGTTTGTGTATGTTACGAGTATAGATAAGCCAGGTCATATATACATGATCAATAATTGTATTAATTGTGAGACTAATTATGTTGTTTTATAACTATGAAAATGGAAGGTGGGTGATTAAAATATATAGTTAGTTTGGAAGTTAGCATGGTAGTTCAGACCAAATGTAGGGCATGTGGCGAACCTTAATTAATAGGGATACATTAATAATATAAACCTTGATACATGTGTAATGAGAGCATAGTTAATTAGGTTGTCGTTACATTATTATATAGTGTTTTTATGTAATTTATGTTCCTGTGTTTCTTGAAATTAACTAAACGTGTACGTTGTATAGAAAACTCAAAATAATTAGATGTGTTTTGAGAATCAAAATTTGTCTCTCTAAAATTATTAATAATATAAATTAAAAGTCTTTAATATTACTAATAATATAAAATTTTTTAAAATAATGATAACATAAAAGTTTTTGGGTTTGTATGAATCGGGAATAGAGCTATATGTCTATTTTTGGATTGGGATAAATGGTGATCTTTCATTGTGTAATTTGGTGTATTTTTCTGTTGTTCTTTTTTGTTATATACTAGATTAGTACCCGTGTACTATACGGATTTTAGTTTTATATGTTTTAACTAAGTTTAGATATTAAATTTATTTTTAACATATCTCTTATTAAATCGATTTGGATATTTACAAATATATTCATATAAAAAATCATATGTTACAATAAAGGATATGATTTATAATAGTTGGTAAATTTTTATATGAACATATCGGATTAGGAGATAATTCACGATAATTGTTAATTTTTTTATTTGAACATATCGAGTTAGGAGATAATTAATGATAATTGATAAAACTTTAATTTGAACATATCAGGTTATGATATATCATAATAATTAATAAGTTTTTTATTTGAACATATCATATTAGGAGATAATTCATGATAATTGGTACATATCGGGTTAAGATATAGATCATGATAATTGGTAAATTTTGTATTTGAACATATCTGGTTAGGAGATAATTAATGATTATTTGTGAATTTTTAATTTAAGCATATCGGGTTATTTTAAATATGGAGCATACCATGACCCGTCTAAAAATTCTCCATCAATTAATTTAGAACATGACACCTAAGCAAAATCCTATGTGGAGTAGTTAAAATAGTGACATGTGGATGAGTTACTCAATTATTAGAATAGGTAGATACTTTGCTAGCCCCTGGCTAATGGTTTGGTTGTACGTGTTAATGAAGTTTTAATGTGTTATAAGTTTTTATTAATAATAACATCAAACTGTTTAAAATTTTGCATGCTTTAACAATTTAAAATGTTAGTACTTACTAACATAAGTGATCACATTGTTTAGTATTTCATCAAACTTTAGTGTATAGGCTATGTACATATCTTCATTTTTTTTTATCGTAAGACCTTCAAATATGATCATATTATGCTTATTTTTGGTATTTGACTCGAAAATAAATATGAAAAAAATTATATGTTGTATTGAGTGGAATTACTAACAAAATCAACATAATACACTACAAGAAATTTAAGGCATGGCAAAGTCGTCTTTATAGGTTTAAATATTGGCGCCAGAGGATCTCCCGACGACTTTTCATCGATAAAGAGGTCATAAATACAACTTTAAATTGCTCAAGTATGCTCTTAAGTGAATAACTAGTTTGGTTTCAATGCTCCGAGTTTTCAAAGGTTCATTACTAAAAAAATAGAGTAAACTGCAGTTTTGGTCCATGTGTTTTGATACCATTAACAGTTTTAGTCCCACCTTAACAGTTTTGGTCCCTGTGTTTTTATTTTCTAACAGAATTGGTCCCAAACACTAACTCCATCCAATTTTTCGTTAAGTCTCTCACACGCGCCCCACATCTAAAGGGTAAAAAATGTCATTTCTCCCTCTTTTTTTTATCTAAGTCATCATGTAGGTTAACATTTTTATTTAGTCGTTTGTCAGAAAGAGCGAGATAAATGACCTTTTTACTCCGCATGTGAGAGAGACTTAACGGAAAATTCGATGGAGTTAGTGTTCGGGACCAAAACTGTTAAAAAATAAAAACACAGGGACCAAAACTGTTAAGGTGGGACCAAAACTGTTAATACTATCAAAACACAGGGACCAAAATTGCAGTTTACTCTTTTATCATTTTTTTATTTCTACGAATAATACGTATTAAAAATAAATAAAAATAAATTCTATATTGTATCTATTTAATATTTCTTTAGCTTCAATTATAGCCTTTTCAAATCTCTCATCTCTTATTGACATGCACAAAAAAACCGGTTCCATACCCGACCCGGCGGGTTGGACCTGGAACCGGTTCCGGTTCGTACCCGGTGGACCCGGTTTCGTACCCACCGGTTCCTCACCGGTTCCTGTTTTATCTATTGTACCCGGACCCGACCCGAACCCGGTTCCTACCCGACAGTACCCGGACCCGATTGGAACCGGGTAGGAACCGGTTCCGACCGTTTTTTTTTTTTTTTTTTTTTGTTTCTAGCCGTTATAAAACGGCATTATAGCCGTTGGAGATGGTTTCTAGCCGTTTTTTTTGTGTTTTAATGCCCCCTAACACCCATTTAGCTAGTATAAATATATGTTTGATGTTTGGGTTGATTACAACACTCGAAAACGCAAAAAACGCAACCAAAAAACGCAAAAAAACGCAAGCAAAAAACGCAAAAAAACTCTCTCTTTTCATCTCTTTCATTTTCGTTAATCTCGAAATGGCATCACAATCCGCAACCGGTTCTTCTCAAGCCCCCAATGTTGTTCAAGTTCTTCAACATAACCGAAGCCAAAGAGTGTGGCAACATTGGGATTTAGTTGAGATGAGTGACGGGTCACACAAAGCTCGTTGCAAGTATTGTGGAGCTTTGTTGGGGGCGGCTTCAAACTCGACTTTGGACAAGCATATTACAAAGAAGTTTTGTCCGGTGTTGAAAAATGCCCCGCGAGTCCGATCAAGCCGATATGGGGGGTGGTGGCGAAATATTTCATTATAGCGTCGATATGGTCCAAGATCGTATGGCGAAGTTCGTGATTCAAAATTGTTTGCCATTCAACCACTTCGACAACCCGCAATTGACGGCTTTGATTCGGGAAACACTTCAACCTCGTTACACCCATGTAAGTCGTATGACCCTTAGACGATATTGTTTGAAATTGTGGGGAGTTTGTAAAAAAGATTTAATTGTGTTTTTCCAAAACTTACAAACCGGTGTTAATTTAACTACCGATGTTTGGTCGGCTCCACACGGTTGCATAGAGTCTTATCTTTGTGTAACCGCTCATTGGGTGGATCCCGATTCGTGGCAAATGATGAAACGTACCATTGCTTTTGATCTTTTTCCGATTCCACATAGCGGAGATGATTTGTTTGAGCTTTTAGATAACGTAATACAAACTTATGGTTTACAAAACAAAATATTTTCAATGGCTTTTGACAACGCTTCAAATAATACTAATGCGGTTGATAAACTTATGGTAAAATATAAACCGATTTGCAACGGTGATTTTTTTCATAGTCGATGTGTCGCGCATATTATTAATTTGGTAATGAAAGACGGGCTAGGGTCCGAATTATGTTACAAATATATATATAACTTTAAATGTATGCTTAATTCGGTTTTTAAAGCTAAAAGGCAAATTTGTCAAGATTATAAACAATTTTGTAGAGATACGAATTCGATATATTTAGGTGCGAATTGGGATACACCTCACCGTTGGAACTCGACATGCGACATGTTAGAGAGTGCCTTGAAACAACGGGATGGGTTGAAAGTTTTTCATAGTAGTCTTGTATCGGGCGGGTTAGCCGAAGAGTTTTCGGAACATTGTTGGAAATTTATACCAAAATTTGTTGAATTTCTTGCCGTTTTTAAAAATTCAACTAAAAACTTATCGGGGGTTTATTACCCGACTAGTAGTTTGGTGCTTTACGAATTATATTTAATGTCTCTTAATATTAAAACTCATGAAAATAAAATTTTTTTTAAAGAAATGACACCGGCGATGAAAGAAAAATTTAAAAAATATTTTTTAGAGCTCCCTTCGGTTTTTACTTGTGCCGCCGCTTTAAACCCGTTTTATAATATTACGGGAGTCGAATGTTTAATTCAAGAAATTTTTGACAATTTGGATATCCATATGGATAACCCAAATCACGCAACGGAAGCAAAAGCAAAATTTAATCACGATTTTCAAAGACTTTTTGATGTTTATCACTTAAGATACGGGCCAACAACGGTTACACCATTTTCACAATCGGAGGCTAGCTCAAGTAAGCCGATGAAGGACCCGAAGAAAAACTTTTTAAATGTTGTTCGGGAATCCGTGGCAAAAAAACAAAAGGGTGCCGCTCCGAGTAGCGAGCTCGGTAGATATAGTGGAACGGATTATACTTCCACTATGTCGGCCGATGACATTGAGAGTTTTGATATATTGGCTTGGTGGAAAGGAAGGGAAATGGAATTTCCGGTTCTTTCCGCCATGGCCCGTGATTTACTAAGCTCCCAAGCTTCTACGGTAGCTTCGGAATCGGCTTTTTCTACTAGTGGCAGGGTAATATCTTTACGGAGGATCCGACTTTCTCCGGAGGCTGTGGAGATGTGCATTTGTCTCAAAGATCACTTGGACGCGATTGATCGCAAACAACACCTAACGAGCTTAGAAGACGACATCGAACCGGAGGCAAAAATACATGATGAAGAGGTTGAGGAGGGACTATCAACCGGAATATCCGATGAAGAACTCAAAGAAGACGAAAGAAGAAGAGGAAAAAAATGAAGAAGCTTAGATTTCAAAAATATATATATTGACTTTGTTTAAAAATAGTAGTTTTTTTGTATCGTAACTTCAATATCTTGTATTTGGTTAACTCTTTTCACTTGAAATAAATCGTATTTATTTAGTAACTTTATATTGTACGCAAAACCAAAAAAAAAAGTAAAAAAAACAAAAAAAAATAAAATTACACGTCGTACCCGGTTTGGACCCGACCCGGGTAGGAACCAGACCCGAACCCGACCCTACCCGGTTCCACAGGGTAGGGTTTTACCCCCACCCTACCCGGACCCGGTTCGTACCCGGTTCCACCCTGTACCCGGTTCCAAACGGGTTTGGGCCCACCGTACCCGGTTTGTACCCGGTTCCGGGTCCAAAAAAAAACCCGGTTTGTGCACGTCTAGAGACATCTCTATGCTTAAAGAAAACAAAAACAAATAAATTTACTTCGTTGAGTTATACTATCATCCATACACATGTTTGTGCTTGTAAGTTTTAACCAGGTATATAATAATAATAATAATAATAATAATAATAATAATAATAATAATAATAATAATAATAATAATAATAATAATAATAATAATAATAATAATAATAATAATAATAATAATAATAATAATATTTTTCTAACTCATGTTCTGCTAAGTCTATAGCCTCACTTCTAGTTTTAGCATCAACACTATCATCATATAATTTAATAATGCTTCTTATTTTTATTTGGAAGGCAGAAACTTTTATAAAAAACCCAAACAAACTCAGCTTAGCATGAAGCATGGGACAGTACACCAAGAAGCAAAAAATACAGAGAAAAAGGAAATTACAATTTGAAACTACACCAATCTCTCTATTCTAATGAGTTGTTTTTAGATCTATTTTTGAAAAAAAAAATTAATAATGCTTCTTATAACTGTGAAACTTGAAATTTAACTGCTTTTAACACTTTTCTAATTAATAACTATAGCTATACTAGATTACTAGCTAGTTCATGTACCTATGCATTATTGTTCATTTATTCCCATGTGTTTCAACAAGGGTGTCCTTATATATCCAAGTGAGGGGTCCCAATCGGTTCTATGAATTGCCCCCTAAATGACACATATGATGAAGACACTGACCACTTATTTGCTTATTGTGGGTTTGCATGGGAAACATAGGCTTAAATAGGGACTGGAGCGGACATACATACATCACATTGATGTCGGTCGATCGATATCAATCTTTCCCGTGTGTGTAATGTAAATTTATATATCGAGATTCCGTTCGACACCATACTTTTTTGTTATCAACACCTTTGTTTTTCTGAAGTATATATTTGTCACCACTATTCAATTAGTTTTAAAAAATGCTTTAGTTTTATAAAAAAGTTAATCTATTAAAAATAGCTAGTTTTATTTATTTAGATTTTTATATTTGATAACATTTAAGCTAAAAAATATATGACACCATTAACCCAATCCATAACCTAAAAGTTGACATTGAACATTTCATGTAGCGGTTTCAAGGCATGATGAAACGTAGATAACAACTTAAATATGTTTGTTTTTATATTTTTTTGGATATATATCAATGTTTATCATGTGTGTTTTTAATGATAATGTGCTTAATTTCTTGACCCGGCCCAGCAGTTAAACGACCCGACATTTGAGTATTTGACCGACATTTGCATCAGCATTTGATCGAACCAAAATATATCCCGACACCATAGAAAAAAATTAAATTATAGGTCCGTCACTGAATAAGGAGATGGATGAAAATCCTAATCGTTCCATCGGGCTCAGTGAAGATACTTTTGTACACTACACAATCTAGGTTTACAAATGGGCCAGGTAAACAAAAGATGGTCGAGTTGGTATTCAAGGTGATGCTTTGTTGTATACGAGAGAGTAAGAAACGAAAAGATTTTTAAAGGTACGTGCTCATGCATGATGAAAACAATGAAAGACATTAAAGTCACGAGCTTTATACGGATAAAAGATAGAGCTAAGATGAATTGGTTAGATTTGAATATGAGGAAATCATTTAAGAATATGTGGATAAAAATGAGCTAAGTTGGATTGGTTAGATTTTTTTTATTCTAGCTTCTTGGTAGTTGTTTGAGAAATTGTATTAAAACCCTAAGTTGTTTGTTGTTGGTTTTGATTTGATTAAGAGATGGATCTAGAACAAAATTTAAAAGTATCCTAAAAGAAAATTTTCGCTCAATTGTATCCTAATTTACGTTTAAGGGTATTCCTATACTTAAAACGGTAAAAAAAGGTATTATGATACTTAAACTAGTAAAAATTGCAATTCTCAACAAAAGTTTAGGGGTATCCCGGGTTACCTCTAGGTATCATGTTTGTTATGTTACTAATCGTCTAATCCTTACGATCTTTGTTGTTATGCATACAGAACATATGGTATGACATTTAAGAAAGTTTATGATATCAAACCTCATGACCTAATCTTTATCCTATATACCATGTTCGTATGGTGGCACGATGTTCTACGTGAATCCACGTTGGAAGGACATCATACCCCCTCCCCTTCGGATTCCATATCTCTTTTGACTCTATATATGTGGGCACCTGATATCTATGAGGGTTCACCCACCCCGGTTACAGCATTCCTTTCTATTGCGCCTAAAATAGCCAGGAATGGCCGTTAGTGGGCACCCACCTTCACCGGTTAGAGAGGCCCTCTTTAATACATTAAGAAAAGATGTTCACAGGGGCCAGAAAGACTCGGTCATAGGAACTTAGACCACCTACGCGCTGGTGAAAACCACCTCGACCGGATCAGAGTAAACAACAATGTCGAATCAGGCCGCCCCTTGCCTTGAAAGAATTCACACGCGGCCACCAGCTTTCCCAAAATAAGGGGGGATCTGCTGCTTACTGCTCTAACCAACTGAGCTACCTGAACCACTTTCCTAAAAGATGTTTTATTCATCGAATAGCGCCCTACCTTACCACTTGACTAGTAAAAAGCAAAGTCGTACAATTAGGACCTCGATATGGGTTTATTCTGTTTATCGTTTCGGAGGTTATGTTCCTTTTTGCTTTTTTCGGGCTTCTTCTCATTCTTCTTTGGCACCTACGATAGAGATCGGAGGTATTTGGCCCCAAAAGGGATTGCGGTTTTAGATCCTTGGGAAATCCCTTTTCTTAATACTCTTATTCCCTTTTCATCCGGAGCTGCCGTAACTTGGGCTCATCATGCTATACTAAATTAGTGTTATAAGGAAATGAAAATGTTTTTGAAGGAGAGAAATATGCTTTCTCTTTGTAGAAATATGCAAATTCTAATAAATTAAATTGTCTTAAGTTTTTTTTTAAAAAAAATTACAAATGTTAACATGTATTCAGATACCTGAATTCTTATTGACTATATGCAATAGTTTTTCTATTTATAAGTGTTTTAACACTTCCTTTTAAGTTTTAACCCACATATTACTTTCACGTTTTATCATTGACATCATTTTTAGATTTGTATGTATAGTGTAGCATATTGAAATCAAGTAGATGCATGTTATATGAATATAATCATTATATTGGAATTAATCAAATTAAAAATAACTTCAATCTGAATTTAATCATTATATTATGTTGAAAATATTTAGACTAAATTTCTTTTGTCTCCCTGAGGTTTATCTAAAATAACGATTTGCATATAATAGTTTTAAAATTATGTTTTGCCTCCTTGAGATTACTTAAAATAACGGTTTGCATACAATAGTTTTAAAATTGCGTTTTGCCTCCCTAAGGTTTACCTAAAATAACGGTTTAAATACAGTAGTTTTAAAATTGCGTTTTGCCTTTCTAAACTTAACAATTTGTCACCGTTTGCTACATTCGAAATAATTCTGTCAAAAGCAAGCGTTAGTCAGTCCATGTGCCCCTTGCATAAGGGTCACTTTAGTCATTTTCAAGCCAAAACCCATTTAAGCAAGATGAAAAAGAAAAGGTTTGAAAATGACTAAAGTGCCCCCACGTGAGGGGCACACTGGACTGACTAACGTTTGATTTTGATGAAATTAATCCGGATGTAGCAAACGGTGACAAATTGGTAAGTTTAGGGAGGCCAAATGCAATTTTGAAACTATTGTATGCAAACCGTTATTTTAGGTAAATCTCAGGGAGGCAAAACGCAATTTTAAAACTATTGTATGCAAGCCGTTATTTTAGGTAAACCTCAAGGAGGCAAAGCGAAGTTTACTAAAATATTTATTCACTAGTTTCCTTATAAGTAATTTTTCTTTGGTTAATATTTCAGAAAACTTACATTATTGATATGGTTCTCTCTAGACCCAAATTTGAATCGACTTTGTGTACAATGGCGAATATTGAACTTTTGTATTGTGGGGTGAAAAATCACAGGGCGAATTAAATACACATATTACATATAATTTTTTAGAAGGGCAAACATTTTACATATAATACATGTATATTGTGTTTCGCGGGGACGAACTTAGTACATATTAAAATATTTATGATACCAGGGTAAAGTATAACATTGAAGAACAATAGGAAAATACACCAAATTACACAATGTAAAATCACTATTAATCCCAATCCAAAGATAGACATGTAGCTCCATATTTCCCCCATTATGTGTTCATGTCACACACGATTACAGTGGCGAAGACAAGATTTTTGGCTCGGGAGGCCAACGTTAAAAAACCCATAATTTTTTTTATAATGCTTTGTTTTGGGGGGTCAATGTAACATCCGGCCCCTCATACCACCAATATTGTCCGCTTTGCTACATTAGAGCTCACGGATTTGCTTTTGGTTGCCCGGGTGAAACCTTCCCAGGATGGTCACCCATCCTGAGATTGCTGTCATCCGAGCACGCTTAACTGTGGAGTTCTCCACTCATCCACTAGCATTAAGCCCCAAAACGCGTTGTTGGTATTTGAGGTCGGACATCCCTTATAAATCCCAGATCTCTCCTGCCCACGGCCGATGTGGGATTTGCCTAGGGTGTTACAAACACCCCCCCTTTTGGACTCATCGTCCTCGATGAGGTTTGCCCCACCATCCCGAACGGCACAGGAGTTGCTCTGATACCAATCTGTCACACCCTCAATTTTCCACAAACGGGGTATCCGTTAGGCGTGTGACATACCAGGATCTCAAGCCATTAGTTACAGCAAACACTGACTCAACGTTTTAAACGAAAGTTCCTTATTAAAGTATTAAACCAAAACCCAGGGTTTAAAATGAAAAGTTTCAAAGTTTAGCGGAAGCATTTGTAAAACAATCTCATACTCAAAATCCAAGTACGTAATAGTAAAGGTTAAACCAACCTAAGTTATGAAAACATGTGCATAAAGTTAGCACAACCAAACTACCGTTTCAAAAACCAACAATAGTTTAAATAATAATAATTTAATAAATGATGACCAATGCATGCAAGTGTCCTAGTCGTGCGCCTTCCTAGATCCCTGAGAAAAACATACTAAAACGAGTCAACAAATAATGTTGGTGAGTTCAATGAGTTTA
Organism: Tagetes erecta; assembly: GCA_030867185.1. Taxonomy (NCBI): domain Eukaryota; kingdom Viridiplantae; phylum Streptophyta; class Magnoliopsida; order Asterales; family Asteraceae; genus Tagetes; species Tagetes erecta. The sequence continues at coordinate 13,596,960 of CM061490.1, forward strand.
AGTAACAAGAGTATATAAAATACTGAAACCATTTAACCGATAAACATCATTACTATTGCTGGTTAGCTAGACCACCTCGTTTACTACATGAGCACGTCGAGATTAAACTGAACGATACGATAAGGTTGCCTTGTTACCACCACGACGGGTGACCAAAAGTTAAAGGACAATTTGCACCACCTGGAAACCAATCCAGCATGATGGGGTCTGCCGAACCCGTAGTACTACTCAAATTTCCCCGTTATACCCACTGTATATTAATAATCTCGACAAAAAGGAAAGGACTTTAGGGTTGGGTGGAATCATGCTCAGTAAAATAAACAGTTAGACAATAGAACTTTGATTATCAAAACCGTTGCCCGAAGGCCCTGCCCGAAGGCGTAAACCTCAGCCCAAGGCTGTTTAAAATCCTGCCCGAAGGCCCTACCCGAAGGTATAAAACTGCAGTCCGCCCGAAGGCGCTGAAAAATGGTTGCCCGAAGGCGTTGTAAAATATTTGTATGTTTTCTCCCCGAATAAGGTTTAAAAGCGGGCAAAGAACTCACCTTTGAAGCGCACATCAATTTAACAGCACAAAAGCAACAAGAGAGCCTAGATCACCCTACAACCTGCTTTAGTAAAATGCTAATTATTAACTACTTATATTATATGAATATATATAGATTTAACGTTCATTAAGGTTTCAAGTATTCGGTTCAGTTCCTAACAAATGGTTCATCACATATATTTGCACATATTCATACTCATATTGTACACATCTACACATTTAATTAATGCATTGTCATTTCAGCCGTCAACTTGATTATAAACATGTATGTACATATAATTTCATATCTACATTACACATGACCTTATATATATACATTTACCTCTACTGCTGCTACTTTGTTTTATATACACACATACGATACACATATAGTACATACATACACACAATATTCACCATCATCGTCATCATCTTGCATTTAATGCACCCACAACCACAATTAAATCGCATGTTCCACAATCTCACGTCTTTGACATATACATACATACATACATACAATACGATACTAATCCACACAAAATCATGCATTGACTCACATTGATACACTAATTTCCTACTGATTCATGCATTCATATATCTCTATTATCATGCAGCCAATTTTAAGTTCATGTATGCATATTATAAATGTTCGACACTTTCATGCGGTTACAATTAATATAAACATACCTACCAGTACATGCATACATAACGCAACACAGTTTTCTACACATAACACATACGATTGAACCGAAATTAACCGAAACGGTATCCTATCATATATAGCATAGATCACGCAAGAGCAACACAATTCCGTACACATTAAAAAAAACACATACTTATACTCATCTATACATACAGTCGATGTATTTATATATAACTTACAACACCCACGTCCAATCGCATACGTTAAATCTTAACAGAACATATCTCGCATGCTGGTTCTTAATTAATACACCCATACATACACTTACGCATTCATACACATCTAACAGAACTCATACATACATAATGCGCATACTTACATACACAAAATCAGAACACACACAGTATAAATCGATCACGTAATCACGTATTCAAGTCGCGAAACTCACCGAAACAACGAAAGAGATGATCGGAGACGTGGGTTTACAACTGCTGTTTCGGTCTGCTTCGCGACTGCTGTTTCGGTTCTGTTTCGCGACTCCTGTTTCAGTTCTGGACTGCTAGCGGTCGTTAGTCAGTACTAGACGGTGAGGGAGATTTGTACCGGTTGCTGGCGACGGCGATGTAGGGAGGGGTTTGGATTTCTTGTTCGATTAAGGGGAGGGGAAAGAAGATGAAGGTGGATTGCCGATGTTGATGATGATAGTTATAAAGGGGGTCCGGTTAGGGTTGGGTAAGTTACACTTTAAGTCCCCATAAATTAATAGATTATTTACTTTCGGTTACAAAGTTGATGACTAGTTTAATTAATTACAAACCGACCCTTAACTTATATAAAACGTAACGAAATAGATAAAGAGTAGGTAACGGTGTTAACCTGAAATTGTGGGGTGTCACAGTCAAACTCATTTTATATATATATATATATATATATATAAAATAATCAACAACCGACCAACAAAATAACACTTCGGACGGAAAAAATAATGAGGGGGGACGGGACCCCCTTGGTCCCTATTATGCTTCGCCATTGCACACGAACTAAAAATATTGAACACCAAAAATGATTCAAGAATGATTCAACATGCTTAGCGTAATCTTTCTACCCCTCGGGATAAAGGTAGAGGTAAATGTTTGTTCCCATCTCACTCTCTTTAAGACCCTACTATTATGTAGAATCTTACCGGGGCTATAGGAAGGAAACTTAATTGTCACACTTCGAATCCAGTTTTTAATTATCTTGGCTTCCAAATGGGTGTGTCAATGAAATTTATTAGGAACTGAAGCGATGTCAAAGCCAAAGTGAAGAATAGATTGTCTTTTTGGAAATCAAAGGTGCTATCAATAGGGGGAAAAATCATCTTAATAAAGGCGGTGCTTGGTTCGTTACCGGTGTACTACCTCTCCCTTTATCGTGCCCCGGTAAAGGTGGTAGAAGATATAGAAAAAAATTAGAAGAGACTTTTGTTGGGGCTCCTCATATGACAAGCCAAAAACTCCATGGGTGGCTTGGAACAAGATGTTAGCCTCAAACAAATCGGATGGGGGCAGAAATCGGGTCAGTAGGGGCTGCCAACAAAGCGTTACTTTGTAAATGGTTATGGAGGTTTTTAAATGAAAGTAATAGATTATGGGTGAGATGCATATTGGCCATTCACCATAACGCTACAAGAGTCGAGTTTTTCCGGTTAAAAAGCAAATCTCACGCACTTGGCGTAACATTATATTATAAAGAATAAATCGGAGTTGGAAGATTTGGAGGTTGATGTGGTTACCTCGATACATAGTCAAACGGGGTTTAGCTTCAAACAGATTAGGGAATGCATTGAGTCATGTAGCTTACCAGTGGAAGCACGCAAATTCTATGACTCTAAGTGTGTTCTGTCAAAAGTCAACGTGTTTGTGTGGAGGGCATCAATAGATCGTATTCCTTGCAGATCAGCCCTTTTATCTAGAGGTATTACCAATAACGCGTCATGTTCGTGCAGCGCTGCTGCTGATGAAACGCCAACCCATTTACTCGTCAATTAATTGTCGTGTTGCAACTAACTAGAGTTTGGGATGGGGTTTTCTTGTGGTGTAATATGCCAAACAAAATTGCACTAATATTAAGGAAATCTTGGAAGGGCTCAGTCACAACAACGTGGTGAATGTTAAGAAACAGGTTATCTATGCCATCTTCCTTACAATTTTTTGGTGCATTTAGAAGGCCCGAAATGCTGTAGTTTTCAGTAACATTCATAAAGATTACGTAAACATCTTGGGGGACATAAAGACATTATCATTCCTTTAGATGAGAACAAGTGGCAAAATGGCTAAGCTTGATTGGAGATCATGGTGTAGATTTTTATTTTAGTTGTTATTTTTGTCTTATTTTCTTGTTTTGTTTCTGTTTGTTTTTTGTAGCTGGTGCTAGCCCCTTTTAGTTTTTTTTATTTTGATGGCTGTTCAAAAAAAATCAATAAATGATTCAACATAACACTTTAGTTTGGATTTTTTTTGCTATTTACATGGTAAGCCAAACAAAGAGGATATATTTCAAACATAGTTTTGTTTAGACCTATATATGTATAAACAATGCAACAAAATTTTGTATGATATAACTATCACAAATTTAAAAATTCTTTTTGCAACATACACATTATGTGTAACTTATAACTAACTACAGTCTACCGCACCTTACACAATTTGAATCCTTAATTTATTAGATACCGACAAAATACCTTACCATGTTGACATGACGTCTCTCTTGAGGGAAAAAACAAAAGTACGGTTAACTTCAACTAGTGAGAATATACATACAAAAGAGCATGCAATAATATATGCCATTCTGCATAAGATTATTTTTTTTTGCTAGGGACCGTTTTCATATACCCCTCTAAACTTAAAAAGTATCACCCTTACAGGAAGACGGACAAAGGCGTCTGGAGCTCAGTCATCGTCTGAGCATCAATACTATCAGGCATACCTTGCCCGATAGTATTTTTGATGACATTATTAAAACCCAATTACCTTAAGGGTACCTCAAGCACCGGGATATATGAAATTTTCTCTTTTGATTTAATCAGGCGAATCTGTATGCCCGTTAACTTGACGCCTATGTCGCTTCAACATCTCCTTAATTTCAGCTTCTTTCCTGTCATAAAATTCAATCAAATCTTTAAAACTTGTCGACCCTAACGTTCTTCTTGAACTCCGTCTTGCTGAGTCGGGTTCAGGAATCTCGTGTGGTTCTTCTACATCAGGGTTGAAACGTCTGTACTGACACAACACTCGACAAAAATAGATGCTAAGTGAAATGCAACACGCTATTCCGCATATGAGAAATAGACCCCAAAAGCTACTTAAAGAAAGACTATTAGTGTCTATTTCTGCAACTTGAGATGAACAAGTACTTGAAGTTAACCATTTGTCATGAATCCTTTGTAATTCCCCGTTTTCCGAAAGTTGGAGGATCGCGGTCGATAAATCAAGCGCTAGAGGTGAATCCCTTTGGAATGCCTGAAAGTTATACAAATTGATTATAACTTTAATATTGGGATTTAAGATGTCATGTAAAACTATGTTGGTCTAAGGAAAGTAACTAACTTTGGTCTAGTTTCTATCTCATGTAACCCTTTTGTTTCTAACCATAAAAACCGCCAAAACTTTCGAAAAACCGATTTAAGGTAATAGAAGTTGAGTTAAAGTTGTTTTATCTTTTTATGCTTTAATCCTAAATTTTTGCTAACAATGTAAAAGCTGAAGAATAAATGGAGATTCATGTGCTAGATCCTGCTGTCTTATTCTAATAGTTTGACTTTTGAGGTCAACCACATTATTTTTTACTACAAAATTTATGCAGATTCTTTTAAAGTTTTACAAAGCGGTTTCGATATTATAATCAGAAATTCCAAGCAAAGTATAAAAAACATATTTATTTTGTTTTTGATACCAAAATATATAGCAAGTTTCAATTTGGAAAGTTTAAAAGTTGGACATGTAAGTTTTCAAGATTTGACTTTGGGTCAAAAGTAAAACTCCTGGATAAGTTTGACCTGAGAAGTCAAACATTAAAAAAGTCAAAACGAGAAGAAACTTACGAATCCCCAACCGCTTTTTGTGAACTCTTGACCAACAATCCTGAATTCACACTTGGTATAACTCATAAAAAGCTCAACATAAGGAAGCTCATCAACAATGGCAGAAACACCGCCGCGGTTTGGACCAAGACGAAGGGCATTTATGTAATCTGTTCTATCTTTCAACGCTCTAATCCTGGATTCTGCAATATTAAGTTCATGGACCAAATAATTATGCGCAAAAGAGCCATCTTGAATTCCAATAGGATCATTACTTGAAATCATCCCATCTATCCCCTCGATTCGTGAAGTCAACTGTTGAACCGTGAGGATTGAAGTCAAACTTGCAGTGTAGCTTGAGTTGATGATCAACACCACAAATAACCACAAGATTAGCACTAATCTTCCCAACGTGCTAACTGTGTTTTCCCCTACATGAATAACAGATCACATGTTTAGATAATGACATGTTTGAATGTTTTAAAAATGCAGACGTTAAAAATGAATATTGTGACTTCAAGTGGCAACAAAGAGATAATCAGTACGAAAAAAAGTCAAGAAACGTTTACAACAAATGGATTATACTTACTGTGTGAGAAGAACATCGTTGAGAAACTAAACCAGAAAATTGTGATAACTTGTTGACTCGGGGGTCCACGAAACTCATGATTCAGACGATGTTCAAGAATCCAAACAACAAATCCAACAAGAAGAAAGAAGCCACCGGTGACAAGCCACATTTCAAAGGTGAATGGTTTCAGAAAAGCCCATGGGCTGGTTTTTGATTTCTTTACAGGAACGACTATCACAAGGCCCGATTCCATGTAAGGCTGTGTAAAGTCAACTATTCTCGTTCGATTTGTAATAATTGTAATGTCTCCAACTGCTGCATCATATGTCTGAAAAACAAGACAATTCAGTTGTAGATTTTAAACTTGGTGGTTAAAATTTAGTTTTAACAAATTTCAAATTTTCAAGTACACATCCGAAACAAGGTAATTTAGATCTGCATACTTGACCTCAAAAGTCAATCAATATCAACTTACTTGACCTCAAAAGTCAAACTCTGGATGCAGTGAGCACAATAAGGTTGAACAAGAAACTTGATTTGAATCAGTAACATACATAAAAATTCAAACTGCAAATTAAGTTTCTTTCATATCAATTGAGATTTGCATACCTTGACTTTTGAGGTCAAAATTAGAAGTACATACACTGAAATTAATATGGTTACAACTCCAAATTTATAAACAAGAAGTACCTTTTCTTATATATAGTTTGAGCTTTCACATTGTAGAAAATAATCAACAAATTCTTTCAAACGTTAACTAGTCTTTATGTCAGTTATGAAATCAGTAAGAGACTACTTGAACTTAAAAGTCAAAACTCTTTATGCAAAGAGTAAATAATGTATATTAACGGTAAGAAACTAGACATCAAGCAAGAACTTGCAATTCAGGCATACAATTCAACTCAGGAGACAAATCCAGTTTATTTCACATCAACTCAGTTTTGAAAACTTTGACTTTGAGGTCAAAGTTAAATCCTCACAAAGTGTAAATTCATATTGTTTCTAATTTGGTACCAGAAACAGAACTTTTATTGTTTACAGTATCAGTCATTATGCTAAACAAGATAATCATAAATTTCTCAAACATTATCGAGTCTTATATCAACTATGAGATCAATAACAGACTAATTGACCTCAAAAGTCAACCTCTGTATACAATGAGTAGGTTAGCGTTCAATAAGAACCAAGACACAGTTGGCACACTTCCAATTTTGAGGTTCTAGTTCCGGTTCCAAAACATTTTATTTCCTTTTTGAAATTTTAGTTACTAGATTTATCATATTAATCGTATTTTTTTCTCAAACAACAACCATGTAACTTAAAACTATGAAATCAAGAACAAACAAGTTGACCTCAAAAGTCAAACACTGGTGCAACGAAACAAGAACTTACATTGTCAGCAACAGCAGCCACAAGATTGCTGTAGCTCGGGTTTCGATCACCATCTCCGTATAAAATGTACTCCCGCGGTACAGGATAAGGTAGCAAATTTACAGCAGCTTCAAAAACATCGATACTGTACCCACGCACACCTTGTGGGGACCGAACATCTTTTGTAACAACCTCTTTGTAACTATGCCTATACGGTACAAGAATCCTTAACGGCTTCCCATTGTTCGGGAACACCCATCCACGTGGTTTCACACTCGTGTCACCGGGCCAAATTACACTATAAAGACGTTTAGTATCCGTACCTGTTGACCCGTTTAACGGTTTTGGATACGTTTTTTCAGGTGGGTTTATTGATAACCCTGAACTGTTTGACCAATATCCAATAGTACGAAAACCAGTACCAACGATGTTAAGAACATCGTAAGCCGGATTAACCCGATTCTTATCCTGATCAAACCGTATTTCACCGGTTAACCCTGTAAAATTAGTCGATAGAATCGCTTCGAGCAACTGTGGACCCTCATTGAATGTCTGAAGTGCCGAAAACCGCAGCTGGGACCCATTCGTGTTTTGGAGTTTCGGGTTCGAAAAGAATGTGATACTTTCGCCTGACTTCAAGAATGCATCAAGAGCGCGCGCTAGCAACCATATGGAGTCATAGGCGTAAAGCGCGTACGAGTTAAAAGTCAATGTTTCCTTTGATTTAATATTTCGCCATTTCGCAGCGAAAGATTTTTTCAAACTGGAATCCGGGGTGTGTTGTCTGAGCGAGACAACACCCTGCAAGAGTTCCACGGCCGCAGAATCTGTCGAATCCGATGAATCCAGCACTGCCGGAAGCCATTCGGTTGTGATCCAAACGTAACCACTCGTCATCATCCCAAGCTTCTTCGCAAGCGTGAAAATCTCGACACCAGTGTCAGGATTCACATGAACAACATAAACACGAGACTCCATTAAGTTAACCATTGTGAGTACATCGCTTACCTCGTTCTTCGATGAACCGGACCTCAATGCAGCTTTGTACGAGATTTTGGCTCGTTTTTGAGCTAACCAATCGCCCAACGATGAAATCCCATTTCGACCATAATCATCATCGACATAAATTGCGATAACTTCCTTCCATTCAAAGTACTCAATGATATTCGCAATGGCGGACATTTGGTGGTAGTCATTGAGTGTGGTTCGGAGAAAATAAGGATACTGGAGAGCTGCTAGCGTGGGATCGGTTGCACCAAATGAAAGCAGAGGTACGTGAAGCTCGTTTACAACGTGTGAGATAACGTGTGCGATTGTTGACGATTGTGGTCCAATTGCAGCCACCACATTGCTCTCCATTAGCTCCAAAGCTACAATCAAAGTTCAAGTCATCAAATTTGACTTCTGAAGTCAAACTATTGTGCGTTAAATCCCTGATTATCATATGTTCTTTAGTGTTTTTAACATCGACTTGTTTCTAACCAGTAGTTAAGTTTATGGTCTTTGATATACCCATCAAGTTTTTGTTAAAGATTGAAGTGGTAAAATTAATCATGAAATTTGAATCATCGTGGTTGACCAATGTTCTTACATTAATTAATTTCAAAACAGTAAGAACACTCTGACTTTTGAAGTCAAACAATTGTTCGTCAAATCCCCAAATATTACTTGTTCTTGAGCGTTTTTAACACCAACTTGTTTCTAACCGGTAGAAATGTTAATGGTCTTTGGTTCGTTCACCAAGTTTCTGTTAAACATTACAGATGCTAACACTAACTTCTAAATTAAAATCAACCTGTTTGACAAAACTATTATGAACAGAGCAATTACCTTCAATGGTGCCAAGAAACCCACTGCAATTTGTGTCATGTGTAAAGAGATTCAAATGGGTATCTCCAAGAACTGATGAGTCAGAGTTGACATCATCAACAGCAGCTTCAATTGCAGGCTTTACAGACCTACCAATAACTGAATTAACAGTCAATAAAGCTCCAATATTCACAACTTTTGGTCTCCTTGATGATGATGAATTTCCGGTTATACCCTCTTCTGCCACCACAAAGATGACCCATATACCAAAAACCAAGAAAAACATACTTTTTTTCATCATAGGCTCATCAAAGTTCATATTTTGAAGATACCCTTTTGAAGTTTGAGTCAACTTGAGGTGGGTTTATGACAAATCATGTGTGAGGTTGAAATCTTGAAATTTGGTCTAAAAATCAAGATTTTGGAGGATATATGATATGCAAGTTAATCTAGCATAGGGGATGATAGATATGGATGCCCACAATGGAAACTAGATATATGTGATTAAAATATAAGGAATTAAGGTTTAGGGGTAGGGGAATTGTGCATATTATTTGAGATGATGATGATGATAGTCAATCAGAAATAGTGATAAAAAATTGTGAACCTATAAAAAGAAAAATATTGATTGATGAAGAGAGTGGGAATAATTTAAAGGTTAGAGATATATTGAGAGTTTTTGAGGAGAGAAAATGAGAGGAGTGAGAGAGAGCAAATTGCTTTAAAAAACTTAACCTACTCTCCTGATACAAAGATTCTACAATTATGAATATTGTCCTGTCTGCATCAAATGTTTTGAGACCCACATATTTACTCTCCATACGATTAAATATCTTTCTTCTTTTCACATAGAAGCCTTGTTAGCCGGTTGGACGCTAGCACTTTATACTATTGGATTTTCACTTGTTATTCTTGTAATCATATTGTGTTTCGGTATTGTCATGTTTGTACTTTTCGCTTAGACCATTTTCACTGGTCCGTCGTTATATAATATATTAATTGAACGTTTAAAACAGTTATTTACGATCGTTAACAAATAAAAGAAGTATATGTTGTACAATAAAATTAACTAAAATATAAATCATAAACCCTAATTTTGATAATGTTATAATTGTTTATTAAAGATTATTATCATATCTTACATGTATGTTACTAAAATACCCACACTATTAAACCGCCATTCTAAAAATAATACTCACATGATTGTTAATCCAAATAAAGAACTTCGATAAAAGATTAAAGACCCCATCCATTGGTATACATCCATTGTGATACATGTGAAAAATCAACTAGGAAAATATTGTTGGTGAAGTGGTTGAAGAGTCTATCCTTACACTAGTTTAATCAATGCGAACAAAGTCAAACAAGCCAACATGAAAGGTGTTGGTTATAGGTATATTGGTTTTCACTGGTTCCAACTATTATCTTTTGTCTTATACCGGTCCTAACTATTGAATTGGCTATCAACGGTCCCAACTTTTATCACTTTAGTAACCACTGGTCTGTCGTTAAATTTTTTTTAACGCCGTTAAGTTTTTTTCAAATTCAATACCGATGTTTTAAACATTTTGATCGGAAGGATAATACAAGTCGATTGATGGAAAATTTACCTCGAAACGGCACTTCGAACAACGAAATAGTGCTTCAATTTAGTGTTTAAACCTAACGGTGCTTTAATCGGATGTAAAAAATTTATCGTTCAGAGAGCCTTTTCGAGAAAACTTTTACATCAATCGACTCGTATTATCCTTCCGATCAAAAGGCCTAAAACATCGGTCTTGAATTTGAAAAAAAACTTAACGGCGTTAAAAAAAATAACGACGGACCAGTGGTTACCAAAGTGATAAAAGTTGGGACCGTTGATAGCCAATTCGATAGTTGGGACCGGTAGAAGACAAAAGATGATAGTTGAGACCGGTAAAAACCAATATACTTTGGTTTTATGATATGGAAATGAAACTTTTGGTTTTTCATATTCCAAATTTTACCTATGGATCAGGATTAGTTACAAATCAGGAAATATCTAGAGACAATCCTAACTTTTAACGTATTTTACTTCGACAAATACTACCACGGCCGGTTGAATGTATATTTTCTAAAATTTAGCCTTTCCAAGTAACACATCTTTACTTTATAATTAAGCTTCAAACTCTTAACTAAAAGTGTTTTTACACGCTATTTCTAGACATATTAAATGAAATAAACACACTATTACATTCTCTAGAAAACACCATGTTGGTTCGTGAGTAAAAAAGATCCTCAACTATACTTCAAAATTCAAATTGAAATGTTTTAAGGCACTCATTTTGCTTTAAGTTTTTCGAAGTGTTGCATATTTTTAACACTTTGATTTTGCATATATATATATATATATATATATATATATATATATATATATATATAGGGGCACCTTCATTTGAGAACTCATTTTTTGGAAAGAACTAAGTGAGAACCGCTTTAACCGTTATATTTTTTATTATTTAAATTGACAAAAATCCTTATAAACCTACTAATTTTAAGATTTGATTATAAAAAATATGATTTGTAAAGTTTTTTATTGAAATGCATATATGCACCCACATTATATGTGCAAATATGCACATTTTTAGTTTTTAATAAAAAACCGAGGAGAGAGGTGATAAAATTCAAGAAACATAGATACAATAGTAATAAATCATCTTCTTTTTACTTTATCATTGTTTTTGAAGCGATATGTACACGACTTATATGGTTCTCACTGGTTCTTTCCAAATTTATGGTTCTCATTTGAAGGTAACACTATATATATATATATATATATATATACCATTATGATTTTAGACGAAATCACAAACCACAACTATCATGCTCATCTACACTACATAAGGGATATTTTAAAGGTGTGCACACAAGCTCTTATCAAGATCCCATCTATTTCCAATTTTCCATGAAAACTCAATTTTCACCAGGCTTTTATTGTCTCTCAAGCAGCCAGCCTACGCTATTTCAAGCGTATGATGTATGTCATAAATCAAAGTCGTCAAGCTTTATTTATATGGGGACATAAACAATTTGATCGATCAACGCACACAAGATTTGTCCGATAAATCATATTCTCGTGTGATATGATATTCATTAAACTCGAATCAAATCTTAAAATCCAACAATACTCCACCCAAATACTTTTACTTTATACTTTACAACTTACAAGGGACAAGCAAGCAACAACATAAAAGGGTTTATAATGTGTTCAAGAATCTTTCTTTTGCTATTAATAACTATTCAAGTGTTCCCATGCATGTGTGTTTTATATATTCTTTCAGTTTTCAAACCCATCTCACATATTAATATTCCTTTCATTCAGATTGCATAATATAAAAATGGCACATTGGAGTTTTATATTTCTTATTTAATATTACAAACAAACAACACAATAGAACATTACTACATGTGTTAATCTCTTTGGTGGGTTCCTACAAGGAGCTTTTAGGGTTTTAAAAGTTTGACCACCAAAGTTTAACAAAATGCCAAAAAGACCCCTACCATGTGTTGTTTAGTACTTCCCGCCCTCACCTTTGATAAATTTGCTTTGAGTGCCTCCTCAATTAGAGGATATCTATATTTATAGAATTATAATTTACAATAATGGTACACAAGAATACATAAAGTGAATGATTATCTAATATCTCCCCTCAAACGACGCGGTGGCGGACCTAAGCAAAGAAACTTGCCGAAATACTTGAATTGAGCACGCGGAAGATTTTTAGTGAAAATATATGTCACCTGAAGCTTGTTTGGAATGAACTTTGTATGTAATTTTCCCGAGACGACTAATTCACATATGAAATGATAATCAAGATCAATGTGTTTTACTCATTTGTGAGAAATAGGGTTTTGTAAGGCCCTCTTTCCAGGGGATCTCACAGCTGGTCATACTTAGCATAAAACATTTCATAAAAAGCTTCATTTAATTAAAATAACCACAACGGAAGTCTAAAAACATAATACGTCATTACAAACCATAAAAATTTTAATATATGTCTTTAAAATAAACATAAAAAATCTTCTTAAAACGGATGTAAGTCTTCACTTGCCGAGTAGCCTGCTATCTATGTCATCCAATTCACCTGTCAAACTAATATACATACAAAAGTCAGCTTCGCTGAGCGAGTTCTAGTTTACTTTATCAAATAACGTTTCATAATCTTTGTCAAAATACTTTGGCTTTATTACATAGACAATCTAGCATATTGGCAATACTTCATCATTAATTTGTTTATTGTTTGGATTATACTTTTATCCTCTTTATCCGTCAATTCTCTTTCCGTCAATACATAATCTGCCGAAGGACCAGACTCCACTATCCTCGTCTAGGATTCGCCAACAGGCCGAACCTGATCTGTGGCCTTAAGCCCCCATCGGATGAATAAATTCGTGGCTAGCTAAGCCCATGACAGTTTGACCTACTAATGCCGAATGGCCCTTTCGCCTGCTTTAGTATAGGGTCCCTCTGTTTTAGATGTAGCACCATTGTTTTAGATGTAGCCCACGAGAATGCAACGAATGCGATTCTCCCCATTTACTTGCAAGATTTTCTTTTAGATGTAACTCCTCTTTGGGTCAAATTATCATTTCTTTCTTTCAATTTCGTCTTTTTGTTTTATATAATATAATGCAACACAATATAATTATATCATGCGTCAACACATGAATCACACATAAATAGTCAAAACATTTCAAAAAAGAAAACATATCTTAAGTCCATACATAAGTCTTTAAAGGAAAGTTCTTTAGGAAATCTTCATCTTTATAAAAGTCTGTCATAAAATCTTTATTTGAAATCTCGTCACTGGTATGGATATCGGCCCAAAATAGTTAAAAACAGTAAAAAGAGGGGACCTAGAACTCACCTGATATGAAAATTAACTTCAATTCTAAGCAATCACACTATACCGCCTGCATAAGGGTCAATGTATAATTTGGTCATTTTTTTTGCTAGTTTCGCAACTAGTTTCGCATGTAGTTTCGCATACAGTTTCGTATGTGCTTTCGCGTACAGTTTCGCATGTAGCTTCGCATACAGTTTCTCATGTAGTTTCGCATGGCCCATGCCCAACTTTCTATTTGTTTTGTTTTGTTTGTTTGTATTTAATCACTTAAAGATGTAGCTTTTCATTATTAATATATATGAATATTTCGAATTTCCACGTTCTTCCTGTCATTAATAAAACGATCAAATTCATTTCAAGTAATATCTAAGTGTACATATTTAATCATTATTTATAATGAATAATCTTAAAAATATATAAATGGTGATTTATAAAAGAGGTTTTATAAATATTATCTAAGTTAATTACTATTACGTCTAAAAATAACAATTCAACATCAAAAACATTACAATTATATAAAATCGTCAATTTTATAAACGTTACAAAATAACGTGGTTAAGTTAGTTAGTAAAAATAAAAATTCAATTAACTTTGGGTGAAAATTGTCAACTTTTAAACTTGTATTAACAAACTAATAACAAATCAATCTGCTCTTTTTAGGGAACACTTTTGGTATAAGTATAAGATTTATAAAAATCTCATATTTTGATAATGAAAAATTAAATTATGATATGACATAGTATTAGTTATTTAAAAATTAATATATATCTTTTGACCTATTAATAATAAAATTAAGTATCCAAACGATGTTGGTTCCTACAAAGCTCACAACTTATTCTATTATTCGTAACTTAGAAAATGTTTAGAAAAAAAAGGTAAGATGACACTCTTGATAAAACTATAAATTGTAACCCCCTCATACATTCTCATGATGATTACAAATGATTTGTGTTACATGTACAAACACATTTAAAAATAAGATAACTACATGGTCAACATTATAACGACTTTGTTGTTTCTGAACAAAAATATGTATGTTTAATCCGGGACATTAAGTTATTGTTTAAAAATGTATAACATCCAGCCTTAACACATGGTTTAATAAAAAAAATTACAAATACAGATTAAAATAATCTAAAACAATATTTAAAGAAAACACACAAGTTCTTATTTGTTGAAACTTGAAACAATATAGTAACAATATCATGTGGGAACTATTAAGAGAACAAGAAGAAGAGTAACTGTAGTTTTGGTTTCTGTGTTTTGATATCATTAATAGTTTTGGTTCCATATTAACAGTTGTGGTCTCTGTGTTTTTATTTTTTAACAGAAATGGTTCCGAACACTAATTCCATCTAATTTTCCGTTAAGTCTCTCACACACGCCCCGCATATGAGGGGTACAAATGTCATTTCTCCATCTCTTTAATCTAGGTTGTCATGTAGATTAACATTTTTATTCATTCACATGTCAAAAAGAGTAGAAGAAATGACATTTTTACTCCAAATGTGTGAGAGAGTTAACGGAAAGTTAAATGGAGTTAGTGTTCGGGACCATTTCTGTTAGAAAATAAAAACACATGGACTAAAACTGTTAATGACATCAAAACACAATGACTAAAATTACAGTTTACTCAAACAAGAATGAAAATTCTAAGCAAAAATATTAAAAGTATGTGGATATTTTTTTATCCTTTTAATTATTTTTTTAATTTACCTTTTACGTAACTGCATGAAGAAAAAACGATATGACAGGTTTTGATGAGTGGACACCTACCTTGATAATGATGTGGTACCTTGATAATGATGTGGTGCAAAGTCTTACACGTGGAACATGTGTTAGCATTTTTCGTATTCTTAATTTGTACTTTCACACTTTTATTTTATTTTATTTATCCGGTAGTTTATATCATGGGTGTTTATAGTTCAGTTTTAAACTTGAAATCGTTAAAACCGGTTATTGGTTTAATTTAGCGGCCGGTTTTACGATTTATACCAAAAGCGTTTGTAAAAACCGAACCGGATCGTTATTCACGAATTGGTTTACGGTTTATACAAAAAATCGTTTGTAAAAAATTGAACCGGACCGTATGCATGTGTATACATATATATGTATAAATTAGATCCATATATGAGTTTATGTAAAGAAAAATATTAAAACATATATTAATGACAATTTAAAATTTATTGGTGTTAAAATATGTCATAACTATCATACAATCATACGTATATATATAACTAGATTATATCATGTGTGTAACACGAGTTGAATAACTAAAAATATTTAATTATTATCGAGCATAATAAACAAATAATCATATGACGAGTAAGCATTACAATATAAATCATTACCATATTGGGCATGTTCTCTAACACCATCAAAACACAAAACCCATATAATAAAAATTAGAAGACGGATTCATAAGCATAAAAATCTGATCAAAATTATACAAATGGATGACAACTTGTAATGATACAAACCATGAGCTTTGGTATAGAGCTAAGAGACCGATAAACTAATATAGTACATAAAAACAATATTTAAATAGTATTTACAGTTAATTACATAAATAGTGCTTGTGGTTTATCTAAAGTAACAAGTTTGGGTAGTAAGGTTTTTTTGTTACAAGATTGGGTATTGGTCTTTTAATTTGTAACAAGTTTGGGTATTAACACTAACACATGTTAGTTTTTATGTTAACTTCAAGAGCATTTTAATATTTTCACATTAGAAGGGTTATTTATGAAATTTATGATTCTTGATGAACTTGTTTTGTAACTTGCATTAAATATTATACGATAAAGAATTAAAAACAAAACACTCATTTTTTGCACTGATTTCTTTCACGAACCACTAGTTAGCACCACCAACATATTCATAAGTTATCGGTTAGCACCATCTTAGTTTTTTTCACAAGTTCTTTATCATAAGTAACTTAATTAGGTGATGGGCAATTTGGAGTCATATTATTTAGAGACCATTTATGTGAATATTTACTAACTCAAAAGTAACCCTACCCATCCTCATCACTCCATCATCATCGTCGAAAAACTAGTCAACAACCCATCGTCTACTACCATCGACAACCCCGTATCATTTCCCTCACCACTCAGCACCCTATAACCTTACCATTTACCCCGATTCACCGCCGCTGTCATCCATCACAAACCCCAATTACCATCACCAACATATTCACCAAGCTCCAATCTCGATCAACACCCCAATCGCCATCGTTGATGTGACATCTGCCCCGGACCCAAACCCGAATGACCCGGCTCGAGCCCGAAGTTCTATCTGCAAATGTATTCGTACTCTTTTATTTACAAATGTAACGTTGCGATAATAAATTATTTAAATAAATATGTTGTGCAATGCATCCGATCAAGTTATTTTCTACAACGTCACTGTCAAGCTAAACGTATATAGTCGTCGCTTAATTAATCGTTCCGTCTCAACCCAGTTAAATTAGTTGGTTGGATTAACTTAAAACAAACCTTGGGTCAATATTGTAAATATTAAAACTTGTTTGAAAGTTTTGGGCAAAAGTTAAAACCAGTACAAGTGCAGGGGCTATTTGTGTAAATTTCGTTTTAAACCCAGCCATTCTCCCCCCCCCCCCCCGTGTTTCCGGTACACACTGTTTCCGGCGAGTCTGCCGGAATAACTCAAAAATCCGGCGACATGGTTAACCGTTCTAAAGCGATTTTCAACCAAATTGATGCTATGCAACATGTTCATAGGCCTATCTCGACCCCGTTACCACTCATTGATTTTATTCTAATTCGCTAATCTAAGTGTATAATTGATTCTAAGAACCGGTTCAAAACCCACTTCCTCCGAATCGTCCAAAACTGACCAGAGCAACAAATGGGATTAATTACATCGACCTCTTCGTTGAATAGAACCGTTCCATAGCAGTTAATTTAGCTTTAAACATCTAATTAATCGTCTAATTGAATCAAATTGATTTCTAAACAACTCAAACCTGTTCCATCACTATCTGATCAAATTACTCCAATTCAATCGTCTAAACCAACCGCCTGAACCTGCTCTCCCTCCTTGCATACTCAACTTCATCTGAAAACAGCAAGTAATCAGTAAGTGGTCTCCACCTTGTTCGTCTCTGTTCGTCTGCAACTCATCATCTAAACGTGTTTTTAATCCAAATCTTTGCTAGGGCTTTATCTTCACTCATCGCCACGAGCAATCCTACAAGTTGAATTGGATTATAGCAGTTCCTAGATATCATTTCAAAATTCAAGCCGTCGTGTTTCTTGTTCTTCACCATCATCGTTCCAAATCGATCGAAACCAAGTAAGTTTAATACATTGAAATGATCGTTGTAATGTATAGATTAAAAGCCCTATGGTCTTCTGGATTCAATCATCTAATTGAGAATGAATTGGTTGATTTTCAAATATAGGGTTTATATGGGAAGGGGTATCTTTGTGTATTAATGAATAAAACAATTTGTCGTCTGTTTATGAAATAAAAAGCGCGTCTGGTGCAGTGGAGAAGCCTTTGATTGTGGCGCGCTGGGTCGTGGGTTCGAGTCCCACTGACCACTTTTATTTAATTTTTACCTTTTAACCCCCTTACTTCTAAGTTATATATATATATTTCTCAAGATTGCATACAAATAATATATCAATTATAAAAACTAGAAATTGGTTATTGTAAAAAAATATATACTTACATCTCGTACCTAAATCCCCAAATTGGACTTTAAAACCCTAAATTGGATTTTGAAACCCTAAATCCCCAAATTGGACTTTAAAACCCTAAATTGGATTTTGAAACCCTAAATCCCCAAATTGGACTTTAAAACCCTAAATTGGATTTTGAAACCCTAAATCCCCAGATTGGATTTTAAAACCCTAAATTGGATTTTGAAACCCTAATTTTAAATTGATACTTTAAAACCCTAAATTCCCAAATTATATTTTGAAACCTTAATTTTCAATTTATAATTTAAAACCCTAAAACCCCAAATCCAAAACCCTAGAATTTCTAAGTTCTTGATTCTAGTTACTATATTATTTGTCTCGTTTCTAAATTAGGTTTTCCCGGTTAATTAGGTGATTCTAATATCTGGGCGATCCTCGATTCTATTTAGTTACTTTCTTGCGTTTGCTATTATCTATATTGGTCAGGTGAGTAAACTCACTTCCCTTTTTCCATTTTACTATTTTGGGGCTGAAATATGTCTTTTACTATATTGCGTTTTCTATTCGTTTTCTAAAAGAGATCATACAAATATGTTAATCTAGTTCGCGGCTTGATGCAATCTTATGTGTTAGATAATAGTAGTTTTATTGCTTTGTAAACCCACCGGTACAATGTTAGCGCTAATGGTTTGACAAACCCACCTGCTTGTACAACATCGATAGGTGATTTAAACCCGGCCTTTCTAATTCCATGTTTACTATGTCGAGATGCTATGTTGCTATACTATGTTGCTATGCTATGATGCTATACTATGCCATGTCCCTAAATTGCTAAATGATGACTTATATATCGAGACGGTAAACGACGGTTATTAAAAGTTATCCTTATTTATTACATGAGTGGTTCTCATGACAAATGGCTAAACGAGATACTATGGTTTCTATTGTGGTTGGTGTGCTATTCTATTCTAGGGGTCCTGGTAGGGTGATATTACGAAATTACTATACATGTGGGATTGCGTAGCATATCTTGTTGATCTCGGATTTCAATACTATTACTATTCAATTTGGGTTTTACTCACTAGCTTGTGTAGCTAACTTTATTTTCACGTATTTCAGGTGGCGCGTGATTTTTGGCTTATTTCTATTTGTCAAGACATAGGGACTCGGACCTAGGAAAAAGATAATAATAAAGACTGTTTCAGTTACTGCTATTATGAATTTGTCGTTTCGCATTTAAGACTTGGGTTTTGCCAAACTTATGATAATAATTATTAGACTTTAATAAAAGTAACACCATGTGCTTTGTTTACTATGGATATCCAATTCTATGACAGCCCGGTGTTTTCCGCCACCGGGCGGGGTGTCACAGTTGAAACCCATCATCACCCCAATTTCACGACTTCTTAACCATTCATTACACCATCACACTTCGTGTTACCTTAATCGCCACCATCCATCTCTGACTAAATGGTTATGGTGGTGCTAATTGGCGGCTTATGAATAGGGTTTTTGGTGTTAGCTAGTGGTTCTTGAAAGAAAATATGGTAAGAAAATAAACGACAAGTAATAAAATTATTGAAATAAACAGTTTCACGTGAGCTTCACTTTAGCATTCGAAATTGGCTTGTTTTTTTTTTTTTACTTTATTTAACACTTTAAATTTGCAAATGATCATGATCAATACTCAAACCTTTAAGGACAATTTCTAACAATAATATGTGAAACCTACTTAAAGTTTTACTTGTGATATCAAGTTTAATTTAAAATACACCATTTTAGCTCATAATCTTTTCATATCATTAAAATCCAAATATTAACCAACTACGAGTAAAATCCGATAAAAGTAACCTAAAACTATCAAAAGGGTAGGAAATATTTATATATTTTATATATAATCTATACCACATCAGTGGTGCTAACTAGTGGATAATGAAAAAAATATGGTAAGAAAATGAATATTTTATTTTTCATTTTTTTACGTTATAATATTTTATGTAAATTACAAAACGGGTTTGTTAAGAAAAATAAATTTCATAAATAGCCATTCTAATATGAAAATATTAAAAGCCCTTGAAGTTAACAAGAAAACTAACATTTGTTAGTGTTAGTACCCAAACTCGTTACAATTTGAAAGACCAAAACCCAAACTTGCAACAAAAAAAATTTAGTACCCAAACTTGTTACTTTTAGTAAACCATAGGCCCCATTTATGTAATTAACTCTAGTATTTAATACAAAAATCACTGCTTTGAATTATTATTGATATATATTTTAGTAATTGATATTTTTACTTTTGTAAGAATATAGTAATTATTTGTGTAATTGATAGAGAAATATATTACTAATATAGTAATTATTTTGTAACTAATAGGTAAAATATATCTTCTATATAATATAGGAAAATGAATTTTGCTTATGTGTCAACTATTTAGAGTTGTTTTGCTTATTTGGCATTATTTGAGAGTTTCTCTCATAATAATAATTTTATAATTAAAATATATATACATAATCTATATAATATATTATAATAAAACGAATTACATTTTGAACCCCTAATATTTAGGAGAAACCAGAAAAACTTAAGAATAGTTACATTTTCAACCTTTTTTACTAGGGTGTGCACGAGTCGGTTTATATTTAATAAGGTATATAAATGAAACTTAAGAATAAATTAGTAATATGTTATAATTAAATACCTTAGTATCTTTTAACCATCCATAACTTTTTATACGATATTTTTTTTAAATTACATAAAAAACTGAGCATTTACTTCTCTTTAATTTGAGTATAATATTTCTATATTAAAAAACACAGTTTTTAAATAAATCTTGTGTTTCGATTTTATAACGATTTTGTCTAAAAATTGATTGGAACCTTCCATGCCCCATGAATATTGTTAAAATCATCTGGGTATTGTTTTCCCGAGCATAGCGCGGACACTAAACTAGTATTATAAATATGATGTTTATATGTTATGTAATCGTATGAGGATTAAATATGTAATATATTATTGAGGGGGAAATGATGTCAATAGAGGCTTTATTGAATGACATGTGGCATTAAAAACCTTGTTTTATTAGAAGGTATAGATATAGATATAGATAATATCATTACTCATTATATTGTTATAACAAGTAGTCTTGCAATATTTAGATACATAATTAATTTCTTATACATGTATTTTTGAAATGTATAAACTTTTGACAAGATTTTAGGTTGTTTTTTGGTTCTTTAACTTGGCCTAAATGGGCCTAACAAAGCCGCGTAATCAAACTAGTCATATAGTTTGGTTTTGATTTGATTTTTTATTTTAAACGGCTCGGTTTTGATTTTTAATAATAGAAAACCGTAAGTAACGGTTTAGTTACGATTATATCAAAAACCACAAAAACCAACCACGGACACCTAGTTGTCCTTCGACTCACTTTCATACTTTTACTGAATCAAATATAAGTTGATGTCACGTACAGGAATAAACAACAAGAGATGTTTTTAAAATAACTCAAAAGCAAAATTTTAATATGACGAGAAAATTACTGTATAGAATCAAGTATTTCTGGGAAGGTTTTTTTT
Organism: Tagetes erecta; assembly: GCA_030867185.1. Taxonomy (NCBI): domain Eukaryota; kingdom Viridiplantae; phylum Streptophyta; class Magnoliopsida; order Asterales; family Asteraceae; genus Tagetes; species Tagetes erecta. The sequence goes on from CM061490.1 coordinate 13,619,051, forward strand.
GATGTACTTAAACGAGCAGTCCCAACAAGAAAAGGCCCATGTGAATTTTTCAATAGACCCGCTTGAGGAAGGGTTTAGTTTATGGCCAGTCTATATTCTTGTGTTTGGGTGGAGGAGGAAACATGTTTTTTTAAGAATCGGTTTGTTGCATGTCAGGTGGTGTTGAAGGCATAATCATGTTGATTATGTAAGGTTACCAAACATCAAAATTGAAAATCAAACACGATATGTATAGGTAAACTGTTTTGTTTTTGTTAGATGGATAAAATGAGACAAGATATTCTTATAATCGTATGGATAGATTGTCCGACTAACTTGAAGTGACTAATGTAACAACACGCTACCGACAACGGACATATGCAATTGCAAACCACACAACGAACAACGAACTAACGCACAAAATTATAGACATAAAAAGAAATAAAAATTAAAATCTTTCTCTTCTAATAAATTGATACGTAATTACATCACATTGTGCTACTTGCCGCAACCACAATGAGTCTTAGTCTTTTTGCGGATCTTGGGTTGACCCAGATGAATGGTGCGGATCTAATATATACATTTTATACCGTGTTTTATTTGCGCATTTATCATTCTTTTGTTAAATTTTTTTATTACCCATGTCCATATAAAATTAAATACTACTCAATTCAATATAAAACTTAATAATAATAATAATAATAGTAAAATAATAATAATAATAATAATAATAATATTACTATTATTATTATTATTTTATTATTTTTTTTAAATTAGTTATTTTGAGCTCCATGATCTTTCTCCGATTATTTAAACAATTCATTGGAATTTACAATATGTTGGCAGGTAAACGAGCAACAATACGAAAGTTATTAATATGAATTTATATTAATCTTTTTTACCGTTCAACCCCATGTATTCACACGGATGTTAACCTAGTACTCTATAAAACATCACAATACATGATACATACACATATTTACAAATCATATGTTTATGTAGCAAATTAAAAATAAAATATAGTATTAAACAGTGTGAGTACCTTGAGGATCATCATCTTTCTTGAACATGTTCTTGATGGCTTCTTCTTTCTCATCAATAAAATCACAGAAATTAAACAACACACCATAGCAACCCCTGTTTGATGATGCTGGGAATGAGGGTGAGCTCAAGTCTAGCATCTGCTTTTGTTTATAGTGAATGTATTGGCGAACCGTTTGCAATAAGAATATAACAAATGCTGTGAGTGAGAAAATGCCACAAATCATGTATAAACCATAAAAGCTACTCATTTGCAGCTGGTTGGGTTCGCTTTCACGACCCACACCACTTGAACAACCCTTTTCGCAGAACCATTTGTCGTGGATTTTTTGAAGCTTTCCATTTTCGGAAAGTTGTGTAATGGATAAAGATAGTGTGGTTGCAAGAGGTGAGTCTCTCTTGAATGCCTGACAAGAAAAAAGTGTATAAAACTATCCATATAAAATTTTAAATTGTAATTACATTTGCTGACATGGATCATTTAGTGACATGTCAATCAAAAGCTAACAAATCAGCCAAGGATTACAAATAAAGCACTACTTTCACAAGTTATAAAAACAAAACTCTAAAAGGGCGGTGCAATGGTAAGCATAACGTTCAAATCTAGTTTTCACCGATTATTTGCCATTAACGCAAGTTTTGGAACGTATTGTTGGGGTCTAGTGGGTTTACCGATCACGATCAAAATGTAATTTAATTTCACTTTTTTGTCATTGTGTTAGAAAAGATGTTTATTCCAACTATATGTAACATACTTTCAATTGTTTACAACCTTGTAACAGGTAAAAAAGGTGACTTGACACACATTTTTTACCATGCAAAGCTATGTCACGTATCGTTTTAAGTGGTACGCATACAAAAATTGGTGAAACATTGAAAGTATATTACATACAATGAAAGTAAGTTTCATTTTGTTGTTATCAACCCAAAAAGTAAATTACCTTGCTACAAACAAGATAAGGATTTAGGTAAAACTATGAAAGTAGGATGCTAACTTGCTATTATGCGCATTAAATCCTAATTTTTGATGGTATATAAAAAAATGACTTACAAATCCCCATCCGCTTCTGGTAAATGGTTGGCCAACAATAGCAAAATCATCATGATCCACAAGAAACAACTCAACATAAGGAAGCTCATCAACAATGGCTGCCACCCCACCATTATGTGGTCCCAACCGCAATGCTTTTTCATATTCGTCTGGTGACCCGAGTGGAATAAGGCTAGATTTCGGCACAAATAGACTGTCAGCCAAATAAGTATATGCAAATGATCCAACTTGGTACCCGATTGGCAAACCAGTAGCCACTAAACTATCAATTCCTGTTATTGGTGATGGAAGTTGTTCAACGGTAAGAATAGATGTTAAGCTTGCAGTGTAGCTTGATGTTATTACCATTAACAGAAAAAGCCATACCACCATTACCATTCGTCCAAGTGGGCTAATTGTATCTTCCTCTGCAATTTTATCATGTAAATTAATAATGATAAGTTGATTTGTATGTCAAGGCCACCCAGGTACTAGCTCCAACCAAAATTATGTCGGAAGACGAAAATGCCGTTACAGATTTTGGAAATATGGCCTTACCTTTAATGATATGTCAACTTGTTATAGTATTAATATATGGGTGTTCTTGATGAAAAAAGTGATACTTAGGTGGCATTCATATATGTTATCGCTATTATTAATGAATTATGATAACAAAGATTAAGTAATGCTTACGATTTCTCTTGAACAGAGTTGAGAAACTAAACCTGAAAAAAAAAGTAGGTCAGCAATCTGCAACTTTTTCAACACATGGCTTATATGAGAGATAAAACAGCATTCAACTTTTGTTTTATACTTTTAAAATAAAAAAATTGTGAATCATGATTATAAAAATAATATTATTACAATAACAGTCTAAGTTTTTTAATAAACTAATTTAAGAGGTTAACTACATTCATCTTCAAACAATTTTCAAATCAGTTTGATTCATCCATTTTAGTTATATTTTCTTTGATCAGCCTGAGATAAAACAACCTTAATCGTCAAAGCGACCCGTTTATACATAAACAGGTCAAAATTGCCACTACCTCTAATATACATAAACAAAGAACTTACAAGAATATTGTTACAAGCTGTCTCTTAAGTGGGCCCCTGAAGTCATCATTAACACGGTGCTCAAGAAGCCACATAACAATAGCAATTAACACAAAAGCCATTGCAGTGACACACCACATTTCTATAGTGAAGGGTCTAAGAAATACCCAAGTACTTGCTTTTGAATTATTAATAGGAACCACTATCACAAGACCAGTTGTAGCATAAGGCTGTGTATAATCAACAATTCTTGTTCTGTTTGTCACAATTGCAATATCTCCAACCGCCCCGTCAAAAACCTGTTAATAATCAAAATCACATAACTAGTTAGTTCTAGCAAAGTGAGTTTCATAAGTAGTGACTGAATGTGCTTTTGTTGTTTGAAGTTGTAATGCTTAGATACTCATACTGTAAGTGCTTGTCACCTTCTAATTGTTCAATAAATTAACAGATAAAAATAATTTATTTAAAGAAGTGTAAATAAAAGCCTTTCAAATTAGGTTAACAGAGAGGGTATATATATATAAATATATTTATTTACCTTCAAATAATCAGTTTTTCCGCAACTCGTATGAAACTGATTATCCAAAATTAACTATTTGACCCATAATGAAGACTCATTTGTTTACCCATTCATTAATATCTGTTTATTGTAACTTTTAAGTCCAGTAATCACTTAATCAGATAACTCTGGCTCCAAAACACAAATTCTAAACAAAGATCATAATGCATCATAAAAAAGAGATTTAATTCATATTTTACTTACATCATCCGTAACAAACTTCACAAGATCATCATAACTAGGGTTGGATAGACCATCTCCAAAAGGCACAAATCTGTAAGGGAGATCATAAGGAACTAAGTTAAGTGCTTCCTTGAACACATCAATACAATATCCTGCAATTGTATGATTACTTAATTCCGTCACAAATTCAACAAAACTAGCCCGTCTTGGTACCCCGATTCTTAGTGGTCTTTCAGCATCACCAATGACCCATCCACGAGGCCTGTCCGTTTTTCCACCAGGCCAAGTAATCACACCGAGATTATCGTTTGAAACTGCAGAACTAGTTTTATCCACTTTGACAGATTCGGGTGGTTCAATTGAAAGACCCGAGTGATTTGACCAATAACCGACATTATGAACCGCTTGTTTGACCATATTATAAACTTTATAGTCATAAGGAACCAAGTTTCTATCTCCATCAAAATGTATATGGCCAGTCAAACCATTGAAATTCGTCTCGGATAATATCTTAACAAACTGTTTCCCGCCATCAAAAATCTTGAGTTTCCCAAATTGTGACCCAACAGTAGTAAAAGTCAAATTATTTTCTTGATTAAGAAAGGTATCAATTGTGCGAGCTACAGCCCACACAGAATCATAAGCAAATGACCCATAGACATTCGACGCATATAAATTCAACCCGAAGGTGTTATCCTGTGATGCTTGTGGCGTGTGTTGACAAATACCAACAACACCCTCAATAATTCTTAAAAGAGACTGATTCTTGGGGGAAAACGAGGATAAAGTCGTACAAAGCCAATCGGTTGCTAGCCATACATAATCACTAGTCATCATATTAAGCTTATTTGCTACTTGAAAGAATTTCAAAGCGGGATCAGGGTTAATGTGAATGATATAAACACGAGGACCAAGCGGGATCGATCCATTAAGCACATTAGTGAGATCATCAAGATTATAATTAACTGGCAAAGGTAACTTATAAGAAATCTTTGACTTCCTTTTTTCTACTTCATCATCTAAAGAAAATATTCCATTTCTCCCATACTCATCGTCAGTGTGAATTGCAATCACTTCTTTCCACCCATAAAAGTCAATTAAATTAGCCATGGCTGCCATTTGATATGAATCACTTTGGGTGATTCTAAAGAAATAAGGGAATTGGAGAGAAGATAAAGTGGGATCCGTGGCAGAGTATGAAACTATTGGTACTTGAACACCATTTGCAATTTGAGAAATCATATGGGCAACCGTTGATGATTGTGGTCCGATTATTGCCACAACATCTCTCTCAAGCATCTGAAATGCTGACAATATTTTCAAGAAACTTTATACGGTAACTTTAAGTTGCTAACATACGACAGAATACAAAAGACAATTCATATGACATAACATAAGTTAACAAAATAGAAATGACATTTTCAGAACAGTGTGATATTTATGAGACTGAAAGGCCAGTAGTTGTTTGTTTATGTCTATTACAGAAATGCTTGTAGCTCTTTACGGCTACGGTTATCCATTGTTAACAAATGGCTAGCCTTTTTCTCAAATTCTACATGATTTTGTTAATGACATAAACCGGGGGGATTAATCATGAACAACCAGTCACCACTAGAATTAGCATCTTTGAATTGCCAATTTCACCATGAAATATACACAAACATACATATGTACAATGAATGTTCTCAATTAACTCTACCCTTATGCAAAAGAGCAATACAAAAGAGCAATTCAAAAGCTAAGTATATCAGTAAAATGCCAAATGAAAATTTGATATCATAAAATAGTTGGAAATCAGATTTAAGTAATCCAAACTTATGCTCAACGATTTCTTGGTCCAGTGGTCAAGTGGGAGGTGGGAGACTTTTCCTCTTTGGAGGTCCCAGGTTCAAATTTGGGCAAGGGCGTTTAATACACTAACTTGGTGATGCTAACTACTAACCTGTAGTTTAAAAAGAAAAAAGGTAATTCAAACTATGATAACAATTCATACTAAACTTGTAACTTTCATATTTATTATCGTAAGGGGTAACCCTACTCACATAATCATCATAAATTTCACACTCGACTTCGCTTACAAGGAACGTGTATTTCTCTTTTGGCTAATAACCATCCTTATGAGCGAATTTGAGTGGAAGACAAATGTAAATTTATAACAATCATTCACGTAAGATTGTCCGTAAAGTAAAGGTTAAGAGTATCATCGGTCAAACTGACAGTATGGATGGCCAATGAGTCATAAATTTACCTAAAAGATATGTTGTCCTTTCTAAAAGTGATAGTAAAAATCAAGTTTGTTAGCATGTGCAAAACAACCAAATAAAATAATTTCTAAAACTACTGGTAACATATCAAGTATCAAAGACCTAACTAAAAAGCAAAACAACAAATTGATAATAAAGAGTATGTATGTATGTATATACCAGCAATTGAACTTTTGAAGACGCTGCAATTGGTATCATCCATGATTAACCTCATCTGAGTAGCATTAAGAAGCGTTGAATCGCTATTGACATCGATTACAGCAGCTTCCATGGCCGCTTTTGCAGCTCTACCGATGATCGAATCGAAGGAAAAAAGTGCTCCAACATTTACAAAATCAGGTGGTTTTGAGTAAACACAAGGCAGTGATATTGAAAACAATAGCAATAGTAATAATCTTACAGTTGACGCCATTGTTGATTAAAACATAGAAGCTGCTGTAGGGATGTTGATTGTTGGAACTAATTTTAGATCAGGGGATAAAGTGAAGTGCATTTACAGTGTGTTTGTGTAGTGGGATTTGAAACTTTGAATAATTTGATGCTGCCTGGCGATAAGAATAAAGTCGCATGAGTTGTGGTTTGTTAGGACTATTCTTTGTTTATTGATGTTTTTTTTCCTTAGGAAAAAAATGGGTTCACACCGGTTAGACTTTGAAACTGTTTATTTCAGTTTTTAATGGTTCAGTTTAATGTTTAATTATTTAGATTTAGCATTCAGAGCGTTTGTTTAATAAAAAAAGAGTCTCTGAATGGTCAGTTAAATGTTGAATGGTTAAGAGATTGAAAGATGCTGAATGGAACTGAATGGAGCATACACCAAACTTACCATCGCCTGAAGTTCTACCTCAATATCCTCTCATTGATAGAATCTTTTAATGGTTCAGACCTCTTAATCATTCAGCACTTAATGATTCAGATTTTACCAAACAGCCCCTTTTGTTGTATTAATTGTGTTTGTGCTGATGTTAGTGAATGGTCGGACGCTTGCCGGTAAACCTCGTAAGTAGACGTTTGCTGGTAAAGATATTGCCTTTTAGATGAGACGTTATGGGTTCTATTTCTGACAATGTGATATTTGATGTAATTTAATTTGAAGAATTGAAGTGATGTAATATAATATTTATATAGTTTGCTATTTAAAAAAAAGATAACTAATCTATTTATTAAACTAGATAGATGCGCTAGCTCGCGCGTTGCGCGAAAGTTTTGTTTTGCGGTTTGGTTTCTAGGGCTGGTGAAATACCTAAAATAAAGGGGAAAAACTTGTAACGGCCTAACATAAAATAACCCTAGACACTGTTTTACTGTTTATAACATAAGGTTTCCAATATAAGTAAGACTACATATGAGAATGAACCACTTATATATTTATGCAAAGATACTTGTACATTAGAGTTCTTATGCATCATATGGTTGTAAAGTTGTGACACTATTCATTTCAACTTGTCTATTACTAGATAGGAACTTGTAAGTTGTAACGGCCTAACATAGGATGGGTAAAATACCTAAAATAACCCTAGACACTGTTTTACTGTTTATAACATAAGGTTTCCAATATAAGTAAGACTACATATGAGAATGAACCACTTATATATTTATGCAAATGTACTTGTACATTAGAGTTCTTGTGCATCATATGGATGTTAAGTTGTGACACTATTCATTTCAACTTGTCTATTAATATATAGGAGAATAAATGTTATATTTAAATCTATACAATCTACACTTTTTATCGTTATTAGACTCATACCATTCAAAATGGGATGTCATATTCACACACTCAAGCTTCTGACTAAACACTCATTTAACGGCCCTTTAAGTCTTTAACGAGCCATTATACTACACGCGCAATCATAAAAATAACTAACGATCATTAGAGGCTTAACGGACAGTTAAATCAGATTATTTAGTTGAAACATATGAGAAACTCAAATATCCTTATGTATATAGGAGAGAGATCAAGAGATAACTTCATATTAAGTTGAGAACTAGAGAACTAAATAAAAAGGTATGGGTGAAATTTTTAAATGAGGGGTAAAATTGAAACTTTAAATATGTAAATCTTTAAACATTTCTATCTTTTACATACGTTAAGTTTTTTAATTTTTTTTTGCACCATTAGATCAAGAATTTCATTATCTTTCATTTGAGTATAAATAACGTTATAAAAAAATAATTTTTTCTTGTTTTTTTACTTTCAATACTGCATATATGTAATATACGATACCGTATGTTTTTAAATTGGGGAAATGAATACGGTGTTGTTATGAACCTAAATTACCCAAGAAACCATCAAAACTACATACTTTGATAAAATATCAAAAGTTCAAGGGCATTGATTTCGATGACGTTATCACAAAAAAACAACATCATCATGCCTCAATTCCAAATTTGGATTTTCTCATATGATCGTATTGACATTGCTAGGAATAAGTTGGTTCATGTTATGTGATGTGATATGAATATGTGCAGCATGCGCATATCATAATACCAATTATATGAGTCATGTTATATTAATCTGTTAGTTGGAATTGAGAAGCCAAATTGAGTTACGATCGATTTTTAAAGGGCGGATAATATTTTACTAAAATGAATGACGATTATTGAGTAAATGAGAAAGACAAAAATTATGATCTAAGAAGAGAAGACTGAGTTGTCCATTAACATTGAATAAAGATCAATGAGTTAAGTTTTCTAATAAAAAAAATTAAGTTAATTTATCAAAGCTACGTAATTTTAATGGTTTTACATGTAACTTAGGTGTATAACATCACCATATTCACTATCTCCTTTTAAATTTTATAGTATTGCATATATGCAGTATCGTATACTACATATATGTAGTATCAAAGTACTACATATATGCAATATATGCAATGTTGATGCATTGTTATCTTATAGTTTGAATTTCAAGTTTTTTTATATTTTTTTATGATATTTATCATTGGTTTATTAGTTTATTATTATCTTTATGTTTAGACATAGTATAAGTATTGGTTTTCTTTTCATTTGCCATAAGTTTTTAATATGAAATCTTATGAACTTTGTTATTGGTTATTTGAGATCATATGACACTTTAAATAATTATAAGACTCTTGAGTCATTTGGTCACTTAATAAATGCATCAAGTACATTGATACTACATATATGTAGTATCAAAAAAACCAAAATGTGATTTTTAAAATTGTTTAATGTAAATAACGTATGAAAAAGTTAGTAACGTTTAAAGAAAAATATAATCAAATACAATATCGCAATACTACATATATGTAGTATGAAATTTAAAAAAACGAGAAATTTTTTTATGACGTTATTTATACTCAAATGAAAGATAATGAAATTCTTGATCTAATGGTGCAATTTTTTTAAAATAATATTAACGTATGCAAAAGATAGAAATGTTTAAATATTTATATATTTAAAGTTCCAATTTTACCCTTTCTCTTTAAAATTTCATCCCTTGTATTTTTGGTAGTTCTCTAGTTCTCAACTTAAAATGAGTTCTCTCTTGAACCCTACTCTATGTATATATAAGAAACATATTCTTATATATTCATGTATTTCCGTATGCTAAACAAAATGTATCGAAAAGTTGAAGGATCATACAATCTAATTAGATGTAGTTTTGATAAAAAAAAATTGTCGAGAATAATGAAAACTTTATTATTTTCTTGAACAAAAGAAAAGACAAGTACAAAGAAACTCAAACTTATTTGTTATACTCACATATGTATCAAAGTAAATATTCTCAAAGATCTATTTTTAATATATTTTTAATTTTATATAACCTTAGAATCGCATATGGTTATCATAACCTTTTTCCTTTTAGTTTTTAAATAGTAAGTGATCGTCACACAATATTTATAGAGTGATGGTCGTATGTTTTATGAAAACACGTTCAAATAATGGCATTTTAATTTCTAATTATTACAAATTTCACACTATACCAAATTAGGAACTTTTGGATTATTTGATATCTTAATAATAATATGACTTAATTGCCAAAATGGTCTTGTTAAAGGCTTAACGGACCATTATACTAAAAAAATAATAATTAAAAAAATAATTAAAAAAGTTCTAACAGCAGTTAAATACTTAACAAACTGTTAAATAGATGAATGAATAGATAAGTTAGGTGTGTGAATAGATAGACCATTCAAAATTTATTAGTTTTCAAAAACTTCCACATTGTTATAATATAACAATAAATATCACAAGATTAGTGACTTAACTTAAGAACTTTAGAGAGGTTATAAGAGTAAGATATAGAGAGAATTGTATAACTCATTCAAGTGTATACATAAGGTGTGTTTTTACTCATCACTTTGATGGAGTATTTATACTACAAAATGTAGACAAGATTAACTATTTGGTAGATAAAATAACTATTTGGAAATTGACTAATTGGTATGGAGCTAAGTTGCAATTGTTGAAAATGTATTCATCCATTAAATGCATGAAGATTTATAACACTCCCCCTTGGATGATACTTTTTCAAACTTTAGCTTGTTGAAGTACTGCCTCATTAAAAACCTTGCTAAAGAAAACCCAGTGGGAAAAACTTTAGCTAAGGGAAAAAGAGAACAGTCTATAGCTCCCCCTCAAATTGTGCGTACATGTCTCATGCCAATATCATGAACGTGTTTTCTGAAAGTTGCTGTTGGAAGTGCTTTTGTGAAAAGATCAGCTGAGTTGTTGCTAGATTTGACGTATCTCATTTCAACTTGTTTTTCTTTAATCAGGTCTTGAGTATATGAAAAGAATCTTGGAGGTATATGTTTTTTTCTGTCACTTTTGATATAACCTTCTTTCATTTGTGAGACACAAGCTGCATTGTCTTCATAGATTGGAGTTGGACTTCCATTTCTTTCTAGTCCACAAGAGGTTGATATATGTTGTGTCACTGATCTTAGCCACACATATTCCCTAGAAGCTTCATGTAGTGCAATGACTTCAGCATGATTTGAGGATGTTGCAACAAGTGTTTGTTTTTGAGAACGCCATGAAATTGCAGTTCCTCCATTCATAAATACGTATCCAGTTTGAGATCTAGCTTTATGAGGATCGGATAAGTAACCTGCATCTGCATAACCAACTAAAACTTCTTTCGAATCGTTAGCATAAAACAAGCCTAAATCGCTTGTTCCTCGAAGGTATCGAAATACATGTTTAATCCCATTCCAATGTCTTTTAGTAGGAGCTGAACTAAACCTTGCTAACAAATTAACTGCGAAAGAAATGTCAGGTCTTGTACAGTTAGTAAGATACATAAGGGCTCCAATTGCATTGAGATATGGTACCTCAGGGCCAAGAATGTCTTCACCATCTTCACAAGGGCGAAATGGATCTTTGTCAACATTGAGTGATCTAACAACCATTGGGGAGCTTAAAGAATTTGCCTTGTCCATATTAAAACGTTTTAAAAGTTTTTCAGTGTAATTTGACTGATGTACAAGTATGCCATTATGCGTATGCTCAATCTGTAAACCAAGACAATATTTGGTTTTCCCAAGATCTTTCATTTCAAATTCATTCTTTAAAAGAGCAATTGCTTCATGAATTTCCTTTCGTGTTCCCATTATATTTAGGTCATCAACATACACAGCTATGATCACATATCCTGATGTTGTCTTCTTAATAAAGACGCATGGACATATAAGATTATTTGTATATCCTTTACTTATCAAATAATCGCTTAAGCGATTGTATCACATCCTTCCAGATTGTTTCAACCCATATAAAGATCTTTGCAATTTGATAGAATACATTTCCTTGGGTTTTGAACTTAATGCTTCTGGGAATTTAAATCCTTCTGGAATTTTCATATATATGTCACTATCAAGTGATCCATACAAGTAAGCTGTAACGACATCCATAAGACGCATTTCTAAATTTTCAGACACTGCTAAGCTGATTAAATATCTGAATGTAATTGCATCCATGACAGGAGAATATGTTTCATCATAATCAATTCCTGGTCTTTGAGAAAATCCTTGAGCCACAAGTCTGGCTTTATATCTTGTGACTTCGTTTTTCTCATTTCGTTTTCTAACAAAAACCCATTTGTACCCTACATGTTTTACAGTCTTAGGTGTAATCACAATAGGCCCAAAAACTGTTCGTTTATTTAATGAATTTAACTCAGCTTGCATAGCATCTTTCCATTTATCCCAGTCATGTCGATCTTGACATTCTTTGACAGATTTTGGTTCGGGATCATCATCTCCACTCATGATTTCACTTGCTACTGAATAAGAGAATATATCATTAATATCTTCAGCTTCATTTTGGTTCCATAATATATTGTTATGGCCATAGTTGATTGACATCTCTTTAGTGAAATCATTTACTTCTTCATGAGGGGAGGTTATCTCATTTACTCTTTCCTGATGTGATGTGTTATCATTTAGTGATTTATTAGAAACATGTTCCTTATGATCAGTCTCCTTCTCATGTCCTTTTCTCTTTCAAGGATTTTTATCTTTTGATCCAATTGGCCTCCCACGTTTTAAACGTTTCTGGGATTCATGAGGCATTTTTTCATTACTTTGTTTGTCAGGAATTTCAACTCGAGCCGGAGCATTAACAGCTGGTATATAAGATTTAGTTACTCTTTTTGTATCAGTAAATGCATCAGGCAATTGATTTGCAATATCTTGCAAATGCATGATCCTTTGAACTTCTGTCTCACACTGTTTTGTTCTAGGATCAAGATATGACAATGAAGGTTCACACCATGAGATATTCTTTTCTTTATTTTTGTTTTCTCCCCCTAATGAAGGGAAAACTGATTCATCAAATTGGCAATCAGCAAAACGTGCGGTAAATACATCACCTGTTAAAGGTTCAAGATATCTTATGATTGAAGCTGTTTCGTATCCAACATATATCCCTAACCTCCTTTGAGGTCCCATCTTTGTGCGTTGTGGTGGTGCAATAGGAACATATACTGCACATCCAAATATTCTAAGATGGGAAACATTTGGCTCTTGGCCAGAAACAAGTTGTATAGGTGAGTACTTGTGATTTGCAGTTGGTCTTATACGAATCAATGAACCAGCATGTAAAATTGCATGGCCCCAAATAGACACAGGGAGCTTTGTTCTCATTATTAATGGTCTAGCTATTAGTTGGAGACGTTTAATTAATGATTCTGCTAAGCCATTTTGTGTATGCACATGTGCAACTGGGTGTTCAACAACAATTCCAACAGACATGCAATAATCATTGAAAGCATGTGATGTAAATTCACCCGCATTATCAAGTCTCACTTTTTTAATAGTATAATCCGGAAAGTGTGCTCGTAATTTAATGATTTGAGCCAGAAATTTTGCAAATGCTACATTACGAGTTGACAATAAAGAGACATGAGACCATCTACTAGATGCATCTATTAGGACCATGAAATATCTAAATGGTCCACTTGATGGATGAATTGGTCCACATATATCACCTTGAATTCTTTCAAGAAACATAGGCAATTCCTTTTCAACCTTTAATTTTGAAGGCCTCGTAATTAATTTTCCAAGTGAACATGATGTACATAGAGGCATTTTATCAGCCTGAGGGATCTTTTGACCTTTCAATGAATGTCCATGTGTATTTTCAATGATCCTATTCATCATTGTAGATCCGGGATGACCTAATCTGTCATGCCATAAGTTTAATGTACTAGGATCATAAGTTTTTTCTTTAACTGCCATATGTGCTTGAGGCACATTTATGTATGTATAATGCAAACCAGAATGGAGCATTGGCATTTCCTCAAATATGTGATTTTTCTTCATAATGTGTAAATATTTTTCATCACCAATAGTTCTCGACTGAGTATCATACCCATTATGATATATATTTTTGAAACTCAACAAGTTTCTCGTTGCTTTTGGGGAAAATAGAGCATTATCTATTAAAAGCTTAGTACCGTTTGGTAATTCTAAATTTGCTTTTCCCACTCCCTTTATCAAGTTTGATGGACCTGATATTGTACCAATCATTCCCTTTGTTGGTTTTAGTTCATAAAAATATTTCTTAGATTTGAGAATAGTGTGTGTAGCGCCACTATCTGCTATACACATATCTCCAGTTTCCTTTAGATCTTGTCCTCCAGTAAGATTCATTTTTAATCTTGCTTTAAGATTGATATCTTTTGTGTTGGATATACCTTCTTGATTAAGAGATTAGAGCTTCGTGCTGATAACGTGTTATAATATAACAATAAATATCACAAGATTAGTGACTTAACTTAAGAACTTTAGAGAGGTTATAAGAGTAAGATATAGAGAGAATTGTATAACTCATTCAAGTGTATACATAAGGTGTGTTTTTACTCATCACTTTGATGGAGTATTTATACTACAAAATGTAGACAAGATTAACTATTTAGTAGATAAGATAACTATTTGGAAATTGACTAATTGGTATGGAGCTAAATTGCAATTGTTAAAAATGTATTCATCCATTAAATGCATGAAGATTTATAACACACATCATAATTTATTAGTGTTAAAAAACCTTTTATATTACATTTTTTTTTCATTCGCATCCACTTACAAAAGCTATAAAATAATAGATGGATGAAAAGGTGTTCCCAAATATGACTACCCATTGTAGTTTCCTTAAATAGGAGAAGATGGAGTTAAGTTATTTGACGGTTGTTGTTAATAAAATTATTAATAAATTATTTTGTTTAAATTAAAAGTGTAAACTAACATTAGATAAAATAAAATTATGTTTTCAACGCAATGTTAGGCGTGCGTTTTAATGTCACCGAGTTACGCGTCTAATATCATGTTACACATGTACGTGCGTTTGGTTACTCAATTTAGCGCTACGCTCATAATAGCTATGGGTAACGAGCCCAATTCCATGTAACGAGTGTACCAGTGCTCAATTACGAGTACGATTCCGGTGTAGGGAGTCGGTGTCGAGCACGCGGTATCCAGAGACTGCGCTCGGGCAATTAGTGCATTAAAGCAACGTTAGAAATCGACGCGTTGCGTCAGGCGTGTCTAATGGGCAAACACTGGGAGAAGTCAAAAGTCAGCGTCGGGCAGACAGTGTCGAAAGTCGGCGTCTGGTGGAGTGGAACAATTATCTCTAAAACAATAATTTTTTTAGTTAAAGAAACCACAAGACGCACCCGTTACTATTTACTAATCTATGGTTTTTTTTTTTTAAGATGTCGTAAAACTTTTTGTTAAATTATATGATTTTAAACTTCAAAAAATTTCCCTGCTGTTTTTACAATATTTTCATGACGACCATTTCATTTCATAAATGTTCACTTATGTTACATGATCCCTAAGCATAAAAAAGATTAGAACAATGACATTGTTTACATGTAACATGTGATATATGAACCATTTCACTTTCATGTTTAAAGTAATTGGATGCTAGCATGTGTTGGAAATTGAATGAGTCCAATTTGAGCATCAAATGAATAAGGTGAGTATCAACAAACTTGAAATGAATAGATTATCATTTTCCCACAGCCCTGTAAAATATATATATTGGCATATTAATCAACTAGGTTAACACCCGTGAGTACTCACGGCTTGAACGGTAAAAATAAATTATATAATTTTATATAGAAATGAGTAATGGAAAAGTTAACAAATGTAAATGATATAATATGAATTTATTTGAGTGATTGTGGTGTTGACAAGTAGCACAGTGTGGTGTCATTAGTTAGCAATTTATTATAAGAGAAGATTAGTTAAAAAATAGTAAGAATATTGTTTATCAACAAAGTAAGTAATTAAGCTCACCCTTGTGATTTGATGTTGCTTTAGGAACTGCTGGAAGATTTGTGCCTGTTATTTCCATAAACCATGAAAATCATAAAATTAATTAGTAGTAACAAGCTTCATATTTATTCACATACATGCAAACACTTGCAGTAATAAGCTCCTAATGTAACTGCATAACCGTCGATCTCTTTCTCTCAATTACGTTTAGTGTACATTGTGTACAAATTCGTTAAAGAAAACATTACACTTAGACAGTTCACAATAATTTCGTTGTTTTTAATTCGCCTACTGAGTGTTGAACAAACTCTTTTATGATCAGAGACGTACTTGTATTATACGATGGATGAGAGGAAGTTGGCCATGGTGCTGCAACATTGTCGTTAAGGTCACATTTAAAGTCGATCCCTGAACTTTGATCATACGTCACGTCAAATGGCAAGCTTGGAAACAAACACCCGGAGTCTAGGCAAAAATGAAAATTAAAAAGGATTTAGATTAAACTCCAATGGTGCATTTGGTGCCCTAAACCTTAACTTTGACCCAAAGAAAAAAAAATATTGGATTTTAAGAGTCTAAACTATTTGTTTTTATTGCTACCGGTCCCAACTTAAAAAATATGTGCTGATGGTCCCACCTTTTATTATCTTTGCCATTAATGGATTGTCGTTAAAAAAAATTTAACGGTGTTAAGTTTTTTTTAATTACATACCGATGTTATAAGGCTTTTGATCGGAATGTGAATACTAGTAAATTGTTGTAAAAATTGCCTCGAAATTAACGGTGCTCCAAATGACGAAATTTATACATCGGTTAAAGCACTGTTAGGTTTAATAACCTGACTGAAGCACCGTTTCGTCATTTGGAGCACCGTTTCATCATTTGGAGCACTGTTTCTATATAATTTTTATATCAATCAACTTGTGTTCTTCTTCTGATAAAAAACCCTAAAACATCAGCCAAGAATTAAAAAAAACCTAACGACGTTAAAAAATTTAACGGCGGTCCATTGGTGACAAAAATTATAAAAGTTGGGACCGCCAGCTCATATTTCAGAAGTTGAGACTGGTAATGGTGAAAAGTATATAGTTGAGACTGTTAAGATCTAATACTCTGAGAAAAAACAGAAACTATAAGTCTAACTCGTTCATAAGTAAATATTTAGTACCTTGTGATCCAACTGTTGTATAGGAAGCAGGCAGTTCCATGATTGATAACATCAAAACAGCGCCGTAACAACACCTATAAAATAGTTAAAAGTGGTCTAGAAATGACATAAAGAAGAAGAAATTTTAGGAGGTACAAGGAAAACTAACCTTGGAGAGTGAAATCTTTGAGTTTTACACGACAAGTGTCGTATACATTAGTCGAGACATTAGCTTTTTGCAAACTAGTAGCAAACGAAGACGCACAATTGATGGCTTGCAAGTTCGTAACAAAACTTTGATCTTGCAGTTGAGTAATGTAATACTCCAAGGCATTACAGCATGTTGTTTGGTTTTTAATTGTGTGCCCACATTCGTTTGAAACGTTCTTTGTGTCTCGAAAGACAAGCGGGCAGACTAGACCAAAAGATTAACATTAGATCGATTGTAAAAAGGAGATCATTAACAGAGTTAAGTTATTGCATACAAAAGGTAACCCGCATGCCACGTATGGTTCATAACAATATTACCTTTATTGATCTTGCAACTAGAAATTACTCGAAAAACTTTACTAGCATCAAAAGGGTCGAGTTTGCTTGCCAACCAACGAAGCACAATCTTCTTACAATCAACAATAGTCTCTGGCTTACTGTAATTGTTTGGAACCATGTTCATCACAACATCCGTTATAGCATTCTCACAGACGTTATGGCTGCATTCCTTCACAGGATCAATGCTTTTACAAGATTCAATAATCGTAGAATTATACAAAAAGTTTTCAATTTCTTTGAGATCTACAAACGGGCAAGAAGCCTGGGTGAGGTTTGTGGGATTGAATGAGCATATTTCATGAAGTTGGTTATAGGAACCTTGAGCTTCCAAGATTTGAGTGATGTCTGAGAGGCAATACTGTGCGTGTGTTTCGTTAATGGCAAGGTTTCCGGTAGAGAAACTAGATTGGCCTATAAGGATGTTTATTGTGGCTTCAAGTTGAGGGCAACATACCACATTGGCTAGATATGGTGCTAATGAACCCCAACAATCAATTGCAGTTGTGGTCATGATGTTTCCAACGTTTGAAAAGTTCATTGGACACTTTCCTGCAATGTTAAAACGACTCAAGTAAAGTTCAAACAAAAGGAAATAAGTCAAACGGGTCAAATGTTTTGTATACAAAAGGGTTGGGATAAAAAATGGTTTTTCAAGCAGTTGGGCCAGATGGTTTTTTCATTTAAATTTAAAGTGAGTTTTCTCCTGATCCAATGAAGATGACTTCGTGGGCCAGTGGCCCATGAGTTATCCAAAATGTCGCTTAAACAAATTTAGAACACTTTAATGGCACTAGTGTGATTGAAGGAATTGCGAATTCATGAAGTAGTCGAGTCAACCAAGTGATTAATTTCAGTTGTCCCTCTACACATTAAACGATATTCTGCTTCAGCAGAACTTGATGAAACAATAAGCTGTTTATTTGTAGTTAGTGTTTTTAGAGATATTCAACACGCTAAACTTATCCCTCTTTGCAAAATGGCACAAAATAACATAACTCTACATTTCAAGATAAAACACAATCCAAAACTGCTCATTCATAAGCAAATGACACAAAATAACATAACTCTATATTTCAAAATAAAGATCAAACAAGAGTGAGGTACCACAATACCTGAAAGTTTTGGCACACCAACGCTAGTAAATGGCATCAACGGTGAAGGTGCGAGTTGAGGAAGAACAAATTGAGGATCGAAATCAGGAGGCACACCGGGTGATTGAGCTTCATCAATGTTTAATCGAGTTACATTAGAACTAAATACAACGTTATATGACTCCGAGATACCTGCATCCAAATGCACAACCGAATCGTAAAACTTGTTAGTTCAAACAATTTGCAACATATCAAACATTACTTACAGAAAAGAAGCAGTAGCAATGTGAATTGGAGCATTAGTTCCATTTTCCAGGAAATGAGTTACAATTTGCATATACATATACATATAAATATAGATGATATTATTATATATAGAGATTGAGATGCATTTGGTGTTTTTCAATGGGGTGGAGTGTGTGTGTATGTTTGTTTCACACGGAAGAGGAGGGAAATTAGTGGGTCAATGACTTCAAATACAAGGATGGGTCACGTGCCACGCGTATGCCGGTTTTCCAGCTGAAATTATATTCATCCTTTCACAATTTAATTATTTTGAATACAAAATATTACAGTTAGTTTTATAAATCACATTAAAACTATCTATACTATCTATAATGCAGATTGGAAGGACACCCAATTTGTCAACCACGTACTGCTATTTGATGCATAATGTACAAGTACTTTTAAGGGTATTTTAGGGGTAGTTAAGTCTTTTTAACCCAATAATTAAAATAACAATTAAAGGAGAAGTGGTTCCTTCTTTTTCTGCACGTTCAAAGGCATCTCCTTTTGAATTTCAAAATCTATTTACGGTGGTCTCCCTTTCAAAATCTCAGTTCTATTATAACAATCTTCATGGCAGTATGTTTCTTCAGGACGCACAATCTTCATCGCTATTATATCATCCTATTCAATGATTCCGACGAGCAGGTTAGTTATGATTGTTACATTGATTTGAATATGAAGCTCTTCTCGCCTTTTATCTGATTTCAAGCAACGTTCTTTCGATCCGATTAATCAGATTCTATTGCTCTTTAATCCAGGGCCGGCGGGTCTTTCCCGTGATTTAGTGGATTTAAACTTAACCGCCAAGGGAATTAGGTCAAAACTAAGAACAAGGAACGAAAACTTTAGGTGCAATGGAAGAGATTCACGCTTTTCGCCTTCTTCATTTAATCGATGCCTGCCTTCATCGATTTATTAAGGTAACCAGCTTTATGTGATGTTTCTTTATGTTACTTTTTTCAGAACAACATGAGGAATTGGTTGGTATCTATGCATCTGAGGTTGCATGCTACCATTGTGTTGATCTATTTGTACATATGATGGAGTTACGGTTGAATGGAAGGTATATCATGTGGGGACTTACAAACTTTGTCCTTTTATTTTAAATAATCTTGTAACTGATAAAAGAAACGAATCGATTCCAAATTTACCTTTTTTTGCTCATTACTAACCATCACAACTTGTTGATTTTTGTTCCCAAGTTGCAATAGTTTATAACTTTATATGTATTGATTGATTAGGGGCATTTGATTTTAGACAAACCATCACAAACTGTTTAAACAAATTATTGAGTTTAATGCAATTGTGTTTTAGTATGAAACTTAACATATTATTGCAGCAAAAGTAGGACTCTTCTGGCCTTAGTGTGAATTTGTTAAAGGTATGTTTTTTAGATAAATAAGGAGTAGGTTATGTATGGGTTAGTAATGATACGACACAACTATATAATTTATAATAGTTGAACTTAAATTGTTTTGGCAACCTACATAGTTGTATACATTCATATTAGTTGTATCGTGCTGAAACTTAACTTTGTAACACATGATTCTGTTGTAAATCAAAGGTGTATGTTTTACGAAATTTACAACTAAATTTCTCAATATTTTTAAGGTGGCATATAAAGATATGGAATCAAGTGGTAATGTGGCCACAAACTAATCTGGTTGATGTTGCAGGTGATCAACGTAAGCAACACCCAAACAAGCTTCGACGCCAACCTATTACTTCATTTGCTGCTCTCGTTTTTAACGGTAGTGTATATTGATAATTATTTGTTGCTAAATGATAATATATATGGTACTTTTAGTAAGCAACAATAATTTTTAGTATTTGTTTGATGGGCAACTGATGTGGTCTAAATTTATATATTTCTTATAAATATTCCGTACACTTTTTGGTCACTTTTAGTTAAATTCTACTCTAATTGGTTAATATATTTTTATTATCTATTAATCATTTAAATTGAACTTTAATATTAATCACGTTGAAAAAAAAACAAGCTTTTAGATTGATTATTAGTTTTCAATTTATTTGAAAGCTAGTATATTTTGAATTTTGTTTCACGTGGAAGGGAGATGGATATTTTGCAAAACAAAGGCCAACATGTTTTAATTATTATATATTCTTATTATTAGTATTGATCCATTAATTTTTGATCATGTTATTTGTTGAAGCAAAAAAAAAAGAAAACAAAAGGCCCATCTTTGAAAAGGGTGGTGGTGAATTGGACGAAAAGAAAAGAAAAACCTAATTGGTGTTGGCTATATATAAAGAAGAGGTAGACGGCAGGAGGAGGGTTGTTGGACGGCAAAAGAGAGAGGCAGAGATTAGTACGAAGGTTCTTTTCTTTTACTGCTGAACGGGAGGATAGATAGAACGATTGAGCGCAAAGTTTTGAAGTATTGGTTTTGAAGCTAAGAGTTGGTGTTTAAAGCTTGTTCGAGTGTGAAACCGCTTAACTATTCGGTTTTTCTTCTCTTTTTACTTTTCATGAACATGTTTGAATTGAGTTTTATATTTAATTTTAATATGTTTTTAAGCATTATGAGTAGCTAAACTTGTCGTGGTTGCTTAGGTTTGATGAACTAGACGTATTGTTTGAATGAATAATTATTGGTTTTGAATGAATGTGTTGATTTATATGTTTAGACTTTGAATCCGATTCTTAATATTTGTGTGTTGGTATTGATTGGTTTGGTAATATATTTATTGATTCCATTGGTCTAGAAACTTAGAAATATACTCTAGATTCGGGAATTAGTCTAGGTTGTCAACTTGTAGTTTTCAATTTAGACCTTGAACATGAGAAATCTAATTCAAGTTTAATAATTATTAAAACCAATCAATTAAGGCGTGCAATCAATTCTGGAAAGTGAGAAATCTATTTTAGAATTGCTAGGTAATTAACTAGGCGTTGTTTGATAGGTTGGGTCGCCGATAACTCGGGTTCACCTGTTTACTCGCGTCTAGAGTTTCCTGGGGTTTCGGTTTTCTAAGTTTATTCAGCTTCGTAACTTGAGGGTTTTAGTATTTAAATTATCTTTTACTTGATAGTTGTGGGATTTGATGGTCGATAACTCGAATCAGTCTATTTTAGCATTTCTTCACTTGTCTTACTGTCATATTTGGTTTATCTTCCGGGGGTTTATCAGATTAGACAGAGTCTTCATTCAATTCTAAAAATTAGGATTTCATTCATGAGTCTAGGGATTCTTGCCTAGGTAACCTACTTTAATCTTCACTTGAGTCTTAGTTTATTCTCTAGTTTTCGAGTTTGCCAGTCTGTCTAGTTATTTATTTATTTAGTTGCAATTTAAGAACCATTTTCTCATCAAATCAATTTAGTAGGCTAGGAGTCGATAGAGATTTATTTTCAAGAGTCGTTAGATCTGTGTCCAAGGTTCGATAATCCGGACTTATTTACTTAGCTACACCGCGACCGGTGCACTTGCCGTTAGTGTGTGGTTTTGTAGGTTTTTCCATTTTTAAAACTTGTTTGAATTTAATATAGACAACTTTCACACATCAAGTTTTTGGCGCCGTTGCCGGGGACACAGTGCGCTTTTGAGGACGATTCGAGTCGGGGATCTAGCCATTTACTGCTTTCGTAATTTCGTAGTTTCTTTTTATTTATTTGTTAAAAAAAATTAAAAAAAAAATTAGTTGGTAATAATTTATTTGTTTGCTCGTAGTTACCTTTTAGTTTTTTTTGTGCCTATCTGTTTATCTTTTTTTTTTTAGTTAATTTATTTCTTAGTATTTAATAAAGTATGTGTTCAAGTAGTTTTTGTTTCTAGTTTCTTGTTAGCTTTTGTGTGATTCGTGCCTTTTTCTGTTTATTTTAGTTTATGCACACACGTTCCTCGGGCCCACCTGACACTAAACCATTCTCTGAACCCGAACGCGAGTTCCATCGTCGACTAAGACAGCTACAGGTACCTCTTTCCGAACTTGTTTCCGTTGTAGTTATGGCTGACCTTAGGACTGTTGCTGATCACATTAGTGTTGCACCCACCACCGTTCGTTCTAGTATTACCCTCCCCACTGTAGAGGCGAACAACTGGACCATCCCACCCACCTTGATTAACACCATTGCTCATTCGGTCCAGTTCCATGGTATGCGTGACGAGGACCCACATGCTCATTTGACGAAATTCGATAGGGTCTGTAGTACTTTCTGTCTTAATGGTGTCACCGCAGAGGCCATTAAACTGCGATTGTTCCCGTTCTCACTCACTGATCAGGCTGCCATTTGGTTGGATTCCCTCGCACCGGGAACCATTACCTCATGGACTGAGCTTCAAACAAAATTCCTACAGAAGTACTTTCCCCCTGCTAAAACCGCTCGTCTTCGAAATCTTATATATGCATTCACTGAGCAGCCAGGGGAGTCCTTCTTTGAGACATGGGACCGGTTCAAGGGACTTTTGAATAAGTGCCCTCACCACGGACTTGAGGACTGGAGAGTCGTGGAGAAATTCTACAACGGAATTTCAGAAGCGACTAGGAGACTTCTTGACTCCACAGCAGGCGGTAACATGATGAAAACCAAAACCGCTACTGAGTGCCTTGAGATGATGGAGGATCTAGCCACTAGTACTTATACTGAGCCTGGCTCTAGGGACGTTACTGCTGTCTCTAAGGGCATTCATACGGTAGATTCTAGCGTAGCTTTGGCCGCCCAGGTAGAATCTTTAGCTAAGATGGTTAAGGATATTCAGGTTAAGATCACTTCCAAGTGTGAGATATGTAGAGGTGGACATGAGACAATAGATTGCCCTGTAGGATCTGAGGAGGAATTGAGTTTTGTCCAGAACCAGGGACGGGGTCAGGGTTACAACTCTGGATGGCAGCCACGCCAACCCTCGAACTGGAGAAGCGGGAATCCCCCTGGATTCGCGCCACGTCAGAGTTTGTTCCAAACCCCTTCGGATGGCCAGAGTAGTGGAGAGTCTAAGTCTGAGCTTAGTGAGTTTTTAAAGAGAAATGAGGAGAGCCAGAGTAGGACTAACAAACTCTTAGAGTCGATAGTGATGCAAGGTGAGGCTAGACATCAGGAGCAGTTGAAGAAAAACCAGGAGTTTGAGTTGATGTTTAGGAATCAGGGATCCACCATACAGAGTCTTGAGAGGACGATGGGAGAGATGGCGAATAGGTTGACTGATAGACCCACAGGTTCATTCCCTAGTAGTACCCAGGTTAACCCAAATGCCACTGCAAAGGCAGTTACTACTAGGAGTGGTAGGAAGTTAGAGGTAGAGAAACGGGTTGTTGTGGTCGAGGAACCGGTTGATGAGGAGATTGAGATGGAGACTCCTGCTGGCGATGCGCACCCTAGGTTGCACCCAACAAGTACAGCACAGTCCAGCGAGTCTTCTGGGGAGAAGAAGAAGGAGAAAGAATCCCCCAGAGTTTATAAACCGACAGCTCCTTACCCTGGTAGGCTTTTAGCTAAGAGCGATTCTGAGCAGTATGCACGTTTCTTGGAGATGTTGAAGAAGCTCCATGTGAACCTTCCTTTTGTTGAGGCTCTGGCAAAAATGCCTAAGTATGCCAAGTTCTTAAAGGATCTTCTTACGAACAAGAAGAAACTCGAGGAACTATCCACTGTCATTCTTAGTGAGGAGTGCTCTGCGGTCCTGCAGAACAAGCTTCCTAAGAAGATGACTGACCCAGGGAGTTTTACCATTCCATGTTTGATCGGAGACCTTACTGTTAGCCATGCGTTAGCCGATCTAGGAGCTAGCATTAACCTCATGCCCTACTCTATTTTTGCTAAGCTCAATTTAGGTGAGCCAACTCCTACGCGCATGAGTCTTCAACTCGCAGATCGGTCTGTTAAGTTTCCACGTGGCATCGTAGAGAATATGCTTGTCAAGGTTGACAAGTTCGTTTTTCCAGTTGATTTCGTCATTCTTGATATGGACGAGGATTCTAAAGTTCCACTTATCTTAGGTCGTCCATTCCTTGCTACCGCTCGTGCTCTTATTGATGTTTTTGATGGTAAGCTCACTCTTCGTGTTGACGACGACGCTATCACCTTTGATATCCAGCGTTCGATGAAGCATACCCCACAACATGATGACACTCTTTACTTCATAGATACTCTTATGTCACATGTGGGTAGCTTTCTTGGTGAGATTTGTAGGAGAGAGTCCATAGAGACCCAGATGTTAGGTGTTGATATTGAGGGAATTGAGTTGACTGAGTTTGACCTAGAGCAGGATCCACCTTTACCATTTAGTGAGCCATCCATAAGATCTGAGTTTTCTGAAACTTCTAAGGTCTTTGAAGTGTTAGAGAGAGAGACTCTTGAGGAGAAACCATCTGTAGAGATTCCGCCACCCGTAGAGCTTAAGGAATTGCCATCTCACCTGGAGTATGCATTCCTTGGCGAGGGATCTCAGTTGCCCGTCATTGTTTCTTCTAGTTTGACGGAGGAGGAGAAGGAGAAATTGATGGTTGTGTTGAGGGCACACAAGCATGCAATTGCTTGGAAGCTAGTTGATATCAAGGGTATTAACCCTTCCTTTTGCACTCACAAAATTTTGATGGAAGATGAGTATAGACCGGTAGTACAGCCTCAGAGGAGGTTGAACCCTAACATGCAGGATGTGGTGAAGAAGGAGGTGTTGAAGCTACTCGACGCCGGCCTGATTTACCCAATCTCTGACTCTGCATGGGTTAGTCCAGTTCAGGTGGTCCCCAAGAAAGGGGGAATGACTGTGGTGATGAATGAGAAGAATGAGTTGATACCCACCAGGACCGTTACCGGATGGAGAGTTTGCATAGACTACCGCAGACTCAATGATGCCACTCGCAAGGATCACTTCCCCTTGCCATTTATTGATCAGATGCTTGAGCGATTGTCAGGGCAGCAGTTCTATTGCTTCCTTGATGGTTTTTCTGGTTATTTCCAGATTCCTATTGCACCAGAGGATCAGGAGAAAACCACTTTTACATGCCCCTATGGCACTTTTGCGTATCGCCGCATGCCATTTGGGTTGTGTAACGCTCCTGCTACTTTCCAGCGCTGCATGGTGGCCATTTTTCAAGAGTTGATCAAGGACTCCATGGAGGTTTTCATGGATGACTTTTCTGTTTTTGGGAGTTCCTTCGATTCATGTCTGCATAATTTAGATCGTGTGCTAGCTCGTTGTGAGGAGACGAACCTGATGCTTAATTGGGAGAAATGTCACTTTATGGTTCGTGAGGGTATTGTGTTAGGTCATAAGATTTCTCGTGCGGGGCTTGAGGTGGACCAGGCTAAGGTAGATACAATTTCTAAGCTCCCGCCGCCTACTTCTGTGAAATCTGTTAGGAGCTTCTTAGGTCACGCAGGATTCTATCGTCGTTTTATTCGTGATTTCTCCAAGATAGCTAGACCTATGACCCAGTTGCTAGAAAAGGATAGGCCATTTGAGTTTAGTGATGAGTGTGTTAGGGCCTTCGAGTTGTTGAAAGAGAAGCTTATTAGTGCTCCCATTCTTGTGGCTCCTGATTGGAGCCTTCCATTCGAGGTCATGTGCGACGCGAGTGATTTTGCCGTCGGGGCTGTTTTAGGGCAACGTAGGGAGAAGCATTTTCACCCCATCTATTATGCTAGCAAGACCCTAAACGACGCCCAAGAGAACTACACCACGACCGAGAAAGAGTTGTTAGCAGTCGTGTTCGCTTGTGATAAGTTTCGGTCCTACTTAGTACTTTCTAAGACCATTGTTTTTACCGATCATGCAGCTCTTAGGTACCTGTTTGCGAAAAAGGATGCGAAACCCAGGTTGATTAGGTGGATTCTCTTGCTCCAGGAATTTGACATAGAGATTCAGGATAAGAAAGGAGCGGAGAATGTAGCTGCTGACCACTTATCTAGGTTAGAGAGTTCGGAGAGTGAGAGGTCTAGAGCGGGGAAGATAGGTGATTCATTCCCGCATGAGTCATTGATGTTTGTGAGAGCCCACGAGGAGGGCTATCCTTGGTTCGCTGATTTTGCGAATTACCTGTCTACGGGAGAGCTTCCACACAAGATACCATACCAGCAAAAGAAGAAATTCTTTGCTGATCTTAGGTTTTATATCTGGGAGGATCCTTACTTGTTTAGGATAGGTGCAGATCAAATGATTAGGAGGTGTGTGACTTCACCTGAGACTCGTAGTATTCTTGAGCATTGTCATTCGGGGCCGGCTGGCGGCCATTACGGGGGGGCTTACACTGCTAAACGGGTATTCGATGCGGGGTTTTATTGGCCCACTATCTTTAAGGATGCCCACGAGTTTGTCCGTAGTTGTGATGCATGCCAGCGAGCCGGCAACATCTCATCCCGAAATGAGATGCCCCAAAACCCCATCCAGGTGGTAGAGATTTTTGATATTTGGGGCATTGATTTCATGGGACCATTCCCCATGTCACGTGGGAGTCGTTACATCCTTGTAGCTATCGATTATGTGTCTAAGTGGGTGGAGGCGAAAGCCTTGTCCACTAATAGTGCTAGGGTTGTAGTGAAGTTTTTGAGAGAGTTGTTTGCTAGATTTGGTACTCCTAAGGCCATCATTAGTGATCGTGGCACCCACTTCTGTAATGCACAAATGGAAAAGGTGTTGAAGCGCTACGGGGTCACCCATCGACTTTCGACTGCCTATCATCCACAGACAAGTGGACAAGTGGAGAATGCCAATAGAGGGATTAAGCGTATCTTGGAGAAGACTGTCGGACATAGCCGTTGTGATTGGGCCGACAATCTAGATGACGCACTTTGGGCTTTCCGCACCGCATATAAGACGTCTATTGGGACCACACCCTTTAGGATGATTTATGGGAAAGCGTGTCATCTACCGGTTGAGTTGGAGCACCGCGCGTATTGGGCCTTGCGTAAGGTCAATCTGGATATGGACGTCGCGGGTAAGCACCGGTTTCTCCAGATACATGAGTTGGAGGAGTTACGCGATGAAGCGTATGAGAAGTCTTGGGCCTATAAGGAGAAGACTAAGCAGTTGCACGATCGCCACATCAAGAGTGTGAAGGAATTTAAGTGTGGGGATAAGGTGTTGCTTTATAATTCCCGGTTGAGGTTGTTTCCAGGAAAGTTGAAGTCGCGTTGGACAGGTCCACATGTAGTCACTAATGTTTTTCCGTATGGTACTGTTGAAATTGAGAATAATGAGGGTCAAAGGTTTAAGGTAAACGGGCATCGGTTGAAAATCTACATTGAGGGGAAGCCTGAGGAGAGAGAGGGGGAGACGATTGATCTTCCCGAGGTTGGTATGTAAGGTGCAGGTATGTTATTTTTTGTAGAGTTATGTATTATTATTTGCTAGGTATGTTTTTATTTTATTTATTGTCTTATTTTATTTTCTCTTCTTTTGAGTCCTTATCGAGTCAAGTGGGACTGCCTTGGCCTTTTTCATTTTTGATTTTTCCCTACCCGTACTCAATCTCCATTCGGGTGGGGGTCAATCTTAAAAATTATTTTTGTAAACGGGCATCCTACTTTCTTGAGTCTTTTTACTTTTGTTTTCTTTCTAGTTTATTTTTGCAGGATTCTAACTACAGCCGCGAATGAAATGCTATACGGCTGAAGATGATGGACGGACATGACATGCTTTTGCACGCTTTCGGCATTTATACCAGGGGAGTCTGTTCCATTTTATTTATCGTATTTGTATTTTTTTTTTCTTATTTGACTTATAGTTTTTTTAGTAGTTTCCTAACTCACATTGGGGACAATGTGACGTTTAAGTATGGGGATGGGAGACTGTCGTCTATCTTAGTTTAGATAGTTGAGTCGGGCCTAGTTTAGGTAGTTTTGTTTTGAGTCATATAGTGTCTTAAAAATACAAAAAAAAAAATAAAAATACAAAAAAATGTCTTTGTTTAAGTTGTGCACTTTAAATGGAAAATGATAGTAAATTAACTTTGGCTTTTCAATAACAAAAATAAGTTGTTGGTTTTTGAGCAAGAATGAGTCAAAATGGTAAATCTTTGGTAACCCAATTGGCTTAGATGGTTTTCCTATGTGTATTAATTGAACCTTAATTGTCATGAATCTCGTGGGTCATCATCTTAGAGGAAATAGGAAGGCCTTAACTAAAGAATTTAGGCACCATTGTAGGCTTCAGAACTTAAATTAGTTAAGGGTTAGTGCCATAATAGGATCTTATAGCACGCTTCTCGTGAGAGAAGTGGCGCTCCGCAAACAATGTCCACAGGGTGTAGACTGAAAAGCGCTCAAAGTAGCTGCTAAAATAAAAGAGCTCAAAGTAGCCCAATCAAATGAAAAAAAAAAAAAGAAAAGAATATAAGGCAAGTGATCCAAGACCTCATGTGCTCTACCTCCGGGATAGCGACTTGGATACGACACCCCTGGGTGAGGTGATCTTGTTTTATGAAAAAAAAAAAAAAATAAACAGTCTACATCCATAAGTATCATCCATCAAATATTCACCCTAATATGGCACTAGTTCTTCACTAAGTTAAGTTATTTAGGTTATAATGGTAGGAGAATCTTTATGGTTTTACCCGTGCCTCGTCAAGCAATTAACTAAATGGGCTGACTTATGGCTTTCTAGGTGTGAGACCCTGTAGATGATTGATTCTATTTAACTAAATCAAACACATGGGAGACTTGATGAGCTAGTGTTAGGGTGTTTAATTAAACACACCATTGTTTACCTGATTCATTGCTTGTGGGTGATTGTGCATTGCAAATATTTATCTATGAAAATGATTGAATGCCTTAGTTGATTATGATTCCATATGCATGCTTTTTCAGGGACGAAAAAAGGTTTAAGTGTGGGGATATTTGATGTGGTCTAAATTTATATATTTCTTATAAATATTCCGTACACTTTTTGGTCACTTTTAGTTAAATTCTACTCTAATTGGTTAATATATTTTTATTATCTATTAATCATTTAAATTGAACTTTAATATTAATCACGTTGAAAAAAAAACAAGCTTTTAGATTGATTATTAGTTTTCAATTTATTTGAAAGCTAGTATATTTTGAATTTTGTTTCACGTGGAAGGGAGATGGATATTTTGCAAAACAAAGGCCAACATGTTTTAATTATTATATATTCTTATTATTAGTATTGATCCATTAATTTTTGATCATGTTATTTGTTGAAGCAAAAAAAAAAGAAAACAAAAGGCCCATCTTTGAAAAGGGTGGTGGTGAATTGGACGAAAAGAAAAGAAAAACCTAATTGGTGTTGGCTATATATAAAGAAGAGGTAGACGGCAGGAGGAGGGTTGTTGGACGGCAAAAGAGAGAGGCAGAGATTAGTACGAAGGTTCTTTTCTTTTACTGCTGAACGGGAGGATAGATAGAACGATTGAGCGCAAAGTTTTGAAGTATTGGTTTTGAAGCTAAGAGTTGGTGTTTAAAGCTTGTTCGAGTGTGAAACCGCTTAACTATTCGGTTTTTCTTCTCTTTTTACTTTTCATGAACATGT
Source organism: Tagetes erecta (assembly GCA_030867185.1). NCBI lineage: Eukaryota > Viridiplantae > Streptophyta > Magnoliopsida > Asterales > Asteraceae > Tagetes > Tagetes erecta. The sequence goes on from CM061490.1 coordinate 13,649,434, forward strand.
TTGAATTGAGTTTTATATTTAATTTTAATATGTTTTTAAGCATTATGAGTAGCTAAACTTGTCGTGGTTGCTTAGGTTTGATGAACTAGACGTATTGTTTGAATGAATAATTATTGGTTTTGAATGAATGTGTTGATTTATATGTTTAGACTTTGAATCCGATTCTTAATATTTGTGTGTTGGTATTGATTGGTTTGGTAATATATTTATTGATTCCATTGGTCTAGAAACTTAGAAATATACTCTAGATTCGGGAATTAGTCTAGGTTGTCAACTTGTAGTTTTCAATTTAGACCTTGAACATGAGAAATCTAATTCAAGTTTAATAATTATTAAAACCAATCAATTAAGGCGTGCAATCAATTCTGGAAAGTGAGAAATCTATTTTAGAATTGCTAGGTAATTAACTAGGCGTTGTTTGATAGGTTGGGTCGCCGATAACTCGGGTTCACCTGTTTACTCGCGTCTAGAGTTTCCTGGGGTTTCGGTTTTCTAAGTTTATTCAGCTTCGTAACTTGAGGGTTTTAGTATTTAAATTATCTTTTACTTGATAGTTGTGGGATTTGATGGTCGATAACTTGAATCAGTCTATTTTAGCATTTCTTCACTTGTCTTACTGTCATATTTGGTTTATCTTCCGGGGGTTTATCAGATTAGACAGAGTCTTCATTCAATTCTAAAAATTAGGATTTCATTCATGAGTCTAGGGATTCTTGCCTAGGTAACCTACTTTAATCTTCACTTGAGTCTCAGTTTATTCTCTAGTTTTCGAGTTTGCCAGTCTGTCTAGTTATTTATTTATTTAGTTGCAATTTAAGAACCATTTTCTCATCAAATCAATTTAGTAGGTTAGGAGTCGATAGAGATTTATTTTCAAGAGTCGTTAGATCTGTGTCCAAGGTTCGATAATCCGGACTTATTTACTTAGCTACACCGCGACCGGTGCACTTGCCGTTAGTGTGTGGTTTTGTAGGTTTTTCCATTTTTAAAACTTGTTTGAATTTAATATAGACAACTTTCACACATCAGCAACCATAATGGTAATGATATAGATCTTTTGTGTTATTATATGGTAGTTGTAAATATTTTTAAATGGGCAGATATATGTAGCATGTGATTCTGCAATTAGATTAACATGATCATAAGAATTAAAAGTGAAAATCATGAGATTTGTTTATAGTTAAACTAATGGTATTTTAGGTGATATCACTTGTAGGTAAGGATAACATGCTCTTCTTTTTTTTTTCTATATCAGTTTGCATCTATTGGTCTTGGTAAGAGTTAAATATATGTTCTGAAACTGGTTTTAACTAAAAAGATAATTTGCTACGGAATTTCTCTTTTAGTTTATCCATTTTAATTGTTAATTTTTAGTTTTTGTTACTCACGTTTGTATGGACTGACACATGGTTTAGGCACCATGCTCAATGATATTCGGAACAATACATGTTTTAATTCATTTCTGCTTATTTATGTATACAACTATTGCCAGTCTTGTGTTGATTTGATGTCAACTTGCAAGATTTGCTAATGTTTTGGACGAATTGTCCTAAGTTAGGATCACTGGTTTACATGTCAAGGTATATGAAAAGAAAATTATTTGTTCTATTGGCGTTTAAGCTTTTGTAGTGGCTGGGAATATGTTGAGCTTAAAAGCTCCTAGATAAGGGCTTGTAGTTGTTTCATGTCAATTATTATGTTATAGTATTATATTCATCTTGCATCTTGATTATCTTTATATTTTCACAAATAATTTTTCTCAAATACTTAGGTTATCAATTGCGGGCTTATCTAGCAACATTGGTTACTTTTGCTTACTGGAATATATCTTTTGTTTTGTTGTTACAAACCACCATCTATTGTGCAAAGGGTGAGTTGGGTAAAAAACATACATAGCTCTATGTATCTCATTGTGGTGCCATATGTCTAATTATTTGTTCAGTATATAATATATGCTAGAATAAACAATAATCTTGCACTCGAACAAGAAACTAATATATTGTGCAGGGGACACCAATAGAACTACATAATATATTATGAGATGGTTAACTTAAATGAGTGATGTATTGGAAATTGTCATCATAGTAGCAAGGCACGTGTTTTTTTTACTATCTATACTATATATATACATATTGAAGGGGTATATTAAGATACCTCATTTGTTAATCACGTACAAGAAATTAGTGCACAATGTACAAAGAATTTTAGGGGAAGTTGAGTCTTTTTAACACAAGTTTCATTTAAACCCAAAAAATATTTATACTTCTGTCCCTGATTTTAAAATCTAAGCCTAAGAAATCGTCCTATACACTCTCTCTCTCAGTCCATGTATCCGCGAATCCCATTTAAAAGAGTCTATTTCAAGATTTTGAATTCCTTAATATATGCTCTATTTCTCTCTCTCAGAAAATCTAGCACTCCCTCTCCATGGCCCTCACTATCAATTCTCACTCAAACTGTATCCATGAGAAATTGTTATATTTCATTGTTGCAGGTTTATCATAGATCTAACAAATAATCAATTTATTTTTCATTTGTTGTAGTGTTCAAGACGAGGAGTTTGGAGATCATGGTAGCCATCACATTATAGAAGATGAATCAAAGGTTTTATTATTCTTGCCATAGGTTTGATTTAATTGATTAAAACTAGATCATATGCCATTATTATCGATGTTAATTACAAACATGCTAAGACTGTAGTTAGATCCTTGCAAAGAAAACTAGCTCACCGGTTGTTTGAAGTGAATTGGCTACTCTTCTTTTCCACAATAAACACCGTTACTTAATTCCATTATGATTCAATAGATGCATACATACCTCAAGCTCACATCACTATGTTTGATATGTATAGGAACTGCACAAGTGGCATGTTTTAATGATGATGTGAACTTGGTGTTGCAATCTGAACGAAAGGATGAATGAAAACAATAACTACCCAAATGCTCACCTATGTTGGAGGTAATATATTTTCGATCTTGAGATGTTAATCAACTCCTTAACCATCAGTGATGAGATTTTATGAGATATATTTGTGTAAACTACTTGATTTGGGACTATATTAAACTAATTTTAACATTTTCTACACTATCGAATTCACGCACACCACATGATCGATAAAATGATTGTTTTTGAGTTTCAAACATAAGAAACCAAATTCATAGTTGGTGTATTGTGTTTGTATGAGTATTCGAGGTGATTACTATAAAGTTTTGAAAATGTTATTGAAATGAGGGCATGTAAAAGCGTCGTTGATGGTATTATTATTCATATCGCATACATGACTAAAACTTTCAATTATTTTACCAAAATGAGCTTTTTTATAAATGTCTTTTAGGTATTAGTGTTCATATTGCTTATTTGACTGAATCATATATGTTGGTCTTTATGGTGCTGTAACCTAATTGAATGCTTGTAGTGTAGAAAACATTTATTTTATTTTTACTGTTGCTGAGGTATTAGTGTTTAGTATAAATGAGTCTTATGGTGAATGATTATAGTGTATGAATATTTATAACATGTAGATATGTAGCTTTTTTAGATGCTCTTATGAAAGCATTATAAGACTTTCTGTTTTTATCATTGCAGAATCAGTGTCCAGTTCTTTTCCATGGTGTCAATGCCTCAATGGAAAGGTTTCCCATTTTAGGCCATTTAAGGTAACACAAAACTCAAATCATAAAGATTAAGCCATGATCATTTATTTTAGATCTATGGACGGAATGCAGCCACATCCATTTACTGCTAGAATAGAATCAGAAGATGTTTAGCAACATCTTAGAGGTTGTGGATTTCAAGGTTCAACAATATTCTCACCAAGAATACTCCTCACCGAAGCAGCTAAAAGTGAAGACAAGGTATGATAGAGGGTAAAGTTTATATTTTTATTACATTTACCATACTAAATTTAATTGAAGCATGTAAGTTTCTATTTATGGGTAAGGTTAGAGTGTGATTTTGGTTGGGATGTTGCTACCTCATCCAGAATTGGATTCTATGATTTTTGAAATAGGTCAAACTTGACCTGAACGGTAATTTTGTAAAGGGGAAAGCTTTAATGAGTATAATGAAAATGAGTTTAAATGGTAAATAGAATGTGATTAGGAATATATGATCATTAACAGGTAAACATGTAACATGCAGTAAGAATATAAAGATCGAAAAACCTTAAAGATCAATATAATTTTTTACTTGAATGTTTTGTCTTAGGTTTTTAAATCTTATAATATTTCATTTATGATTTGAGTTTGTTAGGTATAATAATTGTAAATCTATTGTGCATTTTGTTGGATATAATAATGTGTGCTATTTTAATTACTTGATTAACATTTGAGTCCATTGTGCTGTTTTGTTAGGTATAATATATAGTTGTAGTAGTATTCTGTAAAGCCTGATGGGTTTTTTCTGTTTAAAGAATCATTGGTTTGATCATCACCATATTAGGTATTTAGGTGCAGATTTTGAAGTATTGATGAACTCAAAACTTATGAACATGTTATTTTTGGTGGCTTTTACTATTCAAGTTGAGTTTCATTTAGAGCATTCATTTGGTTTATTGTTTTTGATTGTTGCTAATATTATCAATAATGACTTTTTTACAAACGTATTGAGTTGGTGTACTCCAAATAGTGGCTTATTGGCTTTTATATTTTTATGTTTTATCAATTTACTTTTCATTTGAAGTATTAGTTGTTCGCTAAGGGTTAATAGTGTTTAAGAAAAATCTATAGTATTTGATTTCGACTTTATATTTTTCACGAGGGTAATATAAATATGCAAAGAAAATATTTTCATTATTTTTATTATATACTTGACCGATATACCTAATGAGCATTTTTTAGGCATTAATGGGTATCCCAATTACCCGTAGGACTCGACGGGTAAACACCCGACGGGTTTTGGGCCAGGTATTGGACACATTTTTCTCATCGGGTATGGCGTTGGGATTATCCATACCCGTCCCACACTCGACCCATTTCCATCCCTGATATGGTGTTCTTTGCTACGTTATAATGGTTGATTATGTGATGAAGAAATGAGCAAGATATATTTTTAGCATTCAAAACCTATTTTCTTTAAACTGTTAGTTTACCTTTATGCTTGATTATGCAAAGAACTAAGAGAATCATTTGCGGGTGTGCTTAAAACTCAGTAGTTGATTAAGTATTCTAAATCAAGGACGGATATTAAACTCCTAAAAAGAGGATCACATGGGTATTATGATTTATGATGATAAATCATTTAGGGGTTTCTTGTATAACCACCTGTAGCACAGTTTTTATAACCACCTGTAGCCTGTAGGATTTGTTTAGCATATCAAATTAACCAATTTATGTTATACTTCATGACATACATTTTGTTTGTTTAAGTATCACATTTCAAGCTGTTTTGTGTGGGTCATGGATCATATTGCAATTTCATTTTGTAACGAAGCCCAACTTGCAGCTTATTCTTACCATTATTACAATCTAATATTGCGAATTGGAGACTAGAGCTGCAACTTAAGGACTATTTAGGTGATTATTACAAGTTTTCAGTTTTTAGTGGTTTTTGAGAGTTCATAAAGTCTGTAGATGCAGTGAGCCTATCGTATAGTTTAGATAGCATTTGTAGCAAAAATATGTGATGTAATTAGGGCTGGCAATTTCTGACACGAACACGATAACACGACACGAAACGACACGGAATTAACAGGTTTCGTGTTTGACCTTAACAGGTGCCGTGTCATTAACAGGTTAACACGATAAAGACACGTTAATTATCGTGTCTTAACAGGTTAAAGATCTGTTAACACGATATGTCACCTGTTAATATTTATTTATATGAAATGTTAGTGGAGAATAGACGTGGAGATGGACTTTAATAGACTTTTAATCTTTTTTTCATATTCGTTTATCAAGTATTATTATGGATAATACTATTTTTATGTAATTTTGTTGTTTTGTGACTTAAAAATTATCATATGAAGTCATATTTATTATTTAAGACTTACAAATTTTTTTGAAAATTTTAATTTTTTTAAAATTCGGTTTTTATCGTGTCATATCGTGTAACCTGCTTTTTATCGTGTTCGTGTTCGTGTTTGGAAAAAATGACACGATAAGTTATCGTGTCGTGTTCGTGTTTGACCTTATCGTGTTCGTGTCTTATCGTGTCGTGTCTGACACGATATGCCAGCCCTAGATGTAATGACCAAACTCTGCAGTTTTTAATATCAGTTGTAGCAAAAATTGGTGGACATTTGTCAAGGTAATGTTAAATTACTTTACTGTTATCTTTAACTCGTGCGAATGTTGTTATCCACTTTATAAAAGTTTTATGATTTCATGAAATGGGTTTGGTTAAATTAAAGCATTTATGCAACCATACTTTTTCTTTATGTATTAATTATTATCAATTTGAAATTAATTATTTCATAAATTGGGTTTGGTTAAATTGACACATTTAGATTAGGAGATGTTATTGCTTTCACTGTTTTTTGGCTGCTAATCTTATTAATATTAAAGATTCACTGTAATCAATTACTACCGGATTAAGATTCATGGTATTTTACTAAGGGGCATTTACATATATTTCTTCTTAAGTTATTTTATTACATATTTACCCAACTCTAAAAATTAATTACATATTCCCCTTCCTTACCTTAAGCACATATATTACACATTTACTAATTCCATTAAAAGTAATTAATTGAATTACTATTACTATTTACCCTTAATGAACTAATTGAATGATTATTTACACATTTTCCTTAATTTCAATGCAAATTGAATCAATTACGCCATTATATTTAAAAGTTATTTATATTATTTTATTTTTTAAATAGCGTTACAATTAACTTGTTTATTAAAGCTCGTCATAGATATAACTTTGTTATTTGATATAACAATAACAAGTTTTGTTTAATGAAAGGGGAAATAGGTAATAAAAATTAAGAGTTGGAGATGTATGTAATTAAGAAGGTTAGGAAGGGGAAATATGTAAAAATCTCTTTTACTAAAACATTCTAGGAGTTTTAATGTGATTAGACCAATAATAATTTTTAATATGGACTAAAAGATTAGCACATTTAAGCATTATGTATGCTTAATCCTAAGTCATGCTATGATGAATTACCAGTTGCATTTATATAGCATTGATGGTTTCAATATTGCAAGTGCTTGTTTCTGCTAAGTGAAAAGATGAAACATAAAACTCAATTGAAGAAGAAAAAAGTGTTCAAGCAAATGGTTATGTGCTAAGTGTGAATGTGGAGATCAATACAATGTTTAAAGAGTTTTGATTATTTATGTTTGTTTGTAATTGTAAAATAGCGCCTTTAGAGGTTTTTGGTTGTTTATCTGTATCATTTGTATTCTTTGATTCTTAATAAAATTTACCAAAGTCATATTCCCTTTTACCTAATATATAAAATTTGTATTAGACGAGCTTAATAAATACTTAAAAATACTCTATGTCGTTTATGAATACCGGAAATGCTCTATTGTTATACGATTAATACAATATATCATACAACTACGATTCTTTAAACACATGCTTTAAAAAGACTTAAAAAGGAAAAAAGAACGTATGCACAAGAAACATGATATATATAATTTTTTAAAAACAAACACGGGGATAATAAAACATTTAGAAACGAAAACAACTGAGAATATCGTTCCCGCTGCATCGCGCGGGCACCTACTAGTTTCCTTATATATAAAGTTCTAACAGTACTATCAAACCACACTACGTCTAGACATTTTCTTTAAACTATGCAATACCGTATCGAACTAGAACCTAAGTTCCAGCTCGGTCTAAAAATTGAGCTAAGTTGAGTCTGCTCGGCTCGTGAACAACAATAAATAGTTTATTGTATTGTTTGTTATTAGACTAAATAAGAAAAATAGAGTTAAATAATAAAAAGGTATATTGGTTTTAACATTCTTAACTATCATCTTTTGGTTTCTATCAGTGTATCTATCGAATTGACTGGTAACAGTTCCAACATTTATCACATGCTTTGGCAGCCAACAGGCCGTCATTAAATTTTTTTTAACGGCGTTAAGTTTTTTTTCAAATTCAAGACCGATGTTTTAGAGCTTTTGAACGGAAGGAGACTACGGGTCAATTAGTGTAAAAGTTATCTCGAAACGACACTTCGAACATCTAATGGTGCTTAAATTGGGTAATTAAAACTAACGGTGCTTCAAGCGGATGTAAAAGTTTTGTCATTTGGAGCGCCGTTTCAAGATAACTTTTACATCAACTGACTCATATTCTCCTTCCGCTCAAAAGGCCTAAAAAATAGTTCTTGAATTCGAAAAAGTTAACGCCCTTAAATTTTTTTTAAAGACGGCATGTTGGTTGTCAAATTGATAAAAGTTAGGACTGTTACTAGCTAATTCGATAGTTGGAACCCGTAGATACCAAAAGATGATAGTTACGACCCTTTAAAACCAATATACCTGATAAAAATAATAAAAATGTGGCATGAAATCCAAAATTTTCAATGAATAAAGGTTGCTTCTAGTTGTGGTTTGAAATTCTTATGTACGGAATAAACTCAAGTTTTGGATTCTAACTGATTCATATATTCTTTTAAAAGAAACTTTAATATCGTTCTGTTTGTATAAAAAAATGTTTTTTAAGAGTAGCTAGGGGCAAACATATGTAATTTACTTTAAAAAGAAATGTGATAGAACATTGATTTACGTATTTATGATTTCTTGGGTTTCGATGGTATGTGTTTTATATATAAGATTAAATAAAACTTGTCATGTGTTATTTGTGTGTTACATATATGTAAATTAGTTAATGGGTCGAATGGTTTAAGTTTAGCAGTCCATCATGGCAGTTATGAGAGAAAAATAAAGACGGTTGACAAATAACTGTCAATCCTCGTAACTGTATTTGTTATCTTGTTCATGTGATCACACATCACAAACACAAATAATGAATTTTCATTACAATGACAAAGTCTATTATCCATATTGAATTTTCGGTTTTTTTCATATAGGGTTTTATTGATCGATTAATTAGGGATGTAAGGTAAAGTTGTTATTGAATTTTCACTCCACTATTTGAACTTCAAAGAATGTTTAATTTTTTTGTATGATGCAATCTCTAATTTGAGTTTCTTTTGCACCAAACTAAAGTTATATGTATAGATTTTAACCAATGTTTTCACAATCGGTTTGGACAATGAATCAGACATCTTACCAATTTACTAGTCGGACCGGATTTAAGAACCGGATGAGTTTATAACGTATTTTCAAATTATTAATATAATACCCTTACTTTTATAAACATATTATTTACATTGTTGCGGAAAATAGGTCCGAATTTATCAATTAAACATTACTTATAAAAGTAATCATTTGTTTATTTTGTTTCCACAACAAAATATAACACATTGTGTGACACGCACGAGCATCCTTAAAAGTTCGACATGACACGTTTATATAACGAACATCCCTTACGGTAAAACAAAACCTGTTTTAATAATCAGAGATTCTAGTAAACTGCACATAGCTCCATAATTGCATTTACTCTCATGCACTAATTAAATCTAAGTTAGAATCATACACCAATTAAAGAAAAATTTGTTATAGATCAATATCAAAAACTATATATTTTGGATAAGTAACAAGCGTCACAAATCTTCCTCTCGTTGACCCACTTCCAAGACATGATCATCTTTGTCTTTCACTTTTTACTTCTATTATACAACATCACCATACATTAGACATAAATCCAAATATCTCACATTCTTTAATATGTTATGCTAATAACTTAATGTAAGCTTATTACCAGATTACTCGGAAGTTCATCCCTCAAACACAATTCCTTAATCTTGTAGCTAAAGTTCCAAGCTATCTCATTAGCTCCCATGATTGGTTCAACTCAATCAGCTCGTTTAGTCGATAGGTTCCAATCCCATTTGCACCTATTGTCACCATATACTCAAAAGACTAACAAGTCTATTAATGATCCACGAACCTTAGTTCATTATGACTATGCATATGTGCATGTGTTATTTGCAACACATACTTCTTATTTGACATCTACACATATAAATAAAATTTTCCAATAATATTTACCATACCTTGAATTTGTTCACTAAACATCCCAATGATACATTATACCTGAGGTTTAACATGGTTAATAACTATGTTCACCAAAGCCAATGGTGTATGGAACAACATACGATAATGGCAAAAAAAAGAGTTATGGAGTATGGTTCAGCTTATTCAGACCCATTTTTGCGTAAAATCCTCTTACCGGCATATGATACTTTGACATCAACAAATATGCAGCATACCATTGTTTTAGATAGTTCTATCCCATAAAGAGTCATATTAACCTTACCATTTCGAATATCTTATATATAGTTATCAAAATATTCCTTAGCACTTCATCTTTCATTGTTGATATCATTGCTCATTTAATAAATTAAACTAATCTATGCATACAAAAAAATTGTGTAGTAAATCACATCCATTTCACTCTCCAATTATTCTTATTGGAGCAATCAATAAAGTTATTTCTAAAATTCTGGCTTTGCGTCTTAAACCTGTGTTGTGTGACATTTTTTCTGAGACCCACCCAATCAGCTTACATTAAGGGGAGAAGTATTTTGGATGCGCCTCTTATGGTTAATGAGGTTATATCATGGTGCAAAAAATCCAATTAAAGGCGATGATCTTAAAGGTGAATTTAGATAAAACTTTTGTATCACTCAACTAAAGGTTTCTTAAATTATTTATATATCAATTTCCCCTCAACTTGGAGAAAAGGAGTGAGTGGTGTTTTATCGGCTGTAAGAACCTCTGTCCTTGTCAATGGTGCACCAAGTAGAGAATTTTGCATCAAATGAGGGGTAAGACAGGGTGATCCAATATCACGATTCCTCTTCATCATTGCAATCGTTAAATGTGGCGATGGCTAGCTAGGGCAATCGATCGGAATCTATTCAAAGGTATTATATCCCCTAATAATGCCTATGTTTTCTCTAACCTTTTATTTGCAAATGATGTTATTTTTTAGGGGCTTGGGAGGAGAGCAACTTTTTGAATCTTAGCAAGGTTACTGAGATGTTTTTTCCTTGGTTCGGGGTACAAGAAAAGTAGGCTATATGGTCTGGGTGTTAGCATGGAAGAAATTACTAAAACTGCTAGCATGCTTAAGTGTTAAGTTAAGAGTCTCCCGTTTAAATAAATTGGAGCAAACATGAACCATATTAGGAATTGGAAAGACGTGGTAAACATTGTTTTAAGTAAAATTTTCAACATGGAAAGAAAATTCATTGTATTTCGAGGGTAGAGTTACACCTCTCAAATCGGTTCTTGGCAATCTACCTATATACTATTTCTCATTTTTTTAAAGAGCTATTACATGTGATAGAGACTCTTAAAAGAATAAGAAGGCATTTTATGTGGGGCAAGGTCAAGTTCTAGTTGTTTTAAGATGCATTGGATTAATTGGCCTAGATTGATGGCGCATAGAGTTGATACTGGGTGCTTATGGTTCAAAGTTATTAATTCTATTCACTATAATCAACGAGCGTTCAATATGATCCCTTTAAAACAAAGAGTTTTGCTAGGACATGGAAAACATACTACAAGAAAATGAGCGTATTGCAACCTTGTTTAGTAAAAAAAATTGGCTGCATTAGGTGAAGTTGCATTAGACTTATTGCAATCTTTTTGTTACATAATTCAACCATTTTTTCACATAATGCAACTTTTTTTTCAAATGCAACCTTTTTTTAAATGTAACTCTTTGAAAAAGTTTTAAAGAGTTGCAAAGATAACAAAAAGGTTGCATTAGGTCTAATGCAACTTCTTTTAATGTAGCTGCTTTGAAAAAAATATTGCAATAGGTTCATTTTTTTGGTACATCCTCTCCATCAAGAATGATGCATAATTGTACATGTTTTGAATATGGATTATATGAATTGAGTAAATGTTGGATTTTTATTCGTTTGATGCATAATTGTGTGTTAGAATTTGGTAGTCTAATTTTATCGTTCCACTAGATCCTTGTTGAATGTCTTTAATAGAATATTTATGAATATTTATGCTTGATTTGCAATGAATATTTATGAATATTTATGCTTGATTTGCAATGAAACCATATGAATGATAATGTTACTTAATTTAGTACAAATGTGATGCTTTTCTAAATAACCGTTAGGGATTAGAATAATTGGTAAGTCTCGTTTGGTTAATTTTCTAGGTTACGATTTTCTTGAGAAGTCGGTCTAGACTTAATTACCAAATCTATTTATTGAATCAAATGAATGTTTCTAAACTGACTTTGGATTTTATACTGTGAGGTAGGAATTTAGTTAGAGTCACTTGATCGTATTTAGGTTAAACAACTATAACGACATTTAACTGGTGTTCATATATAGTAGCTTAATAGAAACCCGTAGATGTCTCATTGAAAATGGTCGATGGTCCTATTTAGTGATGTTTTAAGTAAATATTATAAGATTCCAGTCCATAGCAAAACACTTCCATTTAGGTGATAATAAAAACAACGGGGATTCGGGTCTTGGTGGTTTACTTCAATTCATTGATTTCAAATCTCGTCTTCTGCTTAGTTAATTTCATTTATTTGTTTAATTTAGTTTTCATAAAAAACCCTCCTTTCACAAATAACAATATTTAGAGTTCGTATCTTTAGTTGAGTTTTCATTTAGTTAAGCAGACGTAGTATATAGAGTCTGTGAGTTCGATACTCGGACTTCCTTTAGCTATAGTACATTCAACCAGTACACTGCTGGTTGTGTGTTTAGGATAGTTTTAATCGAGTCTAAGTTTATAAATATTAAAGCTTAGGTGTCAAAATAGTTTAGTTAATTTACAAATAGTTTAGCACGCATCACACTTCTAAGTGGACCACAAGCAAACCATTTTAGATCTTCACTTACTTCATCCCCTTGCTCTTCTATACATGCAATCTATAACATAGTTGTTACAAGTAACTACGCTAAGATCCCAAAAAAAACTAATTGACATATTTGATATTTATTTTGAATTACTCTTTTCTTGACCAATCTGTAAACTGTTAGGCATGAATATTGTTTATTTCAAATTCTAGCATTGGACGACCACTATATTGTCCATTAACAATTTGTTTGTATTCCCTTCAAACAAAATTTATATTACTACATTTTTTTTGTGATAGATGAATGAAGAGAAAAAATATATTAAAGAAAAAACAAATGGTCTTAAACTTGAAACGGTGTAACGGCCTCAACATTAAATAACACATAACAATTCAATGTGCTTGATTAAGAGGTGTCTCCTCAATGTATGAATTTGAAAATCTTTTTCTTTTGTGAATATATACTTCTAAATCAAGTTTATAAAAGCAACATCGGTTCTGGATCCTCAACTAGATTTTGGCTAGATGCATGGGTCAATGACACACCGCTCAAAGCTCTCTTCCTCGACCTGTTCGCCATTGAATCATGTAAGTCGGTTTTAGTGTCTCATTGTTATTCATTGCAGGGCAATCAACACAGGTGGCTTTGGAGATGGAAGTATCCTCCAAGCCAATCGCAGGAACTAGCACAACTTCAACAATGCTTAGCTCTCTTGGAATTGATCAGACCTAACAACAACATTGATCAATGGATTAGGTGCAAAGATCAAGAGAAAGGTTTTTCTGTCAAATCGATGAAAACTCTACTCCAACCATCAAAAGTAACGGGCACGAGAACTCTTCATCCCTGGAATAATTGGATCCCAATAAAAATAAACATATTTGGATGGAGAACTCTACAGGAATGAACTCCTACAAGAAAGGCGCTAGCTAGGAGGGGCGTTCCAGTCAACACTACACTATGCACATTATGTTGTAATTATGAAGAAGACATGGAACACATCCTAGCTGCATATGAAACAACTGCTCAAATATGGGCCAGAGTAGCTAGTTGGATCAAACTCCCCCAAATCTTCGCATCCATGGTGAAGGATCTTCTTAATCCCCATGAGACAACACAAGATTCAAACAATTCAAGAAAACTAAGACAAGCCATAATCATAACCACGGCTTGGTGCATCTTGAAAGCCCGCAACAATCTTCTTCATGATGAAGAACCAATTAATCTCCAAAGGTTATTCCAAGAGATCAAATCATTCTCCTATCTTTGGATAAAAAACAGATCTAATCTTCGTTATATAAATTGGTTGACTTGGTGTAATTATTCCTTTTAATTGGTTTGTTTAGTTGCTAGTTCCCTAGCTGTTTGAAATAAAATTTGCCGTTGAAAAAAAAATCCAGTTTATGACCTATCGCCTGCGGCATAGAGTGTTCTTCAATGTAATTTTCGTGACCCTCGTCATCATCCTAATTTCTCTAGTGAACACGGTTTCTACTTTGGATAGATGATATCTAGCGAAGACGGTTTCTACAAGTGGCTTTAGTGAATAATGAGAAAGATAAAGAGTTGACATGTTTGGAAGAGAAGCTAGTGACAGAATCATCTTCAAAAAGATATTGAGTTGTTTGTCTAAAGTTTTTGAGAAGTTGAAGGAAGAGAGATTTATTTCCTGTGTGGAAAGATTCGATCTTAATGGAAAATGATACCGAAACTTGTTGTTTGATAAAATGAAACCAAGATGCATGATGAAGATCTAAAACTTCAACAAGAACTGGAAAATAAATTAAGGTGTTGAACTAAGGTTTTATAAGGAGGAGAATGAAAAACACATGATGATTTTTGTCACTAGACCAAGTGAGATTTTATACGACGGTACATGATCATATCAAAGTTTATATCCAAAACCTCGTAATATTAAAACGAAACCTTTGCGTAAGTTTACATGATAGTTTTGTTTTCTACAATGCAAATATTAGAACATTGAATTTCAAGTACAAAGTTTACACTTAAGTAAAGAGGATGCATGCATGATATATTATGATCTTTATATGAAATGAAACATAATAAATTGTACCAACCGGACTAAAAGACAACATGAAGCACCATTCAACAAGCTAGTCAACAAACAAGCATACATTATGAGCCCTCTCATGATGCTTTATTTATAGGGTGGTTTGACTAAATTAAGAACCATAAATAACTTTGTGAGTATTTCTTTTCCTGGTGCCACACACTTAAGGCCTTCATGTGATGATATATTCTTGGCCCATTTCGCGAGTTGAGGGGTTTTACCTTCATCAAACGTATTAAAATCGTAAAGCTCGTCAACATGTTTCGTCCAACTAACGAAACACCCAAGAACAACATCTAGATAACCTACTTGATCTCCTCCAAAGTATGACTTCCCATTGCTTGACTTGATGAAGGCTTCTTCCAACAATTGTGTTGCTTTGATCATCTCTTCTTTTATAGCTTCTTGTCCTTCCTTGTTCATTGTTTGCCTCAGTTCTTCATACAATGGGAAAAACTGTCCATGTTGTTTATGTTAGTCGAGTTTATATTTACCCATTATGATCGATTAGTTCTATTTGAAATATAATTTATCTTTAACTAATGGTAAATTGGTTTCTACAGGTCCTAACTATCACATTTGGTTTCTACCGGTCCAACTATTGAATTGGCTGTTAACGTTCCCAACTTTTATCACCTTGGCAACCAACGGTCTGTCCTTAAATTTTTTTTAACGTTGTTAAGTTTTTTTTTTCTGAATTCAAGACCGATGTTTTAGGCCTTTTGATCAGAAGGAGAATACGAGTTTATTGATGTAAATTTATCTTGAAACGGTGCTCTGAACGTTAAAATTTTTACATCCAATTGAAGCATCGTTAGGTTTAAACATCGATTGAAGCACCGTTTTGTCGTTCGGAGCGTCATTTCGAGGTAACTTTTACATCAATCGACTCGTATTCTTCTTCTAATCAAAAGACCTAAAACATCAGTCTTGAATTTGAAAAAAACTTAACGACGCTAAAAAAAATTAAAACAGACCGTTAGTTGCCAAAGTGATCAAAGTTGGACAATAATTATGACCGGTAGAAACCAATATAGCTAAATAATTTAACTTTGTTTGTTACTCATTTGCAACTCTACTTTGCATATTAGCTAGGGTGCCTATTGAACTTGTATCATTATCAATATTTTTATTTTTACTACCACCAACTCACACGTACACTTACAAATCTACTGTACGTTATAAACAAATATGAACGAAGGAAATAAAATGTAACGTATCCGTTACATATACGTATTTAGCGTACCTTGGTATCGATATATGCGGCCCAAAACCGACAATTAGCACGATGTAGAGGTTCCAAAGGGAGGAGTTGGAATAAACCCGGAAACATTTCATCGAGATACTCGATTATAGCTAAAGACTCACAAATTGGCGGTTTATCAGCATGAAGAAGGACCGGGACCTTTTTGTGAACCGGGTTCGATTTTAGTAGGAGCTCACTTTTGCGAGTTATATCAGTTTCTACAAGGTACTCATACTTGAGGGACTTGAGGTTGAGTGCAAACTGAACCCGGTTCACAAATGGACTTGTAGGTGCTCCAATAAGCTTTATTTCACTCTCATTAGCCATTGAAAGAGATTAATTATGAATATTTGGAGAAATAGATCTGTTATGTATATACACAATAAGTAACTGCTTTTGCCCCTAATCTTAGAGTTAAATGACAAAACTACCCAATAGGTTTGAGTGATTGCATTTTGCCTTTGTAATGTTAACTTCAAAGTTCAAATACAATGAATAAACTTTTTATGTAATATATTACTTCTTGAAAAGAATTAATACATGCTTATGTTTTAAGAATTATACTCATGTTGTATGATACTCGTTTAAGCTTCTTGGATCAACCACAATATCTCAACCCGAAACTAATTTATATGTGTTTATTAACGTCTTTTTGAAAGGAATATATATATATATATATATATATATATATATATATATATATATATATATATATATAAAATATAATAAAGCAAACCTACTTTGCCAAGTGTCAATCTCTTAGTATGCCTACTCTATAAATGCTTACTTGTCATGATATCATCAATTCAATGATGAGGTGTCTTGCTCTCCTTAATGTTTCACATTTATACAACTTTTTGAAACTAGGTTTCATTTTTTTTACTGCACATCTAAGGATTTTTTCTTTCATATTCAGTAATCGTAACAAGAGTTTCTATGATCAAGAATGCAATCAATTTTCATTAATGGACTTTATATAAAGAAGTATTTAAAAAGTTGTAATTTTGATTAAGAGATATACAATTGAATAATTTCATATAAAGTTTTGTTTAGTTTAACTCTTTAAACTTTATTCTGACTCAATCCCGTGTTAAACACGGGTCTCTAACCTAGTAATATATATATATATATATATATATATATATACACACTAGATTATACTCCGTGTGTAACACGAGTTAAATAACAAAAAATATTTAATTATGATCGAGCCTAATAAACAAAAAATCACATGACGAGTAAACATTACACTTTAAATCATTACCATATTGGATATGTTCTCTAATACCAGCAAAAACAAAACCCATATAGGAAAAATTAGAAGACAAATTACGGATTCACAAGAATAAAAATCTGATCAAAATCGTATAAATGGATGACATCTTGTACTGATTAGTAGACAAAAACAATGTTTAAATATTATTTATTACAAAAATCAATGCTTTGGAATATTATTGATATATATTTTAGTAATTGATATTTTTACTTTTGTAATAATATGATAATTATTAAATATTTTTGTAATTGATAGAGAATAATATATTACAAATATGGTAATTATTTTGTAACTAATAGGTAAATATATATTATATGATGGTCGTATGTTGTGTAATAGTAGGAGGATTAAATACGTAATATATTATTGAGCGGGAAAATGATACCAACAGTGACTCCATTGAATGCTATGTGGCATCAAAAACCCTCTTTTATTAGAAGGTATATATATATATATATATATATATATTTAGAATAGCAACCGATGCATTCAGATGTGTAAGGATCGAGATCGAAATTCCTTCTCTAAGGTACACCAATGGATGTTTTCCGTTGATGTTACGTTTGGGCTCCCCTATTACCGCGAACGCAGCGGAGACTCAATTGTGTAATATATAAGTCGCAAAAGTGAGCTCCCTCCAATGAAAAAAAAAAGTAAGTCTTTGTTGCATTCGTAGTAATGCAGGAGCCTCAATGCCGACGAAAAGTACTTAATGGTTTTAAAAGCGGGGTTTCAATCTTAGCCCTTACACCTCTGAGTGTATCGGTCATAGACCGTTTCACCAACCGTTATTTTAGAAAAGAAAAATTGGCTAGACTTAAAAAGTTTAAATATATATACCCTCCCTATTAAAAAAACTAGTTAAATAGAAGTTATTATGAATCTAAAAGTTTGTTCCTTCTCTTGTCTTCCAAAAATATTGGGGATATTATGAAATTAAAAAGATATGTAAGGGTTGTTTCTGTAAATAAGTAATTTTCTTTGGTGTGAGTATTTAATGTGACTGATTATGGTCAATGTTTCTTTATTACAGATTTAATTAAGTTGCATTTTATTTGCCGATATTTACGTGTGCTTAAACTAAAAAAAATTAGCAACTGCTCTTTCATAATTGTTTTACTCAACAATCAGATCTATCCGCGCATGCCGGGATTAGTTTGTGAGAAAATATTTTTATATTTATACCTAAGGCATTTTGTAATTAAAAGCATGTTTGGACTAAGGTATAAAATCTATATTTATACATTTTATTAAATGAATATTTTGGAGGACAAATATCATTCACTGAAGAGGGTGTTTAAGTATTTTTCTCGCTCAAAACTAATAATCTTTTCTTCTAACCTACATATGGAAAGAAAATCGATAACATTAAATCATTCATAATTTTTCACTTTCTACCTTATTTATACCTTTGAAATCACTGTGAAAACGGAAAACAAACAACTTAACAAATAACTTATCGTAATTTACGACCCAGACTCATGCATAAAGACCCGTACGCTCGTATCGGTATATACGAGTGTCACCGTGAATTTTTGCTGGATATCTATCGTCTGGATTATTTGTATGTCTATTTTTCTTATGTTTTTTTAAAATTAATTGGTATGATTTATAAGGCACTCATTTTAATAGCGTCCATATCTAATTTGGTACTAATAGTGTTTTTGTAGTTTAAATATATTTGATCAAAGCTTGAATTAGAGTTTGAATGCAATTTGTGTCTCTACTTTCATATATTTTTCATGTTATGTGTAATTTATTTTGAAACGTTATTTTTTTGTAAAGTTTTAGAATTGTGTTTTTATATTTAAACACACTGAGTTTAATCTAGTAATTTAATAACTTAAGGGTTTTCTAAAAACAATTTTTTTAGGTAAAAGTGTTTTTTGTTTTAACTTTCTGAAAGAGTTAACTAGATTATAACATGTGTGTTATACGGGCCGTATAGCTAAAAATACTTAATTAATACAGAGCATAACATTGTGTATAAACTTGTAGACTACCCATGTGTATTACACGGACTGAAAACTTAGTATAATATATAATATAAAAGTATGATAATATGATATTTTGATAATATTCTATTTGTTTTTAAAATTTAATTGATGTGTTTCAAAGAATTTGAATTGAAATCGAAGAGTAATAATTTTTTAAACCGTATTAAAAAATTGTTTTAATATTTCTATATAGAGTTAGTGCATTAAAAGTATAACTCAAATCATTCATAAATAAGTTAAAAATTACGTAGACCTTGATAATTAAAATACATCATAATTGAACTACAACAACATAATTAAACTACACATCATAATTAAACTAAAACACAACTAAAAAACTAACTGGGATGGGACATTTTGTACTTCTCCATAATCTTGTGACACAATGCTTCGTGTTCGGCACGTTGAAGCGGATCCATGAAACTTGTGTCCATGAAAAGGATTTTCTTCTCTTCGAGTTGGACTTTCTTCTCTCCGAGCTCATAAAACTTAGTAACTGTTTGACTAAAATGTTGTATTGTCGTCTTCTTTTGTGACAACCCCGTTTTTAGACTCATATCCTATAGGTTAAGACCACTAAGATAATAGAATATGTGTCATGCTAGACTATTAGGCTCGAATAATTCTAAGAAAGCTAGACTCGACCCGTCCTTAAAACATTGGGATGAACCCAATATACCAAGCACTCATTAAATTTAATTAAACAATTTACTTATTAAGTTTAACATATAATATTTATATATATATATATATATACACACGAATCAAATGCTGTTAAAATAATATATATACTTTTAGATGGATATACATAACAAGAAACAAATTTTGAAAACAAAATAATAATAATAATAATAATAATAATAATAAAAATAAATAAATAAATAACTGATGAGATAGAATGATAATAATCAAGATAAGAGCTTCACTTTGAAATTCAAAATTAATGATCAAAACAAAATTATACTTTTAATTTAGTCATCCACAAGAACCCGATCAAAGTCCAACAAAATCTTATAAAAAGCGAATTAACTCCCACATCACCCCTTCCATTGTTCACTCAAATTCTATTCAATTCCTTAAGTCGTCTTTTTCTCCGTTATCGTACGCTCCGCCACGCAATAGTTGTTTCGGTGCGCGGCTACAAATCATCACCAAAAACGGATCGCATCGGTTGACGGTTGTAAGAACCGGTACACCGTTCAGAGGCATTCAACAAAATAATTCTATCGGAACGAGTTCGTTTACGCTAAGGTAAATCGTCAAACACCGTTTCTATTACATTCTTAATCCGAATAACATATATGAAGTTTTTCTTACGTTGCAGAATCTTGTGAACCACTTTTAGATTTAAAGGAGATAAAATCCATATATATATATATATATATATATATATGTAGGGTTAATTAAATAGTAACAATTGAGTTGGAAAGAAAACCACTCTTAATAATGTAGTACAAGCTCTTTGATGAATAATAATAATAATAATAATAATAATAATAATAATAATAATAATAATAATAATAATAATAATAATAATAATAATAATAATAAAAGTGTAACTAGTATGAATGGTTCTGAGTTAAGTGTATAAGGTGCTAATCAAACTATGAAGGTCATTAGGAGTAACAAATTGAATTGTTCAAAAGGTTAGTTGATCAGAGGATAAATTAAGTTATGGTAGTTTGTAACAGTTTTAATATATAACTTCATTCCGGTTTATTAATAATCAAGTGTTTTTATAAAATACTTATTACGATTGCAAGGGATTGAAAAGAAGAATAGAAGCAAAAATTTAACGTTTAGTAGTTTGTATAATATTCTCAATTGTCATTAAATTGTGACGTAAATAAAACAAAATTCATCTAAAGTTATGTGGGTGGTAAAAGAGTTATGAAAAACACAAACTTAACGATAGGTATTATTTGAGAAAATATTTTACCTACTGGTGAGGGCTAAAAATAATTTTAAAAGGGGTGTATACGTTGACCCAACAAAGTATAGGAGTCGGTCACAATAAGTGATATGAAATATGGTACATCACAACTATTAAATCGTCCCGTTTAGACTTACGATTCCCACATATGTATTATAGGTTCATTGTGAAAGTCTCATTGCTAGAAATCTACACACAAGGTGAGTTCACAGCCCCTATTTTTACTCTTTGATCTTTGGGGTGAGAAACATGCTTACATGTAAACTTATACTTTATTTATTCTTGGAATTTATACGCACTTATGTTTGTGATGCTTGTAGTCGATTTGTTGTTATTCTCATGGGTTTTAAACTATACTTGTCTCATACTCTTAAGTCCCCTTTTAAGCTACACAACTAGTTAACTTTAGTTCTAAGCCGGTGGATATGTTTTGATAGTACTATTCGGGTTGACACCCCCATTCAGGGTTGGTCGCGCCAACCATAGTCACGATGCGACTAACTGGGTGAAAATATTCAAAGTCAATGATAAACTTAGAATGCCCTTGAGACGAGGTATTCGTTGGGGCAAATGATTCTTGTCAGTAGGTTTAGTTGTGGACTCATGTTAATTACATCATATTTGCTATGCTTGCTCTTTATATATTTTGCTATACACACGCACACTTTATTATTGAGTCAAAAACCTGTGATTCTCACCAACTTTATAGTTGACCGTTTTTAGCATGTTTCTCAGGTGACAATAACTAAGTAAGCTTGGAACCTTTGGCTGGGATGCATTAGTGAAGAACGTGGACCTTATTTGAGACTTTATTTGCATTAGACTTATATTTTCATTTGGTAGACTTGCTTGTTTTTATCTATTTATTCGGATGTTTGGATTTTTGTGTTTAGTTTTATTATTAGTCTTTGACAATATAGATCGAACTCGTGAGACATATCCGTGTCGAACGTATGTCACGTCTCTTTTTAATCAAATTCATTTTAGTATCCTCTTTAATACCAAGGGTTGTGAGATACGATCGCCGCGCCGCGGTGTTTCCGCCACCGGGGTGTGACAGATTGGTATCAGAGCCCAACGGTTATAGAGAACTAGGAGATCACCGACCTAGACTATAACCTAGTACCCCTCATGTAGGCATGATAGGATTAAGTGTTAATTTCAGTCTTTTATACCTATTTTCGTCTTATTGTCGGCTTGCTATATAGACATGGCTAGAGGACTAAGCAAACAAGATGCTATTCCGATCGACGAATCACCTACGAGGGGAGAGCTACCGCCCTCTACTCCGGTTTCTCCCTCTAACGCGTCGGCGTTTGGCGCGAGCCGATTTGTACCTTTACCTGAAAAAGGGAGTTCCGAAGAGACAGAACCGACCATGGATGAAAGTGACTCATCCTCGACTAATAAAACTTCATCCGAACCGAGGCGTGTCAAGCCTCACGGGAAAGGAATTATGGAGGCCGATACTACCCCAAAAAGGCAAACTGCTCGCATGTTAGTGCGATCGACCGCCTTGTTTCCCGAAGGATGGAAAACTTTTACTCCTCGAGATGAAGCAGGCCCTTCAAGGGCGATGTCATCACCGACTCAAGGAACAACATCAAGAGTTCGAGAAAAATGTCCAAGAGTGCATCATCGCGTGCCTCAAGGATATTATACGCCTTATCATTCATATAGCCAACCGAATCGTGTTACGCATTATAACCTACCTGGAAGGCGACAACATATTTCAGGACATGCTCTTATACGTGACCCTCGATCATCAAGTAAACCAACAAGTCTTCCTCTGCATGATCCGTATATAAACAGAGAATGGCTTCTCTACGAAAACTATAATAAGGTGGTGGCTGAGAGAGATGAAGCTCGAGCTCAACTTCAAGATTTAAGGATGATATGTGAGAGCTTTATGGCGTCGATCAGAGGAGTTACACCAGCAATGCGTCGTTATCCCCCATATTGAAGTCTTATATTCGTACTATTTTATTCTATTTTACTATTTTTATTTCTATGACACGAGGTGAATTTTTTTTTTTTTACTGCGTAGACCGTTTATTATTGTTGGGATTGGATTTCTATTTTCTTTTGTTTCGCTGTTTTGGGATATTTGGTTTAAGTGATTGAATGAGATTGTAGTTTTGATTCATTACGGTGTGTATACTATTTTCTAGTAATATGATTCCTATACTAAACACTGGTTGCTTCAAAAATTCAGTAGTACTCATAACACCTATTTTATGTCTAGAATATGCCTCCTCGAAGAGACCCCACCGATCCCGATATTGCTGCTTTAATTGCCCAACAACTTGCAACCGTTATTCCACAAATCGTGACCCAAGTTAGTGAAACCATCCGTAACAACCCAGGTGGTTCAGGAGGAACTACTGGTGGGAATAGGCGCGCCCACAAAGACTTCTTGTCATGTAAGCCACCAGAATTTCTGGGGACTGAAGGGGCGGTTGGAGCCATGAGGTGGATTGAGAAAATGGAGTCGATATTCGACCTTAGTGACTGTCCCAACAACTCAAGGGTGAAGTTTGCCGCTGGTACGTTTAATGATAAAGCGCTAACCTGGTGGAATGGTGAGGTTCGAGCAAGAGGACGAGAGGCGGCTACACGAATGACTTGGGATGCCTTCAAGACGCTAATGACAACGGAGTATTGCCCAAAGAACGAAATGCAAAAGCTGGAGAATGAATTCTGGAACCACTCAATGGTTGGAGCTGATCATGCTGCTTATACTGATCGATTCCATGATCTTTCAAAGCTAGTGCCACATCTTGTCACACCGGAGTCGAAAAGGATTGACCGCTACATCTGGGGTTTGGCTCCAGAGATTAGGGGAAACGTTCGTTCTAGTAATCCTACAACCATGCAGGCAGCTATACTGGCAGCAGGGACGATGACTGATGAGAAAGTTAGGACTGGGGAGTTAGTGAAAGCTGGTTCAGATGAGAAGAGGAAGAATGCTGAGAGCTCAGAAACGGAGGATGATGACAGGTCGGGTAAGAAGGCAAAGTTTATGAAGAATTATGCTTTTACAACTCAGGAGAGAACTCAATACAGTGGACCACACCCAAAGTGCAATAGGTGTAACTACCACCACCGAGGTGCATGTGCTACTTGTACAAATTGCAACCGAGTTGGTCATATTGCTAAGTACTGCCATCAGAACAACAACCAGGGACCAAGGAATGCACCGAATCAACAACCTAATCAGAGAGCCTGTTATGAATGTGGTAGTACCGAGCACTTTCGTAACACATGTCCGCGCTTGAACAACACCCGAGGCAACAATGCAAACCCGGGAAGGGCGAACGAGGGAAACAATGGGAGAGGAAACCAAGCTCAAGGGAATCAAGACCATGGAAACAATGCTCGCGGGAGGGCATTTGTCTTGGGGACGAATGATGCTCGACAAGACCCAACGGTTGTTATGGGTACGTTCCTTTTAAATCTTCACTTTGTGGCGGTATCATTTGACTCAAGAGCCAATACTTGTTTTGTTTCAACCAGATTTGCACCATTACTTGATATATCCCCTACTAGTTTAGAAGATAAATACACTATTGAACTAGCAAATAGTAAAGTGCTTGAGGCTCATAGCATAATTAAGGGTCGTACGCTACACTTAAATGACCACCAATTTAGTATAGACCTAGTACCATTCGAACTAAGAAGCTTTGACGTGGTAATTGGCATGGACTGGTTATCTGAACATCGAGCTGAGAAGTACGTGATGCATGACTTTACTCTAAAATCCACACTTTAGATACTAGTGATACTGAAATTTCGAGGACGAAATTTTATAAGGAGGGGAGAATGTGACAACCCCGTTTTTAGACTCATATCCTATAGGTTAAGACCACTAAGATAATAGAATATGTGTCATGCTAGACTATTAGGCTCGAATAATTCTAAGAAAGCTAGACTCGACCCGTCCTTAAAACATTGGGATGAACCCAATATACCAAGCACTCATTAAATTTAATTAAACAATTTACTTATTAAGTTTAACATATAATATTTATATATATATATATATATATACACACGAATCAAATGCTGTTAAAATAATATATATACTTTTAGATGGATATACATAACAAGAAACAAATGTTGAAAACAAAATAATAATAATAATAATAATAATAATAATAATAATAATAATAATAATAATAATAATAAAAATAAATAAATAAATAAATAACTGCTGAGATAGAATGATAATAATCAAGATAAGAGCTTCACTTTGAAATTCAAAATTAATGATCAAAACAAAATTATACTTTTAATTTAGTCATCCACAAGAACCCGATCAAAGTCCAACAAAATCTTATAAAAAGCGAATTAACTCCCACATCACCCCTTCCATTGTTCACTCAAATTCTATTCAATTCCTTAAGTCGTCTTTTTCTCCGTTATCGTACGCTCCGCCACGCAATAGTTGTTTCGGTGCGCGGCTACAAATCATCACCAAAAACGGATCGCATCGGTTGACGGTTGTAAGAACCGGTACACCGTTCAGAGGCATTCAACAAAATAATTCTATCGGAACGAGTTCGTTTACGCTAAGGTAAATCGTCAAACACCGTTTCTATTACATTCTTAATCCGAATAACATATATGAAGTTTTTCTTACGTTGCAGAATCTTGTGAACCACTTTTAGATTTAAAGGAGATAAAATCCATATATATATATATATATATGTAGGGTTAATTAAATAGTAACAATTGAGTTGGAAAGAAAACCACTCTTAATAATGTAGTACAAGCTCTTTGATGAATAATAATAATAATAATAATAATAATAATAATAATAATAATAATAATAATAATAATAATAATAATAATAATAAAAGTGTAACTAGTATGAATGGTTCTGAGTTAAGTGTATAAGGTGCTAATCAAACTATGAAGGTCATTAGGAGTAACAAATTGAATTGTTCAAAAGGTTAGTTGATCAGAGGATAAATTAAGTTATGGTAGTTTGTAACAGTTTTAATATATAACTTCATTCCGGTTTATTAATAATCAAGTGTTTTTATAAAATACTTATTACGATTGCAAGGGATTGAAAAGAAGAATAGAAGCAAAAATTTAACGTTTAGTAGTTTGTATAATATTCTCAATTGTCATTAAATTGTGACGTAAATAAAACAAAATTCATCTAAAGTTATGTGGGTGGTAAAAGAGTTATGAAAAACACAAACTTAACGATAGGTATTATTTGAGAAAATATTTTACCTACTGGTGAGGGCTAAAAATAATTTTAAAAGGGGTGTATACGTTGACCCAACAAAGTATAGGAGTCGGTCACAATAAGTGATATGAAATATGGTACATCACAACTATTAAATCGTCCCGTTTAGACTTACGATTCCCACATATGTATTATAGGTTCATTGTGAAAGTCTCATTGCTAGAAATCTACACACAAGGTGAGTTCACAGCCCCTATTTTTACTCTTTGATCTTTGGGGTGAGAAACATGCTTACATGTAAACTTATACTTTATTTATTCTTGGAATTTATACGCACTTATGTTTGTGATGCTTGTAGTCGATTTGTTGTTATTCTCATGGGTTTTAAACTATACTTGTCTCATACTCTTAAGTCCCCTTTTAAGCTACACAACTAGTTAACTTTAGTTCTAAGCCGGTGGATATGTTTTGATAGTACTATTCGGGTTGACACCCCCATTCAGGGTTGGTCGCGCCAACCATAGTCACGATGCGACTAACTGGGTGAAAATATTCAAAGTCAATGATAAACTTAGAATGCCCTTGAGACGGGGTATTCGTTGGGGCAAATGATTCTTGTCAGTAGGTTTAGTTGTGGACTCATGTTAATTACATCATATTTGCTATGCTTGCTCTTTATATATTTTGCTATACACACGCACACTTTATTATTGAGTCAAAAACCTGTGATTCTCACCAACTTTATAGTTGACCGTTTTTAGCATGTTTCTCAGGTGACAATAACTAAGTAAGCTTGGAACCTTTGGCTGGGATGCATTAGTGAAGAACGTGGACCTTATTTGAGACTTTATTTGCATTAGACTTATATTTTCATTTGGTAGACTTGCTTGTTTTTATCTATTTATTCGGATGTTTGGATTTTTGTGTTTTGTTTTATTATTAGTCTTTGACAATATAGATCGGACTCGTGAGACATATCCGTGTCGAACGTATGTCACGACTCTTTTTAATCAAATTCATTTTAGTATCCTCTTTAATACCAAGGGTTGTGAGATACGATCGCCGCGCCCCGGTGTTTCCGCCACCGGGGTGTGACATCTTTATCATGGTCGTCTCGGCAATGTCTTCAACGACGCAAACCTTTTTCACCTCACACGCAAGTAAAGAAAAAGAACTATTATCCCCCAATATGCGTTTTGGGATTGGTTGTTGGCTACAATTGCACATTTACCAATTTGAACCCAGACCATAGCCATTAACAATTCATCACCTGGTGGCCACTTGATACGAATCACCTTCTCCATCACCCCATAGTCTTTCTTTTTAATTTTGCCTTTGCCTTTGCCTTTCTTCTTTATTGGTGATTCAACAACTTGTTGTTCAGACTGTGGTTGTTGTTGTTGGTTCGTCCATGGTTGACATTGTGATTGATATTGTTGAAATTGTTCATACGATAACCCGACCAAGTGGTGGAAACTAAGAGAGCCTTGGTTGTGAAATTAAATTATGAGAACCCAGATTATGGAAATTGAGAGAGCCCGATTTGTAGAAATTGAGAGAACTCAGGTTGTTGAAATTGAGACATTGGAGGTGGACGATTTGGGCTTTCATCGCTAGTTCCATCTTTTATGAGTTGAGTAAAAGAAAAATGAGGTTTTGATCCATTGAGATTTGAATATTTGAGAGAGAGTTGTGTGAAAAAAATGAAATGTTGAAAAACCTATTTATAGGTGGAAAAAAAACTAAACGTTATGAATAAGATAAAATATTAAAACTAGCTGTTATGAATAAGACAAAAAATTAAAACTAGCGGTTATAAAAAACATTTGAAAAAATAGTCGCTAAAACTAGCCGTTATAAAAAATTTTAAAAATAGCCGTTACTTATATAATTTTGTAATTAAATTTTCGAAAAACATTTTTTTAATTAATTTGTTGACTAAACATTTTTAATGAAAATTTTAAAAGTTTACACACACACACACACACACACATATATATATATATATATATAGGATTAAATTCATTTGAGAAGACTCATATATTGTGAGAAGAAAAAGAAGAACCCTAAATCACTAAAAAATTTATCAATGGTTTAGTTTTTTTTAAATAAATTCACTTCTTACATACAAATGTGTAAGGTATATACTATAAAAATCATTAAAATATTTTTTACATATGTATTTTTAGCGTTATAAATTTACCTACACATGTGTAGGTTATGTGTAAGTAACATGACCTACACATGACTTCCACATATGTAGGCTTAACAAATAAACGAAATTTATATAATTTTATTTTTTTAATATCAAAGTTAATGAATAAATATTGCATTTCTATCATTTTTTTTGTATGTTAAAAACGTTTTTGGTTGAATAAATGAAGAATTTAGCTATTTCTGTTTCTTCTCGCAATATTTGGTCTTCTCGAATGAACCCTCCTACATATATATAAGGGAGAGTTATCCTACAAATGATTTTAATCTAAGTAGGCTAAGAAAAATTATGACCTTTAGATCTTTTTTTAATGGTTGAGATAAATTTGCAGGAAAAAAATTTGGTGAGGGGTAGTTTAGTTATATCCATTTTTATTGACTTTATCTCTTCACATGCAAAGCATATGTCAATTCCCCACATTTTTAAAACGTTCATAAGTTTTGGATACGATATAATTTTTTAAAAAAATTACACTAAAAACAAGTGTTTTATTATCTTTAAAACGCGTATAATATTGATATATAAAAAACAAAAAAAAAATTCAATTCTTGTCAAGTCATTGTGTAATACTATGTCATTGTGTTAATTATATTGTAACTAGTGAAATATCACTTTTATCGGTTCATTTTTAGGTCATTGTGTAATATTATTTCATTGTATAGATTTGTTGTGTCATCTTATGTGTTTAGAAAATATCATTTTTCACAAATTGTTAATATGTATTTTAGAAATGTTCAAATACAAAGACATTTTTTTGGTACAAAATGTGAAGATGACACAATGGTACACAATGACACTTTAAAAAAAATGATAACTCACAATAGAAACCAAAATTCAAAAAAGTAGTTCGGAGACCTTATTCCCCATGTGATCCTCTTTCAAAATATAAATAAAAAAAATTATAAAAAATTTAAAAAATTACCATTAATCAACCTCAATTTTTCTAGCCTTATAATAAACCAATCAATTACAACAACATTAACAACAACAACAAAAACAACATCAACACACAAAACATCAACATCAACATGGGCACACCCTTATAGGAACAAACCGGGGCGCCGGCCCCTGCGCGTTTGTTGTCCCGAAGTACCGTTTTTTACCCCGATACCTTAAATTTATATATATATTTTGATCTCGCCCCGTGAAAAAAATTACATGTGTTATATATATATATATATATTGAGCTCGCGGCTCGCCCCCGTGCTGAAAATGTTCAGGATCCGCCACTGTTACATCATCAACAACAACAACTACAACAAAATCAACAACAACAACCTCAACAATAAGAAAAACATCAACAACATTTACAAGAACAAGAGAAAGATGAATTTTACATACCTTATAATGTAGGTGTGTTGTGGTGGGTTATATATTATGTTGGAAAGAATTGAAAATCATCGGTGTTGTGCTTGGAATCGCCGGAAAAGATGGAGAAATTGGGGAGATGAAAAATGACCAGATTTGAAAGAGACTGTGATATAATCCCGTGAAACTTTTTGTCGTTGCCAAAACCCTAAATTTGACGTCGCCAAAAGTCTAGCGGGATTTTTTCCCACCAACCCTCTTTATATATAATTATTTATTTATTATAAATAAAGTACTTAGTTAATAATAATAAATAGTTTTTTAATATAAT
The DNA here is from genome assembly GCA_030867185.1 of Tagetes erecta. Classification (NCBI taxonomy): domain Eukaryota; kingdom Viridiplantae; phylum Streptophyta; class Magnoliopsida; order Asterales; family Asteraceae; genus Tagetes; species Tagetes erecta. The sequence continues at coordinate 13,679,888 of CM061490.1, forward strand.
ATATTATAATTATTTATAATAATGTCGGAAATAAAAAATTCAGGTCGGTTTGACGGTTCGGGTCCGCTCCGTAATAGGCCTAGTATGTTTCTCAACCATTCGTAAGCTCAAAACGTACATAATAGGTCCAATATGTACATAATAGGCCCAATAAGAGTCGGTTCAACCGTTCGATAGTCTATTGAGCTTTAACCATCCTTATTTAATTATTAAAGAAAATGGAAATAGGTTTTGGGACGACATTGGCGACGTCAAAATATTTTTGTCGTTTTGTGGGTCTTTTGGCGACGACATCAATGTCGTCGCTAAAAGTCCTAATTCTTGTAGTGTTTGTTCCGTGGTTGTTCCGGTTGTTTAATTTGTCATCCATTGGTGTCTAAATCTCGACGATTGTTGGGGTTTTTCTTCTATCTTTTGTTGCTCGGTATCTTCGTGTATTTGGATGTTTGTTCTTCTTTCCCTTCCGTCGATTTTGCATGCAAATGGTGGTTGTTGTTATTTTCCGTGTTAATTCGCCTTTTGGTATGATTTTCCGATCATCGGCTATTTGGCGCCTGTTGCTTATTTCGTGGCTGCAGTGTTGGGTTCATTCGTCATGCAGTTTAATCCGGTGGTTTAGAGTAGTGTTTCGATTTGTTTCAAGTTCTTAGTTTTTTATGTGTTGTTTGCTTTAATTTGGTGAATTTCCTCTATTTCACATTTGTATGTTAGTTGTTTTTGTCTTTTTATAGTGTTGTGGCTTTCTCCAAATAGCTTTTTACTTTTATCATTGTTGCACATTATATATTGGACTATGTTGGTGTGTGCCGTAATGTTGTTTGTGGCTTTGTGGATTATTTTTGGTTTTTGACTTTGTTGGACTTATTTGTGGTGTTGTGGGTTACTTTTTGGCTTTTTGACTTTGTTTGGCATTGTAGATTGCATTTGCATATTAATTGTCTTGAGTTTGTGCATCTAGGTTTTGGTTATTGGGCTTCGTTTTTGTTTGGAGCAGTATTGTACTTTCTACTTTGTCATAATGGAATTTTGTTGCCGCTTCTACTTTGTCTTCGACGGTTCATTGTACATTGATCATGTTGACTGTTGTGTTTGTTGTTAACTTGTTATTGCGGGGCAATATATGTTCTGGTTAGCTGAGTGTATAGTCGGTCATAGTACTGGTAGTTGTTACGTCTATAACCAATGTTGCAAAGGAGAACGTGTTATAGGTACTTTCTGACTAAAATAAGCACGACATGTACTAGGCATAGTGTTAACGAACATAATAGAATCGCCTTTGTTTCAAAGGCCTAGCGAGTTAGGCGAGTTAATTTATTTTTCTTTCACATCCATCTCTTTCATTATCTACCTGCATATCTGATGTATTGTTATACTTTGTTACTACTGATTATTTTATTCTTTGTACATATATTGACAGTAACAGAAACCTACATAGATCAACTTACTTGCATGTATAATGTGTTACCATACTTATTTGTTTGAACTGCATCAAACTTTGTTATTGAGTATTTGATTGTACATATATCATTCTTCTTTCTTATTGCCATTTGTCTATTAATACTATCATATCATACTCTTGTGTTACCTGCATTTGTCAATTAATGGTATCCACACTAAATGAGAAGCTAACACTTCTAATGTTCTGTTTTTTATTGACATAGATAATCTAAAGATGTGATGTCCATAAAGCGTGTGAGGGCTGTGAACAAACCTGACGGACACGGGCGAGGCTTGTCCTTTTTCGTTTGTTAAGGTTTTAAGTTGTTCGCGAACTGTTCGTGAACAAGTTCCGAACAGAAAAATTTGTCCGTGTTCGTTTATTAAGGTTTTAAAGTTGTTCGCGAACGGTTTGTGAACTTTGTTCATGGACACAAACGTGCAAAACGAACACAAACGAACATTTGACTATAAAATATTAACAAAAAATTGTTAATTATAACATTCACCACTAAAATAATAAATTAAGATTGACCAAATTAGACAATTATTCAAAGTTAATTAACATGACAACTAATCAATAGGTCATAATTATCCTTAACTATATCAACACACAAGAGACCAAGCTCTTTGATTTACTAGGATTGTTTACAATAAAGAAAAGTAAGATAAAAAACCGATATAAAACACCGGCTTTGCACCTACGGGAGAGCTAGTTAGTCTTCCTTCCTCGCCAGCTAGGTGCTTGCCGGCGAGGGGAACTGCGTAAGGTGTTATGCTTTCCTGGTTCTATTGGGTTAGTGTTAAGTAGGTGATTTAGCCCTCTATCGAGAGGGAAGAGGGAAGCAGGGCGACAGCTAGTAAAAAAAACCTCATAACCTCAATTAATCCACTATATCAAATTAGTATCCTAATAAGCCATTGTATAATGATTAAGCTTATTTCAAATTAAAATTTATATACAACAAAATCAAATAAGCCTTAAAAGACAAATAATACTTAGAATCACTCATTCAAACCCATGAGACAAGACCATAATATGCTTTATAAACGGTATATTGGTTTTCACTGGTCCCAACTATTACATTTTGTCTTCTACCGGTGTCCCAACTATTGAATTGGCTGTCAACGGTCCCAACTTTTATTACTTTGGTAACCACTGGTCCCGTCGTTAAATTATTTTTAATGCCGTTAAGTTTTTTCCAAATTCAATACCGATGTTATAAGCCTTTTGATCGGAACGATAATATAAGTCGATTGATGGAAAAGTTACCTCAAAACGACGCTCCGAACAACGAAATAGTGTTTCAATCGGGTGTTTAAACCTAACGGTGCTTTAATCGGATGTAAAAATTTTATCGTTCAGAGAGCCTTTTCGAGAAAACTTTAACATTAATCGACACGTATTATCCTTCCGAACAAAAGGTCTAAAACATCGGTCTTGAATTTGGAAAAAACTTAACGGCATTAAAAAAATTTAACGACGGGACCAGTGGTTACCAAAGTGATAAAAGTTGGGACCGTTGACAACCAATTTAATAGTTGGAACCGTTAGAAGACAAAAGGTGATAGTTAGGACCAGTGAAAACCAATATACCTTTATAAACAACTAAAGTAATGTTACCATGAATATATTTGTCTCTATAAGAGTAAAGTATTCACCTAAATGATAAATATAAAATTTAAAAACATAATGAACGTACTACCGAACTTAAACGAACGGACGTAAACGAACAAGTTACCAAATTTAAAAACTTTGGTAAGCACTAGTCCGTCGTTAATTTTTTTTAACGTCGTTAAGTTTTTTTCAAATTTAAGACCGATGTTTTAGGGCTTTTGATTGGAAGGATAATACAAGTCGATTGATGTATAAGTTTTCTCGAAAAGGCTCTCTGAACGTAAATTTTTACATCCGATTGAAGCACCGTTAGGTTTAAACACCCGATTGAAGCACTATTTTGTTGTTCGGAGTGCCGTTTCGCGGTAAATTTTCCATCAATCGACTTGTATTACCCTTCCGATCAAAATGTTTAAAACATCGGTATTGAATTTGAAAAAACTTAACGGCGTTAAAAAAAATTAACGAGAAACCAGTGGTTACCAAAGTGATAAAATTTGGGACCGTTGACAACCAATTCAATAATTGGGACCGGTAGAAGACAAAAAGTGATAGTTGGGACCAGTAAAAACCAATATACCTATTTTTATTAGATAATTAGATGACTTATCAAAACCATAAAAATATATCATTATGGTCTCTCGGGTTCTATTATACTCAACACCCTAGTTGCCAAGAATAAACCCACCAAGGCCATTGATTTTCGCCTCGACGATGCCACAGAAAAACGTTTGCCTCAACGCTCCATCTAGTTGTCGCTTTTTGACTAACCTACAAATTAAGAGTTAATCCTGTCAACCTCTTATCGTATTGAATATTTTCATGTTTTACTCTTTATAAACGTCAAACTTTCAATGAGTTCTTAAGCTTTTTAATTTTGTATTTAAACACAATGAAACCATTCGATGCGTTAACTAAGATGTTACAATTCAATTCTTGAACAGTGAACACACTCCATAAACCCGTATATGTCTAACCATAAATTCTACAACTTGAAGGGAATTGAAATAGACCGAAATACCCTTTATTTTGATTAAACGAAACATTTTACCTAACAATTTTTTAACTATAGCTGCCATGAGGGAGATGTGGGATATTCAAGCAGAAAAGGCCAAAACAATTAAGGTGATATTTAATCTTGTCGTCTTGCCGATACAACTTGTAGAACAACATGGTCAAGACAATTATGGAGGCCAAAATTATTAAGGAGGTCAAAAGCTATGAAAAATATAGGGCTGACATACGTGTATACATGTACCTGTTAAGACACGAATACGAAACATGCTCCTTGTACATGACACGATAACTTATTGTGTACCTGTTTTTTTATACTTGTATCTGTTTATAACAGGTATACACAATAAAACTTGAGCGAATTTGGGTTTACAAATTAGAATTTAGGCAATTAGGATAAATAATATTATATTACATAATATTTTTAATTTTAAATAAATTATAACATGTACAAACAATTTAAAACATGTACTAGCAGGTAACTAGGTAAATAAACGTTTAATATACGAAAATTAACAGGTAGATTCGTGTATACTTGTTTAGTACCTATTACCTGTTAAGGGCTTACCTGTAACCTGCTAAGACTGTGTAGGTTCGTGTCGTGTATTCGTGTTCGTATACAAACTTGCCAGCCTTAGAAAAATATCAACAAAGGTGCTACCCGGCTAACTTTTACGCAAGTCTCCAGCCGGTTCTTAATAGTGGTGGAAAAAGCCAGTTTGGAACTAAAATCTATCGGTAATTCGAAGCCAATCAAATTTTAACATAACTAAATAAAACTCGTTTTCATAAATCGGTTCTAAACCTAGTTTCAAACCACAATAGGTTTAACCAAAAACCAGTGTTAACTATCTTTAACTCAAACCATACTACATGCCCACAATTTTTTTTATGTGTTCTTGAGTTCAGTTAACTAAAAAGAAAATAAGTGAAATGAAAGGAAAATTTGTTGTGTTTTATGGATATTTAAAGGAGAGAAGTAGAAGGAAAAAATGTTGTGTTACAGAATTTTCTTTTATGGAGAGCTAATAGATTTTTTTAAAGTGAACTTGGGAACAAGAAACACTATTTAATGCAACAAAATATACAATTATACATCGCATCAACACCATATGTATTCAATTTTCTTGGACTATGGGTCCAACAACATTTGTATTCAATTTGGGTAAATAGTTGAGAATGCTAAAATAAACAAGTTCGTTGTCAGGATGGCCACGCAAGTCTACAACATGGGTCCTATGATTGGGCATTATGTCACGGTGTTAATCACTTGACTCATGCGTGGCTCCTAGATGTGTGCTAAGATCAGCCTTTAGTTCCAAAGATGCAATTATTCGAAAGCGATTGGATCAGAAGGCAAGTCTTGTAAACAAGTATAACTTGTATTAAAGTACAAAGAAAATGTACAAGGTAGCTTAGACGCCTTTATAAGATGTGTGATCAGATTTTGGAGGTGGTTTGCACAAATGGCAAGCCACCCTATTTATAGAAACTTCTAATATAGACAATTCTATGCTAGATATTTACAATATTTACAAGATGACTCTATACCCTTCTTTGGGTGATATTTCTAAGAATCATTATAGGTCCTTAGATGCATATTTATGAAGACCCTTCTAGCCCCTTTCAAGGCTTGTCTAGAACAGCCTAGAATATTTCGGAAATGCATCAATATTTAGCTGAACTTTCAGCAGAATTTCGGGCAGTTTGAGTGGGCCGTGAAATTCTCCCCCACCTAAATTCACGACTTCCTCGTCGTGTAACTTCAGTAGCCCTCCTGGTCACGACATGTTCAAACTCCTAAACACGCCTCGGTTCCTTTATTAGCCGCATGGCTGACACTGTCTCCACTTGACACCTTGTGTCTCGTTCAATGTTAGCCATGCAAACTTGACCGTCACTTAGTATGCATAGAGAGTCGAGAAATGGTATTGGAATGGCTTGTACCTGGCTGAAGAAGTTCATCCCAAGAATAAACTTGTGATCCTCCATAGGTGCAACTATCAAATCCAATGTGCCTTTCCACCCCTTGATCTTGGCCTTGACGCCCTTATCAACACCACTGATTAACTTGACGTCACCATTTGGGGCCTTGATCTATACCAACTCTTTTGAAGCCTTAAGTCTAAGCCTTGTCGCCTCATCCTTTGAAATGAAGTTGTAGCTTGCTCTTGTATCGACTAAGGCTCTTCTTGGCTACCCCTCGACTTCTATGCATATATAATGAAGATATGTTCTCCTCGTTTGCAGGTTTGTGGTTCTACCCTTAGCCACTCCTAGCCACGACTTATCCGTTCCTTTAGGTCCTTTTGTTCATTTGTTGCACCCAATTTCACGGGATCCCTCAATCTCCTTATCCTCGGTCCGCTTCCTGGCCTTCCTTGAGCGTCCTTTTCGTTTTGCCTCCGTGTTCGTGGCATACTCTTTTGCCACTCCTGGCCCTGTTTTGCCCATATAGTTAACGAGCTGTAATGCTCTCACTCACACCTTCCGCTCATCATCATTCCCTTACTTCTCTTGGCCAACCATTGCGTTCAAATTGGCCCCTTTCAGAAAATACTATGCTATGCATCCCCATTTTTTGCAGATGAAACACTCCTCATTTTGCTTGGTGGCGTTACGTGCATATTTCTTTCGGACACTATCACACTCGGCTCCCCCACCATGTTCCTTATATTCGTCGATCATCGGCTTATATGGCTATTCTTTCCCTAATTAGAATAGACTTTCAGTTATGGCAATGGCTAAAGCTAAGTTTTTGACATTGGGATACTCTAACTCAGTCTTCACCTATGGTTGTAACCCATCCAGGAAATAGAACAGGAAATCCCCATCCGAAGATCAGTGGTTGCAAGAGTTAGAGTCGTAAATTTTGTTATGTGCTATTGGGTCAACCCATTATGCTTGAGTTTGTGTAACCAACTCTTTGCTTTGTGCTTAGTGTTCATCCACTAGAATTGCCTCTTGAAATCCTTAATAAACTCAACCCAAGTATTGATGGTGCACGTACCTCGTTCGACTTCCCCATGTCTTCGTCGCCACCACAAAGTTGCGGAATCCTTTAGGTACATTGTATTCGTCTTGATCTTTGTCGTGTTGTCCACAATGTTGACCCCCTCAAAGTATCGCTCCATCTCCCAGAGATAGTCGTCAACAGCCCTTGCATCACGTTTCCCTCAAATGGACTTGGTTTTGAAACTTTGACACGTGGAGCGAAAAGGCTAACGTTCCCATTCACGTTAACCAGACCGTGCCACAATCTTTCACCTTGACCTCCAACCCGATAAGGCTTCTATGGAAGTCGCGGGACGGCTCATCCAGATCTCGACGCAACTTAGTCATCTCTTCTTTTATCATCGTCGTCATTTCGTTGCGGAGTACTTAGATAACATCCTTTATGTCGGAACGCAGCTCTAGGATATTGCTCCCCGCCAATGAATCCATCTGCGGGAGCGTGTCTTCGACTTGCAAGCCCAACCCCGTCATGGACTTTTCCATGTTCCCTAGACGTTATTCCAAGGCCCCATCCTTGCAAAGGCCTTTGCCTTTCTTCCTAACTCTGTGTCGAGCCCCATCTCGACCACGTTTCTCTTCTTTATGTACTTCAACATACTCTACGTTAAGAATGATAAACTTGCGTGTTTCTGTTGTCATCCCAATGAACCGATCTGCTCTAATACCACTTGTCACGAAGTTAATCACTTGACTAGCTTGTAGCTCTTAGATGTTGTGACATCTGCCCTGAACCCGAATCTGGACGCCCGACCCAAACCCGAAGTTGTTTATCTCTTAATTGTAATCGTATTTATTTTCAGAAAATGTAACGTTCGTTATTACGTTTATAATAAATACATCGGATTCAACGTTATTCTTTTTAATCGACCGTATTTATGTCACAAAATAACTACGTGAACTAAATAATTACTATTTTGCAATAATATATATATATATATATAGTTCATAAAAAAAATCTTTTAAAAATTGTTAAACAAAAACGCTTCTAAGCCTAAATGCCATCTTCCAACGTCATAAACGAACTAAAAATATAAAACGTCACTTATATAAACGTTGTGTCTCGACTCGGTTAAGTTAGCTAGTTAGTGTAGTTTATAAATTAACTTTGGGCCATTTATGTAAACTTTGAAACTTATAATAAAACTTATCATATCTTAAAAATAATAACTAAAGTATAATAAAACTTATCATTTATGTAAACTTCTAATCTAGACAATTCAATGCTAGATATTTACAATTATTACAAGATGACTCTAGACCCTTCTTTGGATAATATTTCTAAGGTTCATTCTAAGTCCTTATATGTAGATTTATGAAGACCCTTCTAGCCCCTTTCAAGATTGGTCTAGGACAACCTAAAGCGTTTCGGAACTGCAATAAAATTTGGCTGAATTTTCAGCAGAATTTCAGACAGTTTGCGTAGATCGTGACAATTTGCTAGGAAGAGTGAGCATTTCATGTGCCAATTTTGGAGACCGACTAACAAGGTGTGGTTAAAGGTGAAAACTAACCTACCTAAGAACTTCCGTTTTCTAAATGTCTATAAACTTTTCATACGTTATTATTTTAAAAAATATCAAAAAACGTCAAGAATTATAATACCACAATTATCACTTGTAACATGCAATATTTGAACTAAATATCTAATGCTACAATCACAAGAGTGTTACCAATCAGTCACCGACTCCATTGGCTCTATAATGCATATATAACAATTGTAGTAATATAAAATAGGGTTATTGGATTTAATCACCTCCAACTATTGGTTATTGGACGTTGTCACCCTCAAGTATCACTTTGGCCAATATAACTCCGAACTAAACACTTTGGTTTCCGTATCACCAAAAGTCAACCAATTCAAGTCACTTTTGGTTAACTTTTGATTATTTTTTGGTTAGCTTTTGGTGTTACGGACACCGTATCACCAAAAGTTAACCAATTCAAGTCATTTTTGGTTAATTTTTTGTTAAATTTTGGTGATACAGACACCAAAGTGTTTAGTTGGGAGTTATATTGGCCAAAGTGATACTTGAGGGCAGGGCCGGCTCACCTTTGTTGTGAGTTAGAAAATGGTCTAAGGCCTCACAATCACAAGGGCCCCAAATATTTAACTTCTAGTTTTAATTACAAAAACAAACATCTTTAAGGGCATATTGGCTCTTGAAAAATTATATTTGGAGTATTTTGTTTTTCTTACTTCTTGCAAAATCAAATGCATCTCATTCTCAAACTTTATTCCTTATAGTTTTTTAAAGTTTTTCTTGCCGGCTTTGAGCGTGAATTTTGCTGCTTGCTTTAGATCAATTAGGTTATTACTTAATAGGGACTTTCAAGTTTTAATCTTACTGGATGTTTTAATATAGTTGGTTACTTGCTATTTATATACTAGATTAGTAGTAGACTTATGTGTTAATCTTTTGTTGACTAATGTGTTTTTGATTGATTTTAGTTATGCTTTCCTTTACTTCTAGTTGAAACTTCATTAAAAACATACTCTCAATTCGAAATACGCATGTGATCAATCAAAAAAGATAAACAAACAAAAGTCGAATTTTCAATAAAAAACAAAAAGCTTCATCTCTATAATAATGATTAGTCAATTATCAAACCACCAAATTGTTGATGAACCAAATGATGATCAAGTAAATAATGATCAACAGTTTAGTTCAATAATACCGGCCTCAAGCCTGTACAAAGGAGGAGGCTTTAAAACAATTACATTTTTCAATATAAAAAATGTCTTAAATTTCTACTTCGTCTAAGGCCCCTAAAATAGTTGAGCCGTACCTGCTTGAGGGTGACAGCGGCCAATAACCAATAGTTGAAGGTGATTAAATCCAATAACCCTATAAAATATTATAAACATATGGTATCATAATACTGGGTGAGTTATACTATATAGGGTTGAGAATCTAAGAATGCTACAAATAATCTTTTAGACACAATACAAGTAAAAAAGAGACAACGACGTGTTAAATTATAAAAAAAATCTAAATTGAATTTCATAAAAGTGTCTCGGAAACCTTGTTATCCTAATTGTCCTCCTTAATAAAATTAATCTGAAAAAAATAAAAAAATTAGCATGTTATTGTGTCTTTTTATACGTCCATTGTGTGTTTTATAAACTTATGACACAATGAAAATAACAAAAGACACAATGAAAACATTAATTTTTTTATTTTTCGTATCTTTTTTTACGTCCATTATTTCTTTTGAATTTCGATCTAGATTTTGTTTAAAAACATTTTGTGTGTCATTGTGTCTAAATATTTTTAGGCTTTTTAGATTCTCAATCCTTTGTAGATGAAGCTTCATCTCATAATACTATACATATACAATATTGAAAGTAAATTAAAAAACGAGTTAATTTTTTTAACGTTATTTATACCTAAATGACACATAAACAAAATTATTGATCTAGTGGTGCATTTTTTTTATATATTAACGTATATAAAGATATAAATGTTTATAAATTGGGTTATTGGATTTAAATAATCTAAACTTTCACATATTGACCAATATTAATCTTAACTTAACTATTGACTATGAATAATATATCCTAGCTTTCATTCTTTAGGTCACCAACAAGCCTTTCGTTAGAATAAAACTTATGATTATTAATGGGCAATAGCGTCGGATAATTGAAATACTTGTTGGTAGCCAATAGAACGAAAGTTGTGATTATTCATGGTGAATAGTTAAGTATGTTTTAATATTTACCAATATGTGAAAATTGATATTGTTTAAATTCAATAACCCGCGGGAAAATTAAACACAGCTGTGACTTGGTAGTAAATGCGCCACAAAGGACATTATTGAACAACTTGCACCAGGCATCAGCCATGGACAAGTTTAATTTAGATTTTTAATTGTTCTCAACCGAAATTAGTTACAAATATGTAGATAAGTTGTTCGGTAATGTAATTAGTAATTAGTATATATTAAAGAAAAAGAGTTATAAAGCGAAATTACTTACAAATATAATTAAAGTTCATTGATCTATTTTCTCTATGGAGTTGTACGTTGTTTAGTTTGGTTAATCATACGTTGTTTTGCTAGTTAATATTCTCTAAACACTCAAAAGATCAATTATGTAAGTACTTTGGCTTATAATGCATAAGCAAGACCAGGTAACCTACACATTTCTAATGGCTGACTTCGATACTGAATGAACTCACATGCTGGAGAATCGATGAGAGACATATATAGTCGACGCCAATATAGTTGTACTAAATGTAGTTAGCTTTAAAAGACTAAAAGGGATAATTGGATATTTATCCAAATCTTGCTTTGAAACGTATATTGTGCATTAAAAACTTATATTTTAGAAAAACATGCTTGGGTTCACTGTGCAGGATATATACGCAAACTTAATCTGCGAGATGAGATAATCATAGATGTTTAGTTAGATTTTGTTATATATATATATATGCAAACTTAATCTGCAAATATTTAAACATTGTATTTTTTGCACAAAGTTTAAACATTGATAACAAAAACATAATGACTAAAGACCATGATTATGATCTTTACTTGCAATGAAACATAATACATTATTCAACAAAAAGCCAACAAACAAACATACAATACAATGTATATTATATATCTCTTGATGCTTTATCTTTGTCTTGATGCTTTATTTATATGGTGGTTTGAAGAAATTAAGCATCACAAAAAAGTTTGTGAGTGTTTCTTTCGCTGGTGCGACACTCTTAAGGGCTTCATGTGACGATATATTATTCGCCCATTTTGTAAGTTGAGGGGTTCTGCATTCATCAAACGTTTTGAAATCATAAAGTTCGTCTACATGTTTTGTCCAGTTGATGAAACATCCAAGAACAACGTCGAGATAACCTATTTTATCTCCACCGAAATAAACTTTCCCATTGCTAGACTTGATGAAAGCTTCTTCCAACAATTGTGTTGCTGTGATCATCTCTTCTTTTATAGCTTCTTGTCCTTCCTTGTTCATTGTTTGCCTTAGTTCTTCATACAATGGAAAAAACTGTCGATCTTATTACGATTAGTCGAGTTTATATACATTTACTAGTTGAATAATAGAATTCATGTAGCTATAGTAAAATATCATGAGTAAAATAAAATATCGTTACTATATGCAATTTATAAAATAATCCAAACATAAACTTCCAAAATATTTTACGGATTTCTAAGTATATATATGTTTTATATGACATTCTTTTTGTTTTATTTGTAATATTATCATTTAAGTAAGAGTGAACAATATAGGTGGTATAATATATATTTGAGTGGAATTATACTAGAAACACACAATTTACTAGAAAGTTTGAGAAGGAATGTGGACCATCGGATCTAAAAACTAACTGAAGATCGGAAGCTACAATAAACATGGTGACACAACGGTAAATAACTCAACTTTTCTTCCAGCCATGGGGTAATTGTGTCATTACATGGATCTATTGTGTTATTTGGTTATCTAAGATGTAAAAACACAATAACAATAGATCCATTTTGTTGTGAAGTTCTTCACTGTCGTTATTTTGTTCGAATTGTTTAGTTCTGGATTGTGTGATGTTTGACTCTAACGTAAAAACACAAATTGGGATATTGTGTTATATAGTGTGTAAGATAACATGTCAAATAAATAGATCCATTTTGTTATGTAGTTCATCAATGTCGTTGTGTTATTTTCAGTAGGTCATTGTGTAGTTTTGTCGGTTAAAAAGATTATACAATGACCTGACGAGTTACACATTGAGTTAAAAATGCAATTTTTTTATCAACATTATACGTGTTTTAAATATAAAAAACACAATAGATAAATTTAGTTGTGAGGTTTCATGTCATTGTATTATTTTGTTATATAACATGTAAGTTACAGCGACTTGATAGATTACACAATGAATTAAAAAATACGTGAACTTTTTTTATCAATATTATGCGCGTTTTAAAGTAAAAAAACTTGTTTTTGTGGTGTAATTAAAAATAAAAAATGTTAATGCCGTATGTAAAGCTATAAATATTAAAAAAATGGTGCATGGTATGGGTTTAGTTTTTTTTTTTTGGGAGGGGGGTGGTGGTTTTAGGTTTTTATGGGGGTGGGTTGGGGTTTTTTTAGGGTGGGGTGGGGGCTGAGGTTTAATAACATTGTTTTAATGTTACAAGAATTAGTTCAATCCAAACTGTTTGACCTGCTTTTGATGTGGTTAAATATCACTTATCATACTTATTAAGCAAAATCCACTTTGCAATGACCTTTTAGCTATATCGTTAGTTTTTTAGCACCAAACGCAAAGACTACTACTCTACAACTAAACGACACCATTTTGTCTTACATTAAGACTTCAATCGGCTACCACTTGAGAAGGAAAACATTTCACCATCTTAATAGTTTTGACTATGTATATCCATCATCTTCAAGGGGTTGACTTAGTTATAAACGTTTAACTAACACCCTTAAAGATTTTTTTAACAGAACTCCTAGATTTTTTTCTAATAAATATATAACACTCTGTCACCATAGACTTTTTGAACTCAAGAGCTGGTGCTCCAAACAAAAAAGTGTTACCAATAAGCCGCAAATCCCGTTAAGATTAATACCCTCTAAGTAGAAGACTAAGACTCAATTGCACCTTTCACAATTTTTCTATATATGTCTAACCTAAAAAGTGACACTTGATAGAAAAAGTATATATGAGGAATGATATAAACATGTAGATTGTAGAATATTTGTTACATATATTTACGTATTTAGCATACCTTGGAATCAATATATGTGGCCCAAAACCGACAAGTAGCACGATCTAGAGGGGCCGACGGGAGGAGCTGAAACAAATCAGGATGGATTTCATCAAGATACTCGACTATGACTTGAGACTCACAAATTGGTGGTTTATCTGCATGAAGAAGAACAGGGACCTTTTTGTGAACCGGGTTTGATGTTATTAAGAGCTCACTTTTTTGACCGAGATTTTCTACAATGTACTCATAGTTGAGGGACTTAAGGTTGAGTGCAAACTGAACCCGGTTCACAAAAGGACTTGCAGGGGTTCCAATAAGCTTTATTTCGTTCTCGTTAGCCATTGAAAGAGAGTATGCATGAGTATATATTTGGAGAAATAGACCCGGTATATATATACAACAATTAACAAGTTTCATCTATAATCTTTTGATAAATGACACAACTACTCAATAGGCCGGTTTGGTGTTTACTTTTTGTCTTTTATTTTTTGGAAACTTCAAATTAAATGAATAAACATTTTATGTATTATATACTAGATACTTGTTAATGAGGTTGATGGTCCATTAGCGGGGTGTGGTATAATTTATAATTGGTATATTGGTTTCTATCGGTCCCAACTAACACCTTTTGGTTTCTACCGGTCTTAACTATTGACTGGTAGTTAACGGTTCCAACTTTTATCACTTTGGCAATCAACGGACCTTCGTTAAAATTTTTAACGTTGTTAAGTTTTTTTTAATTCAAGACCGATGTTTAAGGCCTTTAGATCGGAATGAGAATACGAGTCGATTAATGTAAAATTTTTCTCGAGACGGCACTCCGCACGATAAAATTTTTACATATGATAGAATCACCGTTGGGTTTAAACACTCGATTGAAGCATCGTTTCGTCGTTCGGAGTCGGTTTCGAGGTAACTTTTACATAGATAGACTCATATTCTCCTTCCGATCAAAATACTTAAAACATCGGTCTTGAATTTGAAAAAAACTTAACCACGTTTAAAAAGTTAATGAAGGAGCGTTGGTTGCCAAAGTGATAAAAGTTAGGACCGCTTGCAACCAATTCAATAATTGGGACCTGTAGAAATCAAAAGGTGATAATTTGGAACGTGACAAACCAATATACCTAATTTATTTGCATATTTTATAAACTGTTACTGTTAAAAAAAATTGTTACTTGTTTTTTGTCTTATTTACGGGGGACAACCATTAACCGAATATATTTTAAAAATAATCTCTCATGTTGGTAGGAAAATTGTTTTAGGTTATATGTGTTACAACCCAAATGGTAGAACTCATCTTAATTAAAACACTAATCTAATGTGAAATGAATCCATTTGGGTTATAATTACGCATTAGTTCTCCAACCATATAACCAATGTTAAATAAGTATCATACTTTACAATAATTTTAGTCCATAACTATGTGTCAAATACGATCACAAACTAAAGCCAGGGAGTTTATAAAAGTTCATTGACATTTTCTTGAAAGGAAGATACACATGTGCATGTGCATGCATGTGCAATACGTAAGGATTTGTGCTTTGATTAAAACCTCAAATACTTTCTAAATACACATCTAGATTATTAAGTTACCTTCTTATCCACGCAACTAAAAGTTTGTGGAAAGTACACATATTAAGTTGAATAAATGTTGACATTATAAATCTAAAAGTATATGTATAGCATGTTGTTGGTGTTATGCAACTTAATGAAATCTCAAGGGGTTGTTCGTGTAAATAAGCTATCTACAACTTGTAAAAGTGGGTGCGAGCATTTAATTTTTTGATTGATTGATTATATACGGTTGATATTTTTTATTACATATTTAAATTGTAGTTATTATTTGCCGGCATTTCCATATAAATCTATCTAATAAATCAAATTTTTAGGGGGTAATTTTTGGAGGGATTTTTTTTCTATAATAGGAAGTTTGGGAGGTAAAATTTAGTTAAATTTTTCACCATGCAAATTGATGGAGCCAACTCCTTGAATGTTATATATTTACAAATTGTTAAATATAATGGTTATAATTTTTTTATAAATATTACTGTTTAACCCGTGTGTAACACACGGGTATTAAACCTAGTATACAAATATATTAAATGTCCGTTCAAGTTCGTTTCTATTTTTTTTTTTACAAGGAAATGTTAGTGGCTCTTTGTTTCTACTAATTGATGTTAGAGTTTTTTAACTTTTTTTCTAAGAGCATCGTAATCTATTTTTCTAAATCATTTATACATGCATCTAGTAGGATTTGAGTCATTAACCAATTAAATATAGATAAGTCTTTTAATTACCATCGTGAATATACCTAGTTTACTTTGAAAAATAACATCTTTGAAGGTTGTGTTTTACTTCTAAGAAGTTTGAATATTGGGGCTAGCTTTTGTTTTGCTAAATCATGATGAAATGATCATAAAAATATCTTTAAGAGGCTAATAACTTATTAAGATTGTATGAAGGTTAAAAGTCTCTCTGTGTATTTTAACATAAACTATAAAATTAAAGGCTTTTTAATTAAAAAAACAAACTAAAACGACCTTGTTTTCATAACCACCACCGTCAATGATCTCCATTATCAGTTTTGTTTGACTTTGAAGATTGAATGGGCATTTCCGCATTTTTATTTTAATGGGTCCATTTTGAGTATGGAGTTGCATTAATGGGGTCCACAACAAAAGAAGTCATCAACTCACACATGAAAACTAGAAAACCAATTTTTTTTTCGAAGCGAATAAAGTTCGGTAATTTGAGATAACCAAACCTCCAGTGAGTGACTATAAACGATTATGTCATCGAGGTTTCCATACGTTCTATAAACATAGATAGTGTTGGGTAGCCTAAGCCCATCAATTTCAGGGGAAAAACAACTCAAATTCAGGAAATACCCACTAACCCACCGGCCCGTAGCACAACAACAAGCTAATGATAAAATCTGTTTAGCTTAGAGATCGAACTTTTGTTGCCCCAAGTCTTCATGCATTGCCCTCATTGCCCTTTACAAAGTGGTGCTAGCTAGTTAGAACTGAACTTGAGTCACTTATGAAGAATCCAAGCTTTTTACCACTACACCGCATTGGAAGTTGCACATAAGAACCTTGTAAGTTTTCTTTTTGCCCTTGGAAAGTAACAAGTTAAAATAATTGATGCGTGCAATATATATATATAAAATAAACAACTAAAATCACCTAGTTTTAAATTTATAAAAACCTAGACAAACCTACTAAATCACACACAACCGGCAGTGGACCGGTCGAATGTAATATAGCGTACGTAAGTCCGGGTGTCGACCCACAGACTCTATATACTACGTTTAATAAACAAATAAGACTCAACTAACTAGACACGAACTTTAAAATAAAAGATTTTGTAAAAGGGGGTTTACTGCTAAAAATAGAAACATACGAAAAATGGAAAGTTACTAAAAATAGAAACTAACGAATTAAAAGACGGATTTAAAACAGAAGAATGAAAACGAACCACCTAGGCTAGAATCATCGTTAACCTCAATTATCGCTCACGGTGGACTAATGGTTATGAAACCGGGATTTAAACTTATTCACTTAAAAGCTCTCCTATTATGTATGTGTCAAACATCAAACACAGCAAGAAGGCACCGACATTATCAAATAGTAATAAGGATAATTTGAAATCCAATGTATGTATGCATCTTCGATCACGATTAAAAAAATATTAAAATAAAGTTTAATATGTTGATATACTCTTTAATTCTTTTGTCAACTTTATTGAAACTATACATGCCCTTATTAGTTATTCATATTGAATTGGGTTCAACTATAAAGTTTAAATTTCCTATAAAGTTTAAATTTCTTAGGGGCTGTTTGTTTACCTCTTAATGGTTCAGTTCAGTGCTTAACCATTCAGCATTCAGAGCGTTTGTTTCAGAAAAAAATAGCCTCTGAATGGTTCAGTTAAGTACTGAATGGTTAAGAGACTGAGAGATGCTGAATAAAACTGAATGTAGCATATACTAACTTTATACTCATCTGAAGTTATACCCCAACATCCCTCTTATTGATGGAACCTCTTAATGGTTCAGACCTCTTAACCATTCAGCATTTAATGATTTAGATTTTGCCAAACAGCCCCTTAGAAAGTCTAAGAAGTAATTTAGACCATTAGATCTAATATTAAATGAAAATCAATGGCCCATAAACACAATGTGCCATAATGCTAAATAGTTAGAACTTTAAATTGTATGTCAATGGTATATTAGTCTTGTCTTTTTTTCAAATTCCACCATCTTTTTTAAACGTCCATAACTTTTACATACGACAATAATTTTTAATAAAAATTACACCAAAAAAACGAGCGTTTTTTTATCTTCAAAACACATATAATGTTGATGTATAAAAAGTGAATTTTTTTAAAGTTTCAGCGCATTGTGCTATATTCGTCAGGTCATTGTGTTATATTTTTCAGCTCATTGTGTTATATTAGTAAAGACATTGTCTTATATTTTTCAGGTCATTGTGTTATATTCGTTAGGTCATTGTGTTATATTTGTCAGGTCATTGTGTTATATTTTTCAGCTCATTGTGCTATATCAGTCAGGACATTGTGCTATATTTTTAAGGTCCTCAGGTCATTGTGTTATATTCATCAGGTCATTGTGTTATATTTTTCAGCTCATTGTGTTATACTAGTCAAGACATTGGGTTATATTTTTCAGGTCATTGTGTTATATTCGTCAGGTCATTGTGTTATATTCGTCAGGTCACTGTGTTATATATTTCTCTGGTCATTGTGTTATATCCGTCAGGTCATTGTGTTATATTCGTCAGGTCATTGTGTTATATTCGTCAGGTCATTGTGTAATATTCGTCAGGTCATTGCGTTATGTGTCAGGTTATTGTGTTATATTTGTCAAGTCATTGTGTTATTTCATCAGGTCATTATGTTATATGCATATGGTCATTGTGTTAATTTTATCTGGTCATTTTGTTGTGTTATATATTCATCAGGTCGTTGTGTTATATTTTCATCAGGTCATTGTGTTATATCCATGTTTCAACCCATAGTGTTATTTGTCAGGTCATTGTGTTATTTATCAGGTCATTGTGTTATTCGTCAGGTCATTGTGTTATTTCAGATCATTGTGTTATTTCATTAGGTTATTGTGTTATAACACAATGACCTGACAAATAACACAATGGCCTAAATAAATAACACAATGACTTGACAAATAACACAATGAGCTGAAAAACGTGATTTTTTTTTTGTTTTTTATATATGAATATTATACGCGTTTTAAAGATAAGAAAATGCTCGTTTTTATGGTGTAATTTTTTTAAAAAAAATAATATCGTATGTAAAAGTTATGGACGTTCAAAAGATTGTGGTGAAACTTAAAATATAGAGACATTACCAGTTTTACCCTCCCTTCTATTTTTAAAAGAGTGTCACATGTCATCATCTCATGGCTTCTTAGACTTTCTCGAAAAATTGAATTTTGTAGTATAACTCCACTCTATTCATATTATTGAACTTTGTGTCAAACATCAAACACAGCAAGAAGGCACCAACATTATCAAATAGTAATAAGGATAATTTGAAATCCAATGTATGTATGCATCTTCGATCACGATTAAAAAAATATTAAATAAAGTTTAATATGTTGATATACTCTTTAATTCTTTTGTCAACTTTTTTGAAACTATACATGCCCTTATTAGTTATTCATATTGAATTGGGTTCAACTATAAATTCTAAATTTCTTATAAAGTCTAAATTTCTTAAAAAGTCTAAAAAGTAATTTAGACCATTAAATCTAATATTAAATGAAAATCAATGGCCCATAAACACAATGTGTCATAATGGTAAATAGTTAGAACTTTAAATTGTATGTCAATGGTATATTAGTCTTGTCTTTTTTTCAAATTCCACCATTTTTTATACGTCCATAACTTTTATATACGACAATAATTTTTAATAAAAATTACACCAAAAAAACGAGCGTTTTTTTATCTTCAAAACGCATATAATGTTGATGTATAAAAAGTGAATTTTTTTTTAAGTTTCAGCACATTGTGCTATATTCGTCAGGTCATTGTGTTATATTTTTCAGCTCATTGTGTTATATTAGTCCACTCTATTCATATTATTGTACTATTTTTAGACAGTGGAGGAGCCTCATAGAGCTGACTGGGGTCGGTTGACCCCATTCTTTTCTCGGCGCTTAAAGTAATTTATATAACGAAAACCGAGCGACTCCAGTGTTTTTGATTACCGACCCCATTGTTACCTAATGATACCATTGCCCATTTAGTTTTTAAAAAAAGTATGAAAGTTTTTGAAATTACAATCACAAAGTTTTATAAAAAAAAAATTAAATAAAATAGTTTATTTGGTTAATTGTGAGTTGAACTATTAATAAAACTTGTGTAATTGGGCTTAGCGCATTACAATATTAACCCATTAATTAGTTGGCCCTAACTCAATCCTCAATTACTACCCAAAAAACTCATCTTAGTCCTCATTCCACATCGACCCAAAATATGATTTTTTGTTATTCTTTACCGACTTTTTACAATTATCATATGCTTTCTAACAAGAATGGATTTTATTTCGTGTTCTGACCCGACCCGACATTTGACCGACCCAAAAATATTGATAACTAGCTATCTAGGTTGTTGGAATCTACAAACAAAAAAATCCGACCCCGTAGAAAAAAGTCCTGGCTCCACCACTAATTAGACTTAGACATCGTCCAACGTTATCAATATTGTTTGTATTGGCAATCAAAGTTTTTGATAAAGATTTAAGGATCATGCTCATATACTTTTTTCCAGTAATTTTGTGTTTCTTTTATGATACAATTAAGCAATTTGTTAGCAAATGTCTTAGAAATAGTGTCTAATTCAGCGGGTGGATCTTTGGAGCCATCGATATATATGGTGTTTTGCTTTAAAAGCTGTTACGTGTCACAGCCCATGCATAGTCCAGAAGTTGAGTCCACGTTCCAGTCATGGTATTTTTGAATTAGTCTTTTTTAATTAGTCTTTGAAATAGTTAAATAAATAAAAGAAATAATGGTAATGCCCACGTTTCTCGTTAACGTTTATTTTCTAACTAGATATTAGATCGGGCCGCGCGTTGCAGTGGCCGAGTCAGGTGTTTGGGTCTTGCGTATGTGACTTTATCACTGCATTGATAATAAAAGTATCAGGTCACGTATGTCACGACACCATGCCGTAATATGTAACACATTAAAAAGCAAAAAAAAATTGAAAATTAGAAGTTAAAACGATAACTCAGTCAAATTCAGAATGTTGAAGTATGTCAAAGTAGAGTAAGAGGAAAAAGTCAAAAACTCATCAAAGGCTAAAATGTCAACTATTAAAAGTCGAGGACTAAAACCGTAAATACATAAAAAATAAAATTAAACGACACGTGGCAACACGTGGTTGGACCACGTGTCACCACCTAATTGTCCACCAGATAACCGACCTTCCTAAATAGGAAGGTTATAAATTGTTAGGAATAGTTTTGAAGTTTTCTAGTTGTTTCCCTTTATATTATCATCTTTGTTTAGTTGGCCCCCGTTCAAACTCCCACTCTTATACTTAATTTTAAACTCAGGTTATGGACTGAAATTGTTGTAAGATATGGGACTTGTCCCACATTGGTTGTATGGGCAACTAATGTGGGATTTATAACCCAAATGGATCCCTCCCATCAAATTAATCTTTTGGGATGAGTTTTCTACCGTTTGGGTTGTAACAAAAACACGGACTTGAATGTTGAAGAGTTTTACCCGAGATGAGTATGGAACTTTCTTCCCATCTAGGGTTCATACCTTGGTGTTTATGTTGCTAGCGGAATAGACATGATGAAGTGGTGGTTGTTTGTCATTGCTGGATATTGAGGATTCTAGAGAGGTTTCATCGACCATGGTGGATGGCTGAAAAAAAAAATTAGGGTTTGTATTTGGCTCTGATTATCATGAAAGTTTACGAGAGAATCTTAATCATATTTTGATAACCTCAATAAGTGATACAAGAGTGAATATATAAAGAGACTAGCGTAATTACCTTTGCTATAAAACTATATGTAGTACGGCTTTACTCTCTTTCCACATGAGCATAATTAATTGTTAAAATCATTAAAACAAAATCAATCGGGCCTTCATTACCCTCCCATGCCTATAACGACCGCTATATGTATATGTAAATTAATGTTCACGTATATATGACCAATATTAGTATGTTTCGGAGGTTTACTCAATATAAAATAATAAAAAATGAATAAATTAAACCAAATAAAATGAACCTAGAAATTGAAGTTTATCTTTTCAATAGTTTATTTAAAACAAACTGATATTGGATTTTAATAATCCGAATTTTTATATATTTGTCGATATTAAGCTTAACTGAATAAATTTCATGTGACAATCTTAACTTCTAACTTGTTTTCATACAATGATACACCGTTAAAGTTAACTTAACGCCGTTAATTTTTTTTCTAAGTTTCTGACAGATGTTTTAAGGCTTTTGATCGGAAGGATAATAGAGTCCATGGTTGTAAAACTTACCTTGAGATGATGCTCCAAACGACCAAACGGTCTTCAATCGAGTCTTTAAACCTGGCGGTGCTTAAATCGGATGCTGAAATTTCTTCGCTTAGAACACCGACTTAAGGTAAGTTTTACATCAATAGACTCGTATCCTCCTCCGGATCAAAAGCCTTAAAACATCAGTCTAGAATTCGAGAAAAAAATAACTTCGTTAAGTTAACTTTAACGACGGATCATTATAGGAAAATAAGTTACAAGTTATGATTGCCACATGGATATTTTTAAGTTGTGATTAATATTAGTCAATATACAAAAGTTCGGATTATTAAAATCAAATATCCCTAAAACAAATTACATTTACTACCATTTCAATATGATTTGTATTGTGGGTCTCATGACACTTAAAATGGATTATAGAAAAATTGGATTATTATATATTTTCAACCTATAAAATTACAATAATGTCATTAAAATATTTTGTCTTATAGTCATAAACTAGATTTTGTGTTAAATAATTAGGGGTAAAATTGAAAATCATACTTTTATTTTTAAAATGGACTTTTAAATTGGAACATTCGAAAAAGGAAATATGAACATTTAAAATAGGACGGAGGAAGTAATAATTACAATTAGTTAAAACCACTATACATAATCTTTTTTTTTAACAGAGACTTTCATGAATTGTGACAGACGCAACCCCATCACATGGGGGTCCCTAAACCAAGTCAGGCAACCACATACGTTGTCTTAACTGGGCCCACATGATGCATCCAACTTGGCAGGGAGCTCACAGAGGCTGGCGTAGCAACCATTATAGAGGATCGAACCTTAGCCCGTGGGTAAAACCTGTTTGTCTTACCAGCATTAACTGGATCATTGAGGTATCGCTAGAAAATGAGGCTTATGAGAATTGAACTTGAGACCTTAAGGACTTAAAGTACATCAAGTAACAACTTTACCATTCCATCCAAATTTTTTTAATCAGTATACATAATCTAATAATGGAAAACAAATACTGTAAAAATAACATTTTATAAAGAGTTAAATGCAATTTGCACCCCTGTGGTTTACATCTAAAAGCACTTTGCAACCCCATTCGAAAACATAGACCTTTTGCAACCCTATGCTTTCTAAAGTGGGTCATTTGCACCCCTCCGTTAAGTTGACCGTTAGTTAACCATCCAATTAAAGAGTAAAATATTGTTATACCCTTTCTTTACACTTACTAGTTATTAAAACTCAACCATCAAATGTCAAAACCATAACCACCCAGGAACTAATGACCCATCGTCACCAGGGGCGGAGGTGTATTGACTCCAGGGGTAGCCCGGGCTACCCCTCAACTTTTCGCGCCAAAGGAAAAAAAAAATTTCCGTTTTATGTTTTGGCTACCCTGAAAATTTAGAAGGATACCCCTGAATACATTACATTATCTAGCCTAAACTATATTTAAAATGTTTATTAGTCCAAGTCCAAGCCACAAAGCCCAAGTTATGTTAAAAAAAAATTTAGAAAGCTACCCCTTGTATGAACGTTCGGAAAAAAAAAATTAGGATACCCCTGAATTTTCGGGCTGGCTCCGCCACTGATCGTCACTATCTACCACCGATTCCTCTAACCCGCAACACCTTCTCATCCTCTAATCCTTCACCTCCACTATCGTTAATCTTCGACGTTTCCACTGCCTACCTTCTACCTCCTGTTGAAATTACAATGAAAACATGAATGTGATGAGATTAGTAGATCTATAATCGATGCAACCGAGAAGATGAAGACGACGGCAGCTATGAGGAATCGATGCTACCAGGATGATGAACACGATGACGACGATCATGCTTCATTGAGGCAAAGCGGTGGTATTTAGTGGCATTGTGGCTGGTCCTCGAATCAGATAACGGATCGTCACTACCTCATTTCCTCCACGACATACAGAACGCTTCCATCAGCTCAATTTCCGGTTAAGGTCTGTTTTTGTATATGATTAAATAGTTTATGGATATGTTGTAAAATCCATTTTACGAAGAGATTACTATGGCTTCTTTAAGGCTTCTTTGCGGACAATATGTTTTCAAACTTTGTAATCTGTTTATAACTTTGGGTTGCTATTCATGGTATTTGATTTGTATTATATATGTTTAATTAACAAGTTTGTTTTTTTTTCTCATTTTATTTGCCCTCATGAATCGATTGTGGTTTTAGATAACACGGAAGCGCTTGATTGTTTACAAGATCATTGAAAACACATATCGATTAATGTATATCACACATCATATTGAATCTGAAGACAAAGTCAATGAACAGAGAAGCATAACCTGGATATTGTTCACAATAATATTGATAATTTGAATTTAATTAAATTCTATACAAAAGCAATTAAACTTGAGGTGGTGAGGGGATTGGTTTAATCTTGAGAGTTCATGTGTTTGTTTTTGTGAAAACGAAAACAGAGCAGGAATGCAAAGGGTGGTGATGAAATTTATGTTTTTATGGCAAATGTCTCTTTTACCCTTTAAATTAACGGTCAACTAGCAGTCAACTTAACGGAAGGGTGCAAATGACTCACTTTAGAAAGCATAGGGTTACAAAAGGTCTATATTTTCGAATAGGGTTGCAAAATGCTTTTAGGTGTAAACCACATGGATGCAAATTGCACTTAACTCTTTTATAAATCAACGTGATCTCTTCCTTTAATACTCGGATGGCAACTTGGTTCTTTTTATTTTAGAACCATCCATGGCTTCATGAGGTTTTGGTTAACTACCATTAAAAATTCCCTATTTCTTAAGGTACGTGGATGCTATTACTATCATTCAATCGTTTCAAACTTTCAATCCAAATGTAAGTAATATATTTAATATCTAGCGATTAGCATAGGCTAGAGTTAATTTATTTAATATACTTTAATATCAACTATGTATTTAATTATTAAAAAAATAGTAAACTGTAGTTTTGGTCTCGATAACATTAATAGTTTCATTCTCACCTTAATAGTTTTGGTCCTTGTGAGTTTACTTTCTAACATAAATTATTCCAAACACTAACTTCATCTAAATTTCCGTTATATCTTTCACACGCACCCCGCATCCCGGAGGTAAAAATGTCACTTTCCCACCTCTTTTATCAAGGTCATCAAGTAGGTTAAATTTTTTATTCAGTCGCATGTCAAAAAAAAATGAGAGAAATGACATTTTTACTTCGCTTGTAAGGAAAACTTAACGAAAAATTGGATAAAGTTAGTGTTCTGGACCATTTATGTTAGAAAGTAAAATCACAAGAACCAAACTGTTAAGATGAGACTGAAACTGTTAATGTTTTCAGAACACAAGGACCAAAACTGCAGTTTACTCTTAAAAATTTATTTTGTCTGAACAACAGTATATGCTGCAGTTTAATTAGTGTAAAATAGGTGCGTAAAATTGTAAATTGTCTGATGTAAACTTTCTAATCGTTTAAAATAAACTTTCTAATCATTTAAGTAATAACATCACCTGGATATATCCATATCCAACTGGATAAAAGCCAGCTTTATGGCATCATCAGATAAAAGTACAACCATTAAAAGTTAGTTTTCATGGCATTAGTGTAGAGGTACTATCAAGAATCAACGGTCCATAAAAGAACTAAAAAACTGTTTATAACACCAATCAAGTTTCAAACTTTTAAGCCAAAATTGTCTTTTACATAACTATATCAAGGTGTTCACTATCTCTTATACACCATAATACAACACAATTTGTCCCCAAAGAAACTTATAGTGATTAACTGATAGTGCACTACAACTAAACTAAAAGGTTGAGCCTTGAAATCTTGTAAGATACACTGACAGTGCAATATTATGCTCTACTTTAACAGATTTCGGATATGGCATCCTTTGAAATATTTTATGTTTCATTTATGTTCTTATCTCGTTTTCGTTTTGTTAGTTAAGTTACATGTAAACGAACAAGCTCCAGATCATGTTTATTCAATTGAGAAATAAACACAAAGGATAAATGTCTTTGGGTATCCTTGCATCAATAAAAAGGTCAAATATGTGTCTGCCTGCCCTAAAAAGATTAAAGGTAAATTCATCAGAGGCTGAGCTCCATAGCAGGATTAGAGCATTATTACAAAAATATGCTGCAACAATTGCAGATCATTACAAACACTATTTAAAAAAATTCTAGACTTCTGATATGCAGGATGAAAGAAATTGTTCATTTTCTCGAATTGTACAATTTTAGTAAAGCTCTGTAAAACAAGATCATTTTTGTGCCGCTAGCTGTCGGATGACATAGGGAAGGATGCCACCGTGATTGAAATATGCCAATTCCACCTGCATAAAAGCAAAAGAATATATTAACGGTGTGTCCATTTGAAACCCAAATAGACCTGGGTTCGTATGAACTAGTTGATACACATGAAATAAATGAAGTGCATAATTACCTCAGTGTCAAAACGGGCTGTGCACGTGAATGATTTCCCACTGTCAGTTTTAACAGTGACATCTTGACCAGGACGGATCTCATTAATATTGTTTGGCAAGTCGATGGTGTATCGTTCATGACCAGTCAACTGTAGTGTGTCAGCATCTTCACCGGCTTTGAAGCAAAGAGGTATAATGCCCATTCCTACCAAGTTGCTTCTATGGATCCTCTCAAAACTTTTTGCAATTACTGCTTTAACCCCCTGAGGCATATTTTATCAATCCATTAGAAACAACATTCAAGACAAAGGCTAATAAGGAGTAAAAACAGAAAACGGGAAAGATATTCCGACTTACCAATAACATGGGGCCCTTGGCAGCCCAATCCCTAGAGCTTCCACTTCCATACTCTGCACCCGCCAAAACAATTGTATCTTGACCAGCAGCCTTGTACCTCTGGAAAGGTGAATAGTGGTTTAACTTGTAAGTTAAAACTGGAGGTGTGGGTAATGGGTACTTGTATGGATCAAAACAGATCGAGTCTGGATCCAAGGTTCACCAATAAAAGTTTTCAGAAATACTTTTTTTCTTTTATAAAATTAATTAGTGTCATGTATACAAGGACAATAGTTTCATCCAATAATTTAAATCTTCGAATTATTCTAGGATCTTGTCTAGTCAATATAATTTTTTGTTAGGATTGCATTAAAATCGCCTGTAATGACCCAGATGCCATCTTTTAATGACTCAGATGATAGACTCTTTCTCTGTATTCAACGACAAAAGCTGCGTACAAACCAAAAGAAAAAAGGCTGCCTAAAACCTGCAACAATTCCAACATCCTCAAACCTAGTATTAGACTCCTCAAGACTTGGAAAACAAACCCACTAACAAATAAACATGACCCATGATCTAAAACTTGCTAATCAATCAAACATGTGATTGATGGAATACCCATACGGCCATACCCGTAGACGCATCAGAATTAACCGAACATCAGATGTACCCAAAAAAGATACAACGGCTAAACCAGAACAAAAATGAAAGGAAAGTGGTATTTTATTTTTGAAAAACTGTCAAATATTAGGAGGCTTTGTGCATTAAAATACTACACTTTCGACATTTTTTGGTCGTTCAGCCCATTTCATAAGTTTCCTTCTAAGCTAACTTGATTGTTTACCCATTCTCCCATTCAACTTGTTCAATACAAAAATATAAACAAGTTGACCATCATAAAAAAGGGTCAAACTGCCATCTCTAGTAAAAACGCTAATGTCAACAATAGCAATGTCTCAACCAGGTAAATATACTTTTATAAATTGGTAATTTGATCGCCTGATGATTGGTTTCTTGATTATGGGCCAATTTTGTAAGGAGGTGACTTGGCACTGAACTACCTAGTCCATTTCAGATGAAAACTCTAACTGCCAAACTAGCTAAAATTAAATTACCAAACTAGACCATTTCAGAAAGCACAATTACTGAACTAGCCATTTAAAAAAAGTATATTGCTGAAATAGCAGGTAAGGACATTTTAAACATGTATAATTAACTAGCCCACTTTTTGATGAAATGGTTTACCACATCATCTTTTTTTAGCCAGCTATACCGCTTGTCAATCCACTAAATTACCAAACTAGCACATTTTAGAAAGGGTAGATACGCAGACTTACAAGGTGGGTCACTATTGAGTATAATTACCAAACCAACCTAAATACGTTGCCACTCTGTGACATAAGCCCCTAACTAAAAACATACTAATGTACTGATTTGTTGAGATGATTTCTTTGACAGTAACAATAATACACCATCAATATTAAATAAAAAGATCATGTTAAAGAATTACCGATGCTGCATCAAAAACCGAGAGTTTCTCTCCAGTTGGAATATGAACTGTCTTCGGGCCAACTTCTCCTTTCAATAGCTTGTTAACAATACGAATATTAGCAAAAGTACCCCTGGCCATAATTTCATCATTACCCCTTCGACTACCATAAGAATTAAAGTCTTTGCGGTCAACACCATGTTCAAGAAGAAACTTTGCAGCCGGGCTGTCTTTGTGAATACTTCCTGCAGGTGAAATGTGATCTGTTGTGATACTGTCACCAAAGTTGAGTAAGCAATAGGCATCCTTCACACCATGGGCCCCAGGAGGGTCCATTGTCATGTTGTTGAAATATGGTGGTTTGTGGATGTAGGTGGAAGTTGGATCCCAAGAGTATAGTTTGGATTCAGGGACGCTTAAGTCATTCCACATCGGATTTCCCTCGGTCACAGATTTGTAAGTACTCTTAAACATATCGGGCAGAACACTCGATTGAACAGCCTGCACCAATTACATTTGCAGTTTATAACCTAAATTTAGACTATTAGCATTAAGTGGCAAATATTACTTAGGAATGGGTTCAGACAGATAAATTAAATAAATTTTGCTTAAAAGGAAGGTCATATGATCATATCAACAAAGGGTTGAAAGTCGCCCAAATTGTATCTTTAATAATATAAACTGTTGCATCAATTTACTCAAAAGAAAACATTAGAACTGAAACAATTTTGATTATTGTAGTTGGACAACATATTTCGGACATTAACCAACCATAAACTGTTTTGGCCCATTATCCACCTGTCAATCTGTCCACTTTTCCAACTAACTAATTACTTTTAAATTTTTAATGAACGTCAAAACTTTAGACAAAAGATTTACAGGTCAAACCCATCTGCCCAATCTGACCTGGCTGGTTCCACCTCATACTAAAAACTAATCCATTTTGACCACAGCCATGTTTGACCTTTACCCACCCAACCGACATTTTACAACCTGACATTTAGCAACCAGCAAAGTACTTACATCTGCAACTTCCTCGCTACTTGGCCAAATATCCCTGAAATAAACTTCCTTTCCATCTTTTCCAACTCCAATTGGTTCCTTCTCGAAATCAATATCAACCTGGCAAACAAAAGTGACATTCAGTAATATTATGAACGAAGGATAAATTTCTGCACTCTTAGAATCCTCTAAAGGCTTATTGTGGATTTGAATAAATTCTTTAAGATTAACAAAGTCACAATCTTACCGTGCCTGCTAGAGCATAGGCAACCACCAAAGGAGGAGATGCAAGATAGTTTGCTCTTGTCAAAGCATGAACACGCCCCTCAAAGTTCCGGTTCCCGGAGAGAACCGCTGATGCAATAATATCTGCACACATCAACAGCAGATCGTTATAGAAATTCACCAAAGCAATAGAATGAAGGCTGAATAGAGGTGGCAAAAGGAAGAAAAAAACAGGAAAGGGGATAATGGTCGGTCAAAAAGGGTTGGGTGGGGTCCAAAACACTTTTATCCAAAGCTTTCAGATTTTCTACAAACAAATAATGTGTCAAATATAATCCCCAAAAATATTTCATTTCGGCAATAATCAAATTTGTGTTGTACATTGAAACTAAACTTTAGATAACTTTCAACATCTAACATGTTTGACCAATTTGACATGTTTCCATTTTGACAGTTTTCATTTGACCAATTAGAGATAAAACATAACCCATTATTGACCCATACATCAATAAACAGGTCGAAATTGTCACTTCTAGATAGAACTTTTTAATAAGCTCATTATAAAAGGTGAACGCAAGAGTCAGTATACCATTATCAGCAATAGCAGAAGCAACCGATTCATCCAAGTCCCCTGAATTTCCAATACATGTCGTGCATCCATATCCAACAATGTGGAAACCTTGTTCATTCAAATACTTCTGCAACCCACTGTATTATTAAAAAATGGACCAATGTTAAGATTTTTTACTTTTAAGTTAATTGGAAATGAACTAAAGAGTAAAGAATCAACTTTATAGTAATCATCATGTTCTTCAACAAGTACAAGCCAATACCTTTGGAGCAGATATTTTGTAACAACTCCAGAGCCTGGAGCAAGACTTGTTTTAACCCATGGTTTAACCTGTTCATTGAACATTCGATGAAGAAATAAGATTATATGGCACAATTTATATGAACTTAATGCACCAAAATGTAATATAATTCCTCCTTTTTGCAATAACACTTAAGAAAAAATGCTATTTTTTTCATGCAGCATACTTTCAACTTTTTACCCTTGCCAGTAACCTTCTATAGCAGGCCAATACCTCGTCAAACAAATTTTGTGCCACATCAACATTTTACTTGCTATGGAAGGGTAGATCGATATATGGGTTTAGCACCCGAAAATACAAAATTTTACTTTCTTAGACATAATGATCGTTGTATATAACATACTGGGTATGGTTGTTGTTTAGCATGCTTTCAATTTTTTGACCATTGTACGTAAGTAACCTTCTATAGAATGTAAAACAATGAAGTCACGTCAATAAAAAAATATGGTGTCACATAATTCCTTTACCTACTACAGAAGGTTTTACTAGCATACAGTGGTAAAAAAATACTAGAAGTATGTCCAATATAGTTAAAGCATCATCTTTAGTTACACACTATGACAAAAGGGTGTGTGTGTGTGTGTGTGTGCTTGTGTTAAAAATGCATGACTAACCTGTAGGCCCAGTTCACAGGCCTTTTTGGCTACAAGACCAGCACCAAGCATAACACTGGGGTTTGATGTATTTGTGCAGCTTGTGATAGCAGCAATCACAACACTGCCATGCTTAAGTTCTGCTGGCTGTCCATGAAAATCAAAATTTGCAACTTTTTCTTGTGCCTCTTTTGGTACAGCGAACCCCTGAAATTGAGGATTTTTATTCAAATGCAAAGTCACAAGTTAACTAATGCTACAACAAATTGTATACTAATGTAAAATCACAACCATCTCATGTCAATAATAATAAGATACATACAAGGGCACAGAATGTTAAACACTTAGATGTTCACAAAGTAACCTCACCTTGAAACCCACTGAATTATCAAGGCAAGAATGCCAGTCTGCTTTCATTTCTTTCAAAGGGACTCGGTCATGAGGTCTAGCAAAAGAAAACAGTGAATAGTGTGGTAAACATGGATGACAAACAATTTACAGAGATTAATGGTTATGTGAGACATACCTCTTTGGCCCTGAAATACAGGGTTCCACTTCTGAAAGGTTCAACTCCAAATAGGATGTGTATACTCTTTCTTGTTGTGGCTGAAATTAGAATTGCCATAAATAAAAATTAGACTTTAATCAATTAGCCAAGTGGCAGTGAAGAAAATAATGTGATTGAGGGACTTACCTCATTATAGTCAACAAACATATTGTTTGCGCGTAAGTATGCTTCTATCATAGCAACCTGAAATATATAGAGGAACAATTCCATCAAGACTGAAAACATGTGGATTAGGTACCCATCAGTACCTTTTTTGTCCTTTTGGTAAATATTAGTATTGATCAATGTATTAAGTATAATTACATAAACTATGTTATTTAAATAATGATCACAGAAAATTAAGCATTTGAATGCGCAGTTTAGACAGCTTTCAACCTGTTTAACACTTTGACCCAGTTCCTTAATAGTTATTGTTTTCATTTTCACCCATATGACCCGTTGTTAATAAAATAGAAACCAAATTGACCAATTTATCATGTATGCATAAAGAAAATGAACATACTGTATCGTCACTTCGTCCAGTTAACTTGAGGTACTGAAGAGTAACATGATCCACTGGGAAGAACCCCATTGTTGCACCATACTCAGGGGACATGTTGGCAATAGTAGCCCTGTCAGCAAGTGATATTTTACCCACACCATCACCTAACAAAATAATAGAGACATCAGTATTACATGACTCTTTGCCCTGTACCTGCAAAATACAAACGATTTCACCTACCATAGAATTCAACAAATTTTCCTACAACACCATGCTTTCTTAACATTTGGGTTACAGTCAAAACCAAATCAGTAGCTGTTACACCATCGCGTAGTTTCCCTGATAACTTGAACCCAACAACACCAGGCAAAACCATGCTCATTGGCTGTCGATGTCAAAATATACTGTTAGAATATTTATAAAAAAATTGGGAATACCATCTTTCAAGGATGTAATTTAAAGTAATATAAATTTGCACCAACAATGGTAAAGTATTTATGATATTACCTGCCCAAGCATTGCGGCCTCTGCTTCGATTCCACCAACTCCCCAACCAGCAACACCTAGCCCGTCAATCATGGTAGTGTGGGAATCAGTTCCAACAACACTATCAGGGTACAGCATTCCATCAGTGTTGAATACAACACGTCCAAGATATTCAAGGTTGACCTTAATATAAGAAAAGAAGTATAATTAGTAGTGCTTCCTTCACCAAATAGATCTACAAATTAAACTAGAATGAGGATGATGAACATGCCCATAAAGGGACTGGAGTTGACCGAAAGATACTTCAATACAATGAGAAGAATAAACAGTGTAAGGGCATTTGCCCAGAGTAATTTTGCTTCACTATCATGATCACAGATGAATAGTATCATCCAATCTGTATATGGACCAGAGGGGAAAGATCGACAACTAAGCGGGTCACACGGGTCAGGTAACAAATCAAAATCAGTTCAGGTATATATATGTGTCCTTTTTTATAACAGGTTGAACTGGCAGGGCTGGATTGGGTTGGCTACTTGGCTGGTCCCTTACACTTTCTTGTCCGGCTGTCCATCCATATAGATAACGAATGTGCTAATTACAATTACGTATACAATATTTTAAAAAACTGTCTTAATGTTTAAATAAAGTTAATTAGAAGGTTCATGTATGCATTCATAGAAGATTTTGGATGACTTTCACCATCCAACCTATTTTGACCTGTTACCCTATTAGCTTATTTTTTATTTGGCCTATTTGAGATGAATCACAACCCAAATTGATCCATTAATAAGTAAAAGGGTTGAAATTGCAACCTCTCATAAGCACCTGTATAGTTCAACCAATAAACATATACCTGATGCACAATACCAGATCCTGGTGGAACCACAAGCATGTTTTGGAAAGCTTTGGATCCCCACTTTAAGAAAGCAAATCTCTCCTTGTTTCTCTGAAATTCAAGTTCCATATTTGCTTTAACTGCATTTTCAGACCTAGTAACATCAACTTGAACCGAATGATCAACCACAAGATCCACAGGAACCTGCATCAGAATATTGAAAAACGAGAAGCAAATGATCGAAAAAAAGAATAAATATTCATATAAGTATGTATGTATTTATGTATGTAAAGCCGTGCGTACCAAAGGATTGATTTTGTCTGAGTCCCCACCAAGGTTATTTATGGCATCACGCATACACGCAAGGTCTACTACAGCAGGCACACCGGTAAAATCCTGAAAAATATTCAAACCTTATAACACAACTACTTCAACAGAAAACATAGAATGCATGTCTACAAATTCATACAAAGTTGAGCCAAAAAGTTCAAGATACACACTTGCAACAGAACACGGGCCGGCTTAAACGGAATCTCAACTTGCTTTGGAGCAGTATTCTCCCAATCAATAATCTTCTCAACATCTTCCTTTGTGACTTGGAAATTGTCACAATTACGGATTGCTGATTCCAGAAGTATCCTAATTGAATATGGCAGCTTGTCTAATTTCCATATTAACAAAATGTTCATCAGTTAAATGACTATTAACTTATAACTTTTTTAAAATGATAGCCTTCTACCTATTCTTGGATCATTCAGAGCAGGCAAGCTATAGAACTTTCCAAACTCGCCACCACCAGGCTTAGGAAGACCAGTCAAAATCCCACTGAAAGCATTCTCTGAGGCTGTAGACGCATTTGAATAAACTAATCAGATAATGAAATGACAGGGAACAGTAAAAAGCAAAAAATATTGCAATATATATGAAAATTTATATAATCCTGTTTTGATATGTGCTTCTGTGCACATCAACACTTATGTAGACCGTTTAGAACAGCCACTGAACTGGTATATCATCAAACTCATAATTTCATGTACGCCTCTCAAATATGTAAGAAATTTGCTACTATTTATTAGCTTACAGCAGCACTTGCATCTCTAGAACATTATCCAGTTCATTAGCACAATCCTGCTTGAAGCATAAGCTACTAAATTACGATCACAAGCCTAGTTCAAATTACATAACTACGTCACTAAACATAACATCAAACACTACCGCACCAGTTACTATCATAAACGGAAGCGTTGACACTCTAGGAAACTACACGAAACAACAACAGCAACAAAAACAAATCTTCAAATCATAAGCAAATGAAATACAATCAAATGAATAAATTACCAATAGTAGCAAGAGTGCGATGAAAACGGTCAAGTACAGGAGAAGCAGTGGTCCTGATCTGCGACAACAGCGACGCCGGAGACTTCCAATCAACGCCGTGGCTCCATCGTGAGCGGACAGAGCGAAAAGCAGCTGCGGTAGTATGAGATCGGAACTGAGACGCAGCTGGAGACGGAGAAGGAGACGGTGGTGAAGATGACGGAGGAGATTTAGTGGAGAGAGAAGAGTGAAGCCTGGTGGTTGTTGACCTAGAAGCTCGCCGGAGGAGAGCTGAGGAGTGATGTCCGGTGATATGCATGGCGGCTTTTGATCGAATTAGAGAAGATTGTTGTGATGGTGAATTGAGGATTTATTTATTTGTTGAAGAAGAAGAATAAGAGAATCTTTCGGAAGGGGCGTGTGGAAAGGGCAAGTTGTCAAGAGTAGAGAGGCAAGAAGAATTTTCAACTCTAAACTTGTACTATTCAAACAAAAACTCAATTTGAATAAACCATCAATATTTTTTTTATTCAATAAAAGTTTGTTTAACAAATTTGTCATTGTTTGAAAGTTTGCAGATTTTTATCTTGACTTTTGACGTAGATATTTTAACAAAACCAACAATGGTGTCGATGTGTTACGACTAGACATTTTAGTTATAGAGATTATTGTAGAGAGACGGTAAGTGTAGGTTATATTATATAAATTGAAACATATAAAGTTATGAATGTATAGCCGTGAAGAATGAAATATAGAGAAAAAATATTATGACACGCATGTTGCGTCCTAATAGTTTCATAAAATAAGGAGTAAATTGTCAAAATAGTCCATGGGTTTATATCGTTTTGACTACTTTGGTCCTTATGTTTTTTTTCTTGCCATTTTGGTGTTTGATTTTGTAAAAATTTGCCATTTTAATCCTTCCGTCCAACGTCCGTTAGAAATTCCGGTTACCTTCAAGGGTAATTTAGTCCTTTTACTACTCCAAGGACCAAAATGGCAATAATAATTTTGATTATTATTATTATTATTATTATTATTATAACAATATATCACGCACCCACCCACCCACCCACTCACTTACCCCCACCACAATAACACCATTTCTTGATCTTCTTCTTCAAGATCTACACCACACCACCCACCACCATGTCTCATCTCCGGCTGACGAGCTAAACCACCGGCCACCCACACCATCTCTTATGAAAACCAACACCGTAACAACCACCTGCATCATCCTTTTTCACGATTTCATCTTCTAGATCACTAAACAACTCAAGAAACCTTATACTTTCCCAGCAATACAATGAAACCGACTTGAAAAGATGGTGGTGGTGGTGGTGATTGCGGTTGTTTTAATGGCAGAAGCAGAAGCTCAGGTACGACGGTGGTGGTGTTCATGTTACAGTAGTGGCGGCTAGGATTTTGCTCAGTAGGTGAGAACCGATTTGGGTGGTGTAGTAGGTGAGAACCGATTTGGGTGTTTGATTTGGCTATTCCAGTTGGGTATTATGGTGATGGTGAGGATTTTTTGTGTGTTGGTGATGGGTTTGTGGTGTATTGGAAATGGTATGGTGGTTCCCGGCTGTGTTATGGTGGTGTAGTGGTGGTTCCGGCGTGTCAAGAGGAGTGGTGTGGTTGGATGAAGATCATTTTGGATTTGTGGGTGGATGGGGATGGTGGATGTTTGATGATGGGCATAAATGTAGATGATGATGGGTATGAATGTAGATGATGATGGGGATGTTGAATTTGTTGTCTGCAACATACATAATTTTTTTTTAATTTAGTAAGGGTATTTTAGTCATTTAACACTAAACTAACGGAAAACGTTGACGGAAGGACCAAAGTGGCAAATTTTTACAAAAGCAAACACCAAAATGGCAAGAAAAAAACATAAGGACCAAAGTGGTCGAAACGGTACAAACTCAGGGACTATTTTGGCAATTTACTCTAAAATAAGTTACGAGAAAAAAATAAAAGAAAAATAAAAAGAGGCCAAAGAAAGGTCGGCATGAGTTGGAATCGAACCGAGACCTCTAGAACATATAAAGATGTGGTACGATTAACCTAAACATATTAAATTTTGATGGTTCGGCTACCAACGTCGAATTTATACTATCGCGTAGATAAAAATAAGCATTTCGTAACGTGATTTACAAATTGTAATATTGGTTTAATATTAGATTAAGGTTATTTGCATAATTTTCAAGATAAAGAAAGTATGATGAAAATTTGATAATTGAAGGCTTAAAAAAATGTTCACACCGGAGTTGAACCCTATGTGCTTAAGTTTGCAAGGAAAGGAGCATAACATCCACGTAAGAGTGTTCAATATCCTACCAGATTTAAGAAACTTGAAATTTGATTCCAGCTGAAAAACAACGATTCAAAATTCGATTCAAATTTACAAATTCGATTCGATAAATTCGAAGTCTAGTTATTGAATTTGTGATTTGCGGGTCGATTCTGTGACACCCCGCCCGGCGGCGGAAAACACCGGGCGCGTCAAGTGGATCGGATATCAAAGTACAAAGCACATGGCACACTAAAAGCATATTTTAGTATTAATTAAGCCTTAATGTCGTGACATAAATAAGCATTCAAACAGACTTAAAATCGTAACAGAAACGGCAAATTAAATATTATTTATTGTCCTTTTTATTCTAGGTCCGAAGCATCCTACGTGTCTTGAAACAAAACCGAATCAAACTCCACCTGAAAAACGTGTAAAATAAGTTAGCTAAAGAATTAGCTAGTGAGT
This sequence comes from Tagetes erecta, assembly GCA_030867185.1. Classification (NCBI taxonomy): domain Eukaryota; kingdom Viridiplantae; phylum Streptophyta; class Magnoliopsida; order Asterales; family Asteraceae; genus Tagetes; species Tagetes erecta. The sequence goes on from CM061490.1 coordinate 13,717,607, forward strand.
AAAACACAATTCATAGTACATAGTATAAAATCCGAGATCATTATAGATTGTGTTTCGCAATCTCATGTGCATAGCAATTTCATCATATATATCTCAACCGTGACCATAGAATCACATAGAAACAAGTACCATAGACCCCGCAGGGTAACCTTTAGCAACAAGTCATGAGGAACCACTCATGTTACAAATACTGATAATTATCGTTTTAACCGTCATTTAACCGTCTCGATATATAAATTATCAGTAAATGTTTAAGCATCGAAAGGGACGTAGCATCGTAGCAACAAGCATCACAAATAGTAACTAGAATCCAACCTAAAGAATCAACAAAAGAATCGCCGGGTTAAATCACCTATCAGGCCATTAATGTAGGTGGGCTTGTCAAGCCATTAGCGCTAACATCGTCCGGTGGAAATTACAAGATAATATAACTAATATTGACTATCACACAATTTTGCTACATGCGGCCAAACACGATTAACACATCTAATGATCTCATTTTCGAAAATAGAAACATCAAAAGAAACCGTTGTATTATAGAAACACGCATTTCAGCCCCAAAAACGTAAATAGTAAAAAGGGGAGTGAGTTTACTCACCTTAAAATCCAAAGATAATAGTAACACTAGAATCGCAACTAGAAAGAACCGAGGATCGCCCAGATATTAGAATCACCTAATTAACCGGGAAAACCTAATTTAGAAACGAAGCAAGTAACGTAATAACTAGAATCAAGAAACCAGAACTTCTAGGGTTTTGGACTTGGGGTTTTAGGGTTTTAAATTATGGATTTGAAATTAGGGTTTCAAAATATAATTTGGGAAATTAGGGTTTTAAAGTACCAATTGGGAATTAGGGTTTCAAAATATAATTTGGGATTTTAGGGTTTTAAAGTACCAATTGGGAATTAGGGTTTCAAAATATAATTTGGGAGTTTAGGGTTTTAAAGTACCAATTGGAAATTAGGGTTTCAAAATATAATTCGAGATTTTAGGGTTTTAAAGTACCAATTGGGGATTTAGGGTTTCAAGAACCAATTTTTGATAAACGACAACGTTATAAGCAATATATATATATATATATATATGTATCAAAACTTATGTTTTTTAATCATTTAGAAAATATATTTAACTTCAACATGTTGTTTAGGTTATTAGAAAATATAATGTGATGTTTAAAATGTAAAAAAAATCAGTTTTAAAGAGGTATGGGCAAGGGGACTCGAACATGGGACCTTATACACATAATCGAGTGACCTTACCAGTGAACCAGAACCATTTTCTGTTATTAAACTCGGTTTTTAAATATTTTGTTCTTTTTAATAAGCAAAACCCATCTATACTATGAACCCTAGAATCAAGAATCCATCAAATTCGATTTAACCTGATACTCAAACCCAAATAAAACATAGGGCTTTTGATCCTCATTGAATCACGAGTATTTTGATGTATAGTACTTACTTGTTTGATGATGAATCGGATCAAAGAAAGTGGAGAACAGAAATGCGACGGGTTGAGATCAAACTTGAGTTCCAGGGATTTTTCATTGAAATTGAGATAGCAGAGAGTGAAAACGAGTTGTATAGATGAAAATTATCGATTGGATTTGTTTAATTTGGTCTAGAAGTTGTCGAATGGTTCGAAGTTTGAATGTCGAGCAAGAAGATTAATTGGAAGTTTAATTTGGTGTTTAATCTCAATTGAATGCTATAGCCCGTTTCTAAACAACGAAAGAATCGTTTTGGTGCGTTAGACGTCGATTGAGATTAATGGGTTTATGGCTATGGTTTTTAATTCAATAAAACAAGCTGCTGGATCGATTGTATGATGTTTTTGTATTTGCTAGGGGTTCGAAACATGGCTAGGAAAGTTTTACCGAGATTAAGCTGGATCGAAAATGGCCCAACCTGCGTTTTAAGTGCTCGCCGGATTTTTTCCAGTTTCCGGCCAAACTCGCCGGCGTTGCAGCTGCCGGAAACACGGGTTGAACAAAAAGGGGGGGGGGGGTTTGATTATTATATTTACAGTTTCAGCCCCCAGAGTTTGATTTGCTTGCTAGTCTTTGGTTAACACTTTAATTTAAGTTCAAAAGTTTACAGTTTTGACCCAAAGTTAATCAAATCTTTACCTTAACTAACTAGCTTAGCCACGTTAACTCGTAACGTTTATAAAATTGACATTTCCATACATTCACTTCGTTCTTGACGTTAAATGGTCATTTTTGAAATTTCAAGAAATTAACCTTGATAATATTTATTCAATCTCTTTTATAAATTACATGTCATATTTTCCTAAGACTTATTTAGTATAAGACTTATTTATTTATATTAGTAGTAACAAAACGTTACGTTTCTCAGAAATTAAATACGAATGTAATTAAGTATTGATAGCGTCGGGTTCGAGTCGGGCAAACAGGTTTGGGTTTGGGGCAGATGTCACAGTCTCCCCTCCTTGTAGAAATTTCGTCCCGAAATTTGCTCAACCCGAAGTAGAAAAGGATGGAGCAAAAGGTGCGGATATTTAACCTTCATTTGGTCTTAAATTCATGTTTACATTTGAGTTTCAACGATCATTAACGATTGGTATTTGTTTACGCTTGAGTTGTTTGACTTCGCGGTCCATAGTTTCCAATGGCCGTTCAATAAATTGCATCGATTCATTATCGATATGCACAATGAGATTTTTATCGGATAAGTACCTCTTCAGATTAGAACATGTAACACGGGATGAACACCGCCCACTTCCGTAGGGAGTTTCATCTCGTAAGAAACTCTTGAGAATTCGATCGATGGAAAGATGAGTATTCTGATTGCGACACGATTTTAAATAACGAGATGAAGAAGTTATGTAGATTCGAATAAATTTGTATGTAGATTCGAATAAATTTGTATGTAGATTCGAATAAATTTTATTTGTTACTCAATATAGGAATAGAATTGGATACCAATGCAAATAAAATATTTCAAGTATATGGATTTAGAATTATTAAAATGATCTTCGAGAATAGTCGTGATTAATAGATTGTTTGGAACGAATAAAGTAACCTTACACATGTTTTTTTTTAAAAAATGAGTAAACAAGTCAAATGAAAATAAAATGATTAAATATGGCCTAGCTACACAAGACAAAACTTACTATAGTTCCCATGCACCAACTTTCATAATTCCGTGTGCACTCGTAATTACTTTAGTTTTTGCATGGACTCCACAGCTCATTCGATCACGTGCGAGTCAGAAGTACACAACAACTTTAGGTTAAAATAATGATACGTATAGGTATTGTTATCATACTTGATAGAAATATGATGAGTGCAAAATTATACACATTATTCGTACCAATTACCCATGATTTAGCACACTTATTATAACAAATCCCTTGGATATGATACTTAATTATGATAAATGTGGATTTGTAGGTTTGAACGATGAATTGGTGCAAATAACCAAAGAATTAAATCAACAAATGTACGATTCATAAATCGAAGCCAAAACCATACATGGAATGAAGCATTCCGGTCCGAAGAAGAGAATTTGAACAAAGAAAATTGAACATGGAGCTAAAAAGATAGTGAAAAAAAAACAAGAAATGACATCCTGACCATCTTTACAGGTCGTAAAGAAACTGATCTCCAATCTTTACAACCCGTAAAAACCACCAGACAAAAATCAAGTAGGCTTTCGGTGGAAAGTCTAGGATTGCAGGCCTATGCTTGATATTTATGAGTCGTAGACAATCTTCACAACCCATCAAATTGACTGCCACTGTAGTGATTGATTGGCATGAAATCTGGGTTAAAAGTCAAAGATGATGGCTACTTGCTTATTTTCAAACCAGAATTTTTGCTTATAAATAGCCCCCTCAAGTTCAGCAGAAGGCAACTACGAATCAACGAAAAATTCAGTTCTCTCTCTTTCTTTCTTTTATTTCTTGCTTATTTTCATTAATAAAACCTCTAATGAGGTATTAGGATTAATTAGTATGATTAGAGAAGGATCAAGTCCCCCAGAAAAGTACCGAAGTCCTTCGCTAAATCTTATGATTTGTGTTTGTAAGTCTACTTTTAATTTCGTCTCTTGTAATACCGACATGATCGGCTAATTTAATATTTAGTTTTAACGCTTGGGTATTGTTAATATCTTGTTGATTTAAAATGTGAAATAATTATGTGACTTTATTTACTAAAAGTTTCGTTTATTTAATTTCTTGTACTTAAAAATTCGTAAGTATTCGAATCCAAATTAGTCTGTTAATAAACCTGATCAACTTGTTAATATACTAATAACGTTCTTCAAGTTTAAAATATATTATTGTTTTAACCTTGATTTTAAGGAACAAATAATGATTTTGAGTTTGTCTATAAGTTCAACTTCGTTATAGAAATTAAATAATGTGGTTATGTATTTCGAACGGCGTAAATACATAATTATAATTGATACTTTCATCGCATGCAACTCGCACGTTAAGATCCGAACGGCGTGAGCTTAGGGTAGCGAGTTGGCTCTAATCAACGAACTGCGATTGGTTAGACATAGATGAAGGGAACGTTCGAACGGCGTGACGTTTAGTATCGATACAAACTTTTAATAAATAAATCATTGCACAATAATTATTAATGTCTTAAATTAAAATCAACAAGAGAAAAACATATCCCAAGTGTTAAAACTAATTTATCTTACTTCTGCAAGTTATCATTTATAAGCATTTTAATTTATTTTCTGTTCTAAACAAATCATAATTAGTCTTAGATTATAAAACACAAAAACCCCCCCTTCGTGACACAAATACTTGTTCTAACAAAAATACACATATCATCGGCATAGAAATTGTTGAATCGCATTCCCTGAGGACACGAACCTTACTACCACTTATACTATCCCTAATAGTATTTGTTCTAGTGTGTGAAAACTTATAAATTTATTTGCTGGATTGACACTCCATCAAATTGGCGCCGTTGCCGGGGACTGCGTCAAATTTAGCATTTTATGCCAAGATCTTTAAGAACAGGTAAACCACTCGATATCGACCTCGAAATCGAGAAAACTGCCAAAAAGCTAAGAAAACAAGCGAAACTTCGAAAGAAGTTAACAAATCCTTCAACTTCCACACAATCACCACCGGTTATAGACATTTGGCAAAATATACCCTTGTCAAGTGATTCTGAATCCGAATCATCAACTCCTCAAACACCTACATCCCAAAACTCAACCCCATCACATTCACCTATCCATAAAAATCCAAAATCAATGGCGGTTGTAGAACCAAATGAACAAACCCTTCGACAATGGGCAACCCACGATGTTACCCAACAACCACTCTGTATCAGTTTCCCTGATATGGAAAACTTTGAATTAAAATCAGGCCTTATCCATTTGTTACCCACTTTCCGAGGCTTGGAAAATGAAGATCCTCACAAATTCCTTAAAGAGTTCCATGTTGTATGTTCTGGTATGAAACCACATAACGTCACTGAAGATCAAATCAAGCTTAGGGCATTCCCCTTCGCTTTACAAGATTCAGCAAAAGAATGGTTATATTACCTACCACCAGGGTCGGTAACAACCTGGAATGAACTTGCAAGATTATTCCTTGACAAATACTTCCCAGAAGTAAAAGCGTCAATCCTTCGTAGAGAAATTATAGGAATCAAACAAGCTAAAAGAGAGCCTCTACATGCTTACTGGGAAAGATTCAAAAAGTTATGTAGCCGTTGTCCTCAACATGGCATTTCCGAACATCAATTGCTTCAATACTTTTGTGAAGGATTAGCTCCCATGGAGAGGCGTTTATTGAATGCCTCTAGTGGAGGAGCTTTACTTGACAAAACCCCAACCCAAATCAAAGCTTTGATCACATCGATAGCAGAAGACACCAAACACTCATCTCACGAAGAAGAATGGTAACAAACACCAGGAACGGGTTCAACATCTTCGAAAAATTTCTTGAATAACAAAGAGGAAAGAGTGTTTGTTGTGTGAAAAATAAGATTGATAATTGGGTATTTATAGTGGTGAATGTGACCGTTATATAACGGTCATATGACCGTTGTATAACGGCCAGAATGTGTTTACCGGTGGTAAATTTTATTTACGACCCGTAAACCCTACTAATGTGGTCTTTTAGAAACAGGTTTTAAAAGACCAGCAAGAGCAACTTGAAACGATCTCATGACTTCAACAAACGCTCGGCAACACAATCAGGGAAGTTTCTCAGTTCCTATCAATTTGCTAATTACTTATTCTCACACATTGAGGACAATGTGTATTTTAAGTGTGGGGATGGGGAAAAACAAAAAAAAATAAAATAAAAACACGTAAAAACAAGGCCAATTTTTTTTTTTTAGACAATTTCAATGCAATTATTGAAGATTTTTGTACATAAATGATTTATTTAGTTTTTTTTTTTATAATGTTACATTTGAGAAATTAACTAAGATCTCAACATCAGTGGATATTTTTTTTTTCAATTTTTCACAAAATTTGCATCCAAAAACCTACCCATATTTATTGTGAGTTTTTTTTAGCCTTTCCGAGCATCTATCATTTTATGCTCATAATTTCATTGACATGAGTGTGCCACATAATAGTACACATTTTAGAACTTGTCAAGGATATACTCGTTAAAATCATAAACTGTAAAACTATATAAAAATGATAGAGGCATTATAATAAACTCCCTTCATTTAACCATTTCCTTTTTAAACTCCATACCCAACATTTCCCTTAGCAAACCAAGCCAAACTTAATCACCATTTCCTTTTCCTAATCCATAATGTTCAATCTTTCGAAACAACTTGTTCCTTACCCTGGTGTAAATTCCGGTTTTAGTTAGTTTATTTCAATACGTAAAGTTATGGTCTTTTACCGGCAGACCCTAAAGAACTGGAAATGCATTCATACGACTTCAATTTTCTTTGTTGTTTACAATTTGCAAAACCTGAGTTGCCTCCAGAACTTAGGGAGAGAATATTTCTCTTAAGCAATGAGGTGAGGAAACAGTGGCGCCAAGAAGAGCAAAAGCCACCATTTTGTGGTACCTCAAAAAGTGCCATGAAAAGAAGAGCCAAGCGATACGAAAAATGTATGGGTTGTGGAAATTGGTCTCACACAGGAAGGTGTAGAAAAGGTCAAACCGAATCTCAATATGAGTACACACTTCTAATGAGGGTGGGGGCTATTAGGCTAAAAGCCGAACGGTCCATTAGAGTTGGAAGTAACGTTCATTACAGGATTGAGGAAGACTTAGCTTACATCTTCGACAAAACCGGTCTTGACGATCTGACCTTAAAAGAGTCATGCAATTTGTAAAAAAAAAAAAAAAAAAAAAAAAAAAAAAAAAAAAAAAAAAAAAAAACAATAGTACTTATAGTATTGATATAGGTTGACTGAACCGGATTACATCACCTAAACCCAAAAAAAAAAAAAAAAAAAAAAAAAAAAAAAAAAAAAACTCCCACACACACTTACCTTAAAGCCCTAGACTCATTACAAACCTATAAAGTCCTCTTGATTTATAAAAGTTTTACATGTTAGATGATGGAGATGAGATTCCTTTACAAGCTTATGACAATGTTACTTTATGGCTCGGCTTTTGAGCGATCACAGGAAACACTAGTACATCTTTTACTAGTTAATAACCCGAGTGTGAGTGAATCATTGTGAAGGGATGCAAATAAGTGAATAACTGAAATAAGTCCATGATCTTGAGAATTGATGCATTTCTCACTTCTAGCATTATTAGATACTTTTTAAATCCTGTATGTATATAGATCTTTATATTTGCTAACAATTTGTCTAGAATCGCTGAAACCTTTGTTTTTACAGTTGAAAGCATTGCTTGAGGACAAGCAAACGTTTAAGTGTGGGGATATTTGATGAGTGCAAAATTATACACATTATTCGTACCAATTACCCATGATTTAGCACACTTATTATAACAAATCCCTTGGATATGATACTTAATTATGATAAATGTGGATTTGTAGGTTTGAACGATGAATTGGTGCAAATAACCAAAGAATTAAATCAACAAATGTACGATTCATAAATCGAAGCCAAAACCATACATGGAATGAAGCATTCCGGTCCGAAGAAGAGAATTTGAACAAAGAAAATTGAACATGGAGCTAAAAAGATAGTGAAAAAAAAACAAGAAATGACATCCTGACCATCTTTACAGGTCGTAAAGAAATTGATCTCCAATCTTTACAACCCGTAAAAACCACCAGACAAAAATCAAGTAGGCTTTCGGTGGAAAGTCTAGGATTGCAGGCCTATGCTTGATATTTATGAGTCGTAGACAATCTTCACAACCCATCAAATTGACTGCCACTGTAGTGATTGATTGGCATGAAATCTGGGTTAAAAGTCAAAGATGATGGCTACTTGCTTATTTTCAAACCAGAATTTTTGCTTATAAATAGCCCCCTCAAGTTCAGCAGAAGGCAACTACGAATCAACGAAAAATTCAGTTCTCTCTCTTTCTTTCTTTTATTTCTTGCTTATTTTCATTAATAAAACCTCTAATGAGGTATTAGGATTAATTAGTATGATTAGAGAAGGATCAAGTCCCCCAGAAAAGTACCGAAGTCCTTCGCTAAATCTTATGATTTGTGTTTGTAAGTCTACTTTTAATTTCGTCTCTTGTAATACCGACATGATCGGCTAATTTAATATTTAGTTTTAACGCTTGGGTATTGTTAATATCTTGTTGATTTAAAATGTGAAATAATTATGTGACTTTATTTACTAAAAGTTTCGTTTATTTAATTTCTTGTACTTAAAAATTCGTAAGTATTCGAATCCAAATTAGTCTGTTAATAAACCTGATCAACTTGTTAATATACTAATAACGTTCTTCAAGTTTAAAATATATTATTGTTTTAACCTTGATTTTAAGGAACAAATAATGATTTTGAGTTTGTCTATAAGTTCAACTTCGTTATAGAAATTAAATAATGTGGTTATGTATTTCGAACGGCGTAAATACATAATTATAATTGATACTTTCATCGCATGCAACTCGCACGTTAAGATCCGAACGGCGTGAGCTTAGGGTAGCGAGTTGGCTCTAATCAACGAACTGCGATTGGTTAGACATAGATGAAGGGAACGTTCGAACGGCGTGACGTTTAGTATCGATACAAACTTTTAATAAATAAATCATTGCACAATAATTATTAATGTCTTAAATTAAAATCAACAAGAGAAAAACATATCCCAAGTGTTAAAACTAATTTATCTTACTTCTGCAAGTTATCATTTATAAGCATTTTAATTTATTTTCTGTTCTAAACAAATCATAATTAGTCTTAGATTATAAAACACAAAAACCCCCCCTTCGTGACACAAATACTTGTTCTAACAAAAATACACATATCATCGGCATAGAAATTGTTGAATCGCATTCCCTGAGGACACGAACCTTACTACCACTTATACTATCCCTAATAGTATTTGTTCTAGTGTGTGAAAACTTATAAATTTATTTGCTGGATTGACACTCCATCAAAATAGTACTTGGGAAAATCATATTAAGATGATAAGTAGATTGATGATTCAGAAGAAACTAACGTCCTTTAGGTAGACATTGCTCATATAAATAACTTTGTTCAACGATATAGATAGTTAAATTCGAGTACTAGGATAGTAACACTTAAGTTTGTGAAAATTGACTCTATAAGTGTAAGATGTAATTATCTAGGTTTTCTGATATTGACCAGTTCATAAGAATTAAATGATGGTGTACATGTAATAATATAGTTTATTGGGGTCTTTAGAAAAATTAGTTTCAAGAAAATTTGATAATGCGAATAATCCAATTTATAATTCGAATGAATAGATCACTTAGTTCCAATTGGATTTAACTTTTAAGGTGTTTGTATTTATATGACCGACAGCTTTAGGTAAACCAAATGTGTTGACTATGGAGGTAAACAAGTTTATAAGGGATGATACTGTTTTTATATAATGTAGTTTTAAAAGCTAACTAAGAAGTTGAAAGTTTTGATCTTTACCACAGATAAGATGATTGATTTGAAAATAAACGCCACAATTTAAGTTATAAGTACTTGATATTGGAAAAACAGAAGACATGATGTTTGTTGCAAGTCTTGGTGTCATATTTGAGAAAACGGGAAAATGTTTGTGTAAATATTTGACCGACGTTAGAATGACCAATCACTTTTTAAAGAAATCATTTATCACGAAATTTATATGTACATATATGTATATATATATTCTTTTTCCTTACAAGATACTAAGACCAGAAGGTTATTAAAATTCTGTTTGTTTTTTTTAAATATATATGTATATATATTTTTGTTTGGGAAAATAAGAAAATTATTTTAATAGAATCGAATACCGTTAGTTTTACAAAGTCCATTGATTGCACGTTGTGTTAGGGTGACGAGTTTATAAATGAAACACATTGGGTTTAGATTAGTTCATGAAGACTAGTTGCGTAGAATCTTGTTGGTGGTCATATGTATAGATGAAAACATTTAGTTGAATGAGTTCGAGAATAGTTGTGTAGTGAGTTCTCGTTAGATTTGGATAACGAATCCATGGATAGCATCGTCTAGTTGATTAACGAGTACTTGTTTTGATGGTTAGGTCATAATTTGATAGTAGATTTATAGTTATAATGATGGATTTGAAATTGGATTAGAATCTTATAATTAGATGAGTAGTTTTGAAACTATTGGAGTATAGAAGTCAAGTTGAAATATTTTGAGGGTAGATGTTCGATTCAAATACATTAGCTTATAAGAATAGCAAAATCTGCTAACTTTTATTTAGTTATGGAATTTTGCCTTGACTATAATTTAGAAATCATAATGAACCTTTGATTGGAGAGTTGATATTTGATTTAGAATTATAAGTACGACTTAGATTCGGTAATCGATATATGCATGATCTGAAGTTTTGGATAATTCGATTGAGATATGTCTTAGTTTTGAATTGAAATGTTTGGTTTACAATGGTGTAATTGTGTTATATGGATAAGCTAGCGAGTATATCGCATAAGTATTATTGTTGCTTGGAAACAAATGGAATGATGAAACGTAGAATAACACGGTTTTGTAGCAACGTCTTTGACCGATAGAAACATCCGATGTAATAATATCACCTCGTCCCACTTAGAATATCATAGAATCTTTTGAAACATCCCATAGAAAATCACGTAGAAACTTAAGAAACTTTAGAAATTTCGATTAAATGAAATAGTGATAGTACTTAGAACATCATAGGATCCTTCTAACATGTCATAGAAACCACTTAGAAACTTTGGAAACATTAAAGAAATTCGTAGAAATAATCGTGACTTGTTGTAAAGAAAACCATAGAATCATCAAGAAAAATAAAATTTTGAAGGCTTAGGAACGTGTCTGGGTTTTGACACTTAAGACTTATCAAAGTGCTAAGTTCGTTTTTCAACGTATTCGAGAAAGCGTGCTTTAGCCTATAGGTTCACACTCATCTCGTACATCCCCAGGTAAGCATACAGGTCTCTTAAAGAGATTTATACGAAATGCTTTGCCTTAGACAGGATGTCCGTGATACAGGCGTTCCCCCTTCCGGATTGCACACGTTCCCACGTTTTCAAACTTACTTAAGACGATGACGAGATTCCACAAAGAGAAGATCCCAATCATACAGACGAGTCTCTTGTAGCTCCTTCGCGAAATCGGATAAGAAATGAGATCAAGAAAAGCATAGAAAGGTTCGTAGGAGGATAACAAATAAGTTCAAAAGAATTCTTAAGTACATCTATTAGCACTAAGGACTCTTAGGTTATAGTCTAGGACGGTGTGTATCTAATACCCTATCCTAGTTCCCTATAACCATGGCTCTGATACCAAACTGTGACACCCCGCCCGGCGGCGGAAAACACCGGGCGCGTCAAGTGGATCGGATATCAAAGTACAAAGCACATGGCACACTAAAAGCATATTTTAGTATTAATTAAGCCTTAATGTCGTGACATAAATAAGCATTCAAACAGACTTAAAATCGTAACAGAAACGGCAAATTAAATATTATTTATTGTCCTTTTTATTCTAGGTCCGAAGCATCCTACGTGTCTTGAAACAAAACCGAATCAAACTCCACCTGAAAAACGTGTAAAATAAGTTAGCTAAAGAATTAGCTAGTGAGTAAAACACAATTCATAGTACATAGTATAAAATCCGAGATCATTATAGATTGTGTTTCGCAATCTCATGTGCATAGCAATTTCATCATATATATCTCAACCGTGACCATAGAATCACATAGATACAAGTACCATAGACCCCGCAGGGTAACCTTTAGCAACAAGTCATGAGGAACCACTCATGTTACAAATACTGATAATTATCGTTTTAACCGTCATTTAACCGTCTCGATATATAAATTATCAGTAAATGTTTAAGCATCGAAAGGGATGTAGCATCGTAGCAACAAGCATCACAAATAGTAACTAGAATCCAACCTAAAGAATCAACAAAAGAATCGCCGGGTTAAATCACCTATCAGGCCATTAATGTAGGTGGGCTTGTCAAGCCATTAGCGCTAACATCGTCCGGTGGAAATTACAAGATAATATAACTAATATTGACTATCACACAATTTTGCTACATGCGGCCAAACACGATTAACACATCTAATGATCTCATTTTCGAAAATAGAAACATCAAAAGAAACCGTTGTATTATAGAAACACGCATTTCAGCCCCAAAAACGTAAATAGTAAAAAGGGGAGTGAGTTTACTCACCTTAAAATCCAAAGATAATAGTAACACTAGAATCGCAACTAGAAAGAACCGAGGATCGCCCAGATATTAGAATCACCTAATTAACCGGGAAAACCTAATTTAGAAACGAAGCAAGTAACGTAATAACTAGAATCAAGAAACCAGAACTTCTAGGGTTTTGGACTTGGGGTTTTAGGGTTTTAAATTATGGATTTGAAATTAGGGTTTCAAAATATAATTTGGGAAATTAGGGTTTTAAAGTACCAATTGGGAATTAGGGTTTCAAAATATAATTTGGGATTTTAGGGTTTTAAAGTACCAATTGGGAATTAGGGTTTCAAAATATAATTTGGGAGTTTAGGGTTTTAAAGTACCAATTGGAAATTAGGGTTTCAAAATATAATTCGAGATTTTAGGGTTTTAAAGTACCAATTGGGGATTTAGGGTTTCAAGAACCAATTTTTGATAAACGACAACGTTATAAGCAATATATATATATATATATGTATCAAAACTTATGTTTTTTAATCATTTAGAAAATATATTTAACTTCAACATGTTGTTTAGGTTATTAGAAAATATAATGTGATGTTTAAAATGTAAAAAAAATCAGTTTTAAAGAGGTATGGGCAAGGGGACTCGAACATGGGACCTTATACACATAATCGAGTGACCTTACCAGTGAACCAGAACCATTTTCTGTTATTAAACTCGGTTTTTAAATATTTTGTTCTTTTTAATAAGCAAAACCCATCTATACTATGAACCCTAGAATCAAGAATCCATCAAATTCGATTTAACCTGATACTCAAACCCAAATAAAACATAGGGCTTTTGATCCTCATTGAATCACGAGTATTTTGATGTATAGTACTTACTTGTTTGATGATGAATCGGATCAAAGAAAGTGGAGAACAGAAATGCGACGGGTTGAGATCAAACTTGAGTTCCAGGGATTTTTCATTGAAATTGAGATAGCAGAGAGTGAAAACGAGTTGTATAGATGAAAATTATCGATTGGATTTGTTTAATTTGGTCTAGAAGTTGTCGAATGGTTCGAAGTTTGAATGTCGAGCAAGAAGATTAATTGGAAGTTTAATTTGGTGTTTAATCTCAATTGAATGCTATAGCCCGTTTCTAAACAACGAAAGAATCGTTTTGGTGCGTTAGACGTCGATTGAGATTAATGGGTTTATGGCTATGGTTTTTAATTCAATAAAACAAGCTGCTGGATCGATTGTAGGATGTTTTTGTATTTGCTAGGGGTTCGAAACATGGCTAGGAAAGTTTTACCGAGATTAAGCTGGATCGAAAATGGCCCAACCTGCGTTTTAAGTGCTCGCCGGATTTTTTCCAGTTTCCGGCCAAACTCGCCGGCGTTGCAGCTGCCGGAAACACGGGTTGAACAAAAAGGGGGGGGGGTTTGATTATTATATTTACAGTTTCAGCCCCCAGAGTTTGATTTGCTTGCTAGTCTTTGGTTAACACTTTAATTTAAGTTCAAAAGTTTACAGTTTTGACCCAAAGTTAATCAAATCTTTACCTTAACTAACTAGCTTAGCCACGTTAACTCGTAACGTTTATAAAATTGACATTTCCATACATTCACTTCGTTCTTGACGTTAAATGGTCATTTTTGAAATTTCAAGAAATTAACCTTGATAATATTTATTCAATCTCTTTTATAAATTACATGTCATATTTTCCTAAGACTTATTTAGTATAAGACTTATTTATTTATATTAGTAGTAACAAAACGTTACGTTTCTCAGAAATTAAATACGAATGTAATTAAGTATTGATAGCGTCGGGTTCGAGTCGGGCAAACAGGTTTGGGTTTGGGGCAGATGTCACAGATTCGAATTAGAAAAAATACATACATAAGGGTTACCTATCATCTTGAATATTAATTTGATGTTCTTACCGTACTTCTTTTAATATACACATTTGACACTCGGAATGTTTTGTATTGTACACTTCTTTCTTTATTTTGATAGGGTACCAATATATAGCTACTCTTAAATTTTAAAAACTCTCTTAAATATCAGAGGACCAAAATGTAATTAGTGTTATTATAATATATTTTATATACATAATTTAAAAAATATTATTATTATGAAATAACTTTCAAATGATGACACATAATCGAGAAACTTTGAAAGGATATCACGTAAACTTTAATGCTTGGTATGCCGATCTCTGTGGATGAAGTGGTAAACATGTTTTACCCACGGGTGGAACCAGTTAATGTTCGATCCACATTAATGCTTGGTATGCCGACCTCTGTGAGGTTTTCTCTGTGAGTCATCTGTCAAGTTAGTTGCACCACGCGTGTCCTGTTAAGACAACATATGTTGTTGCTTGACTTGGTTTATTTTTACTATTTAATTTGTCAAGTTTTAAACCCGTATAATACACATCTAACAAGCAATATTACATGAAGTATGCAATCTCTTATTTTCAAAAAATATCCCCCAATTATTCTAATATTGTAAATGACATATTCTAAAATGAATATAAGTCAACTAATAATATTATATATTATATGTCAATAATATGTTCCCTTGGGGATTGGAAGTGACAATTTTCATTACTAATATAATCTATGAACGTGGTTAAAATAATTAGATCCTCCACCTTTTGGTCTTCTTTGCGAGCCACTATCAGTGCCAAAATCAAAAGGAAGCATATCCAAATAATTGTTGCTTTAGAAAATAGTTGTAATTAATTGCATTTTATGTTTTATTTTATGTATTATGTTTGGTGGTCGGTGATTGCACACCAGCAACCATTGGCTATCACGTGTCGTGTTTTAACTTGTTACAAAACTTTTTTTTCCTTTTTTTTGTAATTTTATTTATTCTAATACATTTCTTTCATAATACATGAAAGAAAATGTGGTTTTGGTGGATTGGTTTACGTAGGTTTATAGGTCCAGAGTTCGAATCCTTAATCTAAATTTTCTTTCTTTTTTCCTTTTCTTTCCTAATAAATTTAATATATTATAAGTAAAGGTATCGGAGAAAATTGATTACAGGTTTGGTTATATTGGGATGAGGTCACCATGTTAAACCTTTTAACCTATTTATTTTTTTCTTTTAAGATTTTTTTTATATTTATGTTCTTTTCTTATATTTGACTTTATTACTTTGACAACTTTAGGTTGTGACGTGCAAGACATAATACTACACCTCATGATACGTATCACTTTAGGTCAATGGTTCCACATCCGAACCACTTTTTATTCAATCATAATACTTTTCTTTTAGTAAAAAAAACACACTTAAATTTTAGTTGGGTCGCAAATGTTCATGTTTTATAATTAAACTTCAATTGATTATACACCTTTAGTGGCCAACCCGAGGGGTATCATGTGGCGATGAGCCTATCTCTAGTTCAATAACTATGCGGAGTGCCAATGTTAATTCATTTCATATAACCAACTAATGGTATAAGTTCTACATTACAACTCGAATTGTGACATTTAATCTTTAGTATAATTTTTTTTGATAAATTTGGTTCCTAAGGGTGGAAGTGGTGCTATGGTAAACCACCACAGCAAGGAGAATGACGCAAGACAAAGGTGTTGCAACCTCCTCGACAACATAAAAGCAACAAGTTTCTCATCATTGTGAAGCTGCGAACTATTTGTTGATTTCGAATGTGGTGCGACAACACAATCAGGTAAAAGCGTGCAACGACTCTTTTTTCCAATTTGGTGGACCGTGCTTTTAATCGCATCAGGTGGTGATGAGTTGTCCTCCACCCCTACCACTTAGGATATATGAAACTAAGATGATAATATTAGTGTGTTGGCTTGTTTTGATTGGCTAATACTAAAATTACATGGTTCTTACAACCCCTTTCACCTAACATCATTCTTAACACTAAAAGTATATATTATTACTTATATATATTTGAGGTAAAAACACAAAAACAAAACAAACTAATATGAAATTAAACAAGTAACAAAGATAATTTAACCATATATGCAAGTTTCCAATTATCAATGTTAACTTAAAAATATATCTTACTTAATTTTTTAAATATAATGTTAAACTACTTAAAGTAATAAATTAGTAAATAATAATATGCAAGTATCCGATTACCAATGTGGAAAATGATTATTTAGGGGCTGTTTGGCAAAATCTGAATCATTAAGTGGTGAATGGTTAAGAGGTCTGAACCATTAAGAGGTCCCATCAATAAGAGGAATGTTGGGGTATAACTTCAGATGAGTATAAAGTTAGTATATGCTCCATTCAGTTTCATTCAGCATCTCTTAGTCTCTTAACCATTCAGCATTTAACTAAACCATTCAGAGGCTATTTTTTTCTGAAACAAACGCTTTGAATGTTGAATGGTTAAGCACTGACTGAACCATTAAGAGGTAAACAAACAGCCCCTTAACTATATATACATTTTGAAGAGTAAATTACATTTTTTGTCTTTATTACAACTCATATTTTGGTTTTGGTATTTTCTTAAAACTTTTGCATTGAACGGCCTTTGGATAAATTAAATGGTTGCTTTTGGGGCTTTAACTTAACGATCGTTAAGTTTTTCGGTTAATTCCCCTCATGTGCGCACATGAGGGCATTTTGGTCATTTAACTTTTAAAGGACAATTTTACAACATTATTATTATTATTATTATTATTTTATTACTATTATTATTACTACTAGATTATACTTTGTATGTTACACGGGTTGAATAACTAAAACATGTAACGAGCATCAAACATAGTAAACAAAGATTCATATGAGAAGTAAGTAATACACTATAAAATCATTACCATCTTTAGTATGTTTTCTAACACCAACAAAGACTGAAAACCCACATAAGAAAAATTAGAAGCATGCTACATATATATTTGTTACTTATAACCTTTATTATATTGACAATGATTTATTGTTCTATTGCCCTCTCAACAAAAGTTAGCTTAACAAAAGTTAACAATCATGTCAATAAAACCCAGCCTACACTATGCTAATAAATATTCTTTTATTAAATTTATGCGATGAATTTGCTGAAAAACCTGATTCAAATAATTTATTAAAATTTTCAACTTTTAAATCACTTAATTAACATATTTTTTGACCGAAATATAGCGATATACTAGGTTTAATGCCCGTGTGTACACACAAGTTAAATAATAATATTTATAATGAATTTATAACCATTATGTTTAAGTATTTATAAATTTTTAATATTTAAGTATATGGTTCCATCAACTTATGCATGGTGATAAACTCCACTCAATTTCCCTCCCCAAATTCCTATTATAGATCAAATATTTCCCCCCACAAAATTGCCCCGTAAAACCTTGAATTATTAGATAGATATTTTGGTAAATGATATGTTTACTAAGAATATGGAAATTATTTTTTGGATATATATTTTGGTAAATAATACGTTTACTAAGTATATGGTAATTATTTTTGTAATTGAGAGGGAAATATATTAACTTGATGGTTGTATGTTGTGCAATAGTAAGATGATTAGATATGTAATATTAATGAGCGGAAAATGATGTCAACAATAGCTCCATTGCATGCCATGTGACATCAAAAACCTTCTTTTATTATAATTTATAAATTATAGATTATAGATCATAGATTATAGATCATAGATCATAGATTATAGATTATAGATTTATAGATTAGAGGTTATATTTTATATATTAAAACATATAAATAAATTATATCGTTAACCCCGTGGGTACCCACGGGTTCTAACTTAGTAGGTTATAGATTATTATTATATACAAAACAATCACATCCACAATTTTTACCCCATCTCTTCCCATATCCAACCACCACCATCAAATCCACCATATCCATATTTTGTAGCCACCACATAACACCACCACCACTACTAGTTGCCACTGCTTTACTACCGCTACCGCCCACCTCGGAATCCCAAACCCCCAACCCATGAAAGTTAAGATAGGGAGAAAGAAATGAAAACTTAACGATCGGAATCTCAAACCACCCATTGTCTGCTGCCACTGCTTTACTATCGCTCATCATACTCGTCGTCGGCGTCTATTTTACAACATCCAAATTCATCTCTTTCTTCCTCTCTTCACATCCACCTCCGCTGCTACGAGAACCCAAAACATCCCAACATTGCTCCATCACTTTCATGATCTTTCTCTTCATTTTCTTCTCTGATCAAGTTTGTGATTTAGGGTTGATTGTGATGGTGGATTGCAAGTAGGCGATGATAATGGTGTTGGTGTTGGACGATGGCCACGGTGGTGTGGTGATTGGTGTTAGTGTTGAGGATAGATGTTATAGACAAGTATATGTGCGTTGTGGGCAGTGGCGGTGGTTGTACTAATGCAGTGGAAGCAAACAGTGGCTTTGCTAGCAATGGTGGTGTTGTTATGTGGTGGCTAGGAAAGATGGAGATAATGGTGTGATGGTGGTGGTTGGATCTAGGAAGAGATGAGGTATAAAATGCGGGTGGATTGTTTTATATATAATAATAATAACAATAATAATGTTGCAAAAATTGTCTTTTAAGAGTTAAATGACCCAAATGCTCTCATGTGCGTTGCACATGTTGGTAATTAACCGGAAAACTTAACGATAGTTAAGTTAAAGGTCCAAAAGCGACCTTTTAATTTAACCAAAGGCTATTCAGCGCAAAAATTTTAAAAACTGTCAAAATCTAAAATATGACCTATTATAAAGACAAAAATGTAATTTACTCCCTTTTGAAAGTATTATACTAAAAAAAAAATACTCAAAACAAATATATATATTTTTTCTTCTTTATCTTTTTGTCCTTCTTTCCACTTATTCTCTCTTCATAACTTCATAAAATAGGTTTCACCGCTTTATGCCAGAGAATAAACTCAACCATCTTATCTTCTTTCCTTCATTTTCGTTTCATGGGCCGACGAGGGGATGGTAACCAATTTTAAATGTATCTATAACACTGCCCCCTTCCCCACTCTTTGGGTCCGCCCCTGCCTCTTGGTAAAGAATACTTTAAAAGCGTTGGTGTCTAAGCATCACATTATGCCCCTTCGGATATGCATGTTTCCTTGCTTTCAAAACTTCCTCTTATTGTGGATGGTAATATTGTGTCTGGCTGCATAAAATTTTATTGCCACAAAATAATCCAACAATTCCCCACATGGAAAAACAAAATCTCATTTTTCTCATGTGAGAAACCATTTTTCACATATTTTTCCAGCAATTGATATTGATCGTTACATACAAGTTTCTTGGATACAATTCAATGGCTGGATATTGCAAGATAGGTGGGTTTAACCTTTGAACCTTCCTTTGTGATTCATACTTAGTCTCATAGTGGTTCGGTAGACGCGATGTCCTTGAACCAACAATCATTTATGTAGACGACAATACACATTAAACAATAATTTTTCTGGTTTGGTCAACCTCTCATTGTCGTGTCCGTTATGGTTGTATATCACTAGCCTGGTTCTGCAAGAGCTCTATGATGGCATTCCCCACAAATCTATTCTAATCAACCCACTTCTCTCTCATATAGGTGATTATCAAAATCCTTATGAGCATTTAGGTTGAGTTGATTTCACTGTATTATTAACCATATGCTATGTTTATCCTCGCATCATGTCACTGATCATTATAGGAATGGGCTAGGAAGTGTTAAGGTTAAATCCATGTATTGTGTTTGGAGGGATACCCCCACAGTGACCATAGTTTATGTAATTAGGTTGTCCTATCGAACCTAAATTTTGGGATCTCCAGTCACATAGTTTAGGTTTTCCTTTGCATTCACTTATTGCATGGGTTTTAGTCTCATTTCTATTGACGACTTAAGTACTGGTGGGTGTTGAATCATTAAATAATATAAAAAGTAAACCTACTAATATAGCGAAAGTAAGGTTCGTGTCCTCAAGGATACGTGCTAACAACTTAATACCAACAGTTTTTAATGCACGTACGACTTAGTAACAGGGATTTTTTTGATTAAAACTTAATATTTAAAGATAAAAAAACAAAGTAAGTGAAACTTGAAATAAAGTGAGTTTTAAGGAAAATCCAGATTTTATGAAATAGTTTTAAAACAAGGGTTATTTATAGGTTCAATTCGGCTTATGATCATCAACGATTAAAGTGCAATGATCTTTTTTATTAAATGAATCGTATAAATACTAGACGTCATGCCGTTCGGACGTCCCCTTCATCTAATGTCTAACCAAACGCTGTTCGTTGATTAGAGCCAAGTCGCTACCTTAAGCTCACGCCGTTCGGGTCTTAGCGTGCGAGTTGCGATGATGAAAGTACCAATTATTATTAAACATTCATGCCGTTCCGAATGTTCAATCACATTAAATAGCCTCTATAACTATAATGAGTTCACTAGGTCTGTAAATGAACCAAACGTTGATGAACAGTTCGGCGGAAAGTTCGTTTGTGTTCATTTATTTAGTTAAACGAACGAACATGATCACAAAAATTTGTTCGTTTAATTAAACGAACGAACACAAACACATGTCGTGTTCATTCAATTGTGTCCGTGAACGTTCGTTTATGTTTGTTCATATGTGTTCGTTTATGTTCGTTTATTTAAGTTCATTTATGTTTGTTCGTTTAAACGTTAAAACAAATTTTCATATGCATACTAAACAAAACTTCATATACATATTATTATTTTTTAGATTTTGATTTACTTTGGATCAATTTGTTTGTCTATTCTTTTTAGTCTTTTGTTAATTTCTTGATGAACATGTTGAAAGATTTTGACATATTTCTTATTTTGATAAACTATGTATATTTAAACCACCAATTTACAAGTGTCTTTTGGTTGAATTATGATGTGACTTGTTCGTTTGGTTCGCTTATGTTTATTTATTTTTATACGTTTGTGTTCGTTTATGTTCGTAAATTGTTTGTTTAGCTTTTTATTGAACAAACATAAACGAACACGAACATTTTCGTTTTCTTAACGAACGAACATGAACACGAAACTCGTATTCGATTATGTGTTCGTGTTCGGTTAAAGTTAAATGAACAAACACGAACATGCTAATGTTCGTGTTCGTTCGGTTATGTTCGTGTTTGTTCAATTCGTTTACAGGCCTAGAATAGTTACTTGTTCCTTTGATCAAATATTAAAACTTTGTTAGAGTTTTAAAAAATGATGAACTTTATTAGAAAAACTAATAAGGTGATCAAATTCATTAACATTCTAATTTGTCAACGGGGTGAAACCCTGGGCCAAGAAATTATTCAAACAAAGTCATTCAATAAGCAAATCGACAATAGTTTTACATAAGAGTACAAATCAAAACCATAGAAAATAATACCCAAGTGCCAAACTAATAAGGGGCTGTTTGGTAGCATCTGAATAACCTCTGAATAACTAGTAAAAATCTACTTCTTAATGATTTCAAAATCCATTATAAGGTAGATTTTAAAAATATGATGAATTGGGTGGGGTTTTACCATTCAAAGACTACCTCTTAACCATTCAGCATCTTTTTATCAATTAATGGTTCAGAGGTTTCAAACTATTAAGAGGTAAGCTTCTAAATAACCATTAAGAGACTACCAAACACTCCCTAAGTCTATAGCCGAACATGATGGAGAGATTAAACAATTTAAACCAAAAACAAAAAATAAATAAAACGAAACTTACAAACTCAAACAACGGAATGATGTATTCAATCAAAACAAAAACTCTAGAACTTCATTCTTCAATTCCTCTACCTGCGTAAACCCCCTTACAATTTCCCTTTTCTTTTGGCTTTTCTAACCGTCTAAACCATCATCCCCCGTTTCTTTTTCTTTTTTTTTTAATTCTTCTTATTTCTTTTCCTCTTTTAATAGGAAGGCGTAAAGATGTTTTATGTTATGTTTTTGCTCCAGTCCAATTTTTCTAGTTATTAGAATAATAATAATAATTTCTAAAGTTATAGAAATTATTAAATCCAAACAGCATCTTCGAACGACCGTCTGAAATCCATGTACAAATTTTGCACGGCCGTCTGAAGCGTTGTTACACAAACTCTCTTCAAGCTCCAAGCTTTTACTATCCATAATCCTTCCATTACGTGTGCAAGTATTTTGTCACTTTGCACGACCGATCCACACCTATAAATCAACCAAAAACAAACCGAAGAAGATTATATTCCTTCAAAACTAATATTTAGAAAATGTTTTGATTAATATGGGTTAAATGCATGAAATATGATCAAAACAAACACTAAATGCATGTTAAATAATGCCTAAATATGCACATAACAGTACTAACTCTCTACTTAAGCCTATTGTAAGCGGGTCCACAATATTATCTTTTGACTTCACATAATCAATCATGATAACCCCCGTTGAGAGTAGTTGTCATACTGTATTATGTCTACATAACAATTTTGGGTTCTATCTTTTGAACCTTGGGTTACGGTGTAAATTTACATTTGTTAGGCACCTCCACACTTTCAAATATTTGTATGATGGTTATCTTTCCATCCATATCTCATAAGGGTTTACATCATTTTTCTTGACGAGTGTTTTATTCAAAATATATTTAGCCAATAACACGACTTTCCCCCACATGTCTCGGCTCAATGCGGAACTAATTAATATGGCATTTGTCATATCTTTCAATGTATGTTACACTTATGGATAATTTCATTTGTGCATGTATATTCACAAACAATGAAACATATTCACCTCCCTTGTGACTCATATCCGCATGCTCATGTTTGTGTTTATAGGGAATGAATCCAAAGTTGCAAGTCAGATTCATGTTGAATTTGCTAGGGAAGGTTTTGCAAAACCTGTTAGAGGTTTTCATGGTAGTTCTGTCAGTCAGCTAGTCAAAGCTTCGTCAGGGTTACCAATTGATAATGGGTTATAAGAACCAACGTCCCAACAGTTAAAATCTCCCTGTGAATTAATTACCTACATGAATATGGATAATCTTGTTTGTTCTCATGGTTTTTTAGGACCTGGCATGTTAAGTCAGTGGGAGCCTATAGAGTTTGATTGTGTGTGTGTCAAATCCAATCATTTATAATGTAAACTAGGTGTATTCATCGGGATCGTGCAACATTTAGTTTTGGGTTTCATATTTGTAACTTTTTTTAATTACACATTGGCTTAGATTATAAAACGAATCATCACTGTTGGGACACAGGTTGCAACTAGGGTAAACCCTGTTTACAGTCTTTGTTAACACAACTAATAAGTCGTTTTTTAGATCAACATAGCCACATATATTAAAAGAAAAAAAAGTTTATTCTGTTTAAAAATAGAATAACCACATTCTAACATGTCACAGTTAATGTTCAATCTGCATTTGGTCCTTAATTCTCCAACAAAAACATGATTTTATATACCACAACATAAAAATTCCTCAAACAAAGGTTAAACAGATTAGGGGTTATGGTATCAGATTTACAATCCGTCATCATCATCAACATACAATCGAAGTTCACAGGTCAATGCTAATATCAAGTGGTGTCTGAATACAATTGATTTTTTCATCTCAGATGAACAGCCCATCATCATCGACATACAACCAAACACATTAACCATTAAGCAATATCAAATAAAAAAAATCCAAACATGCGCTGCTTCAAACGACTACCAATGGCCACATGCAACGACTAATTTCTCGTCTCAGATGGTAACCCACCTTCGTCATTGACATAGAATCAACCAAATACACCATCGATAAAGTTTAGATAAAAAACAAAAAAAAAAACGAAACATGAAACCCCTAAATCAGACGTTGCCACAAACAACATAAATGGTCAACAATTATTGTCATTAAACATGGCTGGCATATCGTGTCAGACACGACATTATAAGACACGGACCCGATAAGGCCAAACACGAAACGATAACTTATCGTGTTATTTTTTCTAAACACGAACACGATAAAAAGCAGGTCACACGATATGACACGATAAAAACCCATTTTTTAAATAAAATAAAATTTCAAAAAAATTCATAAGTCTTGAATATTAAATATGACTTAACATGAGAATTCTTAAGCCACAAAACAGTAAAAGTCCATAAAAATAGTATTTAACCATAATAATACTTGATAAAAGAATATGCAAAAAAGATTAAAAGTCAATAGGAATCTTTGATCTTACTTATCTCCATCAAAGTTCATCTCCAAATCCATTCTCCACTAACTTTTCCATTAAATAAATATTAACAGGTGACCTATCGTGTTAACAGATCTTTAACATGTTAAGACACGATAATTAAAGTGTCTTTATCGTGTTAACCTATTAATGACACGACGCCTGTTAAGGTCAAACACGAAACCTGTTAATTCATTATCGTGTCGTGTTATCTTATCCGTGCCAAAAATTGCCAGCCCTATCATTCAACCATCACAATTATCACAGACCATCTCCATCAAAACAAGAAATGAAAACACAATTGCATTCAAACAAAATCAGAGAAAATTACAATTTTTTAGCCTCAAGTCAAGAAAAAATTGTTGGCTGCTAAGTGGGTTGCGAGTACTAAATCCACCCTCCACACCTGTCTCGCCATCTGTATTGTTTTTAGTAAAAACCTGCAACTCATCCTAGTCATTTGATAAAACTACTTTTTAAGAAGCAAGGGTCAAACACTCAAAAAACAACATCAATGCAACAACAAATTCTAACAACAGAAACAAAACACCAAACACCCACGATCTCTCACCACCACACCACCACCGTAACAATTGAACCATTTACCCTAGGGCTACTATTTATTTTCACTCAACTTTCAATAAAAAAGATAATGGAATCCACCGATTTCACCCAATAATCCACACCACCACCATCAGAATCGCACAGATAAAAAATGACACACTATGAACACTAGAAAAGCACAAACATCACTGACATTAGTCATCGCCAACATCAGTAACCCATAGATCTAACAACATGCAAGAATATATCGTACATCGACAACAACCATTATAAAGCTTAGGCCACATAGATATGAAGATTAACAACCATAATCGACCACTCTCACATAATCTCCGACAACACACGCCGGAAACCAAAGAGAGAAAAAAAAAAGCGCGTGTCACAACAAAGAGAGCATAAAAAATGAACAACAGAAAGAGACTCAGACAAAAAACACATAAATACCCTCACACAAAATCTATATCTATACCTTCTAATAAAATAGGGTTTTGGAGGACACGTGCCATTCATTGGAGAGGGTGTTGGAGCATTTTCCCGCTCAAAACTAAGAATATTCTCTTTTAAGCTATGTATTGAAAGAAATCGATAACATTAAATCACTCATAATTTCCCTTCCAAAATTTCAATATACCTTATTTAAATCCCAAAAATTATTGTGAAAACGGGAAACAAATAACTTTAAAAAATAGCTCATTGCAATTTACAACCTAGACCCATGCATGCCGACCCGTACGCTCGAGCCGATACATATTAGTGTTGCTGTGAATTTTGTCAGATATTTATCATCTAGATTATTTGTATATATTTTTCTTAATCTTCTTATAAATTATTCCGTATTTGGTAGGATTTATAAGCCACTCAATTTAAAAGCGTCGATATCTAATTTGGTACTATGAATGTATTTTTAGTTTAAATCTATTTGTTCAAGGCTAAAATTAGAGTTTGAATACAATTTGTGTTTCCATTTTCATATATCTTTCATGTAATGTGTAGTTTATTTTCAAACGTTACTTTTTCTTAAAGTTTTAGAATTGTGTTTTTTATGTTTACACCCGCGTAACCCGCGGGGTTTAATCTAGTTTCTAATATACCCTACGTGCGAAATTACAATTTTACCTTGATGGTTACTTTTCATTTCCACTAAACTTTCAATCAATATGTAAGATATAATCAAAGGAATTTGGGTGGAGTGGTAAAGTGGTTTCTTGGTGTATCAAAAGGTCCCAAGTTCTACTCCCACAAACCCATTTTCTAGCGATACCAGTCAGTGATTCAGTTAATGCTGATGAGACAAACAGGTTTTACCCACGGGCGAGGGTTCGATCCTCGATAACGTTTGCTACACCGGCCTTTGTGGGGTTTTTCTTGTGAGCGTCTTGTCAAGTTAAATGCACCACGCGGGCCCGGTTAAGACAACGTATGTGGTTGCCTGACTTGGTTTAGGGATCTCTCATGTAACGGGGGGTTGCGTCCGTTATAATTCATGAAAGTCGCTGTTAAAAAAGAATATGTAAGATATAATAATTTGAATGAAAATAGGTAAATTGGTTTTTATAAAGGAGTGTTTTTTAAAATGATGATTGTAGATGGATCATTTTAGTGTTTTAGCAAGTAAAATAAAACTTTCATTATTCTGGTCGGCAACTAGCTAACAATTTGGAACGAAACCCTAGGGCGATGGATTCGGAAGTTGCCGATGAAGTTGAAGGTTCGAAGTTTTATTGATTGCGTTTGCTGATGAATAATTCAATTCAATTCAATTCAATTCATTTCATTTCATTTCAATTGTTTGTTAATTGTTATGTTCGAAGGTAGGAAAATCCTTCCTGAGGAGCTATCACGGAGTGTGGTGACGCTTTCGTGTGAGTCCACCGCAGATGGAGGAAATTGCGATGTTTTTCTTGTTGGAACTGCTCATGTTTCTATGGTATGATTTGTTTGTTTTACACCTTGTTTCCAATAATCACCTTTTGCTTGCTTGTTTGGGCGTTGCAATGTGAAGAAATTGAAATTTCATTCAAAGTGATGTCAAAGATCATATAGCCATAGTTATGGAAACATTTTTTAGCTGACTAGGTAGATAGGGGCAGTTTATACAGTTTATTTAAAATTATGATGTGGTCACAACTTAATTAGTTTGTCTTAGTTGTGATGATAGTTTTGTTATAATAGAGACTTGTTGAAACATTTATTGATATTCAAATGTTAGCTGTTTAATACAGTTCGTACTTGTGTACTGATCTAGTTTTCCAACGGCCTTATCATGCACATGTATATAAATCTCATAAACGGAATTTATTGTAACGTAAAGCAATTACTTGTGGAATTTTAGTCATATATATAAATTTCATAAACGGAATTTGTTGTAACATAAAGCAATTACTTGTGGAATTTTAGTCATATATATAAATTTCATAAATGGAATTTATTGTAAGGTAAAGCAATTACTTGTGGAATTTGCACTAATCGTGTTGTTTTTTTTATAGGAGTCCTGCCAACAAGTTGAAGCTGTAATCAGTTTCTTGAAACCACAGGTGCTTCTTTTTATACTTTCGATTGATGGCTGCACCTTTTGGCCTGTTTGCTGGCGTGATGATAGATGTTTTCAGATGTTTTTATGAATTTACTGCATAAATGCAGGTTGTGTTTCTGGAGTTATGCTCAAATCGCGTGGCTGTACTTTCTCCTCAGAATATAAAGGTCATTTGGTTTATTGAATTTGTTTTATGTTTCTTCTATAATTTTTTGGGAACACAAATAGCACATTTAGGATCTAGTATAGATCCGAGTTTGCATGTTTACTGATTTTAGGCTGGACAGGTACCTACAATGGGAGAAATGGTGGAGTTGTGGAAGAAAAATCACAACACATTTGGGATACTTTACAGCTGGTTTCTTGCCAAGGTATGGTTTATTACATATTCTTTCGGTGAGTTTTATATCTTTATAAGTATAACTCTAGAATAACTATTGGACATGGTTAAGTTGCTGGTTGGCTGATATTATTTGCGTATGCGTGCTTAGCTTGTTCTGTCTGTTCCTTTTTCAAGTAGATTTGAATAACTAAAATGGTTATAAGCTAAAGATTAGAATGTCTCAAATTATAATATTAGCCTCAAAGTAAAAATATAGTTGCAAATTCTTATGGGTTTAGATAATATCTATTTTGTCATTTTATGTGTAATAACAACTCATGTAACTGTCTTCGTCTAATTATAGTATTTCACTAAGCATGCATAGGTTCGTTTATGTTAAAAAATTAAATAAAAAATACAACTAAATAATGGAAAATATTAAGGTGTAAAAGTTAACTAGAAAGTATGATTGTTTTCAAAGCTGGTCGAAGTCTACTAAGTAATACCTCACTTGTTAAATGAACTAGGTTCATACACAATGCACCGACCCAATTTATGTTGATTTTAATCATTTTTCGTCACAAAACCGAGGCTTAAATGACGTGTAGTTAATCACCGCCGATCTGCCATACATTTAACCGACTGTCATTAAAAATAACTGCGTTTGTCAAATTTGGTTTGGCGATTATAAGTTATGGATTTAACCACTTGGTTTAAACCTACCATCCAACATCCTTGCAAAACCATCTTCATTATCACATCCACCCACCATAAACTGTAGCCCACATCAATCGTAAGATAAAGTTTCTCGATGAGAAATCCATCTACAACCCAAACAACACAGTCCCGCTAGCACTGAAATCTGTCGCCTAAAACTGAACAATCAGATCATAAAACAAATCGGCGATTAAGGTTTTTCGATCTAAGAAAATAACACTGATTGGCCATGCTCCACTGCCACCTATCTGCCATCCACCATCTATCAAACAGATGTAGAAGATGAGGAAGGACAAAACCCTAGATCTGCAACTGCTTGAGACGGCCTCAAACTGCTGCCGACAACTACGGAATTACTGTCCCCCTTTAGCCGAGATCGTCAAAAAATGATACTAACAACGACGGTTTATAGTAGTGGCTTTAAAGCCAACGCAGAGAAGAGAGAGACCTGAAATTTGAGAGAGAGAGGAGATAAAAAGGGGAACTTTATACAAAAGTATACAACACATCAAACCACAAAGATACAAATATCCCTCATCCAAAATAAAGTTAAAAAATACCATGGCTACTATTCATCTAATTTGCAAATTACTATATAGTAATAATAATATAATAATTAAATTTATATTTATGTTGTTTTTTGGCATATTTATCATTGCTAAACTGTATTGTTAGTATGCTATGTTAAGTTGTATTTCAATTTGATGTTTGTTTAAATTACATAATGATAGACATACGTGTTAGAGTTGAAGATCCATGTAGCTTCTCACGTGCAAGAGGAGTTTGTAGTTCCCATGTTTTTTTATTAATAGTTATATTTTTCATGCATGACCCCATAAAGACTTAGTGTGGTAGTCATTTCCATTTCACGTGCTTTCGTTGGTTTCTTTAATTTCCATTTTGTAGTTAGTTATTGTACGTGGGTGGATGTAAGTTAATTTGTAATTCTCTATATGCAATTAGAACCGGATGAAATGCAAGGCAGTGAGTTTTTAAGTATGAGATTATTTCTCTTTGGTTGGTTTATCTCTATGGATTTTGAGTTAAATCGATTTGTCAATACTAGCTAAACCGTGGCATGTTGGGTGCTGTTCTTAGACCATATTTTTTAATCGTATTGTTGTATCTGCATCTACGGTTGGATATTGTTGCCTTATTGTTGTTTGTGTTATTTGTTCATAAACGAGCATCAGATCTATCCACTTCTCTTCGAAGTTCAGTTTTTTACCCGTTGCTACCCAGATCGCTATCACATTAGTAATTTGCTTATCTTATAAAGAAGTGAAATTTTTGTTTATGATGTTTTTTATGAGATAAATGCGTGAGTGAATGAATGAAAAATATGTGATGGTATTTAAAGGTGCCTCAACTTATGTCCTTTCAGGTTGCTAGTAGGCTTGAGGTTTTCCCTGGTAGTGAGTTTCGTGTGGCATATGAAGAGGCCATGAAGTATGGTGGCAAGGTGGTTCTTGGTGACCGTCCAGTGAACGTAAGATTATGCAATTTTCTGTCTTCCTCAAATCTATTTATATAATTAATATTTGTTAATAAAATATTGTTATTGCTTATGCGATTGTTCAACAGGTAACCTTACGCCGGACATGGTCAAAAATGCCACTGTGGCATAAAACAAAGTTGATATATTCCATGATGTTCCAATCATTATTTTTACCAAGCCCGTTACGTCTTAACCAAATGGTACATGTCTTATTCACATATCAGCCCCATATCTTTTCACAATAACTGTTCAAAAAAGTGAAATTTATTTGAAAACATATTTTTGTATTTACGCCTGGTATATTCTATGTGTATATTTCTTATTATCAGCTGAAGGAATTGGATGATGTGGATATGCTTACACTTGTAATTCAAGAAATGAGTAAGGAGTTTCCTACTCTAATGGAAACCCTTGTGCATGAAAGAGACAGGTTAGTTTCTTATTTGATGCATATTGTTAAATAATACTAGATAATAAGATAATAGGTATTATATAGAATTCTGACTGTTGACTTCTCAGAATTCTGGTCTACATCTAAATTATTGGTCCAACCTAAGTAACTTATATGCCTTACATGTTATGTGTAGGTGTTCACATAAGTTAAGCCATAATATTCAACTAAAATCGAAAAGGTCAAATGGGTGGGTAGGAGGATCTGAAATTAAAATGCATAAAACCTCCTAAATTGTTTTATACTGATTTATGTTTAACACAATAGTTATCCAAAGGGCATGTTAAATTCAAATTCATTTTTAAGAAGAGAACTGCAATAAGTATTTGTACAACCCATGTGATGCTACATTGATGACCCCTTGCAAAATGATATTTGTTTCCGTTAGTTTATCAACCTTCCCGTGATTTGTAGTATCGGTGTGGTCTGTTTAGCTTTGGACCCTATGCTATGTTGCGGAGCAAGTAATTTTTTAGCGTCAAAACTAAAGACGTGAAAACATAATACAATATGATCATGAGGTTACATATGAAATTCTACTTAGTGAAAATCCTCTTATTCAATCTAGATGGGGAAAACTAAATCCCACCAAATTCAAATATTGATAACATAATGAAGCTATTAAAAATCTAATCAAACAAAAAATAACTAACCATGTGTCCATGTAAAATTAGTAAACACATTCAAAATCATAATGGACTACGTAACACAAACTTAATCTACTTAAATCGCTTGGATTGTGTGCAACCCTCAGCCTAGACACATTGTCAGATCCTTGTTTAAAAACATATGGTCTGCCCTTTAACCGATGGGTTTTGTTTAGTCATAGTAACAATGATTGCCATAATGAGCCGGCTGTACATTATCAATAATCACTTATATTAACTTAATATAATAAAATGTGGCATGGCAGTTCTAGAAAATTGACTATTACATAGAAACCGGTTTTTAGTGAAGCAAAAAATTTGAACTGAAGTAGAAAATTGACTATTTTATAAAAACTAGTTTTTTTTGTACATTATCATTCATTGCAATATTGAGTATATTAAAGGGACGTTTACATATATTCCCCTCCTAACTTGATTTGGATTGCCTTTTCGCTATTAAATATAAAAAAATTCTAACAGAACTATACAAAAAAACGTTGACCCGTTACCTATCTTACTTAATTTGCCACCAAATATTATGAGCGAAGCAACATTTGTTCTTGTGGTCATATTTCTTTGTTATTTTCCGGTGAAAATTTGAGCGAAGCAACTAATACAACATAAAACAATCACACAACATAAGAAGCTAAAATAAAATTCTTATAGAAGGAAATTAGTCTTAGATATTGCCATCTCACCATTCATGTATTTCAGAGTAAACTGCGAATATCTTTTTGTGGTATATACATGTTAGATGATATCAAATATAACCCATCTAGAATAGATTTCCAGAGATTCCAATTGTCCAACTTGCCACCTTATCCTAGCAACTTGCTTATAGCATATAGATACCATGTATGTATCACATTTGTAGTTGAGAAATACATAGCTCTTCTCCTTTGATTTTGGAGAGTTATTCTCATTTTGTTTTGTTATCTGATTACCATTATAAATATAAAATATAGAAAGGTCCATCCATATCTATGTATTTATGCTTGTTGCTTGTACGCTCTGAAATGTTTTTATTTATACTTGTTTCTTACATTGATATATACATGTATTGGAATATGAACATTTTGAGTATACAAGCAAAGCACATTTTAGTTTAGAAATTGGATTTAGAAAAACAAAATAAGATCGAACGGCCGGTGGCCAATTGGCCATTTAGTTCACCGACACGAATTGGTGGTGTGGTGAAAAGCTTTGTAGCCTTAAGGTCACAAGTTCAAATCTTACTAGCGTCAAAATCTTGCCCCTGTTGACTGGGTTGCTATTGAGCTCTCCAGGTATATATGCAAATCACGGGTTGGCGCCATCCACGAACGTCAAACTAACGATTGACGGTTGAAATTCCGTTTGAGGTATGCACATACCTAGGCTATGGATAGTAATTTCGTTGAGCCCAATTGCTATTGTCGTTAAAAAAAGAACAAGACCCCACGATTAGTTGTTATTCATAATTTGTATACTACTCCACACCTAGCATAAAACTTACTCCTAGATCTGCAAATAAAAGTTCATTACATATAGACGAAGCTTATTAAAATTGAACTTAAATAACTTCTCCTTAAAATGATTAAAATCAACCTAAAAAACCGTGCGTATATGATTGTAACATATGTTTTGAAAGTCTTTGGAAATGTGGGAATTGGGATAGCATCCAACCTTTCAAATGAAGTCTTTACAAATTCCATTGGATATCTTGATGATCCATCCTTGTGGATGATCACTTCTAGAATGCAAACTCTTCAATGTGTAAACTCTTGCACTCCCTCTCAAGGTGGAGTGTATGTGTCCTTGGTTAAAGAAAGCATGTTGGAGGCTTTGGCCCCTAGTGCTTCGTCATGGCTGAAGCGACCTGATTACCAGAAGCGGTGGTAAGTCGGGCTTCGCTGGAGGTATTGGAGGTGGCGTTCACAGGAATATATGTCACAAAAACATGTTTTTCTTGTCTTTTTGGTTGTTTGTGTAGAAGAGATTATATTTAATTGAACATTGTAAATTACAATGGAGGGTAACCCTCAATATGTAGGAAAGAAACCAGAAACCCAGTGAATAGATGCTAATCATGTCTAACTTGTTACAAAAGAACTAATACCTATAGTAATTATCACTCCTCAACTTGGAGGATATGTTATTCATGTCTAACTTTGTTACAAATAAAATTTAGAAACATGAACACCAGCCCTCCTCAACTAGAAGATCATTGTTCATCTACATCTAGAACGGTTGTATTGGAATCTGGAAAGGAACGGGGATCTGGTACCGGAAAATGGACAGGGACAAGGTGGCAATTTGCTGGAAAGAAACTGCAATCTCAAAACTAGAACATTGGCGGAAACTGGCAACAAAAAAAAATGAATCGGGTACATGATAAGGAATCGTGGATATTAGCAGGAATTTGGTCATGAGTAGGATTCCTGGGCATGAGCAGCAAACCCGGAGAGGGTTTGTGACAGTAATTCTGGATCATCAAAAGCTAGGGTTTGTTGCATTAACAAAATAACTTGTCTGGATGGTAGTGATGGTTCTCAGTTGAACAGTAACCTTCAATGATAGGCACCAAAATAGCGAATGGATATAAAAAGACAAACTAAACGAAACAGATAGATCTAATGGTCTTTTGTGATACATAAACACCACACAAGAAACGATTAGGGTAAACTAAACAAGAATCTAGATACAGATACACCATTTGACTCTAATATAGGCACCAAGAACACCATTAAAACATGCAAAGTTTGAACTAGCAAGGAAACAATTAATTTCACTAAAAAGTCCATCTGAGAAAATTAACCAAACAAAATTTCATTCATCATAAACTCATACTCACTGCAGTTATTTCTTGTCAAGTTCAATACATATAGGAATGAAACACTAAACCCATGTTCACTAAAAGACATCAGGTCCCCATCTTATCTAGGGTGTGTGTTGTATTGTTGTACCTGGTGTCCTGGAGTCTTAGCTTTGATACCATCTAAAAGAGACTAGAATGATGTAAATTACATTTTGATAGGAACCTTCAATACATAGGAAAGAAAACAGAAACCCTAAGGTTTAATAACTATAGGAGCCTTCATTTCACCTCCTGTGGCTCCGATGACCACCACCACCACTTGCAAACCTTGAGCTAATCATTACACTCCGAAGACCTTGAGTTTTGTGTTGCCAGAACCAAGAAGGTTGCGTTTTAGATCTGGTGGCTGTAAAACTCAAGTTGTTGGCTTTTGAGTTCCTTTTCAAGTGTGTCCCAGCAACAATAATAATATATTTTTTTTTCAGTTTTTCAGTTTTATTTCAAGGCACCATCTAATTTATTTTGATAATTCTTTATTTTAGTTTCTTACCTGGCGTTACATGAGCCTTCACAAAAAAAATTGGATTTTGTAATGTGGTTTTTTCCTGCAGGTACATGTCTTCCAGCTTGCTAAAAGTAGCACGCGAGCATAGTTCTGTGGTTGCAGTTGTGGGCAAAGGGCACCTTCAGGGGATAAAAAATCATTGGAAGCAACCTGTTGAGGTCAGTGATTCTTTCCCATGTAATAAGGGATCAAATTATTTCTATAGTAAACCGGATAGGTTTTATTTCAACCTGGCCGATGCAGATGAAGGAGCTTTTGGAGTTGCCTTCAACAAAAGCAGCTATTTCGATATCGAAAGTTTTGTCGACAGTTGGAGTGGCAGTGGCAGGGGTGGCTATTATTTCTGGGATCTATATTTCTAGCAGGAAATGATTGCAGCAACACCCTTTCTTTTTTACATATAACTGGGATTTTCTGACTAGTTTTTCATGACACTCAACATGAAAAGAGGTAGATAGATAAATACATTAACAGATACAACACAAACATGTGTTCACTTACAATTTGTGTTTACTTCGCTGATTGGGACATTTTAATCGTGAAGCATATTTTAAAAAGTCTTGGTATTGGTTTATCCGTTTATGTTCATATTTTGTGTGAAGTTAGTCTGACTAGAGTGGGGCAACGAGACTTTTCATTTGGGAAGTGCGGTGGCCTAACATAGAAAAAAGTTGTTTTAATTATTTTTTTTAAAAAACAGTTCCTAGATGTTAGAAAAGAGGTGGGTTAGACAACAGTAGTAATCTATTTTGAGTTTTATAAGTTAAATATCATTAAAGAAATCTACCCAATAATTCCCGGCTCAATAATGTATCATCCCTTGCTTTGTGGATTTTGATTTTCCTTCCGATCAATAACTGTTACTCAATTGACTCGTAATCTTTTTCCGATAAAAAAGGCCCCATTTAGGTGGCAAGTTTAGGCGCCATTTTTATTTTTCCACTCAATAATGTATCATTCTTTACTTTGTGTCTACATTCATAATAAATTTTAAGTATGGCCACCTATTAAATGTTGAAGAGTAAAATTTAGGAAAAGCTTTGATTTTGTTTGAATAAATTCAATTATACAAGAGTTACCAATTTGATTTAAGCTTTCTAACTTTAAAGAATTGAGTTTTGCTAATTATAAGAATCAATCATAAACACTAACTTTGACTTTCATCCTTCAATCTGCAACCTTTGGATGTCTTTTGTCATTTCTAAAATTTATATGTTTCCTCTTTAAAGAACATGTCAACCGTAAGTGTTGGATCAATGTTAACAACGATTTAGCTCGAAGTGCAAGTAATTTCCAATGTAGACCATTATATTCTTAGTTGCTGCCGGTGAATTTGGTCAAAATATTATGGCCAACAACATTGAGATTGATATAATTTAATGTTGTAGAAGATTGAGCTTCTCCGCTTCAACATTAGCAAATCTATCTTTATTTTGTTCTATATCTTGACTATAGGTTTTCTTAGCAATTCCCTTTGATACATCTATTTCAGTAATTAATCTATAGTTTAAATAATGACACGAGAGTCTTCTGTTTTTAATAC
The DNA here is from genome assembly GCA_030867185.1 of Tagetes erecta. Taxonomy (NCBI): domain Eukaryota; kingdom Viridiplantae; phylum Streptophyta; class Magnoliopsida; order Asterales; family Asteraceae; genus Tagetes; species Tagetes erecta. The sequence goes on from CM061490.1 coordinate 13,754,078, forward strand.
AAGAATTTTAATTTAACCGATGTTTTTATACAGACTTTAAAATATTTTAATTCGTTCCTTACTAAATATTTGTTACTAAGACTAAGAGGTAATGTGATTTATAGTATTGTTATTCGTTTCTTAATTACCAAATATTTTATTAAGACATAATGTGATTATGTTATATAAATGATATGTTCTAGTTATTATTTAAAAAATGTTATTCAACCCGGGTGTATACACCGGTATTAGACTTAGTCTATTAATAAATTAAGGTTTTAGGAGGGAAAATATTTGTTCTATAATAGAATGTTTCGGAGAGAGAATTAAGTTGAATTTTTAACAATGCATGAGTTGATAGAGTCAAATATACTTAAATATTAAATATTTACAAAAAGTTAAACATAATCGTTATAATTTCTTTATAAATATTATTATTAAACTTGTTGTATTACACAGGTATTAAAACATCAGTAAAACATGAATAACATAATTTATATATATACATTTACAAACTAGGTTAACAGTATTGTACCGCTTTCCTTGCATATTGTCCCTATTTTTTTGCATATGGTACTTATGTTGATGCATCTGGTACAATTGCTGGTTTCATTGCATATATATTGGACAGGTGTTAGCCACTTGATTTGTACACCTGTTTCTTCATGCTCCAGCTGGTAATTTGTCATCCTTTTCATCCTAGCTAAATCAATCATTTCCTATCTCTTTTTATCTCTCTCTCTCTCTCTAAAAATAGAGAGAAACCCTCTCTTTCACTTTCACGGTGCCGCCATCGTTCCCACCTGCTTCCGTCATCGTCATCGACCATCATTATCTTGTATGGTCACACTTAGAGGGACAGTTGAAGTGGTGGCTTCTCCATAGTTGCCGGCTTCCCTTAGTGGGTTGTTTCTGGTAGCGTGGGTTGTCTTCGTCTTTGTCGATTTTGTCTGCTTTTTGGTGGACTATAACGTTGGTGGCTAACTTTGTGTTGTCATTGGTGGTGACCGGTGGCAGTGGTGAAGGTAGTGGTCAGTTTGTGTGAAAATGGGGGAGAGGGTTGCGATGGCGGCAAGATCTGAAAATAGGGGCGATGGTTTTGTTATCTTTGAAGCAGTTGGTGTGCTCACTAATATGTGGTTACAAGGGTTTTGCGTCGCCATCGGTGAAATCTGTTCTGATGTTTATGGGTCGATGAAGATGAATTTGTCATCCAAGCCTTTGATCGCTAGATGCGGCCTATTGTTCTTTAGATTTGGCTTATTGTTGCCTAGATCTACCCAATCGTGGTCACAATCACAACACAATCGTTGTTGACTGTTCTTGGTGGTTGTTTTTGTTGTAACCCTTACTGAGATTTTGATTTAGTCGATGATGATGATGAGATTTAGCTCATCTGAGACTACGATTTAATTTTAAATTGTTTGGTGGTTTCTGGTTTTGATTTAGTCGATGATGATGATGAGATTTGGTTTCTGTTTTGATTTAGTCGATGATTTCGCTTACATGAGACAAGTTTATAATTGTTTAATGGTTGTTTCTGGTTTTAATGTAGCCGATGATGATGTTATGTTTAGGCTTCAAATTGTTTGTTTTGTTTTACCTTTAGATTTCATTGTTATCTATTTGTATAGAATTATTGTTGGTTGGGTTTCATTGTTATGTTTTTGCGTGTTTTTGGTACTTGGCTAGAAAAAAAAACCGTTCCCGCAGCGAAGCGCGGGTGATGTTACTAGTTGTTATCAAATGAGAAATTGATTGTTCGGAATAACCTTTTTATAAATGACTATTGCATGCAATTTTTGAACCCACTCGTATGTAAATGAAAAAGTTTACCATATCACAATAGAAGTGTTTACCGTATGACTACCCATTAACCAGAGACACATTTACTTTACACTATCATAATGTGTTTTATTGTGATGATGTTGTGTACAAATATTTCATTGTGATGGTAATGTGTTTTATTGTTATCGTGTTGTGTAAGTTGTTTCATTATGTTTATTTGAAGTTGAATGACATTTGCTTTTTCATTCATTTTAGCTCGTGTATGTATAGTTTTAATAGTTTACGGGTGAGATGATGGAAATTTACTAGCATACAAAGGCTCGTGCAACGTAAACGCCATATAATCCTAGTTATATATATATATATATATATATATATATATATATATATATATATATATATAGGGTAGGGTTCAATTGAGAACTCATTTTAAGTTGAGAACTAGAGAACTACCAAAAATACAAGGGATGTAATTTTAAAGAGGAAGGGTAAAATTGGAACTTTAAATATAAAAATCTTAAAATATTTCTATCTTTTGCATACGTTAATATTATTTAAAAAAAATTACACCATTAGATCAAGAATTTGTTTATCTTTCATTTGAGTATAAATAACGTTATAAAAAAAAAAAAATTTCTCGTTTTTTTAATTTCCATACTGCATATATGTAATATTGCGAATTCGTACTTGATTATATTTTTCTTTAAACGTTACTAACTTTTCCATACCTTATTTATATTAAAAAAATTTAAAAATCACATTTTCGTTTTTTCGATACTACATATATGTAGTATCACTGTACTTGATGCATTTTTTGAAGCGGCCAAATAGCTCGGGAGTTTAATAATTATTTAAAGTGTACATACGATCTCAAATGACCGTAAACAAAGTTCATAATATTCCATATAAAAAAACTTATTACAAATGAAAACAAAACCAATACTTATACTATGTCTAAACATAAAGATAATAATAAACTAATAAATTAAAGATAAATATAATAACAAAATAAAATAAACCTGAAATTCAAACTATAAGATAACAATGCATCAATATTGCATATACTACATATATGTAGTAGTATGATACTACATATATGTAGTATACGATACTACATATATGCAATACTATAAACTTTAAAAGAGGATAGTCAATACGGTGATGTTATGCACATAAGTTACACGTAAAACCATTAAAACTACCTAGATTTCATAAAATAAGTTAAATTAATTTTTATTAGAAAACTAACTCATTGATCTTTATTCTATTTAATGGACGAACCGACCTTCTCCACTTAGATCATAATTTTCTCTTTCCCATTTACTCAATAATCGTCATTCATTTTAATAAAAAATTACTTGTCCTTTAAAATTCGATTGTACTCCAATTTGGCTTTTCAATTCCAACAAACAGATTAACATAACATGACTATTATAATTGGTATTGTGATATGCTCATGCTGCACATATTCATACCACATCACATAACGTGGACCAAGTATTTGCTAGCAATGTGAATACGATCATATGAGAAAAATCCAAATTTAGAACTAAGGCATGACGGTGTTGTTTTTTGTTATGGTATAATCGAAATCAATATAAGGGAACTTTTGTTATTTTATCAAAGTACGTAGTTTTGATGGTTTGTCATGTAATTTAGATGCATAACAACACCATATTCACTTTCCCCAATTTAAAAACATATAATATCGTATACTACATATATGAAGTATTGAAATTAAAAAAATGAGAAATTTTTATTTTTTTATAACGTTATTTATACTCAAATGAAAGATACTGAAATTCTTGATCCAATGGTGCGAAAAAAAATTTAAAAACTTAACGTATGCAAAAGATAGAAATGTTTAAAGATTTATATATTTAAAGTTCCAAATTTGCCCCTCCACTTTAAAATTCCATCCATTTTCTTTTGGGAGTTCTCTAGTTCTCAACTTAATATGGAGTTCTCATTTGATCCCTCCCCTATATATATATATATATATATATATATATATATATATATATATATATATATATATATATATATATATATATATATATATATATATATATATATATGAACTGCTAAAGTGGTTGCTAGAAAATCCTAAAATGGATATGTGAAGCGTACAGTGTGAGGAATGTTTAAGAATCACTCCCGGATGTCTAAGGGATTCTAAGCTGGCTCACGCATCAGTTTACTAGTCCACTTATCCAAAAAATTGACTTAATCAGTATACTAAAACAACATGATCAATCGGCTTGTTATTAATTAAAGCTAGCACATCGGCTCAAATCCACAAATCAACCTTATCTTATGGATATCTATTCCTAGATTTACCCAAATAATGTTTTAATTTAGTAATTTTAACACTAAAAATATGATCTTTGTCATAAAGTTATCAAATCCATGCAACATCAAACTAATCAAGACAAGATATCTTGAAGGATCACAAAACCAATACCCATATTGCATACATAATCACGAACAACCCAATTTTCTCACTTAAACATCCATCCAACATATTAAAACCAACAAAAAGTCATCAAATCAACATCAATGATCCATATTGTCTAAGGAGTCATACTAGATCTAGTCAATCACCATCAAAATCATCAAATCCGTTACGACTTATGAACAAGACTAAATCAAGCATCATTTTTACTAAAAAAAACAAATCAAGCTCAAGGGTTTAGAGTAAATCACACCCGGAATGGCCAGGGGCGTACCCACCTTGAAGGGTGGGGGTGCGCCCGCTCCCCCTGCGAAATGTTAAATTCTCGATCGACCCCTGTAAAATTTAACCCCCGACCCCCTATCCAGTCTTGAAAACTCAGTTTAATGGCTAAGAAATTTTTTTTAGTATTTATATGTTAAATTCTCGATCGACCCCCGTAAAATTTAACCCCCGACCCCCTATCCAGTCTTGAAAACTCAGTTTTATGGCTAATCCATAACCAATATGAGACATATAATATTTAACCATGAATTGGGTTGAATTATGATTAGAAGATAATACTATATATTTATTTATATTGTCATGTATAGTCAAACATTGAGATATTATAACCTCAAGTGTTTCACCATTGCACAAAACCATCAACATAGTTGATGATTCGGATGGTCATGAGTAGAAGAAAGAAAATACATAAAAAAACTAACTACTTTTGCTAAGTAATCAAATTAGAAAGTGTGAAATGGTGGAAAGCTTAGTTGTAAAGTTCTAAACATTACTATTTTTATACCATAACACAAGTCCTCCAACATACTCTTGTTTAGAAACATGATTTGGTTTCATTCGCTTCTTATTTGGAGACAGATGTTGTTTAAGAAAAAAAATAAAGGATTCATTTTATAAGGTTTAAAAACAAATCCTAACTCGAACCTCAAAATGGTAATTTACCAAACTCTATTTACCTTGGTAAATATACGATAAATTATTAGAGGATGTTTCAAGTATTTAGGAAGAAAAATAATGTCAAAAAAATGAAAGAAAGAACAAAAAAAACTACAAGTGGTTGAAAATTTGTTAAAAAAAGATGAAGTTCTAGATAGATTGAGAGAGCTTGAAAAGAGTTTAGAATGATGAAAGTGATTAGGGTGGACGGAGTGGCTCGGCGAGGTGGAGACGAGGTGAAGGAGAAGAATCTCATCCACGAGATTGGCTCCTCGTTTTGGAGCTCGGTGAAGAAGGAAAAGTGAGCGGACGAGATGGGGTGAGAAAGAGGTGGGACGAGATGGGACGACGACGGCTCCCTCTCCGGCGAGGTGGAGACGAGATGGGAGCTCGTTGAATCTCGTTCAACCACTCCCTCCCCCCTTAGAGAGATTTGAGTTAATATTTATAGATAAAAAATTAGGGTTTAACATTAAAGAAGTTAGTTAAGTGGAGGGAAATTGAAAATTTTCAATTTTGAATTTAAGTGGAGACAAAATAAAAAATTTCAATTTTGATCCGTCAAACTTATTTTATTTAATGTTTTGCACCATAAACTTGTGTTTAATCATGATTTTGGTTCCTTTAACATATGAATTATAAAATAAACACTTATAAAATCAGTTTTCAAAAAATATAAGTTTTTTATAAGTGCTCGGTTTGGCGTTAAAATGTATATTCACAATTGTTGAAGAGTTGTACAAACATATAATTAACGAAAATGATATATAAAGAGTATTTCTACTATAATCAAGTGTTGACATTATAAATAATGAATAAAGAGTACGAGTAAATTTGAAATGAAAATACATGAAAAATACAAAACGTTACATTTTTTATTATGTTTTTTCTTATGTAAGTTGTAATGATATTTGACATATTTTGGTGATTTTATGTACGAAATTTAGTTTTTTTTGTCATTTTTTAATTTGATCCGACCCGATTCGACTCGTACCGAATCGAACCGGGTTGGAAAACATATTATATATTGATACTCAAACGATACCTAACAAATTTTCGACCCCCTTGAAAAACATTTCTGGGTACGCCACTAGGAATGGCCATTAATCTTCAATTAAACCTTGAATCTCCAAGATCTCTAGCTTCAATCTTCAAACTAATAACCTTTAAGCTTTAATCCATCTTTAATCTTCAAGATTTTAAAAAATAATCTTCAAAATCTTCAAGGTCCAAGATAAAAACACTTAACAAAGCTTCAATCTCTTCCAATTTGCACTCAAGATCACCCCCAAAAACCACTAGACTTTGTTTCCAGCCATTTGTGAGTTTTTATGAAAGATACGATACCCTAAAATCCATCAAAAGATGAATATATAGTGAAACGATAGGGTTTTATCGTCAGGAAGGCCCGGAGAACCGTTGGGCATTCTTGGGGGCTCCAGCGAACCTCCAAGATGGTCACGGGATTCATTTTCTTCTTGTTTTTGACTTGTTTCGCCCCGAAACTATGCAGTTAATCTCGGTGAGATATCGGTGAGATATCGGTGAGATATCGGTAATCGGTGCTCTAACAAAATCTCGGTCAAAATATCGGTACAAAATCTCAGTACCGAGAATATCGGCCAATATTACCAATATATCGCCAATATTTTGAAATCAAAATATCGGTAATCTCGGTGAGATCTCGGTTTTGACTTGTTGGACCATTTTTTGTGTTTAAAACGTTGGGTTGTTGGTTCAGTGGCCTAATTTCTTCTCACAAGACAATATGTGACTATTGTGTAACATATTTCCCTAACAAAACACTAACTACAAATCTACAACCGGATGACTTGGTTGATGTGGACTTGGAGGAAGATCTTGTTGCTTACAATTAGATCATGTATTTACTTTCTAGTATAAAATGTTGACACTTTTGTTTTAAGTTGTGACTTAGATCATGTTTTTTTTTTATTATTAAGTATTACTAAATATAAATTTATGCATGAAATTTTAGCTACTTATACATCACTGATATCCCACCGAGATAACTGATACCTAAAATATCGGTCCTTCACCGATAACCGATATTTTTCCGCATTAACTGCTTAGACTCGAAACCGCTTTTTTTATTATCATTACCTAAAAGGAAAAGATAAAGATAACAAGCTACTAAAAATAAAATATATTTACATTAAGTGAGAATAAATGGATGAAATATGTCAATAAAACATTGTGTTTTAACAACATCACATGTACCAGGCTCAACCCAATGGGCGGTGACACAAATGAAAGCATCCAGTGAACCATGGGGTTGAGTCCATACATCTCCAGTTAAGTCTACACCGGTATTTAAGTTTTTAAATTAAAAAATTAATTCATTATTAATGTATTTCTTCTTTGTAAACAATCACTTCTAAGAGTTTAATGAATTACATGGGTATAACGGGGTTGGAGAATTCTATTAATCACCCTAGTCAAAGTGTTTGGTGTTGAAATTGCCAAAAGGCATGCTTTCTTGTATCACAAAATTTGCAAATTCCTCTAGAACCCGTATCCGCATTTTAAGCAAACATCATTCCTTCATTTGTCAACGAAGCTTGACCGGAAGTCGGTTCTATTTGCAACACCTTACAATGTCTCTATACATGGTTTTTCAAAGTGAAGTTTGAGTCTACTTAGTAGAATTTGAGACGATACTTGCAACGAATTTCGTTTTTTCTTGTTCTCGCGCGTCTCACACAAATCAAAGTGTTTCGAAATAACTTGGTTCCGATCGTTAGGAAGGATCTGAACAATCTCGTTGGTAGTCGAAGCATCAACATTAACTAAAGACTGTGACATACTGGTAGCCATTTTTAGAGTGATTTTTTCAACCGATATTATATACTAATAATTTTGGAACCTCATAAATAGTGTTTTTTCTTTGTTTTAGATTCTTGTCACAAATGTTTTTTTAGTTGTCAAGTTTGGTCCTTTTAGCTATTACAACTGTATATGTTGAATATTATTAATTAGTATTAAAAACCTTAAGCCACCTGTTTGCTACAGTTATGTCCATGTGTCCAATGATGTAGTTACGTGTCCTGTACTCAGTTAGGTGTCAATCTTCTTGTAACTATGGTATATCCCTTTCTCTCACGTCAAAACTCAAAACCCATCAAGCTTCTCTCTCCGGTTTAGACGAAACCTATCGTCGTTTCAATCGATGCTGGGTGGTGGATGGTGGTGATTGGCGGCTTGATGGAGAGTGGTGGCTTTGGTGGTAGCAATAAGTGATAGTGCTTCTGCAACGGTGGAGATAAGCCGGAACCGGTCAAAGGTTCGATTTATTCCGGCAAAGGTCTCGCCAGTCTTCTGCTTATGACAAGCTATTATTTCTTCGGTGGCTTCTGCTGAAGCTGCTGAGATTCGGCTTCGAAACGGTGTTGGTGCTTAATGTTTTGTGACAAATGGTATGAAGAATGGAATATTTAAAACTGAGATTGATTAGTATGGCTCTTTTAATTTTTTTCTTTATTCTCTTCTTTTAAGAGTACATGCATTGGTTGGATATGGAAAGAATGTGGTGTTTATCTGGTCTACCGCTTAAGAGTGTTGATGGTGGTGGTTTTGGGCGATGTCAAGGGTTCGTGTGGCAAGTTTCAACTAGAAAGGTGGTTTGGTCATACACGCTAGGGAACACGCATTAGAAACGGGCATTCAATGATAAACCAAAAGTTATGAATAGTCAAATATTATGCGTACCTTAATATTCTTTTTATTTTTGTTAGAAACTATTTACTCATGAAGAGGGAGTGTATGCGGGTACACTATGTGTTATTTTATCTTAACTTTTTGCAACTTATTTTAATTTGTTTGTTAACTTAAAACTATATTAACACAACATGTTTGGTATCTGTTTTTAAACCCATTAAGCTTTTGTATAGTATCCTACAACGGTTACGTAATCCTTATTGGACATACAAATGTTGACTAAAATACTCGCGCAACGCGCGAGAGCTCGCATATATCTAGTTAGATTAGACAACGGTGTGACCGAATCAAAACAACACTAATCTATTTATACCAACACTAGCAGGTAAAAAATGTAAAAAAAAAATAAAATAATAAAAGTCATATTTAGGGTCCCAATGAGAAAATACGATATTAATACCGTTACTAACGTTCAGATTTTTTATTTTTTATGGATCTTTCTGTTATCTTGAAACATACAATTCACCTCTAGAACGAACATACTCTAATATGAGGTGCTAAATTAGCTTACATTTATCCACCTCAAGATAACTTTGTAATAAGAAAATTGCTATATAGTGTTTTAGTTTGCGTGAAGTATGATCTGATTGTATGAATCAGGTGTTGAAGGTGAAAGTAATAGTAGTATCCAACCAACGTAACTGAATCCGGCCGGATGGGACACCGCCACGGTCAAAGATGTTTCGATCAGTTGGAAGCAGTCTCTCACAAATCGCACCGTATTCTGAAGGTAAGAATTACAAATTTTACGTAATATGTTTGATAGCATGAGTTAGAGCTACACTTCTACGCGTAACATGTGAGAGACTCTACACACCTAGTTTTGCTTAATTAGATAAAAGGACAAGTCAAATTAATATATTCCAACACGTAACACATACCCTTAACCACTTGTAAGTTTAGGGGCTGTTTGGCAACTGCTGAATGATTAGGGGCTGTTTGGCAACTGTTGAATGGTTAAGTGCTGAATGGTTAAGAGATCTGAATGGTTAATAGACTCTACCAATGAGAGGGATATTGAGGTAGAACTTCAGATGATGGTTAGTTTGGTATATGTTTCATTCAGCATTTTTCAATCTCTTAACCATTCAGCACTTAACTGAGCCATTCAGAGGCTCTTTTTTATGAAACAAACGCTCTGAATGCTGAATCTGAATGATTAAGCACTGAATTGAACCATTAAGATGTGAAACAAACAGCCCCTAAGTGCTGAATGGTTAAGAAGTCTGAATGGTTAAGAGGCTCTATCAATGGGAGGGATATTGAGATAGAACTTCAGGTGATGGTAAGTTTGGTATATGCCACATTCAGTTCCATTCAGCATCTTTCAATCTCTTAACCATTCAACACTTAACTGAGCCATTCAGAGGCTATTTTTTTATGAAACAAACGCTCTGAATGCTGAATCTGAATGATTAAACACTGAACTAAACCATTAAGAGGTGAAACAAACAGCCCCTTGGTCGTTCAAACAAAATTCAACTCATGAATACGTTGCCGTATGGGACAAAATTCAGAGTTAGGTTCAACTTAACGTGACCCACTAAAACATTACACAATCGTTGATCGGTTAATGGGCTTTCAAAGTTTTTACAAGTTCAGCCCATATTAGAACCATGGATAGGCAATCGCTTGGCCCCATGAAAAACAAAATGGAAGGAGCCCATAATCCATATCCATATATTATCCTTTATACTTTATAACATGTGGGTAGAGGTGCACAAATCGGTTAATTTCGGTTAACTGATTATCTTAACCGGTTATTTTCGGTTATTGAGAAAATCGGTTATTCGCTTTAACCAGTTCGCTGTAAAAAAAAAAAGATAACTTTGTAATATGAATATCTTTCCTCAGGGTAAACTTCAGTTTTGCAAATTAAGGGCATATGTGATATAGAACAGTTCAGGCTTAAAGCTACACGTAAATGAGCTAAACTGCTCATCACTTCCTTATGACCGGCTTGCTTAAAGTTCAATTAGCATACGGTGGCGAAGCCAGGATTTTGAGGCTAAGGGGGTCAAATTTTAAAACGCTTTGTTTTAGGGGGCCAAGCCTAATATAATGAACTTTTGACTAACAAACCAACACTTCGGACGGAAAAAGGTGAGGGGGCCCTCCCCGACCTCCATAATGCTTCGCCAGCAGCTATATATTCAATCTTAACACTAGACTATAGTTCATTTAATAAACGAGCTTCTAACACAGGTTAATAGACCGGACTAGATTAAGCTAATCCCATCCTACTATCTATCGAGGTAACTTTTACACCAAGTGACTCGTATTCTTCTTCCGATCAAAAGGCCTAAAACATCGGTCTTGAATTGGAAAAAAACTTCACGACTTTAAAAAAATTTTAACGACGGACCGTTGGTTGCCAAAGTGATAAAAAGTTGGGACCGTTGCCAACCAATTCAATAGTTTGATCGGTAGAAACCAAAAGGTGATATTTAAGACCGTTAGAAACCAATATACCAATATAATAATACTCATAAAATATAATGTAATATAATTGCAAAATAAATAATACTTATAAAAGATTATGATAGATATTAAATCATATATGTTATATTGTTCTATGGATACATAGGTTTATTGGTTTTTAACGGTCCTAACTTACATCTTTTGGTATTTGACGGGTCTAACTAACGAAGTAACTGGTAACGGCCCCAATTTTTATCATTTTTGCCACCACAGACCGCTGTTAAAGAAAAAGTTAACAGCGTTAAGCTTTTTCGGACTCCAAACCGACTTTTAGGGCTTTTGATTAATATAAAAGTTACGTCGAAACGTTGTTTCAAACGATGTTGTTTAAATCTAACACTGCTTCAATCGGATGTATAAGTTTTGTCGTTTAAAGCAACGTTTCTAGGTAACTTTCACATCAACCACCCAATATTTTCATTTCGATCAAAAGCCCTTAAACATCTATCAAAAGATCGAAATGATGCTCTCAACGACATAATAGGTTTGGGATTCCATAAAATAGCATGCATGGTATCAACTTAACCCGAATATAACTTACAAATGGAATAAAATATGTAAACAAATTTGGTACGTTAGTTGGTAAATGTTAAATCAGTTTATTGTCATATACGTTGGTTGGAATTAATATAAACAACCGAAATGCTAGAAGGCCAAATATAGACCAAATGACGGGCCAAACTTTATCATTCTTAATTGTCTTCAATTCTTCATGTTGCATGTCCACATGCCGGCCTTTATATATAACTAGAACTTTCACTCATACCAAATCTAAACTTATTAAAAGCTCATTTGTAACATAATTTTAATTACTATTGTTTGCTCAACAAGGATTAAGGCATAAAAAAAGTTAGAACCAATGTTGATCGAGACTTGTTTTACTACGGGGCCTTTTTTTCTTCCAGCTCACACATGTCATCAAAACCTTAGGACCGACCCTGATGGTATCCATGTGCGACTTCATTACATGCGCTTCCTTAGTTACATTAACGTGTCACCAGACGCACAAGGTGACTTGTTTGTGACTTCATTAAATGCGTGATGATAATGACATTAGCGTGTGGTGGATTCATGTGTTACCATGATGATATTAATGCATGTGTAATGCTCACACGATGCGACACGTTTGTGATTTTGTTACACTCGTTACATACTTACATTACGTGGTTAGATATAGTGTAAACATAATTTTAAAATATTAATAAAAACATAAATTTTATAAAAATAAAATTTCAAGAAAAATGGCGTCAAGTATTTGAAAAATCCAAAAACCATGTATAGCATCCAAACAAACTTAAATAATCAATTTTATTTCATTTGTTACTATGTTTAATTACCATTTTTATTAATATTTTCTTGTACGTTATATGATTGTATTTATGTATTTGTGTGGTCCAAACTTTTTGGGATGAGAAAGATTTACAGAGTTACAAATCACATGATTCATGGTTCATCAAAACACTTTTAGCTTAAAAATGGGATCACATGAATAGGTAGTTTTAAGATTGTCTTTGACTACACTAAAAGTGGCTTGCATTGTCACTAACCGGAAGCAAGGTATCCTATCTTCCTAAAATCACTCTTTGTCTCTTTGATGTGTACGTACCATCTTATAGTAAATTGTTATCCAAAAGGTTTATTTATAAAAATTAAGGTTATTGAATTTTTTTTAAAACCTACGTGGTCATTTTATGTCTCAGTTAGAAAAAGTTCGGTGAAGGAAAATAATTTATATGTTAGGATTTCCATAGATAATTTCTTAAGTTGGGATTAATATCGACAAAGACACTAAACTTCAAATTATTAAAAATTTAATAACCTATTATTAAAGTAACAATTTTAATGAGTTATAAATGCTTATTAGTATTTTGAGAAATCAACATGACATATAAGGAAGGTTGTAGTGAGTCTCCGTTGCGTTTGCAATAATGGGGGAGACCAAATGGCGACGAAAAACAGGTATTGGTGTTAGAGGCAGAGTTTGGATCTCGGTCTTTGCACCTCTGAGTGCATCGGTCATATGTCATTGCACCAACTGCTGTTCTAAAAAATTGTAAGGTGTTGTTTGGTAACTTTTGAATGGGTAAATATTGTTGAACCAGTAAGATTTCTAAACCATTAAATGTTAAACCAGTAAGAGGTATGAATCATTAAGAGTTAGCATATTGCTTAACTAGTTAACTATTCAAAGGCAAATGTCTGACCAATTCAGATAAACTTAACGATTCAAACTTAGTATAATGTTTAACCATTCAAAGGGAAATGTTTGAACTATTTAGACATCTGCTCGCGAAATAAACAATCTGATTCATTAAAATGATGAAACAAATAGCTATCAGACGTAATAAATTGTTAGTACATAGAAAGTACTTACCACATAAAAAATATACTAGCTCTTAATGATTCAGATTTCTTACTGGCTCAGTACTTAATGGTTTAAACTTCTTACTAGTATATTACTTATCTATTCAAAAGTTACCAAACAGTACTTACTACATAAAAAATATAGATTTATAAGTAGCATAAAAGATTTACGTGTTTAAGCAATTAGGAAAGAACTTAAATTATTCAGGATAATAAAAAACAGAGTAAATTGTCAATTTCGTTTATGATGTTTGCTTATTTTTGCTATTTTCGTTAAAAAAAGTTTTATAACCCATTTTCATCCCCAAGGTTTCAAAAAACTTGCCAATTTCGTCTCACCACTTAATACCATCTATTTTTAACGTTAAATGAGGGGCAAAAGAGTTTTTTTTACTCTTTTAGTTTATTTATCATATTGTTTACCTCATGCCCTCTATTCATCTCCCAGATGATGGTTCGATTGGTGGTTAATTTCAACTGTGGTGGCGTTACAAAGAGCGATAGTGGAGTTAATCGATCTTAGTGGAGATTTAGTCGGTAAGGTGGGAGAAATAGATAGTCGGAAAGGTGATTAATAAATTAAAAAAGTAAAAAAACTATTTTACCCATCATTTAATATTAGAAATAGATTGTGTTAAGTGATTGGATGAAAATGACAAGTTTATAGAAACCTTAGGGACGGACATGGTAAGTGTTTAGAAACCTTATGGATGAAAATAGGTTAAAAAACTTTTTTAAACGAAAATATGAAAAATATGCAAATCGATCTTAAGGATGAAATTGATGAGTGTCATATACAATAATAATTGAAATAATAGAATGAAGGTTAGGGGGCAAGGAGTGGTCACGAGACGTGGCAACAAGCTTCACAAGCTTGTGAGGTTGTTATACCTTGCAAAACAAGATGATGAGACGAGATTCCTAACGAGTTATTGAACTCGTGGACGAGATAGGAAATGTTACCGTTTTTGTTACCGTTGAACGGTAATATTGCCATTTAAAATAAAAAATAATAATTTATATTTACACTATAAAAACCACCCCATTTCAACATATTTTTACATATCTTTCTCACTATTCTCTTCATACATTTCACACATTACTTCTCCTATATTTTATACTCTCAAAATGAATACGCTTCAACTAATTCAACAATTTTCTGATGGTTCCGATGGTAGTTCGTCATCTGAATCAAGCGGCGAAGAGTTCATGCTCAACCTACAAGCCGCGTTGGAAGAAGACGAGTATGCTAGTCCGTCAACTAGAACATTTGTGCATCGTGATCGTGTGGCGGCCAACGAAGTCCTCATGAATGATTATTTTGTCGAGGATCCAAAATACAATGCCGAGACGTTTAGAGAACGATATCGTATGTCAAAGGAACTATTTTTAAAAATAGTTAACGACATAAAGACAAATTGTGATTATTTTCGAGACACTTACGATGCGAGTAATAGAAAAAGCTTCATAGGTTGCAAAATGTAGATGAGTGATGTCTTTTTTATTTTATTTTTTTCGTTTCTTATTAACGTTATTTTTATTTTTTATTTGTGTTTTATTTTTATAAATTAATAAAATTATGTTTATTTATGTTTAATATTTAAATTTTAATAAATAATTTTGTTCCTTGTTGGGTACCTTGGGAGGATCATTCCCACCCCAAATAGATGTAAAGAGGTGAGAATGAGTATAGTAACATTTTATATTCTGATTGGTGGAAAAAGTTTCTTGTGAGAACCTTGGGAGGACCACTCCCTCCTCCTAAAACTTAAAATAATGTGAATTGGTGAGTGTCATCACGTGTAATGACAGAGTGAAGTAAAGTAAGTACAGTTTTTGCGAATCTAGCGAGGATTAAACCTCACTGGCTCCAAACTCCTTGCACCCAACACACGTCCACGTGTCACATAACCAAAATAAAAATATAAAAAAAATAGTTAAAAAATAAGATGGACGGTGGCAGGCAGATGAGGTTAGTTATCCAGCATCTAAAAAACTGACCTGCTCGACCAAAGGCGTTGTCTTCAATAATTTGGGATAATTTTTATATATATATTTGGGATATATTATTTTATTTTATAAAATATGGCAACCCTAAAATATATATAGTATTGAATTGAGTTGAGGAATTTTTTTGGGTGAACTTAACTTGGATGAAGTTAACTAACAAGAAACTTACACACGGAGTGCTTCAAACTTTTAGGTGGCAGCTATCGAGGTCATAATTTTGTAGTTTAAGATCCTTGGTGGTATATTCAAAATTATAAGAGACATAAAATAAAAGTTTATTAAAATAGAAACTGCTTTTTTGTATGATATTTTTTTATTTAATATTAATAATTTACCTTTGTCTTTGTTATTTATTCTATAAAATGAAACTTACGATTAGCAATCTTAAAAACATGTTCTTTAAAATATAACTCAACCTAACTCGTATATATATATAAGATGAAACTTATGTATGATTACACTTTTTATATTATAAAGTGATACCCATAATTACCATACGAAAAAACATATCTACTAAATATAACTCAACTCGTAACAATATGATTGAGTTTATGATTGAGTTTAAGTATGATTACAATAATAACATTAGAAGCCCCTAATGTTTGATTAAGATTTGATGACTTTAACATTGTTGATAATATTACACTTGTCTTTTAAGACCATCAAAAACAAATTTGATAAAAAAATCAATTTTTGACAAAAAAAATCAACTTTAAAAAAAACAAATAATAATAATAACAACAAATCGTCATTTTGGTCCCTTAAATGTAAAATAATATCACTTTGGTCTCTGAAATGTAAAATGATAGTCATTTTGGTTTCTAAAATGTAAAATGATTATATTATCACAAGTGTTATTAGTCAAAGCTAACAAAAGTTGGCCAAATGATCAAAATGACAAATTTTTTGCAAAACCGAACATCAAAATGGCAACAAATAAAACATAATGATCAAAATGGTTGATATGGTAGAAATCTAAGGACTATTTTGACAATTTACACTATTTTTCTTAACGTGGTTATGAGTGAATGAGGGGAAAGAAAAGTGATATGTATATATGAAAGTTGTTATTTAATGCAAATTAGTAAGTTTATAAATTAGGGTTATTGGATTTTAATAATTCGAATTTTTGTATATTGGCCGATATTAATCTCAACTTAAAAAATTCCATGTGTCAATCCCAACTTGTAACTTATTTTCCTACAATAATCCTCCGTTAAAATTAACTTAACGTCGTTAAATTTTTTTCGAAATTTTGACCGATGTTTTAGGGCTTTTGATCGGGAGGACGATACGAATCTATTGATTTAAAATTTATTTTGAGCCGATGCTCCAAACGAAAAAATTTTAACATCCGATTTAAACACCGTTAGGTTTAAAAACCCGATTGAAGACCGTTTGGTCGTTTGGAGCACCGACTCAAGGTAAGTTTTACATAAATAGATTCGTATCGTCTTCTCGATCAAAATCACTAAACATCGGTCAGAAATTCGAAAAAAAGTTAACGGTGTTAAGTTAACTTTAACGGAGGATCACTGTAGGAAAATAAGTTACAAGTTGGGATTGACACATGGAATTTTTTAAGTTGGGATTAATATCGACCAATATACAAAAGTTCGGATTATTAAAATCCAATAACCCTATAAATTATAAATATATGATATTATAGTATTCAAATGTTAAAAAGTAGGTTATATAGGTTTGTGTAATTGTGTTGTGTATATTGTGAATAGTCTCTTGTGTTTAGTTTCATGCACTAACACTACTTTTAGATGTCCTGTTCGTGTTGAAATTAAAATTTCACGCTGGTGTAAATTTGAACCTGTTAAAAGTGTAATTTTGATTGGATTCTCTTAAAGAGACCCAAGTTCTAGTCCCACTAGTATCATTTTAGAAGGGGGCAAATAGGGGCAATGAAGGGAGACTTGTGGCAACACAAGTTCGATCTCTGAGCCAAACGGGTTTTACCACTAGCTTGTCATCGTGCCTACGGGCGGACGGGTTAGTGGGTTTTCCCTCGAATTGGAGTCGGGTTAATAGGTGGGTTTCGGCTACCCAGCGCTGTCTGTGTTCGCAGAGCGTTTGGGGTTGCCTTTCGCTAGTGACGGATCCAGAAAATTTTGTCAGTGGGTTCACTATTTTTAGGAGCTTCAACTTTAATGCAACCGGTCATAAAAAAATTCGGGTCGGTTCGGGTTACTGGGTTAGGTTCATCACATAATAACAATATGATACAGTAAGTGAATATTACACTTTGGAAATTGGAAAGATATAAGAAGGGTTTCAAGATTTGAAGCCTTAAAAGATTAAAAATCCATTAAGAAAAAAATTCTTACAAAATGGTTGTAAGAAGATTTGAACTTGTGACCTTTTATAAAATAACTCCATTACATTCCAACTCATCTAGAAGAACCTTGTTACTTGATTTCACTTTTGATTATCTATAACGGTTCACTTTAAAATTTTCTATGGGTTCACTCCGAAATTTTCTATATAATTTATGTTAAAATTTTAAGATGCGGTGTGTTCCCGTGAACCCGTATCACATGCTTTGGATCCGTCCTTGCCTTTCGCCATTGGGTTACCCCGGGTAGCCAGGCTTTATTCGTTTCGCTGTAAAAAAATGTAAATTTGAACCTGTTGAAAGTTAATAGCATAAGTTAGTATCACCAAAGTTATTGTCTGAATTCAAACCTAACAACTCTAGAAAAATAAAAAGCTTACCATCTCATCCTTAACCACTAATTAAACCAACAAATCATTGGCTTTTAATACTCGTAAATGGGTGAGTAAAAGTCGCTAATGTAGATGTAAAGCGAGAAAAAAAATACGGCCATTAAAGAAATAGAAAAAACGGATTCTAAAAGGGTCACCATGAAGATGAATACTATTCTTGGATGATGGTGATATCTCCATGTGGTGGTCGATCTATATATTCCCCTTTACATATTCGTTCGCTTTGTAAATATTCTTTTTTATCCATTGAGAAACTAATAAAATAACATAATCTTCTCTAATGTAATAAAACAAAACACAATTTATTTAAGTGGTATTGTTTTAGGATGTTTTGCTTATGTGACAGCTTTTAAGAGTTTTTCTCACAATAATAGTTTTATATTTAATAATTACATTTTGGTCCCTAATGTTTAGTAGAATTAAAAAAAAACTAATAGTAGTTACATTTTCAATTCTTTCATACTAGGGTGTGTAGAAATTGGTTTATATTTGATAAGGTATAAGAATGAAACTTATTGATAAAGTTTGTAATAACTTACAATTAAATAATTCAATATTTGTTTAAGCATACATAACATTTTTATACGAAGCTATATTTAAATAAACGGTACTATAAAATCAAACATTTAATCTTTTTTTAATTCAAGTATAATATTATTATAGTAAAAAATAATTGTTTAAATAAATATTGTGTTTTGGTTTTATCACGATTTGGTTTTAACACTAATTAAAACCGTATGTGCCCTCATGAATATCCTTAAAATCACTATTTGGGTGTTGTTACCTGAGCATAGCGCGGACACTAAACTAGTTTATAATTTAACGGTTTAAAAATGTTAATAGCAACTCCAAGTGATAGCAATATATATATATATATATATATGGTATAAATGATCATTATGACGACAGTTTGGTACGTTTGACTAGCTAGGAATGATCTAATCTTCAACTCATACCCCTTATCAGTGGACGGAGTTGTCGAGAAGATAGTGGTGAATATGTATCTTTGGATAAAAAAAACCGGGCTAATAGGTTAGACGTAATGTGACATAAGTGGTGGCATAAGTGTTGAATATCACTGAATCAAGCTCCTAAAGACAAGTATAAATGATCACACAGATCATTTGCTGAAATCTGTGGGATCTTTATCTAACTACTAAATCCATCTACTGAACAACTACAGCTGCTGCAAGACAGTTTTTTACCGGAAAGTTCCATCAGCTGAAGATTTTCAGCAGAGATAACTTTGTCAGAGCAAGAGTAATGGAGACTCCACAACTTTCAGCAACTACTGAAGATATGCAGAAACTTGTTCCTTTCTATTGTACTGTTAAATAAGATCCCATATTCATGGCATATCATGTTATATTTGATTAATGGTTATAGTTTGCCATTAGTACTATAACTCGAATACATGGCTGGGATCAATTATAAAGTAGTATAAACAAGTCACACTTGTGTTCATTTTTGGTTAAGCCTTTATTGTAATCATTGGTTCAAGCTTTCAATAGAAAGGAATATTGAAAGTATAAACTGTGTCCACTGTTACATTGCTTATCTATCTCTTATATGTGTGCTTGATCAAAACAATATCATAAGGTTTCTGCACTTGTGATTCTAAAAAACTTGAGTGTGGCACGATCCAACAAGTGATATCAGAGCTTTGGCTCTTAGTTTGTTTGATTCTCCTTAACAAACTATATTGTATTCTATGAATCAAAGATCTCACACCTTGTTTATCCAAAAATATCTTCATGGTTAGTTCTCATGTTGCTGCAGCTGTAACTCTTGATGTTTCCAAATATGATTTGGAAAATGACACTCAAACCAAGCCACCCGTGTTCTCACCTATTGGCTATGAGAAATGGAAGCTTAAGATGGAAGATTTCTTGAGAAATTAAGACAGAAAACTTTGGACATATGTTGATCAAGACCCATATATTATATCGTGGCTGCTGTTGGTGAAGCAGAAAAATGGTACCTAAAGATGTGTCAAAGTATTCTGAAGAAGACCTTAGAAAACTAGAGACTGAAAGTCAAAAAATGTAGGATTGTTTAACATGTGTTGGAAAAATAGTTGCACAACCCAAAAGAAGGCCAAGGGGTATGTCATTTCAAGAGAAGCAATATACTGAAGTTAATGCTAAAGAAGAAATAGCAAGACAAAATTCAACGGACTCTCAATCAAGACACACTTCAGCATTGATAAATTCAAATCGAGGCTTAAAGCCTAAATCTCCAAGATGGTCGGACCATGTGGAAGAAGAAAGAATGAATCTTATCCAGGGCAAAAGAAGGTCTATCTTTTCTAGTTCAGTAGGTTCATTAAAAACTACACCTGCTGAACCAAATGGTGAAAATGGGCTTCAAGCAGATACAAGGAGAAAGTAGACTCAACATCAAATAAGAATAACAACAGTAGATAGAAGACACAAACGAGAACAAAAAGCTGATATAACAGACAACTCCTGCAACAAACAAAGTCTAAACCCAAGCAATCTAAATCGATTCAAATCAAAGAAAAGATTTTGAAATCTATTTCTAGCAGACCCAAGACAAGTTTGAATAAGGTCTCAGTCTCAAACTAATATTTTATTTGATGGCATGAACACTCACAGACCAAATTAAATTGTTGAGCCATGGATAGTGAGTGTTGACCGCTATATAACCAGTAACAGATCCCACCTCACAATCTTGCAATCATCGAATGGAGGATTTGTTACATCTGAGAGTATTTCAAAGAGGTGTTTTCATTACTGAAAGAAGAAATATTAGTAATGGAAGGAAAGTTGTGATAAAGTTGTAACTTCTTAAAGCTTTGAGAAGAAAATGGTCAGACAAAGCTTTGCAGCAGATATGGAAACTGTGTGCATTTTCAAGGGGAAGATTGATGGAGAACAAGAAGGATGACAGAAGAGATTGATTTTGATGAGGTATTTATTCCTATGTTTCTTAAAGTTATGTGAAAACTCAAGTTATTTTCTGAAATCTGTGAGTCGGCTGATGTATCTTATACATCTACTAAAACATATATTTCAGCAGATATCTATAATCACATGTTGTAATCAGAATTTAGAAGCTTCTATCAGTTGGATTGTTGCTCTTTGCTTATGGGTCGTTATACACATATCTGAGCCTAACATATGTCTGTTGGGGACTTTTTTGAGCTCTTTTATATTGTATCTGTGATGATCTAATACTAGGTAGCTAGCTTGTATCATTTTGGATTTAGACCAATTCAAGGGTTTCCTTTTTAGTTATATTACAAAAAGAAAATGAAAGCAAATACATGTAAGTAACATAAGGTTTATTTGGACCAAATACTGCATGCAAACATACCCTTGTTTGTTAGTTGACATGCACATTGTTTAATACCCTAACTAAACAAGTATAACTCGCTTTGGCGGGTTATACAAATTGGAAAACAACAAAACCGAGTTCATCATCTAGAAAGACTACAAGAGAGTTATAGTTATGGCATGTAGAAACCTTTACGTTAAAGTTGCAACCCTCACCAACAAGGTAAAAGGAATGACATAAACGTGAGTAAAGATCACCTACCGCATAAAATCTTTCCAAAAATCCAAACATAGATGTTTGTAAAACCTTTACTTCAAATACTGATTCTCCTGCTACTTTCTTTATATCTATACATCTATGATTATTTTACTTTTATAAATGTTATCATAAATAAAAATAGTAGTTTGGTACTTGATTACTTATTTATCGTGTTAACCGTCGTCAACTTCTTGCTCAAGTGATGCCTTAGTTTATTTCTCTAAATTGTGTAGGTTCTAGCTAGTCCAATTATATAGGAAATAGATATATTTAAGGAGTACGTTTTATTTTGTTAGATGTGTGTTCTCAGATTAATAAAAGTTATATATATTGTATCACTAGGTTTAATATTCGTGTGTAACACACGGGTTAAATAATAATTTTTATAACCATTATGTTTAAGGATTTGTAAATATTTAATATTTAAAGATTTGGCTCCATCAACTTATGCATGGTAAAAGAATTCCACTTAATTTCCCTAAAAAATTTCCTATTATAGAAAAAAAAATATATATATATTTCCCACTAAAAAATTACCCCTTAAAACCTTGAATTATTAGATAGATGTAAACATGCATGACTTGGTGTTTGTTGTGCGACAACACCACCGCAACTCTCGCGGCTACGGGGCAACAATGGGGATCACGACATAATGAAGCCATATGATTTGTGCGGAAGTTGGTCAAATGCGTCCGTTGTCTAATGATCAAAATGATATTTGAAATTTTTATATATTTTGTTTCTCCTGTTAATACATACTTTCTCTTATTAACGCCTACTATCGTTACAAATACCAAACCGTCTCCACGCTAATTTTACACATAGAAAACCATAATCACTTTTTCAAGATGGATAGAAATAAATATCTTTCACCCATGTCTTCAGACGGCTTGTTCTCGAACGATAATAGTCTTCGATTCTTCTCTTAAATTATCGCCGAAGCTGATACTACAACTTAAAAACGAAGAATAGTGCCATGTGATCGTGAGACGGGGCACCAAACACTAATGGATGATGGATGATTTTTAAGCGACTACCCAAAATACGATGACAAGACATTTCGGAGTCGGTATTGTACGTCAAATAAGTGGTTGTTTTTAAAGATTGTTAGAGACATTGAAGAGACAAATGAATGGTTTCAAGAGCGCTATGACATGAGGTTGAGAAAGATTTTCACGCCGACATTTTGGTGTCGGTATCGTACGTCAAATAAGCTCCGAGTTATGACTTTAGGCAAGATTAGAAAGGAGGTTTACGCATACAAGATATTGCTCAACGTGATCTTAATAGACTGTGGCTTTGACTATCTTAAAGGGTAAATGAGGTATACTTAGGCGTTTCCTTCGGGTTATGAGTGTAGACAAGATTAGGAAGGAGGTTTACACATGCATGATATTGCACGACGTAATCTTAAAATTAAGAAGACGAAAATGCAATATCATTGGTATACATAAGAGGCCCGCCCGTGAAGCCGTTTTTCAAAAATATCAACCATGAGTTAGATTCAAATGCACATTAACGGCTTCGATATGATATAATGGTACATATTACAACTCTAGAGTTGTCTCATCTTGATTTGGACGAGCACTATGAATAGTTTATCTTTTACTTGTTATTTTAAATAATTGTAATTTTCATAGGTTATTGTATTAGCCGCTATGTCTAAAAAAATAGCTATAAATATTTATGGTTTTATAATTGTAATGCTTTTGTTTAAAAGAAAAGAAAATATAATAGTTGTGAGGGTACAAACACCCCTATATTTCACATGAACTTCTAACTTACCTAGGTTCAAACCTAATGAATTATTGATCAGAGTTTTAAATAGAGTAAATTACATTTTTTGGCCTTTATAATAAGCTAAATTACGGATCGTGGCCTTTATTTTAAATTTTTGCACTGGTTGGCCTTTATATAAATTTTTCTCACGGTTTTGGTCCTTTAAGTTAACGAAAGTTAAGTTTTCCCGTTAAATCAAGGGTATTTTGGTCATGGGCCATTTCTGTCAATATTAAAACTCTCTTTAATTGTTTTAAAACAGAAAATGCCAAACATATAAACTTAAGGGGCTGAAAATGTAAATAAAAAACCCATCTCCATCCCCTTCCCACCCACGTTTTTCCGGTATATATTCCGGCGATCGTAAGATATCAAGAACGGAGTCTTCTTGGACTTTGTTATAAATCATTAACACGAATGATGTGCACTGTACACGCTACTTCAGATTAGGCGATTAGCAGTATTACAAATCAACATTTCTAAACACCGATCTCCATGATCTGTTAATTTGTAACGTGTATAGCTAATGTGAGTGAGAATTAAGGCTTTACGAATGAAATAAGTAACAGGAATTGAATTAATGATCAAATTACATTGTATTTGTAGAATAATGCATCTATGAATGAATGATATGCTGAAATTGTTACACAGAGGGTATGAAAACAGAGGGAAGTTATAAACTTCTTTCAAATGACAAAAACATAGAAGAAGAGCCCATTTCATTAGAAACTGCTGCTGATCTGAGACCTCAATGTATGCAATTTGCTGAACAATTTGAAAATGAATATGAAGATGACAAAGAAGACGTACCGATCGATCGAAGATTAGAAGATGAACGTAGGTGATCGATTTAGGCGTGATAATAAACTGATGCGGTGGTGAATCAACCGGTGATATCGTAATAAGGTTTTTACGTCGCCGGAGGTATACCGGACGTTGCCGGAATATATGCCGGAAAAACATGGGTGGGAAGGGGAGGGGGATGGGTTTTTAATTTATTTACATTTTAGCCCCTCAAGTTTATATGTTTGGTATTTTATGTTTTAAAACAATTAAATAGAGTTTTAATATTGACAGAAATGGCCCATGACCAAAATACTTTTGATTTAACGGTAAAACTTAACTTTCGTTAACTTAAAGGGCCAAAACCGTGAGAAAAATTTATATAAAGGCCAACCAGTGCAAAAATTTAAAACAAAAGCCACGATCCGTAATTTGGCTTAGTATAAAGGTCAAAAATGTAATTTACTTTCTCTCTCTATATATATATCTCTCTATATATATATGTATATATAGAAAGAAATAGAGATAAATGATGCATGGTTAGCATGATCATGAAAAAGCGATTTAAATTAAATTAAACATTTAAAAAGGGCAATGTTTCCATATCTCCCTTCTCTATAATAGATGAGGTTGCGATGACCTCATCTACGCAGACGTGGCAATTTTTAAGGCCATGTGACGTGGAATTGTGATGTCATAATTGTGGGATTAAGGGAGATTGGAGATTGGAAGGGTTAATCGGATTGGAAGGATTGGATTGGAAGGATCGGATGAGCGGGAAATGTGTTTGGTGGGAATGTTTGAAATGTTTGAAATAGTCTCGGTACACTCAATATTACCACTTCCAATGTTTCACTTTATACTCTTCAACTACAACACACAACCTTTCAAATTCTCTGATTCTCTCATATACTCTGATTGCAATGGCTTCGTCCTCTGCTGCATCAGAACTGAAACTAAGCTTCATAGCTGACTTAAACCCTGAAAAAGATCTGTGGAACATGAGAGCTCGTGTTGTCAAGAAATGGCGTTCAAAATATTGGCTTGATTTTATTCTGATTGATGAGAAGGTATGGTGGTTTTAGGGTTTGTTTTAGGGTTTGTTTTATTTTGTATTTTATGTATGGTTGTTTTAGGGTTTGTGTATGGTGGTTTTAGGGTTTGTTTGTGGTGGTTTTAGGGTTTATCAATGGATTAGATTTTAGATGACAACAAAATATGGATCTGTACGAGGTGGAATAATTTGTTTTTTTCTGTTTTAAGTTTACAGTTTTGTTTGTTTTCTGTATTGTGATGATTGGTATTGTGTATGGTGGTTTTAGGGTTTTTGTTTTGTGGTTTTAGGGTTTAGGAAAGTGGTTTTATAATTAATTCAATTGTTTAATCTATTTTATGGATCTCCAGAAGATTTTGTATGTTTTTGATGTTCATTGCCATATTAACTGCTTTTCATATTAATTGCAGGGTGTTAAAATACAGGCTGTTCTAAAACAACATTTGATACCCCTTTTTGAACATCAACTTGAAGAGGATAATGTGGTTCTTATTTCAAAATTTGGTGTTGGTACAAATACTGGTCCATTTAAAGTGATAGATCATGTTTATAAAATCAACTTCTATCGTTGTACCACTGTACAACCTGCTCACGGATGGGAAGGAGTTGAGTATGGATTTAACTTCATTCCGTTCCCACAAATAGTCAGTGGAGTGGCAAACCAACTGCTTACTGTTGGTAATACTTTTGTTTTTTAGTATCAAACAGTGTTATGTGAATCATAGACTTATTTTTTTAAAGTTGTGTTATTGCAGATGTTTGTGGAATTGTGATAGACAGCAAACCCTTGGATATTTATGGAAAAGAGCCTAATCAGTATAAACGGTTGATGTTTAAACTACAAGATTTAGAGTAAGTTAATTCTTTTAAAGTTCTGTTATTGCAGATGTTTGTGTTGTTGTTTAAACGATGTATGTAATGAGTATGCAATTCTGGTTATATTATTTAATTCGTGCTTTTTTGTTTTTTGGTAGTGCAAATCTCGTAACTTGCTGTGTATGGAATGAGTATGCACAACAGTTTTCTGATTTTATTGCTGGTGTTCCTTCCACTGAACGTGTTGTTGCAGTTATACTACATGGAAGAGTGAAGCCTTGGAAAGGTATATAATTATAGTAAGTTGACAAAAATATTGATTTGTTAACAGCGTTTAAGATAATTATGTTTTTCATCATTCTTTTGTAGGTGAACTTCAAGTTCAAACTGATAAGTTTGCTACGAGGATTTTTCTTAATCAAGAAATCAATGAAATCAATGACTTAAGGAGAAGGTTATTATTCAGACGCATAAAAGTATTTAATTATTACATTGAATGAAATATTGATTGTAATTTTATTGGAAAAAATTTCATAATTAGGTTCTTACTAAAGTTTTCGGAAACTAATGCATCAAGTTCCCAGATTGTTCTTTCTTCTGAAATTGTTTATCCGCTGAGGGAAGAGTTTGTTGTTGCATGTCCAAGGAAACATGTTGATGAAATCACTGACACAAAGACGGTATGCTTTTAATTTTCAAGTATCAATTATTAAAAATACTTTATCCTTAAATGTTACAGAAAACTATTTTTCCTCTTGATGCAGCCAACTACTTGTGTTG
Organism: Tagetes erecta; assembly: GCA_030867185.1. Lineage (NCBI taxonomy): Eukaryota > Viridiplantae > Streptophyta > Magnoliopsida > Asterales > Asteraceae > Tagetes > Tagetes erecta. The sequence continues at coordinate 13,781,338 of CM061490.1, forward strand.
TTGTTGCTACCATTAAAATGATTCAGGAGAAACATGGTTGGTTCTATGCTGGATGTCGCAAGTGTGGGAAAAAGGTGTTATCGAAGCAAGAGTTTTTAGAGAAATATGGTGATTTAACTGAGGAAATCTTGAAGGTCCCTGCAAATGGTTTAATCTGTCCCAAATGCAAGTGTGAATGTCAATCCATAACCACAAAGTAAGGCATCTTAAAATTCTGTGCGATCATTGTATTTTACTTTATTTAACCTAAGTACTTTGACTAATTGTATATTGTATTATCTGTTTTTTAGGTTCATGGTTCAAGTTAGAGTTCAGGATGAGACTGGTAGTGTTTCGTTTGTTTTGTTTGATACTCATGTTGCCAGAATTGTAGGTGTTTCTGCAACTGAAGTCAGGGAAAGACAGGTTGATGAGAATCAAACAGAAAGTTTTCCACATGAGATGATGCGTTTACTAGACAAAAAACTGGCTTTTAAGATTGAAGTTACTGACTATAATCTTAAAAATGATTACTATGTTTACACTGTCTTGAAGGTGTGTGATGATCCAGATATCTTAGCAGAGTTAACTGGTGCTGTTGGCAGTGGTGATGAGGTAATTATGACCAAAAAAATATCTGATAATACTTTTTATACCTTACCAACAGTATATAGATTAGGTGTATTGACTAAAGTCAGGTATAAATTGTTTTACAGCTTACTCAGGCATACTCTGATTTGAAGGCTGTTAATCTGGATGAAAATTCACAAGATGGTGGCAGTTCAGTTGCCAAGGTACTTTGTTTTTATTAAATGTATACAAAATACTTTTTAACTTTAGTTGAAAAAATGATATTTTCTAAACATATTTGTAGCTTTTTTGTTCTTTGCTTGAAGGATGTGCTATCTGTTACCGCAGACTCTTCCGTCGTCGTTGCTGAAATTCATGAATCCTTAACTCCAAGTGGAAAACGAACCAGTGTTGAAGATGAATCCTTAAATGTTGGAGAACTTTCATGTACCAGCAAACGTTCACGTAAGAAAGCATCCAAATTTCCAGAGTAGTAGTGACGAATATGTTGATTTGAACCTAAAAACATTATTATCTACCAGTATTGGTAGAGTTTTTGTGTAGTTATGTATTGTTAACATAACACAACTTTGTAAATCTTTTGGATAACTGTAATCTGTACTACTTGGTTCTTATCATGTAGAATGTTTATGTACCTATAAAAACATTTAGGTGCTTTTAAGGTAACAACATAAGCAATCAACAATTTCTGTACTCACTGATATAAACAAAAGGTAGGTTTTATAACACAAATTAGTTAACATACTAAAATTAGTCATACAAAATATGCAAGCATTCAACCTAACATCATATATTAAACCAACCATCATTCTTACCAAAAGATCTAAAATTTAGTTATTAAACAACATCATACTTGTCCATAAAAACTACCATAAAAACTACCATAAAAACCAACATCCTATTCACCATCATGTATGACAACAAGTTCACTGTCATGAGGGTAATACAGCAACAAACAATTTGAACCCCTCTGAATCCCATTAGCTTGAACGAACTTATCCCAACGTGAGACTGTAAAACGAGGCTTCCCTTCTGATAATTCCTTACGAATAACTGTAGGAAATACATCACCAGCATTAGTCAGCAAATCTATTGGTTGGTCCTTCGTGAAATTTGCGGTTCTTGCAAAATCAGCAGGGAATCTCTGTAATAAAAAATAAAATTGTTAACACCGCTGATCATGTGACAAAAACATGTTACCAATTAAAAACTTACCAGACGCTTGCTTACAGTTATTTCGCATGACAAGTGGTAGTCTTCATCAATCTCTTCCCATTCATCATCCGTGTTCGTGTTAACATCAACATTCTGTTGGCATATTAGTTTCAAAATAATATGCTTTCTGTCCGCATGTATAACTAATATAAATATCACATATGGAAACATAATTATGTATACCACCTCAATCTCAGCTAACTCATGTTGCTCTCCAACAGCTTCCTCATGTTGGTCTCCAACAGCGGCCTCAGCTGTTTCGCCAAACGCTTCGTCATTCGCAGCTTCCTGTATAATTAATTACACAAACAATTATCATAGCTTGACACCATTGTTGATGCCTACAAACAAAAATGTAAAAAATTAACTTAACAAATAAACTGATGCACTTTACCTCAAACACTTCCATTTCATCAAACATGTCACCATGTTCATCAACATTAACAACTCCTACTTCATTTTCCTGATCCTACAAAATGAATAAAAAAATTTATTAAACTTATTTATAAAAAACACAATCAGTGTTATGTTGGAAATATTACATTTAGTGCTACATCTTCCATTCCATGTTCAGAAGAGTCACTCTCAATAAAAACGATTTCTGGTGGATCTGGCTTTTTCTGTATTTAGTAATTCATAGATATGAATAGAAATTGTATTAAGTTATACAAAATGAATAAAAAATAAAACACCATAAATCTAATAACCAGCAATACATACCTGTGGTTGTTCCATAAAATACTCCAATCCATCATCTAAAAAGCATCGTAACTCAAAATCAATAGGTCCAGTATTTGAAATCAACATCAGCATACCATCATAAAGATCCAAATCTTGGAGAACCAGATTCCATCCATCTGTGAATCTATAACCTGTCCCAACTCTGCTGATGTGTACTTTCCAAGTATATGGTTCTGGTGCTTTAGGAAAAGTTAATGTAATATCAAGCTCATACAAAAACTTATAGTTGCAGTTCCTCAAAAAACCTTCTGGTAATACCTAAAATGAACACAAATATTAACTAATATTAATTCAATCATTTATGGTAAAAATACAAGCACATATTTAGGAAGGTTTTTTACCTGAGCATTTTGTCCATCACTAACAAACAATTTCCCATAGTACATAATACTATCGACGAAAAAGCGAGTCTTGGGACAGATGTACATTGTAATGTTAGACCCTTTTTCATAATCAAAAATTATGAAGAATGGTTCGTTTATAAGGATTTGAGAAATAAGTGTTTTCCATCCTTCAATGATATAATACTTTCCATCAACCAGAGATATGGTCACTTCCCACTGAAACATGTCCAATGTTTCGATTATAGTTTTCCCACTAGGCCAATTAGCATGGCTCACCATTAGATCATAATAATGCGGTAGTTGCTGAAAACAACAATTTATATAGCATCATATTTATATATAGTTAACTCAAAATAATTATCTAACATGTTGGTAACACATTACCAGTTGCAACGGACACGGCCACGGACATTCAGTAGAGAAAGCATTTAACATTTTCCTTCAACAAATGATTAAAATTACGTCACAAACAACAACTTAATAGTATACAAAGAACAAATATTACTGAAAGTGTAAACATCAAAACTGCATCAAACATCCTAGATAAACCTTCTCACAGTAAATGCATGCAGCTTTTGTAAAATTTAAAGATGCTTTCTCACCTGAACCTGAAGATCGGTTCTTGATTGCAGAGAAATGAGAAAATCTTTAAATATATGTGAAGAAGATTCAACTATTGCAGATTTATTAACTAAATCCACTTTTGGACTAAAGAAAAAAAACCCTAATATACATTATAAGAAACGATATAAGAAAGCCCTAACATATTGTCAAATTTAAAGATACTTTATCACCTGAACTTGATGATCGGTTCTTGATTGCAGAGAAATGAGTTGAAGAGTATGATGATGAATGCAGTTGAAGCGTTGCTTTTTGTAAGTTGCAGTAACCGAGAAAGGTTATCTAACCTTGGTTTCTTTGTATGTAAATATTTTCCATATTTACAAATCATAATTCTTATTTATAACAAGTTCATTAGCAACCAAAACATAAATCAGAATAATCTTAAATTTATTTCTTAAAAATAATAAATCATCTTGAAAAATAAATTAAAATTTTATCAATGAAAGCATTTTCAAATTTTAATCATACAGAAAATATTTCCTATTTAATGTTTTAGTGAACATTTTATTTTTTTTAATTAACTAAAATCTTTATTAGTAATAATGACTGTAAAAAACAATTAATAAAAACTTGACACTACAAAAATTAAAAAAACCTTAAAAAAAATTAACATTACTAAAAATAAACAAAAATTCAAAATTCAGTTATAAATCAAAACATTTTTAAAAAGTTGAGGAAACACATTTCCCTCTAAAATTTTCACAAAACTTTAATTTGTGTGTAAAATGTTCAAATCTTCATTTCCTCTTTCCTCTTCCCTATTGCAAAATCAAAATGCTGCAAGACCAACACAGACGTGAGCATTCCAGTCTTAATCGTCTCTCATCAACATTTTCAGGTAATGTACATAACAAAAACCCTAATTTGCAGTCTTAATTCGCATAATATTTTGTTGTTGCATTTCAATTGATTTTGAGTTAGTCAATTGTCCACTAATTATTGGTAAACCAATTTCTTCTGAGCTATGTGTTGAAGTAGATTTGCAGAAACAGTTTTATGAATTATAAGAATCACCAACCGCAAAAATTAGGTTTGTCTTCCTTCATAAATACATAAATTTCTTAATACCGTAAATGCATCTTTCTGACCTAGATTTATGTTTACACATTTGTTTGTAACACAATTTGTAAAGTGATGGATGAAAAGAGAAAAAGGATTGGCAAATATGAAATATTACTTGAAGAAAAAAACTGGTGTACACAGAAAGATTTGCGAAAGAAAAGAAGGTCAATTCTGGATGAACGTAAAGTAAATCAAAATTTACAAGCTTCATCCGCTCCCTACAATACCAATTTGACACTGTTGTCAAATATAACAAATGGTACTACAAATAACTTCTTTAAAATTGATGTATACCAATTTGTGATCTAATCTTAATATCTTTGTCTTTAATATTAGTTGCACAATGTTCAATAACATCTACGTCAAACAAAAAATATGACCAACCACAACTAAGTTCAATGAATGGTACTTCGCAAGGTGTTCCAAGCAACTATAATTTCAGTAGGACTCCGTTATCCAATATCACTAATGGTATGACATTTTTTTCAACAATGTTCTTTTCATGTTATGTGAACTTAAAAATTTGTCAAAAACAAAACATTAATAATGTTTCGTTAAAACAGGTGCAACACCAAAGCTTTCATCCAACAGTGAATTTCAAAACAGACATCAACCCAAATTTGTACCACATAAAACTTCCTCATCAAAAACATCTGTAAAACAAGGGAGTAAACAATTTAAAGGAAAACAAAAGTTAAAACCAAATGTAGAAGCAGAAGTATATCTATCATCAAGTGAAGAAGGAGAACCTCAATCTGTTATTAACAAATTTTTTGGAATCTCTAAAGGTAAGATAATATTTTTAATTTAATTAAACATTAAAACATACCATCAATCTATTTTAATTATTTACTTAAACATTGCACAGAATATGTTGATCATGGAGACCCTACTTTTGTTTGTAATGAATGTCATGCAATGTTGTGGAAGAATGAAAAGATTCGAGGAAATAAAAATGGAAAGAAAAAGTCATTTTCACTTTGCTGTTCAAAAGGTACAATTCAACTTCCAGATCCACCAGAACCACCAACACTTTTATACCATTTCTATAAAAGTAATTCTTCTGAAGCAAAGAATTTCATGAACAACATAAGAGCATACAATATGATGTTTTCATTCACATCTCTTGGGGGTAAAATAGACAGAAGTGTAGCTAGAGGTAAGGGACCATACGTTTTTAGACTTCAAGGCCAAAATTATCATCGGATTGGCAGTCTGCTTCCATACGAGAACGATGCACCGAAATTTTCTCAACTTTATATTTATGATTCACAGAATGAAATTATGAACAGAAAAAATTCAGTGAAGTAAGTTATTTTCTAACTTATTTAATTTATTAGCATGAATTATACTCATTTTAATCTAACCTGATAAAACTTTGCTTATATTGTTTATAATACAGGGGTGATTCCAGTGTTCAGTCAAAATCATCAATAACACTTGACCCTCAAACAATCACAATTCTAAAGAATTTGTTGGATACTTGCAATCCACTGGTGCAGTCATTCAGAATGGTTAGAGATTGTTTCCAAGAAAATGATTGGAAAGATGTCTCTCTCAAACTCATTGGAACAAGAAATAAAGATGGTAGAGTTTACAATTTACCAACAGCATCAGAAGTTGCTGCATTAGTGATTGGAGATTTTGATGCAGCTTTTGATAAGAGAGATATTATATTGCAAACTACATCAGGTAGCCTTAAAAGAATCAGTGAACTTCATCCTGCATATCTTCCCCTGCAATATCCTCTTATCTTTCCATATGCAGAAGATGGTTATAGGTTAGGTATAAAACATAAAGGAATTGAAAAGGATAATAACAAACCTAGAACCAATCTTACTATGAGAGAGTTCTTTTGCTACAGAATACAAGATCGACCAAAAAAGTTCTCACTGTTACTTAATGCTAAAAAACTGTTTCAACAGTTTTTGGTGGATGCTTATACAATGATAGAGTCTGGAAGACTGGCTTTTATTAAAAAACAGCAACCTAAACTTAGGTCACAATGTTATAAAAGTTTGAATGATACTGTTGGTAGAGGAGAGACAAATGCAGCCAATTGTGGTAAAAGAATTATATTACCTTCCTCATTTACTGGTGGATCAAGATATATGACTCAAAAGTATTTGGATGCTATGGCAATATGCAAGACATTTGGATATCCAGATCTCTTTATAACAATCACTTGTAATCCAAAATGGCCAGAGATCAATAGATGCTTAAATGATAAGAGTCTTAGTTCTGAAGATAGACCAGATCTTATCACTAGACTATTCAAGATCAAGTTGGATGATCTCATAGAATATTTTATACATGACAAATTCTTTGGTGACATACAAGCAGGTAAAACTAACTTTATATTACTATTTATTGTGAATTTTATATGATATAATATGATTTTGATAATTTATTATCTTATTGCAGCTATTTATACAGTCGAATTCCAGAAACGGGGATTACCACATGCTCATATTTGTTTGTTTCTGGATCCTGCAAGTAAATTCCCAACAGCATCTGATATTGATCGTGTTATCAGTGCAGAGATCCCAGATAAAGAATCAGATCCAGAATTGTATAAACTTGTCAGACAATTTATGATTCATGGTCCTTGTGGTGCAGACAATCCAAAATGTCCATGTATGGTTCAACTAAAATGTTCAAAAAAATTCCCAAAAAAATTTGTAGACGAGACCACTGTTGATGCAGATGGATATCCAGTTTATCGACGTCGTCAAACTAATAATAAAGTAATAAAGGATGGTGTTGAGCTTCACAATGGTTATGTAGTCCCATACAATGCAGCTCTTCTAAAAAAGTATCAATGCCATATGAATGTTGAATGGTGTAATCAATCAGGTTCTATAAAATATCTGTTCAAATACATAAATAAAGGACCTGATAGAGTTACAGCCAGAATTTTCAATTCAGACAACAACACAGCAAACAACAAAGATGAGAATGAAATCAAACAATACCTAGACTGTAGGTATATATCTGCATCAGAAGCAGCATGGAGAATCTTTTCTTATGACATACATTACAGATTTCCTGCTGTTCAAGTACTACCATTTCATCCAGAAGATGGTCAAAATATTGTTTATGATGATGATTCAAATTTGTCTGAAATCCTAGAAAATCCAACAGTCAAAATGTCAATGTTTACTCAGTGGATGGAATGCAACAAAGAAGATGCATTTGCAAGAACTTTAAAATATGTAGATATTCCAAGATACTATACTTGGGAAAGAAAAGAAAAAACTTGGAAAAAGAGGAAACTTCCTTTTGGATCAATTGGCAGGATAAACTATGTTCCTCCTACTATTGGTGATACTTATTACCTCAGAATCTTACTGAATCATGTTAGAGGACCTACTTCTTTCAAAGACATAAGAACTGTTGATGGTCATGTTTATGAAACTTTTAAAGATGCATGTTTCGCACGTGGATTATTAGATGATGATAAAGAGTATGTGAATGCAATGCAAGAAGCAACAGAATGGTCAACAGGAAACTATCTTCGTACATTTTTTGTCATGTTACTATTATCAAATTCAATTTCTCGTCCTGGACTTTTTTGGACAACAACAAAACATTTACTAATTGAAGACATTTTATCCCAACAACGTAAGATCACCAATATTCCAAGTAAGTCTTCTACTAAAAACTTATATGTATAATTTAAAAAATTCAGAAATACTAAATTATGTTAATATATTATTTCAGATCTGAGACTTGACAACAAAGAACTGGAAAATATTTGTCTATCACATATTGAACAATTACTTCAAAACAATGGGAGTTCACTAAAAAATTTTGACGACATGCCAACAGTTGAACAACATTACATGTCATCATTAACCAACCGTCTGTTAATCAAAGAATTAAGCTACGATCGGGTAGCTCTGCAAATAGAACATTCAAATTTGATCAAGTTGTTAACAACTGAACAACAAAAAGTTTATAAAACTGTCATGGATGCAGTTGACAAACAAAATGGTGGTATCTTCTTTGTCTATGGTTACGGAGGAACCGGCAAAACCTTTCTTTGGAAAACATTTTCAGCAGCTTTACGTTCTCAAGGTCAGATAGTGCTAAATGTTGCCTCAAGTGGTATTGCATCATTATTGTTAGATGGAGGTAGAACAGCACACTCAAGATTTATCATCCCAATTAATGTCACTGAAGATTCAATATGTTCTATTGAACCAAACAGTGAATTAGGTGACTTAATTTCAAAAACAAGGTTAATCATTTGGGATGAGGCACCAATGACTCACAAACATTGTTTTGAAGCTTTAGATAGAACAATGAGAGACATCTTACGTTCAAAACAACACGATAATGAAACCAAACCTTTTGGAGGAAAAATTGTTTTATTTGGTGGTGATTTCAGACAGATTCTTCCAGTTATTCCTAAGGGAACCAGAAGCATGATTGTTAATTCTTCCTTAAATTCTTCATATCTATGGAAACATTGTCAGGTACTAAAATTAACTGAGAATATGAGATTAAGAGTTGGAAATAACAACACAGATTTGCAGGAGATCAAAGAATTTGCTGAATGGATATTGAAGCTTGGTGATGGCATTTTAGGTGATGAAAATGATGGTGAAACAGAGATTGAAATCCCAGAAGATCTGCTTATTCTTGATGAAAACAATCCAATGGAATCCCTTTTATCTTTCACATATCCTGACATGAATCAACATTTGTGGGATCCAACGTATTTCCAACAAGGAGCAATTCTGGCTCCGACCAACGAGGTAGTAGATTCAATAAATGAAGAATTGTTAAAAACAATTCCGGGAGAAGAGAAAACATATTTGAGTTCAGATTCTTTGTGTCAAGACGAAGAACTAACTGATATAAATGCTGCATTATTTTCTCCGGAAGTGCTTAACAGTTTCCATTTATCTGGATTACCAAATCATAAATTGGTCTTAAAAGTTGGTGCTCCAATAATGCTGCTAAGAAATATTGATCAAAGTAATGGATTGTGTAATGGAACCCGTCTACAGATTACAAAGCTGGGTAAGTTTATCATTGAAGCCAAGATTATAACAGGAACAAATGTAGGACATCAAACTTTGATCCCAAGGTTGAAGATGACACCTTCTGACAAGAGGATCCCAGTTAAAATTGCTCGAAGACAGTTTCCAATTGTATTGTCTTTTGCTATGACAATAAACAAAAGTCAAGGACAGTCATTAGAGCGTGTTGGTTTATATCTTCCACGTTCAGTTTTTAGCCATGGACAACTTTATGTAGCAGTTTCAAGAGTAAAAAGCAGAAAAGGATTGAAGATTTTGATCGAAAACAAAAATGAAAAGGCCACAACAACAACAACAAATGTTGTTTACAAAGAAGTATTACAAAAGTTGTAGTGTTTTGCAGGAAATTGTTTTATTTCTTCATCAACGTAACTTAAAGCATGAAGTGAAAACATTATTATCTTAATTTCGTATTGTATCTTTTGAAACATATGAAGTTACAAAACACATTGTCACATCTCAGCCTTCTACGACCCGTGATCCTCACGGGTCTCACATCTAGTGTAAGAAGTAGACACAAAACGAATGGGATGGTCACATGGAAAGCACGTGCAAGAACCGGAAACGTGACGTGGGCCCTGAGTTATGGAAGCATCCACATGAAAGTGTTATTGCATGTGGTTTTTGTAAGTAGAGTTGGGAAATGATAGAGTGCGGATGGGTGTAGCGTAAGATGTGTGGAGAAGCAACTCAAACTCAACTCCTTTTGTTTGTTTGTCAGGGAGGTAAGAGGTTAATGCTTAAATCTCACGTGCCCCTCTGTCACCCGCTTCGCTGGGATGTCACGTGCTGTTTTTTTTATTATTACTTTTAACTAATAAGTTTTCAGTATAGTCCTTTAACTTATGTTTAACTTGCAATTTAAATCCATGGTGAAAACGAAGAAAAACATCCCTTCTATTGAATGTTCGTTCAAACTTTTGAAAGTTTGTTTCTTTTAAAAGTTGGTTTTTGTTTTTGAAAGTTTATTCTGAATTTTGGAAGTTTATTTTCACGTTTGAAAGTTTGTTATAACTTTAATGAGTTCGTTTGAAGTTTGGTCGTACTTGTTTCAAGTTCATTGAGTTCGTTTTAGGTTTGATCGACTTTATTTGGATACGTGACAAGTTTCTAACCATCCTAGATTTATTCATCTACTAAGTTAACACCCGAGTGTTACACATGGGTTAAATAAAAATATTTAAAAAAAATTATAACCATTATATTTAAAAATTTGTAAATATTTTCTAATTACCATTAATCAAAAAATTTTATCTCCGTCAACTCTTCTACTCAATTTTTCTCTCTTAAACTTCCTTCTATAAACAAATTATGTTTTTCCTCCGAAAATTGCTCCTTAAAACCTTGATTTATTAGATAGATGTTTGAAGCTTGTCTGCGTCACATATTAAAAGACGTAAATATATACAAACTTGTAGTAAAATTGACAACCAAGTCAAAGTCAGAGGGGTCAAATTCGTAAATATGTCATAGTAGAGTCTGAGGTTTAAAGTTAAAAACTTGGAAGGTCATCAAGGGTTAAAATGAAAATAAGTAAAAGTCAGGGGCTAAAATCACGTATATGTCAAAGTGTAGGGGTTAAAAGTGTAAATAATAAAATTTGGAGGGGAACAAGAGAAGATGGTGGCAAAATGCCACCGACCTTCTCTTTTAGATATATCAATATATTATTACTTTACTATGCATTAATTTACATACATGATGAATAGTAAAAATGCTACTTTCATAAATAAGTTGACTCTTAAGGATATTTTGGTGTTTGTTATATCACTCATTTCAGGTGGTTGAAACACCGTTTTATTCTGGTAATAGTTGTCTATCTGTTGATCAATGTGACCTTCGATTTGCGAGAATCTTGCTTATTTTATTTGGTAATAGATTACTCGCCTATATCTCGATTGGGATGGATGCCATCGATGGCAACCAGTGGTGCTTATGTAGTATCAAAAGGTGTGACCAAGAAGCAAAAAAATGTCACGTGTACGCACAAGACGAGAATAAACCTATTTTATATGATAAACGATTATATCTATAGTTTTTTTATGTTTTCCTCTTTATTTGATAATAAACAGACTGTTGAATTTATTTTATTATTTATTTATTTTTTTCAATCAAATAGCTAGTCTTTTTCATAGAAATACCATTTTTTAGATCCTTTTTTTGAGATGTCTGGAAGTAATTTTTTTCCATTTCCCCATGGGATATCTAAATCATGGAATCTGAGATAGATCGTAGTGATAATGACCTCTTAATAAGTTTTTCTATGGTTCCATTACATTATTGGAACTTCTAGAATTTTCCCATGAAACTTCTACTATTTGAACTAATGCTTTAAAATTTAAAACCTTAAAAAGAGTTGTGGTGAGTCTTCGTTACATTTGCAGTAATGGGGGCTCCAATGCAGATGAAAAACATATATTGGTGTAAGATGCGAGGTTTCGATCTTAGTGCAAAAATCTCTGAGTGCATTAGTCACATGTCGTTACACCAAACGATAGTTTTAAAAAAAATGTAATAATAAGTTATAAACACTTATCCTTGTGGTGACAATAATGTGATGTGATAAGTTTGAAGAATTATACTTATCATCTATGTTCTTAGGAATCGTTAGTTCATTACCCCTTTTAGTTCTTCCCGTATGTAGGATGCTTTTGTTATTTAATTTAAGTTTGTGACAATAATGAGCTTGAATTTATTTTAATATTTTTAAAATAATAATTGTTTCGATCTCGGTATTTACACAGCTATATATATCAGTCATAGACTTTTACAAGATGGCAGAAAACAAGGGTGGAAGTGTGAAACATAGTAGGAGCAGAGAGGGGTCATGACCCTTCTAAATTTTTTAAAATGTATTTTAGGTCATAAAACAATGGTATATTGGTTTTCACTGGTCCCAACTATCACCTTTTGTCTTCTACTGGTCCTAACTTTTAAATTGGTTGTCAACGGTCCCAACTTTTATCACTTTGGTAACCACTGGTCCCGTCGTTAAAATTTGTTAACGCCGTTAAGTTTTTTCCAAATTCAAGACCGATGTTTTAGACCTTTAGATCGGAAGGATAATACGTGTCGATTGATGTAAAAGTTTTCTCGAAAAGGCTCTCTGAACGAAAAAAATTTTACATCCGATTAAAGCACCGTTAGGTTTAAACACCCGATTGAAGCACTATTTCGTTGTTCGGAGCGTCGTTTTGAGGTAACTTTTCCATCAATCGATTTGTATTATTGTTCCGATCAAAAGACTTATAACTTCGGTATTGAATTTGGGAAAAACTTAACGGCGTTAAAAAAATTTAACGACGGGACCAGTGGTTACCAAAGTGATAAAAATTGGGACCGTTGACAGCCAATTTAATAGTTGGGACCGGTAGAAGACAACATGTGATAGTTGGGACCAGTGAAAACCAATATACCTAAAACAATAAAAAAAATTATATGAATTGAGTTTTTTAATCTCTTACTTTTCGTCCCCTAATTAATAATTTTAAGCTCCGGCGTCGGTGATAGAGAATCAAATCTAACAAGGGTGCATAATCAATAAAGGCGGGACATTGAATCTATAAGGTATGGCCTTACATAGATTTTACATAAAGGATACTAAATAAACATGGATTTAAAAAAAATTCAATAGCATTTAAAAATTGGAAGGAAGACCCATTGGGTTCGAGTGTCTCTCCTTTAATACCAATAAAATTACATCTTTATTTATTTGCACTTTTGTTACATTGTTTTCATATTTATAAGTTATTAGTTTCTAATGCTGACAATTTATAACACCAACATAAAAGTTGTTAGATTTTGTGATGTCGTATCTGATCTGTTTTATAAACATGTTAAGTCGTGTTTTAGTTGCCTTGTTAACTAAATAGACCTAGTTTAGGTTGATCAGTTTAATTCGTTTCATTAAGTAGGCCGATCTAACAACTTATTTTAGACATGTTTAAATCTTTTTATTACAATCCAACAACATGCTAAACATATTTACAACTTGATTACTCTCAATCAACCCGTTAACCCATTTGACATGTTTAAATAAATGGGTTTAAGTAGTCGTGTTTTTAAGTTACATGATATCATTTGTGTTTGTGTTATTAGTGTAGGGGATTCATAATCGAACGCTGGATAATTTGACAGTCGTATATCACTTTAGATTGAAACTATTAGTGGTTCAATCCAAATTTATCAATTGTACAAAAGTTTGAAATCTTAATTAAGAACGAGTAGGGGGATGTACACTGCTAATCGACAATTATCATTTTTAAATTCAAATTAAAACAAACTTGCGACAATTTTGATAATGAACTTTCACTTGTGAAAATTCAAGAGCATAAATTTCTAATGAAATTTTGGGGGCTAGAAATTCCCTTGTCCTCACTAGGGGCTGTCTCCCCTTAAACTCGCTCTCATAGGTATAGTACCATAAGATGGCGTTACTTATGAGCTTCGCTTTTAAGCAACATAAAAAAAATTGAAGAAAAATGTATTTTTGCACCTTCTGGGTTATTTGAGGAATATTATAATTTACATTAGTTAATGGTATATTGGTTTTCACTGGTCCTAACTATCACATTTTGTCTTCTACCGGTCCCAACTATTAAATTGGTTGTTAACGGTCCCAACTTTTATCACTTTGGTAACCACTGGTCCCGTCGTTAAATTTTTTTAACGTCGTTAAGTTTTTTCCAATTTCAAGACCGATGTTTTAGACCTTTTGTTCGGAAGGATAATACGTGTCGATTAATGTTAAAGTTTTCTCGAAAAGGCTCTCTGAACGATAAATTTTTTACATCCGATTGAAGCACCGTTAGGTTTAAACACCCGATTGAAGCACTATTTTGTTGTTCGGAGCGCCGTTTTGAGGTAACTTTTCCATCAATCGACTTATATTATCGTTCCGATCAAATGGCTTATAACATCGGTATTGAATTTGGAAAAAACTTAACGGCGTTAAAAAAATTTAACGACGGGACCAATGGTTATCAAAGTGATAAAAGTTGGGACCGTTGATAGCCAATTCAATAGTTGGGACCGGTAGAAGACACTATGTAATAATTGAGACCAGTAAAAACTATATATCTTAGTTAATACGTCAATCTAAATATCTGATTATGCTACAGCAATATCTAACTATTTATTGTGTCCATATTATGATTTATGGTTTTAAAATGAAAAATATATATAGATCCTATTCGGATAATTATTATTTTAATTCATTTAACCCACCAATTTATATGATTTAATCCATTGTTAAAAACTTAAAATTGCCGCAAATTTTAACAACCAAATTTAAATTTTCAGAAAAACAAAATCCTAATGAAATTTTAGGGGCTATAAACCCCTTCTTCCCCATGTTAGAAGCCGGTACTCCTTCAACCCCCAGAGCGTTGCTTAGAGGCTTTGCTTATAAGCATCATAATAAGTCAAATAACTGTTCAATCTACGTCTTTTGATTTATCTTCCAATACTAATAAGTAAATAAATAATAGGGGCATTTACATATATCCCCCTCATAAGATCATTTATTACGTATTTACCCAATCCTTAAATTCAATTACATATTTCCCCTTCTTAATCCACATATATTACATATTTACCCAATTTCTTTAAAATAGTCTTTTGATTTACTATTTTACCCTTAATGATCTTCATAAATATATTTTTATATTTTCTTATGGTTTGTGTAAAAGAAGGGGTAAATGAGTAATTTATTATGTTAAAGGGGATATATGTAATTAAACTTTAGGCTTGGGTAAATATGTAATTGATGGACTTAGGAAGGGGAAATATGTAAAAAAACCTAAATAATATACTCCATCTGTCCCATTAGAAGTGTCCATATTGCCTTTTTTAGTTGTCCCACTTAAAGTGTCCACTTTTAAAATTTATTGATAAACTTCCAAATTTGCCCTTATAACATAAAACAAACAATATGATGGACCCACAATACTATTTGTTGTTAAGGGTATTATTGTCAAATAACAAACAAAAATACCAATCATTTATTGTGCCTAAAACTTTGTGTTTTTCAAACTAAGACTATTTTAATGGGACGGAGGGAGTATTATTTAGCATTCAACTAGGTTGTCAGCATAAACGTTGTATATATATAAGTACAAAAACCTACATTAATTCTCACACATAAAAAAATAAATATGTAAATTACAGAAAGTATGTATAATATTCAATTCTTCAAAAAAAAAAAAAAAAAAAATATAATATTGTATTTTTCTAAGATTTCAAATATAATCATGGAAATTGAATTTGCAATTAAATTGTATATTTATAACTTTTTTTCCTTTTTTTTTTCTTTTTGAATGATTGTAATTATATTTTTAATTAACTTTTAGTATACTAACTTTTTATACAAACTATAAAAAGTTAGTTATAACATGGTTTAAAAAACTTTAATACTCTTCGGTTTCAATGCATACGTAGTTACGTACTATTTGAAAACACGACATTTAAATATATATATATATATAGTCAAAATATTATATTATCATTACTTTTACTATATGTCGTGTTAAATTTTCAGTTCGTATGATACACATGTAGCCAACCTTCTTTTGATGGATATTCTCCTCTTATTGAAAATACAAAGTAAATGAATAGTAGTAGAGCGTTGTACTACCATACTTCGTGAATGTATAACCCATTTGTTCATTAGATTTACATTGGTCAACCGTTTCATATAATTACGCTAAAATATTAGTTATGTTTGATTTGTGATTGATGGTTTTAAAAAAAGAAAAAATGTATTTAGATCCTTATTGGAATGAATATATTTTTTTAAACAACAAATATACTATTAAAAGTCACTAATAAAATACTAGGGCTCACATGAGACAAAACACCACTACATTACAAAGGGGATTTAGAAAACGAGAAATTACACCATTTTTGTGTCACTTCGTGAATGTATAACCCATTTGTTCATTAGATTTACATTGGTCAACCGTTTCATATAATTACGCTAAAATATTAGTTATGTTTGATTTGTGATTGATGGTTTTAAAAAAAGAAAAAATGTATTTAGATCCTTATTGGAATGAATATATTTTTTTAAACAACAAATATACTATTAAAAGTCACTAATAAAATACTAGGGCTCACATGAGACAAAACACCACTACATTACAAAGGGGATTTAGAAAACGAGAAATTACACCATTTTTGTGTCAAACAAGATCAACACGCTTGGCCCTATTCTTCAATCACGAGAACACGTGAATCTTAACTTTATTAACCACACCTTAGAACCACCACCGAAACCTCATTAAAATCCTATTGTTATAGGCTAACCAAATAAATCAACAAGTAACCATAACGACCGCGCACACCGCCATACTCCTGCTACTCGGAATCATTGGCGAGGCTAAGAAGGGACCAAGGAGGGTCCGGGCCACCCCAGTTTTTTCCGCCAGAAGTGTTGTTTTGTTGATCGGTTGTTGATTTTTTATATAATATATATTGAGTTTGGCCCCCCTGAAACAAAGCATTATAAAAAAGGTTTTTAAGTGGATCACAAAGGTTTTTAAGGTTACAAAACCTGGGGTGACGTACCGGTGTCCTCCGCCTTTGTCATGTGACCACCTTAACAACTCATAATTTCACCCACCATCACTCTTGGATAGATATCATTCGGTGTTTTAGAGTTTTTTCCTAAACTAGTGTACTTACAAAAAGTATTTACCATTTAGGTGTACTTTGAAAAATATTTACCAATATTGGTAGTTTTCTTTGTTTCTTTTATTTTTTTCAAATCCATACTTTTTCGTTACTTCTTTTCAACCAAATGGAACTTAAAAAACATAAAAATAAGCATGAATATTGTTTATACTCAATTTTGATCCTTTCCATCACCATGCTGTTTTGGAAAGCAATATGCATATTTCGCTTTTTTTCTTTAAAAAATTCAAATAAAAATCTGCAAAAAACTAAAAATAACATTTACAAAAACTTAACAAAATTTTTTCTTTAAAAAGTTCAAATAAAAATCTGCAAAAACTAAAAATAACATTTAAAAAAACTTATTTATTAACAAAAACTATATTGTTTTGCGTGATTATGATGCTGCGCAAAAAAACAGATTAAACAATATTCTTGTTTATTTTTATGCAAACTAAAAAAATAGATTAAGCATTATTTTGCTTAGTTTTATGTTTTTTAAGAATTTTTTGGTTGAAAAGAAATAAATGAAAAGTATAGATTTGATAAAAGTAAAGGAAAGATAAAATTACCCATATTAGTAAATATTTTTTAAAGTACACTAAAATGGTAAATACTTTTTATAAGTACACTAGTTTGGAAAAAAACTCTGGTGTTTCATTTGTGATCTATTTTTGTTTTAAAGCAGAAATCTTATTTTCAGGGATGAGGGATCATCAGTAGGTTTAGGGAGAAAAATGTGTACTAAGGAAAAAGTAAAAAAGTGATGACACCTGTGGAAGAATGAAAGTGATAAAGTGCATACATGTCATCAAAAGAAAAGTATCGAGCCCGATTAACGGTTAAAGTTAACTTTCACATTGTAAAACATACACTTATTAAAAAGTCTTCATTATCGTTTCTCTTGTTCTTCTATTCTTCCTTCATGATTAGTTAATCAATCTAGAACTTATTACCGGATTTCGATCAGTGTCTCGGTATTCGTATAAGGTTTTGATCAAACTTTAACATTGTTTTGTTTGATCGTTTATTAATTCACATTTATAAAGAAAGTGCATAATGTGTATAAATGAAGTATATAATGTGTAGAGATGACAGTCAGACCTGAACCTGATGGGAAAACCTGAAACCCGAGACATTTGGGACATGTTTGGGGTAGGGTAAATGAGTGTGGGTCGGATTTGGGATTTTAAAAAAATATTTCGCGGGTTTGGGATAACACGATAATGCAGACCCGATTACCCGTTAACATACCTGAAAATAATGTAGTATTTTTCATATATTTTTTTAATTTTTTTTATATTATGTTAATTAAAATAATATATGTTTCCTTCTGTTAAGTTTTATTTTACACAATATCCAAGTTTCCAACAATATTCAAGTATCTAACTCTTCAAGCATGAGTCTTTTTTTACTAGGATTTTGTAAAGGTTCAAACAAATTCAAATATTGTGAATTTGTGATGTAATGTAAATTTGAAGTATCATTTTAATTTTATATTATGATGTAATTTATAAAACTACTTGACGAGCATACCCATTAGATAAGTTTTATGTCATAAGTGAGTATACTCGATTACCCACGGGTAAACCTAATGGAAAAATACCCCACATAGACCCATACAAGTTTTAGACCGGGTTTGAAACACCCACTTCTAAGCGAGTTTGGGGCTGGGATTATTCAAACCCGTCCCATACCATCATCATAAATAATGTGCTAGTTAATTAACAACTACAAATTTATGGTTTATGTTATGGAAAACTCAGAGGAAAGAAACCATATATTTTATTTATTTTGTTTTCTAACTAACATTTAAAAACACAATAGAACAATTTAGTCGTGAAGTTTCTTAATGCAGTTGTGTTATTTTGTTTTAACTGTTAAGTTCTGACTAAGTGAAATGTTTGTCATTGTCATTCTGTTATTTTATTTTAATTGTTTAGTTATGGATTGTGACTTGTTTCACTCTAACGTACAAACACAAATGGATATATTGTGTTATTGTATTGTCTTACATGTAGACAAAATAGATCCATTATGTAATGAGGTTTCATTGTCATTGTGTTATTTTGTTATATAACCTGTAAAACACAACTGTGTGTTTTACTCTTGTATACGTTGTGTAATTTTCATTATGTCATTGTGTAATTTTCGTTATTCGAAAAGATTACACAATGAATTAAAAGACGTGATTTTTTTATATCAGTATTATACGCGTTTTAAAGATAACAAAATGCGCATTTTTAGGGTGTAATTTATTTAAAAAAATGTTGTATGTAAAAATTATGAAATTTTAAAAAAAGATTGGAATTTGAAATAGAAGGACATTACTTATATTGCAGTTCCTTCTATTTTTTAAAGAGTGTCACATGTTATCATTTTATGACATTTTCACGTTTTAAAAAATTTAGATTTTCTAGTTTAACCTAAGCGCATATGTTATGCAAAATCGGCTTTATATCTTTCTTTATTATAATAAAGCAAAACAAAATTTGCATATATGTCGCATCCTTAAATAACTTCCCTTACAATAATGTTTTTTTATTTGAAATATGTTTATAAAACTTATTATAATAACATTAATTACATTTTTGTCCCATTTTATTTAAGATCACTTAGATTTTCAACTCTCTCCTATTTGGGTAATGCATTGGTCTAGTTATATTTGATGTGGTATAAAAATATTACTTCAAATATTTTTTAAACATACATAACTTTTTTATACGATATTATTTAAAAAACTATACCATAAAACCGAGCATTTAATTTTGTTTAATATGAGTAATTGTAATTTTAAAAAATAAAATAAACCTTGTGTTTCGGTTTTAGCACGATTTTGTCTCAAAACTGATTAAAACCGTTTGAGTTCCATAAATATTCTTAAAGCTACCACTTGGGTGTTGTGTTCCTAAACATAACATGTACACTAGCTAAACTAATCCTTCTTATAATATCCTTATATAATATAGCAAAACAAAAAAAATTTTATGTGGCATCTTTTTATAACTTTTAGCTTATGTGGCATTATTTGAGAGATTATCTCACAATAATGATTTTTTTAATTTAAAATATGTATTATAAAAATTTATTATAATAAAACTAATTACATTTTTTGTCCCCTAATATTTTGAAGAATTCTGAAAAATTTAAGAGTATTTATATTTTTAACCCTTTACTACAAGGGGTGTGCGTGAGTCGGTTTATATTTAATAGGGTTTAAAAATGAAACTTATGGATAAAGTTAATAATAACATACAATTAAAGACCTCGGTGTTTTATAAATATACATAACATTTTTATATGATTTTTTTTAAAAATAAACTACACCATAAAAGTAATCACTTTATTCTCTTTAATTTGAGTATAATATTGCTATAAAAAAATCTAATTTTTAAAAATATATCATGTGTTCCGTTTTACCACGGTTTTGTCTCAAAACTAAATGGAACATTCATGAACATCCTTAAAAGCATCACTTGAATTGTGTTCCCGAGTGTAGCATGGGCACTAAACTAATAGGAAAATGTGTAATCCTAAGTGACATGAGTTTAGCACCTTTTCTTAGGTGGCATGAACTTAGAGCATATCTCATATTTATTTATTTTAACATTATTTTTAAAAATATATACTTATTTTGAAAAAATATAACATGATGGTTTTTTTAAACCCTAACTTCGCAGGATCCCATTTTAGTTTTCAAAAATTGATATTCAGTTTTATCTTTTCCCTTCCAAGTCAATTTTTTCATTGTGTTAAACCATTGGTACCATTGCTATCGTTTCTGTCAAAGCATTATAATACCACCACCTCAAGTAATCATTGTCAACCATGCTGGCAACCCGCCACTCGTATCACCTCGGCAAGCTTCATAGGGTGCTTTTATTGTTTATATTTGATCGTTATTAATTTTGAGTTTCTAGGGGTTTAGTTTTAATTATTTATGATTGTTTTTACTGAAATTATGTGTTTATCGGGTACCTAACCCCCTTCTTGTGTATCACACATGATTATAACCTGGTGTAAACTTACTTTTCTCTTGCATATTAAAATTTCGACCGATTATTCTATCGTTTTATTGTTTTATTAAAATATGTATGCAGAGATTGGATATACAACGGTTAAATCGTGGCGATCGTACCCATGATAGATCTGAACATTTAAAACAAATTATCTTTTACTAGAATAAAATAAAATAAAATAAAACTGAATAATGAATCTAACATGAATACGTACGTAACATGGAGATTCATGTGATGTTATACTCATCAAACATAATGTCAACCAATTTTTAATGAAACATTATTTAATATTTTTAAGGTAAAATTGTATAAGTTATTATATAGCTCTTCAAAATAATAAGATTCTTTATCCGTCATTTTTAATTCTTAATAGTTTATTTAAATTAAAAACTAATTTATAAGAAAAATATTGTTACAAAATTGTCATAGAAACCTTAAAATTACTACACGTATAACATTATGAAATACATTGTGTAAAATATACATATTAATAACTCAAATTTTAGTGTATTGATCAATATTAATCACGACTTAAAAAATTCTCTATGGCAGTCCCAACTTGTAATTATTTTCCTCTATCGAGCCTTTATAATTGTGACACAAAAATGATCAGATAAAGTTATGTGAGGCCTGATAGGTTTTTTTAAGACACAAAATAACCTGTTACAAAAGGCTTGGTGGAAAAAATAATTTACAAGTTGAGAGTGACATAAGAAATTTCTTATGTTGAGATTAATATCGGCCAAGTCACTAAAGTTTGGATTATTAAAATCTAATAATCCAAATAAATTTCTTGAATTTACTTTTAAAAACGAATCAAAATTTAACTATTATGTTAATTCAGCTATTATATAAACATATATATTAAGTCACTAACGTGAAAAGATTAAAAAGATCATATACGGTGGGTTTTTGTCTTTAAGGAGCTAAAATAACAGGAAGAAAAAGAAAAAACTAGGAAAAACTATGTTTTTGAGTTTTTAAAGAAATAAAAACTATAAAAGTGATGAAAACAAAGCATGGGGCAAGACACAATACTCTAAAATAAAAACTAACAAATTTATTTTCCTTTTTTTTGTTGTTCATTTAAAGTTAACAAAAACACAGTATAAGAACATTCAAAGTATATGAACCTAGCTTCTTTATCAATAAATCTACGTTAAAAATCACTATATTTTCTCTTTCCTTTTATTTAAATAACAGTACATTTATACATTTATCATTATAGTTCCCATCTACTCTACTCATAACACTTTAAAAAAATATTAAAAAATTATGGAGGTGAACATTAACTTTTTAAATATAGAGTTTTTCTTTCATTTACCAGTAAAAATTTCTCTTTCCTTACTCACACCAACTCGCAACCATTTACACTCACCTCTAAAATATAAAATTCACTCACATACATTTGATTCTTTCATTTTCATTACGAACACTAAGGGTTTGAAGCCTCCATTTCTTTTATTATCGTTGAAGGTACACATTTGTAGTTAGTTAAGGAGAATATAAATATATAATAAACATAATCAAAGGCCCACAAATCGACCATACGTAGAAAGAGACCGTAATGTAAAATATTCTTGGTAAATGAATAGTATAAAAAATTAAAAAGGTTAGAAGTGTAAGGTATATATTAGTTTAGGGACCACAAACGTAAATAAGAAGGTCCACAAGTGGAGATTGGTGAAAGAGGTTGACAATGATACGGTAACAGTACAATAAGAAGAATTGAAGACAGTGGGACACATGTTACTTGTACACCAATAATCTAACATACTGTCCTTTACTCACCTGTCAGAATAGCATCCCTCTGTCACCATAAGTCCATAACTATTTACTCTATTGACCTAGAGATTTATAACACCTGTTTGTTTCAGTTTTTTTTACTTCTTTATATGTTTGGATGGTTCAACACTTAATGAATCATACCGTTTGTTTGACGAGCAGATGTCTAGATAGTTCAGACATTTGGGTATGAATGGTTAAGCATTACACAACGTCTGAATGGTTAAGATCTGTTATCTGAATTGGTCAGACATTTTCTTTTAAACAGTTAAGCAATATATATTAGCTTCTAATAGTTCAGACATTTTATTAGTTCAACGTTTAATGGTTTAGACCTCTTACTAGTGTAGCAATTAACCATTCAGATGTTACCAAACAGCCTCTTAGTATTATACCTTTAAATACCGACTAAAAAATATTCGAATTGAAATAACATTATTTTTGTCTAAAATTGATATATACGTATACAATAATAGATTTGAACATAAAAAAATCGGGATTAACATAATCATACAGTCATATCTTAATGCAACTATAATTGGTCATCTCAAAGGCTTCAAACATTTACGATAACATAAATTATATAATCTCATTATGATATAAAACCTACCTCATCACTGATGTTCTGCACGTATCCAATACCTTGAAGTTCATGAAAAGTTTTGCTTCTGAAAACCATCTCCTTGATCAATGGCTGGTAATTTTCTTCATTAGTCCTTCTTGCTATTATACTAATCATATTGATCACTAGTTAACTACAGATTATAAAACATCATTCTCTAGTCTCTAGTCATATATCATGCAATAAGGATATCCATTTCGGTGTTGAGATAAGCAAGGGCGGGTCTTTCTTAATTTTCTTTAATAATTTTATTTATATAAAATTTTAAAAAAAATCTATGGTGTTATGATAAGAGCCTAAGAGGGGCTGATCTAGTTTGTCAAGAGTGAGTTCATGCGAACTCATCTTGTTTCGGATTTTAATAGAAATTATATAAAACTAGAATGAACTCAATTATATATTATTAGGAGTGACAATTGATAATTAATATTTTTTATAATATATAAAGGCCCCGGAACGTTAAAACGTGAGGGAACCTGAATTCTTTTTCTAAAAAATAAAATAGTGACTATAAGGAACCAACGATTCTCGATTCTTAAACAACCTATCTTCTCCGCACTGAATTAGAATTTGATATATTATCCAACCCCGAACAATCTTAGTAATTGGACGGGGTTCGGTTGGTTGGCCGATATTTGTTTAAACATTCAGATAGTGACTGGGTTTGAGTATGAGTTGAAAGGTTTTACATGAAATAGTTAAAAATTCCTATCATGGTTCTCTTACAATGGTTGGTTGACGATATTTGTTTAAACATTCAGATAGTGACTGGGTTTGAGTATGAGTTGAAAGGTTTTACATGAAATAGTTAAAAATTCCTATCATGGTTCTCTTACAATGGTTGGTTGACGAGTCTTCGACTCCGAACAACTTGTCGTGAAAAAAGGGTTTGGGTGAGCCTCCTATGTGATTGCAGCTTTGGGAATCCCATAAAGTCATTTATAAGTGCCTATTACGGGGCAGGTTGAGGCTTCGACTTCGACCATTGCACTGCACTTCTTAAATGTAACGATCTTACCGTTACACCAACCGTCATTCTAAACATTAAAAGTTAAAAGTTACATAAAAGAAAAATAAAAATATTTATCAACAAACATGATATGAAAATGAACTTTGTTTCATATGAATAGTTTATAACAATCTACATCTGGTTCATTAACATCTGATCTGATGGTATGGTGAAAAATTCCATAACTCTTAAGTCACAAGTTTAAATCTCACCAACGATAGAATTTTGCACCATTATCAAAGTTTATCATTAAGTCCTCCAGACAAATCTAAGTCATGGAGTTTTACGAGCTTTAATCGGTTTTCCCAATACTGATTAGCCCATCATCGAGTTTCAAACTAACGATTGAGAATTAAACTTCCATCCGACATATGAACACACCTAGTTATGAATAATAGATCCATAGTTGAGGGACCACCCATTAAGTTTTGAATAATACAAGGGGTTGTAGTTATGGTCTTCTTCTACTTCTGTTAAACCGACGTCCTGTATATATATATATATACATATTATTATATTATATGAGAGAGAGTGAGTGTAAAGAACAAACCAAAGGCATAAAGAAACTAGAATAAGTACATGTTACCTCTTTATATATTCCATTAACATCTCCCACCTCTGTTTCCCTCTGTTCTTCAGAACTTAAAATTTTCAAATCTTTTTTTCTCTTATCGAATTGGGATTTGTATCTTTCATTTTAAATAAATGGGTTTCATTCATTGAACCAATTTATTGGCTGAGAAGTAAGATTTACGGCATCATAGACGATGAAGAACAGAGGAGATCAACAAGCTTCAAGAAACTTTGTGTCGCAAAAATGGACATTTTTGTTATGTATCAGCAGTTTTTGTGCTGGGTTACTCTTTACCAATAGGTAATTGCGTGATCTTGATTGTTTGTTTTGCTAATTTTCATTCTTTGGTTATGGATTTGGGGATTTTTTTTTGTATGTTTGAAGATGCATACCAAGTGTTTGATGTTAATCCTCTGAGAAAAAAATTTAAAAAAACTCAAAAGAGATTGTTTAAGGAAACTGGTGGTGGTTTTAAATTTTTAATAAAGTTTTGTGATTTGCAAACTTTTGAGTTTTGATTCTCTTGTTTTTGGATATACTGAGATTTTTTTTAATGTTAAATGATGCATACCAAATGTTTGATTTTAATCTTCAAAAAAAAAAAATAATAAAAAACAATAATTTTAATTAACTTTTGTGTTGTATAATTCATGGGCTTTCCATATTTAGTTATGAAATATTCTTTGTAACAAATTTGCAGATCTTATTTATGATGTCTTGTACTAGTCTTGATATTGGTACTGTAATTTGTTTCTGAAGATATATGTTCATGATTGGTTTTTGGGATTTTATCATCAAATGTACTTTGTTCTAAGCATAATATCTTTTTTCAGAAATAGAAAAAAAAGGGGCAGTTGGTATCCTCATAATTGTTTTTCTGGTAGTTATACCTAGAATAAATCTTGAATTTAAAGTATTTTACAAACAACAAAAATGTTGGATTAATAAGTTATCAAGACATTGGTTACAGGATGTGGACAGTGTCTGATTCTAAACTCATTACAAGACCTAATGGTTTAGAATCTGAAGGCTTAAAGTTAGTATCAGAAGGTTGTGATCTAAGAAAGGTATGTTTTTCGTTCAAGAAATCTCGAAACTGCTTTTTTTGGTCCTTGTGTTTTGATATCATTAACAGGTTCAGTCTCACTTTAACAGTTTTGGTTTTTGTGATTTTAACGAATGAGATTTGTTTTTGTAAATTTAATTGTGTTATGTTATTTTAGTTACAAATGAAGAATGTAAGACGCGATCCAAAGCAGATATTTGGGGAAGTATCCAACACTCATCAAGCTATACAGTGAGTTTTATCTTTTATCTGGTTCTATATTGATCGATTGATGTATTTTTTGGAAAAAAATTAATATTGACTTTTGAGATTTTGTTATGTGAAATTTATATGTTTGTAATTATTTTTTTGTTGATATGATTATAGGACATTAGACAAAACGATATCGAGCTTAGAGATGGAATTAGCTGCGGCTAGATCCATCCAAGAATCGATTGTGAATGGATCTCCAATATCACAAGAAGACACAAGGAGTTCATCTGAAAAGAGAAAGTATTTAATGGTTGTCGGAGTTAATACTGCTTTCAGTAGTCGTAAAAGAAGAGATTCAGTACGCGCTACTTGGATGCCTCAAGGTTTGTGAGAGCCCAATCAATTTGGTTCATGTTTTATACCTAAATACTAGAAATAATTTGCTAAAATGAGAAAAATGTCAAAATTCACCAAAATAAAATTTTAACTCTCTCCTAATGTTTTTTCTTATAAATAATATTTTTTTTATTACTATATTTGACATACTAATTATTTATAAAAATTAAAGAAATTGAAAAAAAAATGCTCAAGCCTGATATCTTCTTTAACTTTATCGTCTTTTAACTGTATAGGTGAAAAAAGGAAAAAATTAGAGGAGGAGAAGGGCATTATAATGCGTTTTGTTATTGGTCACAGGTGATGATTTATCTTCTTATCTTCTTATCATCTTTAACATTTTATTTTAAAATTTGCACCAAATTTTAGCTTTTACATAACTAAAGTGTTATATTTCTATTAATATTTTAGCAAGTATGATAGTTATGTTTATAACAAGGTATATTGGTTTTCACTGGTCCCAATTATCACATTTTGTCTTCTACCGGTCCCAACTATTAAATTGGTTGTCAACGGTCCCAACTTTTATCACTTTGGTAACCACTGATCCCGTCGTTAAATTTTTTTAACGCCGTTAAGTTTTTTTCCAAATTCAAGACCGATGTTTTAGACCTTTTGATCGGAAGGATAATACGTGTCGATTGATGAAATTTTTTTTCCGAAAAGGCTCTCTGAACAATATTTTTTGTACATCCGATTGAAGCACCGTTAGGTTTAAACACCTGATTGAAACACTATTTCGTTGTTCGGAGCGCCGTTTTGAGGTAACTTTTTCATCAATCGACTTATATTATCGTTCCGATCAAAAGGCTTATAACATCGGTATTGAATTTGGAAAAAAAACTTAACGGCGTTAAAAAATTTAACGACGGGACCAATGGTTACCAAAGTGATAAAAGTTGGGACCGTTGACAGCCAATTCAATAGTTGGGACCGGTAGAAGACAACATGTGATAGTTGGGACCAGTGAAAACTAATATACCTTATAACAATGATGGAAAAAGTCATGTCACTCCATATATACCAGGTTAACTTTTGCACATTAAAGCATATGATAACATAAACTTTTCAGGATTTCATGTGCCTAGACTTTTATGTTGCTAATCATTAACCTTTAAAGTTAATTAGATTATTATTTTGTTAACTAAAGCAACCACTTTTTTATCTCTTGTATCGTACTTGAACGAATGGGGCCGAGTGATTTAAGACGATTTTATTACTCTGATACATGCATACATACACACGCGTGTACATGTATATAATTGTTCTAACAAATACTTTTAACAGTGCCACGGTTGGGGGCATACTAGACCGAGCTATTGAAGCTGAGGACAGAAAGCATGGTGATTTCTTGAGACTGGTACATCTTTTTTTTTTTTAATTTTTATGATTTTTTTTTTTATATTTTTCTCTCCGTAGTTGGAATTTCAATAATTAATCATTAACGACATGAATACAAGCAGGACCATGTAGAAGGGTACCTAGAGTTGTCTGCAAAGACAAAAACATATTTTGCAACCGCTGTTAATATGTGGGACGCAGAATTTTACATCAAGGTTGACGATGACGTCCATGTGAACATAGGTAACTTTGACCTTTCCATGATTAAAGTCCACTTCTGACTTTAAAATGTCAAGTAATTAACTCAAAACATGAAAATGCATATTGTTTTGTACAGTTAACCTATATAAATGCAAGATTTGAATTAATAAAATCAAAAGTTGACTTTAATAGTTAATAACTTAATAAAGTCAGAGTCTAAAACTACCATGAGTCAATATCTTGACTTTTATAACTTGTTTTTAAATGTTTATTGCAGCCACACTAGGTCATACATTAGTTAGACATAGGAAGAAGAAAAGGGTATATATTGGATGCATGAAGTCTGGTCCGGTACTCGCTCAAAAGTAAGCGAAATACGTATCTCTAGTTATAAATTATCAAAAGCTTATAAATTTTACGCCTTTTTTATAACTTTTTTTTTGGAACAGAGGAGTAAGGTACCATGAACCAGAATATTGGAAATTTGGTGAGTCAGGAAACAAGTATTTCCGCCATGCCACCGGACAATTATATGCCATTTCAAAAGATTTGGCTACTTATATCTCATTAAACCAGTTAAGTTTCGCTCTCCGTAACTTTACTTAATGATTTATAAAAAATATGTCGGGTTTCTAATACAGTGTAAAAACTCATCTCAGACACGTATTACATAAGTATGCAAATGAGGATGTTTCTTTAGGATCTTGGTTTATCGGGCTTGATGTTGAGCATATTGATGATCGAAGATTATGCTGTGGTACCCCGCCTGGTAAGCTTCGAATTTTCTAATCTGGTAATAATAACACAAATACATGGGAAAAAATGGGCGCGAGCCAAATGTAGTTAGTATTTTCTTATGGATGATAATTATCTTTTTGTTTTGTTTAGATTGTGAGTGGAAAGCACAGGCAGGAAACATATGCGTGGCGTCATTTGACTGGACGTGCAGTGGGATATGTCGGTCCGTTGATAGGATAAAGGAAGTCCATAGACGATGTGGGGAGGGTGAAAATGCTGTTTGGTCAGCCACGTTTTGAGATGCTGCGTTTTCTTTCTAAATATGGAAAGATTTTGTGACAAGAAATCGAATCCAAAGCCGAGGTTTGTAAAGAAGACAGAAAAATATGTATATTTTGACACCATTGAAGCGGAGAGGCGAATTGAAGAGATGCCCTGCTGTGCAAAATTTCTTAAAGAATATTACAATTAGAGAAATGCAAGCAAAGCAAGAGGCTCTTGCTCTTTGCACATTTGTTTCTTTCTATTTTAGGTGATGATAATAATTTCAGTTCAGTAGTTTTAAGCTGATATGAGTTTAAGTTGTAAGTGATGAGTGGATTTTAGTCATTTACAAACAAGAAGAGTTTTATACTTTTATTATATTATATTATTTTATTATTATTATTATTATTATTATTATTATTATTATTATTATTATTATTATTATTATTATTATTATTATTATTATTATTATTATTATTATTATTATTATTATTATTATTATTATTATTATTATTATTATTATTATTATTATTATTATTATTATTATTATTCTTAAATATGAGCACCTTGATTTCATCCTAACAACTTTACTAGTGATATTATTTTGCTGCAGAAGTTTGAGTTTATTTCTTGTTTTTCATATGCACTACACCTTATAGAGTGATCATCGAAGAAATTTCGGAAAGTAGTTTTAACTAATAGTAATGATAGTTAATTATGAATAAGGTGACAGACTAAACTAAATTGAGTTTAAACGACATGCAAATATAACTAACCCTTTTGTGATCCAGATAAAGATAGGATGAGACATAGACACTGGTATGATAAGAACATATTAAGATTTTGTTCGTAAGTTTAGATAATTACACTCGTTTGGTCTCACCCGCCTCCTCTCGGTTGACTCTGTAGGGAGACACGAGATATCTCTTGAGCTTCAAAATGAAAGAGAGATTGACCGAGAGGGAGCATTAGGAGAGAGAAACTATTGGCCTAATGACAGTTACAAAATGGAGGCCAACAAACTTGATTAAGGCTGGTAATTTTGTACACAAAATGAATTTATGCCACGAACCTACACGATCTTAACAGGTATTAGGTAAAGCCTTAACAAGTAACATGTACGAAACAGGTAGACACGAATCTACCTGCTCATTTTCATGTATAAAACATGTATATTCATGGTTACCTGTTAGTAACTTAGTACATGTTAGTACATGTTATAATTTATTTAAAATAAAAAAATATTAGGCTAATATTTTAAGTTTTTATCCCCGGTTCCCTGCTAAAACATTATTTACCTTGAATATGTGTTTTCAAACAAGTCCTATCATGTATGCCTGTTATAAACATGTACATGTATGAGAAACATGCACACGATAAGGAGATGACACTCAATCAATGGTGTTGTGTGCAGGTATACGGATTTCGTATTCATGTTTTAACAGGTACAACCGTACAAGTATACATGATATGTCAGTCTAAACTCAATCAATAGTCATTACCAAATATGAGACACAGAGGAGATGACACTAAGAATGTTTTTATCTTTTCCAAATACAAGATTATAATGATTGGAAATGAACATATATTCCAAAGATCAAACATGCTATGAACATGGTGAAATTAAGCTAGAATAATTTTCAAAAGCTAGACACCAACTTTAATTAACTCGTAATATGTGACCCTATCATAAAAACCAATGATCCATCATGTAGCTAATAATTAATAAACAGTGTCTGAGGGCCGAAGCCTTGCGGAACCATAAATTTATTATGTACAATATTGATTGAATTTTTTTTTAAAAAATATTTTATTCATGGTTTAAGTACTAAGTTCAATTTTATATGGCTGCTGGGAGAGGTGACCTACAACTATAAGGACAAGGGACCTTAAATGCTGTTGTGCCTTATTGACTTCGTTCACTCAACTAGAATTTAAAAGGACCCAGATTGGGATGTAAACGAAGTGAATAGAATTGAACGAAACGTTGTTTATTGTCGTTTGTTAATAATTGTACTTATTCATGAACAGTTTACAAACACATAAACAGAAATTCTTGTTTGTGTTCGGTCATTAAGAAATAATGCATGTTCGATCATGAACACATAATTACGGAACAGTTCACTAACACGTAACCGAACACAAACAAATATATACTATTAAAAAATGAAAGTATAATTAAATATATATATATAAACACACAAACTTAGAGATAACCATATTTTCTTAAATGAATATATAGTTAAACAAACATGTGTAGGAATGATTTACAATGCCGACGAAAAACACCTGTTGGTGTTAGAGGCGGAGTTTCGATCTCGATCCTTACACCTCTGAGTGCTTCGGTCATAGACCGTTGCACCAACCACCGTTTTAAAAAAAAAGTTTAGCTAGGGATGTTATATAGTGTGTCACATTTCCATTTGATGGAAAACAAGGAAAGAGTAGAGGTGTTATTCAACAAAAGATTGATGCAAAACACATGCACACTTCATTTTTTTTTTTACATATGGTGTTTTGACCTAAAACATTTTACACATAAAACTGAGTCATGAATGAATTAGCTTCTAGGTGTATAACATAATGACAAGTTATGTTCCATTAGTAGCAAAACGTTAAGTTGGAATAGACGCGTATGTATACGATTTAATCATCAAACTAAACGCAATGTTGAAAATTTAAGATAAAATGTAAAATACAATGTGGAATTCGCATTTGTAAAATGCAATGTGTAAAAATTTTTTACGTTAAAAAATGCATGTGTAAAATTATCCGGTTAAAAAACATCATTTGTAAATTTGTCTTCTAAAAACGCTGTGTAAAATTAGCTATTTAAAAAACACCATGCGCAAAATTGCTCGGTTAAAAAACACCAAAAAGTCGTCCAGTTAAAAAACAGCACAAAGCCGTCTAGCTAAAAAACACCATATATAAAACACATAGTTAATTACAAAAAAAAAAAGAAAATGTGAAATCACCTAGTTCATAAACACCACAAATTGTCCGGTTAAAAAACACTGAATTTTTAACGTAGCATTATTATACTCATTAGATAAATAAATAAAAAATCTCGTTATTATAATGTTATTTAAAATGAAATTATATTTGGTAATGTTATGATCTTTTATAAACAACAAAGTAAACTTGCTTGTTCAGGTTTTAGTATGATTTCTAATTTTACTTATAGTGTAATCTTTACTTAAATAAACGTACTCTATCCATAAAAAAGTAAATATTATTTTGTAACACTTTATTCATAAATTATATAGGGTCTCAGATCGAACCTATTGCATGAATAAGATGCAATACATTTTCCTATACGTATGTCTTGTTTTTATATATTATAAAGGGTGTAATGGAAACATATATATATAATTTGATGTCGAAAATATTATGAAGATAGGTTTGGTGGCCAACAATTGCCTGTGACCACACTAAATAAAAAGAAAAAAAAATGCCTGTGACCTGTGACCTAACATCCTAGCCACCAAATGTTAGTTGAACCGCCAATTAAAAGAGAGAATTATTCTCACTACTAGGTTTAATACCCGTGTGTTACACACGGGTTAAATAATAATATTTATAAAGAAATTATAATCATTATGTTTAATAATTTGTAAATCTATCTAATAAATCAAACTTTTAGAGGGTAATTTTTGGAGAGATTTTTTTTCTATAATAGGAAGTTTGGAAGGTAAAATTTAGCTAAATTTTTCACCATGCAAGTTGATGGAGCCAACTCTTTAAATGTTATATATTTACAAATTGTTAAATATAATGGTTATAATTTCTTTATAAATATTACTATTTAACCCGTGTGTAACACACGGGTATTAAACCTAGTATTTTATATTTAAGAAATTTTACTCTATCAACTTATGCATGCATGGTTAAAATTACATTCAATTTCCCACCAAAATTTCCTAATATAAAAAAAAATTCCCCTCAAAAGTAGCCCCCTAAAACTTAGAATTATTAGATAGATAAGCAAATTAATATCACGCATTAAATAGGAAAATGTTCTCATCGTCACAAAGTTAAAGTGTGTTGTTTAAAGTTATCTGTAATAAACCATTACGGATAAAGTTATTGTCAATTCGTTCTCTTAGATGAAACACAAGGCAAAGATCAAAGATATAGTTTGGCAAAATTGATGTGGTAACTTGTTATTGTAGTTTAGTGTACTAGCTATTGTTTTGGGGTGTAATTGTTTTGGTCTCTTAGCATCTTGCTAGTGAGTTCGCTTTATTAATAAAATCGTTGTTTAAAAAAAAATCTGTAAAAGAGCTTGCGGCTCAGTAAAAAAAATGATTTAAAGTTTAAGAAGAACAACATTTCTAACAACAAAGTTTTTGAGCTTATTTAAGACCGAGTAGAGGCGAAATATGGATCGAAGTTCAAGAATCTAGATTGGATTAGATGGATTAGATGAAACGATATCAGTATCATAATGTGGTCGGTCGGTCTATGGTTTGTACTAAAAACCGTTCGTAAAATACCGAACTGTGATGAACGGTTTGGTTTACAGTTTATATCAAAAACCGTTCGTAAAAAACTAGACGGACCGCACACGTGTGCGTATAAATTAGATCTCATATTTGAGTTAATATAAAATATTAAAACCTGTATTAATGACAACTGAAAATTTATTGGTGCTAAAATAAGTCATGGCTAGCAGATCGCTCATTATATCTATACCTTCTAATAAAAGAGAGTTTTAGATGACACATGTCATTCATTAGAGCCACTTAGAAAATAGTTTTTCCGCTCAAATTTTTTATAACATTTTTATTAGATGAAGATTTACATTCCATAAGTAATCATTTTTTAATTAATTCTAAAATTACAAGGTAATCAAATGACTTTTATTCCAAAAATATGTTACGTGTGAATTGATTTGTTTTGAAAATATAAAATTTAATTATATTATCTATGAATTCATTTGCGTTCTTAATCATTGTTTTTTCATAATGTTAATTAAAATCGAACAAATTGAATTCAATTGTTCCAAAAATATTCAACATTGCAAAATATAATGTTTTTAATCAATGCATTTATATTGATATGCCAAAGTCTTGATGAGATCCTTGTCAAATATAAACATGCCTATTGTTCACATAAAATGATTTTTTTTATTGTTGTATGTAGTTCGTTTTTTAGCTTTAACAAACCTTTATTTAACGTGATAATATGCAACTTATTTTTAAATGTTTCTTTTTTTTTAAAGGAAAAACTTTATAAAACAAATAAACTTTATATTTTGTTCCAATTAGGTTAGTTAAACTTTGTTTTGTTTCAATTAGATAACTCCAGTTTAAAATGTGTTCTACTTCTAGGTAATTAACTTTATAATAGATAAACACTGATTTTTAGGTGAATTTGGGACACGTTGTGTGTTTTTTCTGCTATTAACTATATTTCATAGTTTTTACATGTTTTTTTTGCCATCAAATTTTTATGACTTGTTTTGTGAATTTGGGACCCGTTTTTTCTGCCTATCATTTTTTTATAAAAATTTCACAAGTTTTAAAATTTTTTGCAATTTTTTAAAAAAATGACACTTTTATAGACTTAGGTCAGTTAAACTTTGTTTTGTTTCAATTAGATAACTTCAGTTTAAAATGTGTTCTACTTCTAGGTAATTAACTTTATAATAGGTAAACACTGATTTTTAGGTGAATTTGGGACACGTTGTGTGTTTTTTCTGCTATTAACTATATTTCATAGTTTTTACATGTTTTTTTTGCCATCAAATTTTTTATGACCTGTTTTGTGAATTTGGGACCCGTTTTTTCTGCCTATCATTTTTTTATAAAAATTTCACAAGTTTTAAAATTTTTTGCAATTTTTTAAAAAAATGACACTTTTATAGACTTAGGTCAGTTAAACTTTGTTTTGTTTCAAATAGATAACTTTAGTTTAAAATGTGTTCTACTTCTAGGTAATTAACTTTATAATAGGTAAACACTGATTTTTAGGTGAATTTGGGACACGTTGTGTGTTTTTTCTGCTATTAACTATATTTCATAGTTTTTACATGTTTTTTTTGCCATCAAATTTTTTATGACCTGTTTTGTGAATTTGGGACCCGTTTTTTCTGCCTATCATTTTTTTTTTAAAAATTTCACAAGTTTTAAAATTTTTTGCAATTTTTTTAAAAAATGACACTTTTATAGACTTAGGTCAGTTAAACTTTGTTTTGTTTCAATTAGATAACTTCAGTTTAAAATGTGTTCTACTTCTATGTAATTAACTTTATAATAGGTAAACACTGATTTTTAGGTGAATTTGGGACACGTTGTGTGTTTTTTCTGCTATTAACTATATTTCATAGTTTTTACATGTTTTTTTTGCCATCAAATTTTTTATGACCTGTTTTGTGAATTTGGGACCCGTTTTTTCTGCCTATCATTTTTTTATAAAAATTTCACAAGTATTTAAATTTTTGCAATTTTTTAAAAAAATGATACTTTTACAGACTTATTTATAAAATTAAGAAAAATTTTGCAACTTTTTTTTTGAATTTTTGAAAATTTTGGAAATATTTATTATATTTCATTTAAATTGAATGTTACAAGGCTTGCTTAAGGTTGACAGTGGCGGATCCTGAACTCTTGTAGAACGGGGGCGAGCTCAATATATATATAATACATGTAATATTTTTACATGGAGCGAAATCAATATATATATATATATATATATATATATATTTAAGATATCGAGGTAAAA
The DNA here is from genome assembly GCA_030867185.1 of Tagetes erecta. Lineage (NCBI taxonomy): Eukaryota > Viridiplantae > Streptophyta > Magnoliopsida > Asterales > Asteraceae > Tagetes > Tagetes erecta. The sequence continues at coordinate 13,817,552 of CM061490.1, forward strand.
ATCGGAACTTCAGACAACAAAACGTGCAGGGGCCAGTGCCCATCCTGGCCCCTTAAAAGATGCGTCCTTAAAGGTTGGTGGTGGGAAATTAGAAACAGTTGTTCTTGAAGTTGTCTCTCGGGAAGTTAATGTTTACCTATTATACAAGTTAATTACCTAAGATTAAAACACGTTTTTAAAGTTAAGTTATGTAATTGAAACAAACAAAGTTTGTGTGACTTCATTAAAAAACAAAAATGAAACTTGGTTAATTTTATATATTTTCTATGCCCATACCCGTGTGTTACACGGGCGTAAAACTAGTATATAATATATATAAGTATATATGTCATTATATTGTTATAACACGAGTAGTTTTACAACATTCAGATACATATCAATTTGTTATATATACATGTACTTTTGAAATGTATAAGATTTTTTAAAGATTTTGGGCTTTTCTTTTCAGATTTTAAACTTGGCCTAAATAGGCCTAAGAAGCACAAACTGAGAAACCAAACCTGACCAAACCGTTCGTATGGTTTGTTTTAGGTTTGGTTTTTTATAATACGGTTCGGTTTTGGTTTTTAAAGATAGAAAATATCGAGTAACGTTTTGGTTACGGTTTTACCCAAAAATCATAAAAACCGAACCGTAAACACACCTAAATATAATATGATGTTAAAGTAGTTGCACTCCTTTATTACATCTCCCTACAAAAAAAATCGACTTTTGGCGACGACACATGTCGTCCTCAAAGGTCAAGAATGTCGTCGCTAAAGTTTTTGGCGACGACAAATGTTTGACCCATCTTCCGGCCAGGAAAAAAATGAAAAAGAAATTCTAAAATTTTTGGTGACGAACAATAAATTTTAATATTTTTAACTAAAAAAAAATTTAGTAAAAAAATAAATAAATTGTGTTAATAAATAAATTGTGATTTATCTTTTAGCGAAAGTCGTTAAAAAGGTTTAGCGAGCATTTTGCTACTTAATTTGTGTGATGAACGTACAAATTGTTTTTTAGATCGAATTATATAGTTTTGTTGTTAAAAAGGTGACATGCAAACAAAACTTATCTTCAAGAACATGTAAAATCGTATACTAAGGGGCTGTTTGGTAGTATCTGAATAGATAAGTGCTGAACCAATAAAAGGTCTGAACCATTAAGTGCTGAATCAGTAAGAGGTCTGAACCTTTAAGAGCTAGTATATTGCTTAACTATTTAAAGACAAATTTCTAACCAATTCAGATAATAGCTCTTAACCATTCAGACTCTGTATAATGTTTAACCATTCAGAGGCAAATGTCTTAACCATTCAGATATTTGCTCGCGAAACAAACAGTCTGAACCATTAAATATTGAATCATTCAGACATCTGAACCATTAAAAAGCTGAAACAAACAGCCTCTAATATATATTTTCCAAAGGATAAATAGGTTGAAAACTCATTTTGCACCCCGGCCCACAAACTCGTGGATATATCTTTAGTTACGTATTATAAATAAATATAAAAGTTCGTACAATTTAACTCTTTTTCATAAACAAATATAGGATGGAAAACGTGTGAAGAAGATATAATATATTATACGTATGATGTTGTCGTCTTGAGGTGACACTATTGAAAATAATTTGTAACTTGCACGAACAGCATAAAAATATCAAGTTATGATTGTTTTTTAAGCTGTTTAAATAATTAATAGGCAAATTGGCCTAAAATAATCACAACTAACATCTATTGGCCGAAAATAATCCCAACTCGGTTTATTCTCTCTAGTGGTCCCAAATCCAACTTTTTTGGCCTACAGTGGTCCGTCGTTAAGTGCACTTAACGACCGTTAACTTTTTTTCTATTTTTTTCGAATTTCAAACCGATATTTTAGGGATTTTGATCGGTAGGAGAATACGAGTCAGTTGATGTAAACCTTACTTCCAATTGTTGCTCCAAATGGTTTGATTTTGATATCCGGTTAAAGCACCGTTAGGTTTTAAACACCCGATTGAAGACCGTTTTGTCGTTTGGAACACTAGTTCGAAGTAAGGTTTACATCAATTGAATCGTATACTCATCCCGATCAATATCCATAAAACCTTCCTTTGAAATTCGAAAAAAATCAAAAAAAAGTTAACGGCCGTTAAGTGCACTTAACGACGAACCACTGGAGGCCAAAAAAGTTGGATTTGGGACCACTGGAGGGAATAAACTGAGTTGGTATTATTCTCGGCCAATAGGTGTTAGTTGGGATTATTTTTAGCCAATTTGCCTAATTAATATGCCATGTTGATCTGTTTAATCGCTTTAAAATGAGCCGAGTTTAGATTTAGCTATTAACATGTTTAATCAAAGAAGCCAATCCGTTAACATGTTTATCTAGACTGAGGTTGAGATATATGCAGAGATGGTCGAGTTTAGAAGATTCTCTTCATTATTCAGGTTTACTGGATGGAGCGAAGACGTACGCTATTAAAGAATAGTCATTATTTAGACAAACAAAGTTGTCAGTGTTAATATTATCGTCAAACGAAAGTAATGACAAACTTTGTAACACCCCAACCCGGAGAAGGCTGACGTGTCACTATCACAGTAGTCAGAATCAATAACAAATTCTATAATTACTAACTAGTTGTTTTACAAAAGAAAAGTTACAAAGTCCTAACTTCTTATCATCAATTCTATTTCTCCGAATTTTCTAAAATCTCTATTGTTCTCTAGCACTCTTCACACATCCCCAAAGATCCCCTTGAATACCTGCCATATAACAAAAAAAAAACACCAAAAAGAAATACGGCTGAGCCAAAAACGCTCAGTAACGGAAAGAACAATAGTAATAATACGACACATGGGGTAACGATTATCAGAGTAACAAAGGTCAGCGGAAGCAGCAAACACAGATACATATGAAGCATAACAAATCCAAAACAGAATCCATATGGTTAACAAATAAAACTTCTCTGAAACAAATACTAAGTCACATATACCATATGGCCAGAAATACCCATCGAGCACAAAACAAAACTAATAGTGTAAACAAACCCGTCGGCTTGAGTACTGTGAGCTGTATGTGGGCAAACACCATCACTCACCAAAACTGAACAAAACAAATATCTAGGATCGATCCATACGCCTCCCCAAATATCACTCATCGAGTGCCAGAAATATGGAGACGCCGTGAACCAGTCACACCGTCACGGAAAGTGCTACGTCATCGAATGCCCCAATGACGCACCGGCAGAATCCCTACCGGAGGCTAATTGCTCGGGTATCAGAGTCAAACAAATAACTTTCACAACAAAGTCTAAACAAATGGTCTAATGCAAATATTTATAATGGAGCATGCGATAATGAGTACAATATAATAAGTACCACATGCGTATCAAAGGTCAAAGTCAGAATTTCTAATAACATATCGAATGCCCAAAGGCCAAATGCTTCAAAGGAGCTAAGTAATGGACACTACGAGTAAGGGTCAAAATTCATACTATAAAGGAACAAAATATGAGGAATAGACACAAATCAAATACTATGAAGAAAAGGAAACAAAATCCGCACTACAAAGTAACGGAAACAACATATATATACTACGATGAAAGGGACACGGAATCCGTACTACATATATAGTAACGGAAACAACATATATATACTATGATAAAAGGGACACAGAATCCGTACTACATATATAGTAACGGAAACAACATATATATACTATGATAAAAGGGACACAGAATCCGTACCTTAATAAAACGAGCAAAATAACAAAAGCCAAGTCGTCCTTGAGTCACACAAGCACCTACATATATATATTTTGCTATCTAATTTAGAATATATTTTCAATTCATTAATTTGTAAGCGTTCCGACGACGGTTACTTTTAAACCTTCACTCGTTTGTTTTATTTAATGGTTTCAATTATATATTTACATACACATATTTTACACATACAATTTGTATATATAGGCTCATAAAGTTATTACGAACTAACTCATTACATCGACAAGGTAGACTTTTATAGTTTTCCTCCATTATTGCTACTCTATGAATTTCTAATGCCTAACTTGATTCATAGTTCATAAAATTTCCATGAATTTCTTCATATAAAACTTATTCATAACATATGGTTAAATCTTTTCATTATTGACCTATCCTAAAACCCATATCTCTAATAGTATGCATATAAAACTCATAATACTCTAATTATTATTTTATAAACTCTTATTCGGTAATAATGTTAAATCATTAACATACATATGTATATCTATTAACAGTGGCTATCAAAATTAAAATGGGTTCAAGTTCTTGTTACGCATATATGTATATATCAGTATAGGGAGGAACAACATATCGCTTTTATATATACACAATTATCCTTTTTCAATCAAGTTTTTGGTATTTGTTATGTTTTGGTCGCCGGAACGGATCGGAATCATATCAGCAGGTTTAAAGAGTGTAGTACACAAGATCGGATTTGTTACCTCAATCACAGAATAGAACGAATCGGAAGGAGCTTGAACAGTTGTGTTGCGAAACCGGCACAGATAAAAAGAGTCGAAGGATTCGAACACCAGAGATGACTGAACGGTTCCGTGTCAAGACGGAGTTGAAGCAGCGGTTTATTAACGATGATAGGCTTATTTAGTGGTGCTGATTTGTGTGGTATATCAAAAGCCTTTGAGGGGTATAAATCGATGAGCAGAAACGTGAATTTTAAGAGATTGACATCCCAATTTTTAGCGAGTTTGTTGCTGAGAAAAAGAATATTTGAAACCTACTGTATTCGATCAAATACAATCAGGTAAATAAATAAAACCCACTAATGGGTCATAGCATCAAATTGGGTTGTGTAGTGTGAACGTGGATGCTGACTTCTAACCTCCCATATATTTATTTTTAATTTTGAAGTTCAAAGTTATATATATTTATATTTCTTTATGTACTTAAATTTAAAAAATTAAAATCATATAATTTATTCTGGATATTATAAACTTTCTAAAGAATCTCATCATAGGAAAAAAGGGCCGTAATAAATTCACTTTTGACAATATTGCAACAACTTTTGCTACAAAATTGCGACAATACTGGGTTGTCGTAATACTTGCGACAACTTAGCCACAAAACTATTTTTTATAACTTAGTTATACCTTTTCGGTTTAAGACAAAATAACGATAAATTGTAGTTGTTTTGTCGCGAAGTTGTGGGATAAGTTATGGTCTTTTCTATTATATGTTAAAAAAATTGTCATAAATTTGTCGCAAATATTAAGTTGTCGGAAGTTTATTGGAAATTATTAGTTTAAAAAAACAATATTTTTAGTAGTGAGATGAACATTTTAATGGGTTGGAAACCAATAGATTTCAGTCTCAGCCTTTCGAAATGGAAAGCAAATTTTGCTATCTATTGGAGAGGTCAGTTTTTATCTATTATGTCACGTGGTCGATTGGTATTTATTACCCGTCTTTGTTCGATTCCCAAAATTGATTACAAAGATTTTAGAGGCGTTGCGAGCTCATTTGTTGTTCGTGGGGGAGGGGGATGAGTGGTGTTTAGAATGATATTTTATTAATGTTTATATGGTTAAATCTCTTGGAATAGTTTAAATGTGTTGAAATATGTTTTTGTAGGTTAAACAAGTGATTTGAAAGTCCAAGTTTTAAGTCAGAAGGACCAAAAGTAAAGAAAAACAAGAATCTGAATTTTGTCCTTTCAATAGGCTACGAGTTTTCAGTATGCTACGGGACTAGGGACGCAAATTGAAGTTAAAATACGAGTTTTAGGTCAAAAATCATTATCCCTTGGCCTTCAAGCCAAGGACGAACCCTAGGATGAATTTTGGCTAATTTCTACATCAAAATCTAAGATTATAGTCCTTTCAATCATCATTCCATCCCGGTCATGTCTTCCAACATCAAATCTCAAGATCAAATCACAAGCATGAGCGGCTAGTTGCATTGTGATTATTTTCGGGTGAAGGTTTCTTCCAAGACATTTGTTTGGCTATTTGTTTAGGTTTGTTTTCTATTTGATGTTCTAAATGAAATCTTGGTTTAGAGATTGTCGTGATTATTAATAAACTAATTTGTTTTTCGGTGTGATTTTATATTAGATCACAAACCAAACTACATCTGGATAATGGGTAAGCGAGCAACAAGCTGCGCCGCTATCCCCTTTTGAATCGCAAAGCCTATTCTACTAAATACAAATCCTTGGTTTCTCGGGCTCTGCGAGTCGCTGTGGACCACCTTCTGCACCCGCTCCAAAAAGCCTACCGCCCGGGGGCTAGGGATCCAAAAGTGTCGAAGACAAATGGATTAGGTTTACTTAGTAATTGTTTGGTAATTGATTTATCATTACATAGAAGTTATATTTTCATGACCAAAACTTAAACAAGTGAACTTAACAATGTCTTTGAATCCAAATCCCGGGAATGACTACTTATTTAATTAATAGTCAATTCATCGTTTAAAGTTATTTTCTTTCAAATTCAAATGAATCAAAACTCAAGGTTTACATTTATGCATTGGTTTAGTTTATTTCTTTCATTTCAATAATCGACTAGTTACATTAAGCATTGACCATAAATTCATCGTGGACTTGACACCCTACTTTGCTATGTTACAAGTTGTTATACAATGATGGTTTTTAATGTGTGTTCAAGGGATCATGGTTGAGAATAATATGAAATAGCTATACATGTAAGAATGCGCATCATATTTATAATGATCTGATTTCTATACTATTATTTATCAATTGTGGTTTACTCACTAGCTTTCAAAATCTAACTTTATTTTCACATATTTCAGGTGGTGCTTGATGTTGCTTTGTTGCTAATTTTCAAGACACGGGGATGCACATTTATGTTCCAAAACTTATGTTATAGACTTTAATAAATGAATACCTTTTTTTTAACTGCACATTTATTAGAAAAAACCGAGCAGTAGCAAGACGCATTTCTTTAGCGACTACCATCCAGGTTCCAATACTATCTATCATATTTCACTCCATATATTGTAATTTTAGGGACTGAAAATCATTACTTTAAACATGCATATATTATCTCTAATACATTAAGTTAGGATCATACTTCCAAATCAAATGAGTCCCAATAAAATATTATAAAGACTCAAAATTAATCGCTAATATTATCAATGTCGTTCCTTGTCAGTGCGTCGCCTGAAACAGCTGCTCCGCCAAGAAGTCTGATCGGGTTTTCAAAAGGGGTTTTTGAAAGAAGATGTTGGTTGAATAGAGGGTGCGACTGTGATGGAGGACAAGATAATTAATCTGATGGTGGCGGTGTACTAGTGATATAAAGCTTTAAAAGGTTTTTTTAGTTTACTTACTTTTAATAAACTACAAATATGGTACCCTAACTAATAAACATTTTTAATAATGTATATATAATAATAATAAGTAGTTTGAATTAAAAACAAAGATGAAGTTATTTTTATATGCACGTTGGTAATATATTTTGTGTTTTGAGCACTAGATTAACGGTTGTAATCTCTGTTGTGAGAAGCTCAAAAGAGTTACTGTTTGAAAAGAAGATTTTATGTCTCGGTCGGATGTAATTTTAGCTTTTAATGCTCATTTAATGATTTTATAGTTCGTTAGATCCTTTTAAGTTTTTTTTAATACGATTACGATGGTAATAAAAATTAGCCTAAGTTATAAAGCTTTTATTGTTTTTTTTATACTATTACGACTTTGACTATACGGCTTTGACTTAGTTATTATTTTGACTTCTAAGTTTGTATATATTTCCGTCTTTTAATATGTGACGTATTACAACTTTACACTGTAACATGTGAGACATTAAACTTAATTATTTTCAATTGTGTGACGAGGTCACAAAGCAAAACTCGGCCGCGGCAACGCGCGGACACGGAACATAAATCTAAGATACTTTTAAAGGATGATAATCAATGTAAGATAACACTTAATTTTCACTCTCCAATATGTTTATTCAGTGTTTAAAAACCAGTCTCATAAACTAGTCTAGAATTAGTTTTAAGTGACTATTTTTAGTCTCTAATAGTGTCTCAATTCCAATGATCTTCTTTTCGATACATTTTAATTAAATCCCAAACATGCATTCCCAATCGATACTAAATCTCTTCAAGTAGTATCCACTACAGTTGTTACATAATTAATTTTGAGTTAGACTGATATCATTAATAAATCTGTTTTTCGGTTTCTTGAAATCTCAAAAATATTCAAGCATTAATATCATAATAATAGTTAAAAGAGTATCAGGTGACAAGAAGAGTAACAAACGTCTTAAGCCATGTTGTCAGTATCACTAATGGGATCATCCAAACGACAACTATCACTACTCTCATGTGTAGTCGGAATTGTGTTCTTGTATTATGGAAACCTTAAGATTATGTAGTAAGTCAAAGTTTGTGTTTTTTTCCTCGACTGCAATGAACTAATTTCTTAGATCTTCGTTTATCTCAATTGAATCTTGTTGAGAAGATCCGTCCCCGATTTCATCCAATTATCTTTTTTCCATTGCATTGGTAATGGTTGTTCCTTCCATAACGTCATATTTGTTTTGAATAATATTCTCCTAACAAAATAAAAGATGCGAGAATATCATTTAAAACTAGTAGCAACACAAAATCAATATTTGAAAAAAATAAATACAAAATCAAAAGGTTTAAGGACGGAATGCTTACATATTCGAGATGTAGATGATCATATAACACCCCGACTGATGACGAAATCCTTGGGCACACAATAGTGAATCGGCTACTCATCGCATATGGTACTAAAATGGTTGAAATATCATTAAATCCAAATTTACATTACTTACAAACATTTAATTTCAAATAAACAACAAGAGTACAACATATTAATTGATTTCCTAGGTCCATCATATCCTTGATGAAGCATCTTGATAAATTGCCTAAACGCATTTTCTGAAAACATGTTTTCAGCTAACAAATTAGCTGGTGCGTAAACACAAGTTTAGATACATATAGATAATGATTAAAATGATTATAAATGGACAAATTATTCAATTCTCATGTCATGTCAAAAGATACAAATGCAATGTCTATCATACAAGAAAAACATGAGCAAAATCAAACCTAATGACTACCACTTAATCACACAGACTAAGTATCGTTGATAAAAATGATTAAATTGAAAAGTAGGTTACAATCACCATTGGATAAAGTATTAGGTGATTAAATCAAAATGAATGAATAACCGGTTACAATCACCATTGGATAAAATATTGGGTTGGCTTGTCAGGCCAATAGATCTATCATTAAATAATCATGGTTTAAATAAATTAATGATCATGCTTCGATAAAGTTTAGTTAATCATGTAACAAACACATAAATGCAAGTAATCATATAAACACAAATTGAATTGAAAAAAATGAATAAAATTTGAGTGAATAAGTTCACATGGTTTCCCCCAAAACATAAAAATAAAAAAGGCTATGAAAACTCACATGATAATTGCTCGATAAACTGAAATAGAACTAAAATTTGAATAAGGTACCGAGGAACTCCTTAAGGATCACTTAATGAATGGTGTCTTATAGTTGATTGACAGTTACACAGATGATTTGTGAAACTAGGGTTCTAATTGGAATTTGGGGTTGTAAGTAAATAATAATAAGAATAAATAATAAAATAGTAATGGAGTTTAAATAAGTAAGATATTAATTAAGTATCATATAAAGATTGATTCTCTATATAAGTAATTAAAAATCACTAGATTAATGATATGATAGAACTAGTTGATTAAGAAATTTCAAGAACTAGTAATTTAAATATTGTTATTAGCCTAGTTTTAAATAACTAGTATCCAGTTAAGTTAATCAACAACATTTGAATTCTAAGTTAATCAACAACATTTGAATTCTATAAACATGAAGACTTTTAAAATATAAGAATCCACTAACAAATTGGTGTGCTTAGACTTTATATATTTATAAAATTTAGAATTATTGTGTGTCTGATGTTTTATAAAATCATAACTTTCTTCTTGTAAAATAAAAGAAATCTTTAAACAGAAACACATATAAGTAAACATATATATATAAGTAAACATATGATAAAATCATAAACACATATAAGTAAAATCAACAGTTTGCCTCACTCTATGAATCATTAAAGTTGTATTTTTTGTTCTTAAGAAAAAATAAGTTCTCAATTGAAAGTGGGCATATATATATATATATATATATATATATATATATATATATAGGGGATGAGTTTTCTAAAAAGGCAAAAAACTTTAAAAAGCCTAAGAAGTAATCTGAGACGTCGGATTATGGTGTTTTACGGCCCAGATGGACGCGGTGGCATTTTTGTAATTATTTTGATGTTTTGGTCACGCGCGAGATGGATTTGAGGGTAGATTTGTCATTGTGCGTATTTAACACCACAATTCAAACGCCATGGTGTTTCTTACATCCGTGCGTTTTTAACACAAAATTCAAACGCCATGGTGTTTCTTAGATCTGTGTATTCTGAATCATGGTGTTTTTTACATAGTTGACGTTTTTGGTGTTTTATTTCTCACACATTCTAACTTTTCCCATGGTGTTTCTTAGATCTGTGTCTTCTGAATCATGGTGTTTTTTATGTTTGAACTGATCACAGTAAAAACAATTGACTTTTTTGGTGTTTTATTTCTCACACATTATAACTTTTCACATGGCGTTTCTTAGCACTATCAAATGGATCTATGTCTTCTGAATCATGGTGTTTTTAACATTCGAACTGATCACTAAAAACACCATGATTCAGAATGTTAAAAACACAATGATTCAGAAGAACTGAACATTGATCGGATGTTCGTAATTAGTAACGAAAATGTCAAAAACAAACAAAAACATCATCGCTTTCAGTATTCGTCATAGATGAATGATTATGGATTCAAAATTAAAACGAAAAACGTCAAAAACACGCCATACCTGAACAGATGTTCGTAATTAATAAACGTCAAAAAAACACCATAACTGAACATCGCGAGTGATACCAGGATTTCGAAGTCAGCATCGCGCGTATAAATGACGAAGATGCCCCTCCGTGTTTTTTTTATCTCATGGCCACGTGCTTGTTGTTGATTGCTTCCTACACTTCTTAGAGTTTTGAGCCTTTTTAGAAAATCCCCAATCTATATATATATATATATATATATATATATATATATATATATATATATATATATATATATATATATATGGAAGGGGTAATTTGAGAACACCCTCTAATTGTGAGAACTCGTGAGAACCTTACTTCCCGAGCTTTTTCGTAGTATTTTTTTGGCTCAAATGTTGCGTATATTAAAAACTAGAACCTGTAAAAAAGAAAATTAAAAAAAAAATATTCCGTCGATAAAAAGCGTATATGTTAGTAAAAAATATTTACGTCATATTACATGGGTGTAATAAGTTACACCTATGTTTTTTCACTGTAAATATTTTTTAGTTACATATATGTTTTTTAACGACGGAAATATTATTTTTACTTCTCTTTCTTTCAAGTTTTAGTTTTTAATATTCGCAACATTTGAGCAAAAATAAATCTATGAAAAAACTCGGGAAGTAAGGTTCTCACGAATTCTCACAACTAGAGGGTGTTCTCAAAATATTTCATTTATATATATATAGAAATGGCTTAAACTCTAAAAAAAGCTAAGAAGCAATCTGGGGCGTTAGATTAGGGTGTTTGCGGTCAAGATTAACGCGGTGGCAATATTGTAAATATTATGATGTTTTTAATGACGCGCGATAAGGTTCCTGATGAGGTAGATTAGTCATTATGCGTTTTCAACATGAAATTCAAACCGGATTCTATTTATCGAAATGGGTCGTTATTTTAGGGTGTCTGTTTCATTGCCAATCCGTACCTACATTACGGAGATCTCGTTCCAAAACTAGGGCGTTTTATACAGTGAAAAACCCATTTTCCCATGCATATAAAAAAACCATATATGAAACAGACTCTACAAAATAACACCACACATATGAAAATGTCACAACTTAGATGCAATAAAAAACGTCATAACTTACCTGCAATAAAGTAACACCTAAGTCGATATGAAAACGTCATAACAATGATTAATACTTCAAAAACACGACATACAAAATGAGTATATATACCATATTACCTGCAAATACCATACGCTATCATCATTGTAGAATGATTCAGATTGTAAAATTAGAATCAAATACATCAATCGTATGTTCGTAAACATTAAAATTAAAAACGAAAACGTTAAAACAAACAAAACCATCATCGCTTTCAGTATTCGTCGTTGATGCAAGATTATGGATAACAAATCGAGAGTGGTTTACAAAAACCTAGCACACTGTAAATTGTAAACAAATTAACATCGAGATTCATAACCGGGATTTCGAAGTCAGTATCGTACGCATAATTGACGAAGATACCCCTACGCGTTTTTTTTTCTCTCATGGCCACGTGTTAGATTTTGATTGCTTTCTACACTTCTTAGAGTTTTAAGCCTTTTTAGAAAATCTCCAATATATATATATATATATATAGATTGGGGTTTTTCTAAAAAGGGTCAAAACTTTAAGAAGTGTAAGAAGCAATCACCATTAAACACATGGCCATGAGAAAAAAAAACGAAGGGGCAACATCGTCTTTTAGACGTATGACGTTGATTTGGGATTCCCGGCTATCACTCTTGATGTACATTTATGGCGTGTTTTTTACGTTTATTAATTACGAACATCCGATCATGTATGGCGTGTTTTTAACGTTTTTTGTTTTTAATTTTGAATCCATAATCATTCATCTATGGCGAATACTAAAAGCGATGATGTTTTTGTTTGTTTTTGACATTTTCGTTTACTAATTACGAACATCCGATCAATGTTTTTAACGTTTTCGTTTTTAATTTTGAATCCATAATCATTCATCTATTGCGAATACTGAAAGCGATGATGTTTTTGTTTCTTTTTGCTGTTTTCGTTTACTAATTACGAACATCGATCAATGTTTTTGACGTTTTCGTTTATTAATTACGAACATCAAATCATGTATGGTTATTTTTTTGACGTATTAATCATTGTTATGACGTTTTCATTCGACTTCAGTGTTTACTCTATTGTAGGCCGGTAAGTTATGACGTTGTTTATTAGTTAATTTTTTCATCTGAGTGGTGTTATTTTCAAGAGCAAGTTTATGCATGGTGTTTTTTATATGCACGGCGTTGAAAACACAGAATGACAAATAAATCTACCCTGGTACATTCTCGTGCGTCAGGAAAATATCATAATAATTACAAAAATGTCACCGCGTCCATCTGCTTTCAACTAGGCCGTAAACACCATAATCCAACGCACCAAATTGCTTCTTAGCCTTTGTAGGGTTTTTTCCATTTATAGAAAATCCCTCCCCTATATACATAAAAAATATTTTAATGATTTTGCGAGAAGAATAAAAAATAGCTAAATTCATCATTTTTTCAACCAAAAACGTTTTTAGCACACAAAAAAATGATAGAAATGCAATATTTATTCATTAACTTTGTTATTTAAAAAATAAAATTGAATAAATTTCGTTTATTTGTTAAACCTACACATGTGGAAGTCATGTGTAGGTTATGGTACTTACACATAACCTACACATGTGTAAGTAAATTTAAAACACTAAAAATACATACGTAAAAAATATTTTAATGATTTTGTTTAGTTTATATCTTATAGATTTGTATATAGGAAGTGAATTTATTTAAAAAACTAAACCATTGATAAGTTTTTTTTAGTGATTTAGGTTTCTTCTTTTTCTTCTCGCAATAAATGAGTATTCCCAAATGAACTTAATCACACATACACACACACACACACACACACATATATATGGTGAGGATCATTACAGAAGACCCTTTTATCGCGAGAATAAAAAACAATTTCTTACCCTTGATCAAGTCTTGACTATTCTAATATTAATAATTTACATATATGTAAATCAATGATTCCCTTATTTACATGTATGTGAATCAATGGTTCCTTAATTTACATGTATATAAATCAATGGTTCTATAGTTCTGTAATTAAGGTGGTTCTGTAAGATCCTAACCCTGATGAGGATCATTACAGAACACCCTTTTATCGCGAGAACAAAAAGAACAAATTTTGGCCCTTAATCAAGTTATTTACTATTCTATTATCATTAGTTTACATATATGTAAGTCAATTGTTCCTTAATTTACAGGTATGTGAATCAATGGTTTCTTAATTTACATGTATGTAAATCAATGGTTTTGTAGTTTTGTAATTAATGTTGTTTTGTAAGGATCCTCTTGTATAAAACATTTCATAATACGGTAACTTATAAAGTAAGTAATTGAGTTATATTTATATTCATATATAATATAAGGAATTTAGTTAACTTGTGAAAACTGTAAAAAATAAACACTCATGTCTAGGGACTTAAACCCTAGACCTTTTGGTCCATACCAACATAATCAAGACAACATACCAAGATTTTCTTGATGATTTTGATCCACATACTCCTTGAATTTAAATCCTTGAAACAACAACTTCAAATCTTGATCTTCCTTGCAAGAATGAGGATGACGAAGTGGATTAGGATTGTTAATGGCTGATATTGGGCCCTTAAACCTTTAAAACATTTGGCCCAACATCTTTTGAGTCCATAATTCTTATTTCTTTTATTTTCAAGAATAACCTGTAACTAACACTCATTCTTATTTTTAGTAACATATCTCGAATATTTATGGTGTTACATGTTTCTGCCTCAACCACCGCCGCAAACACCCATACCGTTCAACTTCTCCTCAAGGATACCGAAAGTAGTAAATTTTAAACCACACACGTAAAGAGACATCTCAAATACACCCATCTCCCATTTCTCCACCAAATTCTCGCCTGACAGACCCCTTGCCTCAACATTTTTATGGCTCCACATTCTGCTTCAACTTATAGGGGTCAAGCTCCAAGAATTATAGAGAGAGAAACAAAAGTTTGATGCAATTTGCTTCTTATTTTTCTAACGCAAAGGAAACGAAAAATACATGTGGTAGTGACACCACTATCTAGCTACATGCATGCAAGAACTAAATGTGGCTTTGTTGACTGCTCTTTTGCTAAGTCGGATGGTTGATTTACATGTACTAAAATCGTTTAGGTGTATATTTTTAGACCCTAAAGTATCTTTAGTTAGTTGATATCTAGATTTTTGAAGTTTTAAGAGAGTAAAAAACCATGTGTTAAAAAGATGATTTTTGACCCAAAAAGAGTTCGCGAGCAAATAGTGTTTTTGACTAAACTTGAGACCGATGAGTGGTAAGTGTTTTAAAATAGAAATAAAATTAAAATGTAAAAGTATTGCAAAGTTTGATTAGTCAAATATCGTAAATTCAATTTGAAAATATACCTTTGATTTAAATATTCTCATTATTGAAATTTTTTAACTATGATTTTATTTGTGAATCAGATTATGCATACATGGACTTGTACTTGAAAGAAAAAACTAGAGACCACTGAAATGTCACATGAATTATAGCAGAGAATCAAGAAATTAATAAAAATTATAAAACATGTCAATGGGTTTTGGAAAAGAAATATGTAATTGTTGAAATGGGCTAAAGGCCCACTAAAGAGTCAAATACTCAAATGGTCGCAACAGGTTTTAAGGGGGTTCGACAAAAGTTTGAGAGGAACACATTCGATGGACGAGAGCACAAAAAGAATAAAAGGCAATAGCTTTTAAGGTTGTTGTTACAAAGTGGTTATGCGAGGGGAGTGATCGGTGTCGAAGAGCCAATCAAAGATAAGTGTAAAATGTGTGTTTTAATCACCTTAGCTAGCTAGGGTAAGTAGAGTGTCGAACCACGTGGAATTAGTGGTCGGTGTATAGATTAATTTGATTTAGAAAACAAATGATGAATTAATTAAACTACTAAAATATTCTATTGCCTCTTCTGTGAAAAGTTTGATTAAATTATTAAGCAAGAAATAAGAAAAACTTTGCAAGAAAATAAATTGATTGTTGTTAACGATTGGGAAAAATAGATCAACTCCGAGTTTCATGTAATAGATAGATATACACCTAGGGTTTACCTCATTGGAAGTTAGATAGACATAACCGGTTTACTTGTTCTTATTGAAGCGTGATTACAATTAGATGCACGGGTAGTTAAATTAGATAGATCAAAAACCAACTACGGATTGTGATGGCCAAGACTATGCTAATGCCGGACCTAGTGATTTCTTTTGTAACACAAGTTAAAGAAAATGTAGTGAATAACCTAATTATTGATTACTAGTTCAACAAAACTAGTGAATGATAAAGAGGTTTTCAAAACAACTAACAACCATTAATCAATAACAACCAGTAAACACATGAACACGATTAAACATCCAAAAACATTCAAAGTTCATGTCCAATATAATAAAACCCTAGTTGTAAAATATTCAACCACTAACCATCCACCCAGAGATGATCACGGGTGGTTTCGCCGCTCATAACGATGATTTGATCTTCAATCTTGTTTTGGAATTGCATGTTTGATGTTAGAATGATGTTTGGATGGAAGAGAATGGTGGAAGAATGCTTGAAAAATCGTCTTAGAGGCTGGTAATTGCGAAGTTAGGGTTTTAGGAATATAACCCCCTTTAAATATGGTAAAAATCCAAACTTTTGTGAAAACACGTGTCAGGGACGTAAGCTACGTCCCTAGGGACGTAAGCTACGTCCCTCCTGCCACAAATACGTCCTCTACTCTGCCTTACGTCCCTCTTTACGTCCATAATCTCATGGGGTCGTTAGCTACGTCCCCCCTTTGATTTTCTTCATTTTCTTCTGTTTTAACTCCGTTCCTTAACTAATCATCATCCAATCTTCCAATAACCTTTATATAGCACATTTATGCTCCTAACACCTACAAATCAAATATAACACAAAGTAAGGGGCTGTTTGGTTTGTTAACTGTTGAATGGTTAAGAGGTCTGAATGGTTAAAAGGTCTGAATGGTTAAGTGCTGAATGATTAAGAGGAGCTGTTTGGTTGGACATCTGAATGAGATTCTAATTATTTTTCACTTGTCCCATATAGGAGTGGAGACAAACCATTGTTGCCTTTATATATGCAAATCTTTGTTCACTAATAAGTTCTTATGTTACATTTTACTCTAACACCTACCCGCGCGCAAGGGGGGTGCAAATTTGGTTCGAAATGCGACGCCCGCGCGACTTGTGGACACGAATTCAGCTCCGAAAACTCGGGTCCGTGTGAGACCAGTTTTTATATTAGTTTCTAAAATATTTCTTTTTTTCATTTCACCTTCTTCTTCTTTTCTTTTGACCTAATCCTTCGTCTTCTTCTTTTCTTTTTTTTTCGCCTGCGTTGTTCCTTCTTCTTCGCATGTGCCTCTCTTCGTCACCTGCGCTGTTCCTTCTTCATCGCCTGTGTTGTGCCTCTCTTCGTCCAACCTGATCTGTTCATCGTCATCTTCGTCCGACCTGATCTGCTTATCTTCATCGCACCTTCCTCAACGCCTCTGAACGGTTTAGCATCCACACAACTCTGAACGATTCAGAGGCTATTCTCTGACCGATTCAGAGGTTGGTTCCGTTCAGAGGTGCAGCCAAACACCACACAACCTCTGACCGATTCAGAGGTCATTCCATTCAGAGCTCATTTAGAGCCAACCAAACAGCCCATAAATGCGTTCGGATTGATAATTAAGTTAAAAACATCAAGTTAACAACTTAAAACACATATAAATCATGAACGCATCACATCCCCTCACTTATCATTTGCTTGCCCTCAAGCAAATCCGCCCGAAACTCTAGACAACAATACATAAACCAAAAGCCCTTACTATGTCTTAGCTATGACTCAAAGTCATACTCCATTCCCGATTACAACAAACATGCTTAATTAGCAAGTAAAGGATGTTACATTTATTTTAAAACAGAATCCGCCTAACTAAACCTAACAAGCTTCCGGTTTTTATTTTCTTGCAACACACCCCTCATAATTTAGCACTCCTCTCGGTTTATTTGTGAATTGGTAAAAGATGTACCATTATCACTCAAAGAGGTCCATATAAAACTTTGTTACCATAGGCTTGGGTGATAATCAAACCTCCACAATAACACGTCGATTAAACACATATCAAAAGGACTTACGGGTTTGAGGCTTAGGCTAAGGTAGGAAAATTTGTAGTGAAAAGTGGCTAAAAGGAAAGGTTAAGTCCAACAGTTGACATTCTTTATTTACCAAATAAGAACTTTAAAAATAATCACTAGAACTTCAAACACATACCACAAAAATTTTGGGTACACAGCTAACCCAGTAACTCATAACCTTCAACTTCTTTTTCTTTTCGAATTCTCTTTCTTTTTCACATCATTTTTTTTCATCTCTTTTTTTTTTCTTTTTTTTCCATTCCTAACTATTACCATAAACAAAAACCAAAAACTACTAAGTAGAATGTCATCAACAGTGGTAAATGGGTTATATTCGGTAATACGAATGATTTGTCTATCACAAGAATTTGGTAAAGGTTAATATGAATTGGTTTGGGTTAAGGGTAATGGTTTTATAAAAAAAAAAATAGGCTAGAAAAGGCTCAACAGGGCTACTAAGGGAAAATTATGAAACATGTAAACACAAAAATGATGTTTAATTAAAAGGGATATCCTAGGGTTGCCTTTATCCTCTATGTGCTTTCATTAAGTCTACTATCTTGACATGTATCAAATCACACAAGTTCTAAAACAAAGAATTATAAGTCCTACACTCATCGAATATAAAATTTTGGGTGGACTATCAATCTAGTATAGGCTCAAAGCAAAATCTCACTAAGTTAGGAAATTGGGTTGCCGATGTGTGCATGACTTTATTACACCAATAGCCTGTTAATCCTAGTTAGACAATTCTCAAATATTTTCTAAAAACCTTGCTAGACATGATTGTTTCTAGAATTAGACCATGACTAAGGACCCTTACATCAAACAAAGCAGAAATCAATTAGTATGATTTATTTGTCGTTTTCGAGCCCAATTGGATCGCTTAAAATCAAAAATTTTCAATTTCCTCTATTTTTCCTCACTAAGTTAGGAAATCAATTAGGATACATTGTCCCCAATGTATGGTTTTCAAGTTAACTGCAAGGGTTTCCAAATATTCCTATCAAACCAACCTTATGAATGGCTATTATCCAAACCATCCAGCCATTGACACAACTCAATCCCAAAACAAAACATTATAACACCACCAAAGACACTATAAAACAAAACAACACCGAATAAACAAAACACTAAAATAAGGAAGTACTACATGGACCTGATCGCAGACAATCAGACAGCTTCACATCTAGTAGGATATCCATGTGCGTCCCCACACTTGAGTCTTTGCATCCGGTGGATAGAACTGTAAAACAAACAAAAGAAAACAAAGAACGGGAAAGATAGAAGAAAATACTAAAACTCACTTTCATAGGAATCACGGTTGCATTTAGCATATGCAACAAGCCTTTTAAACCTCTCGGTAAACCAGAGTGGACGAGTTAAGTCTCGTGAGGGTTTCTAGGGAACATACCCACAAAGTTCTCAAAACAAATAAAAACATAACAAAATAAAATGTGCAAAACACATTGGGTTGCCTCCCAAATAGCATAGGGAACATACCCCAAGAAAATAAATTGATTATTGTTAACGATTGGAAAAAAATAGGTCAACTTCGGGCTTCAAGTAATAGATAGATATACACCTAGGGTTTACCATATTGGAAGTTACATAGACATAACCAGTTTACTTGTTCTTATTGAAGCGTGATTACAATTAGATGCACGGGTAGTTAAATTAGATATATCAAAAACCAACTACGGATTGTGATGGCCAAGACTACGCTAATGCCGGACCTAGTGATTTCTTTTGTAACACAAGTTAAAGAAAATGTAGTGAATAACCTAATTATTGATTACTAGTGCATCAAAACCAAAGAATTACAAAGAGGTTTTTCAAAACAACTAACAAAACCATTAATCAATAACAACCAGTAAGCACATGAACAAGATTAAATATCCAAAAACATTCATAGTTCATGTCCAATTTAATAGAACCCTAGTTGTAAAATATTCAACCACTAACCATCCACCCGGAGATGATCACAGGTGGTTTAGCCGCTCATAAAGATGATTTGATCTTCAATCTTGATTTGGAAATTGCATGTTTGATGTTAGAATGATGTTTGGATGGAAGATAATGGTGGAAGAATGCTTGAAAAATCGTCTTAGAGGCTGGTAATTCAAAGTTAGGGTTTTAGTAATATAACCCCCTTTAAATATGGTAAAAATCCAAACTTTTGTGAAAACACACATCAGGGGCGTAAGCTACGTCCCTAGGGACGTAAGATACGTCCCTCCTGCCACAAATACGTCCTTTACTTTGCCTTACGTCCCTCTTTACGTCCATAATCTCATGGGGTCGTAAGCTACGTCCCCCTTTTGATTTTCTTCATTTTCTTCTGTTTTAACTCCGTTCCTTAACTAATCATCATCCAATCTTCCAATAACCTTCATATAGCACATTTAAGCTCCTAACACCTACAAATCAAGTATAACACAAAGCAAATGCGTTCGGATAGATAATTAAGTTAAAAACATCAAGTCAACAACTTAAAACACATATAAATCATGAACGCATCAGGGAGATCTATCATGTCAGGCTAGTTAGCGTATGATCATCCTCGGGTTTATGGTTAGTGATTGATAGCTTTGTAACTATAGTTTTCAATACTTTATAAATGGGGATTAATATTTCGGTAAATTTTGAATTTTTGTATTTGTGTATGAACTGAATGTTTGAATGAATTTGAATATTTATCCTATCTATCAGTTCATGATCTTATTGTTAATTACTGGTTATCTTTTTTGTTTGAGAAGTCTTTTAGGTCATTCACTATCGAGTACAACTAGTAATTATTACTTGGATTATTTCCTAGATCATTATAACTTGTGGAAATCTACTCATAATCATCATCGTCATCGTCATCATCATCATCATCATCATCATCATCATCATGATCAAGTGAGGATATCACATCTTTGTGTGAAATGAAGATTGATAGGAGATTACAAGTATGATTCAACTCGCAGTTCGGTTTATGCAACATATTGCTAACCCATCACGAGTCATTCACCGAAGAGAATTTGTCGAGAGAGACCGATCTATCGCGAATGAACAGTTACGTAAGATTATTTTGTGACGATACAATGAAAATGTATTTAGACATTGGTTCCAGATGAGTTCAAGGTCATTGTATTGTATAAGTCAAGATTTGGAACGAGAGAAAGTTTATTTTCAACAAATAAATGATGAAAGAGGAAGGCTTGGATTTACGGCCATACAAAAGTGTACTTTCGGCGTTACGTATCCTTTGATACGACAACACAACCGACATAATTGACGAGTGTCTAAAAATGAGGGAAAAAACATCAAGAGATTGTTTACAACATTATGTTAAAGGTATTATTGTGCTTTATGGGGTAAGTTATTTGAGAAAGCCGATATGGAATGTTCTAGTCTGACTATCCAATCGCTTAGCATGGTCAACACACATGGGGTGACCAATAAATATCAAGCAGTTGCTTCATATGACCTTTGGAATTGGAATGCTTATTTTGGTTCTACAGGATCAAACAATGGCGCACTGTTTTTAAGGCATCATCTATCACAGAGGATCTCATAGCCGATAACTTATCTGAAGCCTTAATTTTTATTAAGGAAGTTCACATGGATATTATTTATAGGGCTTGCATATAGTATATACTTGTACATGTTAAGACGCGAACCTGTTAAGACACGGACACGAAACTTGTTACCTGTACACGACTGGATAACTTATCGTTTACTTGTTTCTCATACTTGTACCTGTTTATAGCAGGTTTACATGATAAGACTTGAGGGAATTAGGGTTTACAAATTAGAATTTAGGAAATTAGGGGAAAAAGACAAATAATGTTATATGATATTATATTTTTATTTTAAATAAATTATAACATGTACTAACAGGTAACAAAAGAAATAAATGTTTAATACACGAAAATTACAGGTAGATTTGTGTCTACCTGTTTAGTACATGTTACATGCTAAGGGCTTAACTGTTCCTGTTAAGATCGTGTATGTTAGTGTCGTGCATTCGTGTTCGTGTACAAAATTGTCAGCCCTAATTATTTAGCAGATGGTACATATCCGGTACCCAAAGATCATGAAGACGTTTAGAAACCCTATTGACGAAAAATAGCTCATTTAAAAAACTTCTAGAAACATTATGAAAGGATATCGAATGATTATTTGAAGTTCTCCTTAAACATTGACATTTTGTGAACAACTCAGATCGGTTATGGTCAAAGGAAAAAAAAGAGAAACGTTATGTACATTTGTCTTAAATAATATGCTATTGGATGATGAATGCAAAGTCTATTGTCATGATTATAATCCAGGTCATGTCGAAAAATAATGTGCACCGAAAACTATGGAATAAATAATAGAAAATGCGTTGTATATAGGCAGCAAAGAAGCTCATAATTCTCTAACAGTGGATTTGGTCGAGCATGCTTGGATAAATCATAGAATTGAACATGATGATTAGTTTTCTTCGGTTTCAATCACGTTTTTTTTTTTGTATTTTGCTAGGTTTTACTCTAATTTAAAATTAAATGATTAATTAAATAATTGAATGATGATAGTTGAAGCATTAACCTTCACATCGTTTTTTACTATAATGCCTCAATCATATTCAGCGGCCGCATGACAGAAAATATTCATTTAAGGCTAATGGACATTAACTATCTTTACACATTTTCTTATCTTTCACTTGAGGTTTTGTTGAAAATTATTTTAAAAAATAAGAACGTATAACAAGTATGGAAGTTTAAAGATAAAAGTAAAGAGGTTTTTAGTTACTAATTTAAAGTTAGTTTGCTCATTAGTATGACCTTTTTTACATATGGGTTAAAATTAAATGAGAACTCATTAAATATGTGAGAACATTAAAACTAATCTCGTCACAAGTTTCAACGACAAAATGATACTCCCTCCGTCCCATTTTAAATGTTCAATTTTTTTTTGTCCCAATTTAAATGTGCATTCTAAAAATAAAAATATCATTTTCAATTTTACCCCTAATTATTTAACATAAAATCTACTTTATGACTTAAAGACAAAATACTTTAATGATATTTTTTCATTTTATAGGTTAAAATAATATAATAATTCATTTTTTCTTAATTTTGTATTGTGGGTCCCATAACACTTAAATTGGAACAAATGGAATAAATATTAACCTATATAAATAACATGCATAACACATGCTCTTTCCACTTTTTTTAAAACACTATAACTTATTTTTACTTCATTGGTTTTTTCAAAAAAATTTCACCATAAAATTTGCTGTTTTTTATCTTTCCAATGCGTACGTACCATATTGACATATTTAAAAAAAATCCCTCACGCTTAGTTTACCCATGTGTAAATTTCATTTTTTTTGTGAAGTTACACAATTGAGCCAAATTTAAGTAAACAATTTTCTCCCATTTTTTATCCAAATAAAAGAATACAACTTAGTGTAATTAACACATCTTTCGAAAGTATCCTCTTTCCAAAAAAACCCACTCGTTTCTTGCTTTCAAAATGTACCAAAGCGAGGTAGGAAAGATGACATGTAAAAGTAATATTCGCTCCATCCTCCATGGCCACAATTCATGAATAACAAGAACATCTTGCATCGTTAAAAATATATCTTTTGAAGCTTTACATCAACCAAACATTTTGTTTCAAGTTAAATCGCCATCAGACATTAAATAAGAGAATGATTCACCAATTCATCACGAGTCTCACACACATCATATGAAGTGGGCACCAACACACCTCTCTTAGCCAAATTTGTCTTTGATGCAATTATTATATCTAAGACCGCACACCAAGCAAAGAATTTGCCTTTAAGGGGACAAGCTTCGACCATAGAATATGAAACTCAACCTTACTAAAATGGTCACCTCAATAAGTTATCTCACATTTTTAACAGTGAGATCAACCTCACGTACCACATGGCTATTTTGTTAATTTAGTTATAACACATGTGTGATTGAGATTGGTTCTTAGAGTTCTCACACATTTGGTGAGTTTTCATATTAATCCTTCTCATTTACATATAACATTAACTTGTAAAAATATATGAAATACACGTCATTAATTTCATGATAATGAGATTTTTTAAAATTAAATTTTATTTAAATAAAAAAACATACCCAGTAAATCTCACTTGTACAATAACTAAAGTATGAGGACCAGATGAGAGAAAACGAACTAATTTACAAGGTCGATATCACTACACTATCCAACAACAACGCTACTTCCAAAGAGACGCCCGGCTAAAAAATTTGGTAAAATATCAAATAAAATTTTTTAGAACAACTTAATTTACAGTTTTATACCACCATTTTACCCGTCAGGGCTTAAAGCGTCATCATTTGTGAGGGATATTATACCACATTGTTAAATGCGCTAGAAGCACTTTGATAGAAAAAAGTTAAGAATAAAAAAATAGCAAATACATTTCAAGCGAAGGCTTCAATATGTTATGTTTTCCATATTGAATTTTCTCTAAACATAGATTTATATTTACATACCTATAAATTTACAAGTTCAGTGATTAAAATACTTTTTAACATTTTGCATTTAAGGAAGGATCAAATACAAAATAGATTTTGTTTAAAAAGTATGAGAAATTACTTAAATCACATTAAAATCAGGTCAAACGATCAGAGTTTGTTTGACCCGATTTTAATGTGACTAAATATCATTTCTCGTACTTTTTAGAAAAAAAAACCATTTAGTAGGGAATCATTCTCTTTGCTTTTTTCCTGTTTTACTAGATAAACTTGAAGTTGTATTTATATATCTTTTAAAAGAAAATTCAATATTTTTGGCATGAGTGGTACAAGCTCACTACAAATCTCTTTGTTCGAGTCATTGTGTGTTTTTAGTTATTCTTTCTCAGTCCCACTCTTCCTTTCTTTCAAAATTAAGTTTATGATTTCAGAACTTCCTTTGACTCATTGTTCAGATTGTTGTAAAGCGGTTCGGATCGATGGCGGTAAATCAGGACTGTTTGTTAAATGGTTATTGGTAAATTATAATTTATTTTGGGCTATAACATTTTTGCTCAATAGTTATTGGTTAACTACAATTTTTTTATAAAAATTTTATTTTTTTAAATTTCTGGCCGCTTGAGAGACCAGGCTCTGGGCGATCGCCCACCTCGCCCCATACAAGGGCTGGCCCTAGCAACATACAAGATGACAAACGTACACGCCACATAACGCAAGGGCATTACATGATGTAAACGTTCCTAACATAACGCATGTAATCAGGTAATTAACAAGCACCTTGTGGCACACAAAAACCACACTTTTGTCGTCACACGTTAACGTCAGTAGCATGACGTGTGTAACAACGTCACATGTGTCGTGAGGCCTACAACTCTTTAAAGAGTATAGGAAGTGAACAAATTTAGCAAATCAAACAAAAAACTCACATTAGGGGATAACAATTGAGTTAAGGTAATCATTTGCTACCACATCAACATGTGTATAAAACAAGATCAACAAATTAATTAATGCATAATCTAATCAACTTAAAAAAAATTATTGATAAAATAACTCTTAATTATGTTCTTATTTACAACTACCATGCATTTTCTTTATCAAATCTTGCAACAAAAGAAAAAAAAGTGAAGGTTAACCATTAAATTACCTTTACATAGAAATTGAGTAACAAGATGTGAAGGAATAAAAGTTTGAAAGTAGAAGCAACATGCACGTGATATTGGCACGGCTCAATCAAAAAGCCACATTCCATGCAAATAAGAACATTGCGTTCTCATTGAACCGAACCAATATCTCGTTCCAACTGCTCGAGTGAGTACGACTCAAAACAACACAAAGGCATATATAGATATTGTCATATGTGAAGTTATATATAAAAAGAGTAAGAAGGTGGTGGCCGGTAGCATTAAAGAAGTTGAGTTAATGATACCAACTACCCAAACCATGGAATTAATGAAGGAGCAGGAATCATGAAAAGATTTCACGGGGACAATTTATTAGGGGGCAGAGGATGTTTTCCCTTTACTTTAACCAAGGTTAATTAATATGTATAGGTTTTTTTTGGACAGTGAAACGAATAAAGCCCGTCTACTCGAGGTAACCCAATGACGAAAGACGACCCCAAACGCTCTACGAGCACAGACAGTGCTGGGTAGCTGAAGCCCACATTTTAAAACCAACTCCAATTTGGGGGAAACCCACTAGCCCGTCCGCCCGTAGGCATGACAACAAGCTAGAGGTAAAATCCGTTTGGCTCATGGATCGAACTTGAGTTGTCACAAGTCTCCCTTCATTGCCCTCATTTGCTCATTCTAAAGTTGTGGTAGTGGGAATAGAACTTGGTCTCTTTTGAAAAGAATCTAAGCCTCTTACCACTACATCATATTGAAAGTTGCATTAATATGTATAGGTATGGACACACAATCGGTTTCATTATTTTTAGAACGACAACAGTGTATAGTTATTTACGTTAAATATGTTAATGTCTGTATTAGAAGTCAAAACTCTCAAAAGAGGCAAATGTTCCACCTCGTTTTTAACTACTAAGCTAAAAGATCATTGCAACTAAATCGGTTTCATGACCAAAAAATCATTTTTTTGTAACACCTAAAAACTTTATTTCATAAAACAAGCAAGATATATGCTTGATTACAAGAAAATCAAAACATAAACTTACACCATTAAACGATTATTTTTTCGCTTTAGATTATATCCAAAGAAGCGAAAGTAATTTGATTTCTCACAATATATAGCTCGAATAATATTTTTTTATCATGCTGAAGAGGCCACTCATCTGGTAAGTTTAAAAAATCCAATATGAAAGCCACCGGAACATATATTCTTGATATTCGGCATGTCAAAATTTTCTATTATAATAGATGTCTAACGTTGTTACCTTCTTAGGGTGAGGGGAGTCAGTCTACCCCTCACCACCCCACACCACCCCACATTTTTTACTCCACCCCACACTCACCCCAAATCACCCGGTATCCACCCCACACCACCCCACATCATTTTTTAATTTTTATTTCTCATTTATTTAAAACTTTTAATATTTCATTAATAAAACACAAATACAAATAATAAATAAAAGTAAACAACAAAATAAAAAAAAACGATTAAATATAGCTAATCATCAAGTCTTGGAATGTAAGCTTGCTCGATATAGTCGACAAGATCCATTTGTAGGTTTTCGTGAACACCGCTATCTCGTATCTCCATCCTTACGTCCTCCAAATCTTGTACAACTGCGGGAGGGTCTGGAACATAGTCGGGGCATAAAGCTAACCCGTCGTCTTTTAAAATCATGTTGTGCAATATAATACACGCATACATGACTTTTCTAATTTTATTTTCCTCCCATGCACGGGCCGGTAAACGAACTATACCCCAACGACTTTTAAGGATTCCAAAAGCTCGTTCCACATCCTTCCTAGCAGCCTCTTGTGCCCCGCTGAAACGTTTTCGTTTATCACCCGTGGCATGAGGAATAGTTTTGACGAAAACCGACCATCTAGGGTATATTCCATCCACGAGATAGTATCCATACTTGTACTCGTTTCCATTTATTGTAAATGGAACAATTGGTGCCGTTCCATTAGAAAGATTATTGAATAACGGCAACTGGTTCAACACGTTTAGGTCGTTGTTTGAACCGGACATACCAAAGTATGCATGCCAAAACCAAGTATCTTGTGACGTCGCCGCCTCAAGAATGAGAGTTGGGCAATTGTGATCACCCCTCATGAATTGTCCACGCCAAGCCATTGGACAATTCCTCCACGCCCAATGCGTACAATCCACACTTCCTATATATTTTAAAAATAATAAAAAAATCATATATTTACCAACAAATATTAAAATAACGAAGAGTTTTTAATAAAATACCTAACATGCCGGGAAAACCATGACGGGTCGCATGATGATTGTATAAAATTGTTACGTCGTGAGCGGTTGGTCGACGCAAATATTCTTTACCGTATAATCTAATAACACCCTCACAAAATTCTTGAAGGCTTTCACGTGACGTTCGATCCGACATATTTAAGTATTCATCTAAGGAGTCGGGAACATTTCCATAACCTAACTGACGGATTGCGGATGTGCATTTTTGCAAACTCGAGAAGCTTGTCTTATGTCTTGCGTCGAACCGGGTGCGAAAATAATCATTATCGTTTTCCATATCCCTAACTATTTTTAAAAAAAGTTCTCTGTTCATCCGAAAACGCTCTCTAAACATCCTTGCGTTATATTTCGGATTCTCAGAAAAATAATCAGCAACAAGACGATCATGGGATTCAGCACGATCGTCTCTTCTAATGTAGGTTCTTGATGAGCTTGCAGTGTCGCGAACATCGGTAGATAACAAAAAGTAGGAGACCGAAAGGATATATCCAATGTTTCTTTCACGGGTTTCATTCGAGTCTCCGGAAGATGATGAAGACGAACCCGTAGTTGAATCTTCAAGTAATAAAGGATGTAACATTTTGTGGAGTAAAAATATAGAGAGATGTTTGTAGTTGTAAAAATATAGATGAGATTGATGTTATTTGATTTGGTTTAGTATATATATATATATATAGTATATTGTTTAATAAATTTTTTTTTAATTTAGCCGTTAACTAGCCGTTGGGGGGGGGGGGACCCACAGGCCAAACGGTCGTTTTTTTCGGGGAATCAGACGGGGAAGTCACCCCAAAATGGACACCGAAACTCGGGGCCGTGGGGGGGGGTGGGGCGGTGTTCCCGCTCGGGGCCGCTTCAGGGCCACCACCACCCCGCACCCACTCCACCCACTCTTATAGACAGTGGACCTAAATTATAAGTCGTTGAATAAAATATATAGAAAATATACTTTTTTTACTTTAATAATTCTTCTATGCTCGTGTCCAACTAAGTACTGTGGTTTTTTTTCATTCAATTTTATTACTTTTGTACATTTCTTGTTGAACGGCGGAGATTTTATTAAGAAAAAAATCATACTAGCCAGATGCTAGAGTAACAAGAGGAAAAAAACCGTTACAAAACATCAACAATTATTAAAGCAGACCATTTTATCGAATCTAACCAACCCATCTTAGTTATAATCTTGGTGCAATGAAAGATACATTCTGGTACTCTGGAGTCTGGATGCACAAACGAGTAGCTTTAAAGATAAAGTCCACCACTATTTGAACCTTTCTTTAAGCCACAGTTGGTGGTATCCATTATCATTTTTAGTTGTTGTGATTGCATAATGGGCAATCGGGTCCAACGGCCCACTTGAGCCAACACCAGGCAAGACGATCCATATTTTCATCATTTTATCGACATAGAGGACAACCCATATCATTTATTTGAATACCTTTTATTACCAGAGCTTGACGAGTCAGTAGGCAATTAAGAAGAACTCTCTAGTGAAGGAGATTAACTTTGATGGTCAACCATTTCTTCTCTTCATAGTGACCATCATAATTGGAGAACATTTTATACTTGATGCATCTTCATAGAGATCCACTGTTGTGTTCTGTTGGAGATGACCATGGTTCTAGCAACATTTTACATATGTTTCATTGGTTGTGTTTTTCATTAGAGTTTAAAGTTCTCTTCCAAAGGAATGCTCCATTCCACATACCGATTACTAAAAACATGACAATCCTTAATGGAAAGGTTTGACAAGTATGAAAACTTGGCGACATCAGGTAATTGATCTCCAAAAGGGTTATTTCCAATTCATAATCACTTATCATCTAAAACTTCAACTTATCTTCTTTTCCAAGAACACCATGAATACTATGACAAAGATCAACTATTCAAAGTTAGTAAATCCTTGATAATAGAGATTATGTTTTTTCATGTACCTGAAAATTGAGGGCTTCAGAGGTAGAGTAAAGAATATCTTGTTGTTGTAGTGTAAGGCTTTAATAGATTTAAGCCATAGAGAGTTAGTTTCACTTTTTGCCCTCCACTACCACTTTCCCAAGAGGGAAAGGTTCATAGCTTTTAAAGATCCAATACTAAGGCCACCAAGATCTTTAGGAGCCATGATTCTATCCCATTTAAACCTATGAATCTTAGATGCCGGATTTGTTTCAGACCATAAGAGTTTTTTTAATTTCTTACCCTCTCTAAAGTATTGATAACATGAATATGAGCCTTAAAAAGAGAGAAGTAATAAATTGGAAAACTACCAAGAACCGGCCTCTGAAAGCTAGCAAGTTAGCTTTTCAAGATGATTAATCTAGCCTAAAGAATATCAATGTTATCTTTCTAAATTTAATATGATTCATATTAGCGCATGTTGGAATGCCAAGATATTTAAAATGTAAATTGCCCACTTGGCAATTAAGCAAACCCGCCATGACATTTGTTTCATTATCATTAACTTCAATAAAAAAATTTTATATTTTTTGTGATTAACTTTCAATACTGAGACAAGATAAAAGCATCTAAGAATACGAGATAAATTTAGATTATTACTTACTGACCATTCCCATATAAAGATTGCATCATCGGCCAAGAAGAGATTAGAGTGGGTGAAATACGATAAAATGGATCTTTAGCCACTGGTTTTTTTAAATGCCATGCCACGTTTTTGATAAAATTTTGGCTAAAGGTTATTTTTTATACTTGGAAACCTTCTAACCTACTTTTAGCCACTTATTTTGTTTAGTAACGTGACCGTTCTATAACAACTTCTAACCTTTAGCCATACTTTAAGAAAACACACGTGACATTTAGTAGTCATACTGAAGAAAGTGTGGCAAAATGTTACCAACGGCCATCTTATTTATTTGATTTTTGTTTCATGTGACCAAGAACGCTACTACTAGTCACACTTTAATAGACTGTTACGTCCGCCCTTCTTTAACAAAGGCGATCACATCTTGATCAACTTACTCTAAATAACTTCACAAAGAAGGCTTGGATGTTTAGATAAAATTGGATCATGTAGGTATGGTTCTTCTCCGGATCGATATCCCAAATGTTACGAATGCTTTTAGACGTGAGGAATACATCGAGAAACACTTTGTGAGAACGTACACAAACACTCAAATGCTAGAAGTAACAATACGAACACCCAAACATAATGATTACTGCCAACCTAACTTTTGAATAGAATAACGCTAAAACCTTTGTGTTGGATTATCCACAACAGTTAACATCCAACATGTTTATATAGGTTATGGCATGTGCTACCCCTACGTGACACACCTAGATTGCGCACCAAGGTGTCGCACCTAGATTTCGCACCTAGACCATACATGACAGCTGGCAAAGATGATCGATATATGTGTAACAGTCCAGTGTAACCGCACCATGATATTGTCCGTTTTGGCAGCCGGAACACCCTCAGGCGCCGCCCCTCACGGTTTTAAAACGCGTCATGGCAGGGAAGGTTTCCACCCCCTTATAAGGCGAGTTTTGTTCTCCCTCCCAACCGATGTGGGATGTTACATTCCACCCCCCTTAAGGAGGCCAGCGTCCCCGCTGGCACATCGGTCCGGTCCCTAGCTCTGATACCATCTGTAACAGTCCAGTGTAACCGCACCATGATATTGTCCGTTTTGGCAGCCGGAACACCCTCAGGCGCCGCCCCTCACGGTTTTAAAACGCGTCATGGCAGGGAAGGTTTCCACCCCCTTATAAGGCGAGTTTTGTTCTCCCTCCCAACCGATGTGGGATGTTACAATATGATTGCATTTCTTGTGCTAATACACATGTCGAACTCAAAGTTCGATCATCATGTTTTGTTACCGAAACCCCTCTATCGTACACTTAAGAGTGCAAGTTGAAATCACTAAACTAACGAATTTATCTACGTGAAACCCATATGAAAGGTTGTGAGAAAGTTAATGAACTACATTGAGATCGTTAGACGTCAAGGGAATACATAATTAGTACAAGATAATAGATTGCTATACTAATTCAAGTGTGGTCATGCTTAATAGCACACTTAGCGTGTGTAACATATATCTTTAGAAAATCTATGAGCTTCTTGTGAGTCAAAAGAATTAAACTTGTGGTACAATGGGTTGTATGTTAGAGCATGCCTATGATTACCAACTGCTTGGGGCCATGTAGTTTATTGTCACATGCTTGGTAGAATTAAGCATAAAGGTGTCCACTAGATAACAAACAAAAAAGATGACAAATACTTTTATAATAAAAGTTTTATTACTTATTAAGTGGTAAACAAGACTAGTTCACTTTAATTATAGATCATAATGGCAATGAGTGTGATTAAGTTAGGTAAAAGCATGAACAATCATTGTACGATCACACACGACTAAGTTAAGACAACGAGAATAGAGATAAGGGTAACATGTATTGTATATGCATGTGGTGAATTAAAATACCAAGCATTGTTATCAAGCTAAAGTCAGGCATAACCATAATCACAATTTTGTATTGTAGTATAGAGAGGGAAACCGAGTAAGAAACATTGTTAACACATAAGAAGAGAAAATAGGACCGTATCACTTGAAGTGAAGAACTCAATTTTATTTTGAGTTAAAGATCTACACTCTATGTAGTTGCACTAATGCTAAGTAACTTAATTCTGTAAATTTATGCCTTTGTGAAGATGAATGCATCTTTGTTAGTAAAGAGTTCGAATTTTAACTATAGTACCATAACAAATGAATAGTTAAAAGTATTAATAAAAAAATAATAATAAATTTGGTATCCCATTTGATATATAACCCAGAAAACAACTTTTGAAAAAAAGAACATTGAACATGACAAGAAATAATCCTAGTTAGTTGATGACAAGTTAAATCTTATCCACATCATTGGCAATACGTCTACAAATACGGATTTTCTACTTTATAAAATAAAGAGTTGTCGTGTAGTTTCATTTTAGCTCAATACCCTTTCTAAGCGTCAAATTACTTATTCACTCAAATATAAAGACCGGAAGTTGTAAAACAGGTGAGTAAAAAAATAAGAAAAAAATTCAAAATCGATCACTCCAATCAATTGGGGAAACAAATAGACTAAGGGGATGTTTGGTAACCAATGGTCATTCAGAGGCTTACCTCTTAATGGTTCAAAACCTCTGAACCGTTAAGTGATATAAAGATGCTGAATGATTAAGAGGTGGCCTCTGAATGGTAAGACCTCACCTCATTCATCATATTTTTAAAACTTACCTTATAATGAATTTAAAACCATTAAGAGGTAGATTCTTACTGGTTATTCAGAGGCTACCAAACAACCCCTAAAAGACGGAGACTTGTGAACCATACATTGTAATAAAACGTTTAGTCATGTTAACCTTTGACAAGATGGTTCTTACTAAAATCAAGGGTCCTATGCAATTGATCAGAAGATTCATAAGTTCGAATTGGTTGAATTGAACCACTAAACAACATTAAGATCCTTAAATTTTGTCCGAAATAGTTCATTGGATTAATAACGGTTGTTTAGGTGGTAAAGTAAACGCCGATGACAATGAAGATAATTTAGGTCTAAAAGAGTGACTTTTGAATAAAAGTATACGTACCGAACATCATACCACATGAATTTTTTCAACAAGTTTGTTGATGAATTTTGTAGTTAATTTACATCAACTATCAAATTATTTGTTCTCTTAGATGTAACAGTCAGAAGTTGAAGTGTGTTGGTAAATGGATAATGGTTGGTCTAGTTAGTTGGATAATCAAATAATCAAATGTCTAGGTAACGAGTGACCAATATGACCCCCGTTATTTCTGATTAACAAGATAGTCTTACTTGCATTATCGTTTCGCAGGATCAACTGCTACAAGTAGGTTAATTTGAACTCAATGGAAGATGTTGATGTAGATGATATATCCAAGACAAATCATAAGAACTAATTAGAGCACGATTGAGTTCTACATGTGGTCAACTCATGAATTATATAAGAAATAGAATCATATGTATATACCATAGAATTCTTAGGACCATATATGATGTCTATAAGAAAAATTCAAAGGCAAATAAGTCCTAAGAACCTATGAGGTTGAAGAATGAGTCATTAGCATTCCAAACTACATCATAAGTTTTAATGGAAACTGTATAATCATAAGTTTTATATATCATTCAAGGTAGAATTACTCACAACCATCATAGATTGGAAGAAATTAATAATTCTTATATGTGGTCAAGGATAAACAAGGACACATCAAAAGATAAAAGGGTCGGTAAATTGAGTTTTAGAAGGCTTGAGGGTGATAAGTAAAAAGAAAAATATTAAACTAACTGGATCTTAGAATTTTATCGATAAGTGAATGACAATGAATCTACTTGAGGTTCAACGTAAGGTGTAAAGCAAGAATGACATTTAGGTTTAAGTAAAGTCATCATGAATCTTTCGTGATGCCATTCGGCTAAAAGAACACCCGTGTATTTCTATGGACTCATTAACTCGATTATGTAAGTCGTACCTGAATGACTCACCATTTAAGGATAAAGATTGTATTATTTAAATGTTGATCTAGAGATAGTGTAAATTACACTTAATAAAGATTAAAGTCGGTATGTGTTAATTATAGATCTCAAAGAATATTTTGATAGCTAGTACCAACAATAGACATCTAAGTGAAGTCTAGAGGTTATAAAGAGACGACATAAAAGTTATACACAAAAAAAATTTCTGTTAAAAAAATATTAATAATTCAATATATATATATATATATATATATATATATATATAATAAATAAAAACAACAACAACATTGTCTAGCAAAAGAAATGGAGTAAATATTGTATACGTGAAGTTAATAAATATAGAAGCTAGAAATTACTTTGATTGTTACAACTTAAAATTTTCAACTAAAGTGTTAAAATGATAGCATAATTTGAGTTTGATGGATAAATACTTCATGTAATATGTATGAATGAATATATACACACATGTGTATATATATATATACACGTACACACATGCATATATATGTAAAAGCATACAAATGGAACTCTTATATTGTAATAGTTACAAATGATTATATGACAATTTGAATTGAAGAATTTAGGAGATTGAATAAAGAACTACTACGATACAAGATACAATATCTGGAAAGTTGAGGTTGAGAAATAAATCAGTAAAAGAATAAAAAAATAAACAATCATGAATTAAAAAAGGAAACAAAAATGTGCGATTAAAAATATTTGAAGGATTAAGACAACGACTAAATAAGATGCAGTTGCAATAAGTTTTGAGGACGAAATTTTTAAAAGGTGGGAAGAAGGTAACACCCCTATTTTTAATAGTTCTAAGCCATCAATTAACCATTCTTTAACTAAACTAATGTTTAACAATGGGGGCTTGTAATATTGTAATGAAAGATTAAAAAAAAGTGTGGGTTTAAGATATAAATGTATTGTATATGCAAGGACCTTAATGAAAAGTTTTAATGTGTGTGTAGTACTACTTTGTGTACGTGCATATTGAGATAAGAAAAAAGGATGTGTGTTTAATATGGGTGTTCAAAGTTATTTTTGGATACCCGGATTTTCGGATATTCAAAAATTTTGAATAGTGATTTTCACTATTCGTATCCGAAATTTTGGATATTCGAATTTCGGATACCTGAAAGTTTGGATACGGATTTGGATAGTATTTAAATATCCGAAAATTTTATTTTATTTTTTTTGCATTTTTATTTGCATTTCATTCAATTTAAAATTAGCCTTAATGTTAAGCAACTAACAAAAAAAGTCTTAAAACAATTAAAGTCAAAGTATAAATATTTAAATAAACATTAATTAAGTTATTTTAATCAAACATCAACTCCAATCGTTTCAACACATTCAAATAATCATCCACTCTATACATCTGACAAGTCCACTACTTGTCTAATGACCACGACTTATAAGTCGACAAAAAAAACTAACTAAAAATCAAATATTGGAATTTTCGTAAACATGAATACATGATTATGAAGTTTTTTTGGAATTTCTCACACTTTTAAAAAACTAATAATGAAATCAAATATAAGTTATGTCTTGGTTATTTTAGAAAATAATATAAAAAAAGACTATAAATAATACTATAAAAAAGTACAAATGCGTTTACAAGGTAAAAACATGATCGGAGGCGTGCACCAGTGGGTTTTCGACTTGTCGGAGCGTGCGACAGTGGGTTGTCGGAGCGTGCACTGGTATGAGGCCGGAGGGTGGAGGTCGTGAATGTAATTGAAATGCTAAAAACATGTTAACTTTAGAGTTTATAAGCATAGTTTTATAAATATATTAAATACATAATCTAAAAAAAATATTGTTTTCGGATAATCGGATAATCCGTATATCTGAATTACGTCAAAATTACCATCTGAACCTGAATCAGAAAATTCGGGTATCCGAAGTTCGGATATCCGAATTTCCGGGTATCCGAAATTTTGGGTATTTCAGGTTCGGAATATCAGATTTTCAGATCGGGTTTTCGGATGCGGATATTTTTTGAACACCACTAGTGTTTAGTACGCCTAAAACAAACAAGAGAAAGGGAGTGGCAATATAAATGTTTAAACAGAGAAAGAGATTGGGGGAGGAGTCATCGGTAGATCGCGCAACGGCTGTGACGGTGTCGCAAGGCCCAAGATAAATGACTCGAGCAACGATGATGGTGATTCTAGGGCTATTATACATAGGCGATGATGAAACCGTAACTGTTCTGTTGCGGTGATGGTTATTTCATAACATGCAGAGATCGATGTTTAAATGGGATGGATAGTATGGTCATTATGAAGTTGTTTCGGTTGGGTTTTGGCTGATGTTTATACTAAGTTGAATACACGAGTACTTACAAGTGGATACGAGTAGGTTCGGGTTCAAATAGATTCGGTTTGCAAGATGTATGTCGGGTTTGGAATAAGTTACATTGAGGGTACTTTGAATTTTTATGACGGGTTTGGAGCTAAAGAGAAGTTAAATTGGTATTTTGGAGAGTGTTGGCTAGACTGGTTCGAGTATGCGAACTCATTGCTTTCAAAAGGTATAATCGTACTTTATAGAACCGTGACTACAAATAAGTTTATTTGGATGATAAATAAATTGGATTGAGCCATTATAAGTAACAATTATAGAATTAGTTATATTCTATTCGGACTTATAGTATATATAATAAATGTTCTTATATGAAAGATTTAGATTTGATCATATATTGATGACATTCTAGTTACGATATACGGTATTTACAAAATATGGGATTTGAACATATACGGTGAACTAACATATTTTGGCTCAATCCAATAATGTTAAGGTTTTAGTATAACTTAGAACCTATAGCGATATATAAGATTGTATTGTATGTTATAGGCATGTTGCAGTTGTCATTCTAAGCGTAACATTATTTCTGGACATTTGTGATTTATCTAAGGTCGTCAATAAGGTGAGTTTCAAGACCAAGCTCCCATTTTTAAATGTTTTGGGGAGAAATACATGATTATTAATGTTTTTGAGTTTAAATGACTTTTTGTGTATTATTAATATTTATTGTACAAATGACAAATCATTAAGCACAATGGCTCGGTATATATATATACATACAGTCGGTACCGTCTATATTTGAATGCAAGCATTTGCAGTGTAACAGGTGAATCTCAAATGTGAGTATGTATTATGCGAAGGTTATTTGGTAGTGAAACCATCTTGAACCAGAATTGATTGTGTACAATTGATTTAATAATACTCGTTGAAATGATTTATGTGTCACTATCATGAATTCATCAGCTTTGTAGTTGACTTGTTTTAGCATGTATTTCAGACACATTAAGGACCCAGTATTAGGAATAGCATTTCAAGTCATGGAAGCATTAGATGACTATTTGGCAAGGCTTGAATTTGGCATATATAGACTTTTTAGTGCATAGCTGTTTATAAATTTTAGGTTTGGACCTTTATGACTTCCGATGTACTCTGTATAAACGGCTATGTATTGTGAAATACCAACTGTTCTTTCGGCCCCGAAATCAGGGTCTTAGAGGTCTTTTCACAAGCAATCTTTTTATTTCATAGCATAAAGATAAAGTTTGTTTTCATCACACATCATAAACTTTATTATCAAGCATGATTTTTTTGGTTTGTTTGAAAGATAAAAATATTTGAACAGCCAACAGCCATTAGCTCTTTAATTTTATTTCAAAAGTGTTGATCCAATTACATATTGAGAAAAAGACTCTTTTTAGTGGAAAGAAGGGAATCTTAATTTACTATCATTTTGAAATTAACCTTTGTATGGGTACAACACAATATATGCAACAATGACATGTAGGTTTTAACATCTACCTTCGTGATGAAGCTAATAAGGGTATTGGCCAGCTAATAAAGTAAACGACGATGACAATGAAGATAATTTAGGTCTAAAAGAGTGACTTTTGAATAAAAGTATATGTACCGAACACCATACCACATGAATTGTTTCAACAAGTTTATTGATGAATTTTGTAGTTAATTTACATCGACTATCAAATTATTTGTTCTCTTAGATGTAACAGTTAGAAGTTGAAGTGTGTGGGTAAATGGATAATGGTTGGCCTAGTAAGTTGGATAATCAAATGATCAAATGTCTATGTAATGAGTGACCAATATGACCCCCGCAATTTTTGATGAACAAGATAGTCTTACTAGCATTATCGTTTCACAGGAACAATTGCTACAAGTAGGTTAATTTGAACTCAATGGAAGACGTTTTATGTAGATAATATATCCAAGACAAATCATAAGAACTAAAAGCACGATTGAGTTCTACATGTGGTCAACTCATGAAATATATAAGAAATAGAATTATATGTATATACCATAGAACTCTTAGGACCGTATATGATCTTTATAAGAAAATTCAAAGGCAAATAAGTCCTAAGAACCTATGAGGTTGAAGAATGAGTCATTAGGATTCCAAACTACATCATAAGTTTTAATGAAAACTATATAATCATAAGTTTTATATATCATTCAAGGTAGAATTACTCACAACCATCATAGATTGGAAGAAATTAATAATTCTTATATGTGGTCAAGGATAAACAAGGACACATCAAAAGATAAAGGGTCGGTAAATTGAGTTTTAGAAGGCTTGAGGGAGATAAGTAAAAAAGAAAAATATTAAACTAACTGGATTTTAGAATTTTACCAATAAGTGAATAAAGATTAAAGTCGGTATGAGTTAATTATAGATCTCAAAGAATATGTTGATAGCTAGTACCAACAATAGACATCTAAGTGAAGTCTAGAGGTTATAAAGAGTCGACATAACAGTTATACACAAAAAAATCCGTAAAAATAAATAAATATTAATAATTAAATAATATAATAATAAATAAAAACAACAACAACATTGCCTAGCAAAAGAAATGGAGTAAATATTGTATAAGTTAAGTTAATAAATATAGTAGCTAGAAATTACTTTGATTGTTACAACTTAAAATTTTCAACTAAAGTGTTAAAATGATAGCATAATTTGAGTTTGATGGATAAATACTTCATGTAATATGTAAGAATGAATATATACACACATGTGTATATATATATATACACACACATGTATATATATATGTAAAAGCATACAAATGGAACTCTTATATTGTAATAGTTACAAATGACAATTTGAATTGAAGAATTTAGGAGATTGAATAAAGAACGACTACGATACAAGATACAATATCTGGAAAGTTGAGGTTAAGAAATAAATCACTGAAAGAATAAAAAATAAGCAATCATGAATTAAAAAGGGAAACAAAAATGTGTGACTAAAATTATTTGAAGGTTTAAAACAACGACTAAATAAGATGCAATAATGAAATTTTTATAAGGTGAGAAAGATGTAACACCCTTATTTTTAATAGTTCTAAGCCATCAATTAACCACTCTTTAACTAAACTAATGTTTAACTATGGGGGCATGTAATATTGTAATGAAAGATTAAAGAAAAGTATGGGTTTAAGATATAAATGTATTGTATATACAAGGGCCTTAATGAAAAGTTTTAATGTGTGTGTAGTACTACTATGTGTACGTGCATATTGAGAGAAGAAAAAAGGATGTGTGTTTATTAGTAGTAGGCCTAAAACAAACAAGAGAAAGGGAGTGGCAAGATAAATGGTTAGACAGAGAAAGAGATTGGGGGAGGAGTGATAGGTAGATCGCGCAACGGCTGTGACGGTGTCACAAGGTCCAATATAAATGACTCGAGCGGCGATGAAGAAACTGTAACTGTTCTGTTGTGGTGATAGTTATTTCATAACATGCAGAGATCAATGTTTAAATGGGTTGGATAGTATGGTCATTGTGAAGTTGTTTCGGTTGGGTTTTGGGTGATGTTTAGACTAAGTTGAATACACGAGTACTTACAAGTGGATACGAGTAGGTTCAGGTTCAAATAGATTCGGTTTGCAAGATGTATGTCAGGTTTGGAATAAGTTACATTGAGGTTACTTTGAATTTTTATGACGGGTTTGGAGCTAAAGAGAATTTAAATTGGTATTTTGGAGAGTGTTGGCTAGACTGGTTCGTGTATGCGAACTCATTGCTTTCAGAAGGTATAATCATACTTTATAGAACCGTGACTACAAATAAGTGTATTTGGATGATAAA
Organism: Tagetes erecta; assembly: GCA_030867185.1. Classification (NCBI taxonomy): domain Eukaryota; kingdom Viridiplantae; phylum Streptophyta; class Magnoliopsida; order Asterales; family Asteraceae; genus Tagetes; species Tagetes erecta. The sequence continues at coordinate 13,858,201 of CM061490.1, forward strand.
TAAATTGGATTGAGCCATTATAAGTAACAATTATAGAATTAGTTAGATTCTATTTAGACTTATAGTATATATAATAAATGTTCTTATATGAAAGATTTAGATTTGATCATATATTGATGACATTCTAGTTACGATATATGGTATTTACAAAATATGGGATTTGAACATATACGGTTAACTAACATATTTTGGCTCAATCCAATAATGTTAAGGTTTTAGTTTAACTTAGAACCTATAGGGATATATAAGATTGTATTGTATGTTATAGGCATGTTGCAGTTGTCATTCTAAGCGTAACATTATTTCTGGGCATTTGGGATTTATCTAAAGTCGTCAATAAGGTGAGTTTCATGACCAAACTCCTTTTTTAAATGTTTTGGGTTGAAACACATGATTGTTAGTGTTTTTGAGTTTAAATGATTTTTTGTGTATTATTAATATTTATTGTACAAATGACAAATCATTAAGCACAATGGCTCGGGATATATATATATACGTATAGTTGGTACCGTCTCTATTTGAATGTAAGCATTTGAAGTGTAACATGTGAAACTCAGATGTGTATATATATTATGTGAAGATTATTTGGTAGTGAAACCATTTTGAACCAGAATTGATTTGTGTACAATTGATTTAATAATACCCGCTAAAATGATTTGTGTCATTATCATGAACTCACCAACTTTGTAGCTGACTTCTTAATTAGCAAGTATTTCAGGCACATTAAGGACCCCATTATTAGGACATGACATTACAAGTCATGGAAGCATCGGATGACTACTTGGCAAGGTTTGAATTTGACATAGATAGACTTTTTAGTGCATAACTGTTTGTAAATTTTAGGTATAAACATTTATGACTTCCGCAGTACTCTGTTTAAACGGCTATGTATTGTGAAATACCAACTGTTTTTCCGGCCTCGAAATCGGGGTCTTACAGGTCTTTTCAAAGCAATCTTTTTATTTCATAGCATAAAGATAAAGTTTGTTTTCATCACACATCATAAACTCTATTATCAAACATGATTTTTTTGGTACATTTGTTTGAAAGATAAAAATATTTGAACAGCCAACAGCCATTAGCTCTTTAATTTTATTTCAAAAGTGTTGGTCCAATTACATATTGAGAAAAAGACTCATTTAGTGGAAAGAAGGGAATCTTAATTTACTATCATTTTTGAATTAACCTTTGTATGGGTACAACACAATATATGCAACAATGACATGTAGGTTTTGACATCTACCTTCGTGTTGAAGCTAATAAGGGTATTGGCCAGGTTCAATGAACCTTTTTATTCATGAAACTAAAACCTAAACACCCACCAATCATCCCCTATTTAATCAATTCTAGTATGCTTTAATTTTCTTCATATTTTCATTTAATCATCTCCTAAAATGAAAGAAACATGGTGTTATCAGGGATCTTCAACTTGCTATTTCTTTCTTGTACCGGGTATCTTCTATTCTTTTGTATTTTTTTTAAATAATAAAAATGTTTATGCAACATTATTACTATGTGAATTTGTGAAACCAAAAATGATATATTGAAAAAGAGGAAGTATATCGGTATTACGATACGTAATATATTGTAATCGTGTATGGATATATTGCGGGTGACGTGATATTTGGACGGATATATATGTTAAAAATGATTATTTGCGTTGTTCTGAATAAAATATTAATTCATTTCAAACTTTGATTAGATAAATAAAAAGTCTTAAAATATTAAACATGTTTTTTTTAACGGTCACTTTATTAAGAATAGCAAGACGCTAGAAATTAGAACAACACAAATTACAAGAGTTAAAGAACAAATCATACCATACATAAATGTTTCCTATTGTCAGGTTTCGTTGCTACACGTATCTATGAGGTCATCAAAGATACATTTTTCTCTCTTTCACCTTCAATTCCCTATTTACGTTTCAAGAAACTTCCAACACTTTTGAATTTCCCTAAAAGACATTTTCTAAAATGTGATTCACGTACATAACTTTTTTTTCTAATTTCCAAAAGGTGATTAATTTAGTGGCTTCTCAAATAAATTTTGATCAACGACACACACGCGGTTAGGTTGTTCACTATCGTTATGTTTCCGAGTTCCCTTAAAAAAAATAAGAAAACCTTTATTTTCTCTTCTTCTCTTTTTTTTCCTTCATTCATTTCCTTCTGTTTTTTTTTTTTAAATTTAAAAGAAAATATTTTTCTTTTTTCTTCTCTCATTTTTATTTTTTAATGAAACTGAAAACACAACTATTTTTTTCTTTTCTTTCATTTATTTTTATTTTCTTTCCTAAACTAAACATCTATTTTTGAAATCTTTGAAAATACAATATTTGTGTTGATTTGTTAAGAAACACGGTTTATTTTTGTTAGTGTGGGTGTTACTTTTTTAAAATCTTGTAGATCTCACAACGTATCTTCTCTTCCCTTGGTTAGTAACTAAATACTGTTGAATCAATAGGCATCTATTACTCCACATTATTCTTTACTCCACCACTTTTTATTTACAAATAATGTTATTATATTTTTATAATAATTATTAATATTTGTTATATAAAAATCAATTACCAATGTCGGTGGGTTCCTCCCACAGACACCACTTGCTGTCGTTTAATTGGGTCAAAAAGTACCTTTTATTTCTTTTTAACGTATTTTATGTGTTTATATACTAAGTTTTTTTGTAATGTAAAAAACTCGTGGGTTGGTGTAGTCGGTCTAGATGGTCTCCATGCGTGTTTTCTAGCTTCATAAGGCCATGGTCGTACGTTGGGCTAACGTTGGTATTATTTTAGTTTTTTATATGTCTTTTAGTTTTTCTCTTGAGTAACTCTTTAAACTAATAGGTCACAACGTGCACATGAATGTCATTGGATGGCTATGTGACAATGCATGGGGCTTTCGTTTGAATCATTTTACAGTCTTATAGATTATTATGTTTTGACGTGGCATGTTAACGTCATGCATTTGTTACAAGGTTCGCAAACGTGCCTTAACAACATAAATATTCTCATGTGTCTCGCTTGAGAGAGCGAAGTATATTTGCTAGTTCATAATATAAATAAAAAAACTAAATTATTTCAAATTGAAAATCCGAAAAATATAAAGATATAATAAAGAAGTTAAAAAGGGAAACTAAAAAGGAAATTAATATTAATCTATTGAATTTGTATATAAAGGGATTTTAATATGTGTATATATGCATGTAACAAATTTTTTTATCAAATTTCTAGGCTTAATATATTTTGATGGTCTAAAGATGTAGCTTATGTTTTAAAATAGTTTGACTCATATTAATTTTCAGATGAACAGACAATGAAGTATGATCATGATATGGCCATAAAGCCTAGCATGGACCAGGGAGGGATTGAAGTTGTTGAAGATGTGTTTATATAGTTATTTTAAATGACAAGGAATTTATGAGTTCCCCTTCAAACTTCAAGCTTATCATATATATTGTTTTATTAAATAAGAAAATAGTAATGTGCTTTCTTATTTTAATAAAAAAATATAATAATAATGATAGATAATAAGTAATTTGCCTTTAATCACCAAATTAGGTCATGGAATAAGTTCCATTGGTTAAGAAATTTACCGTTAAAAGAAAACAGATAAACGGATGTATCCACCATACGCGAGTTCAATTCTCTTCATACGCCCAAATATTTATTTTGTTATTATTTGTATTTTTCTTGTTTTGTGTTAAGTTTTTTTAAAATTTCATTTAATAAAATAAAGAAAATTAGGATTTGCTTAGACCCATTGGATTATAATCATCTAAAGAAAGAGAACATGGTTAGGATCGAAAAAGTATTTAATTAGATCACATGTAATTAACAATCGGTCATCTCTTCATTTGACCGTTAATAATCTAATGATTATTTAATCTTGTTTTTGGGGAAACAATATTATGAAATTGTATTGTATGCAAATGCTACGACTTTTAGCCCGCTTTACTAAACCGTGATTAAAAATTCTTTTTGAATATCGATATCAACTAGACATGAGACCAGGTCATGCATTAACAAAAAACAGTTTTTTGATTTGTATGTCACGACACAAGTGAGTAACGTGTCATATATTAGATGGCGACAAAATATGAAAAGTTAGAAGTCAAAGCGATAACCTGGTCAAATCCGGAATGTTGAAGCCGTACTATATGTGAACGTAGTGTCATATATTAGATGGCGACGAAATATGAAAAATTAGAAGTCAAAGCGATAACCTAGTCAAATCCGGAATGTTGAAGCCGTACTATATGTGAACGTAGAGTAAGAAACTAAACTCGAAAAGTCATCAGCGGCTATAATAACAATTAGTAAAAGTCAGAGATTCAAACAATAGATATATAAAAGTAAAAAAAAAATAGAATGACACATGGTTGGTCCACGTGTCATCATGTAGTGTGGCACTCTCACAACCAACCTTTTTAATTATGAATGTATATATTTTCCAATTTTATTAGGTTAAAACTCGCGTGTTATATGGATAAAGAGATAAAGACGTAACAGTTAATATATTTTTACTTTCTGTAACTAAACTATTATTGATATATATACATAATTATGAACGGTGAAAATTATCGCAACAATTAACAAAATTTAAAATCTAGATTAGACAATGCTAGTTAAATCAGGTGGAATGCTTCATTTGTGATATGTTACTTGATGGAAGACAATGTACACAAAAAGACGAACGTTCACTGCTTTAAAGATGATACAATAGAAACACAACTTTAACTTTGTTGTAGCACTTGCTGCTACAGTTTTTGTTGGTGGGAGAATCTTAACGTCCACATGTACAACTTCATAGTGAGTAGTTATAAATTATAATGACTGAAAATACCAAAAATGTAAAGGAAATTTATCAAATAAAAATGATCAGCATGCATCATTAGAAAAACTTTCTTCAAAGTTACTATCATTAGAACTCTACAATCACCATATTTTTCTTCTTATAGCATACACTATGTCTTTAATGTAAATATGATTAATGCGAGTGGTAATATACCGAATCAGAATGTAGATTATATTAGATGATCAAAATGTCTGACTTTATGGAGTATTTGGAAGGCACATAATTATACGATTTCTAATAATATTGAAAAGCAAACACAAGAGATATCGAGTGTTGTGGATAGGGATTGGAGGTTCGATATTCTTTTGGAGTTTTTGAGAGAACAAAGGATATTCTTGCGGAACGCCAATTGCAACTATTTAACCATCAAAGTTCCGAACCTCCTAAGTAAGATTAAGCATCATAATGTTTATTCATGTATGTTGATGCTTGATTTGTGATTGATATGCAAAACGTAGTTATGTTTTAAAACAAATAAAAGTAACTATTCTAGACTCCTAAAACTTAACTAAAACCGGCAAGTGTACCGATCGACTCTAGTAAAGCTAAGTAAGTCCGGTTATCGAACCCACGAGCCTCAAATGATTACGGTTACTAGCAAACAAGACTCAATTAAAGACAAGACTTTTTTTTATCAATTATAATGTGACACAAGGGGGAATTAATTAAACTAAATTAAAAAATGAAATTTAAATATTAAATCAAAGTAATTCAAACGGAAGACAATTTAGAAACGATTTTCAAATGAGAACAAGTAAAACCACCTAGGCCCGAATCCCCAATAGGTTAGTTATTAGTTATTTGAGACTTGTGCAAGTTATGGAACTAGGATCTTATGATTACCTATTAGAAACCAGTTAGGACCCTCGACCCTTTTCGAGAAGAAACCTATAAATTTCTAACAAGTTTTAAGCACACTAGTTGATTAGTTACGCTCCTTCACAGTCACTAACAAAATTATGATAAAGCAACTAACTTGACGATTTACCTCACGGTTTAAACATCAAATGACAACTTAAAGAATCCAATTGACTTGATAAGCAAACTTGGCCAATTAAATCTAAACGGACTCCTCACAAAGACCTAAATTTAGCTAATTTACCAAACAAGACTTACCAATTTCCTATTCACCTCACGATTTCTAGAAAAGCTACACACTTTTGTCTAATTTGATTCAAAGCACTGTTTTTATGACCTTATTGCAAATCAATCATAAGAGGCAACCATAACAACATAGTTAACTCAACTAAACCTTATTTTAAATTATATATAAAAACTAACAACTAAAAACACCTAAGTTTTAAATTTATAAAACCAAGACTAGAAGACTATTTCACACACAACCGGCAGTGGACCGGTCGAATGTAATATAGTGAACGTAAGTCCGGGTGTCGACCCAAAGACTCTATATATTACGTTAAAGAAACTAGACAAGACTCAACTCAACTAGACACGACTTTAATTAAAATTAACGAATTGAAAGCGTAAAAGACTTGATTCAGATTTGAGAAAAACGTTACCTAGGTTGCTACTAATGGTGAACGATTATTGATTAAACTTTAAACTTGGTTGTTAAAACGAAACTAGGATCATAAATTGCAAACTCTACGAACTTCCTAAGGATCCTAGACCATTATCCGGGTGTGACCTTTTGGTTATCCGAAGTGTTGCTAAGCTCACTAGTTAGTTAAATCGCCTCTCGGTTCCTTTAACAGTAATTAAATACCCTATGATCGGCTCCCCTCTCAGTTTCACCGATCCAATATATCCTAAGACACAAGGGGTGGTTTAATAGTTAATTCTATGACTCAAACGTACAAGTTTACTTCGTTATTAGAAAAGTTCCTCTCGTACCCTATTTCTAACGACTAGATAAACAAGACACGCCGACAAATCCTCACTTCTCGGGTATTGGACTTAGTAGGACAAATGAATTTATTGAATTATTAATTAACCTCCTATGGTTCCTACGTCTAGACAACCATTCAAAACACGAAAACAAGAGTTAACGATATTGATACGCAACCATACACAAAAGACATTTGCAAAGCTACGTAAGGCGATTTAACAAATAATACAATCCATTCATTCATTCAAAACACATCATAGAATATAAAAATCAAACTTTTATAAAATTACTAACTCGTTTTATCAATCAACCAAATACTAAACTTCAATCAATAAACCGTTACCAATAGCAGTCAACCTAGGTAACTAATAAAATTAGTTCATAGTTAAAGTTAAAAACACAAAATCATTCAAGTTTAATGTATTCATGAGCATAAATGACAAGAAATCAAAATAACGCATGCAAACACAAGTAGGTTGGATGAAAACTACCCGATCACAACCTCCGAGAACTGATTTCGTGCCCAAAACTCCAACTTCTTTGCTCTGAATTCGTCCGTTTCAGCCTCCAGATTCGTCCCTTAAAGCCGTCTTGCGCGTTCCCTTTTAAACTCGTTCAACTAGGTCAAAACCTTGTTTTAGCGATAACTCAGGTAGGTGGCGGTACCGCGGCGTGGAGGACATTAGGTGGCGGTACCGCCACCTGCTCATTTTAACAGAAACTTCGGCAACTTGTTTCGTCTCCCATTTTCAACTCGTAACTCCGTTTCGCGTCCGGTTTTTTCCTACGTTCTTCTTTTCTCGCTCTCTTTTCATCCCTTCACAAACTTGGGACCTACAAAACACAAATGAATCAATAGTAGATAAAACCTAAAGAAAACTAATTGAAAAGACTCGAAAAAGGGTATAAACTCTACACGGGATAAACGTATAATTTGCACTATATCAAATATCCCCACACTTAACCTTTTTCGTCCCTGAAAAAGCATAAACTTATCTTAGGGATTTAAGGCTCAAAAATTCCAAAAACAAAAACTAAAAAAAAATACACTTACAACTCAAAACCCTTAATCTTTACTCAAACAAGTAACAGTGACTAAAACTTCAGTGATTTTTAATTAGAGTGAGACTCATAGTTAATATAAGATTTCCATGGTTTTATTGGTCGAGTCACCCCAACTTGACTTAAACCTGATAACTAAATGATTTAAAACATTAACACAATCAACACTCAAGCAATTTCAACAACATTGCTTATTACACATTTCACAAGTGACATAAAATAAATTCAATTTTCAATTTATTCCTAGCTAATGTTCCCCATTACAAGACATACCCCCGTTATCAAGCAATGTCCCAAATTCATCACCATACGTGATTATGCACGACTTCATCTGTGGGCTTACATATGGCGTGTCCCTTGTGGTCCGTTTCTTATTGGTATTAGGACGCGAGCAAGGGGACCCCATATGACTAACTGGTGGTTTGATCAAGTCAGTAGTGAATTTGTACTTTTAAGCACATTGTGATCAAATTTATTGACTTATAATGGCAGCTTAACTGCGGGTTTTGCTCTTTGAGCTTTTATTGAATATTCAAACCTCCTTTTTAGAAGTAAGAATACCAGATGATAGACCGCATAAAGACCCATGGTCTCCGAACCCCGAAACATCCCATCAATACAAGATTTAAGATTATAAAATCATACGCCATGAAATGTTAACCACTAGAACTAGAAGTATGGAAATTAAAGTTTATCATCAACCACATTCTTAAAAGCAACTTCATTTTGTATCAAACTAGCTACAAGGCTTGATATGACTCAACTTTTTATTCCACTTCAACATTAACATGTTTCCCACTAAAAACACTTAAATTAGGTTTTACAAGGTCACATTGTTACAGTCCTTTCTATCATAAAGGTTGAGAAGACACAAAAACAAAAGAAAATATTTTTTTTTTGATTTTTTTTTGTTTTTACTCTATATGGACTCAAAAGAAACACCTAAAACTAATCCAAGACTCAATAGCTATTTCCCATCCCCACACTTAAGTTCTACATTGTCCCCAATGTAGAAATGGAAAACACTTAAAAATAAAACTAAAAATGCGAAAAAAAGAAAAAAAAATAGAGAGGTGAATGGGAAAAGACTTAGCTGGTATTGCGAATCGCGTAAGCTCCAAGTCTTCGTTCCAATCTTCAAGTGTTGACCGTATAGCATTTCGGTCGCGGTCAACCTTGACACCGACACTCCCGAGTTCCATCTTCATTTCCACAAATGCAAACTCACCCAAATGGAGATTGAGTACGGGCAAGAATGGTTTAAACCTGTGAAAACCAACACAAAACTCAAGCATACTGACTCGACACATTAGACTAAACAAAAATATACCAACACAATATACAAACTCTATAACCTGATAAGAAACCTCCCCACACTTGAACTTAATCAGGCGGTTTCTCTTTTATCCAACCCCGGTCCAACCCGTTCAACTCCACTTGTTTCTTATTATTCATTAAAATTTTAGTAGTGAAGTTAAAGAAAATTATATCAAATTTGAACGGGTCCGCCCACCATGACTTGAACTTACACGGACCGAATCTGATGCGAGGCATGTGATGTGGAGAATGATTGTGTGTGAACCGCATCTTCTCCTTTTTGTTATACCATCCTCGTTCTTTCATGGTCCAGTTGTGGTGTTCTTCTTGTACAACCACTTCTTCTTCTTCTTCTTCTTCTTCTTCTACATTTGGTGACATTTTGATTTCCACCGTCGGCTTCCCATTCAATAATGCTTCTAGTATATCAAGATCGCCAACTGGATCAAAGTCTCCCTCATCTTCTAAAGTTGGTAAATCTCCCAACACATCACCAAATTCAAGCTCCCAAGATTGCACAAACTCCTCCTTCCTGCCTTCATCCTCATCATCCTTACCTTGCAAGTCCTGCATGATATCAACCTCATCGAACAAGTGTGAAATATCAAACGAACATGAAGATTCGAATTCATCAGTAGGTGATTTATACGATTCATGAATATCATAATCAAAACAATTTAAATCAGATTTAGAATACTTCCCTGTTGTTGAGACAACTTCTTCTTTAAGAATATTTTCCACCCTCTCTGTCTCAACCTCTTTTGCTGATGTTTCTGGTTCTTGAGCGGCTTTCTCTCTTGCCATCCTTAGATTAGCTAGTTCACATGTAAGCCTCCCATTTTCTTCGAGATAATGGAGTTTCTCAGCCTTACTTAGTAGGTTCCAACGGGTATTCATGACCTCATGTACTTTCATTTGTTCATCTTTAATTGTTTGTTCGGATCGTGGTTCCTGTTTAAGATCATTCTCACAAGACAAGTGTGAAGTGCAACTAGGAACCTCATAACTATCAGCAATTTCAGATGACAAATCACTAATTTGACCATGGTCAGAAGATTTACCTTGAGCTGAAATTTGTGCTGCATTTTCTGGCATTGGAACTTGCTCTTTGTCCATTATCGTCTCCGGCTCTGAAGTTAGATTGAAAAACTCACCTCGTTCGTTCTGGTACCCTACAAATATCCCTTCCAGATCATGAACGAGGCGGTTTGAATCCTTATGCTCTATTAAGTACCCCCTTTGGTCAAATAACAATACTGGATCCCTCACCGGAAGTTTGGGAAGCAACATATAATTTTTCCGATGACTTCGCAAATGGGGTCCAATAGGTATCATCGTTAGAGATTCAATATGCTGATCAACTTGTATTTGCATTGTCTCTCAGAGATTAAAATTAAAATAAAGTTAAATAAACAACAAAGAAAATTAGAAAAAATAAAAATAAAAAGAATAGGAAATAATATAATATGAACAAAAACAAAATAAAACTCTTAGACTCCTACGACACACATAAACTAGCAGAAAGCACGTGTATAGCAATTAAGTTCTCAAAAAGTCTATTAACGCAATTACCAAGAGTCCCCGGCAACGGCGCCAAAAACTTGATACGTGCAAATGTATATATAAAAACTAACAACTAAAAACACCTAAGTTTTAAATTTATAAAACCAAGACTAGAAGACTATTTCACACACAACCGGCAGTGGACCGGTCGAATGTAATATAGTGAACGTAAGTCCGGGTGTCGACCCAAAGACTCTATATATTACGTTAAAGAAACTAGACAAGACTCAACTCAACTAGACACGACTTTAATTAAAATTAACGAATTGAAAGCGTAAAAGACTTGATTCAGATTTGAGAAAAACGTTACCTAGGTTGCTACTAATGGTGAACGATTATTGATTAAACTTTAGACTTGGTTGTTAAAACGAAACTAGGATCATAAATTGCAAACTCTACGAACTTCCTAAGGATCCTAGACCATTATCCGGGTGTGACCTTTTGGTTATCCGAAGTGTTGCTAAGCTCACTAGTTAGTTAAATCGCCTCTCGGTTCCTTTAACAGTAATTAAATACCCTATGATCGGCTCCCCTCTCAGTTTCACCGATCCAATATATCCTAAGACACAAGGGGTGGTTTAATAGTTAATTCTATGACTCAAACGTACAAGTTTACTTCGTTATTAGAAAAGTTCCTCTCGTACCCTATTTCTAACGACTAGATAAACAAGACACGCCGACAAATCCTCACTTCTCGGGTATTGGACTTAGTAGGACAAATGAATTTATTGAATTATTAATTAACCTCCTATGGTTCCTATGTCTAGACAACCATTCAAAACACGAAAACAAGAGTTAACGATATTGATACGCAACCATACACAAAAGACATTTGCAAAGCTATCTAAGGCGATTTAACAAATAATACAATCCATTCATTCATTCAAAACACATCATAGAATATAAAAATCAAACTTTTATAAAATTACTAACTCGTTTTATCAATCAACCAAATACTAAACTTCAATCAATAAACCGTTACCAATAGCAGTCAACCTAGGTAACTAATAAAATTAGTTCATAGTTAAAGTTAAAAACACAAAATCATTCAAGTTTAATGTATTCATGAGCATAAATGACAAGAAATCAAAATAACGCATGCAAACACAAGTAGGTTGGATGAAAACTACCCGATCACAACCTCCGAGAACTGATTTCGTGCCCAAAACTCCAACTTCTTTGCTCTGAATTCGTCCGTTTCAGCCTCCAGATTCGTCCATTAAAGCCGTCTTGCGCGTTCCCTTTTAAACTCGTTCAACTAGGTCAACACCTTGTTTTAGCGATAACTCAGGTAGGTGGTGGTACCGCGGCGTGGAGGACACTAGGTGGCGGTACCGCCACCTGCTCATTTTAACAGAAACTTCTGCAACTTGTTTCGTCTCCCATTTTCAACTCGTAACTCCGTTTCGCGTCCGGTTTTTTCCTACGTTCTTCTTTTCTCGCTCTCTTTTCATCCCTTCACAAACTTGGGACCTACAAAACACAAATGAATCAATAGTAGATAAAACCTAAAGAAAACTAATTGAAAAGACTCGAAAAAGGGTATAAACTCTACACGGGATAAACGTATAGTTTGCACTATATCAGACAACAAGTCAACACTTGAAGATTTTGAAGATACAAAACCTAACACATGCCCCCAAATCCATCAAACATACCCCCGTGTGTTTAAAATAGAAGAAATATTGAAGAGACAACAAGTCAACACTTGAAGATTTTGAAGATACATAACCTAACACACGCCCCCAAATCTATCAAACATGCCCCCATGTGTTTAAAATAGAAGAAATATTGGGCTAGGCAAGTACACACCCTCGTGCATCAATCACACGACGTTGTGTGATGACCAAATAAGAAGAATCAAAGATTATTGGAAAGGCACACCCCCTTGTCTCTTGTTCACGCCCTCGTGCCCGACCAACGTGTGAGATTCGTACTGACACACATGATTATGGAGTAGCAAATGGTAGGAGCACACCCTCATGACATGTGCACCATGTGCGTTGATGGAATGTCAGATCCGTACTTAAACGATCTCATTAAGCAGAAGTTGGACAAGTATATGCCCCTGTGTCTCATGTACATGCCCCGTGTCTTATCACCAAGTCAACCTATAATTAGCAACCTTGGTTCACTTGCAAAGGGAGCACCTCTATGGACTCCAACCACGTTTTTCAATATTGTTTCATGTCTTTTAGGTTAGTAGGTAGTATGTTAGATCATTTCATGTAACCTGAATCAATTCAACAATTATAAAATCTTATGATGAAGTTTTCTAACTATTGTCCAAGTTTGATTCTTGTTATTTCTGTTGCCATCTTTGGCTACAGATTCGTTGATCTACTTAGGTGAGATGACTTGTTAAGGTTTGTTATTTTAATATAAGTAATGTTTTTATTATACTTTGGTTGTGTGTATATGCTTTAAATTTTGTTTTACAATAGTGAGTTCTGATTTAGGGAGCCTCCATGTGTAGGTAACACCCATCTAAGGGAGCCTCCATGTGTAGGTAACACCCATCTAAGACGGTCATGTCCATGCGGTACAACCCTTGGTGATCACCCAAAAGGTGGTTAGTGAATGGGGATATTGACTCTCACTTAGAACTTTGGATTGGTGTTTCGGATCTGAGACATTTCGGAGCACTAAATTTTAAGTCTATCAATTCTATTATGCTTAGTGGCTAGTGTCAATGTTGCTAAGTGGCGGTTTTAAGAAAGGCTTTCTTTTATTACCTTGCTTGATCTTTTATTCCAGTTGCTTGGGGGTAGTAGTGCTGGTATATCAGTGGATATCTCCATACCAAGTGTTAAGTCATCCTTAAAAAGAGTCGCAACAGCTTCACATATGCGCACATATGCCATGTTATGATGAAAAAATTGGCCCAAAGTATTATTAATATTTTAGGAGTATTAAAATATTACATTGTCCTAATTGATAAATATACCAACTTTACTTGGGTATATCTGTTAAAATACAAATCCGGCACGTTCCCCACTTTTTCAAATTCCACTCTTACTAAAACACAATTTTAAACCGTCATTAAAACTTTTCAATGTGACCTTGGTGGTGAATTCAATAGCAATAAACTTAAACACTAATGGTTTATTATTCCGATTCACATGTCCTCAAACCTCTCAACAGAATGGGCGGTCCGAGTGAATGATCATCTCCTAAACGACGTTTTTCGTGCATTACTCATTCATGCCCATCTCCCCCAAACATTTTGGGTTGAAGCTTTACACACTGCTACTTACTTACATAACATCTTCCCTACCAAACGTTTACATTTCCAAACACTCGTTTTTGCATTATACCATCATCACCCTATATGACCACCTTCGTGTCTCCGAATGTGCTTGGTACCCTAACGTATCCATCAACAAACACACAAACTTCCCCTCGCTCCGTGCAATGCTATTTTTGGGCTATCCGAGTAAATTTCATGGTTATCGGTGTTATGACCCCGTCACGGGCATAGTTCATATTTCTCGTCATGTAGTTTTTGACAAATCCTCATTCCCATTCTCAAATCCCACTACACCATATAACTATACTTTCCTGGATGATGAAATAATAATTCCTAATCACCCTTAGTTCAATCATTCATCCATGTCTACTTCTGTTCAATACCACGTCGCACAACCCCCTGGCCCAACTGCTCCATCCAGCCCAACTTATTCACCTAACATTCCTAGCCCAACAACTCAACCAACTCCAATTGCAAACCAAACGCAAATAACCAATAATTCACAACCACTACACACCACTACACACCACAACCCACGTTCCAACCTAAATACCTACACCCCAAGACCCATCTATTCCATTAACCACTACTTCTCATACTATACGCCATATGATCAATAGATCTAGATATGGGTCACAAAACCCAATCCAAAATATAACTTGCTGCCACAACAAAATCTTCCCTATTCCAAATTATCATATTAAGGCTTTATCGAATTCTAATAGGCTTTTGTGTCATGAACGATGAATTTAGTGCTTATGCTTTACAGGGTAATACCTAGACAAAGGGAATTGGTTCCTAGACCGGCAGATAAATCGACAATCAGATCCATGTGGCTTTTCGGCATAAATTTAAAATCAGAAGGTTTTTTGGATCGGTATAAAGCTCGCCTAGTGCGTAATGGTAACTTACAGACAGTTGGCAATGATTGTAAATACACTTTTAGTCCAATTATTAAACCGGCTACTATCTGCACGATACCTTCCTTGGCAGTCTCAAGGTCATGGCGTATTCACCAATTAGATGTGAAGAACATGTTTTTAGTATAGTTTATGCTATCCCAAATAATTGTATGCTCTCATGATAACCAAAGACCCATTATATAGGGTAAAATACAAACCTACAATTTAGGAAACGATATGCACAATTCATCTATTTAAACTAACATATACTTTGCCAATATATATCTGCTAGCATTCCCCCGCAGTTTGAACGGGAAGAACGGTCAAACTGGTACGAAAGTCACAAAACAGATCTCGAGGCAATCCCTTCGTAAAAATGTATGCATACTGCTGAGAGGATGGTATATGAAGAACACGAACTTGACCCATACGAATGTTCTCACGAATAAAATAGATGTCGATCTCAACATGTTTGGTGCACTAGTGCTGGGCCGGATTTCCAAACAAGTAAACGATTGATATATTGTCACAATAAACCATTGTGGCTGTGCGAATACGAATACCAAGTTCCACTAATAAATTTCGTAGCAAGCGTTTTCTGCCATTGCATTTGCAACACCATGATATTCTGCTTCTACACTCGAACGTGAAATGGTCGCATGTCTCTTGGACGACCAAGAAACTAAATTTTCTCCAAGGAACACATAGTAACTTGATGTAGATCTATAGGAATCAGGGCATCCTATTACATGTCCTAGTGACACTAAAACTTAAAACATATTTAGAGAGCTATACGTTTTTGTCATTAAACTAAGTTAACGATCGACTAGTCGACTAGTCCCATCCATGATCATATATATGGTATAAGTTTAGTGTCCGCGCTATGCTTAGAAACACAATATACATGTGTTATTTTAAGGATATTCACATGGATACGGACGATCTAGTCAGTTTTGAGACAAAATTTTTTTTTTAGTAAATCAATATTACACTGAGTTAAATAGTATTACATGTTTGGTTTTATGGTGTAAATTTAAAAAAATAAATAATGTTGTATAAAGAAGTTATGTATGCTTAAAATACACCAATGTATTTAATTATGGTATATTGGTTTCTACTAGTCCTAACTATCACCTTTTGGCTTCTACTTGTCCTAACTTTTGAACTGGCTGTCAACGGTCCCAACTTTTATCACTTTGACAATCAATTGTCCGTCGTTAATTTTTTTTAACGTCGTTAAGTTTTTTTCGAATTCAACTTTTATCCATTCGTTAATGTTTTAGGCATTTTGATCGAAAGGATAATACGAGTCGATTGATGTAAAAGTTTGCTCGAAACGACTCTCTGAACGATAAAGTTTTTACATCTGATTGAAGCACCGTAGGTCTAAACACCTGATTGAAGCACTGTTTCGTTATTCGGAGCGCTGTTTCGAGGTAAATTTTCTATCAATCGACTTGTATTATCCTTCCGATCAAAAGGCTTAAAATATCGGTCTTGAATTTGGAAAAACCTTAACAACATTAAATAAAATTTAACGACGGACCGTTGGTTGCGAAAGTGATAAAAGTTGGGACTGTTAACAGCCAATTTAATAGTTGGGAACTTGGGACCGATAGAAGTCAAAATGTGATTGTTAAGACCAGTAGAAACCAATATACCTTTAATTATTGGCTAGTACTAACTTTATCCATAAGTATATTTTATATCTTATCAAATATAAACCGACCTAATTGAGGAGAGTTGAAAATGTAAATACTCTTAAATTAAATATTAAACCGCGTTTTTCATTATTATATTAGAGATTAAATTAAAAAATCAAAAACAGTAACAACTTATCGCATCGGAGTGTCGGTGGCCCATGAATTATTAATTTATTATTATATTATACATTTAAATTTCAATTGGTATACAGGGATGATCAACGTGGTTGGTTGGTTCACATGGTTGAGTGTCGTAGTTACTTAGTTTTTTATTCATATAAGCTACACATATTTTATCATATATAAATATATGAACTAACACTTGCGAAGTTGGGTTGAATTGTTAGCTCAGTTCAACTGGTTAGCCATGTTTTGAAATTCAGGTAGTCAACAAAGTGAACGAGCGTGAATTCTTTATTTATATTTTCTAACAAGTAAAACTAACGAACATGAACATGTTTATTTTCTTAATAAATAAACACTAGATCGAAAGAAATCCCGGTTTAATTAATTGAAGTTCATGTTTTAACATTTGTTTACTTAAAGTTAACTGAACTAACATAAAGTTACTTATTTATGTTCGTTCAGTTCATTTACAAATGTAACTAAAATTACCACCATTTTTCCGGTTTAACTGCGTGATCCTTTTAATGTAATCGCACTTGATATTTAAGAAAAATAAAAGTTAATTTTTAAAATATTTATTATCACTATCTCTAATATAATAAAGAAAAATGAAAAAAAGCTAATGTGATTTTTTTTTTAAAGTTTTTAGCTTATGTGGCATTATTTGAGGGTTTCTCTTACAATAATGATTTTTTTTAAATATGTATATAAAATATATTATAATAACAGTAATTACATTTTGGTCCCATAATATTTAGTAGAGTTTTAAACAATTTAAGAGTAATTACATTTTCACTCTTTGCTACTAGGGGTGTATATGAATCTGATAGCGTATAAACATAAAACTTATGAATAAAGTTGATAATAACATACATTTAAAAACCTCAGTGTTTTATAAATCTACATAACCTTTTTATACAAACTTATTTTTTAAAATAAACTATACCATAAAATTGAACACTTAATTTTTTTTATTTGAGTATAATATTGTTATACTAATTAACAATTTTTATAGAATAAAACTTTTGTTCCTGTTTACCACAGTTGTCTTAAAACTGACTGAAACCGTCATGAATTTGCATAGAATCACCACTTGGATTTGTATTTCCGAGCATAGCGCGAACACTAAACTAGTACAGTTATATTATTAAACGTAGCAATCCTTTCTTAATGATTTGTTTGTGGATCTTGTATGACATTACATTATATTTTGAAAATAACTTATAAATAAATTATTATTGGGGTCGGTAGCTTTGTAGAAATTTTTTTGCTTTTATAAGCATGATATGAGGGAGATCTTAGTTTTAAAACTAAATAAATATAAATATGTGGAGTTTTATTTAAAAATAAATAGTCTCTTGTGTTATAAAAAACAAAGGTGTGAGCTAACCACATACCCAATCATTACCTTTAATACGACTCTTATTAGTCAATATGGGTCGTATTGATAAATCTGACTCGTATTAGATTGAATACGGGTCGTATTGATCTATATGACTCGTATTAAATTGAATATGATGACTCGTATTAGACTAAATATGGGTCGTATTGACCTAGGAAATACGACCCATATCAAATCTAATACGAGTCGTATTACTGTCTGATCTGCAACCTTTGTAAAGTTCAGCCTTTTCTTCTGACAACAAAGTAATACGACCCATATCACTTGATACGAATCATATTAAGGGTGTGCGGTTAGCCTTTCGAGTGTCCGGTTAAAATCATCCAAAACAAAAAAAGGAAATTATTAATAAATGAATTATTGAAATTGATTATTATTAACTAAAGTAGGCCCATCCGGACCACGGGTCCACACCGGAGGAACCAATCGGGCAGGCTTTTCTTTGATTTAAAGGAAAAGAACAATAAGTTAAAGTCTAAGAGAGATTTGCTTTCAGATTTGATACCTAATTATTCAAATTGTATTTGCATCTACTATTATGGTGTAGTGTCTCGTAAAAAGTTTAGTTTTTTTAAAAGAAATTCAAGTTAAATCCTTCCGGTTCGATCCCTGATCCGTACTGATTTACCGCTAGTTTGTTATCGTGTTTACGGATGGGCGGCTTAGTTGATTTTCCATGAAATATGTGTCACTCTTAAGCTAATTAAGGTTGTGTGTATTCGTAGAGCTATGAAGTCTCCTTTCGCCATTGGGTTACCCCAAACAGTCGAACTTTATTCATATTTTTGTCAAAAAGAAAAAAAACTATTCAGATTACATTGTAAGTTTGTAGTTTCCTATTTATTTTCAAATCCTAAAACCTTTTTATCTTTTTTTAACTAATAAATCTTTATATCTATATTTATATTAATTAATATAATAAAAATATGTTACACTTGTGTATTACACGAGTTAAATGTAAATATTAAAGTAAATATTTGATAATTAAGATATGAAGTTTTAAATTGATTTTTAAATATAAAATATGGTTGAATTTGTAAAAACTATTTATGAATTATAAATAGATCGAACAATATGAAGGTAAGGTATATTTTGGTGAAAGCAAATGCTATCATGTGAATGCACTAACAAAAAAAATTACTCTTTTATTAGAGTAGGTGGATTAGAGTTTATGCACATCTCTTTTAGAGTCCCTAATCTGCGCGTTAGGATGAAGGTGGGATTTTTTAGATGCGTTAGGATGAAGGAGTCCCTAATCTCCTTAGAGGATTCCAGCAAGACGGAAAACCGTTAGCCTTCTCATAGAGGACTCGTGGATGCGTCCGTGACCAGCTCTGGTGTAAGTGTAAGTATTTGTCTGTGGAAGTGGATTAGTGCTTAAGAGTACATAATCTTTGGACCAAGTTTACCCCCTCAATGTAGACAAGTAACTTGATTTCTCCAAATGTTTTATTGACTTCCCCACTGGATCCCACTAGTACCGATGATCTTGATATAAATTCGGTTTCAAGAATATGAATCCTCTTAAAGACTTTTTGTCCAATCTAGCCATACCATGTTTGATCTATAATTAACCCAATGAAAACTCATGATCTTGATATCCTCTATTGTTTTGTTGAGAGACGGAAAATAGTTTTTGAAAATCTTGTCATTTCTCGTCTTCTAGATGACCCAAAGAGTAGCCTTAAGAATAGACTCCACGAGCTTTTTGTGTGTAGAACCATTTTTTATGCCGTACTTTGCGGTGTCCATGATAACGTCCAATGGTTGTGAAGGGGGAATAGAAAGGTGCGTCCATCTCCCAGTGTGAGTCCAGATCAATCTAGCCCATGAGCAGTCAACGAAGAGATGGTATGTTGATTCCGCAAATTGCCCGCAAATAGGGCACCCTACATCCGTTATATTCATACCTCTGTTGGTGAGAGCTTGACGCGTAGGATGGCGTTTGAGAAGAACTCTCCATTGTAAAAAGTTAACCTTGATAGGAAGCCAATTTTTATCCTCATAGTGACCTTCATAATGAGAAAACATATTCTTTTCGATATGTTTCCTTAAAGAGTTTGAAGTGAATCAGTAGTCACTGTTAAATTCCCATCTCCAATCATCTGATCCTCTAGATATAACCATGGTATTCAAGAGCATGCTGCAAACACTCCATTGATTTTTCTCCTCGGTTGAGTTTAAAGGCCTTTTAAACCCAATGTTCCATACTATACCATTGTTTGTGAGCGTATAGCAATCTTGGATTTTTAGATCCGTAGAGAAAGTGAGCTTGGCGATCGCAGGAAATTGATCACCTAAGGAGGCATTTCCGATCCAAATATGTTTCCAAAAGTTCAATTGATCACCCTTGCCTAAAATGTTGCAAATGCTCTAACAAAGATCAATGGAAAAAGTTAGTAAATCCTTGTTTATGGAGATGATATTTTTTCCATGTACTTGAGATTGACTGGTTCAATGGGTCAGGGAGGAATATTATGGTATTATGATGTAACACTTTTATGGACTTAAACCATAGGCTTTCCACCACCATTTACCAAGAAGAGCCAAGTTAATGGCACTTAGAGACCCCAACCCAGTCCACCCATCTCCTTAGGAGCCATGATTATATCCTAACTAAGCCAATGAATTTTTTCCGATGGGTTTGTGCCAGACCATAAAAACATTTTTCTAATTCTTTCTAAAGCGTTAATAACATGAATTGGAGCTTTAAAAAGAGAGAAATAGTATATGGGTAAACTACCAAGTACATATTTGATCAGAGTATCCTGCCCCCAAACGATAACGAGTTAGCTTTCCAAGAGGATAATCTAGCCTAAAAATATCTATGATATCCTTCCAATGTTTTATGTAATACATGTTTGCACCCATAGGAATACCAAGATATTTGAAGGGAAGATTACCCAATTGGCAATTTAGCAGACTCGCCATATTATTAACCCCCAACTCTTTGACCCCAGGCCTAAAAATTCTTGTTTTATTGTAATTGACTTTCAAACAAGAGGCCAGGTAAAAACATCTTAGAATACGAGTGAGGTTAAGAGCAATAGTTACTGACCATTCTCCAATGAAAATCGCATCATCGGCAAAAAATAGATGGGAAAGAGTTGGACCATTGTTTGGAGTGCCGATTCCCTGAAAAGTACCCAAGACAATGGATTTTGACATGACTACATTTAGAGCTTCCATGACAATGATAAAGAGAAAGAGGGATAAGAGATCGCCTTGCCTAACCCCCCTTTTAATGTTGAATTCTCTAGTAGGAGAGCCGTTCACCAAGATGGATAATCTAGTATTCATAAAAGTACCCCTGATCCATTTTCTCCATAATAGAGGAAAATGCATATGACTCATAATTAGATCCAAAAAATTCTAATTAAGAGAGTCAAACACTTTTTCCAAGTCTACTTTCAGCATGAGAGCTTGTTTCTTTCTATTCTTCAACCAAGCCATAACTTCATTTATCACTAAAGGACCATCCAGGATGCTTCTTGATGTATGCAAACATATATACAAAATAACTAATAAAAACACCTAATTTTTATATTTATAAAAACCTAGACCAACCTACTAAATCACACACAACCGGCAGTGGACCGATCAGATGTAATATAGCGTACGTAAGTCCGGGTGCCGACCCACATACTCTATATACTGCAATTAATTAACTAATTAAGACTCGACTGACAAGACATGACTTAAATGAAACGATTATTTAAAAAGGGGGTTTACTGCTAAAAATGGAAACTTAATAAAAATAGAAACTTACTAAAATAGAAACTTACTAAAAATAGTAACTAGCACAAAAGAAGAGAAACAAAATCAGATGAAACAAAGTAAACCACCTAGGCGAAAATCCACTTTGATTTAAGATTTTACTCACTTTTGGTTTAATGGTATGGAACTGGAATCTTAAATTGTTCACTCAATCGACACCACTAAATAGGGCCCTCGACCCTTTTCGAAAAGACACATACGTGTTTCTATTGAGTTACTATGCATACCAGTTATGGCATTAGGTTACCTCACAGTTACTTAATTAAAGTATGTTTAAGTGACCTTACTAGAAACCTACCTCACAGTATGGTGTTCTAAGTCATTTCAATCCAATCATACAATTCAACAAGCAAATCTGTTAATTAACACTAAGACTGACTTCTCACGAAGAACTAGACCTAGCACAGTAAACAAATAAGACTTGTTAATAACTTATCACCTCACGGTTGTCTAAGTTAGCTACACGTTTTTATCAGTTTAACTAATATAATTATTCCTATGGTTGTACTGCAGTTAAACCATAAAACAATCACGACATAAA
Source organism: Tagetes erecta (assembly GCA_030867185.1). Lineage (NCBI taxonomy): Eukaryota > Viridiplantae > Streptophyta > Magnoliopsida > Asterales > Asteraceae > Tagetes > Tagetes erecta. The sequence continues at coordinate 13,880,549 of CM061490.1, forward strand.
ATCAATGATCTAAGCAATATCTTATTGTATGACATAGACGATCATCAAGAATAAAGCGAAACAATGAAATTAGTTAAACCAAATCCATCACCTAATGTGCATCATATGAATAAAAAGATTAAAACTTTACTTAAACAAACAATCCAAAATCCAAATCAACCAAACATGAGTTTAAACGTAAATCAACGTTTCATCCTAAAGCCTAGATGGTTTTAATAAGTTTAGCCAACAATATTCATAATAATAAACGCAAATCCAAAAGTAATGAACATGATTAAAACAAACGAAAACGAAAGAACAATGTAACCTGAACCCGAATGGTCCACAAAAACATTTAGAAATTTGCACGTGAAATTTAAAGAAGCTTTAAAATTTAATTTAAATATCTGAAACGGGCCAGACCACCAACATTTATACTTACCTGGAAAGAACCGGATGCATGACAAATATCGTGAAGACTGGTCGTTCTTGCACTTCAAGGGTTTCTTCTTCCATGTAGACCATCTTCCGATCTGCAATAGTGTGCGCTCCCTCGGTTCTTTCCTTGCTTTAAACGAGGTTTTAAGGAATCTTCATCATGTACTTCTTCCTCAGGCTCACTCGGTTCTTTCTTTATCCCCACACTTGGCATTTAATTGTATACTAAATCTTCAAGAATCTTCAAATCACCAAGTGGGTCAAATTCTCCATCATCACAAAAAGGCAGGTCCACCAGTTCATCAACAAACTCATCCTCCCAAGATGGAACTGGCACCTCCTTCACATCTCTCTTCTGTATCCCCTGCATCTCATCAAACTCACAAAACAAATGTGAAATATCAAAAGAATCCGAAGATTCAAATGTATCACATGATGAGTCAAATAGTTCAGGAATATCAGAACAAATTGAAATATGGTCAGAACACTTACCTGTTTCGAAAAGATCATCTTCATCATCCAATTTTGTATCGACATACTCCACTTTCTGTTTCTTATCATCAGTAGAGATATCCGATTCTTGAGCGGCTTCGCATGTGACCATCCTAAGATTGGCTAGTTCATCCGTAAGCCTCCCATTTTCTGATAGATAATGAAATTTCTTCGCCGAACTTGGTGAGTGCCATCGACTGTTCATGACCTCTTGCACCTTCATTAGTTCTGCTTTAATACTTGAGCACTTTTCCATTTCTACTTTCTCTTCCGGACAAACTAGAGGTGGGACTGAAACATCCGTTGTAGTCTCCGGTTGTACTTGAGATTCCTGCAAAACACCATCCTCACAAGACAAGTGTAAAATATCTTGTGGTTCAGTAATAATATTACAAGAATCAAAAGAGAATGTAGAGAATGAGTTATCATTATCTGAAAAACAAGGGGTGGGTTGTGTGTGAACGATCTCATCCGAATCATCGTAAAAAGTATTAAACTTAGGATAAGAGTACATATCGTAACCTGATTCGTGCTGTAGCCTCCGACGCTGAACTTCTTCCAAACACCTCTTTCTTTCCTCTGCAGCTTTATAAGAATCTTCCAGCATCAACTGGTTTTCCTGTATACGAATTTCATGCTCTACTAACCTCTTTTGAGCATTGCCATCATTGGAAACTAATTGGGTTAGCAAGTCCTCTATCCTACTCCAATGACCATCATTATCCCCAACAAAGTTTTTATCAGAGTGATGACCATAATTATATGGTTTTGGATAGTGAAGACCATCATAGTAAGATGTGGGACACCCCTGTGAGTAATTTGGCTGCACATGCACAAAAGAGTTAGTAACACAAGATGGTGCAGAGGACCTGAATAATGCGGACATAAACAAGTAATATGAGGTCCTCCACAAATATCACACATGATAAATATAACAGAAAGACTCAATGGGGAGAAAAAACAGAGAAAATAATATCTAACTCTAATACTCAAACAAAAGTGAAACAAATAGCACACATATAATCAATTAAGTAAAATCAAAGTAGTTAACGCAATTGCCAACTAATGCCAAGAGTCCCCGACAACGGTGCCAAAAAACTTATGTGTGCAAACGTATATACAAAATAACTAATAAAAACACCTAGTTTTAATATTTATAAAAACCTAGACCAACCTACTAAATCACACACAACCGACAGTAGACCGGTTGGATGTAATATAGCGTACGTACGTCCGGGTGTTGACCCACAGACTCTATATACTGCAATTAATTAAATAATTAAGACTCGACTGACTAGATACGACTTAAATGAAAAGATTATTTAAAAAGGGAATTTACTGCTAAAAATGGAAACTTTCTAAAAATAGAAACTTACTAAAAATAGTAACTAGCACGAAAGATGAGAAACAAAATCAGATGAATCAAAGTAAACCACCTAGGCGAGAATCCGCGTTGATTTCAGATTTTACTCACGTTTGATTTAATTGGTATGGAACTGGAATCTTAAATTGTTCACTCAATCGACACCACTAAATAGGACCCTCGACCCTTTTCGAGAAGACATCTACGGGTTTCTGCTGAGTTACTATGCATACCAGTTATGACATTAGGTTTCTTCACAATTACCTAATTAAAGTATGTTTAAGTGACCTTACTAGAAACCTACCTCATAGTATGGTGTTCTAAGTCATTTCAATCCAATCATACAATTCAACAAGCAAATCTGTTAATCAACACTAAGATCGACTTCTCACGAAGAACTAGACCTAGCACATTAAACAAATAAGAATTGTTAATAACTTATCACCTCACGGTTGTCTAAGTTAGCTACACGTTTTCATCAGTTTAACTAATATAACTATTCCTATGGTTGTATTGCAGTTAAACCATAAAACAATCATGACATAAAACCACTGATCTAAGCAATATCCTATTGTATGACATAGACGATTATCAAGAATAAAGCGAAAAAATGAAATTAGTTAAACCAAATCCAACACATAATATGCATCATATGAATAAAAAGATTAAAACTTTACTTAAACAAACAATCCAAAATCCAGATCAACCAAACATGAGTTTAAACGTAAATCAACGTTTCATCCTAAAGCTTAGATGGTTTTAATAAGTTTAGCCAACAATATTCATACTAATAAACGCAAATCCAAAAGTAATGAACATGATTAAAACAAACGAAAACGAAAGAACAATGTAACCCGAATGATCCAAGATGCAATCTTCAATCCCACGAGCTTATGTTGCTTGGTTTCGTCTCCGTAGCCTCCAAAAACGCCTTAACTCTGCTGATTTTTGACTTCCAATCGTACCTGGAGGCTAGGGTTGAGGTTAGAGGAGTTTATATAGTGAAACGGGCAAAAAACGCGTCAAAAATCCACTTCCACGCCACGCCACGTGGTGAGAAAAGGGGGGCTGGCTGCGTAGCGTCTTGACCCCCTTTTTCTGATCCATTTTTTCGTTTTTGCGCTCCGGTTCGCTCGTAACTCCGTTTCGCTCCCCGTTTTTTCTACGTTCTTCTTTTTTAGCGATCTTTTCAACCATTCATAAACATGGGACCTACAAAACAATAAAACATCAGTAGTAAATAAAACTTAATGAAAACTGACTCAAACGATTCAAAAACGAATATAAACTATACACGGGATTATGTATAATTTACATTATATCACTTCTCCCTTCTATATAAGCTGATTGGCAATCTGAAACAACCAAAGACAATACATTTTTCAATCGGTTAGCTAAAACTTTACAAACCACTTTGTTGATGGCACCAATGAGATTGATGGGACGATAATCTGCATATCCAAAGGATTCTTGATTTTTGAGATTAGAGTGATAAAAGAAGAGTTGTAGCCTGTGTTGATTTTTCATTTTGCATGACCATAGGCCATAATGTCATCAAAGCTGCTTCAAACAAGCTCTAGAATTTATTAAAGAATTTGAAAGTAAAGTCATCTGGTCACGGAGCCTTATTATTACCACATTCCCAAACCGCACTCTTTATTTCCGACTTACAGAAAGGTGTTACAAGTTCATTTGCAGTAAGAGGATCCAAGTGTTTTAATCCCTCACTCGATAGCAGAGGCCTGTATTTGATGGGTTCGGAAAATTTAAGTTCAAAGAATTTCACAATGTGCTCTTTTATAGCCAAAGCATCCGTCACCCACTCCCCGTTTGATGAAATGCCATTGATTCGATGGTGTTGCTCATGGTGGTGTTGTAGCACGATTGTGGCTTCTTTCTTTCTTCCTGCCCAAAAGTTCCTTCAAGTGGCCCTTATTAAGGAAATAGCTTGTTTCCTTAAGCAATACATAACTACACACATTACTACACTTTATATTTGATTATTTATTGCTAGCATATGCCATTATCATTTACGATTCTACATGTAATTAAAATTTTACAATCATGAGGATTGCATTGCATTGTTTCTTTTTTGCAATACAATGTAACCCTTGGTTAAAATTGCTAGGTCGTTAATTTTCAAATCACTATAGTAAATTATAATTATTTTAATCATTTTAAAATAGTTGTAGAATCCAACTATACGCAATCCTATTAATATTAGGCTTAAAGTGTAATAGTTAAGAATGAAAATATTCAGCTATAGTTTTGCGATTTTTAGTTTTAAATGTTCACAAACGTACGGGGATATTAGACCACTTTTACGCGTTACATATTTAAGTAGTTATAAGCTTATACAAATTTGTTTTTTGGTTTTTTTAACGGAAAATTTGTTAGAAGACTGAATCGGGCAACAGCAAGACTCTAAATTAACCGACACCCACCAAAACGAACAAGCACAACAAAACACTTTATACCCAAGCAGGGGCGTACCCACCCTTAGAGGGTGGGTGGCGTCTGCTCCCCCTGCGAATTTTTTTTTTCGGGTTTTTATATGTTTAAATCTCGATCGACCCCCGTAAAATTTAGCTCTCGACCCCCATCCAGTTTTGAAAACTCAGTTTACTGCCCAGTTAACGGCCTATATGAGACACATAATATTTAACTATGGATTAGGTTAAATAATGGTTAGAAGAGAGTAATATATATATATATATATATATATATATATATATATTATATTGTCATGTATAATCAAGCAGTAAGGTATTATAACCTCAAGTGTTTTTCACCATTGCACAAAACCATCAACATAATTGATGATTTGGATGGTCATGAGTACAAGAAAGAAAATACATAAATAAACTAACTACTTTTTCAAAGTAATCAAGTGAGAAGTGAGAAATGGTGGAAAAATTAGTTATAGAACCAAGGTTCAAAACATCACCATTTTTATACCATAACACAAGTACTCTAACATAATCTTGTTTGAAAACATGATTTGGTTTTATTCACTTCTTATTTGTAGATTAATTAGTAGCTTAAAAAAATGCAGAATGAAGACATATGAAGTTTAAGAAACAAAATAAAAGATTTATTTTATAAAGTTTGAAAAAAATAATCCTAACTCAAACCTCAAAATGGTGATTTACTAAACTTTATTTACCTTGTTGGTAAATATATGATAAAATTCATAGATGATGTTTCAAGTATTTAGGAGTAAAATTAAGTAAAAAAATGAAAGAAAAAAGAAAAAAAATGAAAGAGAGAGTTTGAGAGAGAATTTAGAGTGATGAAAGTGATTAGAGATTTTTGGTTTGGTATTTATAGATAAAAATTAGGGTTAGACATTAAATAAGTTAGGTAAGTGGAGGGAAATTGAAAATCTTCAATTTTAAATATAGGTGGAGTGAAATGAAATATTTTTAATTTTGACCCTTCAAATTTAGTTGTTGTCATTTTTTAATTTGACTCGACCCGGTTCGGCCCGAACCGAATCGAAACGGATTGGAAAAAATATTATATATCGATACTCAAAAGATTATTATCAAATTTCCGACCCCCATGAAAAAAATATCCCTAGGTACGCCACTGTACCCAAGGACTAGTACACTAATTATGTCGCATAACTCCTCTCTCGTCACTACGGTACTTTAACCACAAAAACGTGTTCACCATTATCTTTTCTACCTCTCCGTCCACTGACAAAGGTTTCGAGTTAAAATTTAGGCCGTTCCTAGCGAGCCACACGAACCACACAGTTGCCATTCTAACCGTAGCCGCCTTTCCTTTGTCCCTCTCTAACCCACTCATCGAATTTGTCCCATCCATCCACTCTCTGATCGAACCCCTCTGTCCTCATGCCACCCACACCAATTACAAACCTTACCAGCAAAGTTACACTGAAGCAACACCTAGTTAGCGTTTTCATCCTCATTGAAACAAAGGGAGCATTCAAAGGAATTCAATTGGACACAGCGACTTAGTAGCACTGTCTTGCACGAAATTTTGGTCATTTGGTGAGTCTAGTCTTCCATATAAAGCATCTAATCTTTAGAGAAACCATTTTAATGCACATAACTGGATTCAAATCGATAGGAAACAATTCGATTTGAGCATTTGCAGACTTTTCACCGAGAAATCCACAGAACATCACCTCTCCACTAGTTAAAACCTAAAGTAAAATGACCAAGTGAAAAAGAGACACAATGTTCAAAATTATTAAAAGATACAATAACTGAAACTTCAAATATATAACTTAAAGGGTGCACTTTATAAGATACACACAAAAAAGCTAAATCATTAAGCTAAACTCTTATGTTAAACACAAAAAAACAATGATAAGTAGAAAAGACATAATGACTAACACAAAGCAAACAATGACGATAAAAATACACGATGAGTCCCAACACAAAAATCTAAAATCAAATAAACAAGATCTAATTCGAAGATTGTGTCTTTTTAAGTTTTATCATGGTTTAATGTTGATCTTTTAAGGTTTTATCGTCGCTGAAATAAATTCGATCATAGTTCGTTTGATTCGTTTAAAAAGTAAAAAAAAAATAATCTTTTTACTCTATGATGAAATAATAGTTTTTATTTGAACACAAACCATAAAACATTTATTTACTAGGTTTAATTCCCGTGTGTAACACACGGGTTAAATAACAATATTTACAAAATATATATAACAATTATATTTAAAACTTGTAATATTTAAAGATTTGTAAGTATTTTTATATAAATAACATTAATCATAATATTTTTGTTTCATCAACTTAATTTTTTGATTTTTTCCTTCACAAACTTTCTTTTATACATTCACCTAAGTTCCACTTATTTCCCCCTCTAAAGAAACCTCATAAAACATTGATTTATTAGGTAGGCTAGGTTTAACACCTGTGTGTTACACACGAGTTAAATAATAATATTTATAATGAAATTAGAATTATTATGTTTAAAAATTTATAATTTGTAAATATTTAATATTTAAGAAGCTCCATCAATTCATTGCATGAAACTTAATATTTTCCCTCTTAAACTTTCTATTATTATGGATTAAAAAAATTTACCTTCAAAAATTGCCCCCTAAAAATTTAATTTATTAGATAAATACTTATTTGTTTTTTAAGAGGAAAGATTGAATGTGAACAAGTGTGTGTATATATTAAAAATAAAAACGCGTTAGAGTTAGAAAGAAGTTACGCCCAAATTAAACACGTAAATTAGTCACACACGGCGCAATAACCGGAGAGTAGGAGTATACAGCTCACACATACAACTTGCCTGCACTCATTTACTTTTTCTTATTAACTTTTAAAAATTTTATAAAATCCCGCCAATTTGTTTTGTAAGCAAAACTTTATGGCATTGCTACTTTTATTCCTCCAGGACATTTTATTTATAGTAATTTGCTTGTAATTTAAGCAACCTTTTATCAAATTTCTTTAAGTTAGAAGTTAATTATTAGTAATTAGTATAACGAAGTTAAATTAAACTCTAGCCCCTAGATTTGAACCAATGACTTTTAAAAGTAGTAAAGTTTCTTACTTTTTTTACCGCTAGGCCAAAAAATTGCTAAACAATCTTCTTTATGTTGTAACCTTTTTAGATATTTAATTTAGTTTAAATGAATTGAATTAACGAAATGGTTTGTTGTCTATTGATAACAATTTTTGTATTTGAAACTTCAAGACAACTGTTCTAATATTTATCATATAAAATTTAAAAGTTGTTTTAAAACAACTAAGGGGGTGTTATATCTGAATACCCAGTAAAATTCTACCTCTTAATAATTTAAAATTTCATTATAAGATACGTTTTAAAAATATGATGAATGAAGTGAGGTTTTACCATTTAAAAACTACCTCTTAACCATTCAGCATCTTTTATCACTTAATAATTCTGAGGTTTTAAATCATTAAAATGTAAGTAATTTAGTGACAATTAAAAAACTATCAAACACGCCTGACAAATGGTTAGTGAAGAGATTAATCAAACAAATATTTTATGAGCTGTAGCATAATTCAAAGCTCACTTAATTAACAAGGTTAAATCCATCATTATAAACTAGTCAATAAATAGTATCTTAATATACTTTGACTTATGTTCCGTGAGTCTAAACTCTAACCAATAAACTTTATTGAATAACCTAGTATTACAATATTAAATATTAAAGAAAATATAACTTTTTTTTTTGGACAGCGAAACGAATAAAGCCCGGCTACCCGGGGTAACCCAATGGCGAAAGGCGACCCCAAACGCTCTGCGAACACAGACAGCGCTGGGTAGCCGAAGCCCACCTATTAAACCAACTCCAATTCGGGGGAAACCCACTAGCCCGTCCGCCCGTAGGCACGACAACAAGCTAGCGGTAAAACCCGTTTGGCTCAGAGATCGAACTTATGTTGGCCACAAGTCTCCCTTCATTGCCCCTATTTGCCCCTTCCAAAGTGGTGGTAGTGGGACTAGAACTTGGGTCTCTTTTGGAGAATCCAAGCCTCTTACCACTACACCACATTGGAAGTTGCTAAATATAACTAAATATATTCTTCCGAAACAGCCAAAATAAAAATAATATAATATTTAAGAGATTAAAGAGTGTTGGAGAGTGGCAGAGCTACAAGTTGCGGGAAGGCATCTTCTCAATCAGATCTGAAACTAGTGCAGACTTTATCTATTTAATTTTCTTCATATATCTCCATCTCATTTTCACCTTTTTCATTTCCACAACACACCTTCATCATCCACTTCTTTAGCACATATTCATTCAGTGACAATGAAGTTGCCATTGATGATATTGGTGCTGGTTTTAATGGCTGAAGTGATTAATGCAGAAGATCCTTATAGATTTTTCAACTGGAATGTTACCTATGGTGACATTTATCCTCTAGGAGTTAAGCAACAGGTATGTCATAATGTATATATTTCACTATTTCTTTATTTTCTAGTTCGTTTTTGTGATGCATAATAGTAACGTTAAGATGTATGATGTACCTTTTAAAAGACTCAATGTTTGACAATTTTTGAATGTGGAAGCGTAGTAAGAGGTCTGAATCATTAAACGATGAACATGTAAATGTCATTTACTTAGACCGGGTATGTTTGTTTAACCTTTTAATGGTTCAGTTCAGTTCAATGCTAAATCATTCAGCGTTCAGAGTGTTTGTTTCATTTAAAAATAGTCTCTTAGGTTCATGGTTCAGTTCAACGTTGAATAGTTAAGGGACAGATAAATGTTGAATGAAACTGAATGGATCATCTATCAAATTTACTGGATGAACTTCCATCACAACTACTATACTAACGATAGAACCTCTTAATATATGGTTCAGATCTCTTAACGGTTCAACACTTAAATATTCAGATTTTGTCAAACAGCCTCCGTATAATGTTTATCTAGACATCGATTTAGATATCTTCTCAAGAAACAAATAGTCCGAAACGAATTAAATTACACTTACCGATTAAGGCATTTAGGCTTTGGAATTACCCTCTTAGTTTTGCTATCCAAAAGAACTCGGAACGTAACTTATTGTTCGTTTGCTTTTATTTAGATGTAAAAAAATACAAGCAATTTAAAAAAAATGTACGTGAACATGGTTGCAGGGGATTTTGATCAATGGCCAGTTTCCGGGGCCTCAAATCGACGCAGTGACAAATGATAACGTGATAGTTAGTATCTACAACAGCTTGGATGAACCGTTTCTCATGACATGGTAAGTTTTTTTCATCTAGTAATGAAATTTTTCTTTTTAAAGTGAATGAATTGAGTATAAGATTTTGATATGATGAGCTAGGAATGGGATACAACAAAGGAGAAATTCATGGCAAGATGGTGTTTATGGAACCAATTGCCCCATCCCACCTGGCCAAAATTTCACATACATTCTTCAGTTCAAGGATCAAATCGGAAGTTACTTCTACTTCCCTTCACTTGCGTTTCATCGGGCCGCTGGAGGTTTTGGTGGAATTAAAATCTCCAGCCGCCCGATGATCCCGGTTCCGTTTCCTCCACCCGCAGGAGACTTCAACATTCTCGCTGGTGATTGGTTTAAACAAAATCACACCGTAAGTATCTTCTCAATTATACCAATGTAATTACTTGAGATCAAATCAATAAAAAGTTGATAAATAGCTCATTAAATTACCGATCTCAAGTGGCTCACGAGCATATTTAAATTTTTAAATATATAACTAAAAAATGTATAATTATTATAGTTACAATGAAAAAGTTAAATATTATATAACCGAGACTTACAAAATGTAAGATATTTGAATAAAAAAATTAAATACTAAACAAGTCAAGCCTGAGATTTAAAAATGACCCTTTAAACGAGCAAAACTCAAGCTTTAGAAATAAAACTCTAGACAAGCCAAGCTTAGACACTCTTGATTCAAAGCAAGCTGAGCTTGAGCTATCAAGCTCAGTTTCGCTTTATTTGTGTCTTTTATTTCTAGGTTTAAATTTAACTTTCGTAACGTGATATTGTTCAGGATTTGAAGGCGATCTTAGACGGTGGTCATGATCTTCCGTTCCCTGACGGTCTGCTAATTAACGGGCGTGGATCTAACGGATTTACGTTCAACGTTGATCAAGGTAACAAAAAAATTACAATCAATCACATTGCTATCAAAATCTGACATTTTTGAAAATGTGATTTAGGAAAAACTTACAGGTTGAGGATATCAAACGTGGGGCTTACAACATCCATCAATTTTAGAGTTCAAGGACATAAAATGCTACTTGTGGAAGTTGAAGGAACTCATGCATTGCAAAACACATATTCGTCACTTGACATTCATCTAGGTCAAACGTACTCTGTTTTAATAACCGCCGATCAACCTCCGGCGAATTATTACATGGTTGTTTCCACTAGGTTTACCTCTCAAATCCTTACCGCCACCTCCATTCTCCGTTACACCAACTCTCCGGGAACTTTTCCCGCACCTCCTCCCGGTGGTCCGACCATACAAATCGACTGGTCTTTGAATCAAGCGCGATCTATTAGGTATATATTCTTTAGTCAAAATTTGTCTAAAAATAAATAAATTTTATTGTAATTAATAATTTTTTTAAAATGTGAACAGGCAAAACTTGACAGCAAGTGGGCCGAGGCCGAACCCGCAAGGGTCGTACCATTACGGGATGGTTAACTTCACTCGAACCATTAGGCTAGCGAACTCGGCTCCGGTTATAGACGGCAAGCAGCGGTATGCGGTCAACAGTGTATCGTTTACACCAGCTGACACGCCGCTAAAGATTGCTGATTATTTCAAGATTTCCGATGTGTTTTCGCTTGGAACGATTTCGGACAGCCCCACTGGTGGCGGTGGTTACCTCAAGACGTCAGTCATGGCCGCCGACTTTAGAGGGTTTGCGGAGGTCGTGTTCGAGAATTCAGAAGATACCGTGCAGTCATGGCACATTGATGGCCACTTCTTCTTTGTAGTCGGGTACGCTCGAATTTCGAACTTTAACTAGATATATGACACTATGGGCGAGCGGCTTGACTCACTTACACCCCTCATTGTTGTATGATAAAGTGATGATGCTAAACAATGAGTTAATTTAACAGGATGGATGGAGGGCCGTGGTCAGCGGCTAGCAGAGCAAGTTACAATTTAAGAGACGGGATTTCACGGTCGACTGTTCAGGTACCAGATGTCTTATTAATCGACATTTTTGTTCATTTTACTAAAGATTTCATGTAAAATGATTTTATTTGATATGATATGATACGATACAGGTATATCCAAGATCATGGACCGCATTGTATGTACCATTAGACAATGTCGGTATGTGGAACATAAGATCTCAGAATTGGGCGCGACAATACTTAGGCCAACAGTTTTACCTTCGGGTTTATTCGCCGGTGAATTCGTGGAGAGACGAATACCCGATTCCGAAGAATGCCATTACTTGCGGCCGCGCAAGTGGTCGCAAGACTAGGCCCCTTTAATAGTACGAACACGGAGTAGGAACTGTCACGAAAGGGTGGCTGGTTCTATATTTGAGATTTTTAATTTTAATTATTTTTCTTGTTATTGTTATTTACCATTCATAATTCTATAAATTATGATTGTTTTAATCTTTTAATCTACCTATTTTAGTAATCGAGTAACACATCTATTTGGCGGTATTTTAAGGTGTTCACATAGAATTTTTCGTATGTGGCAAACTCTCCTATCTCTAAATGGATTCTCACGGGATATATTCGGGTCAACATCTCATCCACTATTCCTCATTGATTTCTCATCCATAGAAACCTCTCAATCTTCTAATTAACAAAAGGTCGTTCAGTACAAAAATTTAAAGAAAATGTCAAAACCCGCAATATGGCATATTATAAAGACCCAAAAATGTTATTTACTCATTTTTTAACTCATGTAGATTCTTGATTTCTAATATTGTTAATGAAATGGTAAACTCATATAGCTGGTAAGGCTTATTTGAAGTTTATATATAACTAGGTTTAACACCCGTGTATTACACACGGGTTGATTAAAATATTATTAAAAAATTATAACTATTATATTTAAAAATTTATAAATAATTTTGTAAATTATTATTAATTACAAAATTTTGTCTTTATTAACTCTCTTACTCGATTTTCCCTCTCAACCTTCCTTTTATAAAATCAATTATGTTTTCCCCCCAAAAAATTGCCCCATAAAAACTCTAATTTATTAGATAGATACCATAGCTAAACATCTGAATTACTAAACTTTCAGGTACATGAACATTTTGTAGTAACTCCTGATAGGTTTCTATTTCCTGTTTGCTCTAAAATGTTCAAGTTTTTACCAATTTTACTATTTTTTCGATAAGGTTATGGATCGGTTAGGGTATGTCAATTGTCAAGAACTTGTGAAATTTTCAAACAGGAAACACTTGATTTCAAGTGGGACACTTTCTATCGCTTACAACAATCATATGGTACAATGTTCACTTTAGTTCCTTTTTCATGTTTCTTATTATTGAATATCAGTCTTTGGAACACATTCGGATAGCGGAAATGAAGTATGGACAATCTTTTGTTTTAGTCATGAAAAGTTGTTAACATTACAATTTTTTTTTATCATTCAACCCGTGTAATACGCGAGTTCTAACCTAGTTATACAATAAAATTAAAATAATTAAAAATTAAACATGAAATGTATGCGTACATATGAATTGTTTTGAATAATTAACAAAAAAACTCACTTTGGTGTTTAAAACTTTTATATCTAACATGGAAGTCATGAGTTCAAAACTCAAATGATGCATATGAAAATGAACGGATTATTAATTGAATGTGTGAACACATTCCATTTGTGTTATGTTTGAGAGAAAGGCATGTGAAATAAATTTATATTTATATTAGTGCAGGTAGATTACGTAAATTACTGAAGAGATTAGTTTGGCAATTATCTTAAATATAGAAAGCCTATTCAAGGCTAATACCTTAATATCGGAATAAAAGTGCATAACAATTTTTTAACTTTTTTTTTCCAAATTAAGTTTTGCTCCAGATCATTATTTCTAAAATGTACTATTTAGTAGTGTAGAATAACAATAGTAAAACATACAAATTGGGGAATAATTAAAATATAAACATAGTCTTGACCACATATTAATTGTTTAAACTTTATATACTAATCCAAAATAACGATAATAATTCATAAAAATTAAAATATTAAGTATTCATGTTTCTAACAAACACACCAACACATGCCACCAACTCTTTAAACTCGATCAACACCTTTATCATCTCTACAAGATTTAGGTTACTATAATAATATATGGATATTAGGCTAGAAATCTAGAAACATAATGTTTCTTATTTGGATATCCAAATAACCCAAATTAAAAAATATGTTATCCGAATTCAAATAAGGAATTCGGATTTTGATGGGATCCGAATCCAAGTAAGGAATTAAGTTCGGTTTTTTTGGATTTGGATGCGGTTCGGATTAACGTTTTATTCGGATTTCGTATTTTTTGAACACCCATACCCCTGTAATTGGTGACGGTCCCCATAGATTGCAATGAATTAAATCTAATGGAGCAAGAGCTCTTTTTTCATTTAAAAAGAATGATACTCTATGACATTTTGCCATTTCACATGATGAACACACAAGTGGTTTAGGAAGCAAAGATGTTAGCGAAACACAACCACTTTTATTTAATAAAGACACGATGTCATATGAAATATGACCCAACCGTGTTGGAGATTTTGTGTAAATGAGAGGTCAACTCTCAAGTAGTCGGTTGGTAACCGTCTGGCGTTGTTGTAACCCGACTCGGTTGAAACATCTAGAAGAGATTGTTGGGATGTCCAACCTTTGAGTTGATGGATTTTATGACAATTCAATTGTCATGAATTGCAAGACTCTTGCATTTTCCTTTCTACAAATATAACACCAATGCAAAGGAAAGAACATAACACATATAGTTCAACAACACACAAACAATCTCGATCATCTCATATACATCGTCTCCTCTAGTCTCTTTTTAGGCAAGTGCTCAACATCCGGCAGTACGCTGCTTTCGTCCGGTGTACCCTGGGAACAGACGACGAATCTGTTTAAGGGAAATGTGTCAAACACAAGCCCGAATCTTTCTTTCTAATATCTGTTTTGCAGGATCATCAATCTCATTGTTGTTACTGTCGTTTACATTGCTGTTCAACTAAAGTATACTAACCACAATGGTTTTGTATCATTTGTAACTTGTTGTCTACATGCATTTCTGATTTGGTTTTGTACACGGGGTAATGTACTAGTGAATTTCCCATGTATAACGAGAGCATCGTTAAAATATTCAGTTAATTATTTTAATAAAAGTGAACTTATATCTAACAACTCATGCCAATGTTCAAAAGAAACATTCAAATTCCTGTTGACTGGTCTTGAGCATTTATAGTCCTTCTCAAACTGACCTTGTGTTAGGGTTATTTCCTAGTTAAGATTTACTTTGTATTTTGTTTATATGTTTGTGTATAGTTTAGGGTCTATTTTGTTATATTCCTTAAACTTGTAATTGTTGCTTTAAAGCATGTAGTGAGAGAGTGTGAGGAGAGAGGCTAGATCACAATTTCACGTAAGAGAGAGAACTTAGTGTGTGTGATTTATTTTCTCCTGCACTTGTATTACAATACTGCTTTGATCATCAATATACAAAGAGAATTATTAGTATGAATTGTGTTAATGATTGAACTGTTTTTGTGTATGTTTCATTCTGATCATTGAGCGATATTCACGATCCAATTGAACCTATCAATTGGTATCAGAGCTGTTGGTATTGTGTTCTTCGCTGTTCTTAAGCAAAACACTACAATATTGCTCAAATATCATGATCTGAATGAATTGTTGCTGTTTTTAGTTGTGATTTATCATCGCAATCACCTCTAATTCACAACGATTGTGCAAATTCCATCAGATTATCATCAGATCTGAGGAATTAAGAAGATTGAAAAAGTTACTGTTCGATCGAATTTTGCTCAAATTCATCAAAATTTGATCATGTTTTGGATTGATTGAGATTAGGGATTGATAATCGGACCATTTCACAGCTTGTGTGTGAATTTTGAACGAATTAGACAAGTTTTTGACAAAACCCAGAAAATTCTCATGGAGAAGATGATGAACAGTATGAACTTGGTTGAAGATTAACTTGCCGGGTGATAAATTTGACTTAGACAATTTCCTTTGGACTTAGATTGAAGAACAAATTAGGTCCTGTGCAGTCGTGTAAAGGAATTTGTGCTTGTCGGGTAAAGATTTTGACGAGAAAAAGTGTTACTGTTCAGCCGGATCAAACACTGTTGTGCCGGGTAATACACTGTTACGCCGGGTGATTAAGAGATTTCAGCCGGGTGATCATTAACTGTGTTGCCGGGTAAACAACCTTGTCGTGTGATCGAGAACTGTTCAGCCGGGTAAAGCTTTTTGCCGTGTCAAGATTCAAGCCGGGTCAAGTTATTGCCGTGTGAAGTTATTTCTTGTTGCCGGGTAACTGTTCTGCCGAGTGAAGAAGTGAAGATTTACAACTGTTGAGTCGTGTAGCTGTTTAGCCGTGTAAAGACTTTTTCTCTGCCGGGTGAAGAACAAAGCCACTGTTTAGCCGGGTGAAGAAAGATTTTCACTGTTCAGCCGTGTGACTCATTTTAGTTGTTTTTCAATACTTGTTTCTTATCTTGTCTTTAATTACTTGTCTTTATTTCAGTATTTTAATCATTTCTCTTCAAAAATTAACAAAAACCAAAAATATTTTCTTTAAAAATTTGTTAAAAATGGCACCTAATGATGATTCTGATAACCGTGTTCCTAGACTTGTTAATCGTGCAGATTTCAAAAATTGGACAATCAGACTGAGACATCACTTATGCTCCATTGACAATGATTTATGGAAGTCAATTGAAAAGGGTCCTCATATTCCAACTCAGACTGCTCCAGACAGTGCAAGTACCTACACCAAAGACTCTACTGAACCTTATCCAGAGGATAATTTGTCAGCAGAAGATTTGAAGAAAGTAAAGAATGATAGCAAGGCCTATTCTTTAATGTGCAAGGGACTGCCACTCCAAGTTCTGTCAAGATTAGATGCATATCAGACTGGTTATACCTGTTTCAAGGCATTAAAGTCTATATGTGAAGGAGGAGAACAATTGAGAAGTTTGAAGAAATCAAGGTTGAAAAGGCAATTGGAGTTATTTGAACATATTAATGGAGAAACAGTGCATCAAATGATGAACAGATTTGTTCACTTAACTACTGAGATGTCAAACCTCGGAGTTAAGACTGAACTTCAAGACTTGAATGATCGATTGTTATGTGCTTTGCCATCATCATGGAAGCAGACTGTTACTCTGTTAAAGCATACTGAGAAATTTCCGATGGAATTAGATTTGCTTATTGGAAAGATTGAAGAAGTTGAGATTGATGAAGGATCAAGAAATACTGATAGATCAAGCTCACAAGCTCAATATAAGTATGTGGTAAATCCTGCCAATACTGTGGAGAATGCATTTCTTGCACAAGATGCAACTAAATTTGAAGAAGAGGGTGATTTATTTGTTGGTGCAAGTTTCTATACTGATTCAGCATACTTTCCAAGTTCACCGACTTATTCTCAACCTCAATCTCCACCAAGAGCTCAAGTTCAAAGTCAGAATCTGAAGAATCAATCAGAAAATCAAAGTTCAAATGTTCAAGCCAAGGTGAAAGACGTAATGAACATTCTGTTGCAAGATGACGAGACCAAAACTGCTTTCACAGCGTTTATGGCAAGTTTTCAAGCATACCAAGGAAGTCACTTAAGTCAAATGGACGTGGTCCTTCAAGACTTATTTGAGATGGATCCAGTTGACGTTGAAGAAATGGATTTGAATTGGCAAATGGTAATGGTTGCATATAGGACGCAAAAGCATGCATATGTTAATCGAAGCTACAAGCCTCATGCAAACAAAACTGTTGGTTTTGACAAATCAAAGGCCAGATGTTTCAATTGTAACCAGTATGGTCATTTTTCAAGGGAATGCAAAGCTCCTAAGAATCAGAATTTCAACGACCAAGCTAGTTCAAGTAATCAAGGTCAAGGTCAAAGCTCACAACAGTTTTCAAGCTACCAAAGCAGAAATCAACGTTCTTTTCAGAAACCATATCAAAGTCTTCCCATGCCGGAATTAAAGGATGAAGGAAAGAAACCAGAAGACCAAACAAAGGCACTGGTGGTCAGTATAAAAGATGGATATGATTGGAGTGCTTATGCAGAACAATTTACATCTGATCTTACATCAAATCTGGCACTTGTATGTGAAATCGAAGAAGACTGGTCTGAAGAAGGGGATGGAAAAATGATTGAAGATGTGAGTGAAGATTCTGAAGATTATGACTGGAGTGCAAAGTCTGATCCTGTTGAAGAATCTGAGTCTGAAATTGCGCTAATGGCTACATCTAGTGAGTCTTCATCTTCTACCGAACAACCAAAGGTTAGTAATGACTTACCCCCTAACTATGTTCCATTACCTGCTGATGTGAAAGAAAGGTTGTGTTCTGAACAATGCATTCAACAAGTAGAACATTATCGAACTCATTCATTTAAAATTGGTGATAAATTAAGTAAACATGAAAAACTTCATGAACAACTTAAAATTGATCATAAAATTTCTGATGAGAAGATTTTGTCACTAACCGAATCATGGAACAAAACTTTAAAAGAACTGGAACTTGTTACCAAACAACTTGAAGAAATGACAAAGAACTTTGAACAAGAAAAAGTTGCACATGCTGTCACTCAAGTTGAATTGTCAAAAGTTAAAAGTTGTAAAACAATGGTGCAACAACTTGTAAGTGAAAGAGGTAACAAAACCAAAACCGGGTTGGGTTTTACTCATGAACCAATGCCAAATTCAATAACTCAAACCTTACCGGAAAACTTTAATGAATTTGATCATTCACCTGAAAATGAAAGAAAATTCAAAGAAATTCAAAGAAGTAAATCAGAGTCCGAAGGATCTGAGGTGTTGATTGAAAGCTTGAAAGAAGAAGATGGTATGACAACTGAAGCTGACGATGAAGCTAGCAACAAATCCGAAAACAAATTAGAGCCTGTTCTGATTCAACTTGTTGAGTATCCGGAACTGAATCCGAAGCTAGAAACAGTGAAGGATGAAGGTGAATTTTCAGGATACAATGATCCAAATTACATCAAATGGAAGAAGAATGAAGAAAAGGCAAAAGTTGCTGCTCAACTGCTCAAGAAGCAAGAAGTGAAGAAGGCTGAAGTTTCAACTGCAAAGAAGCAGAAATCCAAAGTAATAATCAATCAATCTGAAACGAAACAGTCAAAAGACAAAAGTGTCTTAAAATCGAATGATAACATCAAAGTTCAAAGTGTTAAAACTGACAAAGTTAAACCTGTCAAGAAAGTGTCAAAAGGAAAGACAATCAAGTTTGTGTCTGCAGGAACGTTTGATTTGAACGGATCTTATGGTAAACCAATCAATTCTCCAATCAAATCTAACTTTGGTCTGAAAACAGGTTCAGGTCCTAAGTCTTCCGCTGTCAATGAAAAGAGAATTGAATCTAAAAAGGTAACCAAACAGAACAGTTTAAAATCGAACCAAAGTCCCATGCAATCAAAATCACAAACAAAGTCACCACAGAAAAGAGTTAATCTAAAACCGAACAACCATGATAATGAATCACAATTTGGTTCAACATCAAAAGTTAACAATCGGCTCTTTAGGATTAGCAAGAAATATTGTGAAATTTGTGATAGATATAATCATGCAACTGCTGAATGTTTCTTTAACAGGTACTGCAGTTACTGTGACAAAAGAAATCATTCTTCAGAAGAATGTTATTATAACAAATTTTGTGATATTTGTGAAAGAAGAAACCATGACACAAAGGATTGTTTCTTTCGATCAAACTCAACAAGAGAAATGACACCATTTTCAAATTTTCGAAGAAATCAATCATTTGGTTTTCAAAACATGAATCAAAGTCATTCTCCGGTTTTGAGAAATTTCAATCGAAACAATTCTGTTTCTAACTTTTCAAGAAATGTGCAGGTTAATAATTTTAAACCAAGAGCTTTAATGGTAAGAAACCAAAAGTTTGAAAATAACCTTGATCCTAAGTTGGAAGAAAGGTTTAGTGCTTTGAGGAGAAAGCAGTCAATGAACGCCAATGGGCGAAACAACAGTTTTCAGCATCAAAATCTCTTAAATGAAACAAATTTTCAAAATGTTCAATATCAACAAGTTACTATTGCAGATAGATTCGGAAAACCCAAGACCGTGTGGGCCTGGGTTGACCAAACTAACTAAGTGATTGTTGAAATGCAGGTACGCCCAAGAAGACCTATCAACTCATGGTTTGTTGATAGTGGGTGTAGCCGGCATATGACAGGCAACCATGCCTTGCTTCAGGATTTCAAGCTGAAAAATGGTACACACGTTGCATTTGGAGGTGATGCGGGTGGTAAAATAACAGGAGAAGGAACCGTATCGAATGGGGTCATTAGTTTTGATAAAGTCAACTACTGTGCACAGTTGAACTTTAACTTACTAAGTGTATCTCAAATTTGTGATAAATCGTATTCAACTTTATTTGATGATTCTTTCTGTTATATACTCAAACCAGGTTTCAAGATCGACAATGAATGGGTAGTGGTGAAAGCTCCAAGAGATCGTGATGTATACAAGCTGGATATGTCGCAGATTGATGCCGAAACCGAAACTACTTGTCTCATTGCGCATGCTTCAAATGATGAGAGTCAGCTTTGGCATAGACGGCTGGGCCATTCAAACTTCAGAAACATGAATCGTTTGGTGACTGGAAATCATGCTGTTGGAATACCATCTAAGAAGTTCTCTACAACTGATCTCTGTCCAGCATGTTTGAAAGGAAAACAGCATCGCATGTCTTTTAAGACCAAGCTAGAAAACTCCATTTCAAAACCCTTGCAGATGCTACATATGGATCTTTTCGGACCAACAAATGTGCAAAGCATTGGAAAGAAGTCTTACTGTTTTGTCATTATTGACGATTTCACTAGATTTTCTTGGGTTTATTTTTTGCATGTTAAATCTGAAACTGCGGAGTTATTAAAAGAATTTATCATCAAAGTTGAAAATCAGTTGGATTGTAAAGTGAAAATTTTACGAAGTGATAATGGTACAGAATTTAAGAACGCTAATGTTGATTTGTTTTGTGCAGAAAAAGGAATTGCTAGACAATTTAGTGCTCCAAGAACGCCTCAACAGAATGGGGTTGCGGAACGGAAAAACCGGACACTGATTGAAGCAGCAAGATCCATGCTCGCAGATGCCAAAATCCCTATCACATTCTGGGACGAAGCTATTGCTACTGCGTGTTTTATACAAAACAGGACATTATTAGTACAGGATAAACAGAAAACATCTTATGAGTTGTTATTTGGAAGAAAACCGAATATTTCTTATTTGAAAGCATTTGGTTGTCCTGTAACGATTCTAAATTTAAATGATCATCTCGGGAAATTTGAGTCAAAATCTGACGATGGATTTTTCCTTGGATATTCGTCTGTTTCTAAAGCTTATCGGGTTTTTAATATCAAAACAAACACTGTTATTGAAACTATTAACGTAAAGTTTTTAGAAAATTCGTTTCCGTCAGTGGCACATGGTCCCGAATGGTTATTTGATTTAGATTCGTTATCAAAATCTTTCAATTCTAACTTATTTGATTTTTCAGGAAAAGCAAGGAAGGAATCAGGTGACTTGGGATGCTTTAGTGACGATTCTGATAATGACGAGGATGGAAATCTCAACTCTGAATATCCGTTCATGACATTTCATAATCCTGATCATGTCAAATCCAGTCAGGCTCCGGGTCCTTCTGGTTCTCAAGAAGATCAAGAATCAAACAATCTTGAAGAGGATGTTAATCCGCAAAGTTCTCCTAATGATGGTGGATCCGTTCAAAATCAACCATCATCAGATCCGAATGCTGAAGTTATTCCAGAATCATTTGATTACTTCATCAATTCACCGGATCAAGTCCCGAATTTCACTCCGCATACTTCTACCATACTACAAGATCTACCGAATCTGAATCATTCTAATCTGGAGAGTCAAGTGCAAGGAGGTGACATACCAATTCATCGAATTCACAAGAAACATCCTGTCTCTCAGATTATTGGGCCGTTGAATCAGAGAACTACAAGGAGTCAAACTGAGCAAGCAAACGTTCGTCTTTATTCATGTTTTCTATCTCAAGTGGCGCCGAAGAACATTTCAGAAGCATTGCAAGATAATAGTTGGATTGAAGCCATGCAAGAGGAGTTACTTCAATTTCGCAAACAAGAGGTTTGGAAATTAGTGGACTTACCTGAAGGAGAAAATGCGATTGGTACAAGATGGTTGTACAAAAACAAGCCAGACGAACGTGGCATTGTTGTGAGAAACAAAGCAAGACTCATTGCACAAGGATATACTCAAGAAGAAGGCATTGAATGAAGAAGTGTTTGCTCCGGTCGCAAGACTAGAAGCCATACGCGTTTTTCTTGCATATGCTTCCTTCATGAAGTTTAAAGTATTCCAAATGGACGTTAAATGCGCTTTTCTGTATGGACCAATTACAGATGATGTATATGTCAGACAACCTCCGGGTTTTGAAGATCCTGACTATCCTCATCGTGTATACAAGTTGAGTAAAGCTCTATATGGTCTACATCAAGCTCCAAGAATCTGGTATGAGACATTATCTAAGCATTTACTAGAACATGGATTCACAAGAGGGCAGATTGATCCAACTTTATTTATGAAGAGGGAGAATGAAGAACTCTTATGTGTTCAAGTTTATGTGGATAATATTATCTTCGGATCGACCAGTGCGTCAATGTGCAAAGAATTTGAGGAAATCATGAAGTCTAGATTCCAGATGAGTTCAATGGGAGAGATTAATTTCTTTCTTGGATTACAAGTGAAACAATCAGCTGACAGAATTTTTATCAACCAATCAAAATTTGTTGAGAAGTTGTTGAAGAAGTTCAAGATGCAAGATTGTCAGACTATTCGAACTCCATCTGATGTGAATTGCAAGATACAGCCGGATTCGAAAGGCAAATCCGTGGATCAAACACTATACAGATCAATGATCGGTTCACTGATGTACCTTACTGCATCAAGGCCAGACATCATGTATGCTGTATGTGTGTGCGCAAGATATCAGTCTGATCCAAAAGAGTTGCACCTGGTTGCTGTGAAACGTATTTTCAGATACCTTAAAGGGAAACCGAATCTTGGGTTATGGTATCCTTATGAAGGCAATTTTGAATTATATAGTTATTCTGACAGTGATTTTGGTGGGTGTGCTCTTGACAGGAAATCGACTACTGGTGGATGTCAATTTCTGGGTCCTAGACTTGTCTCTTGGCAATGCAAGAAGCAGACCAATGTTTCTGTATCCACAGCTGAAGCAGAGTATATCGCTGCATCTGCAGGATGTTCTCAAGTTTTGTGGTTACAAAACCAATTGCTTGACTACGAGTTTAACTTTCTAAAAACTCCTATTTACATAGACAATACTGCTGCTATGTTCATTACTGCTAATCCTGTTCAACACTCAAAAACCAAACATATCGAAATTCGATATCACTTTTTAAGAGACAACTCTGAAAAAGGTTTAATAATTTTGATTAAAGTTCATACCGACAAACAACTGGCAGATCTTTTCACAAAATCATTTTTGTCAGGCCGGTTTGAATTCTTAATTCAATCCATAGGATTAATCAATCATGATTGATTCTATTTTTCGAAAACAAAACAAAAATCAGAAAATATAAAAGCCAAAAATATAATAAGTTGATGTCATATATTGATTCCGTTGTCTTTTATTTTATGTTTTGCATTGTGAGTGTGCATGAAAAAGAAAAGCAAAAACAAAATATAAAATAAAAAAGAAAAGAAAATATCATGTCATAAGAATCTATATTGCAAAAAGTGAGAAATGATAGTTACACTAGACATTATTTGTTACATCATTTTTAATAAACACTGATGAATGTTAATTGATGTGCTAGACAGCTCAGGCAATTAGACTGAAAAAGTAAGTTGACTGTTGACAAACATAAACTTAATGATCTTTGTGTTAAGTTCCATTGTTATACATGTCTAGATATATATCTTTTGATACATTGCTTGTGATGATAGTTGTACATGATCGGGTAACGATGCAGTCTATTCAGTGTGATGAACCGCATCGTGAGCTTCTTTGTTGTGGTACCCACAGACCTGAAGTCTCACACGAAGTCTCTTTTGAGCTTCAAGGTGCAGCAAAAGATTCCCAAAGATGGAACAAAAAGAGTCCCAACTGAGGACCATCACCAAACAAAATTCCAAAAAGGAATTCAGAAGATTCCCAAGGGGAACGATAGGAAAGAAAAATTCCCAAAGATGGAATTAAAAAGAAGTCCCAAAGTGGACCAAATCCGAATAGAACCCAGATTCCACACTGTTTATGATTGTAAGTGACCAGGTTTTGTGCAATATGCATTCAGGTAGTGATTGATAAGGAAATATGTTGACATATGTATACATGTGGGTCACATAAGTCATTCTAATCGAACCTTAAATATCATCATGATACTGAAAAAGTAAGTGTGTCAACTCGAGCTAATTGGTATGTTTTCATATCATCACTCAATCAAACATAAGTCAAATGTCTATTCAAAACTTGCAAAACATGTTCAGATAATGTGTGGTATGATTTCACTGCGATATTTTGATTCATTGCATTGCATATGTCTTTATTTTAATGTGTGTGCTTTGTGTGTGCAGGCATTTGGAATCATTATTGACACATCGACATCCTTGTTAAACTTAAAAATTTTTCAAGAAATTTCAAGTTTAGGGGGAGAATAATTTGAAGAAAAATATCTACAAAAATCCAAAAATAATTTGAATAAGTGTTTTGAATGAACAAGATTATGAGGTATAAAAAGCAAAAGTATTGGATATGTTAAAAACAAACCCAAGGTCTTGCAATGTGATTTTCAGAAATTGCTTCGGGATATAGAAAATATTGGTTGTGCAAAAACATTTTTGAAAAAGAAAAAGAAAAATGGATTTAATTGGAATTGATATTATTGACTTGTTTAATGTTGTTGATAATTAATGTGACAAATTCTTTTTAAGGATATCTTGTCTAATTAATGTGTCGAGAATGTTTGCAGGTGCAATAAATGCCGTTGAAAAAAGTCAACAGACGAGAAAAGTGAAGAAAATTCTCAAAGTGTTATAGCCGGGCAAAGATATCAGACACAACTGTGTAGCCGGGTAATGAACACACTGTTCGGCCGGGTAATGATGTGTGTTTGATACAAGCCGTGTGATTGAGAAAAAGGTGAAGATATTATGACTACTGTACAGCCGGGCAATGAACATGTCAAATACAGCCGGGTGAAGGTCATAGATATCTGCCGGGTGACAAGTGTTCACTATATAGCCGGGTAAAAGAGAAATCTTCTTGCCGTGTAAGAGTATAACACTGTGTTGCCGGGTAATGAAGAATGCATGCCGTGTGAAGAAGAAAGCATGCCGGGTGATAATGAAAGCAACTATGTTGCCGGGTGATGAAGAAAGCAAGCCGGATGAAAGAAAAGCAATTGTGTTGCCGGGTGATGAAGAAAGGTTGCCGGGTGATGTTTTAAAGACTACTATTCTGTCGGGTGATGAATAAAACCCATCAGGTGTAGTTGTTCCTAACCTTTACCCGTCACTACAGTGACTTACCCGTCTCTACAGTGTTTGTCTCAACAGTACATGACCCGTCACTACAGTACATGACACGGATCAACAGTGCTTGACCCGGCAAGGCTTATTGGGCCTTTTTAAGCTTGCCCGTCCCATTGTGTTGACCCGGCACCTCAAGTTTGACCTAATTCTTAAACGATATAAAAACCCGCCTCTTCACAAACACTTATCATTTTTCACATTCACTTTCAAGCAAATCCCCTGTACTTAAATCGTTTTGATTATCATATTTAGTCGTTATTCTGTAACAAGTGTAATCGATTGAATAAGGTATTGTCCTTGTGATTTGTTCTTGATAAACCTGCAAATCGACCGATAAAATGAAAAACGATGATGAACAGTGTTTTTGATCATTGAATCGACACTTTGATTGTGTGTGTTAAAACCAAAATCGAATGTTGTTTTAAGTATGAAAACTGTTGATCATCAACAATCAATCACTCATTTGCACTAAAACACCTTAAAACCAACTGAATCAGTCAAAATTGTTCATAACTGATAAAATCGCCATTGATGAACTTTGAAGCTCTTAAATGTTAAACATCAAAATAATGAAATGTTTGTTTAAAAATAATTAATACTTGTTAAAACTGAACTAAAACATGATAAACAATTTCATCATACAAATGTCAAATTTGTGCTTAAGTGTTAAACTGTTAAATTGAAAAATGTTGTATAATCATTAAAATTCAAAGTTGTTTTGATCAAAATGATGAAAATCAGTTTGTTAGATCAATTTAGGGTTAAAATGATTATGTGAATGTTTTTCTTCTTAACTTTTGTTCATACACTTATGAAAAAATTTGATATGTTTTTAATGAAGAATCTAACACATTTGTCTTGTCTATGTTTTGTGTTTGTTTTGACAGATGGAGAATCTAAAGTTTGAGCCCAAACATAATTTGGTGGCATGTCTAGATGAATCTATCCCTGAAACTGATGGTTACAGAGATATGATCAAGTTTATAAAGAGGACAAAGTATGTGTATGCTATGTGTGCCAAACCGGTCATATATGCAAGGCTGATTAAGAGTTTTTGGAGAACAGCAGAAGTGATCAGAGATGATAATGGTGTTGCTGTTGTTAGAGGAAATATTGCTAGTGATATGGTATTGACAGTTTCTGAAGAAGCAATCAGAAATGCCTTAAGGATTGATGAAGATGAAGTTGGAATGAATGATGAATTGACCATGGCTGAGTGTCAATCGTGTTTTGTGAATATGGGTCATCCACCTATATTTCCAAAGTCACAGTTTTATAGAGCAAAGTTGGGAAAGAAGTTTAAGCTGTTATGCTATGTTGTCCAACAGTGCATGTCTAGGAGGAGTGCAGGTTTTGACAACTTCCCATCTGACATAGCATCCCCAGTTGTTGCTATAGCTGAGAACAAACCATTCAATATGTCAAGATGGATCATGAATGGGTTTGTGTTCAATTTGGTAAAGGGCAAGAGGTTTAAGTTTCTCATGTACCCGAGATTCTTACAACTGATGATCAATGTTGCCTATCCTATCATCAGAACTGAAGGTTATACTGGAGGTATATTATATACTGAGGACATGAACGATCTATCTTACAGAAAGATGAGTATCGGGAATGTGCCTAATGTGGATTTATTTGACTATATGAGAGATATAACCAATAATGAAGAAGATGTTGAAGGTATTTATCATCATATTTCTCATGGAGAGATAGTTAATCCACAGGACCTAGTGGATGAGGTGCCTGATAATTTGTTAGATGATGATGAGTACTTTGCTCGTCATCCAGAAGATGAAAATGAGTCTGAGAATGATCAAGATGATGATAATGATGATGATGATGGAGATGAGGAAGATAGTGATAGTGATGATAGTAATGATGGTGGTGATGATGCTGAATCTGATTCAGAGGAGGCAGAAAATATTGAGGCAGCTGAACCAATGGACTTAGAGACAGAGAATGTTGGAGTTATTGAACAAAGTGTGATAGAAGAACCTGTTGAGGTTGCTTCTGTTGAAGAAGAAGTAGTTGCTGAAGGTCCAAAGGTTACTACTGTTCAGTATGTTAGAAGACGAAAATCGAAACCAATGATAGAGCCTAAGTTAGTAGAGGAACCAAAGGTTGTTGAGAAAGTGTTGGTTGAGCCTGAAGAGATAGATATAGTTCAGATTGCTCAGGAGGTAATGGCCGAAGCTGAAACTATTGCACAGATAGTTGAAGAAGCTGATACTGGCGTTACTAATCCTATTTCTGTTGATATACCCACCACATCATCACCTATTGCACAAAACATTGAACAAAGTTTGGAGTCTTCACCAAATTTTGTTTCAAGTATTGAAGAAAATGAGGATAAGAAAAGGATTGTTGAATTAGAGGAAATGGTGGCAAAACTGTTAGAGGCAAATGAATTGTTGAAGTCTTCGAATGAAAGAAAGAAGAAAAGGTTTGAAGAGTTTTGGAATATTCACAATCAAAATTTGAAAACTTTCAAAGAGTTGGATGCAGATCATCTTAAGTTGAAAATTGAGCATGATGAGTTGAAGGATGATTATGAAAAACTGAAGGAGGAATATGATAATCTGAAGTATGATTATACTGAGTTGAAAGCTGAATGTAATACGCTTGAAGATGAAAAAGAGATGTTGGAAAAATTGCTGGAAGAAACTAAACCGAAGAAATCTGGTTCAACATCTGATAAAGATTTTTCAGACGAAGTAGTTGAAATGACTGATGCTCAAGTACCAAAAGTTTATCTGACTAGAGCACGAGGCACTACAAATGTTGGTATAAGGGTGGAATCTCCAATCATCATTCCCGATGAAGCTGTTGCTGAAACTGTCATCTCTGACAAAGCTGAGGGAAAAAGGAAATTAGATGCTATACCAGAGATTATGGGTGATGAAGGCAGTTCGAAAAAGGCAAGGATTGATGAGACAGTGCAGATTGAGCCGATTCAATCTGTAGCTGTAGTTGAAACTGAGATAGCTGAGATAGCTAAGACTGTAGATGAGACTGTGACTGATGATGTAATTGAAAAACCAGTTCAGATTGAGCCGATTCAATCTGAAGCTGCTGTTGTTGAAGAAGTGGCCGAAACTGCTGAGACTATTGAAAAAGTGCCTGAAAGTGTTGAAGTGATGGAGAATGTGCCTGAAAATGTACTTGAAGAAGCAAGTCAGTTTGAGCCGGTTCAAACTGACAATGCACCTATGATTGAAGCTTTAGATGACTTGGATGATATAGACTTTACTGAATCTGAAAATGAAGCTGAGCCAGAAACTAATGTTGATCAAGAGATTCCAGATGATTTAGATCAAAGATTTGCTTATCTTGAAAAGATGAAGTATAATGCTGTGTTTCTGAATGGTTTGACTGTGAGCCAGATAAATGAAGAGTATGAAAAGTGTCTAATTGCTCAGGACAAAGCTGCTGCAGATGAAAAAGAGTTTGTCATTGAATTGGGTGAGTGGACACCACTGCAAGAAAGTTTGAACATCGAAGATTTGCCTCCGACTGAGCTTTATCATCAAAATCCTGAAGAAATGTCCAGTAGAGAGATGCGTGATTGGTTGAGCTCAAGAAACTATCCGTACAAGACTCTGAAGAGATTGAAATCTGAGTCTTTGAGGAAAATTGTTGTTAGTTTTATGAAGACGGAGAAAATGTACAACCGTATGTTTTATTTGGACTACAACAATCCTCAATACTTCGAGCTGACAAAGAGATACAAAATTCTTGGACCAAAAGAATTACCGGTGATGGCTTTACCTGAAAATGCACACAAGAAAAGGCATGAATTGATGGATATGTTTCCCAGTGAAGTTAAGTCTTATAACATACCGATGGAGGTGCGTGAGTCATGGCATAAATCAGCCACAGCAGGTGATGTTGTGAGGTCACTGCTGAGCAAAGGTCAGTCGATTGCTGAATTGCTTGACTCAATGATTGTGCCAGAAAAGAATAAGGTAAAGATTATAGCATGGAAATACGATGAAGTGTTTGATGCTTTTATGATAAAGAGAGTTAATGGTTTATGTGACGTATATCATTACTACTCTAGCATTTTTAAGTTGGAAGTTCAAGATTTAAAAGAGCTGCACAAACTCAGGTTGATAAATCACACGCATGCTGAGCGTGGTGATAAATGTGCAATGCTGCTTGATGCCGGGATAGCCAGACCACCGAAGTATCTTGATTTCAGAGGACAACAAGAAGATACTGCTTATGTGCAAGCGAAGAAAGAAAGAAAGAATAAGAGATTGGTTGTCAGTGAAGATATGTATTTGGAAGAATTTTCGGATGAGTACTTTGACAAAGTGACCAATCCAGGACTGAAAGTGATAGATGGTTCACAAGCGACAAAGCCAATACTTAGAGTGTTCTACAATCAAGAAACATTTGAGTTGAAGCTTGTTCGAAATCTGGATGATTGGGACAAAGATATGATTACTTTGTTCAGTACCTTTGAGTTGAAGCTGCTACATCCTTCCTACATAGATTTTCTGAGAAGTTATAGAATGGAGAAATGTAAAGATAAACTTGCTGAAGCTGATAGAAAATTGTTCGTGGTGATGATAGAGGTGATAGCTGCTGCATCTGAGAAAATTAGAGTGAGGAAGGCACTGCTTAATTCTAATCTCGTGAGGGTTGATATACCAGAGATAGAATTTATGAGAATTAGTGCAAAGGGAACTTTAGAAGTGCAAGTCAAAGGACAGGAGATGTCGTTTGAATTTTATGCTAACATTGACTTTGTAGGTTTAAATCTGGATTCACTTAGACGCATGAATGCCTGCCCAATTCTGACTAACGAGTCCAAGCCAAGGCAAGCCAAGATTGCAGAAAAGTTCAAGTCTTGCATAGAAGAAGCTCTGAAAGAACAAGAAGAATACAAGGGAAGAGAACTGCTGGATATCAAAGAAGAACCAGAAGATTGGTAAAAGAGATTGATGCTGAACAAAGAAGAAAAAGATTTGAAGATTTTGCTGAAGATTCAAAGATAAATCTTAGGGGGAGTACTGTTAGGGTTATTTCCTAGTTAAGATTTACTTTGTATTTTGTTTATATGTTTGTGTATAGTTTAGGGTCTATTTTGTTATATTCCTTAAACTTGTAATTGTTGCTTTAAAGCATGTAGTGAGAGAGTGTGAGGAGAGAGGCTAGATCACAATTTCACGTAAGAGAGAGAACTTAGTGTGTGTGATTTATTTTCTCCTGCACTTGTATTACAATACTGCTTTGATCATCAATATACAAAGAGAATTATTAGTATGAATTGTGTTAATGATTGAACTGTGTTTGTGTATGTTTCATTCTGATCATTGAGCGATATTCACAATCTAATTGAACCTATCACCTTGGGTGAGAACCCGACATGTTTTTCGGTACTGTATATGTATAAAAATTAGGCTGTGAGAATAGAACATCTAGAAGTTGATCTAGTGTTAGTTTACCAACAGATACTAAGTTTTTTGATAAATGTGAGACAACCAATACATCTTTAAGGAGGGTATGATCGTTGATATTAGTGTTTCCAATGGTAGAAGTTTTTAGGGAGTTACCGTTACCAAAAAAGACTGACATATTTTAACCTGTTGGTGCGATGTTGCGAACATTTTCAATGGCTTGTCGTACCAAAATCCACAAACCAATCTGGTCTGGTGGAAGACACATGGCATTGAGCATGGAAACCACTAGCAAGATCAAAGTTAACGGTAAGAGATTGAGCAGCGAACGTGGCCAATTCAGGATAATGATTAGCTTAGTGACCATCTCGACGATACAATTTACACTGAGGGGGTCGACTAGCAGCAGATGACCTGTACTTTGAAGATCTGGCTCCACGACCACGTGAGCGGTGGTTTCTTGAGTTTCTGGATGTTTCAACAGTGAAAGCAACAAGAGAGACGATGGTACCATGAAGAGATCGCAGAAATTGTTCATGACTTTCTGCTTGAATTATAAGTTCCCGTAGGGATGGTGGTGGTTTGATGGCACGTAGGCTGGTGGAGAACATTTCAAATGATGGACCTAAGCCCCGGAGAAACCAATTGCAAATTTTGGTGTCCTGGACTTGGTGACCAACAGCCGCTAGTGTGACACCCCACCCGATGACGGAAACATCGGGTTGTCATAGAAAATGGATATCAATAGTAACAAAGCACATGACATACTTTTTATTAAATTCTAACAATTGTCATATCATAAGTTTGGAATAAATGCCTACATGGAAACCGACAAAAGACATAAATAAGAACACAATAACTGCAACTTCATTGTTTATTAAATTGTAGGTCCAGAACGTTCCTACCTCTTGGAAAAATAGAAATAAGCAAATAATCACGCACCACCTTAAATATGCGTAAAATAAAGTTAGATATTTAAAGCTAGTGAGTAAAAACACAAATTAGTAAATAATATTATTTAAATCCGAGATCAACAAGATATGACAACCTAATCTTACATATATACTCATTTCATAAATATTACTCATCCATGACCCCTAAAATAAAACACAACCACTTAGAAATCCACAACATCGTTTAGCCGTTTTAACATGACGAACCACTCATGTATCAGTTAAAGATCACTTTTAACCAATTGTCATTTAACAGTCTCAATCTATAAGTTATCAATAATCAATTAGCGACTTAGGGGCATGGCATAGCAACTAGCATTATAGTTTAGCAACAACCGACATAGCGTGACAGCATAGTAAACATAGTAAACATGGAATTAGAATGATCGAGTTTAAATCACCTAGCGATGTTGATTAGGGGTGTTTGAAAAGCTCGAAGCTCGCTCGAAAAAAACTTGAGAAAAGCTCGGCTCGAAAAAAGCTCGGTTGTAAACGAGCTGGTTCGGCTCGACTCGAATTGGTTCAAGCCGAGCTCGAGCTAGGCCTGGCTCGGCTCGTGAGCTCGCGAGCCAGCTCGAAATATGAATTATATATATATATCTATTAGTTTTAGTAAATTTATTAAGTTTAAAAAATAGGTGGGAGGTGATTAAAATGTTAAAAATTTTAGTTTAATTAATTAATAACATATAACAATATGAAACAAAAACATAAATAATACATATAAAAAAAATTAACGAGCCGGCTCGATTGGGATCGAGATGGCTCGGGATTTTAACGAGCCGAGCTCGAGCTCGACTTTTCAACTTGATAAGAAAAACGAGCCGAGCCGAGCTGGCTCGTTTAAGATCGAGCTGGAGGCCACCTAGCTTGGCTCGGCTCGGCTCGATAACAGCCCATGTTGTCCAAGCAGGTGGGTTTGTCAAACCATTATCGCTAATATTGTACCGGTGAGATTACCAAGCAATAAACTACTTTAAACTACCACATAAGGTTGCATCAAGCCGCGAACTAGATTAACATATTTGTATGATTTCTTTTGAAAAATTGAAAAATAGAAAACATGGTATAATATAAACACATATTTCAGCCACAAAACATAACAGTAAAAAAGAGGAGTGAGTTTACTCACCTTGAAACTCGGGCTCGAAATAAATAGTAAACCAACTAGATATAAATCATGGAACGTCTAAATACTAGGATCACCTAACTAAATAAACAATCCTAACTTAGGAAAACGCATAGTATAGAAAACTAGAATATGATTAATAGGAATCTAAGGTTATTTGGAATTCTAGGGTGTGAAATTGGGATTTGGGGGTTTTTTGGTAAACGATTAAAAATATATAAATTATTTAATCATAACATCGGAAAACAATAATAATAGAGATGACAGTATTTTCGACAATCAATAGCAATTATATATTTTTATCGAAAACTATTTAACGTCACAAAATTATTTTTTATATCTAGAAACACTTTAAAGCGTGTACCACATTTGTAAGAGTATTTAAAAGTCTTATAAAAAGTCCACATGTATAAACTATTACCTATAAGTCTTAAATATATTTTAAAAGTATTAAAAGTATATTTTATAGTACTACATGTATTGATAATAGTTAAATTTATGATACTAAATTTATATAAACTCATGGTTTTGATAAAATTTATAAGATTTTAGTATTTTATAATATATATATATATATATATATTATGATATTGATATTAGATAACTAGTAAAAATGGTTAGTAAAAATGATTGAACAAAAATAAGACAATAATGAAGCCTATTGGACTCAAACCCGAGGCCTCACAGACACAGGCAACGACTTAATCAGACGTGCTATATATGTTGTTTTTGTTTAAACTTAGAACAGAATTGGTTTAAACATCTTTAATACAAACACCCCAAATCACATAAACCCTAGAAACTTAATCCACAAAACTGAGCATTAATTCGATAGAGATACAACAATTAAACTTAGGGCTTTTGATCAGGACATAATAATGAGTATTTTAACATAACTCACTTACTTGATTTCGAATGAATTTGAGCAAAGAAGAACGAAGAACAAGACGGTTGTGTGAAGATTTAAAATGGTATCTGGAGGCTGTTACAAATCAGTTGCACTTCCAGAATCTCTCCTTATGATGCGTCAAGTGAAAACCCTATGATAATAGCAGATGACAACAATGTTTGGATGCCCGATTGATGATGTGCAAGTTCGAGTACAAGAGGAATCAAACATAGAAATTTGATGATGTTTTGTAGATATTGAGATGTTAGGAAGTGAATGAGAGGTTAGGAGATTGAGATCGACGATTGAATTGGATTAATTGGATCAGAAATAATACGAATGAGTTCGAGTTAGTTTGCAAGTTAGTGGAGATTAATTAGGTGTTAATTCAATGATTAAAGCTTGATTAATTGCTGCCAACAGATTCTAATTGATGTGATGATCATTTTAGTTGCTTCGATTTATTGAATTTGGCCGTTTTGAATTGATTGAATAATGTAGGTTTTAGAACTGATTTTAGAAATAGATTGGAACACTAAATCAGTTGCTTATGTGTTGTTTTGAGGGTGCCCATATTGGGTTCAAAACTCGGCCACGAACATTTTAACAGCTTTTATTTGGGTTTAAAACACATGAAAACACTACTTTGGACCTCGCCGGAAAATCGGCCGGCGCCGGTGATGCCCCTGCCGGAAAAAAGGGGGACTCGCGAGGGGAGGGGGTTTGGTTTGAGATTTTTCATTTCAGGTCCCTCTTGTGTTGGTTGTTTGATATTTGAGTTTTAACTGTAATATAACTTTGGAAATTGACAGTTTTGACACAAAGTTAATTAACCATTTATTTTATCTAACTAACTTAACAACATTATCTCGTGTCGTTTATATAAATGACGTTTTTATACTATTACTTCGTTTTTTACGTTAAATGGTTATTTTTTATGACTTAGAAGTATTTGTCTTTAATAATATTTATAACATCTTTTTATAAAATGACATTTATATACTTTTGAGATTTAGTAATAAATTAGTAAATGTTAGGCAATAATTTGGTCAATTTATTAAAAACGGGAAATAGCATAAGTTCGAAATATTTATTTATATTAATAACGAACGTCACAACACGAAGGATTATATATGAATAAATACAAACAGAACAATGGATTCGGGTTCGAGTCGGGCATTCAGATTCGGGTTCGGGGAAATGTCATAGTATCCTCTCCTTATAGAAGAGAGATCTTGGTAGGCAAAGATAGGGAGAATTCGATTTTTCCATAATTGATAATTGGTGGAAGTAAGTTTAAGGGTTATAGCATATGTGAGTGTGGTACCATGTTTGATTCAGTGGATGAAGATGTAGCCATGGAAAGAAGAAAGGAATATGGATCGAGCAACGCTATGATACCAATACCATAAAGGATTAGTTAACTGCATACATAATACACTAGGTCTAATACCCGTGTGTTACACACGGGTTAATTATAATATTTTTAAAGAAAATTATAACTATTATGTTTATGAATTTATAAATATTAATATTTAAGTTAGCTCATCAACTCATGCATGGTTAAAACACTTAAATTTCCCTCCAAAGTTTCCTATTATATAACAAAAAATTTCCCCCCAAAATGGCCCCCTAAAACCTTGATTTATTAGGTAGATACACAATAAATAAGAAATGTCAATAATGAATGAAACTATTAAACAATACATGATCATAAGGATTAGTTGTTGATGACATGCTGGCCCACTATTCACCACCTAAAACCCGCCGCCACAGTCATAGAATGAAAACTAAATCCTTTTGGTTTCATCAATTAAGTCTCAAATTCACACACTAAAGTACTAAACCCCACAGTAAAATCAACAATAAACAAACATAGATATGTAGAGTTGATGGATGTTATTCAAGAGTTTGAGATAATCTCTGGCAATAATGAATAATGATATGATCAAAAAGTTCATGAGATCTCTTTCAAAATCTTGGAACATCTACACTATGGCCATATGAGGAATATAAAATTTTAGAACCATAAATTTGGAAAAACTATATGGGATGTTGAGTGCATACCAGGTGATTTATTTCTATTTATATAAGATTGTAAGAAAAAGATATACAACTAGAACTCGTACAATAAAGCTGATTTTTGTATGCATATTCGTTTGTCAAGTGATTTGTGGATTTGAAGAGGTTCATATGGATCTAAAGCTACTTGGCATCCGAAGACTAGCATCCATTTTGTTATGATTATCAATAAGAGTTTTTAAGACTTATTTATTATTTTAAAGACAATGGTTAATTAATGGTTCTATAACAACGCATCTGTGTTTTAATACCTTTTCACTCCAATGTTTTAACTAAATGAATGTTTTTAAATCTATGTTATGCTATGTATGTTTAACTATGTGGCTTCCTGGGAATAGGGCCTTACTCGGGTTGAACAAAGATAGAGTTATGACCCTCATAAGGGACTCTTTAGTTTCTGTTTTGAAATCAGCTTTGAAATATGTTTTTATAAAATCAAATGGGTATAGACCCTAGTTACTAATCTGTTTACAAAGATTGAGTTATGACCCTATAGTGTAGTCTTAAGAATAAACCAATTTCATTATGCTTTCATCAGGTTATAGCCAAAGGAAACCCTAGTTACTAATCAGTTTGAATTATGTCGTCATCGGTTTTGTCAAAAACGAAATCTAAATGATTCTTAGCATATGTTTATCATAATAACCACCTAAGCGTTAAAAAAATCTTGTATTTCCCTCAAACAAAAGCACAATTTACTAAGACCCTCATATCTTGATCTTATAACAATCATCTACGTATGATTTCGTCACTAAGCACGCAACATTCATCAATTTCTCAAATTTCATAACAAATAAAGTTTCTACTAATAGTTAGTTACCCGAAATCTAACAATTAATCTTGATTTTACCAATTAGATACACAATTGATCCCTTAATCACATACAAACATGATTTCATTTATCATTTCTATCAAAAATCAATAATTCTTGGATGATTAAAAAATACGTGGAATTTCGTAAATTAGGGTTTCGAATTACCTAGGTTTTTTGCGAAATTTGTTAAGAAAGAGAATGGATTAGGGCTTGAACCTTCTTGCAATCTCTTAGAAATCACTTGAATTGAACGAATGATGATTGAATTAATGAACTATGGTTGTAAAATTGGGAGAGTGGGTTAATGATGGCTCGGTCATGGGTAGGGGATTGGGGTGTGGATCGAGTTCGTTGATTAGGAGACGATTAGGGTTAGGATTATATTTTTTTATATTAAAACTAACATCGTTAAAAGAGTGGGTCTTAGATCACACATGAATCGCCTACATGATCCATGGATCTCTTTTAGTTCTTTCTTGCAAAACAACAAGAAAAGTCCCTAATATATTTATTTTATAAAATTTTATTTTGTACAACCTTTATTTGTTAAAATTCACCTAATGTGTTAAACTTTAAAACACATTTAATTAACCTACATAAATTTAACGTAAAACTAAATTGACACATTTAATTAATATAATTAAAAATCATGCAAGACTGAATTAACAGAACTAACAAAATTATGTTAACAGAGTTAATATGAACATATCGGGTGTCAGAAAGAAATATGAGTTGTACCCTAAGCAGTGCGAGTTATACATAAAAGGAATGACCCCTGACATTATATAATAATATGAATAGATAAACTTTATGAATAGTAATTTGGTTATCGGTGATGTTATGATTTGTTGTTTGGATATGTATTTTAATGTTATTTGTGAGGTTTTTTAGGGGGGTGATATGGGTGAATATGGTTCCTACATGTGTGTTTGGGTTTTTGCTTATTAGTTAGGTTTTGTTTTAGGGTTTTATATTTAATCTTATACAATTGTGTATAAGTGTAGATTGATGTCGTGATTATTGTTGGTTGTGATAAAATTGGGTTATGATAAGGTTATGTTAATCCAATAGTTATGCTTGTTAGCGTGACAAATTTTATGGAATATCGGTCTATACCCTCGATCACACTGCAACCACGGTGTGATCATGATGAAGACGTCGATTCACAATATGGTTGTTGAGTACTTTGAGCATTAGAAACTTTGTTATTCTGATTTGTTATGGTTTATTTGGGCTGTTGCGTAACATATATAGGTTGGTAAATAGTTAGTTAATTATTATTACATAACACCCATGAAAACATGAAAATCACGTTTTCACACGTCAAACGAAGCTTAAAAAACCTAGTTATAATGAAAATCATAATAAAAGAAGTTCAAAAAAAAGCTACTAAAACGACCGTTGAACATATTGTCCTTTTAATTGAAAGACCAAATGATTTTTGTGAAATTCTATAGTTAACTCTTTTGTTTGTTATTTTTGCCATAATATTTGTATAGTTTACATTTGAGTCCCTCTTAAATATTGTTATTTGCATAATTGAAGAATATTGTTGAGATTGAACAAGGAGAAGAAAAGAAAGAAAAAAAAAATCCGATGGGTCGCTTAGCGTGGATAGAGGAGTGGTTCGACAGTGGTAGCGGTTTGGTCGGGCATATAAGATGGTTGTAGGCGGCGATAGTTGGTGTTGTATGTTATGGTGTCGTGGGTATACAACGTCAACATATGTGCAACTTGTATTGTATCTATTGAAAACTCATGTAAATAATATGTATTTTATGCATTTTAGATGGCAGTTGATGTGACTGTCAGAGTGTATGTTTAATAAATGCGAACCAAACATGAAGAGTTAACTAAAAACATATAAAGCTCGCGCATCGTGCGAGCCAACGAATACATCTAGTTAATAATTAATATACGTTGATTATAGAATAATTTAAAATACATGGACAACTTAGGCTTTAACATTGTAGTGTAATATAAATTCATGCACATAGATAATTTCATAGTACTAGAATTAACATAAAACTTGTAGTTTCCTTAGCCTCTAAAGTCGTTATTTTTTTCAAAACCACCACCGCCGCCACTACCACCACCACCACCGACTCCTACTCCAACTCCAACTCCAATGCCTACCCCTACTCCCACACCCCCACCGTGACCACCACCAATTCCACCTCCACTTCCCAAGCCTCCACCAAGTCCACCTCCACTTCCCAAACCTCCACCACCACCAAGCCCAGTGCCACCACCTAAACCACCCCCACCACCACCTCCTCCACCACCACCACCTCCTCCTATGCCTCCTGCACTACCTCCGCCTACACCACCTCCAACACCAAACCCTCCACCATGACCAGAACCTCCACCTATACCACCACCTCCACCGCTACCCCCTCCACCACCTCCACCAACACCTCCTCCTACACCACCACCAACTCCTCCTCCTGCTCCAAATCCACCCCCACTACCTGAACCTCCTCCAATACCGCCACCACCACCACTACCTCCACCACCACCACCACCAACTCCAATCCCTCCCACACCACCACTCCCAACTCCTCCTCCAGCTCCAAAACCACCACCACTTCCTGATCCACCACCCAAACCACCACCTCCACCACTTCCTCCACCACCACCCCCACCAAGGCCACCACCTCCCGTGCCACCACCTACTCCACCTCCAGCTCCAAATCCACCACCTTTACCTGACCCTCCACCCAAACCACCACCTCCACCAGTTCCTCCACCCCCACCCCCACCAAGGCCACCACCTCCCGCACCACCGCCTACTCCACCTCCAGCTCCAAATCCACCACCATTACCTGACCCTCCACCCAAACCACCACCTCCACCACTTCCTCCACCACCACCCCCACCAAGGCCACCACCTCCCACACCACCACCGACTCCACCTCCAGCTCCAAACCCACCACCTTTACCCGACCCTCCACCCAAACCACCACCTCCACCGCTTCCTCCACCACCTCCCCCACCAATACCACCACCTCCTGCACCACCACCTACTCCACCTCCAGCTCCAAATCCACCACCTTTACCTGACCCTCCACCTAAACCACCTCCACCACCTAAGCCTCCACCACCACCTAGCCCTCCTCCACCACCTCCTCCAAATCCACCTCCTCCACCAAGTCCTCCACCTCCTCGACCACCAAAATTCCGACATCCTCGCCTGCGAAATCGGCATTCGTCACGTCCCCATTTTTCAGCCTTGAATCTTTCATCTCTATTAATAGCCACACTCATCTGAAACACAATGCTGGTTATAAGAAGCAACGTACACCCCCATTGCAGAGATAACTCCATAAATCTATGACTCAATTACTTTCGGTGTATATGGTACTTGTTTCAGAAAAATGGATTATATAGACATGTAGGCAGGCTCATATCCACTTGCACATGCACATCTACATAGCAATGAATGCATGAATTAGCTAGGCCGGGTTAGTGTGTTAATTGATTTATTGTATGCCAACGCGTTGAACCGTTGGGGATATGAGCCAACTGGTGGGAGAGTACACAACTGTCAAAAAGCACTCTAACTTCTCAATACTTAAACTTATCCCACATCATGTCATTATAAATTTCCAACGTCGCTATTTAAGTACATTTGAGTGATTTGTTTTATCAAATATAGACATATGCGCCTACTATATATTTGTAAATAGAAGTAGTTATTTGTAAAATTAACAGAATAAGTATAAGTCTTCTCATCCTAGCTGCTCCGGAATGTTTAATTCTTATTTGAACGTTAACTTATGTTGGAACCATGTATTATTTGGGTTGAATTATAAAAAAAATATTCCAGAATTATAGTTTTTAAAGGTAAAAATATTTTAAGCATTTATTTTATGTTTAATAATTAATCTTAAAAAAAGGAAATTACGTAGATTAATATGAAATAATTTTCAAATATATTCAAAAAAGGCAAAAAAATGGTAAGGGGTATACAAATATGACAAGTGACAAGAGACACATAACTACTTGACAACCGAATATTTTTTACTCTTTTATGAGTATAATTTTATGAGTATAAGAAGATTCATATTTTTAAAATTTTGTATATTTTACATATGAATTAAATGTGTATTTTAAGTATATGAACTTATCAAACTAAATTCTGCTTAAAATATTATTTTTTTATTTACATATTTGTATATAATTTAAAGTACAAGTACGTCAATAACTTACACATGTGTAGGTTATTATAAAACAAATTTTCTTTCATATATAGTTTTTTTCTAAATTTGATGAGCGGCGTGAAACAGTTAAATTATAAAAAAAAATATTAAGAATAAAAAGATGCACATGCAATTACAAATGAGATGTGAACGTTCTTTTGATGAAATGGTCTAAGGGGGGATTTGCCTCATTTAATTTGGAAGTCTTTGTTATCTAACCCACTTTAAAATTAGATAATAGAAAAAAATACAAATGAAATGGGAGTGATTGGATATGTGCATTTAAGTAGATGTTATGGTTTTTATATCTGCCATGTTCCATTTGACCTTTTCTTATAAACTCTGTTATCCAATATTTTTTCTAATTGCAATACATATATTTGTTTATAAAGTTTATGATTGTCCAAAACATTTAATCGCTACAACAATGGCGCGACTATGAGGGAATAGACGTCAACGTCAGTTGGGTCGTCCCTCTAGAGTTATAGATCGACTTCAGCAATACGAAATTTAAAACTCTATTCATAGAACAAGTTATTAGCCTTAATTCAACTATTATATATAACAACTTTGGAAATGTAGGAAATTTTGTGGCCGGTGACAAAAGAGTTTTCTTTGAAGTAGGAAATTTTGGAGTTTTTTTTGTAGCTAGTCGGTACGTTTTCGAAACAATGTTGGCTTTGATATGTTCTGCTAGTAAGAGTAGAAAATGTGGATGAGCTTGCATAGATTGGCTAGCCGTTGTATGAAGCAGAAGTTGGTTACTATCTCTAAGCAACATAAGCGGTGCCACTATGCCAGCTCACCCAGAAGCATCTACGAGCTAGTCAAAATAGTGGAACACATACTTTTCGAACGAACCCTTATTTTCTGCCTTGTAACCATCCAAAAAAAGAAATTCTCACTTTAAAAAAAGAATTAATTTCATATATTGACACTTATGGAAATGTAAAATGTGAAAAACAAATGTGAAGTATTTTTGTGTACGTTTTATACTTTTATTATATTAATTTATAAATCCGCAACATACACTTACATAGGTGTTACGCGCAATGAAAATGAAAGGCAACTAAGTAAACTGAGTTGCTCTATACATATTTGTCATACAATAGTTCATTGTCAAGTAAATGACTATAAAGAAAGGTAACAACTTATTAATCCTCGTATGTTGAAGATATTTTGAGTGTCGGTGGTGCAATGACCGAATGATCATGAATAATACAATGATCGAGTGTTGACTGTATCATGTGCTAAAGTCAACCTGATTAAATGCATACGAGCTACCCGACTGGTGAATTAAAGTTAAGTTGGTATCAAGCTTCATTTTAAACTATTGTTGACTTGTTGACCTACTTTATAGTGGAAGTTTATTGTACGGGGCCGGAGTTATGGTAATGAAAATATGTAACATCACACTACAAAGAAAAGAAAAGGATCAGGCGACAAAAATCACCATTAAAAACTACAGTTATCGCCGCTAAACGTATTTAGCATTTACACATCAGCAATGGCGCGTTTTTTTGATAGAAAGAATGATTTTTACCCGATATCTTAATTAAATTTGTATATGTATATTGATTTCGTCCTCGTGTAAAATTCAGTTTTATGGATACCTATAATTTCCGCCTCATGCTACAAACGTTCAGGATCGAAGTTATTACGTCGCTATTACTCAATTATCACCGTAAAAGGTGTTGTGGCTATATCGTCACTTTTTCTTGTAGTGTCATTAGTTTTCATGGTCAAATGAGAAAATGTTACTTTAATCAGAATTATGCATTATGTAAGTTGTCTTAGTTCATTTTTGTGCATGCTATTCCAAAGTTTAACGAATATTTAAACGTTTCATCGTTGTATCCCATGGAGTTGATGGTTTCTGAGTGTGTGTTTGATAAGAAGTCAATTTAGAAACAATAGCAACCGTGTCTGATTGATGAGTGTAAAATCCAACAAACAAAGTTATTATTATGTATTGATGTGAGTTTTTACTAACCCATGTTTTTTCATCCGAGTATTCGTAACTTCTCATACATATTCAATAATGCTGACATCATACCACATGATATGGTCTTTGTTAGGATCGGGTTGCACACACACACAATCAAACTGCAGAAAAGTAACGAACACGAGACACAAAGATTTATAGTAGTTCGGTCAGAGTGACCTACGTCCACTTTGCTGCAACCAGGATTTATTATTGCTATGCTCTCTGCTTTCGTGATAAGAATTACAAATGCCCTACCTATCTATTTATAACAATAAAACTAGGGTAAATTACTTTGGGAACAAGAAAACATAAATTAGGAAACCATCCTAATTTAACTTAATTAGGTTTAGGGCCAGCTGCCCATGTGAAGACTCCACAAACCCATCAATCTCCCACTTGGAGGCTTCAATAAACTTCAAACTGCACTCCGTGCTAGCATTTCTGTAATTTCTCTCAACTCTCCTGGTTGCATCCGCCTTCTCATCAATTAACCTGAAGGCCCGTTGAAGCTCCCCTGAGCTCCAACTCATCAGTCATGGCTAAGTCTGCCCCTGACCCATTCTCTGTCTCTACCGGCTCCCACTGACTCAAACTGCCGGATCCTGAAACATCCTGAGAACAAATAACACTCTCCATATTCAGCAAGCAATCTTCTGGAGAAATTTTATCAAATGGAATACTAGTTCTTTTAACCCACTGTCTTCTAGGAACTATAACTGAAGCCCGACTGGTACTCCCACTGCCACTAAATCCTCTAACTGGTTTACCTGAACTCTTCCATGTACGTTCACTCTGAATCTTCTCTGTGACTCTAGGTTTCTTGCTTGCAAAGCAAACCTTCTTCTGCCCACGAGATTCTGTGAACCGGACTTTGTTCTTTTTCTGAACTGGAACGTCACTTCCCTCAGACAGTATACTGACCATGTAAAGCGAACCCCTTTTTCTTCCACGAGCTATGACAAGATTACCTTTCACCACCTTCCACTGCCCGTTCCCGAACTTAACTTCATGTCCCTGTTCATCCAACTGCCCAACTGAAATCAACTGTTTCTTTAAGCTAGGAATGACCCTGACATCTTTCAAAGTCCACTTAGAACCGACTGAAGTAACTAAATCCATATCACCCATGCCCGTAACATCAAGAACATCATCATTCGCAAGTCTTACCTTACCAAAATCACCTTCCTTCAGATTCTGCAATGCTTCACTGCTGTGGGTAGCATGAAAAGAAGCTCCAGAATCCATGACCCCGGAATCTACACTATTCTCCACGTTACAGATTAAAACATCGTCATCTTCGCTGTCTTCTACAGTGTTAGCTTCCTGTTTCTCATTCGGACATTGATTCTTGAAATGTCCCACCTGTTTACAATTCCAACAAGTCACATCATTCCGAGCCCTAGACTGACTCCTTTTCCTGTTCTTGCTCCCACTACCTCTATTAGTCTTCCTTCCTCTGCCTACATTCAAAAGTTCACTCGAAGATCCACCTGAATTCCTTCTTCTGACGTCTTCGCCAAGAACTAAATCCCGAATCCCCGTAAAAGTAAACGTGCTGGTTGAACCAGTAATCGCTGTAACTGTTCCAGACCAAC
Source organism: Tagetes erecta (assembly GCA_030867185.1). Taxonomy (NCBI): domain Eukaryota; kingdom Viridiplantae; phylum Streptophyta; class Magnoliopsida; order Asterales; family Asteraceae; genus Tagetes; species Tagetes erecta. Next base: position 13,925,147 of record CM061490.1, read on the forward strand.
TATCAGGCAATGAAGATAACAATAGTAAAGCTTGAACCACATCCTCGAATTTGATATCCACTGATTCGAGTCTGGACAAAATCGAATTCAACTTGTTGATGTGCTCTGTAACTGAACTGCTTTCTTTCATCCTTGTATTTACCAACTCTCGAATCAGAAAAACTTTATTAGCTGCAGAGGGCTTCTCGTACATGTTGGATAGTGCCTTCATCATGTCACTAGCTGTGGTTTCCTTCATGATGTTAAAGGCCACGTTCTTCGACAACGATAAAGTGATGACTGCCCTAGCTTTCCTGTCTTTTGATTCCCAATCTTCAAGTTCCATCTTTCCTGGTTTAACCCCTATTAACACAACTTCCAGATCTTTCTGAACCAACAATGCCTTAATTTGCATCTTCCACCAGCTAAAATCCGTACCATTAAACTTTTCGATTTGAACTTTTCCGTCCTCTGCCATGTTAACCGTGAACACGACAAACTGAAATCCAAAATAACGATACGTCTAACACCTGCTGATTAACCGGTCACAAAAAAACTTATCTACGAACAAAATAATTTTCTTCTTGTTGGCTAAACTGCCCAAAAATTTAAGCCCACTTAATAACCAAACTAGGCTATTGCCTTGGTAATCACGGCCCAAAGAAGAAAATATATATTCCGTAAACATAATCGCTTGCATGTGGTCTTCTTCACGCAAGAACCAAGACACAAAAAGAAATTTATTTGTTTTGATTCTTCTACTGCGCAACTACCAAAAAAAAAATTTCCCCTTTTTTTTTGTCCGACCAAAACGACAAGTACCTGATCTCTCCCGCCGTAACAACGCGTCTGATCGGTTTCGACTTTCTGCCTGCGCGCACAACAGCACTGGCGGCTTCTCTACCTGCGAAACCGTAATGGTTATTTGGGGTGAAACCGACTCGGATATTTCTTCTGCGATTGTAGTGAACGTTAGGTTAAGGCTTACGAACTACCTTCAAACCTTGTGACGAGCCTAATCTCTGATACCAGTTGTTAGGATCTAGAACACACACAAAAATGAACACACACTCGCGAGTAATAACGAACACGAGACACAAGGATTTATAGTGGTTCGGTCGTCGTGACCTACGTCCACTCTGCTGCAACTAGGTATTTTATTATTCAGGTGCTCAAGGAATTACAAGTACAATGATGTCAATATATAGAGACTAATCTAGGGTTAGGAAAATTAATCCCCAAGTTAGACCTAAGCCCACGTAGACTACTAATTAGGGCCGGCTGCCCATGTGAAGACTCCATAAACCCATCAGTCTTCTTCTATTCTTTGTCATTGAAAGTCTTATCATTGATCTGGCTTTCTTATTCATCATTATTTGATTACATATTCACCGTCATCGTCTACTTTGTATCCAGACAAAGCCATCTGATTCAACGACGGTGGAGAACAAATCGATAGTGGATGAGATCGAGATAGTGGATGAGATCGAGTTGGTCTTGTTTTAAGGTATTGCTCGAAATCATAGATTTTTGTGTTCGGTTTCTCTTTTTATATGTTTCATGTATCTTTATATGTTCTACACTTCTACTACTTAGATTATAGAAATATGTTAAATATATTTCAAAGATACTTAATTAAAGAAAGATACTTACAACATAGTATCACTATATCACGAAATAGATATTTATCTCAGGCATGGCTTGATTACTTTAACTAGCACCATTTTGGTTATCTAATTGTCATTTCAAAACAAAAGTTATTACTTTTAAACCTTTACCCCTTACCATATACTTTTTGTTAGGGCTGGCATATCGTGTCAGACACGACACGATAAGACACGAACACGATAAGACACGAACATGATAAGGTCAAACACGAACACGACACGATAACTTATCGTGTTATTTTTTCCAAACACAAAAACGAACACGATAAAAAGCAGGTTACACGATAAGACACGATATGACACGATAAAAACCCAATTTTAAAAAAATTAAAATTTTCAAAAAAAAAAATAAGTGTTAAATAATAAATATGACTTAATGTGATAATTCTTAATACACAAAACAACAAAATTACATAAAAATAGTATTTATCCATAATAATACTTGATAAACGAATATGAAAAAAAGATTAAAAGTCTATTAAAGTCCATCTCCACCTCCATTCTCCACTAACCTTTCATATAAATAAATATTAACAGGTGACCTATCGTGTTAACAGATCTTTAACCTGTTAAGACACGATAATTAACGTGTATTTATCGTGTTAACCTGTTAATGACACGGCACCTGTTAAGGTCAAACACGAAACCTGTTAATTCCGTGTCGTTTCGTGTCGTGTTATCGTGTCCGTGTCAGAAATTGCCGGCCCTACTTTTTGTTATATAATATGTGAAATATAAATTTAAAAACAAAAGACGATGGTCCATAGTTAAAAGAGAAGAAATTAGAACGCTAACGAGAATGGTTTCAAAAGAATGATAGACTGAAATGCTAGGAAAATAAAAAAAATGGACATTTGACCACACTTTTTTATAAAAATGTACACAAAAATTTCTAGCCTACATTCTATGGACAATTATTTATTCTATGAGTGATACCGGCTAAACTTCGATATGCCGTGGGCTTAGCCACATCTCTGACACATTTATGACAACATTCTCCACATGAGCCACTTCTGTAACCAACATGCTATGTCCTCATGTTGTGAGCGGGGGAGAATGTATATAATGTCCAGGGGTAGTCCGGGCTATGGCTCAACTTTTTGTATGTAAGATAAAATTTGATATTTTTTCGAGTTTTATGTTTACGATACCCCTGAGCATTTAAAACGATACCCTGAGCAATCAAAACCGATTTTTATTGGCAACTTTATTCTAAAAAGTGTCAAGAAAATGATGATATTGGCTAATGGTCCAAATATCGCTAAAGATTTTCAAGAAAATGATGATAGAACTCCGGATATTACTAATGATATGCAAAGAAAATGATGTTTTATACGAGTGCGTCTAAAAAAATTTTTATACAAGTGTAGGACAAAAAAAATATACCCATAATATATATTTTGCCTAGCTTCACTACTAGTTGTGAGCTTAGAAAACATCTCATTTAGCCCTCATCTAGATGTTGGCTTAGCCATCATCTTTTCCAAACTCACCACCACCGGCCACCATCTTTTCTGGTCAATCATCTTCCCCAACTTTCCGGTGACGAATTCCGACGATGTTTTCTGGTGATGTTTCCGATGATGTTTTCCGATATATAGATGATAATGAAATCATCTTTGCGTTCAAAGTAAATTGTGAAATCAAAAGAAAGTATGTTAATTTTAGGGTTAGCGTACGTGAAATCATTTTACATTTCACATGATTTCAGAAATACAGTTTAGTGATAATCAACATGTTTCATACATAGGATACGCTTCAACCTAAATTAATAAATATCTATTTATTACGTTGTATTTATTTTTCTTATTTGGATCATCATACCATAAGCTTGAGCAATCGATTCACCTTTATGCGTTCCGATGTTTTCGTCATATATGGGTTGAGATGGCATATATGTTATGGCATATATGTTAGAAGTTATATAAACCAAGTTACTAGTATGTAAATGCCAGTGTCAAGACTAAAACTTAAGATCTTCAAAAATGGCAAAATCTCACATCTCCTTCCTTCTTATAACGTTAGATCAAGTGATCACTAGTAAGAATACATAGTCATATTAACCATGATTATTCTCTTTTTCGTCTTTTCATGCGGTTGAGATCCCTATGTTAATATGCTTCAAACAAACAACAAATACATGGATCTTGTCATCAACGTATAAAAGAACACCTAGATTGAATTTTTAAAAGTCAAACCATCATCACTTCATGGCACCAAATTCACTAATATTCCTTCATATCATTGTACCTTTTTTCCTATGTTCTCAATTCCATCCCACTCTTTCTCAACAAACCAACATCAATCAACACGTTCAGGATCAGTGCCATCACGTAAACTCGACCACGGTCCCGGTTTTAGATCATGTCAACCGTCTTTTTCCAGTCAATACCGTTCTCATAAAGGATGTCTCTAGGGAAAAAGTGATCTCGAAACGCAAACTGCCATCAAAACTGTTTAAAGCACTGTCCAGGCCCCGATCGAATAATAAAGCTAGCAGGCCACGCAAACCGTTACCGTATCACTTCCCGGTGGGAGTACGTCTTGCTTTTATATATTTTTTGAAGTTATTTTTATGGGGTGCAAAGAAGACGTTACAAAAGAGGGATGTGAAAACTAATGGTGTGATAGAGACAAGTTACTCGGATAAAAAACTTAAAGAAGAATGAGTTTATATATTTGTCACTTGTAAGCCCATAAATTTTGAATAACTGACTTTATGTTAATACGTACATGAGATATCAATATATTGCTGCATGTACTTGTTTGTCAAAATTTTAAATTATGTACGTTCTCTAAATTTTTATTTTTTTACTTCCGTTTTACATGTAATAGATATATAATGTTTAAGTTTGTCAAGTATAACTGGCGTTTTGAAGCACGTTCAGTTAATTACACGCATTTAAACAGGTTTATAAAGAACCTTCCAGTTACCCTTTGAGCCGAGTTCAAAGGATAACCAGGTTGGACTATATATTAAGGCGTACTTGAACCGGTTTAGGAAATTGTTGTAGATGGATAGTCTATTTTATAAGAGCTAAGATATGCTTCAAACATTCATGTTGAGGTATATGGGGACAAATTGGGAATAAGAAATTTAAATTTACTCAATCTGGAAATGGAAATGAAAATATCAAAAGTGTTGTTCCTATTATGAAGAGTCGAATGGATGATTTTAACATACGCAACTAGGGCTGACAATTTTTGACATGGACGTGATAGCACGACACGACACAGAATTAACAGGTTTTGTGTTTGACTTCAACAGGTGTCGCATCATTAATAGGTTAACATAATAATGACACGTTAATTATCGTGTATTAACAGGTTAAAGATCTGTTAACCCGATATGTCACCTGTTAATATTTATTTAAAAAAAAGTTACTGGAGAATAGAAGTGGAGAAGAACTTTGATGGAGATGAGTAGAAAGAACAAAGACTCATATGTACTTTGATGGACTTTTAATCTCCTTTGCATATTCGGTTATCAGGTATTATTATGGCTGCCATTCAAAAAAATTATTATTATGGTTAAATATTATTTTTATGGACTTTTGTTGTTTTATGACTTAAGAATTATCATACTAAGTCATATTTAATATTTAAGACTTTTAAATTTTTTTGAAAATTTTATTTTATTTAAAAAATGGGTTCTTATCGTGTCCATATCGTGTAACCTGCTTTTTATCGTGTTCGTGTTTAGAAAAAATGACACGATAAGTTATCGTGTCGTGTTCGTGTTTGGCCTTATCGTGTTCGTGTCTTATGGTGTTCGTGTCGTGTCTGACACGATATGCCAACCCTATACGCAACTAGGTTAGTAGGTTATCATCTAATTTGTTTACAATGTCAATTGTAAATAACACAATCCTTACTTTCGAAACACAATATGTACATGTATATATACATTTAGGGCTGTTTGTTTCAGTCTCTTAATGGTTCAGATGTTTTAATGGTTCAGCACTTAATGGTTCAGACTGTTTGTTTCACGATCAGTTGTCTAAATGCATGGTTCAGACATTTGTCTTTAAATGGTTAAACATTATACTGAGTCTGAATGATTAAGAGCTCTTATCTAAATTAGTCAGACATTTGTCTTTAAATAGTTAAACTATATACTAGCTCATAATGGTTCGGACCTCTTACTAGTTCAGCATTTAATGGTTCAGACCTCTTATTGGTTCAACACTTAGGGGTTATTTGATAAAATATGTATCATCAAGTGCTGAATGATTAAGAGGTCTAAAGCATTAAGAGGTATTATCAATGGAAGAGATGTTGGATAGCACTTCTGATAAAGGTAAAGTTAGTACGTGCTCCATTCAGTTTCATTTATCATCTATCTGTCTCTTAACCATTCAGCACTTAACTGAACAATTCAGATGTTTTTTTTATGAAACAAACGCTCTGAATGTTAAATGTTGAATGAATAAGCACTTTTAGAACCATTAAAAAATGAAACAAATAACTTTTTATCAATTCAAAAAAGTTATCAAACAGCCAGTGTTTTAAAACCCGGACCGGCCGGTCGAACCGGTCCGACCGGGATTCGGTGGGTTTAACGGTCCGGTTGTACCCCTATAAACGGTTGAGAAAATAACCATTAAAAAATGAAACAAATAACTTTTTATCAATTCAAAAAAGTTATCAAACAGCCAGTGTTTTAAAACCCGGACCGGCCGGTCGAACCGGTCCAACCGGGATTCGGTGGGTTTAACGGTCCGGTTGTACCCCTATAAACGGTTGAGAAAATAACCGGCCGGTTGGCAAAAGTGTCCCGTTGAACCGCTTGGCCGAACCGGCGGTTGGCCGTTTGAGAGAGAGAAAAGGGTGCTGCCAGAGTAGAAAAAGGCCAATAGGCTGAATCGGAATAAAAATCAGATCCAAGATGCAATTTGTACTAAAGAGAGTAGACGGTGATGTTTTTTCTATGACTTTGGAGCTTGAATATAATGAAAGAATGGAGGTGAAAAATAAAGAGAGAAGCATTATGATTTATGAAGATGAAGAGATATGAATATGATTTGTAGTTGATAAGAAGAGTGAAATTATACACTCCAACACTCTTCCTGCATACCTATGGTCTATAGATAAGATAATACCCTAAATATAGGTTTTTTTACATATTTTTCCTTTTTAAGCTCATCAATTACATATTTACCCAAGCTTAAAGTTTAATTACATATATCTCCTTTGACATAATAAATTACTCATTTACCCCTTCTTTTACCCAAACCATAAGAATATATAAAAATATATTTATGAAGATCATTAAGGGTAAAATAGTAAATTAAAAGGCTATTTTAAAGAAATTGGGTAAATATGTAATATATGTGGTTTAGGAAGGGGAAATATGTAATTGAATTTAAGGATTGGGTAAATACGTAATAAATGATCTTATGGAGGGGATATATGTAAATGCCCCATAAATATATATTAAAAAACAAATTTTATTAGAACTTTTTTGTTTATTAATATAACTAGATTATATGCCCGTGTGACACACGGACAGACTGAAAAAATTAATTATAAAACATGTTAATAAATATAAATACAAAAAGATTGAAAGATAAATAGAAAGATAAAAATTTCATATATTTGTTATTGTGAAATCTTGAATATTTCTTATTTACATTAAATATAATAATTAGATGAGTTCAAAAGAAAACTTATTTATAACTGAAAACCATAAAAACCACTAAAATTATGTATACGTATAATATACCATCTATAATATATCTTTAAGAAAATCAACAAATGTATATCATATAGTTTTAAGAGTTTTCAATTATAAACTTAGTTTAATTTGAACTTTGCAGATAGAATAATAGATATAATAGGAATGAAAAGTATAACAACAATTCACAAATCTTCAATTTAATATCTTATTCGACATGTGTTTTTATTGTTTTAAATTTGAAACTTGGCAATGCAAAGCAATTCGCAATTGAAATGCGGTAACTGGAACTATTATCCCATTGACGATAATAAATAAACCCAAAAGAAAAAAAAAACATATGAGCATGTTTTTACTACAGATGGACACATAATCATTTTTGAGTTACTTGTAAGTTTTTATCCAACTAATCATGAAATTTACAACAACACATGTTATTCAAGTAACAATATTCTAATACACCCTTTAGTTGGTTCTTGAACACACTGTAAACAAAATAAGTATTTCTATTGTATTTGTTACTCTTTTAGTCCTTGAGAAGTCACAACATATTTCGGCTAGCAGCATGGACATTATTAACTCAATAACTCAGCTCCATATTTCGGCTACGGTATCAAAATCTAAAGAAAAATGAAATATGTAAAAAGAATCATGTGAAAAGCTCAAAGAATAATATACAATGAACAGTATTCGTATAAAACTAGTATGAGTCAATTAAGGCATACAATGAACATATAAAACACACAAAGATGGAACATTTGGCAACATGTATTCGTATTCAAATTCAAATAACCTAATTTTAATTTGGCAACATATATTCGTAGTACACTTTAGCCATTCTTGTTTATGTCTTGTGGTAAGTTTAGTTCCCTTCAATCAACAATAACCTGATTTTAACTTTAAACCATATAACTAACCTTACAAACCCACATATCTAAGCAAGAAACTTTCTACTACTACTACTACTCTAACAATGGTAGGTGGAATGAAGGTTTTGTTTTGTGTTTGCACAATAGTCAAACATAAACACTTACCAAATAAATAAATGAAAATAATTATACATACCCGTGATTTCAAGCCTTGAAATTAGAGCCGATTGGTATGAAGAACTATTAAACCAAATCAAATCCTTGAAAACATTCATATAACGATCACACATGTTCCTTCTTTAACCAGATAAAAATAGATCTAGGCTTAAATCCGATTCGTTCAATTGTCGATCAGGGTGTTTGTTTGATCTTCAATCCAAGCTTCATAGAGAACAATGATAAATCTATGGACTCATTATCGAACTCGAATCACGGATAAAGCGAATTCCAAGGTTTTGTCTTCTAAATTATGTTGTAATTAGGATATGAAGAAGGAGATTCAATAGATGAAGCAGGCATTGAAGGTCTTAGTGAAGAGTGCAGAAAATCAAAAAATTTACTTATAGTAAAACATTCAAAACACAAAAATAGCTCAAAGGAACTAAAACATCAATTAAAGTCTGAGTTGAAGATATAACTGGTTTTTAGAATTTGAAAACGAAGATGGATAGGCTTTTGTGATATTCAAGAAACGCAAAGAAACTATGATGCTCTAGAACTGACACGTAGGACGAGATGCTTTAAAAAACTGACACATAGGAAAAAACGATTTTTCTATATTATATTAGAGATCTGTTATACGTGACCTAATTTTTTATTTGTTTTCATTATTTAATTACTTTTTATCATGTTATTTATTTTAATGTAAAGGTTTGTTTTTATTTTTAAGTATATTATGTTTTTTTAAGTAGTCTTATTTATTTGTATATACCCCTACAAAGTTGCATAATATCATATATATACCCAAAGTACAAGTTTTTAATGCATAATGTACAACACTTTTTAAGCATGATTTGGGTATATATGATATTATGCAACTTTGTAGGGGTATATATGAAACTAGATTAGTACCCGTGTACTACACGGATTTTAGTTTTATAGATTTTAACTCAATTAAATATCAAATTTATTTTTAACATATCTCTTATTAAATCGATTTGGATATTTACAAATATATTCATATAAAAAATAATATGTTACAATAAAGGATATGATTTATAATAGTTGGTAAATTTTTATTGGAACATATCGGGTTAGGAGATAGTTCGTGATAAGTGTTAATTTTTTTATTTGAACATATCGAGTTATGAGATAATTATTGATAATTGGTAAAACTTTAATTTGAAGGATAAATCATAATAATTATTAAGTTTTTTATTTGAACATATCATGTTAGGAGATAATTCATGATACTTGGTACATACCGGGTTAAGATATAGATCATGATAATTGATAAATTTTGTATTTGAACATATCGGGTTAGGAGATAATTGATGATAATTTTGAATTTTTAATTTAAACATATCGGGTTATTTCGAATATGGAGCATACCATGACCCGTCTAAAAATTCTCCATCAAATTAATTAAGAACATGACACCTCCCGAAGGGCTATCTGATCCGATCAACTGGCAAAATCCTATGTGTAGTGGTTAAAATGGTGACATGTGGATGTGTTACTCAATTATTAAAATAGGTAGATTGCCCCTTATTTAAATACTTTATTGCGTCCCGGTCTTTAATCCGGTCCGATCAATCCAACCGGTCCAAGCACTGAACCATTAAATTGTCCGGTTTACTATCCGGTCCGGTTTTTAAAACATTGCAAACAACCCATTAATTACTTGTTTGAAAGCGTACTAAATTGTCATATAACTGTGTGATTACTATTTTAAACATGCTTATATTTTATTATATTTTATTGTTATTTTTGTTATTATTTTATTATATATATTATATTATATTATATTATATTATATTATATTATATTATATTATAGAATATTTTTATGTTAGTTGGTTTTTATTTTTATTTTTTATATCTCTTATCTTAAATACGTAATCAACACCAAAACATAAGTCAATTTGTAATTATTTTATCATTTTTTCCTGATATATAGTTCGACTAGTCTATTTTTATGTAATCTAATCTAAATACTAATAACTAGTATTGTTTGTGGTGGCTGGGGTTAGTGTGGTCATGACGATGATGATGAAATTAACAAACGCTTAAGGGACGTTGACGATGGTCTAGGAATAAAGATAACTGGTTTATTGGTAACACATTTGTATTGAGAGTATTAAGTACTGGGTTCAAATCTTGCTATGAACAGGTTGTAGTGTATTTCTCATTAAAACTGAAGGTGTGAAGAAATGAATTCAGAAAATCTTTCAAGCTAGTTTTGTGTAGTAATTAATGTTATTTCTTTTGGAGTGTTTGTCTACTATAAAAGGCTAGGAGATTGATCATCTGGAATCAGTCTCTAGCTATCATATTACATATCGTTGAAATTGGAGAATCGATTTGCAAGAAGAATGTACTAGGTCTCGAAATGGTTGTAACTTGAGTAGTAGTAATGTTAATAACATATTTTATAAGCATAGGGCTCTAAGGTGTGTGTTTTCTCTATTTATATCTTCTTAACATGAGCTTTGAAATTGTGGGTTTCTTAGATGCCTGCAAAATTACCTGCCTTATTTCAGTGATGATTTTTTAGTCTAAGAAGCTTATATTCTTGGCACCTTTTTTGAGTATGGCTCTGTTGTCATCATATTACAAACATGTCAAATATCAGAAGACAATTAAGGAATGCAGGTGCTACTGTTTTGTTATAGATTTTTTTTTGGACGGCAAATAATAGGGCAAAGAACAGCCCAGATGGGGCAATTGCGAAACCCCACGCCACGCAGCTGGGCTGGACGTGTTGGGCTCAGTACTTCAACCATATAATTTCCCACCCCCGGAGAAAACCCCCACCTCCTGGGCCACTGACCCAGTTTGACGCGAAGCGACAAGGATAAGGTAAAACCGGTTTGCTCAGGACTCGAACCCTAGGGTCATTCTATCATAGCGTTTAATGGGTACCGCTGGGGCAGAGCCCCGTTGGTAAATTTTTAGTTGTAAATTTTTAGTAACTCCTTCGACTGTATTTGTGCTGCACATTTGGATGCTGTTATAAAAATGTAACGTAACGGAGCTTAAGAAGATATGACTCGTGTCACAACTCACAAATATCGTGTCACAAATACTTTTTGATTTTCTTCATAAATTAACTTATCTTAAAAAGTAAGCTTACTAGCTAAGAATAACACGACATCATAATTTGATGCATTAGAGAGAAACTTTATATTTAATCAACAATTGTGTTTAAAAAAGAAGGAAACTGAATTGATAAAGATAAAAAGAAAATATTATTTAATTCAAAGATCGGAAAAACTCATTAAAAGATATCATTACGCAAGAAAGACATCTATCTATCTTCTATCCTATAATATTTTGGTAACTCAGGATTAACCATATGATGACAAGTGTCGCAACCATATTCATCCTCACAACATTTGCGGATCCGGGTTAACCTTTTCGGATCATCACGTTTAATCCCTGATTTTTAACGAATCATATATAATGCTTCAAACCCGCTTTTCTTCTGCAATACGATCAAACATTCCAAAACCCTAATTTCTAACCCGCCGCTCTTCCTCCTTATCGCGACTTTCGCATAGTCTAAATCATCAGCAACTTCTCTTCATCTTCCTCTTTCATCTACTACATCGGTTTTCGTCTTCATCGTCTCCGTTATCTGATATAATCAAGGTATGTTTACTATTGAATCTATCCGACATTTTGGGTTTATGTGATTTTATATGTATTCCTTAATTTATCTGCTGCAACGACTTTCAAAACATTGATGAATGATGTCCTACAATTGACAATGAGATTATCGCTTTTATTGTTTTTCGTTTTTGATTTGCAGTTCAATTTTGTTATTATTATGTGATCCGTGTTAGGTTAGGGTTTAGTTGTTTACTGATCTGTAATTACGTTCAGTGGGTCACGATGCTTTAAAGAAATGTGGTCTTCTGCACGATACCTGTATGAAACCTGTTGGTTTTTCCCTAAAGCGATACTCATACTGCATGATTAATCGTCATCGGTATTCAACACATCAACGAGTATCTGCTGTCGTCTCTTTGGTTTTTGATCAAAAGAAGGTTTTGGTAATAAATATCAAATTTTATTACAGTTTCACATTAATCCACCATTGAATGAATTTTGTTAAGTTTTTTAAGAGATTTCTTTTTGGGCTTATGAACAGCTGTTGTTGTTTCTTCTTTTACCATTTTGGTTGGAATGATTCAACTTCTAAAAAAATAGTGATTAAGACATGGTGTTCTCCATTGACTATTAAAAGGATTTTAAATCATTTCGATTTTGCAGCTCTTCGCTTGATGGGCTTATGGGATGATTTAGGTAATGCTTAGTTTTCAATTTTGATGATTATGCTATGTTGTGTTAATATTTTTTAAGTTTTTCGGTTCAGGCCCCATATGGTCATATATGTTGGTTATTAGCTTGACAGCTATATCAGGATTTAAGAACACTTTCTTTCCATATGTAGTTGTAACATATATAATCTAATATGTTTTTTAAAGTTTTTCTACGCTAACGTTTAGGTATTTTTTCATTTTGAGTCATTGTATGTATGAATTTTCTTTCTGATCATGTTTCTTTTTTTTCAGTTTTGCAGGTGTAACTTCATAAAATGCAACAAAATATAGAGGGATGCTCCCTCTCTCTCACTCACACTATCACACAATGATAGTAAGATCCTATTTTAGGTCCCTTGACACTTTGACTGCGATTTACTACATTTTTCCGATTCATGAATTTCTGGTTATAAAGATGACATGGATCTTCCTCAATTATGGTTCAAAGCTTTGTTTTTTGGTTATTAAACTTCTATATTCATATGTTTTCTGGTACTATTCATGGTCTTTCTTTGATTATGTGACTAAGGTAGTGACTTGGTTTTACTCTTATCTCTCGTAAAGTATTAGAAGAGGAAGAACTCGATTTTGATTAAAACTGAAACCATTAGAAGAGAAAATCGAATGCACCATATATTCCATCTAACTACTATGTGCTTTCAAGTTTTGGATCCTCAAGGTTTGTTTCAGATTTGCTCTTTTGTTTCCTGTATATAAATTGCTTTAGTTAATCAGTTTGCTATACCACATAAGTGAAAACATATTGTATGTCTTTAATCTACATTTACTAGAGGTAAAAAATGGTCAGTTAAGGTGGACTAGGCAAGTAAGCAACAATTCAAATAGAGAATTTCAATAAAGGTCAACGTTGTTTCTTCTTTAAATCTGAAACTATATTTAGAGACATTGTTTGAAACAGGTATCAAACTCTCTAAGAGTCTCTAGACTACTGTAACTTTTCTAACATTCCTAAAATATAAAACACATTTTGGGTACTTTGAAAATCAAATTTTTTCTGTTTTAAAATAGTTACTTTAATTAAAAGAATTTGACCTTATATAGGAGATATGAGGTTTTTGTGCATCAGAATACAAGTTAATTACTTTAGAACTAATGGAGTTGGTTTGATGATGTTTTGTAAAATCTAATTGATTCATAAGTCGACTTTAAAACTTATTTGTTTGTTATATTTGCGAGTAGAATATTATTTGGTTTTTTGATTACGTGAATTGTACTTTTGATAATGCTTTGCTCGATCTAAATGGCTACAACGGTATTTTTTAAAGCTAGACTCAAGAAAACAATATTGCTTCTTGGCATTAGATGTTATGTTAAACTTGCCACCTATGTGCGTTAAATGGATTAGTTACTGAATCGAAAATGAACAAAGGGTGTTAGCATAATATCATTTGATAAGGCCTAGGTTTATTTGGCATTGTAATAGGTTAATATCATTTGTAGAGTTTTTAATAATTTGTACAATATATTATGTTTTTATTGACTGTGTGGCATACAAACATGCTTGTAGTATATTAGAGAGAACATGTTTATTTTTAATGCAAGGTTGTAAATGAGTTAAATAGGTCAAATGGGTCATTTCAGGTACTTGGTTAAGATACAAGTTGCAATAGAAATGAGAAAGATTGATGTTTGAAGTTTCACTTATTTGATAAGTGTCGCATGTTGTAAAAAAGTATCAATAGATATAATCCTGTATACTATGAAGTGTTAAGAGATTTATTTCCTATGCAACTTTTATGACATCAAGCAACAATCTTATGGCGATCATGAAAGGGTCAAATTTTTACCACTTTATCATTTTATCAAGTTTTACTTTTTGCATTTTTTTCACATTGTGTCATGTACTTGATCTTTTACATGGTAGGAACTAGAAAGACATCATTTAATCAAGAAATGGTTTCTTGTGCAGATTTTGTTGGCTTGTGTAAGCAAACTGCGATATAAAGGCTTTGAAGTCAAATAGGTTTGTTCGCAATATTTTTTTCAGTTTGTATGTCTATTGAATGAAGCAAATATAAATAGAAGTAATACTTATATATATGCAGCAAAATAAAATAATAATCCCATATGGACTCAAAGTTTTATAACAATGTTTGTATGTTTGATAGATGGAGGTTGAAGAAACCATAATATGAAAGCTTGTAAGTCATAGGGAATTAATTGACTGTAAAACATGCTAAAGATTTTATACAAATCTATTTACATTATTATATTATATCATTCACTTTTAAATTTTTTTTATTCAGATGATCCCTCATGTTTTTAGGAAGCACTATTGGAATTTAGTTCCTAACAATGGTGTTACCATTCAAATAGAATAAAACAATCCCATTCATTTGACTTTGACTTGATAAGTTGTTTTATTATACTCTTAAATCCCATGCATTTGACTTTGTAATAAATTGCATTTCTAAATGTCAATTATTATACTCTTAAAGATGTTTTAGTAAATTTGCTTCTCACATGGACAACTTTATGTTGCACTTTTCAGGGTAACGAGTAGAGCTGGTTTAAAGGTTCTTATTTAAGACAAAGACGGTCATGTTACCAACAAGACAACAAATGTGGTATATAAGGAGATATTTGGAAATTTGTAGTTTTTGTCTCTTTTTTTTCGGAATGTTCAATACTTTATGTCATGTATATTTAATTTTTTTGCTACGCATTGAAGATTAAAATATATAACTACTTTTTTAGTTGTCCGTCGTGGGTACCTATGGGTACTAACCTAGTGTATAATATAAATTCATATAAACAATTACAAAACACAAACAATTTTCATTACCTTTTCTGGTTGGTTTAAAGATATTCAAGTCCCATTCACTACCCTCTTTCTATATATCACATGCCAAATCACACAGGGTATATGGTCAGACAGTCTGGACTCTATTCTGGACCCAATGATTTAGGGGCCTAAAATTTTTAAGTCTTTTATAAATTTATTTACTTTTATTTTTAAAAATAGACATTAGATTGCATATTCAAATGATTTTATTTAGCATAAAAAACTTATTTTTATAAAATGAGTAGCCCAACACATTTAAAAGACTTTTTGACAAAACAAACAGTCTATATTTATATATAAAAAAAAAGAAGATAATGGGGCCTTTTTTCCCGACTTACACAGAACCCTAAAATCCTAGAGGTCGGCCATGGATTAAGGTATTTTGATTTGCAAATGAGAGGTCGATCAATGGTGAAGAACAACAAAAGCTTTTTGATAATATTTTCGTTTTCTAATAACAAGCTTCAATTCGATTTCATCCCAATATCATAATTTTCAGTTTTCAATATGAATTTCATTTGCCGCTTCTTTTCTTTTTGGAAGATGACCGGGCTTTTTATGCAGCGCAAGATAGTATCCTTGTTTTCCAATAACAAGCTTCAATTATAGTCAACTAAGATATAAAACACACTTTAAAACTTTTGGGCCCCTAATATTTTAGAGGCCTTAGAGCAAAGTCTAAGTAACATGTATTATGAGTCGGGCTGTCCACCATGTAAGGCCAATGTTTTCAAATGCATGGGAAAGGTTTTGAATCAGTTGTCTGGAAAACCAGCACCACCAGATCCAAGTATCCAACTGATGAAAAATTTGATCGGTGGGAACATGATGACTTAGTGGTTTTCTCGTGGCTCATTAGAAAATTTTGATCAGAGGAGACGACTGCCACAATCTCGCCAGAGCAGGGGCTCTGGAAGGTTAGCATCGACTTCTAGTGATTGACCAGGAATCATCGGAGATAGAAGTGGTGAATTAAACCCTTCAAATTTTAAACGTATTTTCAGTAAACTCGTTATGCCTCCCTAAACTTACCAATTTGTCATTGTTTGCTACATTCGAAATAATTCCGTCAAAATCAAACGTTAGTAATTTCAAGCCTTTTCTTTTCCCTCTTGCTTAAATATGTTTATCATTCCCAAACCCATTTAAGCAAGAGGGAAAAGAAAAGGCTTGAAAATGAGTAAAATGCTCCTCATGCCAGGGGCACATGAGACTGACTAACGTTTGTTTTTTACGGAATAACGGTGACAAATTGGTAAGTGTAAGTAGGCAAAACATAATTTTAAACTATTGTATGCAAACCGTTATTTTAAGTAAACCCCAAGGAGGTAAAACGAAGTTTAATATGTACTTTTAATCCATCTTTCGAAAAACCCTTCACGTTTTCAAGTTAAACTAATAGAACTTACAATTTTAATAAGATAAAAAATACTCCCAATTTGTCTTTTGAAAAAATTAAATATGGCAAATCTATACATATTAATAAAAGAAGGTTTTTGAGGACACTTGTTATTCATTTGAGCACTTTAAATATATTTTTCCCGCTTAAAACTTTTTATAGAAATGTTGATTTAAAACTTATTCCTAAATTAAATAGATCTCATTTTACCATATTTTTACTTGTATATAACTGATTTTGTAAGTCATAACTCAAAACTTTTCATATAAATATTGATTTAATATTTATTCCTAAATTATTTAGATCCCATTTGTATCATATGTTAATTCATATATATATATATATATATATATATATATACTACTAACTGATTTGGTAATTCTAAATCAATGCATGTTTTCCTATAAAAGCGACCCAACAAGAGAAAGTGAAAATCTTTCATTCCATGTTGTGCATAATATATATAAATTAAAGGGAAAAAATGTATCTAAGGCGCTTCAATGAATGACAAGTGTCATTAAAAACCTTCTTTTATTAATATGTATAAATATGATTATATTTAACATATGATTTGTTTCTTAACATGTTTTGACACTTTTGGCAATTTTTTTTGAAGTAAGTGAATTTATGAATTTTATTCATTGAAATATTATCTTTGGTATTTAATATGAGATCTACTATAATACACCAAAAACAATGGAGTAAAAATGGATTAAAAAAACTCTATTTTAACACTACAATTAAGGGTGTTCATTATTCGAATACCATTCGAATTATTCGAAATTCGATTCGAATCGAATTCGATTAAGGCCATTCGAAATCGACTTTCAGTCATTCGAATTCGATAATTATTCGATTCGAATAATTTTGTCGAATGTGGATCGGATACGAATATGATGTTTTTGTATTCGCATTCGATTCGCCCAATTCGAATAAGAAATTTGTATATTTTTTAATATATATATATATATATATATGAATGTGATTTAATGAGCTTAAAGTAAAGTTAAAAATACCCAACCCTAACTCATTACCCAATCTTAACTGTTGATTCTACATATAAGCATGATTTGATGTTGTGACAGCTGTTTAATTGTTGTTTCTATATGTTTTAAACTTGTTTATAGTATTTTTTTGTGTTTGATTATGAAGTTTTAAACCTTTTGTTAACATGTTTTAGACTTGTTGATGTGCTAGTATTTTGCATATTGTTTAGGTGATGTTTTGCACTATGTTTGGGTGATTTGTAGACTTATATCATGTTGGTGCTACATATGTATTGTTACTTGATGTGTTTGTTTATTTATATATTTTTTAAAGCGAATACATTCGAATCTATTCGAATTCGATTCGAATTCGAATAACTTAGTCGAATCGAATACATAGATTTTTATTCGAATGTGGATCGAATACGAATACAGTTTTTAAAAGTCCCAATTCGACCAATTCGATTCGCCTAATTCGCCCAATTCGCATTCGATTCGAATGAACACCCCTGACTATAATAGTGCTCATGGAACTCATAGAATATATTTGAAAAGTTATAAAAGTCAATAGAAATTATTTGAAATATGTCGGTCTTTTGATGTGTTTGCCCAGCCTCTTCCACTAGAAAGAGCTTCTTCTCTTAAGGTGTCAACTCAACGTATAGTCAAGTAATACGTATCTCAGTGAGTGAAATAATACGGCGATCCAAAATATGTAATGGTGTTCATGAAACTCATGGAATGTATTTGAAAATTTTGTAAAAGTCAATGAAATTATTACTATTGTAACTATTTAAACTTTGTAGACCTTACAGTTATTTAATTTTTATGTTGTTATCGTTCAACTCGTGTGACACACGGAAAATAATATAGTTTTTAGTATAATAAACTAAAATTACTTTTGCTCATGTGATATTATTTAAAAGCTATTTTGCTTGTGTGTCATGATTTAAAAGCTTGTCTGTCGATAACTAAAAAACAAATTTATTTTAAATAAATATTAATAGTTTTATATTTAAAGTATGTATATATCTATAATAATATATTATAATAACATTAGTTACATTTTGGTCCCTTAATATTTAGAAGAATCTTTAAAAATTTAAGAGTATTTACATTTTTAATTCTTTCCTACTTTGGGTTCGCATAAGTCAGTTTATATTTAATAGAGTATAAATAAAAAAAAGTATTATTTGTTATTTGTTTTTATATAACAATTTGGGTAAGAAATAAAAAAAATTATAAAATAAAATAGTTCGAGCCAACTCATATGCTAAGCCAAACACACACTTCGAGATCGTTATGACTAACAAGCTTGGTCGGCTCAGCTTGATTTTTAAACAAGCCAAGCCTGAACCCTCTTTCGCTCGACTCAGCTTGCTTCGTTTATACCCCTAGTTCTAGGGTGAAGTCGGTATAGAAAGTGATGTGACACTAAGAAGTTGTTTGACAAAATCTGAACCATTAAGAGGTCTGAATCATTAAGATGTTTTATCAATGGAATGGAAGTTGTGATGAAAATACTTATGAGAGTAAAGTTGGTATACGCTCCATTTAATATCTCTCTGTCCCTTAACCATTCAACATTGAACTAAACTATTAGGAGGCTATTTCTAAATGAATGTTGAAGTGTGAAAAGTATTAGCAATAGTCTTAGGTCCTGTTTGTTTGAGTCTGTCCAGCCTCTGAATCTAAGCGATTCAGAGGTTGGTTTGGCGACTAGAAAAAAAACTTGCCTCGCACGGACACGTGTGTTTTGAGCTGCATTCGTGTCCGCAAGTCATGGCACTGTGTAAAGGAATTTGAATGAAATTCGCCCCCGCGTAGATGTTAGAGTAAAACATAACACAAGAACTTAACATGTCATGAAGGGTTGCATGTATAAATTAACCATGTTTTTGTTCCCACTCCAATGTGGGACAAAATGAATGAAAAAAATATTTTAGAATATCAGTCAGATGTCCAACCAAACAGGTTCTTTTAATCATTCAGCACTTAGGTTGTGTTTGTTTACGTCTGAATAAGCTCTGAATCTGACCGATTGAGAGCTCGCGCTTGATTTAGAGCATTTGGCAAGAGGAGGAGGTCTGAGCGAACCAAAGGTGACGTTTGAATGCGCATCTGAGCGAATCAGATGGTCTGAGGAGTCTGAGCGAATCAAATGGTGGTGCGCGACGAAGCAGCGACACCAATAGTGGTTGGTGTCAAGGGCGATGAAGGCTGGTGATGAAGTGAAGCAGCGAACATCGATGGTGGGCGGCGATGAACAACGATGAAGTAAAGCAGGGGACTACGATGAAGATTAGTGCAAATAAGGTTTAATATATTAGTTCACAAAACTGAGTTAAAAAAACAAATATATTAGTTAAAAAACAAAACTGGTTCACAAAACTTATTTTAAAAAAACAAATATATTAGTTAAAATAATCAGCTCTCGTAATGACCTGCGTTTTTGGAGTTGCATTCGTGTCCACAGGTCACGTGTGCGTCGTATTGGGGCAAGCAATTCGAACTAAATTTGCACCCCCTGCGTGCGGGTAAGTGATAGAGTAAAATGCAACATAGGAACTTAACATGCCATAAAGACTTGCGTATATAAGCTAACAATGTTTTTGTTTCCACTCCAATATGGGACAAAGTGAATAAAATTTTTTTTTACAATCACATTCAGATATCCAATCAAACAGGATCTGTTAACCATTCAGAAATCTTAACCATTCAGACCTATTAACTATCCAGCACTTAACCATTTACTAATTGCCAAATAACCCATTAATCATTCAGCACATAACGAACAATGCCTAAGACTTAAACAAAGATTCAATTGTATATTTACCCCTATAAACACCCCCTAAATGCATATTTCCCCAACTAAAAAAATCAATTGCATATATACCCAATGTTAACTAAATGTCCTTATTAAAAATGAGTATATTTGCAAATTAAAGTTGTTTATAAGGGGAAATATGCAATTGATTTTTTTGGTTGGGTAAATATGCATTTAAAATGTTTTGGATAGGGAAATATGCATTTAGCCTAAAAACAAATATTAAGTTTGTTTTCTAAAGCTTTAATGTAATCCTAATTAAGTCTACATAAATATCTCATCTCATCTTCTAATAATTTGCTAAGTCTTGCTTCCACACAATGCCACTTGTCATCACTATATTTATCCTCACATTTTTTATATTATACTTTATTTGATGTTTTGTTATTACTAATTTTTTCATTATAAAACAATATAAATATTTTTTATCGATCAATCTCTATGGATACCCACAGGGTCTAACTTAGTACTTCATATTTCAAGCAACACTATAACATATAATTTTTACATCTTTTTCACTAGCCAATGGCCTAATTGCTAGTGGTTGTTAAAAAGAGTAATTTAAAATCATAAAAAGTTGAAAACTTTTCAATTTAAAACTTGGGTGTCTTTGGGTAGGCCACGTGTCCTAATGAAAAATCAAGAAACTTCCTTTATTTGTGACGTGTATGCTCTAGAACAAAAGGAATAAGTATCTAAGTTTAATCATCCTTTTTAGTTGAAATCTCAATAATTCTTCTCCAGAAGCTTTTTACCCACTAAATAGTAAATAGGATAGTAGTGACGAATATAGGATGTTATAGATAATTAGCTCCATACCTAATTGTAAACTTACATAGTTCTAATGCCACACCGATGGAATTTCTATCCAGTAAACTTCGACAGCAAGAACCGTTTCACTTGTCTAGATGGCCACATCTTGTTAGTACGTGGTTAAAATTACGTGTTAGGATTTTTAAATACAACCTGACAACCAAATGTTCGAAGAACCTTATCCCAATAAATGAACAAACTTGTGAAACGCTTAGTGTGTAGAATATGAAACTTGAAACACAAAATAACCTGACTTGTTCTACCCAAAACCGGACTAATAAAACCGAAAAACACCCTAAATTGCCTACTAAAGATATGATAATAAGATTGTAACAACAAAATACTCCACCCTATGGGAGGTGGAAAGATGTCTCACCTCTACTAAAACGATTAAGGGCAAATTTAAAAAATGAACAAGAGGTGAAATGCTTTCTACAAGTTGACTTTTATTTAATTGAGAGCATTTATGGTAGATCGTTGTATGATTGTGAGAGGTTTTGTATATTTTAGGAAGTGTAGCGAGTGGAGGAGTGAGATAATGTTTAGGGAATTCATTGTTTATTGGTATACGGAGTATTTGGCAATCCAAAATTCACCCTATGATTTTGTTTTTTTAAGTGGCTATGAGAGGATGAGAGATCATGTAATGACAAATGTATAAAAAATATAATTTAATTCAAAATGAGTGAAAAATTTAGTGATTTTAGTGTATGTATGGAGATGGAGAAGCTACTATGGATAGTCTGAAATTGTTTGGCTTTTACAAAGGTTTAAAAGCCAATTCGGTTGGTGACTCATTAGTAATGCTCATGTTTTTTAAGCACTAAGTCTTGTGTCTAAATCTTTCAATGTTGCAGGTTATGATGTATTTATCCTAGAAAATATAAGAGTTGTTGTTGAAAAAAATAAAAACAAAGGTTTAAAAAACGTTGCGATGCCTATAAAATCAATCAACCCACATTAGAATGATGCTCTACTAAAAAGTTCAATATTTGTAGAAAAACTAAGGCATGAGATGATGACATGTGTCAATCCCTTAAAATTAGAAGAAATAGTAACATTAGTAATGTCTCTCTATTTCGAGTTCCGTCTTTCTTTTTTAACATTTAGAACTTTTACGTACTCCATTATTTTAAAAAAAAATTCTCCTTATTTCAATTTTCAAGTTCTCTATTTAAACACGTATACTGTATAGTTTTGATATATATAAAATAAACTTTTTCATGTTTTTCAACTCACTGTGTTATTTCATCAGGTCATTGTGTTATTTCTTCATGTTGTTATGTAATATTCTGAACTGACGAGGGTTAGACAATGGCATGATAAGGATTACACAATGTAATGATAGTTTGAAAAGTAAGCGTGTATAACACGATCACACAACCAGTGTATATTGACACAATGCACAAAGGTGAAACAAGTGAAACAATAGATAAAACAAAAGTAAACATATATAACACAATGACTCAAAGAACAACAGTATTGTAATGAAAGTTCACAAGTAAAATATAACACAATCACATAGTGTACATGAGTATTGGAAAATTTCTCTTTAAACATATATAACACAATGAAACTGACACAATAACTCAAAGTACAACACTAATACAATAGTTCACGAGTATAATATAACACGGTGTATGTATACAAGTAAAACAAGTAGAAGTATGCATATATAACACAATAAATTATGTATTGTGTTATACTAATGAAAGAGTTTTTCGAGCACTTAAGAAACAACACAATATAATAAAATGATCTCAAAAGCTACATATTAACAGTTTGTCATTACATAAACTAGTCAAACACACAATACAACTTTGACACATTAATTCTAAGTGAACCACACAATCTCCTAAGATAAACATTTATAGTTTGCAAATTCAAACAAACAATACAACTTTGACACAATTATTTTTATCCATTAAGTATTCAAACACACAATACAAAATGGACACAATGATCCTTATTGAAACACATAGTATATCTTAGTGATCTTCTAAGATGCATATTCAAATATGCAATGTGATTTGACATAATGATACTTTCTGACATACTTTTTTAACAAATAAAACAAGTAAATAGATTTTAGATATTATGCATATAATTATGTCAACACTAAAAACAAATTTTAAGATATGATATATTATGTATGTTTTAGTTTGTATACTATGTTGATGTTGTTTTGTTGTTGTTTTTGTTGTTGTTGTTGCTGCTGCTGTTATAATACACACTATCATTGAGCAACCATTCTCCATAAAACCACCGATGCCACCTCCGTTGACCCTTCCTTGTCACTATACACCCTATCCAAATAAAATTTTATTGAATATCTCTTCCTTTCTTCCACCTCCCTACCGACCATCACCATCATGAAACCTCAATTTCTTCCCCTCTTTAGGAGAGCAGGGACGGCACAATCGTTTTGGGGGCATTAGACAAAGTAAAATTTTGAGTTTGACGTGTATAAAATTTTGCATAACCGGATTCATATTTTGACTTTGACGTGTAACAAAATAATTAAACTGATAAGTATTTAATAATTAATCTCAATTTGTTTTTTAGTATTTTATTTATGTTTTATAAAATGTTTTACTATGGAAGCAAGTGTCACGGTGGGGGTGGTCATCGTGACATTGCTTTACAAAACCTAACAGAAAAAGTTAATGGAAGAACCAAAATGACAATATTTTACAAAAGCAAACACCAAAATGGCAAGTAAAAACATAAGGACCAAAGTGATCGAATCGGTACAAACCCATGGACCAAAATGGTCATTGACTCTAGAAAATAACAACGTATCGTTTAAAGAATAGAGTAGAACTTGAAGATGGGCAAAGAGTAAGTACTAGTGCCCTACCATTTAATGTTCCAACTATTTATTATTATGTCATCGTGTGTTTATAGTCTTTTAATCTTCATTTAATATTAAATGAGTTAATAGCCAAAATGGTCCCTGAGGTTTACTAGATTTTGCAGTTTTGGACACTTTTAAGAATTTTTGCATAAATAGTCCCTACAGGCCAAAACCTATTGCTAAATCGGTCCACGGCACTAACAGAGTTAAAAAAAATTATGTTAGTTGATTATGAATTGACCAAAATGCCCCTAGGGACCATTTTGGCAATTAAGTCTTTAAAAAAAATACAAAAACCCCACCACCACTTATTCTCAGTCACCACCTCCACCACTACCACCACCACCATCTTCAACCACTACCCCCACCACCAAACGATTCAATTCACCTTAGAATGACTTAAACAGTTCACCAAACCAGTCCAACAGTGCTTGAATATATATGATTGCGGTCAAGCATGAAAAACCTGCAAAATAATCAGATTGTAACACAGATTAACCTAAACGACATCGTAAGGGAAACTCGAGCAGGAAGATTCGACATTTAGGTTTAAACAACTGGTGATTCGATCAATATTACGAATTAGAAAAAATTATTTAAAATTCGCTACATGCAGTTCCGAAATTACCTGTTGATTGCACTGTAATCCTGAAACGAAGATGAATTTCACCTCAGCATGACTGAAACAGTTCACGAAGCAATGTCCGACGCTGCTTGAAATCTATATGATTGAAATCAGCGCGAAAAACCTGCAAAACAGTCAGATTTTAACATAGAATGAACCTAAATGAGATGACACGAGATACTCGAGGAAGATGAATCGAAATTTAGGGTTTAAACGAATCGAAATTTAGGGTTTAAACAACCTGATGATCCGATCGATATTGATTATTCTCAAATCTCACCTGCCAAAAGAAGATTCAAAATGGTTGAAGATGGTGGTGGTGGTAGTGGTGGACGTGGTGACTGAGAATAAGTGGTGGTGGGGTTTTTGTATTTTTTTTTAAAGACTTAATTGCCAAAATGGTCCCTAGGGGCATTTTGGTCAATTCATAATCAACTAACAGAATTTTTTTAACTCTGTTAGTGCCGTGGACCGATTTAGCAATAGGTTTTGGCCTGTAGGGACTATTTATGCAAAAATTCTTAAAAGTGTCCAAAACTGCAAAATCTAGTAAACCTCAGGGACCATTTTGGCTATTAACTCATATTAAATCTAATTGTATAGAACATTAGATGTCTTCTTAGGCTTTCTAGTAAATTGTGTCTTTCTACTATTATAATTATTCCACTATATTAAAAAAAACTAAATACACGTATTCTTCATCGTATATGTATGTAAAGATTGTATATAATTCACTAGTTTAGTGTCCGCGCTATGCTCGGGAACATAATACCCAGATAATTTTAACGATATTTATGGGGCATGGAAGATTCCAATCAATTTTTAGACAAAACCGTTATAAAACCGAAACACAAAATTTATTTAAAAACTATTTTTTAATATAGCAATATTATACTCAAATTAAAGAGAATTAAATGCTCAGTTTATGGTGTAAATTTTTTAAAAAATAATATCGTATAAAAAGTTATGGATGGTTAAAAGATACTAATGTATTTAATTATATCATATTACTAATTTATTCTTAAGTTTCATTTATATACCTTATTAAATATAAACCGATCCATGTACACCCTGGTAAAAATGGTTGAAAATGTAACTATTCTTAAGTTTTTTCAATTTCTCCTAATTATTAGGGGTGAAAATGTAATTCGTTTTATTATAATAATTATTATAGATTATGTATACATATTTTAATTATAAAATTATTATTATGAGAGAAACTTAATGCCAAGTAAGCAAAACAACCATAAATGATTGACACATAAGCAAAGTTCATTTTCTTATATTATATAGAAGAAGAAGATTTTAACTATAAGATTATATGTTAATTATTAACTATACACACTATTCATAATTTGCTTTAGATACGAGATTAACTGCCGTTAAAACAAATAAGAGATTCATTGTTAACTATACATGCACATTTGTTTAATTATTTAATATTCAAATAACACTAAAATGAGTGGAAAATAACAATGTTTTTAATACCGGTCGAACCTCATATAGGTGATGTCATGAGATGATATAACCCAGTCGTACTACCTTTTTACATATTCAGTTGTCGGAAAATCAGATTCAATCAATTGATACCGATGAACAGGTTGTGTTCAATCGGTTTAGAGTGTTTAGTTCAAGGTTTATTTAACATGTTAACCCATATTCTGACCCGATCTTATATAATTATAACATATTATGATTAATGGTGATGTGGATGATGATGATGATAGTGAATCTCGTTGATTAAACGATTATGAATTTGATGTATTTAATACTCAAATGCCATAACCTATAGTAGACTTCTACTAAAAAAACTTTGTTGGAAAATTGGTTTTTGACTATAGAATCTTGTAGTTTTAGGTATTTAATTGAGTTGAAGTAGTAAATTTATTGTAATATAAGGTTGACTAGTAAACCCGCTAGTCAACTCAGTTAAACCGTCCGATGCAATCGGGTTCAACAGTTATGCCAATACAATATAAAACTCTAATTTTAAAAAAACTAAAAAAAACCTAGTCTTCTTCACATAACGTTTAGTTTTAATCTCATAACAAGATATCACAAACACAACTCTTAAAACCATGAATATCACAAACATATAGCCATCATGAATGGTTTGATGGAGTAACAAATCCACTTTATAAAATTTGAAACAGCCTGAATTTTATCCATAGATCCTTAACAAAAAGACGGAGCCTTGTTGGTTATACTAAATACAACTTAATTCGACGATGTAGGGCACGAGACTTTTCTTTATGAGAGTGCGATACCCCGATTAACACATTCACCGTCCAAAAAAATCATAAGCATATAGCCGTACTTAAAAACTTTGTAAAAATGATGTAAAAAAATATCTAAGATATATTATTTACATGTTAAATAAATCAAATGAATCCAAAAACAGTGCCACTTTAGCCTACATTCACACCTATTGGTCTGCAACTAACATCGATTGAAATCGTATCTACAAACAAACCACTCATAATCTTCTCCGCCACTCATGCCCCAATCCACCTCCGTTGTTTCTGATCGTCATCCATTCATTTTCACACCCCCAATTTGGCATCTCTGACTTGCCTGCCAACTGTTTGATTCTTTGCCTCAATGACTTCAATTCACCAAAATCATCACCCACCCACAAAACAGAAGATGATGATAAAGATGATGATGATGATGATGATGGTGATGTTTCCTCCATCCAATTCCATACGTCTTGTTCAAGTATACTCGTTGGTGAATCGGTTCTAATCTTTTCACAACAAATTTCCTTTGAATTTTCATCCAATTGTTGTTGAACAAAAGGGTGTTCAACAAGCTGTTTCACCGTCCACCTCTGTTTTGGATCTCGAATCAAACACTTACTCACAAAGTCTCTCCCTTGTTCGGAAATCGAATCCGGGATCGTTGGAATTTCGTCCGAAAATGCAATTCTGTAAAGAACGGATACTGGGTTATCGACGTTTGGCCACGGGGAACCACCCGTGGCCATTTCGATGACTGTGCACCCAAGTGCCCATATGTCCGCGGGGAAGAGCTGTTCTTCCCCGCGTGCCACTTCAGGTGCCATAAACATTGGCGTCCCACTAATATGGGACGCCTGATGCGCCCATTTAGCGCAACCAAAATCTCCAATTTTCACAACAAATCCATCTTGTACCATAATGTTTCTCCCTTTAATATCACAATGCACAATTCCATTTGAATGAATATACTCCAACCCTTTAACAATTTGCCTTGTGTAATTGGCTAATTCAAAGTTGTTTAACCCTCTACCGTTTCGTCGATTGATCAAATCAATGATCGAACCACCCGACATGTAGTCGATAAAAATATTGTACACCATCTTGTTTTCTTCATTTGTAATGTCATATCCTTTGTAACTCACTACATAAGGACTCTTCAAGATTGACAAAAAATGTTGTTCTTTTTGCAAGCTTTGTGATTTCGAAAACTCGACTGACTTGACCGCAAAGACGTCTCCGGAGGTGGACGTGGCGGTGGAGACGGTAGCGGAGGAACCACGGCCAAGAACAAGGCCTCTTGTCCACTCCATGTTGGTTAATTTTCTTGAAAGAAATATAACGTAGAAGAGTGTGGTGAAGAAATAAATCAAGAAATGTTGTTTTGTGGGTTATTGTCATTGGTGTTGTGGTTTATATATATAGTGGTGTGTAACATGTTTTAAAAGTTTATTTTTTTGAATGGAAATAGAATTTTGATAAAATAAAGAAAAAGGGTTGTAGTTTTCTTGTTGAAAAGGGGCAAGTAGTTGGAGTTATTTGGTTGGGTGGCAAGTGTATAGGTGGCATGTATTTGTTTCTAGAGTTGACGATATCTTTAACGGAAGTGTTATGACGTGGCAAAATATAGGTTGTGAGTGACAACCTTTTGGGCAGGCCAAGACGGCAGCTACGTGGCATGGACACTTGTCATAAAAGAGTATGTTTTCAACAATGTTTTCAGGATCGGATCGGACAGTGAATCGGTCGCCTTACTGGTTCACTGGTTGAACCGGTCGACCGGTCGAACCGGTCGGACCGGTCGAACCGGTTGGATCGGTTTTGAACCATATAAATAATAAATAATTATATATGTTTTTCTAAAGTATTAATATAACTTAAAATATAAGTTAGATACTAAGAAACAACTTTTTAAGTTCTAAACTTCAACATAGAGACAATATTATCTAAAGTTTAAAGGTTAAACCTTAACCAAACTTAATTTAAATAAAAAATATCACAAATTTAACCAAATAAAGTCAATTTTTTTTAAAAAAATTAATTTTCCGAACCGATCCGAACCGGTCCGAACTGGCCGAATCCCGGTTCAACCGGTTGACCGGTTCGAACCGGCCGATCCTTTGTACTAAAAGCGAACCTATACGGTTCGGCCCGGTCCACCCTCCGAATCCCGGTCCGACCGGTTCGACCGGCCGAACCGATCCGAGCCTGACAACATTGGTTTTCAAGTTCAAATTTGAAATATACAATCCTAACTTGTGGGATTTCTTTTATGAGTAGATTAACATGCACCTTTTAACTTTTTGTATTTATTTCACATAATTTATGTAACACTAATTTAGTCTTACAAGACGTGAACATTCTCAACATTTCTCAGCAAATTATTCATGGGTTTTGTTTTTAGTTGTTCGGTTTTGCTATTTAAAAAGGTGTTAAGACGTAATTTGTTGCACGTTTATTTGTCACTTTATTGTAAAAGTTGTTTAATATATATTAGAGTGAACTGCAGTTTTAGTTGTTATGTTTTGATACCATTAACAGTTTTAGTTACACCTTTTACAGTTTTGGTCCTTGTCATAAAAGAGTATGTCTTCAAGTTCAAAATTACAGTTTACTCTATATATTATGTAAATCTTGAAATATAGGCTATATGATATGATGATGATAAGATTAGGTAAATATTGAAACATAGAGTTTGAAACCAAACCCAAAAGTTAGGGTTGGATGCCATGTTTTGTATTTGTGTTTGTTGACTTTAAAAACTAAAGATTTTGGGGGGTTTATCGGTAAGGTAGGAGAAGTTTGGAGGCAATGGGTTGAACCACTAAAGTGGTTGGTATCAACTATCAAATATGCCACTTTTTGGTAGAATATCCTCTCAAACTTTGAGTAATTTAACTTATACTTTTGTCCAACAATGAAGTCTTGGGCATATACTCTTTCAATAGATGGGTTATGTTTCAAGTCAAGTTAAGTATTTTTTTTTATTAGTTGTGCAATAAACTTTGATCCCAATCGCCCACAAAGCATAAATCCCCTCAAGTTAAGCAAACTAAAAAGCTTATTGTTCAAGACAAAAGTTTATATCAAAACGTGATAAGCATGTTAATTGGGACCTTTTGTAAGTCATGCAATGCAATTAAACTTGATTGTACAATTTGAGGCTTTAATCTTATATACATCTACGTATGTCTTGTTTGCTACTGACTTATAAGGATGTTTAGGTCTCAATTTCTAACACAACTTTAAGCGTAGCATGAAAAAAAATACGGTTAAGAAAACTCGTTTTGTAGAACCCTTTAACTTTTTTAAAACAACGGTTGGTGTAATGACTTATGATTGATGCACTCAGAGATACTTACCGGTACATGACGTATTTATTAAATTAGTTAAACTGAAAATGACAGGGTGGGTAAATATGTTAACCTCTTAACTTGATTAGGATTTTTTTATTTAAAATTTTGTAAGTGTTAAAATTTAAAGTTTGATGTTTTAATTTATTAACTTATATCTAATCATCAATTTGACATTTTTCAAAACTGTTACTAATTTAAAAATTAATTTAATTTCCACTAGCTTTTTTTACAACAATTGTTACATTTCTTTTACAAAATACACTAGAGCTTGCACCTTGTGTGTTTATACCTTCTAACTTTTTTATGTGCATTATATTCTCAAAGATCATCTAACTTAAGTGTAACGGTCTTATCATTACGACAATCACCGTTAAAAAAACTAATACCAAGACTTTTTATTCAGTTTCTTTAACATCAAGTAAAATATATAAAACCAAGTTTGTTAATTAGGAATGAGAAAATTGGATTTGAAAATTTGAACTTCCACTTATTGGTCGGTGGAAATTCCAATTGAGAAAATTCTTGGTGGAGATTTAAACTTTCAAACTAATTTTTTAAAGATCACTCATTAAAAAACATTTAACGCTGTTAAACTTTTTTCGAATTTCAAACTAATGTTTTAGGGCGTTTGATCAGGGGTGACACAAATTGATTGATGTAAAAGTTACATTGAACTTGTGTTCCAAATGGCGAAACAGTGCCTCAATTGATGTAAGCTTTACCGTATTGTAAAATCGTTTTCGTTTGGAGCACCGGCCTGTAATGAGTTTTACATCAATCCATTCGTCTCCTCCTTACGATCAAAAGCCCTAAAACATCAATTTGAAATTCGAAAAAAACTTAACGTCGTTAAGTGTTTTTTTAACTAGGGCTCTTTTTAAAAAATATTTGTTTAAAAGTTAGGATCTCCACTGAAAATTTTCTTAGTTGAGATTTATGCCAGCAAATAGGTTAAAGTTTAAAATTTTAAAATCCAATTTTCCTATAAGTTCATTTGAATTTGAGTAATTGGTTGTTTGAATTGTTAGTAACTTATATGGTATTGCTCATATTCACAAATTATTATTAAACGGGTCAAATAAAACAAAACATGACTTCAAGTAGGTCTGAGACGACACTAACACAAATAATATATGAGTCGTGTTAGGCTTAATCATCCATTCAATCCGCCAACCCTTAAGCATGGTCAACCCATTACTATTTACACTTATGAGTGTTGTTTGTGACTAGTGTGAATTTATGACATGCCGTGGATCTAACACAAAATTACCGGTTTGTTTTTAGTTTAATCGAGCTCAGGTTGAACCTTTAAACATGTATAACTAAATGGGTCGATCTATGTGTTCGCAAATTGATTCGTTTATCTTTATAAAAACAATTAACTAGTATTTTACATTAAAGTTAAACTGATTGAGTATTATAAAAATTGGCAAATGTGTTTTTACTAGCATTTCTATGTTCTATACTTCTATATATGCTTGTTTTTAGGAAAATTTATATATTTGGAGTAGGAAAATGTAAAAAAAGAAATTCAGGTCAAATGGGTTGCTTACATGTCAACCCGGCCATAAATATGACAGCTTGTGTTTAAGCTTGTGTATAGGACAAAGAAATCTATGTTTGTACGTGTAAATAATTTCCATGTTTTTTTCTTTAATAATAATGATTTATAGCGTCCCCTATATCACTACATGAATGCATTATGTATAAAATAATTTTGACGTTTTTCTTATAACTCGGTGCCCTATGCATTTCAATTCATTTCTCTCACACATTATCTCTCACTTATCTTTATATATTGTTAACTAGATTAGACCCTATGGATACCCACAGGGGTTGATCGGTAAAAAAATTTATATTGTTTTATAATGAAAAAATTAGTAATAGCAAAACATCAAATAATATATGCTAAATATGAAAAAAGATGAGAATGAATATGGTGGTGACAAGTGGCATTGTGTGGAGGCAAGACTTAGCAAATTATTAGAAGAGGAGATGATTAAAGGTTATCATGATATCGGCATTAATTGTTACACCAAATTTTGTTATAATGCCTCATGATGAGGTGACATCCACAAGTTACAAAATGCCTCATGAGAGTTGAACCATTAGAACGTGTGTAGTGTTGAAGGGGAAAACAACCTCATGTCTCTCTATATCAGCTTAACTTCAAAATCAAGGTAAATAAAGGTTTAAAAGTGTTCTGTAGGTAAAATCATAGACAATTTTAACTTAAAAAGGCCCCAATGTGGGAAGGGGATGTTTTTAGCAATGTTTTTAGACTCGGTTCGGTTCGGCCGGTTGAACTGGTCGAACTGGGATTCAGAGACGACACCGAACCGGTCCATATATGTTAGTTTTTAGCACAAAGACTCGGTCGGTTCGTACCGGTTGAACCGGGATTCAGCCGGTTGAACTAGTTGGATCGGATCGAAAAATAGATTTTTTATTTTTTTTAAGTTGGTTGTGTCTTTAAAATTAGATCATATTTGTTTAAACTCATAGTATTAAACTTAAATGTTTGTTTAACATGATAAATGTGTTTGCTTTATAGTTTTAGAACTTAAAATACTTATGTTTGAGAGT
The DNA here is from genome assembly GCA_030867185.1 of Tagetes erecta. Lineage (NCBI taxonomy): Eukaryota > Viridiplantae > Streptophyta > Magnoliopsida > Asterales > Asteraceae > Tagetes > Tagetes erecta. The sequence continues at coordinate 13,958,317 of CM061490.1, forward strand.
CTAACTTATATTTGAAATTCAAATACTTTGAAAAATATATATTTATTAATTATATTGTTTAAAACCGATCCAACTGGTTCAACCAGTCCGACCGCTCCAACCAGTGAACTAATGAGACGACTGATTCAAGTCCAATCTGATCCTAAAAACATTGATCTTTAGGCTTTTTTTTCTAAAAAAAACCACATTACACATAGTTTTACAAACATTCTTAGATTGACTCACAAGGCCCCAAAACACATGAATAGAAATACAACTCGTTTAACATCCTTATTTGTGACCTAATCATGTAAACTAACGTACATGTAATAATTACGTACATAAATATACGATAACCGGTTATTGTAAAAGTCGGCCAACTCGGCCTTAATTCGGCGAGTACTCGGACCTCGGAGGCGTTTCAAGGCGCTTTTATGCAACTCGGTAAAAGGGTAATCGGACTCGGTCAAATTCGGCACTACTCAGTCCAACTCAGACAACTTGGTTTTTCACAATAGTTTGCTATTTTAATTGATTTTCATAAAGAAATCTTGAAGGAAGATAAATGATCACAATATCTATAATATTAACTAACGATCATAGATTTTCTTAATACTTAAGTATTTAAACATGCATCTTTTTTTATCTACATTCATATTCACATATTTTGTTATAAATAATACTAAACTTATGATATTTGACATATATATAATTTTTCAAAAATTAATTTCTTTATAATTTACCATGACCGAGTACTCCCCGAGTATTCGCAGCCTAGGCCGAGTACTCGTAACTCCTCAGTCGACCGAGTTCAGAGCACCTAACGGTTTTTGCAACACCGACGATAACAAAATTAATGTTATATATACATAACATTTATGTTGTGATGGTGTTAATTGTTGCATGACTCAACAATATCTTCTAGATCGAAAAAGAAAGTTGGTTTTGTTAACTTGTGAATGAAGGTTTGTGTGAAATGATTTGATTTGAAGATAATAAATTGGTGGTTATTACTTGTAAATCAAGATTATTATGCATAACGGTCCCCAATATAGGGTTGGAAAGTAACCCATAATTCAAACGTGAAGCACTTGCCGGTGAAGTTAGCTCGATTAGTTGGACGGACGTAAAGCATATTAATTTTATAATTTATATTCTAGAGGATTTAATTAAGTGTATGTAATATACATATGTATATAGCGTGTCCCAAAAGAAAATTTTCTCCATTTAATTATTTATTTTTATATTTTGGTTGTTGTATCTTTAGTCACACTCCACGCACGTGTCCCTTCACACCAATTATCTTCAACCTAAATTTAATAAAAGCCTTATTTTTCTTCTATCAATACTTGTCATAACTCATAAGTTCATAACACTAACACCAATAGCTAATTTGTTTTGTCTAAAGTTTTTGTGTAATTAAATATCCAGGATTACGTACGTATGATTCAATCCTTCAATTTTCTTAACACTATTAGTATTGGATAATTTTTAAATAAAAATCTTTATATAGTTTTGTAGCTTTTGTATTTTGACTACCAAATTAGAATAACCCTTTTGTAAATAAATTGAGTTTGAGATAATATTGTTATATGTTTTGCATTTTGACCACTATAGTTTTTGTGGGTTTTACATTTGGACCATCAGTAGAATGATCCTTTTGTAAGTAAGTTGATTTTGAGGAGCAAATAGTATTGTGGTTGCTTGTCCTTGGATTCTTAGAACAAGACATGCTCATTTTTGTTTATCTTTCTTGCTGGCTCATTCGACTATTGTCGTTCTGCTGCTTCCGATCGCCTCTGTTGTCTTCTTTGTTTCTTCAATCGAATGGTAGCGGTGGACAGTGGCGGAGCTAGCAAATTATACCAGGGGTATCCCGAAATTTTTTTTTGCCCTACGTTCATATAATATATTTTTTTCGTACACTTATAGAAATTTTTTTTGGTGTACACTTGTACAAAACATCATTTTCTTGCATATCATTAGTAATATATGAAGTTTTAGCATTATTTTATTGAAAATCGTCAGCAATACTTTGATCATTTTAACCAATATCATCATTTTATTGGCATTTTTTCCAAACCATTTGCCAATAAAAACTTATTCTGATTATTCAGGGGTATCCTTTTAACTGCTCACGTGTATCCTAAACATAAAATCAGAGAAAAATCATTAAATTTTACATTACGTACGAAAAGTTGAGCCGTAGCCCGGGCTACCCCTCACTTATTCATACGTCCGCCCCTGGCGGTGGATGGCAGATAGTGACGTATAATGTATGGTGGTTTCCTTTTGTTATGGGATTCTACAGAGAGAGACGTCAATCCGTCATTTTCAACACCAAATTATATATGTTTCAATTTGATGGTGTTGTGTACAATTGTTTCGTTATATTTATTTGAAGTTGAATGACATTTGTTTTTTCGTTAATTTTAGCCTGTGTATGGCTTTAATTGATATGATGACGAAAATTTAATGGTATACAAATGGCTCGGGCAACGCACGAGCCTGTATAATCCTAGTTTTTGTTTAACTATAAACCATTTAAAAACGTGTATAATTAAACTACTCGGGTTATACTTGTTAAGTTTGCAGTTTTGCATCGAGTTTACATTTAGTGGGGTAAATTTATGGAATAATAATTAAATTTAAAAGTGTTCCAACTAAGTCATTCAAATTTTAAAAAATGTTTCAATTAGATCACTCAATTTTATATTTTATTTAAAGGGTTTAACATGTTTTTAGGGTATTTTTTCATATTTTAATTAGAAAACTTTTTTGTTTTGCATTGTTTATGGGGCAAATTGGCCTAAAATAATCCCAACTAACACCTATTAACTGAAAATAATCCCAACTCAGTTTATTCCCTCCAGTGGCCCCAAATCCAACTTTTTTAGCCTACAATGGTCCGCTGTTAAGTGCAGTTAACGACCGTTAACTTTTTTTCTATTTTTTCGAATTTCAAACCGATATTTTAGGGATTTTGATCGAGAGGAGAATACGATTCAGTTGATGTAAACCTTACTTCCAATTGTTGCTCCAAATGGTTTAATTTTGATATCCGGTTAAAGCACCGTTAGGTTTTAAACACCTGATTGAAGACCGTTTTGTCGTTTGGAACACCAGTTCGAAGTAAGGTTTACATCAATTGAATCGTATACTCCACCCTATCAATATCCATAAAACCTTGTTTTGAAACTCGAAAAAAATCAAAAAAAAAAGTTAACTGCCGTTAAGTGCACTTAACGGCGGACCACTGAAGGCCAAAAAAGTTGGATTTGGGACCACTGGGGGGAATAAACTGAGTTCGGATTATTCTCGGCCAATATGTATTAGTTGGGATTATTGTTAGCCAATTTGCCTTTTTATGGTGATGTGAAGTTGTGGAGTGAACTTTATATATATATATATATATATATTATATATTATATATAATATATATATATTATATATTATATATATATATAGGAGAGTTATCCTACATAGGGTTGAAAATCTAAGAAGGCTAAGAAGGATTTATGACCTTTAGATCTCTCTTTTAATAGTTGAGATCAATTTGTAGTGAAAAAATTTTGTGGAAGGGTACATTAGCCATAGCCATTTTTTTACTTTCTCTCTCCACATGCAAAGCACATGTCAATTCCCCCACTTTTTTAAAACGTTCATAACTTTTGGATACGATATTATTTTTTTTTTAAATTACACCAAAAAAACAAGCGTTTTGTTATCTTTAAAACGCGTATAATATTGATATATAAAAAATAAAAAAAAATCGGCACTTGTCTAGTCCTTGTGTAATATCATGTGATTGTGTTATATTATAACTAGTGAAATATCACTTTTATCGGTTCATTCTTAAGTCATTATGTAATATCATCTTATTTTAAATATTTGTTGTGTCATTTTATGTGTTTAGAAATTACCACCGTGTCACAAATTGTTACTATGTGTTTGAGAAATGTTCAAAGACAAAGTCATTTTTTGTTACAAAATGTGAGAATGACACAATGGTAAACAAAGACACAATGACACTTTTAAAAAAATTCTAATTCACAATATAAATCAAATTTTAAAAAAGTGGTTCGGAGACCTTGTTCCCCATGTATTCCTCTTTCAAAAAATAAATAAACGAAAAATTAAAAAAAATTAAAAAATTACCTTTTTTTTTATTTTTTAAATTAGACACAATGAGAAAATAGTAGTTTTTTTAAGTTTTGTTTATTTATTTTTGAAGGAGGATGTTGTGGGAGCAAGATCTTTAAAATACTTTTTGTGTTATTATGTAATTATTATTAGATCATTGTGTAATACTTGTCAAATAAGATTACACAATGACCCGATGAACGACACAACAACCCTACGGATGACACAATCACACAATGACCAGACGAAAGACACAATCACCTGACGGAAGACACAATGACCTGACGTTAGACACAATGAGCTGAAAAAATGTGAAAAAAAGTTTGTTTTTTATATATCAATATTATACGTAATCACACAATGCTCGTTTTTATGGTGTAATTTGTTTAAAAAATAATGTCGTATGTGAAAGTTATAAACGTTTAAAAAAAGTGGGGAAATTGACATGTGACTTGCATGTGGAGAGAGAATATTTAAAAAAGTAGGCATGACTAAAATACCCCCTCTCCTAATTTTCCTAGATTGCTTCTTAGCCTTCTTAGATTTCTAATACTATATAGGTGAACCTCCCTCTCTCTCTCTCTCTATATATATATATATATAGAGAGAGAGAGAGAGGGACATATATATATATATATTATAAAGTAATTAACATGTTTTAAAAAAATTAGATTATCATTACATACATATATTGAAAATCCCGACCCTTACATCTTCTTCGTTCTGACTTCATACCAAAAGTTTCGATGATGACTTGATTTGAAAGGTTAAGTGACAAAATTTGAGAAAAACATGCATGAGTGACTTAATTAAAACACTTTTAAAACTTGATTATTATCCTGTGAATTTCTCGTTATTGGGGATTCTAACATACCTATTTCTATGAAGATTTTTGGTGGTGAAATTTCAAATAAAAAATAAAGTAATACTATAATCACGAATTTCTAATCGCAACCCATGAAATTTGTATAAATCATTTAATCATTCACTTATACAACATTTAATAAAGCCTACTATAGATATAGTTGGTGGGGTTTGAAGTAAGGTATGGTACTAATTGAATAATTAAAATGCATACATTAATTGGTTGAGTAGACAAAGGAAGAGGGTCTACCAACTTTTAACAAAAGCAAAAGTCAAATCAACCTTGCTAATCAATTTGATTAAGGACCATCTCACATTTTACATGACTTAATTGTGAATTTCATGTTTGAGAACTATTTTACTATAGCTAGCTCGCTTGTAATAGTTAAATATTTTTTAACATATGTGTATAATTTAAAGTAAAACGTGTAAAAAAAGAGTGATGGAAGTAAATTTATGATGTATTAACCATCCATATAATAAAAATTAAGTAAATTAAATATTTGGATTTCTACTTACATACCATTATGGCCTCTGTAATACTAACAAATAAACTTCAATAGAATGAAACTTTATTTTTTTCCCCAATCGATCATCCATGGAATTTAAAAGTTCACATGTAACCCTAATCTGGTTAAAGAACTAAATCATACATTTCGTGTTAAACAAAGTTGTTTAAGCCTCACCTAGCTACTAGACTATTAAAACCTTTTCCAAACAAGAAGTTGGCTAACTAACAATAAGTGGCATTGAGGATAGTAAAAAGTTAATGAATGTAAAATCATTTACAAATATAGGTTTGTAATAAAAAATAAATTTCGGAGTGTGAAAATACATATATTTTTGTAAATTTTCATTATTTTTACGTAGATGTAATTTTTTTTATCTATCTACAAAAGTTACACCATGTAGAAATAATGGCCAATTATTTTACAAACAAATATGTAACTTAATGATTGGAATTTTTTAAAATTTTTTTACATCTTTAGTTACTAATGTACGTAAGATTTGACAGATCTAATATTAGAAAATCGCTTGGGAATCATGTGTTCTTTAAATTGTCATCAAAACTCAAGCAACTTCTCAAAATATCGCATATATGTATGTATACACACACACACACATATATATATATATAGATATATATATATATATATATATATATATAGGGGAGGGATTTTCTACAAATGGCTAAAACTCTAAAAAGACTAAGAAGCGATCTGGGACGTTAGATTTAGGGTGTTTACGGTCAAGATTAACGCGGTGGCAGTATTGTAAATATTATGATGTTTTTAATGACGCGCGATAAGGTTCCGGGGTAGATTAGTCATTGTGCGTTTTCAACATGCATATAAAAAACACCATAACTGAACGTATCAGCATCGCGCTGTGAAAAAACACCATAACTGAACATCTCAGCATCGCGCTGTGATAAAACACCATAACTGAACATCTCAGCATCGCGCTGTGATAAAACACCATAACTGAACGTCTCAGCATCGCGCTGTGAAAAAACACCATAACTGAACATCTCAGCATCGCGCTGTGATAAAACACCATAACTGAAAGTCTCAGCATCGCGCTGTGAAAAAACACCATAACTGAACGTCTCAGCATCGCGCCAAAAAAACACCATAACTGAACATCTCAGCCTCGCGCGTATAAATGACGAAGATGCCCCTCCGTGTTTTTTTTCTCGCATTGCCACGTGCTTGTTGTTGATTGCTTCCTACACTTCTTAGAGTTTTGAGCCTTTTTAGAAAATCCCCAATCTATATATATATATATATATGTGTGTGTGTGTGTGTGTGTGTGCGCGCGCGCGCGTGTGCCCGCGCACGTGTGTGATATAGTAAAAATAATATTTCATTAAAATAGCTAAGAATGATTCTCGTTTTGACGTGTGTCCTTTTATTGCTTTTAAGGGAGGACTTTTCGGTCATTGTGACAAATACGCCAGATCATTGGGTCAAATATGTTTCCTAACTCATTGACAAATACGTGTGTCCTAGATGTACACAGCGCCTTGCGCTTTGCGCGAGACTTTCTTTGTTCTTGATTAAGTATGTCCGATTTTGTGTTTGTGTTCAAAAGTTTTGTTAACGAAACTTTTTATCAACCAGTTTTTCTTGGCTCGGATTAAAGAATCAAGTCACTGGTTGCAAATAGAGGAAATCCTACTTACTATCCACATACACCCAAATTAGAGGCCGATTTTTTTTAAAGTTCACCATATATAGTCACATATATCTCATGAGCTGTGTGTACCAAACCAAAACCCATTTATACCAAAATTGTTTTATTTGGAAACTCATCGCAGAAGCAACAACCATCAAACCACCAGTGAAAATCACCGTCAAAGGTGAACACAACAGAGAGAAGCAACAAAGAGACACGCTGCTTCATCTTTCTCTCTAAAAAACGTTCAAAGACAAATAAACGGAAAAGGAAGGTTGGTGTACAACTGCAAAGACAACCACCATCTTCATCACCGCCATCGATGAGCATGTAGAGGCAGCATCGGGTGGCATCGCTTTCTCTCACTAGCTTGCAAAAATATAAAAGCAAAAGAGCACTAAGCCACTAAATATAAAAAGAGGTGAAACAATGTGGACACGTGCAAGCTTACACAAACAAAACAACCACACAATGCCACCTCACATCAATCACCAACCACACAACACCACATCAACTCATTCATAAAACACTATTCATACACTTTCTAATTCAATTTAGTATATATATATAATAAGTACATAATGGTGTTATTTCACAAATGTGTTTTTTTGAATTAGTCTTTTTTAAAAAGCAAAAAAACTTCGACGCTTAGCAAAACCATTGACATGAAGAAAACACACAAATAACACAATGACATGTTATCATTGCGTTTCACGTTTTATGTTATTTTCTGTTATTTTTGTCATGGTTTTTATGAATTGGTTAAATTTCTTTTTTATCAATGAGTTTTGCATACAACACTATTATTTCACCATTCTCTTTATAGAACTCAACATTTAGAAAACAAAATGGTGATTAAGAAAACACAATGAATAACACATATCACAATGAACTGAAAAATATTTATATATTTTAATATATATATATATATATATTAATACTAGTCATTTTAACAGATAAAAAACATGTGTTTTTATGGTGTGATTAAACTTTATAAAAGAATAATATTGTATATGAAGGTTATGAAACTAAAGGAGATTTAAAAAAAAGTAAAAATAGCAGTCATGACGAAAATTTCTTCTAACACTTTTCTTCATCTCAGCCCTTGATTAAAAATCGATGGTTAAGAGTTCTTCTAAGACTCTTTAGATTAGACACCCTTATTAGTGTATGTGTAGTGGAGATAACTTTCTTTTTATAAGGAACGACTAAAAGATCCTTAGCCACACGTACGCACGTTGATGCGAACCGTATGGTATATATATGAAAATGTGTTTTGGATCGTACTCAGGTTTTAAATTTTTAAAAAGGAAAAACCTAACAAGTTCACACAATCGGCAAGTGTACCGGTCGTATGTAGCAAGTCAAGTAAGTCCGGATATCGTACCCAAAGATCTGAGTTTGGCGTCCTTCAGTACTGGATCTCTATCGACTTCTAACCGTTGTAAAAGACTTGAGTTTAGATTTGAAAGACTAAATTAAACAAGCAAGAGACAATTTATCTAAAATTACTCTAAGAATAAGATTTTAACTAATGAAAATTATCTAAAATAAACTACGGGTATAAACTTAACTAAATGGAAACTAAAGGCGAAAATAAGCTAAAAGAGAACTATGGATGGAATGATGACTATTTAGGCGGGAATCCTGATGATAATATGACAACTCTCGGCTTTCTAGATATGTCGGCACCGGATCTGAGAATATATCTACTCAAAACAATCTAACACATCAGTACCTACTACTAAGGTCTCGTGGGTGCTAGAAAGTTCTAAAATAGATATGTGAAGCTAACGGTGTGAGGAATGTTGACAAATCACTCCCGGATGTCTAAGGGATCCTAAACTGGCTCACCTCTCGGCTTACAAGTCCATTTATCCTAGAAACTGACTCAATCGGTAAACTAAAATAACGGGATCAATCGGTTTATGATAAATCAAGACTAGATAACACAAGTTGCTAGTTTTTATTAAGCAAAACCTACTTCCGTAGTATTTTAACCCAAACCAACTAACAAAAGGATGAAATCTACAAATCCTCACCTTCCGGTAACGAATCCGGCTAGCACATTGGCTCAAATCCACAAATCAATCTTAACTTATGAGTATCTATTCCTAGATCTACTCAAATGATGATTAAATCTAGTAGACTAACCACCAAAAATGTGAAATCTATTATCAAGTTATCAAATCAAGATAATATTATCCACAATCAAGTCAAGATCTCAACATGAATCATAAAGTCAACACACATATTGCATACAAGATCATCATAAACCAACTTTCTCAATAAAACATCCAACCAACATATCATAAACAACCAAAAATCATCATATCATCATCAATTATCCATAATGCCTAAATAGTCATACTAAATCTAGCCAATCATCATCCCAATCAACAAATCAAACATAAAAATCACTAGATCTAACAACATTATATATAGAAGATGAACAAAGATTAAAAGAAGAGGAATTTAGATACACCAACCACCAAAAACTCCTCCAATCTTCAAATCAATGCTTTATCTTCACCAAATTAGCTCTAGATCTTCAAATTCTTCCTTGATTTTCACCCAACAGCAGCAAAATCTTCAATCCAAGCTTCAATCTTCAAGATCCATCTTCTAAACCCAAAGATCAAGCTTCAAATCTCTAAGTTTAGCCTCTAAATCCTTGAATCAAAGCTCAAATATGATCACAAACCCTCAAAACCCTTGTATTCAGCCGTTTTGTGTGTTTGGGTGAAGAGATGATACCCTAAAATCCATCAAGAGATGAATTTATAGTGAAAAATTAGGATTTTTCACGTCAGAGGGACCCGGAGAACCGTTGGGCTGTGTAAGGGGCTTCCAGCGGACCGTTGGGCGGAGTGTATTGCATTGTTTTCAGCTCCAAGCGCCCAGAGAACCGTTGGGCGTTCCTGGGGGGGTTCCAGCGGTTCTCCGGGTTGGTCACGGGGCTCGTTTTCTTCTCGTCTTCGTCCCGTTTCGCTCCGAAACCGCTTCTTTCATTATTATTACCTAAAAATAAAAAATAAAGATAATAAGTAACTAAAAATAAAATATATTTACATAAAATGAGGATAAAGACGTGAAATAAGTCAATAAAACCATGTGTTTTAACAACACATCACACGTCCACACAAACAAGTGTGTGTGTGTGAAACATTGTACTCGTTTATGTATTGATATAAAGGTGAAACTGAAAGATGACCATCAAAAAAGATGAAAATGAAAAATGACTATCAAAATGTAATCAACGTTTCTCTAAAATGTACTTATTTAGATGGAAAAACTGAAATTTTCAAAATCGTAGTCTCATGAGCGTTGGTAAGTCGATCAACGCACGTATTATTCGTCGCTCATCAAGATTAATCTAACTTAAAAAAATCATTAACAAATAACTAATTTATGTCGCAACATGTTACAATTCTAGCTTCCCAAGATAATTTTCCCATTCTTGTATATTATCGTTTTGTTATTTACTTTAAACTTAGAATATAATTTTACAACTTTTAAGCCTTCATTACTAGCTGTTTGATGATTTCTTTTATTCAGGACATTGTGTGTTTGCGTGTGAGTTCAACACATAACAACAAATTATATTGCAAGCACAACGACCACAAACTAAATATATGATTTTTTTCAATCTAAATCTTTTTAACATAAAAATTGATTGAAATGCAATACTTATCAATGTATCTTAATATTCAAAAAATGAGTATAAAATTTGTTTATTTATTAAACTTACACAACCGCATGTCATATGTAGGTTATGTTACTTACATATAACTTAGACATATATGTATGTTATGTTACTTACACATAACTTAGACATGTGTAGGTCCTGTTTAAAAGGTTCAAAAAATATATTTTAATTATTATTTTTAACTGCGTTTAGAACTACTACAATACCTCAATGAGCCTTCCAGAGATGGGATGTCAAGCGTCCATACTAATTTTAACGCTTCCGACTTAACTCACTTAGAAACACCATGAAAGAGGAAATTCACCACTTGAAAACCCACCTTGAGTTAGGATTTAAACTTGAGATCTTAAGGATCTCAAACTCTTACCATCACCCCATGCCATATCATTAACTTTTTTTCGTACATGTATGAACTATCTTATATACAAAATGAACGTTTAATGAATTTCTAAAGAATTTAAAGTTGTTATCGTAATAAATTATTATTATGAAATGCACCTCTAACACATTTTACCTCTAACACAATCTTTTCTACGATCATTTATTAAAGGTATGGTTTTCATTGGTTTCAACTATCACTTGTTGTCTTCTACCGGTCCTAATTATTGAATTGGCTGTCAACGGTCCCAACTTTTATCACCTTGGTAACCACTGGTCCCGTCGTTAAATTTTTTTAACGTCGTTAAGTTTTTTTCAAATTCATTACCGATGTTATAAGCTTTTTGATCGGAACGATAATATAAGTCAATTGATGTAAAAGTTACCTCAAAACGGCGCTCCGAACAACGAAATAGTGCTTAAATCGGGTGTTTAAACCTAACAGTGCTTCAATCGGATGTAAAAATTTTATCGTTTAGAGAGCCTTTTCGATAAAACTTTTACATCAATCGACACGTATTATCCTTCCGATCAAAAGGTCTAAAACATCGGTCTTGAATTTAGAAAAAAACGTAACGACGTTAAAAAAAATTTAACGACGGGACCAATGGTTACCAAAGTGATAAAAGTTGGGACCGTTGACAACCAATTTAATAGTTGGGACCGGTAGAAGACAAAAGGTGATAGTTGGAACCAGTGAAAATCAATATACCTTTATTAGAAACAAATAAAAATGAAACAAAACTTATTTAATCAAGTGAGTCTTACTCCATGTTTCTCATATCTTGGGTTATCTTTACTAAAAGAAGCACGATCTGTTTGATTTGTTTTACCAAGTGTTCTGTGATGCATAAAAAGTAGGGTTACTATATTAAATAACTTGGGTAAATACCATAAAAAACCAACATACTTTCTGTTTTTCTCACAAAAGTCCCTATATATTTTTTTGCACGTAAAAAACCAACATACTTTCTATTTTGTCTTACAAAAGTCCCTCAACAATTTTTTAAACATTAAAGTCCCTTAACATATCAGATTTGAATAAAATTGTGAAATATATTTTTTTAAAACAACTTGAAAACGACACATTCGGCTGTTTTACTACATATATTTTTTTTCAAATGAACCAATTCTCTTTTTTTCAATACAAACTTTGTTATAAGAATGAAATCCATAATAAATTTCTAAGTTGTTTTTTTTAAAAATACCTAATTTTGTTCAAATCTAACATGTTAAGGGACTTTAATGTCTAAAAAATTGTTGAGGGACTTTTGTGAAACAAAATATAAAGTATATTAGTTTTTTACGTGCAAAAAAATATATAGAGACTTTTGTGAGAAAAAAAAGAAAGTATATTGGTCTTTTATGATATTTACCCAAATAACTTTATTAAGATATGAAATACGTCTTTAGACTTCAAGACAATATCAATACCAATTGTGGGGAGGAGGGGTGAAAAATAGGTGAAAAAGAAACGTTACGGATGGTCTAAGTTTGTTACAACCAATGGTGTCTATGTCAAAGTGACATGTTTAAATATATTAAAAAAGTCGCCTTTCGCCATTGGGTTACCCCGGGTAGCCGGGCTTTATTCGTTTCGCTGTCCAAAAAAAAAAAATATATTAAAAAAGAGGGAAACACTTGATAGAAAGATATGACACGTAGTGATTGTAGTATGGGTGAGTAACGTGGGACTTTCATTATAACTTAAAACCACGTTGTTATATAGTTAGTTACATGGGTACTGTTTGGCCCCTTGTCATGATGATGCCATTATATGTATGTAGCTGTGGTTTAAATGCAACTAGATAACGGACCGGGCTGCGCGTTGCAGCGGCCGGGTCACGAAGTCGGATCTTGCGTATTTGACCTCGTCGTATGTGTTAAAAAAAGTCTCATGACCCATAAGTCACGACGAAAAAACATAATGTGTCATGTTAAAAAACGATGAAATATCAAAAGTTAGAAGTCAACACAATAACAATATTAAAGTCGTACTATATGTCAAAGTAGAGTAAGAGAGCAAAGTCGAAAACTTATCAGGGGCTAAAACGACAATTAGTAAAAGTCATACTATGTGTCAAAGTGGAGTAAGATATCAAAGTAAAAAACTTATCACGAGCTCAAATGACAATTAGTAAAAGCCGGGAACTAACGCCGTCAATGCGTTAAAAGTCAGGATTAAAACCGTTAACACGTTAAAGTAAAAAAAAATTGAAACGCGACGTGACGCGAAGGGGGAGGCCGGTGCAAAGCACCGACCTTCCCTAGTAGTAGTTATAATATAGTATGAAAAAAATGTCAAAAATATGTCTCCAAACCCGGATCGAACCCTTGACTTTAAGTAAATGTATGTAAGTTTCACAAGTGACTTACCATCCCAACCAACTTCACATTTGTTCTAGATTTGAAAATAATTTGTATTTACCGTAAGGCAAGGCCGGATTTGGTCACCGACCTTGCCTTTTAAAAGTATATAAAATATTCTGAAACGTCTATTTTATTGCAGAATTTTATACACCTCATTGTTTCTTTCGATACATCTTCTCTAGGTCACATATAAGATAACATGTAACATATGATATGTTATCTATCTAATAATTCAAAGTTTTAGGGGGCTATTTTTAGGGGGAAAATGTGTTCTATAATAAGAAGTTTAGGAGGTAAAATTTGCATGTAATTTTTCATAATACATAAGTTGATGGAGCCAAATTATTAAATATTTACAAATACTTAAAATTATGTAATAATTTGTTTATAAATATTATTATTTAACCCGTGTGTAACACACGGGTATTAAACCTATTAACATAAATATAACAAAGATTTTAAATTTATACGATGATGTTAGAGAAAGGGTGGGTACCGTAAAAAAATTATAACACTGCCCGACGACTTTTAAGATCTTTAAATTCATTAATTATGGCATTAGAATCAAACTTGTAATGAGCTATTGGGTTTAATTTGTTAATTGTAATGACCTATTTAACTAGTGAGTTTAATTAATTTGTTAAATGAGTTAAACAAATTAAATAGGTAATAAGTTTAACTTTGAATTTTAAGACTTTGGACTAGCCAAATATCCAACTAGTATATATAATACATGTCGTTTATTATTAACAAGGGCGAGCCTCAATATAATTTTCTAAGCCTATTGAAGAGCGAGGCATTGAACTTAACTAACTAGATGAACTTAACTACCCAGATGAATATTCGCCCCTTAATATAATCTTCTAAGCCTATTGAAGAGCTAGGCATTGAATTTAACTACCCAGATGAATATTATGATGAAGTTACATTGAAAAACCATAGGTTGAAGTTAAAAAGAACTTGGAAAGTCATTCTAGTAACAAAGCGTTATTTTTTTATAGAAAGGATTTAACAAAATGTATGTGTTGGCAAGAACCAAAGAGTAATTTGATCACGATATTCTAAAATACCAAATTGGTATAAGAGAAGAAGGTGAAATTGTAATCGAAGAAAAACACTGATTGAACACTTTAATCAAACCCGAACCTGATGGAAAAACTTGAAATCCGAGACATTTGAGACGGGTATGGGACGGGTAAACGGATATGGGGTTAAAAATACAAAATTTCACATGTATGGGACGGGTATGGGATTGCCTCGTATACCCTTTTACCCGACCCAATTACCCGATTAATCATATCCGTTTACCCGTTAACATACCCGAAAATAATTTAATATTTTTTATTTATATACTATGTTTACTTAATTGTTTTTTTATTTTATGTTAGTTAAATATATTGTTAACTAAAATATATATTATGTATCTCGTTTTATAATTTTAATTTCTTTATGAATTACGGTATTATTAAATATGATAAAACGATAATTTGAAGTGTCTTTTCATTTTGATATTATGATATTTCATATACCCGACGGGTAAGTTTTCATATACCCGATTACCCCGCGGGTATACCCGATACCCGATGGGTAAATACCCGACATATACCCGACGAGTATGGGGGCGGGTATGGGACGCCCATTTCTAAACGGGTACGAGTA
Source organism: Tagetes erecta (assembly GCA_030867185.1). Classification (NCBI taxonomy): domain Eukaryota; kingdom Viridiplantae; phylum Streptophyta; class Magnoliopsida; order Asterales; family Asteraceae; genus Tagetes; species Tagetes erecta. Next base: position 13,973,597 of record CM061490.1, read on the forward strand.
TAAGATTACCTATACACGCCCCAAACCCGCCCCGCTGCCATCCCTAATTGAAATTGAACTAGAAGCTGAAACCACTATCACACTACATTTTGTACTAGAAAGGGTTCCCATTGGGGCGGTTCGAGTTCCGCATATTCCAGTCGATTTTCATCACAAGCCATTTTACTAAAGAATTACCACACCAACTCTTCACTCGTTTCCGCTCCGGTCTCTGCCTACGTCTTCTCCAGCTTTGACTACATAGATGTCCTAGACGTAAATATTGTATATATATTATAGAATAATTTGTAACATAAGATGTTAGTTTCCTTTATTTCCCTACCTTGTGTTGTGTATATTGGATTAAATGAAATAAGATCACGTTTGAAATCAATCGAATTGATACCGGTTAAATGTAAAGCATAAAAAATGAAACAATCTCAACTTACTGCTTCTATCATGCATGAAAGATTGAAAGCGAAACTGCCAATTGAACACAAAGCTTTTGTAAAGCACGAAAGAAACACCGAGTTTCAACCTTGTACTTGTTCCACAAGTAATATATGCCAGCAAACATTAAAGTTTATATTTGTGATATATTTATTGCTACATTTACATAAAACAAGCAGGTTGATGATAAATTAGAAAAACGTCTCAAACAGCTTCAGCAAACCCGACTCGTAATTTACCATAGTCAAACACCGTATGGAATTTACCCATGAAAATATCTCCCAAGATCCTGTATCCAAAAAAAGCCATAATATTTTTCAGGTAAAGGTACACCATTTTGGACCTCTTTACATATAAAGAGTATGTTCTTCCTCTAACGGGTCAAACGAGTTTTAAAACATATCCGTGAAGTAAATACGTATACAGCAAAGTGCAATTTACTTTCACCTTTTTAACATTAAGCATTATGTAAAAGAAATTTTTTTGCCACATCACCATTTCAAATGCTAAAGATAATTTACTTAAAACGGTAAGAAAAACATTTTTTCGAACATTTAATAACAGAAGTGTAAGTAAGTTGGATTTTGGTGTAACGAACCCTAGAAACACATGGCTACAGTCTTTTGTGTCAACCCAACCGTTAACAAAATTACCCGTTTAGACCCATTGGCCAAACCACTCACTTTACAGACCCTAATTATAGGTGTAAACCCAAATAAAGTTTGCTAAGTTTCGTATAGGCGATAAACGAAAGCATGAATGCAAGATGGCAACAAGAGTTGATGACTGTACCATAGGGGCCCACGGGGAGGTGCCACATCAAGAGCAGTAAATCCACTGATGCATTGTGCTGCTGCTCCTTCACCAACTTTCAGGACATACTAATGATCATGCAAGATTTGAGAAGGGTGATTTACATATTAATATAATTATCCTGAATCAAAACCAAATGACAGATATATGAACAGGTTTAATATTATACGGTTACCTGTTCGGGTGAGAGGTCAAAAGTTTTACCACCAATGGTAAATGCAATATTAGGCATGGATGAAAGACTGTTGCAGTCAACTCCAGACTCACCCATTGGACTTGGCAACCGCTCGCACAGCTGAAAAATATATTTAAAAATTTGTTCATGTCAATCCTAATTTTTCATCATGTTTTTTATTAGAGGTGGCAAAATGAGCATGCTTTGACCCAAAACACTATTGTTTATAATAATTTTTTTTATAAATAATTAGCATGTCACATGTTATTAACAAAAGTTAAATCTTTTTCAGTGGTAACTAAATCTTATGAATAAAATGATTCAGGAGGGTTTATGCATATACAAAAGTGGGAGAGATTTCTAACCCATTGACCAGTTTTCTTTTAAGCATAAACTGAATTGACCCATTTATATGTAGCTGGGTCAAATTTTCCACCTCTACCATTGGTTCATATATTCTCTTTTCATATTGAAGTCACTTAACCTGATCAACATAGTTAATTATTTGATCTTCAGTCTCATTTCGCTTGATCTGGTTTTGCATCCAAACAACAGCCATCTCACAGAGTGTACACATCTCATCACGTACACCAGATGATTTTCCATTATTCTTGTCAACCACACTCTCAATTATCATGCTGTCAAAACAATGGAAGTTAGCTACTTGTGATATATAGATGTGCTCCATTTTCGTTTTATTTATATTTAACTAGTACTAGTATTATTCCCCCGCGTGTGGCGGCTGTATTCTTGGGTGTGGGTCTAACGTCAGTACCAATAAAAAATGGTTGAAAAAAGGTTCATGGAAATGTTTTTAACTACTAAAATGGAAAAATAAAACAGCCAAAAATATCCCTGTTGGTACCAATAAAAAAAAAGTTAAAAACAGATTGAAAAAAAGTGTATGGAAATGCTTTAATCAATTATAATGGATAAAAAAACGAAAAAAGTCCCCCTAGGTACCAGTAAAATAAAGGTTAGAAAAAGATTGGAAAAAAGTGTACTGAAATGTTTTTAATAATTAAAATGCATAAAAAACAGCGCAAAAAAGTCCCCGCGCCGGGGATTAAACCCGTGTGGGCTGCCGGGTAAGAGCCAAGGACGCAATAACTACCGGACAAGGTACTCACTTTTGTTTTAGTAGCCTCAAGAATTGGTTATATCCATTTAATAATAATCGAAAAAATAAAAAATAATAATTGGCCCAAGAAAAAACAACCATTTGCCCCACTTGCTTTTAAGTGTTGATATCAACTTCTAAATCATATATATGGAATACTGTCTACCAACGACAAATTAAAGTACCCGAAAGCATGAAACTGACCTAGTATCATGAGAACCATCAAAGGAGCATAACTTCATCTGAGAGCAGATTTTTTCAGGTTGTGTCTACAGAACAAAGAAAATGGTGCACTAAGTTTCCAAGATAAACTCAATAAATTCAAACATATAATTACTTAATGTTAGTTTAATTTGCAAATTATAATAAATATTGTCGTATACTAGAACAATAACTGTATATTTTAAATTTTTAATAAGAAACGTTCTAACAGCTTAATTTCTTTGCAAAATCAAAAAGCTTTTTTCTTGCTAAAAAGCAACTCAAATAAGTTTTGTTACACAAAATAACATACAAATTTATGTTAATGTTACACGTAAAAGAATATTAAATAGTAAAAATTATTATATCGTATCCAAGAATAAGAAAACTACACATATACTATTGCGAGAAAACTATTTCAATTTTTGGGCTTAAGGGAGAGGGCCTTTAGGAGTGGACATCTAGGCCTAACTAGGCTCTTCAGTCAAATATTAGGAATTAATAAGACTGACTACAAGTTTCAGACCTAGGACTTTTTGTGAATCTTTATCACCATTTACCAAATGTACACATTTATATATATACATTTTCAATTAAGGTCAACAGTGTTGTACATGTTTTCATTGCGTTTGGTACTTAACTTAAAGCGTATGGTACTATATTTGATGCATGTAGTACTCTTTTCTATACATGTATCTCATATTATGCCTAGAGTACAACTTCATTTCTTTTTTGTTCTGGTTTATAACCTGCTTCTTCAATCATACTCATTTTGTTCTTTGTTTTTCTTTTGGTCAGACTTTAGCCTATAATTTGTTTCCTTCTTCTTACGATTCACTAGAATAGAACAAACAGTTTCTCTGTTTCGTTTTTATTAGTGCTTTTGATCTTTGATTGTTATTGTTTGGTATTTTGCTTTCGATTACGGTTGCATGCGTTTTTGGGGGTTTAGGGTTTTGATGTACGGTTATTTTTTTTTTTGTTTGGGTTTTCATTTGATATTTGGGTTTTCGTTTGATTGTTTGGGTTTAATCTTAGTTCTAAAAGGATTTTCTGTTTCGATTCTTAAGTTACCAAAAGTTCAACCGCATTTTCAGTTTGGATAGTTAAATTTGCAAGATAAGGTTCTATTGTTGTTGATTTGGGTAATTTTTCTGTTTTTGTTGGTGGATTAGTTTTCTATTAGGGATATTAGGGATGAGCATTTGGTTCCAAAATACCGAACTGGTACCGTACCCGTACCGACCCGGTACCGTACCGATAGATTCGGTACTGGTATTGGTACCTATTTTTCTATAAATTCGGTATCGATATTTTCGGTATCAGTACCGATTCGGTACCATAACCTTAAATTTACCTAAAAGTACATGTTCCGTACCTATACCGTACCGATAGATTCGGTATCGGTACCGGTACTGTACCGATAGATTCGGTATAGGTACCGGTACCCACTTTTTCATGTTTTCGGTACCGGTATTTTCGGTATACCGATCTCATCCCTATTTTCTATTGTTGTTGTTGGCTTTATTCTTTGGTTGTTATTGTGATGCATGTTTGTTTTGGGCGTTTTTTGGTGTTAGGGTTTCGTTTTTATTTTTTTTGGTATTTGGGCCGTTGCATATACGCTACCATTATCTTATTGTTAGTTTTTTTATTTTGCAACGCCATTTTCAGTGTTGGTTATTTGATCGTTTTGTTGTATCGTATGTTTTCTTTGTTTGATTTTCAGTTGTTATGGCTATTGTTCGAGGTCTGCTGCTGATTGGGATAGGAGTGTTGTTTGCTTTGCATGTTTTTTAGGTTGATGCATTTGGTTTCTTCTATAGTCTGGTAAGTTTTTGTGTTATTAGTTTTGCTTGCATTTTGGTTTAGATTTTAGTTATAGTTTAGTATGTTGTTTATCTTTTCTTTCACGCTGCGTGGTTCTAAGAGGTGTTCTTATGAAAATTGTAAAAAAATTATGGTTTTATGACTTTGTTTCTGGGTAAAGATTTGAAACCAGTTTGATCATTTTATATGCGATTGTGCAAAAAAAGCATAACACAACCCTCCGCCGCGAAGCGCGGGTGCAATGACTAGTTGATTATATAAAAATTTCAAAATATGAAAGCCCATAACATCCAGAAACATCAGAAGAGAGAGAACTAACTGTCGGTACCTCAGATAGTAGCATCTCAATTATAGTTTTCCCATACTGATCAACCAACGTCTTGCATTGTTGGCTCATAACCCCAGCAGCACCAATGGCTTGATTAATTTGAGTAATAACAGCCTAAAAAGTAGGATGTTATCAAAGGGATGTTAGTTACAGGTAGAGGAAGTCAGTTAATTAACTAGCTAGACATTTCATGTCAGTAGAATGTATATTTAAAATGTGAGCCACGATAGATGTATCGCAATCAACTGATTACTAAGGAACATACAGACATTGATGTATGATAGTGTTTCATTACGACTAGAGAAACAGAGATGGTGCATTCTATTTTTGCTTCAACTATGGCAGAAAAAAAGGTCAAAATCATTAAATAGTAACCAAGTTTCAATACTGTTACCGAAGTCACTAAAAACGATTTTCCAGCTGCAAAAATCACTCGAGTTACACTACTGCACCAATGTAAAATTTTTCCTAACTTCTTAAAACTGAGTAACCTAAACACCTAATGAAACTTGATTTTTTTTAACAGCACTTGAGATTCCAACTTGATTTATTTAGTGACTTCTTTTCACATTACCTACTACATTAAACCTGGGAAAAAAACTAACTGGTAGTCAAGTTTCATAAATGAGTCAATTAGATCACTTGAAATTAACCAGTTATTAAGAACATAATAGCAGTGGAACAATACAGAAACTTGAGTGGGTTTTTGGAGTTGAAAAAAAGTTTTGAGTGACTTTAGTGGGACAATTATTGTACTTGGTTACTATTAGGAGACATTTTACCCATCAAATATAGACTTAAGGTCTACTCCTCCTATAAATAAGACACCTAAGTAGTAATCAAGCCCACTTATCATGTTTAGAAAGTCAGTTATTGCAGGTGCAAAGTTAAGACTCGTGAGGATAACAATCATGTATTTTGACTGATGAAACCAAGTAGGTCACAGGTATCAACATTTCATAGGCAATCGGTTCAGCCCACAGTAAATAAGAACTGAACTCTGTTTCTGTAGTCTATTGACGTAGAAAGTGTCAATTTACCTAAAGAAGCCTGCTGAAATAAATACACGTGGTTCTGTGTAAACAAAAAGAAAGGGAAATTTCTAGTCATTTTGGCATTATACTCGTACTTAATTCTTTAAAGAGTGTAGCTCGAGGGAAAAGTATTCAGTTTACATGCGTCAAAGCTCATAATTAAATATAAATGTAAACATACCGTTGGACCAGCCAACAAAGAAGTTCCAGAATCCGCAATTGCTGCACAACCACCTTCGCAAAGTCCTGAAATTAACATGACAGAAACCCTATAAAAATCAGAATTTTAATAATGGTTCAAATGATTAATACACAAGATTTTAAACCCAAAAAAAGAAGATAAAAACAAATGCTACAGATTACCAGTTGTTTTATCACCAATCAGGACATCACCCATATTGAACTATCAAAAGATAAACACCTAAATCAGATCTGTGTTTATGAAGAACCAACATAACAAAATAAAAAAAGTATACATATAAATAAAAAAAACTCGCCTGCCAATAGCCTTTTTGAGTCACTGGGACATATGTGTGTTCACCCTTGAAATGATTAGTATCAACCCCACCAAACACAAGTTCACCACCTTCATCTGCGTCAGCATTGCGATTAAGCCAAAACGAAAATACAGGTTCTTGAACAAGACCTTGTTTCACCATATTGTACCTAAATGATATTCAAAGTAACAAAAAAAAGGAAGTCAGTTATGAAGAAACTTCCAAAAAAGGAATCAGAGGAAATTGCATACAACTATACACAGGCCAACAAAGTTTTCATTTATGCCACCTAACTTTAAGAAAAAAACTATAGGCCATCCAAGTACATATTTGGCTTCATTTATGACACAATTTCATCAGAAAAACGTTGTGTAAAATGGTAAAAAGAAAACAAAAAATACACTTGATCTTGAAGCTTCTGTCACATCTAGAGTTGCAAAAATGGTCCTAAATCAACTCAAAAGAATCAAGTCTAAATGAATTGTCAAACAGGTATTCAAAATCAGAGGTATTTTTGTCATATTTAGAAATCTAGAAGCGACAAAAGCTTTTAATTTATAGGGACTTCATCAAATCTAAATAAACAAAACATATTGACCCCTGGATGGCCTCTAAAGTTGTTTTAATATTTGGTTAGCTTAGTGAAAGCTTTTGTGTATATAATCCCAAATATGAAAGTTCTGTAACAAGAGAATAGTCAACTATTACCAAACAGGAACAGCACCCCCAACAGAGATTTCTTGAAACCCAAGACCAAGTATACCATCAAACTTGGCTGCCAAGAAAGTGATACCAGGCTCTTTAGTTGCCTCTATAAAATCCTGAAAATGGTGAGACGTCAAGATGAAGACACTAGATGAAAACATTGCGTTTATTGCATTTAAATGCACAGGTTATTAAAACTTAAAAGACCTGCTCTTTAACAACAAGGTCCCCAACTTTGACAGAATCTTTGCTAAAGAAACCAGAGATAGAGCCAGTTCCGTACTGAATTGCAGCAGATGTACCTGAAAGAGATATGCATAAATTAATAATCACACGTACTTAAATAACACAATGTAAATAGAAGCTTATGCAAATGACAGTGCTTGAGTGCAAGGGATCAAAGTATGACTGCAAGCACGTGTTTTATACCGATCAAACAACACTAAAGCTATGCACTTGATGACTTGATGGTCAAATACAAGTTGATACTCTTTAACACTAATCTTACCTAACGTCAATCATAAACAACCCTCTTAACACTTTCTTTTTCTTCTTACCTGATGGGGTAAACATTCTATGGGGAGAAGGAACGTGAAATGTGACATTATTACATTTAGTACATAAAGGAACCAGAAACGGACAACGTACCATTTTTCTTATAGGAACTTGAGTGGCTAGACTTATACTTTGAATGAAAAAGGCAAGCGACCTGCACCCATATCAAGAACTATCAACAAATGATAAAACTTAACATTCATCAGGTCAAAACAGACAACTAAAGTAAGAGCGTTTGTATGCGTGCCATCAAATAAACCCGAAAGAGAAACTCACTGAGAAGTAGCACTTTGCAGAAGGCACCCACAGATTAGAACTACCAGTGTCAAAAATCACAGTGAACTTTTGAGGTGGGGTACCAATACTAATCTCACCATAATACTGAGCATCCATGTAATTGTTTAGGGCGATAATATCACTATCCGAATCCCTTAAACTACCGCGAACACCATATTTTCTTCTAGCATTCCTTTCACTAGAGCCACAATGTCCAACACGGTTCAATTGATTAACTTTCCTCTTTTTAAGTCCAATTCTAACCAGTCCATTGTTAGGACCCGAGTATGCAGTAGGCGACAAAAGAAGCCAAAGAAACAACAAAAACAAGCTCGATTTGAACACAGCAACCATCTTTAGCACTGCAATCAGAGCTAAAGTAATAACAGATTATCAGCATTAGCCAAAATCAAACATTGCAGAATGATCATATCATATTACGTATATTGGTTTTAAACGGTCCCAACTATCATCTTTTGGTTTTTACCCGTCCCAACTATCGAATTGGCTGGTAACAGTCGCCTCTTTTATCACTCTGGCAACCAACAAGCCGTCGTTAATTTTTTTTTAAAGGCGTTAAGTTTTTTTTCGAATTCAAGACCGATATTTTAGGCATTTTGATCAGAATGAGAATACGAGCCGATTGATGTAAGAGTTATCTCGAAACAACACTCAAAAAAAAAATTACGTTCGATCGAAGCACCGTTTCGTAGTTCGGAAAACCGTTTCGAGATCAATCAAAATCCCTAGAACTTTGGTTTGGAAGTCAAAAAAAATTAGTTAGAAAGCAAAGGGTGATAATTAAGACCGTTTAAAACCAATATACATTCCTCTTACAACAAAACCTAAATAGAAACTAGATGCAAACTCGGTCAAATACTTACTTTAATCAAATCACACTAGAAAAATGTAACCTAGATCACAACTTCTTTTTAAACAATTCCTATACAAAATAAAAAAGCCTTGAATTTCGTATATATAAACAAATAACACCTATGAAAAATCAAAGAGAAGTGAAGCATTAAGCACAAATTTTAATCGGCGATGAAACGATAACTGACAATTAGGATCAGTTAGAGAGAAATGAAACAAAACAGATGAGTAATAAGAGCAATATGCGGATGAAATTAAAACCTAAATCGATTGATCGGAGAGAAGAGGCCGAAGCAAGCAAGCAAAGCGTGTATGTTAAGAAACAGGTGCAGAGTAAAGCAGTTGCTACAATGCGCAGTCGTTATCAGGCGTTTTATTCTCTAAACGTGTATACTATCAAAAGAAAAATTCATATACAAAATATAAAAGTGTAAAAAAGGTTTATATCTACTAATATAATTTTAACGCTTAAGATTAAGTTTTAGAAAAATAAGTTGGTGAAGGCCTAAAGGGCTATTTTCATCATAGTTATTTTTGTTGATTTTTTTTTTTTACATGTAAGACATATATCAATTCTCTCATGTTTTTAAATGTTATTAACTTTTACTGTTTATATACGATATTATTTGTTAATAAAAACTACACCAAAAAGACAAGTGTTTTTTTATCTTCGAAACGTGTATAGTATTGACATATATAAAACAAAATTTTTTTCATGTATATATAGCTCTTGTGTACTATCATGTCGTTGTGTTTATATTTTAGCTTGTGTTATACCATGTTTTTTTTCTAGCTCATTGTGTAATATTTTAGTTTATGTCATTGTGTAATACCACATAATATAATACAATGATTTAATAAGATATACATTAATAGTTGAGTAAATCTCTATTTTGGTACCTAAGTTTTGTATACGTTCTCCATTTTAATACTAACTTTTATTTTTTGCCGATTAATGGCCTGAGTTTTACAATTCATCTCTATTTCAGTACATTTGACTAACAAAGTTAACTTTTTTGTTAAGTTTAATTGAAAAGACAAAAATACCCTTGGTACTGAAATGGATATTATAAACATGTTTACATTTAAATAATTATTTTATATGTTTTTGGGTGTGTATATATATATATGTCAAATACATATTTTTAAATGTCTTTTAAATATGGGTTATTGGATTTAAACACCCCTAACTATTGGTCATTGGCCGTTGTCACCTCCAAGTATCACTTTGGCCAATAACACTCCCAACTAAATACTTTGGTGTCCGTATCACCAAAAGTTAACCAAATCACTAACGCCGTTAAGTTTTGCTGACGTGGCACGGTGACGTGTCCTATCTCTGCTTACGTGGCACGGTGATATCGGCCAATGATCAATAGTTAAGGGTGTTTAAATCCAATAAGGCAATAACCCAGTATATATCTATATTTAACTAGGAATTGACCTGTGTCACGTAATGCGACGACCGGGTTTTAGTTGGTGCATATGTCGTGTAATATTTGTGACTTCGTTACATGCGTTATGTTATTGATTATCTCTTGCACGTTATGGTGTAATATTATGTTTTGTACCTTGCAACGTGATGCCGTCAAAGTAATTAAAAAAACTAACTAAAACAAAAGAATATACAAAGAAAAAAAAGTTTAAAAAGAAGAAAAAAACAACAATATCCAGCCCTCGTGTAGATGTTCAATGCACATCATGACCACTTGATCCAATATGACACTGTTAACTAGGATTTTTTTGTACAATATAATGGTATAAATAAATTTCCGCTTTTATGGTGTTTATGGATTAAATGTTGTCTTAATTCTGCCCAGTCATCAATTTTATTAAATAGGTCGCTTACTCGGAAGTTCACTTGAAAAGAGGATTGAGACAGGGCGACCCCCTTTCTCGCTTTTTGTTCTTGCTGGTGATGGAAGCATTTAATTACTTTGACATGTTACATTGCAAGGTACGAGGCATTATACTACACCAGACCGTGCATGAGATAATCAATAACGTAACGCATGTAACGAAGTCACAAATATGACACGACATATGCACCAACTAAAACCCGGTCGTCGCATCACGTGACACAGGTCAATTCTTAGTTAAATATAGATAAATAATGGGTTATTGCCTTATTGGATTTAAACACCCTTAACTATTGATCATTGGCCGCCATCACCGTGCCACGTAAGCAGAGATAGGACACGTCACCGTGCCACGTCAGCAAAACTTAACGGCGTTAGTGATTTGGTTAACTTTTGGTGATACGGACACCAAAGTATTTAGTTGGGAGTGTTATTGGCCAAAGTGATACTTGGAGGTGACAACGGCCAATGACCAATAGTTGGGGGTGTTTAAATCCAATAACCCTTTAAATATCGTTCAGTATTTAAACTTCCTTTCTGATAACGTTTAGTAAATAAATGTCATATTTATTACAGTTCCTTTTTTTTAATACATTTTTTTCTACATGTTTTTTCTATCTTTTAGTATAAACTAGATTTAAGATCGGGCTGCGCCGCGTCACGCAGTAGGGTCTTGCGTATTTGACTTCATCACATGCGTTAATAAAAAAAGTCTCATGTCCCGTACATCACGACGTAAAACCGTAATGTGTCACAGATTAAAAAACGATCAAACATCAAAAGTTCGAGGTTAAAACGGTGACAATATTGAAGTCGTACTATATGTCAAAATAGAGTAAAAGATCAAATTCGAAAACTCATCAGGAGCTAAAATGACAATTAGTAAAAGTCGGGGATCAAAACCGTAAATACATCAAAAGTCTGGGATTAAAACCGTTAGTACGTTAAAGTATAAAAAGTTAAAAGACAATGTGACGTCACGTGACTCGGCCGGTGCAAAGCACCGACCTTGTCAATTAATATATATATATATATATAGATATATATATATATATATATATATGTATATCAATATATGCATGTATAGTAAAATACAAACGCTATTAAAAATATATTCATTTATCAAACTATATATTAACAAGACGTTCAAAAAGCAAACTTTATTAAAGTGAATAATACTAAAAAACATATATAACCAAATGGTATTAAACGAAACGACATTAAAAACGTATAAAAACCAAACGGTATTAAACGTAACGATATTAAAAAGAAATTTAAGAACCCGACATTGTTAAACCAAACGATATTAAAAAAGCCACCTTAAAAAGGAATGGTATTATACCGAACAATATTAGAAAAATAAGTTTAGAGAAGCGATCAATTTAAAAAAAACTTAGTACTGAAATACGATTGAAAAGGCAAAAGGTACAAAATCTAACGATATTAGAAACCAAACGATATTAGAATGTCGGGTTCTTAGATACCAAAAAACAAAACGATATTAGAAAATACGATTGAAAAGGCAAAAAGTACAAAATCTAACGATATTAAAAACATCTAAATATCAAACAATATTCAAACGAACAATATAATTAAAAAACTAAAAAAAGTACGATATTATTCCGAACGATATTAGAAAAATAACTTTAAAGAAAAACGATCAATTTAAAAAATAAAAACATATATTTTCATGGATATTTAAAAATATGTATTTGACATATATATATACACACACCAAAAAACAAATAAAATAATTATTTAAATGTAAACATGTTTATAATATCCATTTTAGTACCAAGGGTATTTTTGTCTTTTTAATTAAACTTAACAAAAAAGTTAACTTTGTTAGTCAAATGTACCGAAATAGAGATTAATTGTAAAACTCAGGCCAATAATCAACAAAAAATAAAAGTTATATTAAAATGAAGAACATATACAAAACTCAGGTACCAAAATAGAGATTTACTCTTAATAGTTTGTGTTTCCAACAAATATTCAAACACATAATACAACTTTGAGAAAATTATTCTTAGTTAGTAAAGTACACAATACAAAATAATGATCTCTTGAAATACATATTCCAACATATAATCTTATTTGACACAATGGTGAAGTTATCTTACAAAGTGTAAAAATGATACAAAGTGTGATAATGACACAATGATTCAAAAAAGACATAATGGAGGATTAAAAAAATTCAGAAGTCACAAACTAAACTGAATTTCGAAAAAGTGTTTCGGATACCTTGTTCCCCACATCGTCCTCCATAAAAAAAATAAAAAAAATAGTGTTTTCATAGTGTATTTTATAAATTTTTGACACAATAAAAGACACAATGAAAGTAAAAAAACACAATAAAAACATATATATTTTTTATTTTTTTCTATTTTTCATTTATTCATTTTATGGAGGAGGACGACATGGGAAACAAGGTCTCTAAAACATTTTTTTGAATTCGATTTATATTGTGAGTTATAATATTTTAATGTGTCTTTGTGTTTTTTTTACCATTGTGTCTTTCTCACACTTTGTACCAAAAAAATAAATTATTTTGTATATGAACATTTATCTTAACATAATAATAATTTATTAACACACAATATAACACTACGATATACTAAAATATATACATTAACAATTTACAGTTACGTGTAGCATTCAAACTAACAATAAAATTGACACAATGATAATTTTTAACACATAATTTGATACAATGATCTACATAATAATATAATATCACACAATGACCTACAGTGAGCTATAAAACATGATATTTTACAAGTTATAATATAACACAATGGCATGATATTACACAATAAGCTGAAAAAACATAATTTTACACAACTTATAATATAACACAATGATATGATATTACATAATGAGCTGAAAAATATGAAAAAAAATTATTTTATTTTATACTAATACTATACGCGTTTTGAAAATAAAAAAAACGCATGTTTTTTGGTGTAATTTTTATCAAAAATTAATGTCGTATGTAAAAGTTATTAACATTTCAAAAAAGTGTGGGAATTAACATATGTCTTCCATGTGGAGAGAGAGTCAACAAAAGTGGCTATGACAAAAATACCCCTCCACCACCATGTTTTTCTACAACTTGATTTCAATCATTAAAAATTAATATAATGATTGAAAATCGTTCTTATACTTTGTACCATTTTTATCTTTTGTAAGATAACCTAACTCTAGTATTAATATATAAAAACCAACTTTGTTTTCATTTCGTTATCTGATATTATGTAATATCATGTCATTGTGCTATATTATAACTAGTGAAACATAATTTTTATCGGTTCATTGTTAGGTCATTGTGTAATATCATCTCATTGTAAAGTATCATTATACTTTAAGTTATTGAGTAAGTTTCATTGTGTTACATATGTTTACTTATGTTCAATCAGTTGTTTCACCATTCTACACCGTGTCACCGTACAATGATTGTGTCATTATGTTGTATATGTTTGCTACTAAACTATCATTATATTATGTGACTGAATAATCTTTATCAGGTCATTATGTGTCACACCTTCAATTTTCCACAAACAGAGTATTGGTTAGGCGTGTGACATATCAGGATCTCAAACCAATAGTTGAATTTAACACTGACTCAACGTTATAATAAAATCTTTAACTTTTGAAATAAACCAAACCTCAAGATTTAAAATGTACAATATAGTTTAGTGAAAGCATAAATGAAAATCTCGTACGCAAAACCTGCTCACTAAAAAACATAACAATTCAATAAAAACATGTAATCAATTTGTATTTAAAACAAGTCCAACTAACGACCCATGCATGCATGCATGTCATACGTGCTCTGCTCCTTAGTTATCTGAGAAAACATACTTAAAATGTCAACACATTGGTTGGTGAGTTTAGAGAATAATTATCCAATAATTAAAATAAACTTTTGCCTTGATAAAATAAAATAAAATATGTTCGTTTGGTTTGCAAGACTGTTTAATTATACTTGTATGTTCGAGTCGGTCGCTGAACGATTTACAGTATGTGCCTTGTTCCAATCTTAACAAGAATGGCCAATAGATTAAAGAACAATTTGCACCACTTCGTTCATAACACTACTCAAATTTCTCCGTTATACTAATATATTCATAGCTCGAATAAAGTAAAGACTTTAAGTGGTTAAAGAAATCATACCAGGTAAACTAAGTTACACGGTAATAAAGTATTATAGTACCCAAAATCTTGCCGGAAGAATGATAGAATCTTGCCCGAAGGCACCTTAACATCTTGCTCAAACGCCGATGGAGTCTTGCCCGAAGGCCCTTTGAAAATTTGCCTGAAGGCCTTTTAATACCTTGCTCGATGGCAGATAAAAGTTTATATGTTTTCTCCCCGAAAAGGGTTTAAATGTGGGCAAAGAACTCATCTTAAAACGCACAGCACAAAGCAACAACAAGCAACAGTTAAGACTCTAACTTACTCAACTACCTGCTTAACAATTAAATACGAATTATTAATTGCGAGTTTTGTTCATATATAAACATAATCTATATATGACCAATACTCGTTAGGGTTTCGTATAATAATAACAATATCACAACATGCATGATTACACACATGTTATACACCAGAATTATATGCTTGCATTTATGTAATGTTCCATGCAATATAAATTCTCTTATCAATAGTTCAAACCCGACACTTATCATCAGCACACCAATCGATAGCGACACCATTAATTTCATCTGATCATGCTTCTATACTAATAGTCCTTGTTACATTGCATACATTCCACCTTCTTTTATATATATCAGTACTACAAAACGGAGCTTTTGCTATCGTATTTCGGTGGCAACACGATGTCAAATAGGTATTTGTGACAGATTTGCCACCGGACCTACAGTTGCAATAACCTTCTTAGCAATTGGTCAATTGTCATCGTTTTGCCACCGCATGTAATTTTGCTACTGAAATTAATAACTGCATATCGATGGCAATTTTTACCACCGATGTGCCACAAGTTGCCACCGTAGTTTTGTCACCGGGTTGCTATTGTAAATTTGCTACCGGGCTACTACCCGTCTTACCACTGTAATATTGTCACTCTATTGTAACCGTAATTTTTCCTACAAATTGCCACCGTCCAATAACTAGAATAGCAACCAATTTGCCACCGTTTTTTGTATTATAATTTCATGATTTTTTATCTAGTTTTAATAAATTTTGTTAGAAATATATTTTTAAGTAAGACTTAATTAAACGTAAGATCAACCACATTTACATAAAAACAAAACGAAATTTAAAATTTTAGCATACTATTAATATCCTAATGTTTAGAATTTTAATTAGAAAATAAAGTCAATATGTAACTTGTGGGGGTTGTTTAGTCAAATATTCCAACGTTGCTTCCATTTTCATCATTCGTTCTAAGATGTTTTCTTTCTCGGTCTTTTCCTTTTCTGCATTTCCCTCTCTTTCTCGTCTTTTTTCTTTTCTTTTCCTGCCTTTTCCCTCTTTCTCTGCCTTTTCCATGTCTCTTTCGATCATCAAGCCCTCAATTATTCCTTTTAGTCGTTGTATCTATAACAATAAAAACAAATAATTTGCAACGAGATCACCAAGATCCATAATAGTCAAACAAAAACCTCTATTTTGATATTAAGTTTGAAATATGAAAAGATCATTACAATATGTATTTCCTTAAGCTCAACATCTAACCAATATTATTATTACTTATCTATGAAGTCATGCTACATGCAAAACTTCATTGTTCTAACAACTCACAACATGTGCGGCTCAACATGCAAAACTTCACTGTTCTAACAACTTATAACATGTGCGGCTCAACACCTATGACCATGAAATTCTTAGCTAAATTAGCACCTATTTACTAAACAAGTTCGCCCAACCTAACGACTAAATAAATCTTAACTCAAATTACCATTTAAACTAACACAAGGTCAACATATATCATATCAACAAGGCAAATTAGTAAAACTGGCAACTATCAAAAACCTATCAATACATCTTACTAAAATAATTACCTTGATTGTTGCCTTGACCATAGTTATCAAAAGCCATCGCTTTGTCGCCTAGTCCCCTAATTTAAGCCAGGCCCATCATTTGCGCTTTCAAATCCTAGGTAAAAAAATCCCTCCAGATAGTTAATATTCAATTATTTTAATATTATTTTATTTAATCGTTATTCCTTACCAAGTAAGTTTCCGGTAAAAATGGCTCTAAAAATATTCCATTGATATTTATGGCTTCTCTATGTGTTGTTCGACCCTTAACCGTCTTCAATCATGTATGATTTCTTCAATATACAAATAACTTTTGTACTTTTTGTTGAATATTATGGTATTGGAAATTTTTGGTATTTGAAGGATGTGTTAATCTTCTGTTATCTGAAATATTTTATATTTTTTTAAGTTCGCTTTTTATTTGTCAGGCCCGCGCTTTTTTAGCGCCTCTCGCCTAGGCCCAAGGCCCAACCTCTCGCCTAGAGTGCGCCCCGCGCCTTTGATAACTATGGCCTTGACGAGTTTCCCTACCTCTACCACCGCTTACGGATACAACATTAAAAATCATCTAACACTTAAAAAAAAATCTTGTGGAATTTTATCCGATGACCCTTGCAACAAAAAAAGTCAACAAAATTTAAAAACTTGATTACATAAATAAATTAACAATTAACTTGACAGTTTTTTCTTTATTGATTTTATGGTTTCTATACAAGAAAGAAAACTACCTTTTTACTGCATCATGACCTTTGTGCTTCTTTGGAGTTTCGTGACTTCCTTATTTATAGGCAACTTCCATAATTAAGGTCACTACAATGAAATAATACCAATTAGTCAATTAACAAACAGTTAACTTACATCACCATGTTGAACCATCAACTCTTAGTTTAGGGTTAGCCTGCAGGCAGGGGCGGACCCACTTTAGTGGGTTGGGGGGCGCCCGCTCCCCCTGCGATTTTTTTTTTTTGGTTTTTATATGTTAAATTCTCGATCGACCCCCGTAAAATTTAACCCTCGATCCCCATACAGGCTTGAAAACTTAGTTTAATGCCCAGTTAGTAGCCTATATGAGACACATAATATTTAACAATGGATTGAGTTATATTATGGTTAGAAGATAGTAATATATATTTATTTATATTGTCATATATAGTCAATCATTATGCTATTGTAACCTTAAGTGTTTCACCATTGCACAAAACCATCAATATAGTTGATGATTTGGATGGTCATGAGTACAAAAGGGAAATATATAAATAAATTAACTATTTTTGCTAAGTAATCAAGTGAGAAGTGATGAATAGTGGAAAAATTAGTTGTAGAACCAAGGTTCACAACATCACCATTTTTATACCATAACACAAGTTTTCCAACATAATATTGTTTGGAAACATGGTTTGGTTCATTAACTTCTTATTTGTAGATTAGTGACTTAAAAAAGATGTATAATGGAGGCATATGAAGTTTAAGAAACAAAATAAAAGATTTATTTTATATAGTTTGAGAAAAACAATCCTAACTCGAACCTCAAAATGGTGATTTACCAAACTCTATTTACCTTGGTAAATACATGGTAAAGTTATAGAGGATGTTTCAGATATTTAGGAATAAAAATGAAAGAAAGAATAAAAAACTCACAAGTTGTTGTTGAAAATTTGTTGAAAAAAAGATGAAATTTGAGAGAGAGTTTGAAAGATGAAAATTTGTAGAAATTCTTAAATAGATTGAGAGAGTTTGAGAGAGAGTTTAGATGATGAAAGTGATTAGAGAGATTTGATTTGGTATTTATAGATAAAAATTAGGGTTAGACATTAAATAAGTTAGTTGAGTGGAGGGAATGGAAATTTTTACTTTTAAATAAGTGGAGGTAAAATGAAATTTTTTTAATTTTGACCCATCAAATTTAGTTGTTGTCATTTTTTAATTTAACCCGACCCGGTTCGACCCGAACCGAATCGAACCGGATTGAAAAAAATATTATATATCGATACTTAAACGATTACTACCAAATTTCCGACCCCCATGAAAAAAAATCCTAGGTACGCCACTGCCTGCAGGTACACCAAAACATATAGTACATGCATTTCTTCACGTACATTTTCACAAATACTTTTAACAATACATGTTGTGGTGATGGATGCATGAAGATGTATGTATGCATTAATTAATGAATGTACCTATATATATTACATAAGATTTAGATCATAATGTAAACACTAACACACATTACAATTACAACTAAACTTAAAAGTAAAAGAAACAGTAAGTTAGTAAATTGAGTTAAGCCTAAATAGACTTTGGAAGTCTTAATTACCTAAGCATCTTGCAGAAATATCATAACTCAAACGACGTAGCAATCGAAGGAAAAATGACTCTACAATTAGTACCCCACGCCTCTTCAAAGTTTCCTTATCAATGGTGTCAAAGCTCACATCCACTGGAGCTGTCATGGCTTTATGTATTAATCCTACTTCCTCATTCACATCCTAAGTTTAAAAGAAACAAAATACTATTAGTATATACAAATGTAAAAATAAAGAACTATCTAAACTCATTCAATTTTAAGGGGTTAAAGCATGTGGAGACCTGTAAAATCATTAACCAACTAAATTCAATCAAAAGTATCCATGGATTTATATTTATGCAATTGATAAGCTGCATCACATGAATAGTATTTTTTTTAACAATCTGAAAAACAGAGGACATCCAGAAATCTAACTTCACAAAAATTATAACGTTCAAAACTAACTTCACAAAAATCATACCTTGGAGTTGGATCAAAGGAGTTATATGGATGAAATATCCACATTTATGCACCTCAGTCTCTCTCCCTAATCGTACTTATGATACAATGATGATGAATTATCAGTATATTACAAAAACCAAAACAAAAAAATAAAGAAAATCTTATTTGATGTATGCTTTAAACCTAGTTTATTATGTTATCTCATTAGTGTATTTTAACACCCACTGTCTATCAGTGTACCACACCATTAATAATCAAAGTAATGTTTGTCCTAAAAAAATATAGAAAAATTAGTTTAATTGTCATAACAATAACCTTGAACAAATGCTAGAATAAAGAAACCAGAGCACAGATGATACATACTTCACTTCAAATTTCTAGATTTCGCATATGAAATATGACATTCATTATAGTATATTGAAAATAATGCATATAGCAGTTCTGGCCAAACATACAGTAATTAACCCCAATTACAACTCGTTTTATACCCGTCCAGAAGCCGGGTCTCGACGTGTTATCAACGATTGACATGGGTCTCATATGCAGCGTTTTTCTTTTTTGATCATTTGTATGCATTACTACCAACAGACATTTTTTAACCACACAACCACAAATAAAAATAAACATAATAAAATCTTATGTGGGCTTATTACTATAAAACTAATAAATTGCAATGAAATACATGCATACAATAACTCCAATTTTAACTTAAATGCTACAACATGGAGTAACAGCAAAATAATCACCCGAAAATAACTCAACCTCTATGTATCTAAGGTCAGGATTATGTTTCAGCATGATCTAACGATCTAGATTAAATCTCTTAGTGGTTACACTCACCGGAGCAATATAATATATAGTATATAATTAAACTAAACCCTAACTTCACCCCTTCCAGTCTTCCACCTAACAACAACAAACAAATCCATTCAATCAATCAGATCCTCCACACACAACACTTCCTACAATGTGTAAAATCATGAAATATTTTTGTATTAGACTCTTACATCACGAGATTTGTATACCTAACATCAATAATACCAAAATCAACTAACATATCGTCAAATTCAGCCACATTTTCTCAAAAAACTAACAAAAATACCCATAATTAACTAATAGATTCAAAATGAGTCAACTATATGTATTAAAACAAAAACCTAAACTGTAACATTACCTCAGCAGCAAGGTACTCGAGAACGACAACAAGATAAACTTCACATTTAAGTGTTATCAGATAACCTCCTAACATGGTAATAAAAGGTTTCCCTTTTGATACGGGTTTGAGAAAATATCTCAAATACCATTTCTCAAATGGTTTCCCCTCACATTTCTTGTACTTTGATATAATATGTTTAAACATCCATGATTTGAACAAGATAAAAGTCTTTTTATCAATGATGTCATCAATGCTTGTTTACTGACTAAAGTAACACATGTCTTGTCATAGGTTGTTAGCAACCCATCTCAAACTTAAAATACTTCTAAGTTACCATCTAGATTTAATCTAGAAAATTGAGTTCTCCATAAGTTATATGACTTTCCTTAAATTTAATGACAATCGTCACTAACATTATCTTATACACAACTTTACTTTTATGTTTTATATGAGTTGAATGTTTGACATTAATAGTCTCCTAAGAGCATCAAAATCTCAATATTCAGGAAAGTCTAATATCTAAGTTACACAAACATATATAGATCATAACTTTTTTTTTCCTTTTCTCAAAGGTTTCACCATTGACTCATATAGACTTTGAACAATTACACATTTGATCTCTCATAGTGGTACTCCCACTTTGAACAGTTACAGAATTGATCTAAAACATCAAGTTATTTATATAGTAAATTATTCACAAGTATCAATATTTAAACAATTATATATATTCATAGCAACAATTAATTATCTTTCCATCAAATAGTCAACTTGAAACTATTATTTGTTTTATGATGTGTTACTTTTCACAAAAGTAACAAACTAAATTAACAGTTTCTGTGAAACTTTTGGTTTACGGCATTCTAAACCAAATCTTAGTTTTGCCAAAATATGCACTTAATAATTTCAAAATAAACTATTTTAATCTTATGTTTTGACTACAGAAATCAATACCTAAAAACTGTATATAGTTTTATTGAATAAATAATTTCTAACGCGCACATTAGAGATAAGATGTTTACATAAAACATTGTTGCACATTAAAATACTTCTAATCATCACTAACACACGTGTTTGAAATAAATGTCTACGTAAGACGTTTTCAAACCATAAATTTTAAATCATATCTAACACACATACTAGATAAGGAAACGAGTTCTAGCACATACATTATCCTCTTATTGATAATTCAACGGAAATGAACAGTAATTAGGGATTCTTTTGTAATTTACTTTTTGTTACAGCTGGCCATGTATTGAAAGTAGGTGGCTTTATTTTGCTTCTTTGTCTGCCACGCGTTAACTCTTGGTTCCCAAGTTCCAACTTCCAAATACACATAGATTGATGGCTACAACATACACATATTAATGGTTACAAAGTTGTATGTGTTTTTATTCCTGCCAATTCCGGTCGTGTTTTTACGGGCAAGCATTGGTTCTACCAGAGATTTAAAGTGACACGATTGCCTCTACATCGTGACCGCCGATTATTTTCGTTTCCGGCCGATTTCGTCACCTCCGCCTCCGTATTTCTCCGATTTCCATCTTGAGATGACGTTCGATGGTGATTACGGGTGCTGGATGGTGGTGGTGCTGGTTTCTGAATACAGATCAGTGGTAGGTGTTTTGGTGTTTGTCGATCTCTTTTTTCCAGTGTTTATTTGTTGCATGTCAGAAACTCTTGGTGCTGGTTGTGGCCTTTGGTGTTGTCGGTTTCTGATAGGTTGAAACCATTTATATTGAACTACTAAAGCTTTTGAACAATATCTTTCATTTTTTTGGTAACTTCACAAAGTTTCTCTGTATCAGATATGTTCATTGGATCTGTTTCATAGATCTGTTGGCTTCGGATCTATTATCAGACCTTTTATTTGGGGGTTTAGTTGGTTACCAGATGGGGGATGCTATTAGATTCGATGATGGTGTATTTTAAGTCACTTGAGATGTCTACTATGATGAATTATGTTATGTTTTGGTTCTTGGTTGGCATCCGAGAGATTGTTATCTGTGATGAGTTAAAGTTTATATTGAAAAAATCATAAGGATTTTGCCATGGCGTGCCAGGCGTGGTAGTAAATGTGGAACCACCATTGCAGCCATGGTGATATCTTTCTTTTATAAACTCTGAGCCCAACTCTTCATTGTTATAATTTCATATACAACAATGGTGGTGTGGTTTTTTTTAAATTTTTTGGGTTAAAAAAAATATAATTGTAACTATAATTCAGAGGATGGTTTCATTTGGTTATTTGTAATTGGGGTTCTTTAAATTGAGGCCATTAAGTTTGATTGTATGTCAAATGCCGATGATGATTAAGTGTTCATTTGAGATGGGAAATCGGTTGTTATCAATAATAATTTGTTTTCAAACTTTGGCTGTTTCCTTTTATGGTTGTTCCCTTCGAGAATCTACAAGTATGTGGCTATGATGAAATTTTGACAAACCATCTATTAGTGTGGTAAACAAAGATGCTAAATAGGATTTCTTTATTTGCATCCTGTGTTACAACAGTAACGATTCAGTTTTTTAGTCTGAGCCCATGTATTAAAAAAAAGTTTCATTAACTAGCCATAAAACCAGACATAAAAAATTAATGATGACAACAAAAGGCTTGCGCAATGCGCAAGCCACAGAATACAACTAGTTAGACAACAAAATGTGTACATTAAATGTTCTAAGCGTACGGTTTCATTACGGTTTCATGCAATGAAAGGTTCCAAGAAGACGTTTGCACAAATGTTTTAAAGCGAAAAGTTTTATAAAATAATCATTTGTAAAGCATGTATAATTAATGATCATGACTATCAATATTTTAAAGTGAATATTAATTCATCATTTTTTCTGACAAAAAAGAACGATTTTAAATAAAGTCAATATAAAGATTTAGATATAAAAAATTGGTTAGTTTATAAAGAATCTCTTCTAATACTTAGTTAGAATAACATTAGGTTTTAACACACATGTTAAAACACAAGTTTCACTTATGAACAATTTGTTACTCTCAAATAAGAAATACTGGTTTTCGTAAAATACGTACACAAGCATAACCATTCTTAACACGCATATGGAAACTACCTTGAAACCAACAAAAGGTTAATTTAAAATTTAATCTTGAAACCAAACAAGGTTTCGAAACCTTTGATTTAAAATAAAATTAGACTTTCAACCTTTTTGTTTTAACCATATCACTTAAAAAAGGGTTTCAAAACCACTTTAAAAAAATAGAGAAACTAACGGAAGATTTGCCTTTTGTTTTATGAACCTCAACAAACCAATAGGTTTTAAACGAGAAGAAACCAAAATGTAAATTGAGTCAAAGTTTTACGAAAAACTACCAATTCTTTTATACATGAATAAAAATTACACTCAATCAAAATCAACGACAAAAAAATGAACCATTTTTTTTGAAAATAAAATCTGGTTCTAAAAAGAAGTCAAGTGTAAGTATTCTAAATCCAAATTTGAGAGACAAACAATGATTTTTTTAAATACGAATGTTGATTTTAAAAAAAGTTGTTTTAAAATTGTAGGAACAGTTCCTAAAAAAAATTCAAATACATTACAATACAATTACAACTGAAAATTAATAAATATTGAAAATTAATAAATACATCATGGTATCTTATTTTTTTCTTTTCGATCCTGTTTAGTTATTTTTTTCTGTTAACCTCAAGGATAGGATATTGAAATTATGTTTAGCAATGTACTATTGCAATAAATACATGCAATCTACCTATTCTAATAATTGAGTAACACATCCACATGTCACTATTTTAACTACTCCACATAGGATTTTGCTTAGGTGTCATGTTCTAAATTAATTTGATGGAGAATTTTTAGACGGGTCATGGTATGCTCCATATTCGAAATAACCCGATATATTTAAATTAAAAATTCACAAATTATCATCAATTATCTCCTAACCCGATATGTTCAAATACAAAATTTACCAATTATCATGATCTATATCTTAACCCGATATATACCAAGTATCATGAATTATCTCATAACCTGATATGTTCAAATAAAAAACTTATCAATTATTATGATTTATTCAAACCCGATATGTTCAAATTAAAGTTTTACCAATTATCATTAATTATCTCATAACTCGATATGTTCAAATAAAAAAATTAACAATTATCATGAATTATCTCATAACCCGATATGTTCCAATAAAAATTTACCAACTATTATAAATCATATCCTTTATTGCAACATATGATTTTTTATATGAATATATTTGTAAATATACAAATCGATTTAATAAAAGATATGTTAAAAATAAATTTGATATGTAAATTGAGTTAAAACCTATAAAACTAAAATCCGTGTAGTACACGGGTACTAATCTAGTTTCTTAATGAACTAGTTCCTCATAGTCAAGCTAAAATTACTAAAGTACCTTTCTAACAATAAAAACAATAATGTACTTCTTCCAATCATAAAAACGAAAATTGCGACCAAAACCGTGTTTAAAACCACATAAAAAATTGAATGAAGTTGAAAAAATCTACCCTAAATGAACCAACTTAAACTAATTAAAAAAAAAAAAGAATAACAAGATGTTGTATAAACTAGTAACCAAATGTCTTTTTCTTTCTTTATAAAAGAAAAAACTAAACGTACCCTTTTAACTAATAACTATTGTTCATTAACTGCCTTAAAACTTGTTGACTTTATTGCTGCTAGTATATCAATTCCCATTGTTGTTACCATTGTTAGCCATGACATTTCCACCACCATTATTGTTATCACCACCGTTGTTCTGTTGAGAACCACCACCACCACCGCCACCGCCACCGCGACTTATAAGCGACGATAAAGCTACCGCTAGAACTGCAGGGAAATTCGGATTAGCTGTGACCGCAGTCACGGCATCAGCCAAAGCGGATTGCGACGCCCCTTGTTGGTGCGACATTTGCAGCCCGGAGAATTTCGACTGGTTGTATAAACCTTGACTCTGGAACTTTAACGGATCCGGAGTTTGCGTCAAGTCTAATGACACGGTGGGGAATGGAGCTGAAGCTGAAATGGTGGCCATGCTTGAAGAACAAGAGAGGAAAGTTGTTCCTAGGAAGTTTGAGTTAATGAGACCGTCCGAGCTCGGCATGGATCCGGAGAGTAACATCCTGGCGGCTGAAGACGTGGTAGAGGCCAACGCCATGGCCGCTGGCGGTAGAGCGTGGTTGTGAGTGCCTTCATATGTGGTAATTAAGATCGTCCTATCTTCTGCACATCTTTGCACCTGCATCATATATCATAGAAAAGTAATCAAGTTTTTCACGTATTTAATGTATTTAATTTCGTATGTCATATTTTTATAAATTCAAATAATACCTGTTTTCTTACGGGACAACCCGCGGCCATGGTGCAACGATAATATGCACGTGGACACGGGTTTCCTTTCGCCATTTTCTGTCCGTATTTTCTCCATTGACATCCATCTGCAATCTAAAATTCACGAGATTAAATTTGATTTCAACCATTAAAAAAACAAATCATACGATAATCTATTAATTTATACCGTCGGGGCTTCTGATCGAGCTCGAACAGAAACCCTAGCTTTTCGAATCGTAGCTTCAGTAACCTGATCGATGTTAGCGTTAGGGCTATTCTTCGAACAACTCAACCGCGAAACCTTATTCGAATCCGTATGAAGTGGCGGTGATGGTGAATGTTCCCCGTTACTCCTCCCTTCTTCCGACGATTGTGAATTCTCATCGGTTTCGATTGCAGTCGGAGCAGCTAAAGTTAGATCCATCAATGATCTCGGTTCAATCATAGCTTTATGATCATCTTCATTAGGTTGTTTTTGTTGCATCATAGTCACGAAATGCGAATGTAGCGTATCGTATTTGAGCGTCACTTGACTCAACACTTGTTTCAATTGCTGATTCTCCTTGTTTATCCTCGCTAATTCACCTTTAACAATTGACACCTACATAACAAAAAAAATTCAAATCTTCTTTTTTACTAAGAATAAATCATATCACAGATAAACGCGTAACAAGCTGCAACGCAACCTCATTTAGCAAAACCAAGTCTACTAAAAACATAACCGTAATCTTTAAGGGTCGAAATATTGCTATAAATTACACGTTGGACCCTGTTCAGAAAGTTCACAGCCTCCAAAGCTAAAAACCAAAAAGTATCAAAATATATCTTCCAAATCTAAAATCATTGATACCTACATAACAAAAAAAATCAAATCTTTATTTTTCTAACAACAAATCATATCATTCGAAAACGCATATGCGACGCAACCTCTTTTGAATAGCAAACCAAAGTCTATTAAAAACAAAATCATGACATTTAAGGGTCGAAATATTGCTAAAAAATTACATGCTGAACCCTGCTCAAGAAGTTCACGCTTTCGAATCTCCGAAGCTAGAAACCAAAAGGTATCAAAATATATCTTCCAAATCTAAAATCATATATATGATTAAATATTACACTTACAATTCAATAATCAGGAGTAGTTAAGCAATTAATCACCTCGTTTTTATCACGTTTATTTTCAGAATTGGGAGATAATTCATCATCAACTACTGAATGATCACTGCTAGTGTTTCCTGTTACAAGATGCAACCCAGTCTGCACGTAACATTAACGTACATGACGTCAAAAATTAAATAAAACCAATGAAAAATCATTAACAACACAAAAGCCATATATTTAAATTACATACATTGATTTTACAATCCAATTCGGCACCCGGAGATTTCAAATCCGGATCGTGACGGTGTTTAACATCCGCAAAGAAATCAACCTCGTCTATCGGTTTATCATCATACCGATTCCCGGAGATTGGGAATTGTATGGTAGTAGGCGGTGACGAGGATGTGTTGATATTGCCAGAGACCTCCATAAGTGTGGACGTAGCGTGTCGGAGACGAGGGAAGCCGGGTTGTAGCAATGTGATGGGATCTGAATCAAAGGAGAGTCCACTGGCCATTTATGAACATAGAGAGAAAGAGAGAGAAATGATCAAGTTTCATAAAAGGGCAGTGGACTCGGCTATAAAAAGGGAAGTTGAGACTTATGACTTAATACTTAAAAATATAGCCTAGGAAATGTTAATGCTCATTGATATTGATCTAGACATTAATCAATGGTTAAGATTATATATGAGAGGTTATCATATAAGTTGAAAAGATAAAATAAATATTGAATGACCATAAAATACATTTTTTATATATCTTCAATATTAATAGATTGTGTTACATAGATAATACATAGGTAGATTTTTTTTGGTTAATTATATATATTGCTAACATATAGCTAGGTATGTCATCTCACGTGTCACTTTATGATGCTTTGTACCATAAATAGTTATGCTTATTTTTATGTGACATATGAGGCCGTCTTATATTTAAAAATATAAGATAACTATCCCATATTGTATGAATGCTTATATCATGTCTTATATAGAATTAGGTTTCAATATAAATACATCCAAAAGAAGTATATATTATTATCATTAAGTTTTTCTTCACATGTGTTTTAAGTATTTTTTTTTCTTTTGTTTAATTTAATGTATGTATTATAAGTTTATATGGGATAACAAAGTATTTATTTATATAATATCAATTTGCAATGCAATATGACATATTGCTATGTTTAATATTTGTTGTTTAAGATTTTCTTTCTAGTGAGAAAAAGTCAAATTTGGTTGTTCTATCTACGGATAAATTGTTTTCTTTTAAGTCAGCAATTGACCAAGAAAATTCAATTAAACTTTAAAGAAATTTGAAAACGAAAGAAAATTATGGAGGAAGAAAAGGGCAACAAAATGGAAATTGACCACACAATTTAGATGTTTTGGATCTAATCTTTTCATTCAACTTGATAGTTTATAGGGGACGGTTCAATCGGTTTTAACAAAAGAAATTAGAAAACTTTCTTTATTATACAAATTATTTGATAACCTTTTTTTAAATAATAATCGTTTTTAATAAATCCAAATTAGTCATATTACCTTATCTCTATCTCTTCTCTGTTATAATACTAGTTTAATGTCCTGCTACGTTAAAAAACATAACACACATGCATGTGGTGATTTAAGGATATTCTTGGAACATAAATGGTTGTAATCAGTTTTGAAACAAAACAATGATAAAACCAAAACAAAAAATTATTTAAATCATTTATTTCTTTAGTATACAAATATTATACTCAAATAAAAAAGAATTAAAAGCTCGGTTTTATTGTGTTTTTTAAAATAATGTCGTATAAAAATGTTATTTATCTTTAAAAATCGGTTTTATTGTGTTTTTTAAATAGGTTACTAGGTTATTTCCCGTGTGTCACACAGGCTGAATGATAAAACGTAAAAATTAAAATATTTGAAACTTCTATCAAGTTAAAATAAATACAACTATAACTTGTTATGACTTTTACAAATTTTCAAATATGTTCCACGAGTTCCTTAAACACTATTGCATATTTCACTTAAAAAATTAGAAGAACAAAGAGAATATTTCACCGTATGAAATTCATAAATTTAATTAATTCAAAAAAAAATTTAAAAGATCAAAACATGTTAAACAAACAAATCATACGTGTTAGAGATCATCATATATATCATACTTTTTACACAACATGAAATGATGTTTTTATAGAAAAACATGTATTGATTATCAGTTTTTAGTATATATGAATAAAAATATAGTATAAATGGTATCTCTTTAATTTAGGAATAACTAAATAATGTTTCTATGAAAAGTTAAGATATATCAAATATAAAATCAGTTTATAGTATATATGAATAAGTATGATATAAATGAGATCTATTTAAGTTAGGATGAAATATTAAATCAATATTTGTTTTAAAAAGTTTTAAGCGGGAAAAAATGCATCCAAGATAGTTCAATTAATGTCAAGTGTCATTAAAAATCTTCTTTTATTAATATGTATAGTTGTATAGATTATCAACCTTATTCTTAAGCTTCATTTTTATACTTTATTAAATATAAATTGACACATGCACACCCTCAGTTAGAGATGGTTGACAATCAGGGGCAGATCTATAATAGGGAGATGGGTAGCGGCCGCTAGCCCTCAACTTTTCTGGCGAAGTGTAAAAGTTAAAAATACAATTTTCCTTTTCATTTTATATATCGGTATACCTTTAGGGTCAATAAGTTATAATATAGCACAATGACCTAACAAATAACACAATGAACTGACTAAATAACAAAATGACCTGACGAAATAATATAATGACCTGACGAATAACAGAAGAAGTTAAAACATGAAAAACAAGTTATAATATATTTGAGATATTACACAAATAAAACAAGTAATGGATATGATATGTTATGTTATGGCATGTGGCTATGTCAACAATCAAAACAAGTTATAATAGTACTTGACATATTGTGTTATTATGCATGTTTTATTTGTATTAAAAACAAGTTATAATATAACACAATGACATAATATAACACAATGACCTAACAAATAACACAATGAGCTGATTAGATAGCACAATGTCCTGACGAATAACACAATGAGTTGAAACATGAAAACAAGTTATAATATATTTAAGATGTTACACAAATACAAAAAATAATAGATTTTAGATGTTATGTATGGCATATGGCTATGTCAACAATAAAAACAGGTTTAAGATTTGACATGTTGTGTTATTATATATGTTTTAGTTTGTATTCGAAAACAAGTTATAATGTTATAATATAACATAACGACCTAATGAAATAACATGCTGACCTGATGAAGTAACACAATGATATGAAATAACACAATGACCCGACGAATAACACAATGAACTAAAACATGAAAAATAAGTTATAATATACTTGAAATGTTAGAAAAATAAAACAAGTAATGGATTTGAGATTTTATGTTATGACATATGGTTATGTCAACAATGAAAACAAATTATAAGATCTGACATATTGTGTTATAATGTATGTTTTATTTGTATTAAAAACCAACTTATAATATAGCACAATGTCATAATATACCACAATGACCTGACAAATAACACATTGACGTGACGAAATAACACAATGAGTTAAGACGTGAAAAAAAATTCATTTTTTATGCATTAATATTATATGCATTTTGAAGATAAAAAACGCTCATTTAGACTTTCTAGTTGAACCTAATTTAATGTTTTATAGACTATAAAATATTTTAAGAATATTATTTACATCCAAACTAAATTTAATACTTCATATAGGTTTGTGGCGTTTGTCGTTCAAAAACCACTTTCCACAATTCCTAATGCAATCATTTTGTACCTGAAAAACATGTAAGAAAACGAGTAAACATAAAGTGGTGAATTTGCATGTTTTCAAGCCCGATAGATCTATCAATATAACATGATATATGTCTCCCAAATGTTAATGATTACGAGAGGACATTGTGCACATTTACAACATCCATGTCATCATTCGGTCATGAGTGGAACCCGTCTCCCATCATATCAAAACTAAATAAACATGTTTTCCCCGAAAATAACCAATTAAAAATGTTATTTAAAAAGAGGCCGAAAAACTCACTTTGTATACGCCAAATGCTAGAAACAAATGCCCAATTGAAACATCACCTATTAGCGTTCTAAACACGAGGACATGCTCAATAGATGCACACATATCAAGCCTAATATTGTGTAAGTTGTTCACACAACCTATTTAAACTTATATAAAAGCATTTTGTTTAACGAAAAACTTTTAACTTGAATCACTGATTATGGATCTTTAACTTTCGATTAACTTTATATGCACACACATATATATGTGTGTGTGTGTGCGCGCGTGTATAAATAATACACTTATAATTATATTATGCTTTTAATTAGTTTTCACATTTACCAATCACGCAAGTATACGATCAAAATATACGTCGATGTGTAATACTTTTAATATTTGCCTTGTACCAAATCCATTTTACATCCAAGCCCGAGCCGTTTAGTTATCCATCTTAAATTTCAAGAGTTTTCATATTCATTATTTGCATTCATTTAACTAAATTATTATTTAAATCATAAATAATAGATTTATAATTTATAAATTAAATTTTATAATTATAAAATATAAAGTTTATTCACTAAAATATTAAGTAATTATATAAAGGCAAATTGGCTAAAAATAATCCCAACTAACACCTATTGACCGAGAATAATCCCAACTCAGTTTATTCCCTCCAGTGGTCCCAAATCCAACTTTTTTGGCCTCCAGTGGTCCGCCGTTAAGTGCACTTAACGACCGTTAACTTTTTTTTGATTTTTTTCGAGTTTCAAAATAAGGTTTTATGGATATTGATCGGAATGAGTATACGATTCAATTGATGTAAACCTTACTTCGAACTGGTGTTCCAAACGACAAAACGGTCTTCAATCGGGTGTTTAAAACCTAACGGTGCTTTAACCGGATATCAAAATTAAACCATATGAAGCAACAATTGAAAGTAAGGTTTACATCAACTGACTCGTATTCTTCTCCCGATCAAAATCCCTAAAATATCGGTTTGAAATTCGAAAAAAATAGAAAAAAAGTTAACGGCCGTTAAGTGTACTTAACGGCGGACCACTATAGGCCAAAAAAGTTGGATTTGGGACTACTGGAGCGAATAAACTGAGTTGGGATTATTTTCGGCCAATA
Source organism: Tagetes erecta (assembly GCA_030867185.1). NCBI lineage: Eukaryota > Viridiplantae > Streptophyta > Magnoliopsida > Asterales > Asteraceae > Tagetes > Tagetes erecta. The sequence continues at coordinate 14,005,829 of CM061490.1, forward strand.
GGTGTTAGTTGGGATTATTTTAGGCCAATTTGCCTTATATAAATACTAGTTTTCTATGACTAATAAGTTTTTATAAAAATTATATGACTAATTGTTGGATAGTTGGATAGTTTTAATATGAACTATACCATATAATTAAAAAGTGTCCCAACAAACCTATATGCAATATGATTGTGATACTGCCTTCTTTGTAAGTTGTAAAGATGAGACAAAGAAAGTTAATTTTCCATGTAGCATGGTAATTAAGTGTTACAGATCTTCATCGTAAATAAATTTAAAAAATTTTAATATCTATGGCGATCCTAACCCAACCACGTACCACGTTGTTGATCAAACTGTTGAACTGCAAAACCATGAAAACTAACGTTAGAGAGCCCAAGAAGTCAAAGGCTCCAAGGACACTCCGACCCTCAAGTCAAGCCGGGGCTTGAATCATAGTGTGTAAAATAGTGTGAGAAGAAAACATAAAAAGTAAAGAGAATCCAATTAATCTTGGTTTTGAAGAAGGAGACTTTTATTTATAAAAACCTTGAATGGAAACCCTAATAGACCTTTTTATTTGAGATTTCTAAATAGTGGGCTTTAGGCATGTTTATGAACATACCTTGACACATACCATTCGTATTCACAAGGGCCGGCCGAGTAGAGATGGGAAGTAATGTTAGGGTTTCAGGCCCCGTCTCCCAATTTCAAATTTTATGTATATATAGTGAATTTGGGCCTTGGTTAGACTTGAATAGCCCAGGTTTGGTCTGCATGAACAATGAAAAGAAGGCAGGATAGAACCATGAGTTTGAACACTTTTGAAATTGAAGCAATGAAGCGTCGCCCTCTATCCCTCAAAGTCGATGATCGACTCTAATTTCTCTATCTATCTAATCTCCTCTTAAATAACGAGCGGTCTCAAGTCTAAACGGATTAATATTTATTTGTTGGTCACTGTTTGATTGAAGAAAAGTACTCATTTGAGGAGAAATTGACTCATTAAGCTATTCATCTGTGGAGATCTTGAAACATTCCGGTACACTATTTAAGCCTTACCTTTTATAATTTACCTCTAAGTCTATCTTTTAGTCACACTTTTTATTTTGCCCTAATTTTTTTACATTCAATATTTTGTGAAGTTTCGTAACATTATTTATGTAAGTAAAACATTTTTTTAACAATTTAGTGATAGAGATTTGGGAGTTTGATAGGTTAAATATTGTTGGTAGGAAAATTATTTATTTAAGTTAAAAATAGATAAATTAGAAACCTGTGAAATCAGTGTATAAAAAACACACTTGCTAATTGTTGTAGACTTTGTATATTGGTGTAGAGAGAATAATTTAGAGATCAATCGGCCCTTGATCTTTCATTAAGTTATGATTGTTGTAGACTTTTTACATTTGTGTAGACGGAGTAATTTTTAGGATTTTTAGACCTCATTGAAAGGAAAAAAAAACATAAGAAAAACCAGAAATAAGGACCCTATTTTTTATATCACACCGAGGTCTCTGAAAAACTTGAGACGACTCTGGTATTCACTACAACTATTTCAATAATATATATATGTGAAGTCCATTTTTTGTAGTGTTTTAAAATATGAGCGCGAAACACACTGATGAGTTAATTATATAAACAAACTTTCTAATAAGCAACCTCAAAGTCCACTGTAATAATGTGCTTAATTATATATATAACCTAAAAAACTAGAAGAAGTACTATAGAATAAAACTGAACATTGGTATAAATATAATATGTATCTAGCAATTGCAACTTCATGGTTCAGTCTCAAATTGGATTTGTGTAGCAAGCTCAGCATTTCTGTAAGCATCAAATGAAAGTCAAAAGTTGCATATTATTTTGAATTTTTTTTTATAGAATAATATATTAAACATCAAAGAATTTACAACAAAGTGGCAGGTAAATGGGCAACAAGTTGTGCCGCCACCCCCTTTTGAATAGCAAAACCTAGCCTACTAAAGACAAAACCTTGGCCCTTAGGTGTCGAAACATTGCTATGAATGACTCGCTGGACCCTGGTCAAGAAGTTCACTGCCTCAGTGGCTAGGAAGCAAAATATTTTGAGTAGCTAGCATATTGTGGTTAATATTCAAACATTATTTGTAGTCACTTAATTTCTAACACATGTTTAACATATGAGCAGGAAGGGCATAAGCCTAGCTTGTCATATTATCACTCTCGGACTGTCTGCTCGTGGGGCTACCATGGAAAACGCTAGCGATGGAAACACAAACTACGCAGTTTTTTTATTCGAACATTATTTGTAGTCACTTTTTATTCTGGATTATTAATTAACTATAGATTTACCGATCATTGTCTGTTTTCGATTGTGATATGTAAAGTCAACAATTATGGTCTTTCTGCAAAGTCAACGGAAGAAGTCAAAGGTCTGCTGCAGTTGTTTCTGTTGAAAAGTGCAGGGGGTGTTTTTGTACATTTTCTGTTCTGTTGTTAGGTTTTGTCTTAATTGTAATAAGTCTCTATTCTTTAGGGACTGTAGTTGTAACTTTTGATAATATGTCTGTTAATAGTTAGTTAGTTGTTAATGAGTGAAGATTAGGTTATAAATGTAGTGAGTTAGTGTCATCTTCTTCATTCATTTTTCATTTCCAATTTGTAATCGTTCATTGTTCCCTAAAAACGGGTTCAGTAGAAAGTGTTCAAGATCAAACCATTGTGTCATTGTGTTGATTTGTTCATTCAATTTGATCCACAATTATAACAAGTGGTATCAGAGCCACGGTATTGGCTCAATTGAGTGATTGGGAGGTCGATTGATGTTGAATTGATCTTTGATTCAGTTCAACTGTTCAATTGAAGGTGTTAAGATTGGGATTGGTAGATTGAAGTGAAGGATCGGGTCTAAATGGCGTCTGTGAAGTTTGACTTAGAAAAATTTGATGGCAGGAATGATTTCAGTTTGTGGAGAATGAAAATGAAGGCTCTTCTTGTTCATCAAGGTCTCGTGAAGGCTCTTGAAGGTGTTGATCCAGTGGTGCCTGAAAAGGCGACTGAGAAGGAAAAACATGATGTTGAAGAGAAGTGGAAAAATTTGAAAGAAAAGGCTCACTCTGCTATCATACTGAGTTTGGGAGATAAGGTATTGAGAGAGGTTTCAAAAGAAACAACTGCTCATGGAATTTGGACAAAACTGGGTTCTCTATATCTTACCAAGTCACTGGCAAATAGACTGTATCTCAAGAAACGATTGTATACCTTTCAGATGGGTCAAGGTAAATCTCTTAATGACCATGTAGATGAGTTTCATAAGATGATACTGGATCTTGAAAACATAGATGTAAAGATTGACAATGAAGATCAAGCAATCTTGTTTTTGGCTTCACTACCACAAAGCTACGAACATTTTGTGGATACATTGATGTTTGGAAGAGACTCCTTGACATTGGAAGATGTTATGGCTGCCATGAACTCAAAAGAACTTCATAAGAGAGGTGAGTTGAAGGAAGATGGTGGAGATGGTCTGTTTGTAAGAGGTAGGTCTGAGCAAAGAGAACAGAAGCAACACAAGTTTAGAAGTAATTCAAAATCTAAGAGCAAGTACAAGAAAAGATGCTTTGTCTGTAACTCAGAGAAACATTTTAAGAGAGATTGCCCTGAGTTGAAGAGGAAGAAAGGTGATTCTTCTAGCTACAAATCTCCTAATAGTCACATTGCTCAAGATGACAGTGCAAATTCAGATGGCTATGATAGTGCAGATGTACTATGTGTTAGGAATGGAGGTAGTAAAGATCAGTGGGTAATGGACTCTGGTTGCTCTTATCATATGACACCAGTGAGAGAGTTTTTCAGTCAATTAACTGAGCAGGATCTTGGATCTGTAAAGCTGGGTGATGACATGCCATGTCAGATAGTTGGACTTGGAACAGTAAATCTGGTCTTAGAAAATGGAATGAATTGTAGTCTAAAGGGGGTGAGATATATTCCTGAACTCAAGAGAAGTCTATTGTCACTTGGGTCTTTAGAAAAAGATGGTTATCAAGTGTCACTCAAGAATGGGAAAGCAAAGGTTTCAAAGGGGTCTTTAGTATATCTATCTGGTACTAGAAAAGAGAATAATATATATCTTTTGGATGGAAAAGTGTCTCAAGGCTCTGCTGCAGTAGCACAAGATGCAGGTAACTCTCTTGCTTGGTTATGGCATAGAAGACTAGGACACATTAGCTGTCAAGGTCTTTTGGAGTTGCTCAAACAAGGTACAATAACTGGACTTACTAAAACTGATTGTGATATAAGTTTTTGTGAGAATTGTATTCTGGGAAAGCATAAGAGAGTGAAGTTCACAAGGAGTTTACATAAGTCCAAAGCTATACTGGATTATGTGCATTCGGATTTGTGGGGTCCTGCAAAGAATGAGTCATTGGGGGGTGCTAGATACTACCTTTCTATAGTGGATGACTATTCAAGAAGGGTATGGATCTATATACTTAAAAGTAAGAGTGAAGCTTTTGGGAAGTTTAAGGAATGGAAGACACTTGTTGAGACACAAACTGAAAAGAAAGTGAAGAAACTGAGAACAGACAATGGTCTGGAGTTTTGCAATGATGACTTCAACAAGTTCTGTAGAAAGCATGGTATTTCAAGGCATCTAACTGTGCCTGGCACACCTCAACAAAATGGCTTGGTGGAGAGGATGAATAGAACAATTTGTAATAAGTTGAGGTGTATGTTATTTGACTCTGGGTTGCCTAAGAAATTTTGGGCAGAGGCTGCTAATACTGCTGTTTATCTCATCAACAGATCTCCATCAACTGCCTTAGACATGAAAACACCTATGGAAGTTTGGTCTGGTCATAAGGCAAACTATAATGATCTAAAGGTGTTTGGTTCATTGGTTTATGCACATGTGAGTCAAGGTAAACTTGAACCCAGGGCAGTAAAGTGTATCTTTCTGGGTTATCCAGAGGGAGTAAAAGGGGTTAGGTTGTGGAAGTTAGAAGGAGGAGGTAAAAGGTTGATGGTTAGCAGGAATGTTAAGTTTAGGGAAGATGTGTTATACAAAGATGTTATTGTAGAAAAACGAGATGAGTCAGAGAGCATTCATGTTGAGGTGGAGGATGTTGGTGATAGTTCTACAAGTCAGCCTAGTGCAGAGAAATTAGTCCAAAGATCAAAAACTCCTACACCTACTGTGGTCAAAGATAGACCTAAGAGAACAGTTGTTAAACCTATGAGGTTCAGGGATCATGAAGAAGACTTGTCTGCAGTTGCCTTCATCACAGCAGCAAATGACAGTGTGTTTGAACCCCTTTCCTATGAAGAAGCTGTAAGTGCGGATAATAAAGACAAATGGGTCAAAGCTATGAATGAAGAGATGGAGTCTTTATATAAAAATGGTACTTGGAGGTTAGTTAACAAGACCAAGGGTCAAAAGTGTGTGCCATGTAAGTGGTTATACAAGGTGAAGGATAGTGATACTGAAGGGGGTGCTCCAAGGTACAAAGCAAGACTGGTTGCTAAGGGTTTTACTCAAAGAGAATGTATTGATTCCAATGACATACTCTCCTGTAGTGAAGCATACATCTATAAGAGTGATTCTATCAATAGTTGCTGCATATGATTTAGAACTTGCTCAATTAGATGTTAAAACTGCATTTCTCTATGGGCAGTTAGAAGAACAAATCTATATGAGTCAGCCTAAGGGGTATGAGGTAAAAGGCAAGGAAGAACAAGTATGCTTACTACAAAGGTCTTTGTATGGTTTGAAACAGTCCCCTAGACAGTGGTATAAAAGGTTTGATGATCATATGATATCAAATGAGTTCAAGAGAAGTGCTTGTGATAATTGTGTATATCATAAAGAATATAAGACAGGTAAATTTGTGTATTTGCTCTTATATGTTGATGATATGCTGGTGGCCTGTCAAGATAAGGATGAAATTGAAGCTACCAAAGAGATGCTGAGGTCTGAGTTTGATATGAAAGATCTTGGTGAAGCTAAGAAGATATTGGGTATGCAAATTCATAGAGATAGAGAAAGAAAGACACTGAAGTTATACCAATCTACTTATGTAGAAAAGGTATTAAAGACTTATTCCATGGAAAATTGTAAAGCTGTTACAACTCCACTTGCTGCCCATTTTAAACTGTCAAGTCAAGATAGCCCAACTAGTGATGAAGAAATGTCTTACATGGAAAAGGTTCCTTATGCTAATACAGTGGGAAGCCTTATGTATTTGATGGTGTGTACTAGGCCAGACATCAGTCATGCTGTTGGGGTGGTTAGTAGATTTATGGCTAATCCTGGAAAGGCACATTGGCAAGCTGTTAAGTGGGTGTTGAGGTATTTGAGTGGGACAAGAGAACATGGGATTGAGTTTAAACCAATGGCAAGAAATGGTGTGGTGACTGGGTATGTTGATTCTGATTATGCAAAGGATCTGGATCAGGGAAGGTCTATCATTGGGTATACATTTCTTGTGTTTGGGAGTGTGGTCAGCTGGAAGTCTCAACTACAACAGGTAGTTGCTTTGTCTACTACAGAGGCAGAGTTCATTGCTTTAACTGAGGGTGTCAAAGAGTCATTATGGTTAAAAGGTTTTGTTAGTGATTTGGGTATTGACATTGGTGATGTGGTAGTCTACTGTGATAATGCAAGTGCTTTACATCTGGCTAAGAATAGCACTTATCATGACAAAACCAAACACATTAAAGTGAGGTTATACTTCATAAGGGATGTTGTGAATGGTAAAGAGATTATGGTTGAGTGGGTTGATTCTGCACATAATCCTGCTGACATGTTGACCAAGGCACTTCCTAGTTCGAAATTTAGTTGGTGTGTTAATGCTCTTGGTGTAAAATAATTGATTGACTTTAAGGTGGAGAATTGTGATATGTAAAGTCAACAATTATGGTCTTTCTGCAAAGTCAACGGAAGAAGTCAAAGGTCTGCTGCAGTTGTTTCTGTTGAAAAGTGCAGGGGGTGTTTGTGTACATTTTCTGTTCTGTTGTTAGGTTTTGTCTTAATTGTAATAAGTCTCTATTCTTTAGGGACTGTAGTTGTAACTTTTGTTAATATGTCTGTTAATAGTTAGTTAGTTGTTAATGAGTGAAGATTAGGTTATAAATATAGTGAGTTAGTGTCATCTTCTTCATTCATTTTTCATTTCCAATTTGTAATCGTTCATTGTTCCCTAAAAACGGGTTCAGTAGAAAGTGTTCAAGATCAAACCATTGTGTCATTGTGTTGATTTGTTCATTCAATTTGATCCACAATTATAACATCGATCTTGCAAACTTTGCAGTTTGTTCGAGTTAATCACAAAGGTAGCCACAATATATTATATCAGGAAGAGGGATATATGCAAACTTCAGAAAACGATGACTGTGTATTTACTATAAATTACCATTTTTACTAGACAATTATTAATTAGCATCTAATATATAAATTAGTTTAAATGTATTAAAATTAGCAACTAATTTTTTGATGGGTTTAGCAAGTCAGTTGGCGTGCATCATAAAAAAATGACAAAGATGACATGCACATGCTCGTCATTAGTGCATTTATGACTATCCCTTCCTTGACGCGCTTTGATTGTCATCAATTGCGCGTCATTAAAAGCGTATAATCTTCTGTGTGTCATAAAAAGATGACGCATAGGTGTGTGTTATCTTTATTCATGATCCCCTCTTCCCTGAGAAAAATTTGCACGTCATCTATTGCAGTTTTTCTAGTAGTGACCACTACCATTTATACGGTCTTGCGAACCTAATTGTTAACAATCATAACACGCATCTTTTTAGTTTGATGATATAGTAAACACTTAGAATAAGTTGTTAACCTATACTTGTCCTTTTTTTTACCTGATTAAGTTATTAACCTTCAACTTTTAAATGTGAAATCCGAATTGCTATTGAATCAATTTGATGGTTCTATGATCAATTTAAAAAGATATTTTAACCTTTTATTATAGTGACCACTGATCATTTGCAATATAGGTTTCAGTAGTCAATTTAATATTTTGGGATTGAGTTGTTAAGTACGTTAACAAGCTAGTTTTCTTTTTCATTTGGATATTTAACTTTCTTTTTTGATAGCAAGTTTCAAATTAAAATTCCTGCAAATTTGATGATGATCAACTAACAAAGGATTTACAGTGATTCAATTTTCTAATTTTTTTTTCCTTAACAATATTATATTTATCATTCTCACATTAAGCTTGTAATGAATTTTCTAATGAAATGAGTTAAATTAATATTAAAAAACTAATGTTTATGGGTACATGCAAGATTTTATCATTATAAATGGGTGTTGGGACCTGGGGTGATAAAGGATGAAGCTAGTGAAAATTTGTCTTAACTTTTGTTGAACCCATACAAAACTGTCACTGCTGAAGAGTAGTGGCATCTCAATACTTCAGCACAACCTAAAGATCTGCACCTTACATTTATGTGTAACCATTTAGATTGCACATTCATGATATGCCATGGTGTTTAAGATCAATGGTTGTAGTTTGTCGACATTGATTCCTTATCTAGAATAGATGTCTAGGATCTCTTATCTAGAATATATGGCTAGGTTCCCTTATCTATAATAGATGCAGTTTGCCATTAAGGTTATCCATAAGGTTATCCATAATATAGGATCCAATAAGTGGTATACGAGCTTTGGCTCTTGGTTTGTCTGATTCTCTTCAACATACCATATTTTTTTCTAGGAACCCGGGATCTAACACCATGTAATCCTAAAGTTCTCGAAATGGCAAATCCTAATGCTTCTACAACTGCATCCCTAGTTGTTACCCAACATGATTTGGAAAATGACACCTAAACTAAGCCTCACATGTTCTCACATATTGGTTATGATACATGGAAGGTTATAATGGAGGATTTCTTGAGAAATTAGGATTGAGAACTTTGGGTGTCTGTTGAAAAAGGGCCTCTTTTACCTATGGTTGCAGTTGTTGGTGAAACTAGAACCATGGTCCCATAGGAGCCTTCAAAGTTTTCTAAAGAAGATCTAAAGGAACTAAGTAACTCGTTTCAAATCATCTTCATGGAATGTAGTCATACGATGTTTTAATATATCGGTATATTCATTTAGTATCCTCTAACCTGAGATATATACTAGAAATCATGTTTACCAAATGAATATTCTTTAATGTGTCGTAACTTGTTAGGGGCAGTCATGTGTAGCTAGAGCGTCGCATGCTGTTTACGTTGAGATTTTATTGTGGTCTGACCAAGTGGGAGACTGTTGGATTTAATATGTCCGGACACCCAATAAATTGACGTAACTAACCGAGTTGGGACCTGTAAGAGTTACACCAAGAGCCACGAACATAGAATACCTCGTTTAATTGCTATCACAAACAAAAGAGATGTTTATAATTTATGTTGTTTATAAATTATAATTATTCATTTAACTTAATTACATGAGTAACGTGCTTATGATTACTTTGTATTGAAGAGATCATTAGGGTGAAATCCCTTAACCCTTCAATATTGCTGTCCAATATAGAGAAAAAATAGAGGTGAGCAAATCGGGTTTTAAAGACAAATCAAACCGTTTTGGTTTGAACCTAATCGATTGTTTCAAACCGATTTTTTTCTTAAACCTATTCAGAAATTTTTTTTTGTTTTTTTTTTCAAACCGGGTTTTTCCCACCTGTAGTCCAAAATAATTGATGAAAAAAAGGCTCGACAATCCTTTTATGGTTCATCTTTATTTAATGCCGTCGCATGTAAAATCAAAAAGTCGTCCCTTTTATTTTGTTGGCTCCTACGAAGTAGAAGAAAAACAAAAGGTTGTAAACAACCTTTGTTGTTTTGTTTTCTTTTTTGTCAGCCGCAAGATTAAGAAAAACAAAAGGCTTTTGTTTTGTGAACTTGGATCGGATCATTATTTCTTTTTTGTCATCCGCAAGATTAAGAAAAACAAAAGGCTTTTGTTTTGTGAACTTGGATCAGATAATGATCGTCCATCCGCATTTGATTCTGGCATGAGAACTAGTTCGTGTTAGTTTCCAGCAGTGGCGGATCCTGAACACTTTCAGCACGGGGGTTGAAAATTACAGGACCCGAATTTTTTTTTCTTATCACTATATTTTAGGTTATATTTTTCGGGTTGAAGATTTGATTCGGGTCGGGTCAAACAATAACAACACTAACACATTACACATATAAAAACTAGATTTTCATATTGAAAAATAAATTTATGTTAACTTATTTGATAATTCGAATTGTTGGATTGATTATATTAAACATCAAAGAATTTACAACAAAGTGGCAGGTAAACGGGCAACAAGTTGTGCCGCCACCCCCTTTTGAATAGCAAAACCTAGCCTACTAAAGACAAAACCTTGACCCTTAGGTGTCGAAACATTGCTATGAATGACTCGCTGGACCCTGGTCAAGAAGTTCACTGCCTCAGTAGCTAGGAAGCCAAATGTGTCGAAAGCTAATGGGATAAAAACATGTTGATTCTCCAGGCATGCTTTCTCGTGTTTGGCGATCTTGCATGATTCCGCCTTTGACGCTGCCTGTCGTGCAACAAATCCATTATCCCTGAGCGCAACCAAGGGGGACACTCCTGTAAGATCCACACAAGCGTGTTTCCCCCCCGTCCAACCAAACACTAGAATATCAGCCGGCCTTAAAGTAGATCTCCCCTCTACCAAACACTAGATTTTCATTAACAATTTCTTCCTCAACATCATTTCTTTTGAAAAAAGAATGAAGAGTGTTCACCTTTCCCATGCTAAATCAACCTAAATTCAACGTAAACTCAAGTTTCAATCAAATCTACAAAACCTAAAAAAACTTAAAAATATAAAACCCTAGATCCTAAACTCAAATTAAACCAACAAAAGTGAAAGAAAACCAACCTTAGGTTGTTGAATACTTGAATGTGCTGTCTGTTGATGGCTGTGTTTTTTTTTGTTTCACATTAAGGGGTGGGTCATGGGATATGTATAATGTGTAGTTGGGTTTTTGTGGCCCACTACCCAATTAAATTAATGGGTTAATGTGTAGTCTAGGCTAAGAATTTGTTACTTGGGTTTAAATTGTAATGGACTAATGACCCGAGTACCCGACTACCCAACTAGTATACGTGTCGTTTATTATTGACGGGGGCGAGCCGCAAGCTCAATATATATATATATAACACATGTAACTTTTTTTACACGGGGGCGAGATCAATATATATATAAACATTTAAAGTATCGAGGTAAAAATAAGTACTTCGGGATAAAAAAACGCGCAGGGGCCGGAGCCCCCGTTTGTCTCCCTTACGGTGCGCCCCTGGTTTCCAGCATCCGTTCCTTGAACACTTGGTGTCTCGGGTGCTTTTTTTTATAAATCAAAGGTGTAATTCATCTCATCAGTATATTAATTATAATTAACCGTGTTTGCATGTCTGTAATCAAATTCTATCAGTTTCACTATTCATATTCATTTTAATGTTTAACATATCCGGTTGCATTAATAATTACGGATCTAATTATTACTATTATCAAACCCGTTTTAAAATAATTAAAATCTAAAGATACCACCGTAACCCAATAGATAAGACTTAGTTCCATAACCCAGAACTCACAATCGTAAAACAAAACTTCAAGCACATACACACAACCAAAGTAAAATCAAAACATTACTTACATTAAAATAAGAAACATAAACAAGTCATCTCAGCCAAGTAGATCAGAAAATCTCAGCCAAACATCGATCGACTTGAATTCTCTTTACGATTAAAAGTCCTAAATGGTCAGTCAAGAATGCGAAAAAACTTTATGCTGTTAGTTTTTGTTAACGACTGTTCATTTGTGACAAAAATAATATGAGGTGCATCGTTACCAGACATTTTGTTAGTTGAGAGCGATAGCGATAGCGATTAAAATGCGATAAGATTTAGAATTCTCATCCATACTGGTTGTTCTATTTTAAAATTAATTTTTTTAAAAACAAAACATGAATATTATCTAGAAGAAGAAGACCGTTTTTCTTTTCCTATGTTGGCTTTGAAAATGCAAAAGGCCAGAGATAATCACATGGGAAAAACAGTCATTCGTTGAATTTGCACAATTGCACAAATAAATTATTGGTATCGTATCTCTTATGCAACTCATAGTTAATGTTATCCTACATATTTTTTAAACATCTCTCTTATTATTCTCATATACATTTTATCCTACTCTCAAATTTACATTTTTGTCAATCAATAGACTTGCAACTCTACCCCCTTAAGAGATTAGCAAATTTCGTATATCGTACCAAACAAACGGTACACAAGAGCCTTTGGTTTGGTCGTATGTAATTTGAGGCATTTACATATATCTTCTTTTTAATATCAATTATTACATATTAGTATATTACCCAAGAATTAGGTTCAAATAAAAAGTCTAAATTTCCTAGAAAGTCTAAGACAGAATTTAGACCATTAGATTTAGTATTTGAAGATCAATGACCCATAAACACAAGGTGATATAATGGTAAATACTTAGAACTTTAAATGGTAGGCCAAGGATATATTAGTCTTGTCTCATTTTCAAATTCCACCCTCTTTTTTAAACGTCCATAACTTTTACATACGATAATATTTTTTTAATAAAAATTACACCAAAAAAACGAGCATTTTCTTTTCTTCAAAACGCATATAGTGTTGATATGTAAAAAACAAATTTTTTTTGAAGTTTCAGCTCATTGTGTTATATTCGTCAGGTCATTGTATTATATTTTTCAGTTTATTGTGTTATATTCGTCAAGACATTGTGTTATAATTTTCAGGTCATTGTGTTATATCCGTCAGGCAGGGGCGGACCCACTTTAGTGGGTTGGAGGGCGCCCGCTCCCCCTGCGAATTTTTTTTTTTTTGGTTTTTATATGTTAAATTCTCGATCGACCCCCGTAAAATTTAACCCTCGACCCCCATACAGGCTTGAAAACTCAGTTTAATGTCTAGTTAGTAGCCTATATGAGACACATAATATTTAACAATGGATTGGGTTATATTATGGTTAGAAGATAGTAATATATATTTATTTATATTGTCATATATAGTCAGTCATTATGGTATTATAACCTTAAGTGTTTCACCATTGCACAAAACCATCAATATAGTTGATGATTTTGATGGTCATGTGTACAAAAAGAAAATATATAAATAAATTTAACTATTTTTGCTAAGTAATCAAGTGAGAAGTGATGAATGGTGAAAAAATTAGTTGTAGAACCAAGGTTCACAACATCACCATTTTTATACCATAACACAAGTTTTCCAACATAATATTGTTTGGAAACATGGTTTGGTTTCATTAACTTCTTATTTGTAGATTAGTGACTTAAAAAAGATGTATAATTGAGGCATATGAAGTTTAAGAAACAAAATAAAAGATTTATTTTATATAGTTTGAGAAAAACAATCCTAACTCGAACCTCAAAATGGTGATTTACCAAACTCTATTTACCTTGATAAATACATGGTAAAGTTATAGAGGATGTTTCAAGTATTTAGGAATAAAAATGAAAGAAAGAATAAAAAACTCACAAGTTGTTGTTGAAAATTTGTTGAAAAAAAGATGAAATTTGAGAGAGAGTTTGAAAGATGAAAACTTGTAGAAATTCTTAAATAGATAGAGAGAGTTTGAGAGAGAGTTTAGATGATGAAAGTGATTAGAGAGATTTAGTTTGGTATTTATAGATAAAAATTAGGGTTAGACATTAAATAAGTTAGTTGAGTGGAGGGAATGAACATTTTGACTTTTAAATATAAGTGGAGATAAAATGAAATTTTTTTAATTTTGACTCATCAAATTTAGTTGTTGTCATTTTTTAATTTAACCTGACCCGGTTCGACCCGAACCGAATCGAACCAGATTGAAAAAAAAATTATATATCGATACTTAAACGATTACTACCAAATTTCCGACCCCCATGAAAAAAATTCCTGGGTACGCCACTGCCGTCAGGTCATTGTGTTATATTCATCAGGTCATTGTGTTATATTTTTCAGGTCATTGTGTTATATACCTCAGGTTGTTATGTTATATTGGTCAGGTCGTTGTGTTATATTGGTCAGGTCGTTGTGCTATATTCGTCAGGTCGTTGTGTTATATGCGTCAGGTCATTGTGTTATATCCGTCAGGTCGTTGTGTTATATCCGTCAGGTCGTTGTGTTATATCCGTCAGGTCGTTGTGTTATATCCGTCAGGTCGTTGTGTTATATCCGTCAGGTCGTTGTGTTATATCCGTCAGGTCGTTGTGTTATATCCGTCAGGTCGTTGTGTTATATCCGTCAGGTCGTTGTGTTATACCCGTCAGGTCGTTGTGTTATATGCATATGGTCATTGTGTTAAATTTATCTGGTCATTGTGTTATATTCGTCAGGTCATTGTGTTATATTTTCATCAGGTCATTGTGTTATATTCATATTTCAACTCATTGTGTTATTCAGGTCATTGTGTTATAACACAATGATCTTATAAATAACACAATGATATGAAGAAATAACACAATGAGTTGACAAATAACACAACAAGCGAAACACGTGAATTTTTTTTGTTTTTTTATATATGAATATTATACGCGTTTTAAAGATAAGAAAATGCTCGTTTTTATGGTGCAATGTTTTAAAAAAAAAATAATATCATATGTAAAAGTTATGGACGTTTAAAGAATGAGGTGAAACTTGAAATATAAAGATATTACCAGTTTTACCCTTGCTTCTAATTTTAAGAGAGTGTCACATGTCATCATCTTATGGCTTCTTAGACTTTCTAGGAAATTGGACTTTGTAGTATAACTCCACTCTATTACCCAACTCCTAAAATTAATTACATATTTCTCCCTTTGAACCACATATATTACATATTTACCTATTTTATTAAATTTAACTTATTGAGTTACTATTTTACCTTTAATGAAAATATCAATTAATATAGAGTTAAATGCAAAATGCACTCATGTGTTTTACATCTAATAGCACTTTTCAACCACGCTTGAATATATAGATCTTTTGCAACTCTAAGCTTTTAAAGTAAGTCATTTGCATCCCTCGGTTAGTTTAAGTGTCAGTTCACTGTTATTTTAAATGGTAAAATAAACTATTTACATAGACAAAGAAACAAATTAATAATTAATGAGATCTAAAAAATATTTACTGTTGAGTGAAACGCATTAAAAAAAATAAGAAATCGTACCCATAGACGATAAAAAATGAATCATATCAGCTTACTGTCGGATAAACATTGGCACCGAAGACGTATCCACTCCTTTAAATGTTTTAGATCTCATAAGTTATTAATATGTTTCTTTTTTGTGTAAATAGTCTATTTTACCCTTAAAAATAACGACCAGATAACAGTCAAACTAACCAGGGAATGCAAATGACTCACTTTAAAAAGCCTAGGGTTGCAACATGTCTAAATATTTAAGCGGGGTTGCAAAATGCTATTGAATGTAAACCATAGGGGTGCATTTTGCACTTAACTCATTAATATATTTCCTCTTTCTAGAACACCAATTACATATTTTTCTCCAAAATCATCAATTTTGAATGACTATTTACATTTTCAATCGTTTTTCACTCGCTCTAATACTAGAATATCCTTTTTATTGACTCGATGAACGTCAAAATTTTTGAACAATAAAAATACGAAGTTACCCGTTTTCTCCAAAATACAATAGGGTACTAGTGTTATTGTGGATAACAATTCAGTTTGTGGGCAACAATTTACTAGTTTTTCTCCGAATTCAATTGTTTAAATGGTGTTTGTTGGTGTGATTGTTTATATCTACACAAAATTACATAAATCGTCATTTATTTATATACCAGATTGCTAGCTATGTCCTTAATGTTGAAAAGTTGCACCGAGTGTCCTTTATTTATCATGTTTGTTACATCTTACGTCCTTTACGCTAACTTTCATCCATTTCTTCTGTTAAGTGAGGGTAGTTTCGTCTTTTTATATTATATTGATTTAAAGGACGAAATGTGCACTTCTTTTTATATGAATACAAGTAATGGGACCCATTGCCCACTTCATATTCTTTAACTTGTTGACAAATTACACACCAGTACACCACCACCTCTTTCCACTTCCACACCGGTCCACCACCACCCGCCCCTGCTTCTGTCCCACCACCTCTCCTCACCGTCAAGAAGTTTTATGGTGTTAAGTCTCTATGCCAAACACCAAGTGATTGACATGCCAGCTCACCAACTGACTTTAAGCTTTTTAATAAACACCAATTCCATCGTCGTCATCATCTTGTTCTTCACGATTAAATTTCCTCCAATCCCAACTCACATAACTTGAACCTCTAGTATCTTTCTCTTTGTATATTCTAGACCTGCATTTCATCTTCAACAACCTCTCAATTACCTTTTTCAACAATGGTGATCAACAACCTTATTTATCTCCTAACTTTCACACTTCTCTTCACCCTCGCCATTACATTAGATCCATCAACACTATCCCATGCTCCATGCCTCAGTTCTGATGACTCACCACCACTTACCATCAGATTCGCCTAAATCTCTGTCAGGAACAAAGCGATACGCGGAAGCGAAACAACACACACGCACAAATGAATATCGTGCAGAAAATTAGAGACACAAGAATTATAGTGGTTTGGTCCCGATTGACCTACGTCCACTTTGCAACTAGAGTTTATATTAGCAAGTGCTCAAGAATACAATTACATTAAGGGTCCTATTTCTAATGCTAGATTAGGGTTTGTAAACAAGAAAACTTCTTGGTCTCCAAGCAATACCAAAATTAGACACAACAACCTAGGGCCTACCACCCTATTGTTGCAGTTTTTCATATTGCAACCACCAATGGTCCGGGGTCCAGGCCCGACCCGACCAAAGCCTTCACAACCCATCAATCTCTCATTTGAAGGCTTTATAAATGTCCACAAATGCCATTTAAGTAACCCTAGATCCAATAATTTCATTATTCTTCAAAATTTAAGTCTTTCAAGCCTCAATCCCCATAAATTAGCTAAGACTTTATGATCATCCCTAGTTGCCACCCCCTCTCATCAATTACATGAAGGGACAGTTGAAACTCTCCCGAGCTCCAACTCATTCTCTATCTCAACTAGTTCGAACAATCCCCTAGCTCCAGAGATAACCCGAGAACCACTCTCCTCATTTAGCAAGACTTCCATAGGAGAGATTTTCACAGTCGAAATAAACCCATCTGTTTAGACCTCCGCGTACTCCCACTGCCACCAAACCCCCGACTCGGTTTAAACCTCCGAACCCGCTCAGCTTGAATCACCTTTGCACAAAGTTCACCTATTGCAAATTATACCTTCTTTTGCCCCTTAGATCAAATGAGCCTAACTTTGTTTTGAGGAACGACCATACTTCCCTCAGCAGGTACTTTCACCATGTATAACGATCCACGTCTGGTTCCACGAGCAATTACCAGATTACCTTTAGTTACCCTCCATTTGCCTCCACCAAATTTTACATCCAAACCTTGTTTATCCAGCTGACCGACATAGATAAGTTTACTCTTCAAAGTCGGAATAACCCTGACGTCTTTTACATTACATGTCGTTCCCAATGAAGTTACTAAATTCACATCACTCATGCCCGCGGTAACATCTAGGACCTCACTATTAACTATTCGCACCATCCCAAAGTTACCAATTTTTAAATTCCTCATCGTCTCCCCATTGTGCGTAGCATGAAATGACAAACCAGAATCCATGACCCAAGAGTTTGTAGACTCTACACAACAAACCAATACATCATCTCCAGAATCTTCATTTGAATGAACATTATTCACTGACTTTTCATCAATTTTATTAGGACCAGGACAATCACTTTTGACATGCCCTTTTAACCACAATTCCAACACTTCACATTTTTCGAGCTCTAGATGAACTCCTTCCACGACTCTCACTGTTCATGTTATTATCCCTTCCTCGGCCAACACTGAATATACCAGAAGAGGATCCTCCACTAGAATTTCTCTGGGGAACGTCTTCACCCAAAACACCATCCCGGATCCGATCAAACTTGAAGTTTACGGTCCCTGTAGTTTCAGTGACCGTTGTCACAAACCAGACCAACTTTCAGGCAAAGAAGATAACATAATTACATCTTGAGTATCATCATCCAACTACATGCCTACAGACGATAGTCTAGACAAAATTAAATTGATTTCGTTAATGTGATTAGTAACTGAATCGCATGAGTTTTGACCCGTAGAACTTGTTTTGTTTAATCTTTTTCACTTACATAATCTTCTCGTTACATAGTATTAACTGAAGTAATTGTGATTAAGTTATGATGAGCTTTAAGGAGTATGACTCTTTGTGTGTCATTTTTTACCTTTATCTTATAGTTTTCTAATAAATCAATGGGTCACTTACTATAGTTAAAAGATACTTCTAATAATTTTCACGAAAGTGATCATAAGCAAATCACAACTTTAATCTTTTAGCTTCCCAACTCAAAATTATCTATTTGAATAAACTCAAGCATGCCAAAAGGTATAAATATAATGTAAATATAAATTATACAATACATACGTATAACATATTACCAGACAACACATGTTTAACAAAAACATTAAAGAAACCAGATGCCCCTTTTCATCAACTAACAAATATATATAACATTTCTATAAGAAACCGTTTAATTATGTAATCATTAGTCAAAATCAATTCAGCCGTTTAGTTGTGTAATACTCAATAAAGACAAACTTACATCTTTCAAAAGCTTAATAAGTTTGATAAAACTCAGCTAATGTAATCATTAGTCAAAATCATTCAACAAATCAACGTACAGTAAGAATTATACATATTTTGTGGGTTTTACAAACTATATTCAACCATAAATTGGCAATGATTTTAATGCACGTTTAATTAAAGTCACTATAAGAAAAAGGGGTTTTAGGGACGAGTCCTATAGCAACAAAAAGTTTGGTGTCTATAGGTAATCTTATCGTGACAGAATATCAGAATATCGTCCATATAAGGTTTTCTAAAATTTTGACTATTTCAACCCTATAGCAACGAAATTTCGCCCCTACAGGGTGAGCGGAATCATAGCACCAAACTAAAAAAACTCCGCCCTTTGAAATACACATCGCGACAAAATTTCGTTGGGATAGGTCAAATTTAAATTAATTTTGACTTTCTTTTAATGTGTTTTAAAAAAGAAAGTACTAAATTAAAAATTGTACCCTACGGAGACGAAATTTCGTTCACATTATCTTCTTACGACCCATCGGAGCACTGCGACTCGTGGGTCTTCAACTTGTTTTGTCCGTTGTTCCGGTTTGTACCATCAAATCTTTGCAATCTAAACTCTGTTTAAGTTATGGATTCTTCAAAAATCAATTTGTGACCCGTTTAGATTTTTGGTTAGATATTAGTATCATTGTTTCCAATAATATAGTCTAATTGATATTTGGGTATTGTTAAGGTTTATTATATTATGGTTGAACATGTTAATTGGTTATCCATCTAATAGTCGTTATGCTACCGAATTTTAGGAAAACACTTAACGCATGTTTGTCTTCTTGTATAATTATGCCCAACCAACTAATGAGGCTGATATTGTTGAAAATGCATTAGGAACAACCGATAGTCATACATAGGGAGTTGGTCGCAAGGTGAAAAATCCAACCCCAATGCGTCTTTTGGAAGTAACAGTTTTTTGCAAGAAAAGTTGCAAGAACAACAAAAAATAAATCAAATCTTTCAAAATCGAATTAATCAAATCTTGGGTCATATAGGCGTTGAATCGTCAAGTAAATACACTCAAGATGATGATCTAGATGATGAAGAGAATGACGAAGAGAATTAAGAAAATGAAGAACATGAAGCGAATGAAGAAAGCGATGATTAGGTACTTTGGTTTTATGTTAGATAATTGTATTTAGGTGACATGTTAGAATGTTGGACTATTTTGACATTCGGTTTTGGTTGTTTTAAACATTCAGATTTTGTAATCTCGTTTGATGTTTAAAACGTATTGTTCGAATTATCATTATTGTATAAAATTCTGTAAAAACAATATTTAAAACAAATTTTAAAAAGTGAACTCTATAGCGATGAAAGGTCGTTGCTATAAGTTACATCCTATTTTGACCCATCTAAACCCTATAGCGACGAGAGTCGTCTATATAGGTTATAGTCAACTTTGACCAGTTAACCCCTATAGCGACAAATATTTCGTCCCTATAAATAATTTTGATGTTCAATTTATGTTTTCTTTTTGTTTGAAAATATATGGGGACGATGGGTATAGGGACGAATAATCGTTGCTATAGCCTATATATAGCGACTAACGCTATAGCAACGGATTTTTTTAGTTATTGCAACGAGGCTATGCATACGACTTTATTGCAACGAAAATTAGTCGCAATAGTCTATAGCGACAAAACAAAGGGCTATAGCAACGATTAATGTTATTAATTATTATACTGCCTTTTTTAACACCATCTAAACAATATTAAAACATGTTAATTTGTTGGTAAAGTTTTAGGGCTTGTTTGTTTCAAATATATTAAAAACAAAGAAAACATATATGCATATGTTGTGCTAAATATAAGTGATTATAGAGTGATTACCAAATGTAAATGTAAACTAAACCTAATTCAACACATGAAGCCCACCATTAATTAACTAATTAGAGGGTGATTACAATGTACATATATATACAACGAGAGAACTTCTTGTTTTGTTTGAATGCAACCTTGAGATATTCACAAAAACGATCACATACGATCCTCCTGTTTATGCGACGAAACAACAAATATGGAGACCAATTTGTTTCAGTTGTATCAAACTGGCCGGTTGTTCTTAGTCGCTCCCGTCATGGACCAGGAGAACAAAGCTCGAACACGACTCCCATCAATACTCATCAAATGGTGTTAGTGTAGATCGAGTGACATGAGAATTAGGCATTTAGTATAAGAACTCATTAGACACAAGTATAGTAGTTCATTTTGTTTAGTTTCAAAACACCTTTTATGATCCATGTTGCTTTTAATTCTAGAAACGAACTTGATGTGATAAGTATATTATATATTTTTTAAGCGATGAAATGGTTAATAATTTAAACATTAACTCATATGTGTAAATGATGTTATAAATCATGTAAGGAGGATGTAGAGCTTCGTGCTGATGCAATCTATATCAACTTGAAATGGTTAAGTAACATGAGATAAAAATAAATATGTATCATAGTGTAATTGACCGTACTTGATGAATCTATATCATATCAAATCATTTGTGACAACTTCGATTATGCCGACGTTGTGAATATGAAATTTCATATAAATTTTCTCAGTTTCGTGATGATAACGTATGGTAAAACAACAATCTAATAGCAACCATTATACAAATATATACATAAGATTTTATATAAAGATCATAGTGAAACGAGAAAAAGAAAAATGGATTCATTCATATATTAGATCTTTAATACCAAATACAAGATATGTAGTGGTACAACACTGATGTGATAATAAATGTTAAACGAGAGTTGGTACTTTCGATAGTCGCTAATAAATAATAAATTTATAACAATAACAAGGTAATCATTAGTGAGGGTTTTATGGGGCTCTATCCACTACATCAAGTTTGTCGTAAAGTCCTATGCTTACTAGGACGTCACATGACGGATAACCCCCCAACCTGAGGCTCCATTCACTATACATTGTCTTAGAAAACTCACATAGCAAAGTAGTTTAATTCATTTATGACAACCCACCAACATAATTTCTATGCTTTTAGCTTGATTGCTACCAACTACATGATTTACTCTCTTGATATGGTTAACTTTTTTTTTACAACAAAATGAACAGGGTCTGGCTATCTAGGCTAATACAATAACGAAAAGTGACTTCATACACTGTGTAAGCATAGACAACATTGGCTAGCCCAAGCCCATCTATTTCAGGGAAAACCTAACCCCAATTTAGGAAAAACTCACGAGCCCGCCCACGCGTAAGCATAGGGGTGCACAAATCAACCGGTTATTAACTAATTGAGATATAACCGGTTATGGATTTTTATTATGAATAACTGTTTTTTTAACCAAGTTTTAAACCACCCACGGGTTTGTTGGGTTGAAGGCCTTTTGGGTTTTTGGGGTTAGTCTTGTTTGGGCATGGGGTCCATTGTGATTAACCCCAAGAGATTACTTGTTGCCTAAGGGATTAACCATAATCATAGTCTTATATATACCCATGATTGTAATTGTATCTAAATGTGAGCACCTAATATTATAAACCCTAGTTGCAAAGTGGACGTAGGTCAATCAGGACCGAACCACTATAATTTTCGTGTCTTTAACTTTCTGCGTGATATTATCGTTTGTGCGTGTGTGTTGTTTTGCTTCCGCGTACCACTTTGTTCCTAACAACTGGTATAAGAGCTTTGGCTAGTTGAACACATGGTTCTTGCACTGTGACGATTCGCAGAGATTCGTTTATTCTGATTTGAAGAGCGAGTTGTGATTTTCAGATTCTGGTTATCGGTTGTATTTTCCAGTTGAATAACCGAGGGATCTTTCAAAAAATTGCTGGATCTTTGCTTTGAATTGAAGTTGTACAGTTCTTGTCTAAAGTTGCGATTAAAAAGAAAGGTTGTTTTTTTCTCTTTGTGTTCGTGAGATAAAAAAAGGGTGTGTCTATACACGCTCCCTTATATACTTGTCACACCCCCCCTTTAATTTTTATTTTAAAACTTGTCGAAAATTTTTCCTAAACTTTTATTATCCTTATTCGTTAAAAATAAAGTGTTCGATGTTCGGTTAACGGTTTGATTGGTGCGGTTTATTCGGTTTTAAAATCTTTTTGTTCGATCGTAAAATCAATTTTTTGGCTTGATCTAACTGAATTCAACTGCTTAAGTAGATTTATTCAGTCGTGAAATCTTTCGATTTGGCCTAACTGATAGAATTTAACCGCTTTAGCAGGTTTATTCGGTCCATTTATCCGATTATACCGATTATTATACGGTTTATTCAGAATACCGAACCGAATAAACCTTATTTTTTGTAACCTATAACCGAATTCACAATTCGGATACGGTTAGTAACCGAACCGAAAACCAAATTTGCAATTCGGTTCGTTTTTTAGGTTATGGATACGATTTATTCGATTATTTTTAGTTTTCGGTTTGTTTGAACGCCTCTAGTCGATACTCACCAACTAAATGCAATAGTTTAATATAACATTATAACAAATGAAATCTTAATTTAAGAAGAAAATATAGTTTTGTAAAAAAATTATTGAAATTGTATTTTTTTAACTTTAGAGAGGGAGTGTAACAATTAAAAAAGTTAGAAAAAGGGATGTATATAGTAGCCCCCTAAAAAAAGGGGGGGTTGTCTTTTTTTTTTTTGACCTTGCGAAAGGAAACATATAAATATTATTTTTTTTTGGTCTTAGCAAACTAAAAGAAAAAAGGTTTATTAACATTTTTTTTGATATTTTGGTTGACTTGCAAGACAGGGAGTGACGGGTAAAGGTTTAGGGTTTGGTTTATTATTAAAGGTTGCTCAACTTCAAGTGCTTATTTTTCTTGGTTTTCTCTGGTTCTCGTTTGCGATATCTGAAGACAGGAAGGTTCGAGTCGATAAGTTTAATGGTACTGATTTTGTATGGTGACGAATGCAAATTGAGGCGGTACTCGGTGAGTGCGACTTGGAGATGGTATTGGAGGAAAAACCTGCGGGAATGAGTAAGGCTGATGAAGCGGTGTGGGACTCAAAGGACAGAAAAGGCAAGAGGTAAGATTACATTGGCTTTGACAAAAAACGTAGCTTTTAATATCATGAAAGAAAAAACTGTTCGTGGTATGTTAACAGCTTTGTCAAATATGTATGAGAAACCGTCTGCAGGGACTAGAGTGTTCTTGATGAGGGAGTTATTCACGATGAGAATGCGTGAGAGCGGTTCAGTTACTGATCACATTAACGAAATCAATTCAATTTTGTCTAGATTATCGTCTGTAGGCATGAAGTTGGATAATGATACTCAAGCTGTGATTTTATTATCTTCGTTGCCTGAAAGTTTGTCTGGCTTTGTGACAACGGTCACTGAAAATACCGGGACCGGAAACTTTAAGTTTGATCGTATCCGGGATAGTGTTTTGGGTGAAGACGTTCGCCAAAGAAACTCTAGTAGAGGATCATCTTCTGGTATATTCAATGTTGGCAAGGGAAGGGACAGTAACAGGAACAGTGGGAGTCGTGGAAGCAGTTCGTCTAGAGCTCGAAAGAATGTGAAGTGCTGAAACTATGGTGAAAAAGGGCATGTCAAAAGTGAGTTTCCTAGTCCTAATAAAAAGGATGAAAAATCAGTGAATAATGTTCATTCAAATGAAGATTCTAGAGATGATGCATTGGTTTGCTGTGTAGAGTCTACAAACTCTTGGGTCATGGATTCCAGTTCGTCGTTTCATGCTACGCACAGTGGAGAGACGATGGTGAAATTTAAAACTGGTAACTTTGGGAAGGTACGAATAGCTAATGGTGAGGTCATTGATGTTACGTGTCACACCCTCAATTTTCCACAAACGGGGTATCCGTTAGGCGTGTGACATACCAGGATCTCAAGCCATTAGTTACACGAACATTGACTCAACGTTTATAAAAATATTTAACTTTGTAAATAACAAAAAGTTCAGCGTTTAAATACTAAAACCAACTTTTAGCGGAAGCATAAATAAATCCAGTACGCAAAATCCCGCGCACAAAACAATAAACCAAATTAACAAAATAAAGTAGATATTAAATTTAATTTTTAAAATAGTCCAAAGACGACCCAATGCATGCATGTCCTACGTGCTGAGCTCCTTAGATACCTGAGAAAACATACTAAAACGGTCAACACATAATGTTGGTGAGTTCAATGAGGTTTGTTTATAAATAAAAGATACCGTTCATAACACTGATAAACCAAAATAATATATTTCATTTTATTAGGCGGTTTGCAAGACCGAATGCTTATTGCTTGTCAACACGTCGAGATGAAAGCTAAACGTTACTTTTGCCTTGTCGCCATCTAACCAGGATGACCCATAACCTTTAAGGACAATCTGCACCACATGACTCCCAGTCAAGGGTGGGGTGCCGTCGCAACCCGGTAGTACTACTCAAATTTCCCCGCTATCATATATTAATCAACCTCAAACTTTTATAAGGACTTGAATGTGGTTCCAATTCGTGTCAAGCACTATAAGCCCTAATAAAATCTTGCCCGTAGGCATTTATACTTTTACCAAAACTTGCCCGTAGGCATTTATACTTTTACCGAAACCTGCCCATAGGCTATACTTTTACCGAAACCTGCCCGTAGGCATTTATACTTTTACCGAAACCTGCTCGTAGGCACTACCCGAAGGTATAAAAAGTAGCCTTAGTTGGCCCCGCCCGAAGGCATAAAGTTTTTCCCGAAGGCATAAAAATGTAGTCAGCCAAAGGCGCTGTAAAATAATTGCCCGAAGGCTCTGTAAAATCATTTGTATGTTTTCTCCCCGAAAAAGATTTAAAAGCGGACAAAGAACTCACCTTAGAATGCACAGCTAATTAACAGCAAACAAAAGCTGCAACCTTACGTTACTCAACGACCTGCTTAATAATTAGTATCTAATTATTAGCTATTTACAGTTATAGAAACACACACACACGCATACGTAAATACATATACATCCAAGTAACATAATTCATGCATTCTATCACTTGCTCCGTCCCGACTCACATCATCATTTTGTGAAACTACCTTTTTCATATCTAAACATGCAAAAATCATGTGATGCCATATTTTCATGCGTACATCCTATTGAAATTGTACACGTATTCATACCACCCATTCAACACCTACACTTCATATACTACATACATACGACAACTCTTACACACATATATAATAAATTCATTGTTGCTGCTGTTTACATACATATATGAATACCATACATCTAACCACATATGCCTATACATGCAACTATACTTGCTGCATTAATTACTCCTACATACCTACTCATATTGTTGGTCGCATGTTCATATTTACACATACTATTGCACACATGCATACATTATCCACATATTGCATTCACCTTTTATGTTGTTTTTGTTTCATCGATTTACTCACATACATACATTACTTATTTTATCTACATACTTGTACACATCATATATGCATATATATGGCTGCTATTAAATTACCTCTCTACATACGCACATACTGTTTTCTACGCATACAATCCGATACACACAAATCATACTTAACAAGCGGCTGTTATTTATATATATACTTAGGCTGTTGGTTTTTGTTTTACATACACATACATACATATGATAATTTCATTGAGAACATACATACATCGCAATACGCACATACAAAATATACCACACACATTCATTTACACATCATGCAAATATACATACAATATATGCCGAACATACAAGTTATATACACATTGCTAATGACCTACAATCACAATTGCATATAAACACAACAGTACACCATCACATTTACATAGCGATCTAAACCGAAAACAAAACGAACCCGAAACATAACGAATCGAATTAGGCGAAACTACATGTTGTCGAGATGTATACGTACCATAGGTTGCGGTGACTGACACGAAAGAAGCAGTGATGATGAAGACGACTACGGTGATGGTCACCGGAGATGCAAGTGACGTCGGTGGTGATGTTTTCTAAAACTGTGGCGGCGTTCGATGCCTATGGTGGCGGCGGAAACTTGCGAGGGTTTTGAGACGGTGTCTTACGGAGATGAGAGGCACGGACGAGAGATATGTTTTATGTTTGTGTTGTGTGTTTTCTTTGTAACCGGCGAAGAGGAAGAAGACATTGAGGGTGGGAGTAGGGTTGCGGTATTTATTTTAACATTTACACATTGCCCCCTTGATCTTTATATAAATTATTAATTTGGCTTTTAAATTTTATTAGCTAAGTTTACTTTATTTGCAATTTGTACCCCATACTTATATAATTAAACGAAAATAATAAGAGAGTAGTTAACGGTGCTAACCTAAAATTACGAGTTGTCACATTACGGGCATGAGTGATGTGAATTTAGTAACTCCATTGGGTACCACATGGAATTTGGAAGACGTCAGGGTTATTCTGGCTTTGTAGAGAAAACTTATCTCTGTCGGTCAGCTAGATAAACAGGGTCTGGAGGTAAAATTTTTTGGAGGCAAATGGAGGGTAACTAAAGGTAATCTAGTAATTGCTCGTGGAAACATGCGTGGATCGTTATACATGGTGGAAGTATCTGCTGAGGGAAGTATGACCGTTCCTCAAAACAAACTTAGGCTCGCTGAATCTAAGGGGCAAAAGAAGGTTCAATTTGCAAGAGGTGAACCATGTGTGAAGGTTATTCAAGCTAAGTGGGTTCAGAGGTTGAAACTGATTCGGGGTTTTGGTGACAGTGGGAGCACGCGGGGTGTTCCGGGTACAATTACGAAACAACGATGAGTTTTGAAGACCGTTAGTCCAACTGTGAAAATCTCTCCTATAGAAGTATTGCTAAATAAGGAGAGTGGTTCTCGGGTTATCTCTGGAGCTAGGGGTTGTCCGAACTAGTTGAGATAAAACAACGATGGGTTTTGATGACCGCTAATCCCGAGTGTGAAAATATCTCCTATGGAAGTCTTGCTAAATGAGGAGAGTGGTTTTGGGTTATCTCTGAATCTGGGGGATTGTGCTAACCAGTTGAGATAAAGAATGAGTTGGAGCTCGGTGGAATTTCAACTGCCCCTTCATGTATTTGATGAGAGGGGGTGGCAACTAGGGATGATCATGAGGTCTTAGCTAATCTATGAAGATTGAGGCTTGGAAGATTTATTTAACTCTTATAAATGTTGACAAATGTATTTATTTTACTATTAATCTTTATAAATTTATAAAAGAATATTTATAACTTATAAGTTTATTATTATGTGATTAAACATGATTTAAATAACAAATTTATGAATAAACTAAATGAATATAAATATAAATAATGAATATGTGTTCTTAAGTCACAGTAATATTTGTGAAATTTTAAAATGGATACTAAAGCTTGTCGGGTTTGGATTATATTCTGGTTTGGTTCGGGGCAAATGTTACAGTAAAATGGGAACGCAAGTTATGAAGTCTCACAAATTGAAAAACTTTTTAATCCATCAATACTCCTCTAGAATTATTGCACATGGATCTCTTTGGTTCGATTAGTGTGAGAAGTATAGGTGGAATATCTTATTTTACAAATGATTTCTCATGATTCTCTTGGGTTTACTTCTTAGGTACGAATAACGAGACAACTGAACATTTGAAGTATCTGATTCTTCAATTTGAAAATGCGTGTCAACTAAAAGTACGAACAATTCGGAGCAATAATGGAAGTGAGTTCAAGAACCGTATTTTTGAGCTATTCTGTCTTGAGAAATGAACTAAACATCATTTCAGTGCTTCACATACTCCAAAATAAAAGGTAGTAGCTGAAAGGAAAAGCCATACCTTAATTGAAACGGCAAAAACAATGCTAGTAGATTCAAAGCTTCCAATTACCTTTTGGGCAGAAGCTATTGCAACTACATGTTATGTCTTTAATGGGGTGTTAACAGTCAAGAGGCATAACAAGACTTGTTATGAACTCTTCCATAACAGAAAGCCTCACGTGTCATATATACTTGCAACCATTTGGATGCCCGTGCACAACCTTACTTACTAAGGTACATGTGCCTAAGATGGAGCCAACAGTTGTGAGATGTTTCTTTTTGGGATATTTCGCTAATTCTCTCGATAAGAGGATCTTCAATCGTGCTGTAAGAGTAATTGAGCTGGCTCATCCAGTAGATTTTAATGCTCACGTAGCTCCTACCTAAATGGAAAGGTCTAGTCTGGGTTTTCGATAATAAACATTTGTTTGAATCTTTTAAAGTTTTTCCTGATGTGCCAACGGGATATTTGGAGACAATCATTATCTCAAGAGAAGATGATATTGTTTTCTCACCAATATCAGTAGTATTTCTAGCCTCTTTAGAATATGCTCCAATTCAAACTTAAACAGCTAACACATAAAATCGAGTGGAAGAAAACGAGGGTATAACAATTGAGACAGTTACAAAATAAGTTCCCACAAATACCGAAGATTTTATTGAGATCGAAACAATCCAAACAACAAGAATTAATAAGGATCATCCCATTCAGAACATATTGGGAGACCTTAATCAGGGAGACATTAAGATCGCTTATTTTTTAAACCATTATGTTTTTTCGAAATAATCCGTTTTTTGTAGTTCATCTATAAAAAATAACTTCATTTTTATAAGCATGTTGTATGTATATAAATAAGGATGTATTTTCTAAACCATTTTTTGTTACAAATGTCTTTTTTTTTAAATTGTATGTTTTTTAACATAACTGTCATAGTATACTTTGAGACTAAAGCAATAAGACATATTTTTAATAAATATTTTTAATTTTTATATATATAAATTAAAATTTTACTTTTTTAACATTTGCATCCTAAAGTTTTTTACCATTTGCATCTATGTGGGTATTTTGGTCATTTATGAAAAATTTTACTAGACAATCTAATAGAGTTAGCTTTTTTGATGCAAATGAGAAAAAATACAAACGTTAGGGGTGAATATAAGATTTTGAAATAGTAGCGTTGCAAATTGTCAAATCGACAAACCACATGTATATAAATGGGAATTTACTTTCTCTCTCTCTCTATATATATATATATACATACATATATATATATATACACACACACACACATATATATAGGGAGAGTTCATTTGAGAAGACAAAATATTACGAGAAGAAAAAAGAAATAGCAAAATTCTTCATTTTTTCAACCAAAAACTTTTTTAACATACAAAAATATGATAGAAATTAGGGCTGGCATATCGTGTCTGACACGACACAATGAACACGATAAGGCCAAACACGAACACAACACGATAACTTATCGTGTCATTTTTTCCAAAAACGAACACGAACATGATAAAAATCAGGTAACACGATAAAAACCCATTTTTTAAAAAAAAAATTAAAATTTCCAAAAAAATCATAAGTCTTAAATACTAAATATGACGCAATATGATAATTCTTGAGCCACAAAAAAACAAAAGTCCGTAAAATTGCATTTTACCATAATATACTTAAAAAACAAATATGAAAAAAGATTAAAAGTCTATCAAAGATCATAGGAGTCTTTGATCTTTCTACTCATCTACGTTAAAGTTCATCTCCACCTCCATTCTCTACTAACTTTTCCTATATATAAATATTAACAGGTGACCTATCGTGTTAACATATCTTTAACCTGTTAAGACACGATAACTAACGTGTCTTTATCGTGTTAACCTGTTAATGACACGACACATGTTAAGGTCAAACACGAAACCTGTTAATTCCGTGTCGTGTCGTGTTATCGTGTCCGTGTCAAAAATTGACAGCCCTAATTGAAATGCAGTATTTATTTATTAACTTTGATATTCAAAAAATAAAATTGAATAAATTACGTTTATTTGTTAAACTTACATACCTACACATGTGTAGGTAAATTTAAAAAGCAAAAAATACATACGTAAAAAATATTTTAATGATAACTTTTTGTTTATACCTTACACATTTGTATGTAGGAAGTGAATTTATTTAAAAAACTAAACCATTGATAAGTTTATTAGTGATTTAGGTTTCTTCTCACAATATATGAGTTTTCTCAAATAAACTTAATCATATATATATAATATATATATAATATATATATATATATTAAAAAAGCTTAGTATTTTTGACCATTTACACCCCTAACTAATTGAGCTGCAGGCATCAAGGTAAGGGACCAAGATTCTATACTGCTGCAGAAGCGGAATCGAAGAGATTGGTTGAAAGGTAAGGATAGAAGTTTCTTTTGACCATTTGCATTCTTAGGAGTATTTTGTAAAAATGTAACCAAGTTTGCCAACTATTCCAATTAAATACCCGAAACTTTATTTGTCTCTCTAATGTCACTGAAGTTTCATTAAGTGTTCCAACCCTATGTACTAATTTTACGATTATTTGAATTTTTAAAAATTGAGTTGGACAAATGAAATATGTATAAACTTTGGATACTATTTAATAATTATTTTTATTCAATTTGAGTTAAACTAAATAAATTTATAACTTTGTTATTAAGTTGCAAATTTTTAGTCTTCACTTTTAGACCTCAATTCAAATTGATTGAAAAAAACTTTCACTTTTTTATAATCATAATTCATATATGTTTCATATGTCCAACTCAATTTTAAAAAATTCAAACATTTGTAAAATTATTTCATAGGATTAGATAACTTATGAAACTTCAATGATTTTAGGAAGACAAAATTTTTTTGAGGCATTTAATTGGAACAGTGAGTAGAGTTAGTTACATTTTGATGACATTTTCCCTTGAAAAATCTAAGAAGTTAGTTATTTTGGGCAAATAAGGACAAAATGCAAACGCCAGTAGTTAATATGAGATTTTGAAACCGTAATGATGCAAATGCTTAAAATTGACAAACTACATGGATACAAATGAGAATTTACTCTAATAAAAAGTAATCTAACGAAATCAGTTAAAGTAGATAATCAAAAATTTTAACAAAAATACGGTTATAGTGAATAACTGATCTTCTCAATAACCGGCTAGGTTAATAAATAACCGGTTAACATAAATTAACCAATTTGTGCACCTCTAGCAATGACATCAAACTAGCAGTAAAATTCATTCAGCTCTATGATCGAACTTGTATTGCCACGAGTTTACTTTCACTGACCTCATGTGCGTCCCTCCCAAAACGTTGCTAGTAAAAATAAAATTTAGAGATCTTTTGTTCATGCCCATTACCAGTATACCATATTAAAAGTTGGTTTCGATATGGCTACCTAAACGAGGTATATTGCTAGTTTATAATTGTATATACATGCATTATTCTAAAATCTATTTTAATTACTAATTATGTTACACTATATTGATGGTCGGCCACTACTTGTTTGTCCAAACTCACGACCAAACTTGATAAGAAGTAGAGTATCATTTTGTGTTTTCAAGCCTCAAATTTTATTGAGTGGTCTCAAATAAAAACGTGGTTCGTCACATGCATTACTGCTTCTAGATAGATGATTGTATACTTGTCGTGTCATTATCAAATCCTTTTTTTTTGGATTTATCAAAATAATAATGCAACTAAATATATTTTCTTGTTTTAAGAGAAAATATCTGCCTCTAGATCGATGATTGTATAATTTTCGTGTCATTCAATATAGTTTATGTTTGTTTTTCTTTTAACGGTGATTTGGGTTACTTACCTATTCAATATTCTTTATTCATTTGAAGCTCTATTAAACATCAGTGAAAATATTTTATTTTGTAAAAGAAAAGTTTTTATTAGGTTATTTAATTGTTGTGCTTTACAGGTTTTAAACTTTTTTAAAGTTTTTTTGCGTTTAATTATACAGTTTTAGATTTTTTTAAACATATTTTAGATTTATTGATGTGCTAATATTTTGCATATTGTTTGGGTAATATTTTGCACATTGTTTGGTGATGTTTTAGACTTATGTTATGTTGGTGGTACATCTGTATTGTTGTTTGATGTGCTTATTTATTTATATTTTTTTAAGCGAATACATTCGAATTCGATTCGAATTCGAATAACGTTATTTAATCGAATACATAGATTTTTAGTCGAATGTGAATTAAATACGAATACAATTTTTGAAAGTCCAAATTCGACCAATTCGATTCGCCCAATTCAACACTCTTACGTTATATACTTTTTCAAGTTAAATTGAAAGAACAAGTCTAGAAAAGTTGATAGTGTAACCGTTTATTATCTTTAAACTATTCCTATGGGATAAAACTATGTAAACATTTATGAACTTTTGACCAATAATGTTAGTATATTACGTGTTGCACTAGTAGAATTGTGATTAACAAGTGATCGAATGTAAATTTTAATAACCATTAAACAGGTCGTAAGTGCAGAGTGCACACTCATCTTAGTATTTATTATGATATAAGTTTTATCCGATTAGATTATTTGATAGAATCGACAAAATACATTTGATATGAAAATAATTACACGACTCTCAGATCAATAATGGTAACCGATTTACATTTTCCTAGACAAAAAATAAAGCTAGAAAAAGAGAATAAACAGATACACATGACATCAATAAACAATGTCGTTTAGGCCTTATTTTCTTCTTAATTTTATACAAAACAAATCGTGCTTTTGTTGATTCGATTAATTCACAACTGTTGAATCAGAGTACTACTAAACAAAGACACACTTTTATTTAACCAGTTTGACTCATAAATTTTCTCTCTGGATTCCATAAATCCGATCAACACCTAAGGTATTTACAACCATACCAACCTATTCCTATTACAACTAGGAAACATAAACATAATAATAAACAAAAACTAATTAGAGACAAACTCAAATACTAATAATAAATAGATAGATTCCTAATAACAATAAAATTGTTATTAGTTAATTCTTCTTCAAGTCACCCCATGAGAATTACCGAACCGCCCTTAATGAAGTCTAATATCGTCAAGTTTAATACTCCCTCTCGATATTAACTTCTTCAAGACTCCCTCTCAATTGTGACTTGTTCATAACTCGTGTTTCTTTACTTTTAGTAGTCCTTTAGCTCAATAGTTTTGCTCCCTCTTGAACTCGACCAATAACCAAACTCGATCAACCGGAAGAAATGATAACATGCCAACTGCTTTCAACCAAATTGAACCAAAGGGTTCACCAAGATCCGATCGGGATCTTTTACCACTGCCTTTGAACGAGTCTTCTATTTTTCAGCCTACTAAACTACTCCGTCACATGGAGATTTAGTCATCCCGACACACGGTGATCACACAACAACACAGAAACCTTCAACGTTGAACACCAGTTTAGAGCCATTCAAACTTACCGATCTTGATAATGGAGAGAGACTTAACTAAAAGAACTTTGATTAATTTGACGAGCATAAAACTTACTCGTGTAACTCCAATTCAGAAGGTTGGACCTAGTTTTGATCAACGCTTCATAGATCAGAAACTTATCCACTCGACCACCGCCGTTGCAGCCCCGCACGGGGCTGCTCCTCTTCTTAGAACACGACTCTCAAACCCACGATACGAGCCTTAGGCTCTGATACCACTTGTTGAACCAGAGAGTTACTAAACAAAGATACACTTTTATTTAATAAGTTTGACTTACAAACTTTTTCTCTGGATTCCATAAATACGATTAACACCTAAGGTATTTATAACCATACCAACCTAATCCTGTTACAACTAGGAAACATAAACATAATAATAAACAAAAACTTATTAGAAACAAACTCAAATACTAATAATAAATAGATAGATTCCTAATAACAATAAAATTGTTATAAGTTAATTCTTCTTCAAGTCAACCCATGAAAATTACCGAACCACCTTTAATGAAATCTAATATCGTCAAGTTTAATAACAACCTCCTACGTTATTAAAATTTGCTTATTTATATTTATTATATCATATCCACCATGTACCCAACTCACCCTATACCACCCCACGTTACTCAACAATTATTTATATTGAAAAACACTAAAAGACAAATAACTAATTTATGTGGCCTTCAACAATATAATAGAAGTTCTTTTGGCAATGTAGCACATTTGCTTTTGAGTTTTGACACTTTATAATCCTCTATAATAATTCATTTCAAAACAGCTTGACATAGCAAGAACACAAATACACTCTTCAAAAATACCACTAGCATTAGTGCACAATGTCTATAAACACTCAACACTCAACTTATCTTCCTCTACAAGAAAAAATAGTCCTTAACAACAAGACGGCCCGAGCCATAGAACTTGTAATTCTTTCTTTGCTGGTCTCCATGCTCGCTTATCGGGTAATTTTTTTCAAAGACCAAAACCACTATCTCCCATGGTTGCTTGCTCTTTTGTGCGAGTCATGGTTCACTTTCATATGGATACTTATTATATCTATAAAATGGAATCAAATCTCCACGAAAACATACCCAGACCGACTCTTGAAAAGGTAAAATTAACCTCAAACTCAAACTTTTGTACGTTTTATCTAG
The DNA here is from genome assembly GCA_030867185.1 of Tagetes erecta. Taxonomy (NCBI): domain Eukaryota; kingdom Viridiplantae; phylum Streptophyta; class Magnoliopsida; order Asterales; family Asteraceae; genus Tagetes; species Tagetes erecta. The sequence continues at coordinate 14,040,926 of CM061490.1, forward strand.
TTATTGTACGTTCTATTTAGTTATTGTACGTTCACTTCGTTGTTTCATAACTAACAAGCACGCATGCAACTTTTTCTCAGGTTACATGAATTTGAGCTACCAGCTGTGGATATATTTGTTACCACGGCAGATCCCATCCTAGAACCAAGCATCATAACAATGAACACCGTGTTATCCCTTTTGGCGGTAGATTATCCGACACACAAGTTAGCTCTTTACCTTTCTGATGATGGATGCTCACCACATACGCTTTACTCGCTTATTGAGACGACGAAATTTGCAAAGCTTTGGGTACCTTTTTGTAAACGGTATAACGTCCAAGTTAGAGCCCCTTTTCGGTACTTCACTTTCAAGTCCACCATGTTAGAAAAAGAGTCTTTTGAGTTTCAACAAGAATGGAAAAAGATGAAGGTACGGTATTTACTCTATTATTTGAAACTAGATTAGTACCCGTGTACTATACGGATTTTAGTTTTATAGGTTTTAACTCAATTTACACATCAAATTTATTTTTAACATATCTCTTATTAAATCAATTTGTATATTTACAAATATATTCATAAAAAAATCATATGTTACAATACAGGATATGATTTATAATAATTGGTATATTTTTATTGGAACATATCGGGTTAGGAGATAATTCATGATAATTGTTAATTTTTTTATTTGAACATATCGAGTTATGAGATAATTAATGATAATTGGTAAAACTTTAATTTGAACATATCGGGTTAGGATAAATCATAATAATTGATAAGTTTTTTATTCGAACATATCAGGTTATGAGATAATTCATGATACTTGGCACATATCGGGTTAAGATATAGATCATGATAATTGATAAATTTTGTATTTGAACATATCGGGTTAGGAGATAATTGATGATAATTTGTGAATTTTTAATTTAAACATATCGGGTTATTTCGAATATGGAGCATACCATGACCCGTCTAAAAATTCTCCATCAAATTAATTAAGAACATGACACCTAAGCAAAATCCTATGTGGAGTAGTTAAAATTGTGACATGTGAATGCGTTACTCAATTATTAGAATAGGTAGATTGATGGGAGAGGAATAAATTCTTTAATTTCACCGACCATAATTTTCTTTTATCTCAACCTATCAACACTTAATATATTAAGTAAATCAAATACACCACATCTTATTTGTGAGCTTCAAACTTAAAACCTAATACTCAAACGTAAATGTGTTAGTGTGTTACACCAATCTCATTGATAATTCAAGTGTGACTTATTAACTCATAATAACTAGAAATATAACCCGCGCGTTGCAGCGAGCAAACACCACCGTCGGCATCGAACAACAGTTGGAAGCGACCAACAACGCCGGAAACAGGGAGAGAGATAAGTGATGTTTAGAGAGAGAGAGAGTTGAAGGTGAAATGGGAAGAAAGAGAAATAACATACTTATATACCCCAAATATAACGCATTAAAATGAGTACCACAGACAACACAAACGGTACCACATGCAAGGACCGTAGTACATAACGCATCAAAAGTGGTACGTTACTGTTCACGCGAATTCTAAATGTAATATAGTTAATTGATACTAACAATACTACCGATAAGACCTTAGAGTTTCACATCCTTTTATATGGACAATCTCATTACAACAAAGAAGTAATTCTACGAGCTGATGACATAACATGTGACATCAAGGAGGCTGGTTACGTCTATATTGAGTTTCATTTCATTTCATCATATCACTTGTTACATCTTAGAGGCAAGAAAACTACTTCTTTATTTATTAGAGTGAGATTGCTATTGATAATAAAATTTAAAAAACATAAACGTCACATGTCACACTAAGCGTAAGAATTATTAGTGGCTAATCAATCATACTTTTAGTTTTTGTTATTGCTATTATTTCAATAATTTAAAAAATAATTTAAAGCTAATTAATTAGTTCAAATACTTCAATTAAGCTTACTTATTCATATGTAAGATTTAAGATCAAGCCGTGTGTTGCGGCGATTGCGTCTTAGGTATGCGACTTTGTCACACTCGTTAATAAAAAAAGTTTAATCTTTCGTACGCTACCGTGTAAAATTGTAATATGTCAAATATTAAAAGATAGAGGCATATCCAAACTTAGAGGTAAAAAAAAACAAATAAGTAAAAGATGGATGATCAAAGTCGTAAATATATCAACATACAGTATGTGCTCAAAATTATAAATTGACTAAGTCATCAAAAGTCTAATCGGAGATTAAAGTCGTAAATATATTAAAGTGAATACGAGAGACTAAAATTGTAAATATGACAAAAGTGAATGTGAAATTCTAACTTATAAGTTATAGTTTTAGAAATTAGTTCACAAATCAAGTTTGGGTACGCCAATTATGGTTGGTACCTCAACCATACTAATTCACATGATCTTTCATCTGCTTATGTTTACAGAACGAATATGGCAATCTTTACAAAAACATCGAGCTTGCAGCTCAGAGGCCATTCAAATGTGATCCTAATTCGGATTTTGCTGACTTCTGTGATGTTCACCGGTCAGATCATCCGGCTATCATCAAGGTACATACAGTGTTGATGTATCACCTTAATTGTGTTTGTTGTTGTTAATCATCTTGATGTTGAACCTTTGAAAAAAGTTGAACTTTTAATGTCGTCCAAGTGTTTGATAAAAGTCCCCAGTGAAATTGAAGTGTCAGAGGCTAGTTTTTGGATGGTTCCAAAATGGTCACTTCGATGTGACAACAACATTCACTAGTGGGTTGTGGGGGCAAACCGGCAAAACCTACTTAAAAGTATGCTTTGCTATTATTGTACATTTAACCTGTTATTAGCATTCAAAATCATAGTCTTTTCATCATCTATAATGTTGTTGACAACTTAAATTCTTTTGATTTGGACAATTTGACAGTGTTTTCCAAGGATTTATATTCAAGGATTATTTTTTTTTCTTTTTCGTTTTACCTGATTTGGAACTGTTGTAGGTTATATCCGAGAGTACAGACCTACCGTCTGTAATATACATCTCTAGAGAGAAAAACCCGAAACATCCTCATCATTACAAAGCTGGAGCTATGAACGTTTTGGTTAGTACGTACACTATGTTTCTAGTTACTTAAACCTGTTCCAAAAAATAAAAGTGTGTTATTTATTTTAAAATATGCAATGAGCAAAGAAAATATCAATCTTCTTTAAATGGTGAGCAGGCTAGAGTGTCGGGAGTAATGACAAATGCACCCCTGATGCTGAATGTAGATTGTGATATGTATGCAAACAATCCACAAGTTTTTCTTCATGCAATGTGTGTTGTATTTGGTTGCAAGAATGATCAAGACTCTGGTTTTGTTCAATTCCCTCAAGCCTTTTATGATGGATTGAAGGATGACCCGTTTGGGAATCAGCTCGCTCAATATTATGTGCGTATATTCGATTTCCTTGAGCTTTTGTTCTCAAGAACTTGTTGCCCATTTACGTGTCACCTTATTAAATTCCTTCATTCGTTCCTTAATATAATGTTATCTGAACTAAAAATAAATCGTATAAGCTGCAACAAAACAAATTTCTTGTTGATCACTTTAAAATTTGATTACAAAAATTTCAAGTTTTCAACAGCAGAAAGACAAACATTTGAACGTTGTCATCTATACAAGTCCAAACGCATGCTTAATCCTCAAATAATCACCAGAAGTTAATAATTTCTAACGTTTTTCCCGCATTTATATCCAGTATCTTATGCATGGAATGGCAGCGATTCAAGGGATTTTCTATTTCGGATCAAATTGTTTTCATAGACGAAAGGTTATATACGGTTCGTCTCCAAATGATAAGATAAAAACTGGTATGCTATATAAAACTTGTTTAATTTTCCTTTTTTATTGTGTGGGATTTTATATTCATGTTAACTCTTTTTTTTTGGTGACTAGAAACCATAAGAAATGAAGATCTACACAGAGTTTTTGGAAAATCATTTGAATTGAGAGAATCAGCTGCTAAGATACTGTCAGGATCGAACTCAAAAATAGAAAATCAAAAGAGTCCCTCTAGTTTAATTGAGGCTGCAATCCATGTTGCAGGCTGTAGCTACGAGTATGGTACACATTGGGGTAAAAAGGTAAGCATGTTAACGATGACTAATTATAATAAATAGTATAGGACTTGATAAAAGAAGTTGAATACTTGAGTGGGCCTCTCATACCTCGTAGCTATACTATATACGCTGAGCCAAATCTTCTTCATGTGAAATCTATTTGATTTAGATCGGGAAAATCGTGTGGTTTTATGAAACTATGTGCTATGGCTCGAATCCGTAGTCAATCCTATTTTCGATAGGGACAGTTGTCAACTGCCTGCTTATAGCGCGCCCTTCCCACTTTCAGTAGTAAACTTCTCAAGTTTAAGCAGGATAACCCCCTCTCTATTCATCTCTTCGTGTATGTGGTCCGCCTAAACATAATCCCGGTTAAACATATTGATATATTTTAATAATGATACTTTTAAAAAAATTCCATAATTTGTTGTTAGGTTGGTTGGCTTTATGGATCTGCGGCAGAAGATATGCTCACAGGAATAAGCATCCTTGGCAGAGGATGGAAATCCATTATGTGCTCACCAGAGCCACCTGCTTTTCTTGGTTGTGCACCACCAACATACCCGAGTACGTTGACCCAACAAAAAAGATGGGCCAGCGGGCTTCTTGAGGTCTTCTTCACTGATCAAAACCCGTTACTTCTTACTATTAAAGAAAACCTTTGGTTTAGACAGGCCCTTGTTTGCGTTTGGATATGTTCATGGGGAGTTCGATCCGTCATGGAGCTCTGCTATGCATTTCTTCCAGCGTATTGTATCATAACAGGCTCACATTTCTTGCCCAAGTTCAACGAACTAGCTTTTCTTATCCCTATGAGTATTTTCATCATTTACAATGGTTATGTTTTCTGGGAATGTAAACGTCTTGGCATATCACTACGTATGTGGTGGAATTTGCAGCGAATGGGGAGAGTGACTGCTATGACAGCATGGTTATTCGGGTTTTTAAGTGTGATGCTAAAGCTAATAGGTTTGTCAGAATCCGTTTTTGAAGTAACGCAAAAAGAACACAAGACGAATGATGGTGATGATGATAGTAACAATGATGATAAAAATGTCACTATGTTTACGTATGACAAGTCACCCATGATCATACCAGGTGTTGTTGTTCTATTGGTCAACACAACCGCATTAATCAATGGTGTCTTAAGACTATTAAAGGTTGACTATAATGAAATTTGGAAGGAGGTGTTAGGATTAGGGTTAGGAGAAATGTTTTGTAGTGTTTGCCTGCTACTATGCTTTTGGGAGTTCTTTAAAGGGTTGTTTCGGAACGGGAAATATGGCATTCCATCCTCGACGATTTGGAAATCAGGAGTTTTGGCTTTGTTCTTCGTGCACGTGTGTAGAAGATCTGCTAAACCGTTATAAGATAATTCGATACACGAGTTGTGTATGGTTATAGTAGTTCTTGGATTGAATTGTAATGTTGTTATTATAGCAGAAAACTAGATTCCTTGAGATTATAGCAAATTCTTATATTTGTATGCTTAAACATTCTTGAAATAAATATAGAAGTGATGAGAATCATTTTAATATTCTTTATGCATGATTTTTGATCTTGTGTTTTGGATATAAACTGTTCCTCCTTAGGCAGTTAAAATCAGTTGGATGCTTGCGTGTTAAGCACTATGCAAAGTACCACTAAAATAACTTATCACTAGTTATATAATAAAAAAAGGGTTAAAATTTCTGGTGTTTGGATCAAAATTTTGTGATTTATTCAAAAAATGCTTAGCTCTATGAAAACACATTTCCTTTAAAAAAAGATAATTTAGATATTGTTATAAATCTTTATCATTGTATTCATTATTGTGGTTATCAACATCTAAAATAGATTAGACTTCTTCCACAAGTTTTCTTCTATATATATTCAATAGTTTAATGTCCGGGCTACGCTCGGGAACATAACACACAAACGGTGATTTTAAGGATATTAATGAGACACGGATGATTTCAATCAATTTTGAGACAAAACGGTGGTAAAAACGTAAAAAAAGATTTTATTTAAAAAAATTATTAATTTAGTATTGCAATACTATACTATTTAAATTCTCGGGTTTATGGTGTATTTTTTAATGTGTAAAAAGAGTAATGACTCTTTAAAAAAATTGAGCTATTTAATTCTAATTATTACCAACTTTATACATAAGTTTTATTTTTATGTCATGTCAAATAAAAGATGACTCATTGACACCCCTAGTAGGAGAGGGTTTAACATGTAAATATTTTTAAATTTCTAAACACTCTCCTAAATATTAGGGGATCAAAATGTAATTAAGATTATTATAATATATTATTATTAAAGATATATACATATTTTAATTATAAAAATATTATTGTGAGACAAATTCTCATATGATACCACATAAGCGAAACCATTTCTAATGATGACAAGTAAGCAAAATAGATTTTGCTATATTATATAAGGATTGTACCATATTATATATGACATGTGATCAATGAAATCATTTTTTCCTCTATTATTCTTCTCATGTCCATGTGCTATTAGGCTAGTTTTATAACATGTTATCAACACGAAATTGCTTTTTGGTTGGATCGTCATCGGTTACATTCTTTATTGCCGTTCGTTTCCATATGATTGTATTGATCGAGATTTCCATGTTACATCAATAAGCTCCTATCTAAACAAAGGGGTCCAATCATAGCCGGCTATGAGGGGGTGCACCGTGTGCGACTGCACAGGGCACCCGCTCGACGGGGGCACCAAATTAAAAAAAATTATTATATAATTTTTATTTTTATAAAACTTATATGTAGGCTAGAGAATTTGTCACAAAAGCCCATTGTTTTTTTTACTTTTAAAAGCCCACTAGTTTCACTAAAAGCCCACATGGTCATAAGTCCATAACATGTCCACAAAACTCTTAATTTTTTTTGTTCGATGTTGAAAAAACACGACAATAGCGGCCAACAGAAAAAAAGTTCAATTTTTTGGCAGATAGCGACTAGGAATTAGGGGGTACTTTTAAAAGCCCAATAGTTTCACTAAAAGTCCACATGGCCATAAGTCCATAACAAGTCCACAAAACTCTTAATTTTTTTTTGTTCGATGTTGAAAAAATACGACAGCGGCCAGCAGAAAAAAAAGTTCAATTTTTTGGCAGATAGCGACTAGGAATTGGGGAGTAGTGACGATTTGGATCTTTGGAGACAAGAATTCAAGAAACTAGAGAGTAAAAAACTAAAAATAATTGGTTTATATAACTTAGTGCGATGATGCTCGGAGAATGAAGCCCTTTTTTCCTGGCCCGCACAGGGCACTAAAAGCCTCAGGACCGGCCCTGGGTCCAATGGTATGATTTTCCTTCTTCTATCTTTCGAGTAACTGTAATTTATTTCATTCATAATATTTATATATTATTTATTATCGTGATTGAATAGCTTATTGGTCTGTTGGATGACTGGTTGGTATTTTAATTCTCATCATCCAAAGACCAGTATAGATATCACCATTAAAGATAGTGAAGTGAATTTGTCAGCTATGATAAAACTATATTTTTGAAAATAAAAGATAAAAATCAATGAGATTTTGTTATGCAAAATAAAATATCTTTATTCATGACTATAGTTTAAAAAGATTGAGAAAACGAATTTTGTTTTCATTTATTACGAGACCGCAAATAAAGGTGCAAAACATAATTAAATATTATGTTAGAATTGATTATTTCATTGCGTTCATATTTTATTAATATTTCAGTTTTCATAGAACTATATGACTAATCAAATAACTTGTTATAACTAGATAATGATTCTTTAAAATATGTTAAGGATATGAATACAATCTCAAGAAATTATAAGTTTTATGAAAATAATAGAGATTTAATGGTCATATGACGGATTTAATTTGATTTGTTTCTCTTTTAAAAAAACTAGTATCTTGAATTCTCTGGTAATTAAATACTTGTTAAGATCTTGAATAATAAAAATAATTAACCAAATTTATTTTATTTCTCGGTTAATTGAAAATAAAGTTGTTTTATATAATGCTATAACTTTGAGAATACATAGCATGATTTAACATTATGCAATATGGTTTATTTTACATATAATATTATTGCCTAAAAGCAAATAAAGATCAAAATTCATTGGTCTACTAGGTTTAACACCCGTGTGTTACACACGGGTTGAATAAAAATATTTTTTAAAAATTATAACTATTATATTTAAAAATTTATAAATAATTTTACAAATTATTAATCACAAAATTTTGTCTTTATTAACTCTTATACTCAATTTTCCCTCTCAACCTTCCTTTTATAAAACAAATTATGTTTTCCCCCTAAAAATTGCCCCCTAAAAACTCTAATTTATTAGATAGATTATCACTCCTAGAAAAATTATAAATTCAAACTCAATATATGTCATTATTAATTAAAGATTGTCATGAGATTTAAGACTAATAAATCTTGCATGACTCGAACGCATAATTACTTCTCAATTAAAGTTATGTGAAGAGACGATTATTTATTGAGTTAAATCGGATAAAACATTTTCTATTTGATATACCTTAAATATGCTCTTCAAGTAGCAATATGTTTAAAAAGGTATCGAAAGATTTCAAATCTGTATGTCCGAAAAAATAATGAAATATCATGAAACTTGTGCGGTTCTATTCTGTCCCTTAAAAAACAAAAGGAAGTTGTCTATGTACGTTATGACTTATGACCTCATGTATTCTATAACTTGAATATATGGTATACTTTATTGTTTTGTTTCTATATTTATTTTAAAGTTACCATTTTATTATCACTCTTCTTAAAGAGTATAAATCTGCATAGATGACACCTTAAGTGTCATACTCTCAAAATCTCATTATCAGTTGTAGAAGGTAATAAGATTTAAGACGAATAAGCTAGTCTTGTATGACTAAGACAAATAATTGTTTTTCAATTGTTGTTATGTCAATAAAATATTATTTACAAGAAAATTTTGGATGATTCCATTTGACACACCTTAAAGGTGACCATTAAGTATAGAAATATGATGAAAAGGGGTGAATGATTTCATACTTGTATGTTCGAGACTATAATTTGAAACTTTTTTGGTTTCACTGCATTCCCTGAAGTGAATGTGAGTATATATATGTATATATATTAATCGGTGTAAAGGTTGTCCCTATGGATACAACTCTGGAAATCGTATGGTCAGACTCCATCTCCTAAAGAAATAATGTTAAATGATCATTATTAATATCATGGTTATGCATATAACTGAGGAAATTATGATGATAATTAGATATAATGAGATCAATCACCAAAGTTGCAAAAGAGGTTGAATAAATGAGAACAAGGTGAAATTGTGAATGTGATATAACATGAGAGATGGAAATAATAGCATATTGTTCTTTTGTAATAAATTACTAGTTTAGTGCCCGCGCTACGCTCGGGAACACAACATTCATGTGGTGATTTTAAAGATAATCATGACGGTTTCAATCAGTTTTGAGAAAAACTGTGGTAAACCGGAACATAAGGTTTAATTTTAAAAATTAGTTTTTAGTATAACAATATTATACTCAAATTAAAGAGAATAAAGTGCTTAATTTTATGGTGTAGTTTATTTTTAAAAATAATTTCGTATATAAAAGTTATGTATATATATAAAACAATGAGGTCTTTAATTGTACGTTATTATTAATTTTATCTATAAGTTTCATTTTTATACCCTATCAAATTCAAACTGTCTAATGTACACCCCTTATAGTAGAGGGTTAAAAATATAAATACTCTAAAATTTTTTAAAATTCTCCTAAATATTAGAGGACAAAAAATGTAACTAATGTTATTATACTATATTTTATATACATATTTTAAATAAAAAAATATTATTATGAGAGAAACTCTCAAATGATGTCACATAAGCTAGAAGCTTTGATAACATGCTACATAAGCTTTTTGCGTTTTGCTTTATTATTTTAGAGATATTAAATAAATGTTTGATCTATATAATTTAGGAATAAATATTAAGTCATTGTTTCTACAATTAGTTTTGAGCGGGAAAAATATATCTAAGATGCTCTTATGAATGTCAAGTCTCCAAAAACCTTCTTTTATTAATATGTATAGATTTCATATCCCTATGTGAAGAGAATATTATCTATAAATAAAAGGGAAAATGTCATAGAAATGTAACAAAGTTTACCCACTGTTCCAATTAAATACCTCAAACTTTTTTTGTCTCTCTAAAGTTACTGAAGTTTCATAAGTGTTCCAATCCTATGTAATATTTTTACAAGTGTTTGAATTTTTTAAAATTGAGTTAAGCATATGAAACATACATAAATTATTATTATAAAAAAGTGAAAGTTTTTTTTTCCAATCAATTTGAATCGGGATCTAAAAGTGAAGGCTAAGAATTTGTAACTTAACAACAAAGCTCTAAATTTATTAAGTTTAAGTCAAATTGAACAAAAATAATCACAAAATAATATCCAAAGTTTATACATATTTCATTTGCCAAAGTCAATTTTTAAAAATTCAAATAATCGTAAAATTAATACATAGGATTGGAACACTTCATGAAACTTCAGTGACATTAGAGAGACAAATAAAGTTTCAGGTATTTAATTGGAACACTTGGCAAACTTGGTTAAAATATGGCTAAAAGAATTTCCATTTTGACACACCTTTAATCTATATCCATATCTATATCTATATCTTTTAACAAAAGAGAGTTTTGGATGCCGCATTGCATTCAATGAAGCCTTTGTTGACATTCAATTCCCGCCAAAAAATGAATGATATCATATTTGCGTCTACATTCATTCCTCCATTCATATTAGTTTTTTTAAATCTATAAAATATTGTTTCCATGCATGCACTCTAAAAAAAGGAATTTCCAAATTCATTTCATAACTAATTGATTAAAAGATTTTCAAATTTTTTTCATAATTTACGGACATATACATTTACTAAATTTACCGGCTTCGCTCCAATAAATAAATTTTAAATAAATTATGAAGTGGCAACAAAGTATTTACAGATTTTTATTAACTTCTTTTTTATTTTCAAGGTCATATGTCATAGAAATTAATCAAGTTTACTCATTGTTTTAATTAAGTACCTTAAACGTAAAAATTAAACGTTTTCCTACTTTATTAAACATTTATTTCATGTAATATTTAACTTTTTTCAAATATAAGTTTTGTAGAAAATTTGAAATTACTTATTGTTAATGATTCACCATGTAACACTGGATAAAATAACATTATATAAGTTTTGTAGAAAATTTGAATTTATTTATTGTTAATGATTCACCATGTAACACACGATATAATAAGATTTTTTTACACCTATATTTTTCATTACTATACCCGTGTAACACGTGGGGGTCTAAACTAGTATGCTTATAAATAAGTAATATGATGAAAAAGTGTGAAAAAATTTCATATTTATATATCCGGTAATATAATGTAATTTTTTTTAGGTTTTACTTCATTCCCTGAAGTGAATGTAAGTATATATATATATATACATCCAGTAAATGTTGTTTATGGATGTAGCTTAAGAAATTGTAATGATGTCCATGTTAATAATGAGATAGATCGACGTAGGTGGCAAACAAAAGAACTGATTAAATGAGAATAAAATGTGAAAGGATAAAATGTATTATCCATGATAGCATGAGATAGTAATATGTCATTTTCTTTTATCTCTATCGTGTAAGCATATGTGCAACAAAATGCATATACGGTCATAAACTAGAAGTTTATAGATCATGATTATATTTATTGGCATGACCGGTTAGACCACACCGAGTCAATGATGATGTGAAATGTATTGAAGAACAATAGATTCTTCATGATAAATAACATGCAATGTTTGCTCTTTAAGAAATGTAAATAGACCAATAAAAGTATGATGTGAAATTGATAAAGGATGCATACATCCTAGCCTATATTTAAAACAACGCATCGTCTAAATGGTTATTAAATTCACAACGTGAAGTTTTGTGTATATAAGTGACTTAGCTAATGAGATAGCAAGCACATTAATCCAGATTATCATATTAGTTTTGGTATTAATTCTCAAAATACTAATGATCATTGGAATAAGTGTTGAACTTTTTATTGATTATATCCATACACAAATTGCTTTTGTTGAGTTGGCCACTCAATTGATTGCAAAGCCAATGATCATGAAAGTATTGTCATGTTTGTGAACATGTTATTTTATGTGAAATAACATTCATTCACATCAAGCCAACAAGTTATATCAATTTCTCCCCATTATAATTGGTTTTTGGTCAGGAACCAAATATCTACCATTAAAGGTTTGTGTTGTGTGTTATATTTTGTAATTGTTCCACCATAGTCCACAACGCACAAAGATGGAACCTCAAAGGAGGTTGTTAATACATGTTGAGTATGAATCTTATTAACTTTTCATGAATTAAAATTCCCAACCTGAGGGGGAGATAAAAAGCAGCTTGAAAGTGAAATAAGCTTGAACAAATTATCTTTGTATCATATAGATCCTCAAACTAATAGTGTGAACTAGAAGTTCTAATGATAATTCATCGATTACCAGGCATATTCACTGACCTTATAAGAGTGACTAATTCACATATATTAGTTGCTAATGCTCTGATTTTTATTAGTGTCCTAGAATGACAACTACATATATGTAGTGAGTCCATGGCACGTCTGAAACGTGATAAACTCGTCGATTACAAGAATAAAATCCTCGAAAATAGAGCAAGTACTAAGATGGTCAAGTTGATGTATAATATAATTTTCTCCAGAAGAGACAATAGACATTATGGTTCTAGAGACCCTTAGGTACCTGAATTTAAAGAGATCTTAGTAAATTATATAATATCTAAAATTGTATGGAATCAAAATAAAATCAACATCGATGATACTTTATGTATTATGATTTAGCGCTTGAAAATTGATAGGTTCAATTGGATCGATTACTGCCACAAACCACAATGATCTATGTAACACAACAATCAGTCAACACAGAATTCATTACTAAATAATTCACTTTGTATTGATGATCAAAATCGTTGCAAATACAATTGTGTAGGAGAATACAATCACACACACACACAACTTTCTTTCTCTAACGTGTATTGGTGATCTACACTCTCTCCCCTCACACACTTGCAACACACCTTTATACATCAACACATTAGGGATTATACAAAATTAACCCTAAACATACAAACTAAGAACAAATTAAATCTTTAACTAGGAATAAGCCCTAACAGTACCCCCCCTAAGATTTAACTTTGATCTTCGTTCAAAGACTTCATCTTTTCTCTTTATCTCTCTTTTCTTTAGCTCTCGAATCAAACTTTTATCATTCCAAGATGTCTTCATCTTCAACTTCAGCAACGAACACAAGTTTTTCTTTCAATTGTCTTTGTTATTCAATTGCGTTTAAAAGAGCCTTTGAAAACTTGTTTCTCAATTCATGATGTGCTGGTTTGTTTTCATTGATCATTATCTTTTGTTTGGAGATTCGAATCAGTGTATCAAAAGTTAATCCTGCAAAATCAATGTTAGCATATATAACATAAGGATCCTTATGATTAGAGGATACCACTTCCAATGCTCCTTTTGTTGTAATTCTCATGTAAGCAATGTGCTGAATGTCTCGACGTTCCAAATTTGAAAAAGCATTTGCTTTGCAAAAGCAATCCTTTCCATTGCCGCAGCCATAGCATCTATGATCCCAACAAAATACTTTCTATCATTCTCAGCAACACCATCTTTTACTTTCTCCATCTTGTAACTTCTCAAAAAGTATATGTAACTTGGATGAAGAAGTTTCAGCTCGAATGCACCAAATATCTCAATGCAATCATCAGACATATTATCTAGATTTATCACAAGCTTCAGCTCCTTATGTTCTTCATGATAAAACACTTTAAGAATCGGCTTGGTTTGTTGTGTTCCATCAAATACTTTCAAACCCGGCTTTGTGATTTTCTCAAAGAATTTATCACTAAGATCAACCAAGTATACATCATCATCATTTGGATCAGAATACAAAAATGATGAGAATCAAGAACTAAGATTTGTGTATAAATGAAAACATATAAATATTGGCCAAAATGAAAAGATGCAAATAAGACAGAGTTGAATTCTCTAATATGTTGGATATAAAAGGGTCTTTTATATGAAAGCACTAAGCGAAAAGAATGCTCGCATAATAGTTTTCGCAAAGACCTATAGTTGATTATGAGATGACATGTTCTCGATCTAGTGGTGGTTATAACGTCAATCCAACATCATATTAGTCTGGTAATACAAAAGAGAACTGATATACATCTTGTGCATAACTTAATAGATGTAAAGTCTTGTAATGTAAGTTCTCGAGAACATTATGATTATTGTATACAAATTTGGATCCAAATACATAATGTTGTTGTATACATTATTGAATATAATATGAACTCCACATGAGTCTAGAAAAGCATTCGAGTTCTTAAAAGGTATCTTGAAACATCTTAAGGATGTAATTGTTGTGCACCAATTGATTAGATATTATGATGTACAAGAACACTAGATCATTGATTTTGAAAATGAAGAAAATATTGATGAAATATTTGCATATGATATAGAAATCAATGTCTTAAATGAGAAAGTTAATGTGCAAAATGTTTTTGATGATTGTACGCATATTAATAATTAGTCAAACTGAAAGAAGTTTGTGAAAGATTATAAATGTCGGAAGCATTGATATTAAAACCTCAAAAGTCTATTCTATAGAGTTAACAAGACGAGTATGGACTAATATAGTTGAGTCGAGTATGGACTAATATAGTTGAGTCGAGTATGGTATAATCGACATAGCGATTATCTCATATATATGAGATATAAATATGATGTAGATGACATATGTTCTTTCTAAAAGAACTATGAGATTCACATAAAATATATCATATGGTAATAATATCATAGTATCTCGTGAATGGTTTGGATAGAATCCAGATGGTTAATGAAAGTTGGTATTAAAAAGATATGGCTCAATATGCAAAAGAGAATTTGTATCTTATCTAAATCACATCAAAAACAGTAAGTTAAAAACAATCATCGCCTCTTATCAAATAGTTGGAATATATTGTTTAAGATATGTCATAGTTGAATGCAATTTATGTATTAGCATTAAACACGATTACACATATGGTTTATTGGTAAGATATAACTCATGTCCGACGAGAAGACGATGATTTATGATAAAATATATGTTTTGGTTAAATATGGTAAAACCTTCAAGGTATAAACTTTGGGTTCATATTTTACTAACTCATCGAAACAAGTTTACTTAGTTTTTGCAGATTAAATGAATATGGAAAATATTATGAAGTTTGCTTATAAGTTGAGGCATAACATGAAAACTATACAACATTGCTCAATATAGAAGAATTGCACAAGAGGATCCATGGACTATAGAAGTTTTGTTCCACTTTCACCGAAGATCAACACAAAAGGATACTTAAATGAGGGGGAGTATTATATGAGTTGCACTCTTTTTCCCTTGACTAAGCTTTAGCCCCTTGGTTTTTCTTAGTGAGGTTTTTAACGAGGCAACATAACCAATGAAGAAGCATTAGGGGGAGGCAATACGCGATGTACTCTTTTTCCCTTTACTTTAACCCCTTGGTTTCCTAGCAAGGTTTTTAACGAGGCAACATCACCAAGCGTATGAAGTTGATAACCAAGGGAGAGTGTTATAAATCTTTATTATTGTATACATTATTGTGGTTATCAACACCTAAAATAGATTAGGCTTCTTCCACAAGTTTTCTTCTCCTATATATATTCATTGTACCCTACTGTATATGACACACTTGATCAATGAAATCATTTCTTCCTCTATATTATTCTTCTCATGTTCATGCACTATTAGGCTAGTTTTATAATAGATATATGTTAGTCTAATCCAAATATTGATAACAATTTAAAACCTTGTCATTTTTTCAATATAAGCACATCTGAAATAATCTAAGCGGCAAAATCCCGAGGACGAGGAAGGGATACATGATTATGTATTTTTTTAATGACGATTTTATTAAAACTGAACTTGGTCGCTAGCAAGACACTAGGCCAACATACAACACCAAGAAATAACCAAGAGATACACCAGAATTACACCCAAGGGTTCGCACACCAGTTTTGCCAAACCGGAACTACTTTATTGGTCCTATAGGACACCATCAATCGACAAAGGGGTAGCTTTAACGATTAGACCGTTCCTAGCTAACCATATGAACCAAGTTGTAGCCATAACTATTGTAGCCGCCACTTCTTTAGATTTGCTTGTCCCACCCAGGCGTTGGTAACTATCAATTTGGTCTCTAATGAAAATACCACTACACTCTGTCCAGCCACACCACCTCCAGATGTGACATCTACCCCAAACCCGAATTCGAATGCCCGACTCGATCCTAAAGTTATCTATATTTTATTTCATTCGTATTTAATTAATGAAAATGTAACGTTCGTTATTACTATTATGAACAAATATGTCCGATTTTATGTCATGCCCGTCTTAATTGAACAATCAAATTATGTCGACTAATATATCTAAGGGTACTAAATAATTACTATTTATATTACATAAATCTCAAAAATATATAAATCGTATTTTATAAAAGAGATTTTATATAAATTACTAAAGGAAATTGTTTCTAAGTCTTGAAATAGTCAATCAACGTCATGAGCAAGCTAAAAATGTAAAAACGTCACATATAAACGTTACGTCTCAACTCGGTTAAAGTTAGTTAGTTAGTATAATTTATAAACTAACTTTGGGCCAAAACTGTCAAATTGAAAACTTATAATAAAGTCTAAAACATATTTAATTAACAACTCAAACTTCAAGGGCCATTAGTGTAAAATGTAAAAGTCACCCACCCCCCCCTCCTCGACCCCCGTGATTCAGGTAACTCGCCGACAAATTATTCCGGCCGACTATCTTTCCTTCCGAAGAGACCTTTTTAACGTGTTATATCTATTTTTAACGTCTAAAAGTCGTTCCTAATCGTTTATTAATGAGATTCGAACCCCTAAACACATAAGCTTGCGCAACATATTTATAATGATCTCGGATTTCGTATTATGTACTATTAACTGTGTTTTTACTCACTAGCTAATTCTTTAGCTAACTTATTTTACTCATATTTTAGGTGATGTTTGACGTGTTTTATGCTTTACGAGACACTTAGGATGCTTTTGGACTTAGAATAAATGAGCAATAAACTTTATTGATTGTCGGCTTAAATTGCCGAGTTTAAGACTATTTATTTCCCTTTTATGTCATGAAACTTATGTTTTAATAGTATTAAAATGTGTCTTTTAGTGTGCCATGTGTTTTGTTACTATTGATATCTAATTCCTATGACAACCCGGTGTTTCCGCCATCGCGAGCTTAATAAACTTAACGTAAAAAATCGTCATCCATTGCCGTGTATCGATGTTCTTTTTGATCAATTCCAGGGAGCAACTTGTTTTTCAAAGATTGATCTCCGTTCTGGTTACCATCAATTGCGTGTTCATGAATATGACATACCAAAAACTGCGTTTCGTATGCGGTATGGTCACTTTGAGTTCACGGTCATGCGTTTTGGTTTAACTAATGAACCTACCGTTTCATGGACTTGATGAACCGAGTATGCCAACCATATATGGACAAGTTTTTCATTGTGTTTATTGATGATATTTTGATCTATTCTAAATCCAAAACCGATCACGAGCAACACCTTTGTACCATTCTTCAAACGCTTAAACAAGAGTAACTCTATGCCAAGTTTTATAAGTGTGAGTTCTGGCTCAAAGAGGTTCAAGTCCTGGGTCACATTGTTAATTAAAATAGGGTTCAAGCGGATCCTGCGTAAATCGAAATCGTCATTAATTCGTCAGCACCTTCAACTCCAACCGATATAGGTTATTTTCTTGGTCTAGCGGGTTACTATCGTCGGTTCATTGCTAATTTTTCTAAGATTGTTATTCCTCTCACGACTTTAACTTGTAAGATTGTACCTTTTGTATGAGGTCCCGAGCAACAAAAAGTGTTTGATATTCTATATGACAAATTGTGTAACGCTCTAATTCTTACTCTTTTCGATGGTCATGAAGATCTTGTTGTGTATTGTGATGCTTCGAAACAGGGTCTTAGTTGTGTTCTTATGCAACGGGGTAAATTCATAGCTTATGCCTCGAGGCAACTCAAAATCCCTGAAAAGAATTACGCCACTCACGATTTTGAATTGGGTGCTGTGGTTTTTGCTTTTGTAATATGGAGACATAATCTCTATGGTACCAAATGTCTCGTTTATACCGATCATAAAAGTCTGCAGCATATTCTGAATCAGAAAGAGCTTAACATGAGGCAAAAGCGTTGGGTCGAATTATTGAATGATTATGATTGTGAAATCCGTTATCATCCTGGTAAAGCTAATGTCTTCGCCGATGCTCTTAGTCGTAAGGAACACACCATGCTCTCTTGTGTTTTTCTTTGTGTTTCTCTTCGTATTTCTCTAAAGTCTCAAATTCTTGAAGCTCAGCATGCCATTGTTTCTGAGGGTACCTTTCGTGATGAAATGACCGTTGGCACCAATTTGCAGTTGGAAACTAAAACCGATGGTCTACTTTATTTTATGAATTGTATTTGGGTGCCTTCTCGGGGTAATGTTCGTGCTCTTATTATGGATGAGAATCATAAAAGTCGCTATTCTATTCATCTTGGTGCGGATAAAATGTATATAAATCTCCATCCTCATTATTGGTGGCCTGGTATGTAGAAAGATATTGCTCTTTATGTTTCTAAGTGTTTAACTTGTTCAAGGGTCAAAGCCGAACATCAACGTCCTTCTGGTCTTTTCGAGCAACCAAAAGTTCCTGTTTGGAAATGGGATAGTATAGCTATGGATTTTATTACAAAACTTCCTCCTTCTAATGGTTATGATAGTATCTGGGTTATTGTTGATCGGTTAACGAAATCTGCACATTTTGTTCCAATCAAAGAAACTTATTCGGCTGAAAAGCGAGCTCAACTTTATGTGAAAGAAATTGTTTGTTGTCATGGGGTGCCACAATATTTTATTTCCGATCGTGATGGTCGTTTTATGTCTCTTTTTTGAAGGGTCTTCAAGATGCTATGGGTACTATACTTAATCTCATTACAGCTTATCATCCTCAAACAGATGGTCAAAGCGAGAGCTTATCTCGAAGATTTGCTTCGGTCTTGTGTTATTAATTTCAAGGGTAATTGGGAGGCTCATCTTCCATTAATCGAATTCTCGTATAATAACAGTTATCATGCTAGCATTGATATGTCACCGTTTGAAGCTCTTTATGGCCGTAAATTTCGTTCTCCTCTATCTTGGACCGAGGTCGGTGGCTCTCAAATCACTGGACCCGAAATGATTCAAGAGACCACCGATAAAATCCGAAAAAAACGTGAAAATCTTCTAGCGGCTCGAAATCGCCAAAAGTATGTCGATAAAAAGCGAAAGCCTATGGAGTATGGAATTGGTGATATGGTTTTACTCAAAGTGTCTCCATGGAAGGGAGTTTTCCATTTTGGCAAAAATGGAAAGCTAGCTACTCGATATATGAGACCATTCAAAGTTCTTAAAAGGACCGGGAAAGTCTCTTACGAGCTGGAACTGCTTGAGGAAAGCTAGCTACTCGATATATGGGACCATTCTAATCTAAAGAAGTGTTTATCCGATGAAAATCTCATTGTGCCTCTCAGTGATATCCAAATTGATGAATCTATGCAATTTATTGAGCGGGCATTGGAAATTATGGACCGTGAAATCAAACAACTCAAGCGGAGTCGGATACCAATAGTCAAAGTTCATTGGGAATCAAAGCATGGGCCTGAGTTTACTTGGGAACGTGAGGACCAAATGAAAGCCAAGTATCCGCATCTTTTCGCGTCATCTTCTTCTACTTTGGTCTGAGCAAATTTTGGGACGAAACTTCTATAAGGAGGGGAGACTGTGACATCTGCCCCAAACCCGAATCCGAATGTACGACTCGAACCCGAAGTTATCTATATTTTATTTCATTCGTATTTAATATCTGAAAATGTAACATTCGTTATTGTTATTATGAATAAATATGTTGGATTTTACGTAATTCCCGTCTTAATTGAACAATTGAATTATGTCGAGAAATATATCTAATGGTACTAAATAATTAATATTTATATTGCATAAATCTCAAAAATATATAAATAGTATTTTATAAAAGAGATTTTATATAAATTACCAAAGGAAATTGTTTCTAAGTCTTGAAATAGTCATTCAACATCATAAGCAAGCTAAAAATATAAAAACGTCACATATATAAACATTACGTCTCAACTCGGTTAAAGTTAGTTAGTTAGTATAATTTGTAAAGTTTACTTTGGGCCAAAACTGTCAAATTGAAAACTTATTATAAAGTCTAAAACATATATAATTTTACAACTCAAACTTCAAGGGCCATTGGTGTAAAATGTGAAAGTCACCCAACCCCCCCCCCCCTTATCTCGACCCCCGTGATTCCGATAACTCTCCGGCAAACTATTCTGACAGACTATCTTTCCTTCCGGCGAGACCTTTTTCACGCGTTATATCTATTTTTAACGTCTAAAAATCGTTCCTAATCGTTTATTAATGAGATTCGAACCCCTAAACACATAAGCTTGCGTAACATATTTATAATGATCTCGGATTTCGTATTATGTACTATTAACTGTGTTTTTACTCACTAGTTAATTCTTTAGCTAACTTATTTTACTCATATTTCAGGTGGTGTTTGACGTGTTTTATGCTTTACGAGACACTTACGATGCGTTTGGACTTAGAATAAATGGGCAATAAACTTTATTGATTGTCAGCTTTTATTACCGAATTTAAGACTATTTATTTCCCTTTTATGTCATGACACTTATGTTTTAATACTATTAAAATATGTCTTTTAGTGTGTCATGTGCTTTGTTACTATTGATATTCAATTCCTATGACCACCCGATGTTTCCGCCACTGGGTGGGTGTCACACCAGATGCGTTTCCACTCCGTTTACAAAATAACAACAAATCAAAACATGGTTTGTAGTTTCCTCATGGCCAAAACACATCGAACATAAATCGTATCCCACATTTACACCCCGGTATTTAAGCACCTTCTTACAAGGGATTCTATTTAGCCTTACATTCAAAACGAATCCTCTAATCTTTAGTGGGATCTAGCTCAACCAAAGGATTAGGTTCAAGTGCACCGGCGTCCGATTTGATTCAAGCATCTTTCTTAAATTCTTTACCGAAAATAACCCATCATCACTTAACCTCCACATCCATTTGTCACTTTTCATGCTTGGAAATGTACCTTGCAAATATTGAAATAACATTTGAAATTGCAAAATTTCATTTCCAAGGGAAGGTGATCTCAACCAATTCCACTTTCGGTCCACATTATTGCTGACCAAGAGAATTTGTCACATATCTTACACTTTTTGTACATCTCTATTCTCTAGGAGATGAACAAGAGAAAGTGGGGCATGGATGGTAAAGCCACCTAGTGAGTAGTGACAGATCAACGAGAGTTAACAAAGCTAATTCTTAAAAGTCACACGACATCGATGAAGGAACAAGTGAGGTAGATATCATGGTACAAGAGCAAATGTAATTACCAACTCTCCTAAGTGAATTACCTTCCCTTATGAACAATAAACCAACGTAATAAGATCAATTAGGCTCATTAAAAAAATTGAATCTAGATAGAAAGGTCATGTATGACTTATGTGTTGTTTGCTTTTTCAGAAAAGGTCTGCACAACCTTTTATGTTTGCCACGTGCAAACCACGCGCAGACATTGTCATCTACAGACCATTTGTTTTTTCGGAGGCGTTTCATTAAAAAACGCCTACGAGACCTCTTGCTGGTGCAGACTTGGACCAACCACTTCTGAGATCTTCTAAGGTCTGTAGAGTAGGGTTAAACACCATCACCTACTACCACCACCCACTGTCCACCACCACCATCACCGTCTACCACACCACAACCACCGTCCACCACCAACCACCATTATCCACCACCAACACTACCTAACATTGTCCACAACCACCACCTTCCCCCACCAGTTCCCAACCCACCACCATCTGTAACCCCACCCATCACCATTGTCTATCACCATCACCACCAGCAGTTTATTTCAGCAGACTAAAAAAATTAAAAAAAAAAACAGTCTTCTTGTTGCAGACTATAGATATTTAGTCGACCTCTTCTCGTGTAGATGTCTGCATATGTGGTCCGCCTAATGCAGACATTTCTCTGCAGAAAAAAACAAACAACACCTTAGACTCATAAAAAAATCGAATCTAGCATCTAAAAAACTACTATTTTGTGTCTATTTTAAAATAAACCACTAAGCAAAAAACATATAAACATGCCATTCAAAGTTGTAAATCGAAATCACACAAGGTAATTAGTAGATCTTCCTAAAATTAGGGCACCACTATTTGATGTAAATGGATATACAAAATAAAATGTTGGCCAACATTTTATGTTAGCATTATAAGGCTACATTACTAACTAAAGGGTATAGCCAAAGAGAAGGAATCGACTTTGATAAGATTTTGCCCTGTTGCCAAAAATGGTTAAGAAGTTGAAATTAATTATGAAACATATTAGTTGAAGTGCTGGTATGCAATAACATGAACACCTCTTTAAATAGAGGGTAAAACTCTAATGCGTGTTACATTGGCTTGAACTAACTAAACTAATACAAAATTGGTAAACTAATATATTTACAATTAAAACTTTTACTCAAGTTGAAACATAAATGTTAATCATCCCCAACTTGCTACATATAGAATCTAGTTGAGTCTTTCAAAGAGGCTTTGTGAAGATCCATGCATGTTGAAATTTTGTCTTGATTAAATTGGTTGAATAGATGGAGGATTAAATTTAGTGCCAACAACAGCTTCATTGATAAGGTGACGATCAAACTCTATGTGCATAGCCGATTGATTATCACAATATAACTTCATTAAGTCACTAGAAACAACCCCAAGTTCTTTGAGAAGACGTCGAACTATATCTAACGTAACACTTGCCATTGCTATATGCTTGATTCAGCAATTGTCCTAGATACCGTGTTTTTTTCTTGCTCTTTCAAGATACCCGTTTCCCTCCAGCAAATACACACTATCTGGTTATAGTCTGTCGTGAAATAAGGCGACCTGTCTAATCGGCATCTTAGTAACCTAATACTTGTCCATCTCCTTCTTCTATAAAGGCACCCACACGAAAATGAATCTGATCAGAAAACATGATCCTAAAACCTGGTGTAGCTTTAATATATAGAGTGCACGAAGAGCAATATCCCAATGTCCGTTTTAGGGTGGCCATGAAATGACTTAAAACACTAATAACAAATGAGATATCCGGAAGAGTAACTGGCATATAGTTAATTTTTCCATCCCAGCGTTTATAACTTTCAGGACCTTCATCGGGCTTCCGTCCTTTGGAAGTATGATACCCTACACGGCGACAGAAACACCGAGTTTTCATAGAAAATGGAGATCAATAGTAACAAAGCACATTGCACGCTCTTTATTACATTCTAATAAATGCCATAACATAAGTTTTGGAACATGAGTCTTAAATAGAAACAACAAAAGTAATAAAACTGAAATAGTAAATGCGATTGTCTTTATTATTTTAACTAGGTCCAAGCAATCCTATGTCATGGTAAAAGCATAAAATTAACATCAACACCACCTGAAATATGGGAAAATAAAGTTGGCTAATGAAAGCTTGTGAGTAAAACCACAATTGATAAATAAGAGTATAGAAATCTGAGATCATCATAAATATGTTGCGCAATCTTACTAGTATAGTTATTTCATACTATTCTCAACCATGACCCCTTGAACACACATTGTAATTGTAATATAACTTGCAACCATTTATCATGAGGAACCAACTCATGTATTAATTAAAGATAATTCTTGAAGCAACCGTCACTGAACCGTCTCGATATATTAGTTATCAATAATTATTTTCCAACTTAGGGACATGGCATAGCAACATAGTATAACAACTTGTAACATTGGACAACAACATAACAATTTGTAACATTGAAATTGTAATTGTAATTGAATGGTCTGCTTTAAATCACCTATTGTTGTTATACATGTAGGTGGGTTTGTCAACCCATTAGCGCTAACATTGTATCGGTGGGATTACCAACTAATAATACTACTTTAAACTATCACATAAGACTACATCATGCTGCAGCAAGACTAACACATTTGTATGATCCCTTTTTAAAATTGAAAGAAAATTAGAAAACATTGCATTGTAATAGAACACATATTTCGGCCACAAAACATAAAAGTAAAAAAAGGGAGTGAGCTTACTCACCTTGAAACTCAGGCACGAAACAAATAGTAAATAGTCTAAATAGAACCGAGGATCGTCCAAATATTAGAATCACATAATTAAATGACAATCCTATCTTAGGAAAACATATTGTATAGAAAAATAGAATTGTAACAATAGGAGTCTAATGAAATTAGAATTCTAGGGTTTCGAATTGGGATTTGGGGTCTTTTGTTAAATGTCTAAATTTTTAAATTCATTTATTCACAACGATAGCAATAGTAATAATATTTATTTGGAAAATTGGATTTTAAAAATCTCAATTTTCAACTGTTGGTCGGAAAAAAACCCAACTTAGGAAATTCTTTCTAAAGATCTCAACATTCAAACATATTTTTTTAAAGAGCAACAGTTAAAAAATACTTAACGCCGTTAAGTTTTTTTCGAATTTAAAACTAATGTTTTAGGGCTTTTGATCGGAAGTAAGATACGAATGGGTTAATGTAAAATTTACCCCCAACCGATGCTCCAAACGATTAAACTGTTTGACGATACGTTTAATGTTAAATCAATTGAAGCGTAATTTCATCATTTGGAGCACCCGTTCGAGGTAACTTTTACATCAATTGATTCGTATCCTCCTCCCGATCAAAATCTCTAAAAAATTAGTTTCAAATTCGAAAAAAACTTAACGGTGTTAAATATTTTTTAACTGGGGCTTTTTTAAAAAATATGTTTGAAAGTTCAGATCTCTAGCAAGAATTTTCTCAGTTGGGATTTTTTTCGGCCAATAGGTGAAAGTTGGGATTTTTAAAATCCAATTTCTCTAATTATTTTGATAAACAAGAGAAATTCTATGAGTATAGTTTTAACAAAAAAATATATAATGTCAAAAATCCTTATATAATATACCAAAACAAAAAAATCCTATGTGGCATCTTTTCATAGCTTTTAGCTTATGTGGCATTATTTGAGAGATTATCTCACAATAATGATTTTTTTATTTAAGAGTATTTATATTTTTAACCCTTTACTACAAGGGGTGTACGTGAGTCGGTTTATATTTGATAGGGTTTAAAAATGAAACTTATGGATAAAGTTAATAATAACATACAATTAAAGACCTCAGTGTTTTATAAATATACATAACATTTTTGTATGATTTTTTAAAAAAAATAAACTACACCATAAAACTATGCACTTTATTCTCTTTAATTTGAGTATAATATTGCTATACTAAAAATCTAATTTTTAAAAATATATCATGTGTTTCGTTTTACCACGGTTTTGTCTCAAAACTAAATGGAACATTCATGAACATCCTTAAAAGCATCACTTGAATTGTGTTCCCGAGCGTAGCGCGGGCACTAAACTAGTATGTTATATTTGTTATAAATACTTCAAAACAATTACACAATTTAAAGTATACCAATTTCCATATAAAAGACGTATTTGTAAAACCTATTAGTTATATAACTTTATATATGTTTTATAAGTATTAAAACACATTTTTAAAGTATTAAAAATATTTGTAATAAATAAATTTATAAAACTAAGTTTATAAAAATTATGGTTTTTATATATTTTATAAGATTTTAGATTTTTATTAAATATATAATATGATATTAGTATTAGATTTAAGATAATTGATAAAAATAGTTAATAAAGCAATTAAAAAAAAGAATAAAAATGTGTTTGTCCCTGGTTTTGAACTAGGACCATCTGATTGGAAACATAACATAAAGACCAGTAAACCAATTCCATTTAATGATAAAATTTCAGGATTAATTGCTTTTAATGCATTTTCAATAAAAACTCAAATCATATAAACCCTAGAAAAACAAATTCGCAAATTACTTTGAATTGGGCCAATGAAACCAGAAAATGATAGAGTGGTTTTGATCACACATCATAAGGAGCATTTTATATAAAATAACTTACTTGATTATAGACGAATTGAATCAAAGATTAGTGAAAAACAAGAACGTGCGGCTTGAGATTCAATTGATTGATTAAAGAAGTTAAAATGCAATTAAACTTCCAGATTTACTCTTCATGAGGAATGGAAGGAAATCCCCAACCTAATTGCAGAAAAAAAAACGTCTTGATGCTCGATTGCTGAATTGCAGGTTTCGATCGAGATGCATATCAACGACCCAGTTTATGATTCTTTGGATTGCAATTGGTTAGCCAGAGAGTTAGACAAAAATCGAATAAGTGTTATACAACAATTGATATTGTTGGTCCATAAAGATCGTGATTTCAGTGCTATGTTGACTTGTTTAACAACGAAACACACTTGACTTGAACAAACAAAGTGTATAATAACCAAACAAACCCAATAACAAGATTAAACCATACAACCAGAGGTATACAAGCTACAAAGATGAATGATATAAGTTCCTAGCACCTCAGGTAAACAATTACACGACACAATCAGTTGGATAAGAGTTTTGTCAAAGTTGTGCAAAAGTTGTATAAACTTGAAGATAAGGTTACAATATATATCAGTGTTAGGTTCGCTGATAGATTCGCTGTAGCGAATCTATCTAGCGAACCACACAGGTTCGCTGGGCACAAACAAATTCGCCCAGTCGACACCATCATAATCACTAAACTATGCTATAGATTCGCCCGTAGGTTCGCTAGTACAAAAGCTTACAAGTTACATACAAAACACATACAATATATATAACACCGACAAGCCGGTGAGTCCAACCTATACATGTGACTATCAATACTCCCCCTAGGTTGGACCTCACCTGGGGAAGTCTTCTGATTAAGCTCCGTCTTTGTCTTGGCTTCAAAGGTTTTCAATGAAAGCTCCTGCCCTATCTTCAATTCCGGCCAAAGGATTGGTAACGTCTTCAGATCCGGCCTCATCTTCACTAAAGTTCAGCATCGACTCTACGAACTCAGCATCAGCGACATCAGAATCAGGCATTTGTTGAACAGTCGTTTCCGCCTGAATTTCTGCAGTTTGCTCCTCGCCTGTTACATCCAGATCTACAACCTCCACCGGTTTCTCGAACCTCCTTTCAATGGTTTGATCCAGCTGTCTTGATAAGTCATCCATCTCCAACTGCTGATCATCAGTCCTCCTTAATCTTTCATTCACCGATCTCAATTCTGCACGGATTCCTCGGGCTTTGTTTGCGACCTTCACAAACAGGTTTGCTTCAGTACCAGTATCGTCTCCAGCCCCGTGCTTAATCCTGTTCTCGCATAAAACTCTCAGATCCTCATCACAAAAAGAGAAGACCTCCATTGGGTCAAACAAGCGAATCTCTGGACGGTCTTCCCCTTTTAATCTGATAACAGCTTCACCCGTACTGTTATCGTAAAACCACTTAAGGAAATCATTCAGTCTTGGTGGTTGTGTATCTGGAACTCTGACCCTTGTCATAACCTTCGGGGCTTCAATCTTCAAAACAATTTTTCCCTTCCACGATACCCAATGTCTATCCCTTTTCTGTCTCATTCTTCTCGGCTTCTGGTATCCAAAATCAGCAAAATTTCTCTTTGCAGCCTCCCTGATTGTTACCTCGAACGCACAGGCCCTTCCGCTATCTTCTTTACCAAGCAATGGAAGATCAGGCAACCTCCGCAAATCCCACCGAGGTAAGGTGGCGAAATGCTTCTTGTTCTTGATATACGAAATGTCACCTCCCCTCCTTTTGATCATATACGCATCCACAAGGGAATTGTATTTCCATGCAATCACCTGTCTATCCAACTGGGAGGTGTTTGGCTGATCAATATGCTGAAATATGGGCACCTCGGGAATCACTTCTTCCTTCCTAAACCACTCTGACTTGTCTAATTCAACGTGCTCAAACTGATAACTCACCCCCTTTTCTTCAACCTTATACGTTTCCGGCTCATCTTCCAGATCCTCCTCACTATCAGCATCGATATCAATCTCTGGTTCATCTATCAAAGTAAAATTCACACCAGATCCTCCAACCACTTCATCCCCTTCAAACACATCCAAGTCAATACCCATTTCCTCATCAAACTGCTCCTCAACTGCCTTGCCCTTTCCTTTATCTTGATCTCCAAAAACAACATCCATTAACGGATACTTTGCAGCATCCGTTAAGGAGTTCAGTTCGGCTTCAGTCATAGCAGGTTCAGTCCCCTCCTTTTCCTTCAAACTGTTCAGTTCTTTGAAGATTCTGACCATCAAACACTGCTGATCCTTCATCATTCTTCCCATTTCATAAATGACTGTCGATTTCTCAGCATCCTGTGTCTCCAACTCTTCATATTTGCCTTTCAGTTCCGCCAGTTCTGCCTTCAACCTTTCAATCTCACCCTTCAATTCATTACCAGACTCAGCAGATGTACCCCCGGTATCGTGCCTTGCCTTCTTTGACCCTTCAGCTTGTGCATCAGATTTCCTCTTGGTTCGCTGTTCCCTAGCAGCATCGATTTCTGCCTGTATCTCATCAACCTCTCGTTCAAATGAGTAATCCTTTTCTTTTGCGTATGCCTTCCTTTTCTTTATTTTCTTCTCAACCTCCTCAATATTTTCACTGCCCCGTTTCTATTGGTCCATAATGATCATGATTTCAGTGCTATGTTGACTTGTTTAACAGCAAAATACCAAAGACTTGAACAATAAGTTGTATAATAACCAAACAAACCCAATAACAAGATTACAACACACAATCGAGGTATATAAGCTACAAAGATAAGTAGAATATGCTCCTAGCACCTCAGATGAACGATTACACAAGACAATCAGAAGATAAGAGTTTTGTTTGAAGATGTGCAAAAGTTGTATTCAAATGAAGATAAGGTTACAATATATAGCAGTGTTAGGTTCGCTGATAGATTCGCTGTAGCGAATCTATCTAGCGAACCAACACAGGTTCGCTGGGCACATAGGTTCGCCCAGTCGACACCTTAATACAAAAGACAACATGAACTGCGGGCGAATCTATAGATTCGCCCGTAGGTTCGCTAGAACATCTACAAATACAAGTCATACTAATACATACAAAAGTAACACCGACAAGCCGGTGAGTCCAACCTATACATAGTGACTATCAATACTCCCCCTAGGTTGGACCTCACCTGGGGAAGTCTTCTAATTTAGCTCCGTCTTTATCTTGGCTTCAAAGATATTCAACGTACGCTCCTGCCCTGTCTTCAATTCCGGCCAAAGGATTTGTAACGTCTTCTGATCCGGCCTCATCTTCACTGAACACTAGCATAGAATCCACAAACTCTGTATCTGCGACCTCAGTATCAGGCATCTGCTGAACTGTCGTTTCCGCCTGAGTTTCTATAGTATGCTCCTCGCCTATAACATCCAAATCAATAACTTCCACCGGTTTCTCGAACCTTCTTTCAATCGATTGATCCAGCTGTCTAGTTAGATCATCCATATCCATACGCTGATCATCAGTTCTTCTTAACCTTTCATTCACACTTCTGAGTTCAGCACGTATCCCCCGGGCTTTGTTTGCGACCTTCACAAACAGGTTCGCTTCAGTAGCAGTATCATCTCCAGCCCCGTGCTTGATCCCGTTCTCACACAGAACTTTCAAATCCTCATCGCAGAAGGAGAAGACCTCCATAGGATCAAACAGACGTATTTCCGGACGGTCTTCCCCTTGCAGTCTGATAATGGCCTCCCCAGTACTGTTATCATAAAACCATTTGTGAAAATCCTGTAATCTGGGTGGCTGCGAATCCGGAATTCTGACCCTAGTCATAACCTTTGGGGCATCAATCTTCAAAACTATTTTTCCCTTCCACGACACCCAATGTCTATCTTTCCTTTGCCTCATCCTCCTCGGCTTTTGGTACCCAAAGTCAACAAAATTCGACTTTGCAGCCTCCCTGATCGTCACTTCGAATGCACAAGCCCTCCCACTATCTTCCTTTCCCAATAACGGAAGTTCGGCCAATCTACGCAAATCCCACCGAGGTAAGGTGGCGAAGTGCTTTCTATTCTTGATGTAACTAATGTCCCCACCCCTTCGTTTAATCATGTAAGCATCAACCGTACTGTTATACTTCCATGCTATTACCTGCCTATCCAGTTGTTTGGTGTTGGGTTCATCCAAATGTTGATATATCGGTACCTCGGGAACCACTTCTTCTTCCTTTCTAAACCACTCAGACTTGTCTAAATCAACATGCTCGAACTGATAGCTCATCCCCTTTTCTTCAACCTGATATGTTTCCGGCTCATCTTCCAGATCCTCTTCACTATCAGCATCGACATCAATCTCTGGTTCATCTATCAAAGTGTAATCCATACCAGATCCACCGACCACTTCATCTCCTTCAAAAACGTCCAAATCAATCCCCATTTCCTCGTCAAATTCTTCATCAGCTGCTTTGGCCTTTCCTTTATCTCCAAAATCAACATCCATTAACGGATACTTTGCAATATCCGTTAAGGAGTTCAGTTCAGCTTCAGTCATTGCAGGCTCTGTCCCCTCCTTTTCTTTCAAACTATTTAGTTCCTTGAAGATCCTCATTATCAAACATTGCTGATCCTTCATCATTCTACCCATCTCATAAATGACGGTTGATTTCTCAGCATCCTGTTTTTCAAGTTCCTCATACCTGCCTTTCATCCCAACCAGTTCTCCCCTCAAACTTTCAATCTGACCCTTTAATTCATCCACTGATTCACCCGATGTACCGCCAGTCT
Source organism: Tagetes erecta (assembly GCA_030867185.1). Taxonomy (NCBI): domain Eukaryota; kingdom Viridiplantae; phylum Streptophyta; class Magnoliopsida; order Asterales; family Asteraceae; genus Tagetes; species Tagetes erecta. Next base: position 14,072,033 of record CM061490.1, read on the forward strand.
CATGCCTTGCTTTCTTTGACGTTTCGGTTTGAGCATCCGACCTCCTTTTCGTCCGCTGTTCCCTACCAGCGTCAATTTCAGCTTGAATTTGATCAACCTCTCGATCAAATGAGTAATCCTTTTCTTTGGCATACGCTTTCCGTTTCTTCATCTTCTTCTCCACAATCTCTATATTCTCTCCACCCCTTTTTCTTTCTATCTCAATCAGCCTCTGAATTTGTACCCATCTCTCAGCCGGGTACATATTTTGCCATAAATAAGAGATTCTGCCTATGCAATCAGCACGTACAGATTTGCAGTCCCCGAAAATTCTAGAATGCATTGGCCAGATCTCTAAAGTATCACCCTGAACCGGCAGATCGGGCTGTTTGTCATTCAAAATCATCTGGACAAATCGAGGATATAGCAGCCATTTATTCCCCTTTGTAGAATGAATGTTCTCGAGCATGTAATTGTATATCAGCTTGGCTAGATTGGCCTTCTCCCCTCTACAAAACAGAACCATGGCCCTAGCCCAATCAAGATTCAGACCGTCTGTCCCACCCTTCCTATGGTCAAGGCACATAATGAAAACGTGTGCTATGTATCTCCACTCCTTGATCAGATACGATTTGACAAACTCCATCTTTTTCTGCCCAGGCATTGGACCCTCATAACCAGCGGTCCGAAATGCACCATATACATCCTCAGCAGTCATCGGTACATCATCACCAACATCATCCTCCAATCTTAGAATCCTTGCCAAATCGGCTTCAGTGAACTCGACTGCATGCCCATAAACCATAGAACATATACGTGATGGCTGTACTGAGACATTCATCACGGCCGTTCTCCAAAAGTCTCGGATGTATGACTCGTATATAACAGGAGAGTGAGATATAGCATGGTGAATATGAGAAGACCTCAGCCATCTAATACAGTCCTTGTAACCAGCTGCCTTCTCATGATTTTCGTCAAGCAAAGCACACATGTTGTGCTTCTTTTCGAAAAATAATGTAGACATCGTGCCTGAAATATAAACGGAAATTGATCAGAATCGTAACTTTTGAAAACAATTGATAGATTCGCTGGGAAACTTAGGTTCGCTGCACGGGCGAACCTGAGTTTTGACACCAGAACCTATAGATTCGCTGACATGAAAAGTCTGTCATTTTGGTCGGGCGAATGTATAGGTTCGCTAGAAACAGTCGGGCGAATCTATGTTGTTGCGCGGGCAGCATAACGACATAGGTTCGCTCGAAGTTTTGAACTTTCGTTCAGATTCGCCAGACGAACACATAGGTTCGCTGGAAACCCTAGTTTTTGAAAAACGGCCAAAATCATACACAGTACATCATTATCAAGCATACAAAGCAACAAACAAGTAATATAAGCATTAATCGAGGCTATTATGAGGTAAATCCCTAACAACAAACACTAAATCAGTCATTTAATCAACACACAATCATAGACCGACAGATTAAACAGGATTATGGTGCGATTAAGGGTTTAAAACAAAGATTAGGTTGTAGACGATGACTTACCAGACCAAAAAACAGTGTAAATGTGTGGAAAGACCGGTGAAATAGTGAGAATCGAACGTGCGGCGGTTTGTTTTTGAAAAGCGTGCTACAGTAACAGTGACAGCGAATATGTGAAATGTTTCGCTGTCACTGTATATATATACAGACATAGGTTCGCTGGCAGACAGACCAGCGAACCTTAGATTCGCCAGAAGACCAAAAGTCAAGACTTCCTGCGGCGGCGGTGCAAAAGAGGGTGCGGGCGAACCTGAGGTTCGGGCGAACCTGTAGGTTCGCTAGCAGGTTCGCTCGCACACAAATTTAAAATATTTTTGGTTTTTCTCAATTTTAAATTCTTTGTAAATTCGTGAAAACGTCCCACGATTTCAACGCTCCAAAAATAAACATAAACATATATAATCCTAAAGAAATACAAAAAGAATAACAAGATAGAAGGTATAAATAAAATAAAATAACAAAAAGGAATTTTAAACGCTAATAAGGATATATATTTTTCATGATGTTTTGAGCAGAATCCGGAGAATCATCGATTGGCGGGATTGCAGATATGTTTGTCCATTTAAACCCATGCCTTAGTCCTTTCAACAAGAGATCAGCAGCTTCTTTTATCATGTTTTTGGTTTGATTGAAGAAGCTCAGACAACTTGGTCCCCACAGACATCCAGGTAAAAAGAACAAGTTCTGTCATCAGGGTATATCTGAGCAATACGATTGACTTTGCTTGAATTTCAATGATCAACTTTTGAATGTTGATCGATGCATTTGCTTCTTTTGACACTTGTGCAATTTTTGCATCTTTTCTTTGTGAGTGGAGCTTGTCAGCAATTGATTCTTTTGAACACAATGCGACTTATTATTTGGGAAACTCAAATAGTTCAGAGCTCCAGGTCTATACCGACGTATAACAGAGGAGATAAACATTTGAGCATGCTCGGTGAATCTTCAGGTCAATACTTCCGTATAGCAGAGAAGATCCACCAACTCCAGGTCAATACTTCCGTATAGCAGAGGAGTTAAGCACTTGACTCAATACGTTCTGAGGAGTTAACAAGTAACTCACTCAGAGGCTTTTCCGAATAGCATCACTAGCAGCTTTTTATTTTATTTGTTTTGCACACTAGAAACTCGATTCGGGGATAGGGCGAGGGTGATTTGGGATGTTTAGGGAAATCAAAGCAAAGATTTGACGCTCTCAACCCATTTTTGACAGAACCATTTTCTTTGTGCAATCCAATCATGTCAAGGAGATAATCCTTGTTGTCGAGATCTTGAGCGTTATGTTTGGCTGCACAATCACTGTTTACTTCGTTTTCGGGCTGAGCCTATCTGACAAATCCCAAACGCAATGCTTCTGACCTCCTTCAACGGCTCTTCAACATCAATCAAAACGGAGATCCTGAAATAGCAAAATTTGAAAAACTATAAATAGTTAATCTTTTAAATCTCCCCCAAAATTTCTGTATTGTAGCTATCAAATAAAAAATTTTTGTTTTTCAGATTTTCTTAATATATATATACAGAAATAAGAAAAAAGAAATAAAATAAAAATAAAGGAGCGAAGAACTTGAGTGACCCACGAATTTTCAAAGAAGAAAAAGAAAGGATTATATACATAATTACAAATGAATTCTCACAGAAAAAGGTTTTCAAAAAGATATAAGTCCCAGCATGGAGATCAGTTCATAAAAACGTGGTTTGTCAAAAGTTTTTGTGAAAAGATCAGCTTTTTGCTTTCGAGTTTCGATAGGAATAATATCAATAAACCCCTTTTCCTGTGCATCCTGGATTGCATGAATTCTTGTTTCAATGTGCTTGGTGCGAGTGTGATGAATAGGATTTTTGGCAATTCCAACAGCAGCTTCATTATCACAAAAGAGTGGCGTATGAAGAAAGTTGATGCCATAATCCATCATCTGATGTTGAATCCACAGCACTTGGCAACAGCAACTTGAAGCAGCAATGTATTCTGCTTCTCCTGTGGACAGAGAGACGGTTGTTTGCTTCTTGCTTTGCCAGGAAACAAGACATTCTCCAAGGTATTGACATCCGCCAGTGACTGATTTCCTGTTAATCCTGCAACCAGCATGATCACTATCAGAAAAAGCATGTAAATCAAATTTCCCACCTTTTGGGTACCAAAGTCCTAAACGAGAGGAACCCTTAAGGTAGCGAAAAATGCGTTTAACAGCTTTCTCATGTGATTCTTTTGGATTGGCTTGGAAACGAGCACAGTAACACACGGCAAATGTAATATCTGGACGGCTTGCAGTCAGATACATGAGAGATCCGATCATCGAGCGGTACCGATGAGCATCCACAGGATTCCCATTATCATCGGAAGTAAGGCATGTTTGAGCTGTAAAAGGAATCAATTCAGGAGAAGAATCATCCATGCCAAACTTCGTGAGGATTTCTTTGATATATTTCTCTTGGTGGATCAGAATTCCATCAGGCTTTTGTTCCACTTGCAGCCCCAAGAAGAAACACATCTCCCCCATTATGGTCATCTCAAAGCGTTCCATCATCACCTTTTCAAATTCTCTACACAGCCCTTCATTAGTCGAACCAAGTCTCCCGCAAAGGCAACATATCCGCCATTTATGATCCTATAGTTAGTCAGAAGGTCCTTCAACCCTGTCATATGTCTGGAACATCCGCTGTCAATATGCCAATGACTATTTACAACGGCATTTGAATGTTCCTGACATTTATTAAAAGAAATAAAAAGTTAGACCTTTAAAATTGGCACCCAAGTCTTTGTGTACTTGGGTGGTGGAGCAGATGAAGAATTACAAAAGAAATTATTAACAAGTGTGTTTAATCTTTTTCCGAAAGATTTTTGCTTTGAGCTGGTTTGGATTAACTTAGGACATTGCTTCACAGTATGACCAGTATTCCCACATTTAAAACAATGAGACTTCAATCCAGTTTTGGAAATTCTGTTAACAGGAATTTTATCCATTTCAATTTCCTCATCACATTCCGACAGTTGAGAGTTGCAGTCACTGTAAGAGTCATAGAGTTCTTTTGACCTAACTGTTGTGACTGTAACTTTATCAGTTTCGGGTTTTGGTTTAAGAATGTATGAAAAAGATGATTCCTTGTCTTTTGGTTTTGAAATTCTCACTGGTGTGAAAGATGGAATTTGATGAGTGAAGAACTTTTGAAAACAGTTTGTTTTGGTTTGACTTTCAGAGATTTGACCTGAAAGTTTGTCTTTGTCATTCACACACACATTTTCAATCAAATCATCATCATTCAACACATTAGGGTTTGAAGTAGAGCACCCTAAATTACTATTAAACATGGAATTGTCTGAATATGACACATTACTACAAACAGGATTAACTAAACTAATGTCTTCAAAAGACTTCTTGGAATCAGAACTACTGCAATCACTACTGCTAGAACAACCGAGCCCAACACTCCCACCATATGCGTAATCCTCTCTAACTTCCTTAAGATTTACTTCACTTAAACCTGCAATGGAACTGTCAGTATCATTCTGCATAATCTCTTGAATTAACTCATTTGAGGGATGAGGAGTAGGTGTAGGAGAGTAACAGAAAGTACTGGGTGGAGGATATGCATATGTTTCATTGTTACTAAAACCCAAACCTGTCTTAACTCTGGCCCCCCTTTGTTTCTTGCAGAGTTCCTCCCTTTTCATACCAGATATCGTCCACTGCTGCAATTTGTTTTTACGTTTTCTTGCTTCAAATTCAGCAAGTGTAACTTGCTCAGTCAAGTAGTTTATTTCACAGTTCTTTTCCAAAAGAGTTCTTTTTAAGTGTTCATTTTCTTTTAAAGCTTCTCTTAATTTGACAAAATACTTTGATTCACTTAATTTGAGCTCTTTGATAGTCCTTTTTAATTCGTTTTCGTTTGACATTAACAATTTATTAGCTTTGTATATGCCAATTAAACGAATTTTGCAAGCAGATGAACACATATCTTCAATAACATCGTAAGGAAGACCAATTACCAGTTTTTCGGCAGCCAGAGCACGATCACATTGGAAGTAGGGAGTGCTTCTTTTGAATTCATCAACTGCATCTAGCCTTGCCTTCTCAATCATTTCTTCCAAGCTAAGCTTTGACTCCTCCTCATGCTTCACTTCATTAACAGCAGCTTCACAAACCAACCCTGAATGATTAAGATGCCCTTGAGCAATAACATCTGATTGAACTTTATCAACATTCTCCACTTTCTCTTCCTCATCCTTTCCATAAAATTCTTTGAACGGATCAAAGAGATTTATATCGTTGTCATCAAACTCAGCAATCTCAGCAACAAGGGCCTGGTTAATCTCCTCCTTGGTTTCTTCAATTTCTGCACTCCAATCAAAGTTGGTGAGCAGTGCAGTCTCATTCTTTGACTTTGCTTCCTCAACCCTTTCTTGATTTGGAGCAGATCTTGGATTTGCAGAGTTTACCGGCTCAGTAACAATTGGTAATGGGCATTCCCTTTTGAAATGGCCCAATTGTTTGCAGTTATAGCATCTTAACTTTCCCTTGTCATACCCCAGCTTACTATTCTGTCCCTGATTTCCAAAGTTTCTTCTACCAGTTCTTTCCATGAATCGTCTGGCACGAAGAGTGAGCATAGCCATCTGCCACTGGATGTCTGTTTCCTCCAGATCATCAGGATCCACCTGATACATATCTTCTACAGTCATACCCTTCCCTTTCAACTCACCTGCAACAAGAGCTTCATAACTGTGAACAACCATTCCAAATAAAGCCATAGTATCTGACGGAATCTGAGTGGTGACAGATGCATTTGAGCTTGAACCAGCGTTTGTAGATGCACCAGCAGATTTAGCAGACACATGACCTGATGATCCTCTAGATGCAGCACTGTAGACATAAGAGTTTGCAGCGGATGAGATAAGTGCAGCATTTTGAGAGGGAATGTTTGGAACCATCATTGACTGATTATATTCTCTTCTCTTCACATCAAGGTCGAAAGACTTCAGCTTGTTGATGACGTCCATCAGTTTGTAGTCAGGAAAGTTTCTCTCTTGTTTCAACAGCTTGATTTGAAGACTCCATTGAGGAGGAAGAGAATCTAACAGTTTTGCTACTTGTTCATGATTGCCCAGCTTATCATCATACTTCTTCAGATTGCTTGACACAGATAGGAATCGATTTGTAATATCAGTCAAGTTCTCTTGTGAATATCCCACGAAAGAGTTGAATTCCTTTTCAGCTTGAGCTTTTCTATCCAGTTTCAGATCCTCATTGCCATCATAAAATTCACACAATGCATCATACAAGCTTTTTGCAGTTGTGTGTTCTGCAAACCTGTTGAAGATGTCCTGATGCAAGCAAAGTATCAATGCCCCTAGTGCCTTCTTGTCACGATCAAGTAGCTTGATGTCTGTTTCAGTAAAAGTACTTGGATCTGTGTTTATTGAAGTGACGGTTCCTTCAACTGTTGTTGGCACGTGCGGACCATTTACTATAGATTCCCATTGGTTGTAGTCCGTGTAGTAGAAAAAGGCTTTCAAACATCTTTTCCAGTCTTCAAAGTTTTCACCACTAACAAGCCTCGGAGGCCTGTTAGGTTGAACGCTATCCAGATCATTCATATTCAGTGTTGATGAAGTCATAACTTTGAACAGATTATAAATTCGCTGAAGACAAGCAGATTCGCTGGCTAGATTCGCTCAAAGAACATAGCAGATTCGCTGGCAGATTCGCTGGACAAGAAAACAGTTTCGCTGACAAGCAAGCACAGATTCGCTGGCCTGATTTTGGCAGCAGTTTCGCTTGCACAGTCAGCCAAACAGGTGAACTTTCGTATGATATGTCAGATTCGCTGGCCACAACACAAACCAATCAGAACAAAAATTTGAATTAGGTTCGCTGGATGAACAGTTAGTTTCGCTGGATGAACAGATAGATTCGCTGGATAACAAACCAGCCTGTAACAGTACGGAAACAACCCGAAAACCTTCAAAACTTGACCATTTGCATACACGTTTGTTTTAAAAGCTTCCTATGACCAAATAACACAATACTTGAGCAAAATACAACTACAAAACACTAAAACAAGCTTAGAACAAAATCAAATAGTGTTTCGACCCAAAAACTCCAAAATCAACACAAAAATCACTAGAATCAAACAATCAAGAGCACTAAGGCTCTGATACCATATTATTGGTCCATAATGATCGTGATTTCAGTGCTATGTTGACTTGTTTAACAGCAAAATACCAAAGACTTGAACAATAAGTTGTATAATAACCAAACAAACCCAATAACAAGATTACAACACACAATCGAGGTATATAAGCTACAAAGATAAGTAGAATATGCTCCTAGCACCTCAGATGAACGATTACACAAGACAATCAGAAGATAAGAGTTTTGTTTGAAGATGTGCAAAAGTTGTATTCAAATGAAGATAAGGTTACAATATATAGCAGTGTTAGGTTCGCTGATAGATTCGCTGTAGCGAATCTATCTAGCGAACCAACACAGGTTCGCTGGGCACATAGGTTCGCCCAGTCGACACCTTAATACAAAAGACAACATGAACTGCGGGCGAATCTATAGATTCGCCCGTAGGTTCGCTAGAACATCTACAAATACAAGTCATACTAATACATACAAAAGTAACACCGACAAGCCGGTGAGTCCAACCTATACATAGTGACTATCAGTTTCCTCTCCGACTCCTTCAATCTCTGAATTTGTACCCATCTATCTGCCGGGTACATGTTCTCCCATAAATACGAAGTCCTACCCACACAATCCGATCTCACCGCATTACAGTCCTTGAATATCCTTGAATGCATATCCCATATCTTCAGGACATCTCCAACTACCGGTAGATTCGCCAATTTGTCATTCAGCACCATCTGAATGAATCTCGGATACATCAACCATTTGGCGGCTTTGGTAGCATGGATGTTCTCGAGCATATAATTGTAGATGAGCTTTGCAAGATTTGCTTTCTGCCCTCGGCAAAACAGCATCATAGCCCGTGCCCAGTCTAAGTTCAGCCCGTCAGTACCCCCTTTCCTATGATCCAGGCACATAATAAATACGTGTGCGATATACCTCCATTCCTGGATCAGATAGGACTTCACAAACTCCATCTTTTTCTCACCAGGCATCGGACCTTCATAACCCGCAGTCCGGAATGCCCCATACACCTCCTCAGCAGTCATACTAACCTCTTCTCCGACATCCTCCTCTAGTCTCAGAATCCTGGCCAGATCAGCCTCAGTAAACTCTAGATCGAAACCGCTGACTTTGGCACATATACGTGATGGCTGTGTAGACACATTCATCACTGCAGTTCTCCAGAAGTCTCGAACTGATAGTCACTATGTATAGGTTGGACTCACCGGCTTGTCGGTGTTACTTTTGTTTGTAACTGTTTGACTTGTTATGTTATTAGTTCTAGCGAACCTACGGGCGAATCTATTGATTCGCCCGCAGGTCATAGTGTCTTTTGTATGTAGGTATCGACTGGGCGAACCTATGTGCCCAGCGCACCTGTGTTGGTTCGCTGAATAGATTCGCTAGAGCGAATCTATCAGCGAACCTATCACTACTATATATTGTAACCTTATCTTCTCATTTATATAACTTTTGCACATCTTTTACCAAGACTATTTCTCACTGATTTGTGTTGTGTAATCGTTCTATTGAGGTGCTAGGAGCTTATATCTTTCATCATTGTAGCTTATATACCTCGATTGTGTGTTGGATCTTGTTATTGGGTTGTTTGGACTTTTTACACCTTGTTCTTCAAGTATTTGACATATTTGGGTTAAACAAGTCAACAAAGCACTGGAATCACGATCATTATGGACCAACAATATGGTATCAGAGCCTTAGTGCTCTTGATTGTTTGATTCTAGTGATTTTTGTGTTGATTTTTGAAGTTTTTGGGTCAAAACACTTTTGATTCTGTTTCAAGCTTGTTTTTTAGTGTTTTGGAGTTGTATTTTGCTCAAGGTTTGTGGTATTTGGACATAGAAAGCTTTTAAAACAAACCTGTAGGCAAATGGTCAAGTTTTGAGGGTTTTCGAGCTGTTTCCGTACTGTTTCAGGGTGGTTGAGCTACCAGCGAACCTATTTGTTCAACCAGCGAAACTAATTGTTCTTCCAGCGAACCTAATTCAAATTTTGTCCTGATTGGTTTGTGTTGTGGCCAGCGAATCTGAGATTTCATCGAACGAAAGTTCACCTGTTTGACTGACTGTGCAAGCGAAACTGCTGCCAAAATCAGGCCAGCGAATCTGTGCTTGCTCGTCAGCGAAACTGTTTGACTGTCTAGCGAATCTGCTTCCAGCGAATCTACCAGCGAATCTGCTGTGTTCTTCTAGCGAAACTAGCCAGCGAATCTGTTGTTTTTCAGCGAATCTATAATCTGTTCAAAGTTATGACTTCATCAACACTTAATATGAATGATCTGGACAGCGTTCAACCTAACAGGCCACCGAGGCTTGTTAGTGGTGAAAACTTTGAAGATTGGAAAAGGTGTTTGAAAGCGTTTTTCTACTACACAGACTACAACCAATGGGAATCTATAGTAAATGGCCCGCACGTGCCAACAACTGTTGAAGGAACCGTCACTTCAGTAAACACAGACCCAACTACTTTTACTGAAACAGATATCAAGTTACTGGATCGTGACAAGAAGGCATTAGGGGCACTGATACTTTGCTTACATCAGGACATCTTCAACCGGTTTGCAGAACACACAACTGCAAAAAGTCTGTATGATGCATTGTGTGAATTTTATGATGGCAATGAAGATCTGAAACTGGATAGAAAAGCTCAGGCTGAAAAGGAATTCAACTCTTTTGTGGGATATTCACAAGAGAACTTGACTGATATTACAAATAGATTCCTATCTGTGTCAAGTAATCTGAAGAAATATGATGAAAAGCTGGGCAATCACGAACAGGTAGCAAAATTGTTAGACTCTCTTCCTCCTCAATGGAGCCTACAAATCAAGCTGCTGAAACAAGAGAGGAACTTTCCTGACTACAAACTGATGGACGTCATCAACAAGCTGAAGTCGTTCGACCTTGATGTAAAAAGAAGAGAATATAATCAGTCAATGATGGTTCTAAACATTCCCTCTCAAAATGCTGCACTTATCTCATCCGCTGCAAACTCTTATGTTTACAGTGCAGCATCTAGAGGATCATCAGGACATGTGTCTGCTAAATCTACTGGTGCATCTACAAACGCTGGTTCAAGCTCAAGTGCATCTGTCACCACACAGATTCCGTCAGATACTATGGCCTTATTTGGAATGTTTGTTCACAGTTATGAAGCTCTTGTTGCAGGTGAGTTGAAAGGGAAGGGTATGACAGTAGAAGATATGTATCAGGTGGACCCTGACGATCTGGAGGAAACAGATATTCAATGGCAGATGGCTATGCTCACTCTTCGTGCCAGACGATTCATGGAAAGAACTGGTAGAAGAAACTTTGGAAATCAAGGACAGAATGCTAAGCTGGGTTATGACAAGGGAAAGTTACGATGCTATAACTGCAAACAACTGGGCCACTTCAAGAGAGAATGCCCATTACCAATCGTTTCTGAGCCAGTTAACTCTGCAAATCCAAGATCTGCTCCAATTCAAGAAAAGGTTGAGGAAGCTAAGTCAAAGAATGAAACTGCACTGCTCACCAACTTTGACTGGAGTGCAGAAATTGAAGAAACCAAGGAGGAGATTAACCATGCCCTTGTTGCTGAAATTACTGAGTCTGATAACAATGATATAAATCTCTTTGATCCGTTCAAAGAATTTTTTGGAAATGAAGAGGAAGAGAAAGTGGAGAATGCTGTTAAAGGTCAATCAGATGTTATTGCTCAAGGACATCTGAATCATTCTGGGTTGGTTTGTGAAGCTGCTGTTAATGAAGTGAAGCATGAGGAGGAGTCTAAGGCTAGCTTGGAAGAAATGATTGAAAAGGCAAGGCTGGATGCAGTTGATGAGTTCAAAAGAAGCACTCCCTACTGTCAATGTGATCGTGCTCTGGCCGCCGAAAAACTGGTAATCGGTCTTCCTTACGATGTTATTGAAGATATGTGTTCATCTGCTTGCAAAATTCGTTTAATTGGCATATACAAAGCAAATAAATTGTTAATGTCGAACGAAAACGAATTAAAAAGAACCATAAAAGAGCTTAAATTAAGTGAATCAAAATATTTTGTTAAGTTAAGAGAAGCTTTAAAGGAAAATGAACACTTAAAAAGGACTCTTTTAGAAAAGAATTGTGAAATTAACTACTTAACTGAGCAAGTTACACTTGCTGAGTTTGAAGCAAGAAAGCTTAAAAACAAATTGCAGCAGTGGACCATATCTGGTATGAAAAGGGAGGAACTGTGCAAGAAACAAAGGGGGGCCAGGGTCAAGACAGGTTTGGGTTTTAGTAAAAATGAAACATATGCATATCCTCCACCCAGTACTTTCTGTTACTCTCCTACACCCATTCCTCATCCCTCAAATGAGTTAATTCAAGAGATTATGCAGAACGATACTGACAGTTCCATTGCAGGTTTAAGTGAAGTAAACCTTAAAGAAGTTAGAGAGGAGTACGCATATGGTGGGAGTGTTGGGCTCGGTTGTTCTGGCAGTAGTGACTGCAGTAGTTCTGATTCCAAGAAGTCTTTTGAAGACATTAGTTTAGTTAATCCTGTTTGTAGTGATGTGACATATTCAGACAATTTCATGTTTAATAGTAATTTAGGGTGCTCCACTTCAAACCCTAATGTGTTGAATGATGATGATTTGATTAAAAATGTGTGTGTGAATGACAAAGACAAACTTTCAGGTCAAGTCTCTGAAAGTCAAACCAAAACAAACTGCTTTCAAAAGTTTTTCACTCACCAAATTCCAACATTCACACCTGTGAGAATTTCAAAACCAAAAGAGAACGAATCATCTTTTTCATACATTCTTAAACCAAAACCTGAATCTGATACAGTTAAAGTCACAACAGGTAAGTTAAAAGAACTCTATGACACTTACAGTGACTGTGACTCACAACTGTCTGAATGTGATGAGGAAATTGTAATGGATAAAATTCCTGTCAACAGAATTCCCAAATCCGGTTTGAAGTCTTACTGTTTCAAATGTGGAAATACTGGTCACACTGTCAAGCAATGCCCTAAGTTAATCCAAAATAGCACAAAGCAAAAATCTTTGGGAAAAAGATTAAACACTTTTGTAAATAGTTTCTTTTGCAATACTTCATCTGCTTCACCACCCAAGTACACAAAGACTTGGGTGCCTATTTCAAAGGTCTAACTTTTCATTTTTTTTAATAAATGTCAGGAACATTCAAATGCCGTTGTAAATAGTCATTGGCATATTGACAGCGGATGTTCCAGACATATGACAGGATTGAAGGATCTTCTTACTAACTATAGGATCATAAATGGAGGTTATGTTGCTTTTGCGGGAGATAAGAAAGGTGGGAAGATGATTGGTCAAGGAGAAGTCTCAAATGGCTCACTCACTTTGGAAGACGTCAACTATGTTCTTGAACTGGCATTCAATCTTCTGAGTGTATCACAAATCTGTGATAAGAATATTCCTGTGATGTTTCTTCCAAATGAATGCCTGTTCTTGAAGCCAGAGTTTACTATTCCTGAAGATATGGTGATCATGCGAGCTCCGAGACGAAATGATACCTATATGCTGAATATGGGATCTAAAGAATCAAACTCCACCGTGACATGTCTTCTGTCTAAAGCATCATCCTTTGAATCATTTTTGTGGCATAAACGTTTAGGACACATTAATTTTAAAATTCTGAATAAATTGGTTAAGAACAATTTGGTCAGGGGTTTACCACAAAAGGATTTTTCTGTGGTCGAGAAATGTATGGCTTGTGCTAGAGGAAAACAGCACAAAAAGCCACATAAACTCAAAATTACAAATACTATCTCAGAACCCCTCGAATTGTTACATACTGATTTATTTGGTCCAATAAGTGTCAAATCAATTGCTAAAAAGTCTTATTGCTTGGTTGTCACAGATGATTACTCTAGGTACACCTGGGTAAGATTCATGGCGAACAAGAGTGAGACTGCAGAAGAATTGATGAAGCTGATTCCTCTAATAGAGGTTCTTGGAAAGAAGAAGGTTCAAGCCATCAGAAGCGATAACGGAACTGAATTCAGAAACCACATCTTCAACTCCTTCTGTGAACAAAGGGGTATTCTCAGACAGTTTAGCGCTGCCCGAACACCACAACAAAATGGTGTTGCTGAAAGAAAGAACCGAACCCTTGTTGAGGCCGCTAGAACTATGCTGATCGAGTCAAAACTTCCAATTATTTTCTGGGCTGAAGCGGTTAATTGTGCAGCTTATGTTCTTAACAGGGTGCTGATAGTCAAAGAAAAGATGAAGACTTCATACCAACTGTTTCGAGGGATTAAGCCGCTGATTGACTTTCTACGCCCCTTTGGATGTTCTTGCACTCTGTTGAATACTCAAGATCAGAAGACGAAGTTTGGTGCTGTCTCTGATGAATGCTTCTTTGTGGGATACTCTAACACACAAAAGGCGTATCGTGTTTACAACAAGCGAACGCGGATTGTGCAAGAGTCCTACTATGTTGATTGGCAAGAATCGAACACTACCAGTATTGGTAGTGAACCAGCTTGGTTTTATGATTCCACCACCATATTCAAATCATTTAATCTTCCCGACTCTGACGATGACGACATCATTCCACACACATCGGTTTCTATTTTCAATCATACACCTACACCATCACAATCACAACCTTCAACATCAGCTACACAACTACCTCCCACTTCATTTGACATCCCATCACCTCCACCATCTCAAACTGTTCAAACTTCTCCATCAGATATTCCATCCACATCCACAACCATCCCATCACCTACATCTCCACAACCATCAAATCAAACACCCTCAACCGACCAAAATCCTTTACTACTCAACACTGACTTCAAAACCCTGAAAAACCATCCTCACGATTATATCATTGGATCTATTATCGATGGTGTGCGAACCCGGAGTCAGAGCGGTTTGATTAATGAATGTCTTTATGCTGCCTTTCTGTCTCAAGTCGTTCCAAAGAATTATAAACAGGCACTTGAAGATCCGAGTTGGGTGGATGCCATGCAGATGGAACTGCAGCAATTCAGGAAGCTCAAAGTTTGGGAACTGGTTGATCTTCCTCCTAACAAGTGTCCAATCGGCACTAAATGGGTTTTTCGGAACAAGCCAGATGATCGTGGTGTGGTAATAAGAAATAAAGCGAGACTGGTTGTTCAAGGATTTGCTCAAGAGGAGGGGATTGACTACACCGAAGTTTTTGCTCCAGTCGCTCGCCTGGAAGCCATCAGAATCTTTCTTGCTCATGCCGCAAACAAAAACTTTAAGGTTTATCAGATGGATGTGAAGTGTGCATTTCTATACGGAGACATCGATGAGGAGATCTACGTATGTCAACCACCAGGCTTCGAGGATCCTGATTTCCCGTCAAAGGTTTACAAGCTTGATAAATCCTTGTATGGGTTGCATCAAGCTCCAAGGATCTGGTATGAAACTTTGACACTGTATCTCCTCAGTAAAGGTTTCTCTCGTGGGAGTATAGATATGACATTATTCAAGAAGGAGGTGGATGGCGAGCTGCTGATCGTTCAAGTGTACGTTGATGATATCATTTTTGGTTCGACTAATGAAGGGTTGTGTAGAGAATTTGAGAAGGTGATGATGGATCGTTTTGAGATGACCATAATGGGGGAGATGTGTTTCTTCTTGGGGCTGCAAGTGGAGCAAAAGCCTGATGGAATTCTAATCCACCAAGAGAAATACATCAAAGAAATACTCACGAAGTTCGGCATGGATGACTCTTCTCCTGAACTGATTCCCTTTACAGCTCAAACATGCCTTACTTCCGATGATAATGGGAATCCTGTGGATGCTCATCGGTACCGCTCGATGATCGGATCTCTCATGTATCTGACAGCAAGTCGTCCAGATATTACATTTGCCGTCTGTTACTGTGCACGTTTCCAAGCCAATCCAAAAGAATCGCATGAAAAAGCTGTTAAACGAATTTTCCGTTACCTTAAGGGTTCCTCTCGTTTGGGACTTTGGTACCCAAAAGGTGGGAACTTTGATTTACATGCTTTTTCTGATAGTGATCATGCTGGTTGCAGGATTAACAGGATATCAGTCACTGGTGGATGTCAATATCTTGGAGAATGTCTTGTTTCATGGCAAAGCAAGAAGCAAACAACCGTCTCTCTGTCCACAGGAGAAGCAGAATACATTGCCGCTTCGAGTTGCTGTTGCCAAGTGCTGTGGATTCAACATCAGATGATGGATTATGGCATCAACTTTCTTCATACGCCACTCTTTTGTGATAATGAAGTTGCTGTTGGAATTGCCAAGAATCCTATTCATCACACTCGAACCAAGCACATTGAAACGAGAATTCATGCAATCAGGGATGCACAGGAAAAGGGTTTTATTGATATTATTCCTATCGAAACTAGAAAGCAAAAAGCTGATCTTTTCACAAAAACTTTTGACAAACCACGTTTTTATGAACTGATCTCCATGCTTGGACTTATATCCTTTTGAAAAATCTTTTTCTGTGAGAATCCTTTTGTAAATATGTAAATAATTTTTCTTTCTTCTTTGAAAAATCCGTGGGTCACTCGATTCATTGCTCCGTTACTTTATTTTATTTTATCTTCCTTTATTTTTCTTTTATTTTTGTATATATATATATATTAAGAAAATCTGAAAAACAAAAATTTCTTATTGACGGCTATTTTATAAAATTTTTGGGGGAGATATAAAAGATTAACTATTTATAGTTTTTCAAATTTTGCTATTTCAGGATCTCCGTTTCGATTGATGTTGAAAAGTCGTTGAAGGAGGTCAGAAGCATTGCGTTTGGGATATGTCAGATAGGCTCAGCCCGAAAACAAAGTAAACAGTGATTGTGCAGCCAAACATAACGCTCAAGATCTCGACAACAAGGATTATCTCCTTGACGTGATTGGATTGCACAAAGATAATGGTTCTGTCAAAAATGGGTTGAGAGTGTCTAATCTTTGTCTTGATTTCCCAAAACATCCCAAATCACCCTCACCCTATCCCCGAATCGAGTTTCTAGTATGCAAAAACAAATAAAATAAAAAGCTGCTAGTGATGCTCTTCGGAAAAGCCTCTGAGTGAGTTACTAGTTAACTCCTCAGAACGTCTTGAGTCAAGTGCTTAACTCCTCTGCTATACGGAAGTATTGACCTGGAGTAGGTGGATCTTCTCTGCTATACGGAAGTATTGACCTGAAGATTCACCGAGCATGCTCAAATGTTTATCTCCTCTGTTATACGTCAGTATAGACCTGGAGCTCTAGACTATTTGAGTTTCCCAAATAATAAGTCGCATTGTATTCAAAAGAATCAATTGCTGACAATGCTCCACTCACAAAGAAAAGATGCAGAAACTGCACAAGTGTCAAAAGAAGCTTATGCATCGGTCAACATTCAAAAGTTGATCATTGAAATTCAAGCAAAGTCAATCGTATTGCTCAGATATACCCTGATGACAGAACTTGTTCTTTTTACCTAGACGTCTGTGGGGACCGAGTTGTCAGAGACTCTTCAATCAAACCGAAAACATGATAAAAGAAGCTGCTGATCTCTTGTTGAAAGGACTAAGGCATGGGTTTAAATGGACAAACATATCTGCAATCCCGCCAATCGATGATTCTCCGGATTCTACTCAAAACATCATGAAGAATATATATCCTTTCTAGCGTTTAAAACCGTCTCCTGTTATTCTATTTTTATTTTATTTTATTTTATTTTTATTACAAATTTTAGGATTATATGTGTTTATGTTTTGGAGCGTTGATATCGTGGGACGTATTTACGGATTTACAAAAATTTTAAAAATTTTAAGAAAATCCAAAAAATATTTTTGTTGTTTGTCTAGCGAATCTATAGCGAACCTACAGGTTCGCTTGGACCCTAAGGTTCGCCCGGAATCTCTTTGATTCGCTGACATGAAACATCCTTGTTTTTGTGTCAGCGAACCTGCTAGCGAACCAGTCGGAGGCTTTGTCTGTTGGGCTTCCAGCGAACCTAAAGTTCGCTGGACTGACTGCCAGCGAACCTATGACTGTATATATATACTGTGACAGCGAATTTTTCTCACTTATTCGCTGTTCATCTGCACTGTAGCACGATCTTTCAAAAACCAACCACCAACGTTCGATTCTCACTATTTTACGGCTTTTTCATACATTAAACATCTTCTTATTGTCCAGTATGTGTTCGATTACACTCTAATCTCTGTCTAAACCCTAAATCGCACCTTTACCATGTTTTTAACTGTCGATCTGTGAATAAGTGTTGATTGAACGACTGTTTTGATGTTAGTTATTAGGGTTTATCTTCATTATAGCCCCGTTTAATGTTTTGTTTACCTGTTTGTTGCTTTATATGCTTTATAATGGTGGACTGTATGTGATTTCGGCCGTTTTTCAAAAACTAGGGTTTCCAGCGAACCTAAGTGTTCTTCTGGCGAATCTGAACGAAAGTTCAAGACTTCGAGCGAACCTATGTCGTTATGCTGCCCGCGCAACAACATAGATTCGCCCGACTGTTTCTAGCGAACCTATACATTCGCTCGACCACAATGACTGATCTTTCATGTCAGCGAATCTATAGGTTCTGGTGCCAAAATCTCAGGTTCGCTATACCAGCGAACCTAATATTCAGCGAATCTATTTTCTGTCTTTCAAATCTTCATTTCTGATCAATCTCCGTTTATTTTTCAGGCAAAATGTCGACCTTATTCTTCGAGAAAAAGCACAACATGTGTGCTTTACTCGACGAAAACTTTGAAAAGGCCAGCAGCTATAGAGATGCTATCAAATGGCTGAAGTCGTCACATATACATCATGCCATCTCTCACTCACCCACTATATATGAGACGCACGTTCGGGATTTCTGGCGAACTGCGGTCATGAACGTGTCGGTGCAGCCGTCACGTATATGTGCCAATGTCTGTGGCCACGACTTGGCGTTTACTGAAGCCGATCTGGCTAGAATTTTGAGGCTAGAGGATGATGTGGGTGAGGAGGTCCATATGACGGCTGAAGAAGTTTACGGGGCATTCCGGACAGCGGGGTATGAGGGTCCGATGCCCGGAGAGAAGAAAATGGAATTTGTGAAGTCGTACCTGATCCAGGAGTGGAGGTATATTGCACATGTGTTTATTATGTGCCTGGATCACCGAAAAGGGGGTACGGACGGGCTGAACTTGGACTGGGCCAGAGCTATGATGCTGTTTTGCCGGGGGCAAAAGGCAAATCTTGCGAAGCTTATTTTCAACTACATGCTCGAGAACATTCATGCCAGCAAGGGGGCCAAATGGTTAATGTATCCCAGATTCATTCAGATGATTCTGAATGATAAATTACCAAATCTGCCGGTGGAGGGTGCAGAATTGAAAATCTGGGATATGCATTCTCGAATATTCAAGGATTGTAAAGCGGTGCGAGCAGACTGTGTGGGAAGAATTGCTTATTTGTGGGAGAATATGTATACTGCTGAGCGATGGGTTTATATACAGAGGTTGATGGAGTCGGAGAGAAGAAGGGGTGGAGAAAATATAGAAGTGATCGAGAAGAAGATCAGGAAACGGAAAGCCTATGCCAAAGAGAAAGATTATTCATTTGATAGGGAGGTGGATGAGATACAAGCTGAAATAGATGCGGGCAGAGAACTGAGAACAAAGAAAAGGTCTGATACAAACGCTGAAGGGTCAAAGAAAGCCAGGCATGATACCGGGGGTACATCGGGTGGATCAGCTGATGAATTAAAGGGAGTTGTTGAGAGACTGGAAGCAGAATT
Source organism: Tagetes erecta (assembly GCA_030867185.1). Classification (NCBI taxonomy): domain Eukaryota; kingdom Viridiplantae; phylum Streptophyta; class Magnoliopsida; order Asterales; family Asteraceae; genus Tagetes; species Tagetes erecta. The sequence goes on from CM061490.1 coordinate 14,091,456, forward strand.
GGTTGAACTAAAAGGCAAACATGAAGAACTTGAAAAACAGGATGCTGAGAAATCAACGGTGATATATGAGATGGGTCGGATGATGAAAGACCAGCAATGTCTGATAGTAAGGATCTTCAAAGAGTTGAACAGTTTGAAGGAGAAAGCTGGAACTGAACCGGCTATGTCTGAGGCGGAACTGAACTCCTTAACGGATATTGCAAAGTATCCGTTAATGGATGTTGACTTTGGTGACAAAAGTAAGGGAGAAGCTGAGGAGGTATTTGATGAGGAAATGGGGATTAATTTGGATGTGTTTGAGGGAGAGGAAGTGGTAGGTGGAACTAGTGTGGATTATACTTTGGTAGATGAACCTGATACTGATATTGATGCTGAAAGCGAGGAAGATTTGGATGACGAGCCGGAAATATACAAAGTTGAGGAAAAAGGGATGAGCTATCAGTTCGAGCATGCTGAATTAGACAAATCCGAATGGTTCAGGAAGGAAGAAGCTGTGGTGCCTGAGGTGCCGATATTCCAACACTTAGATGAACCCAACACCAAACAGCAAGATAGACAGATCATAGCATGGAAGTACAACTGTTTGGTGGAGGCGTATATGATTAAAAGGAGGGGTGGTGACATTACGTATGTCAAGAACCGAAAGCACTTCGCCACCTTTCCTCGTTGGGACTTGAGGAGACTGGCAGAGCTACCACTACTTGGGAAAGAAGATAGTGGCAGGGCTTGTGCGTTTGAAGCTGCGATCAGGGAAGCTGCCAAGTCTGATTTTGTTGAGTTTGGATATCAAAAGCCGAAGAGGATGAGGCAGAAAAATGATAAACATTGGGTGTCGTGGAAAGGGAAAATTGTGTTGAAGATAGCTGCACCGAAGGTGATGACAAGGGTCAGGGTCCCAGAAACTCAGCCGCCCAGATTGCAGGATTTCTACAAATGGTTTTATGACAACAGCACTGGGGAGGCCATTATCAGACTACAAGGAGATGACCGTCCGGAAATCCGTCTATTTGATCCTATGGAGGTCTTCTCCTTTTGTGACGAAGATTTGAAGGTTTTGTGTGAGAACAGGATTAAGCACGGGGCTGGAGATGACACTGCTGCTGAAGCGAACCTGTTTGTAAAGGTCGCAAATAAAGCCCGGGGGATTCGTGCTGAACTTAAAGCTGTAAATGAGAGGTTGAGGAGGACGGATGATCTGAAAATGGACATGGATGATCTGACAAGACAGCTTGATCGATCTATTGAACAGAGGTTTGAGAAACCTGTAGAAGTGATTGATTTGGAGGTTGAAAGCGAGGAGCCAACTGCAGAGAAACAGGCGGAAACAACAGTTCAACTTGAGCCTGATACAGAGGTCGCAGAAGCTGAGTTCGTAGATTCAATGCTAAATCTGAGTGAAGATGAGGCCGGAACTGAAGACTATACAAACCCAATGGCCGGGATCAAAGAAAGGGCAGGAGCGTTCATCGAACATCTTTGAAGCCATAAAGTCGGAGCTAATCAGAAGACTTCCCCAGGTGAGGTCCAACCTAGGGGGAGTATTGATAGTCACTATGTATAGGTTGGACTCACCGGCTTGTCGGTGTTACTTTTGTTTGTAACTGTTTGACTTGTTATGTTATTAGTTCTAGCGAACCTACGGGCGAATCTATTGATTCGCCCGCAGGTCATAGTGTCTTTTGTATGTAGGTATCGACTGGGCGAACCTATGTGCCCAGCGAACCTGTGTTGGTTCGCTGAATAGATTCGCTAGAGCGAATCTATCAGCGAACCTATCACTACTATATATTGTAACCTTATCTTCACATTTATATAACTTTTGCACATCTTTTACCAAGACTATTTCTCACTGATTTGTGTTGTGTAATCGTTCTATTGAGGTGCTAGGAGCTTATATCTTTCATCATTGTAGCTTATATACCTCGATTGTGTGTTGGATCTTGTTATTGGGTTGTTTGGACTTTTTACACCTTGTTCTTCAAGTATTTGACATATTTGGGTTAAACAAGTCAACAAAGCACTGAAATCACGATCATTATGGACCAACACGAACATGCAGCTCGTATATGGTCGGTGAGTGAGAAATGACGTGATGTATATGAGACGACTTCAGCCATTTGATATAATCTCTATAGCCGCCGGCCTTTTCGTGATTCTCGTCGAGCAAAGCACACATATTGTGCTTTCTTTCGAAGAATAATGTCGACATTGTGCCTGAAACATAAACGGAGATTGATCAGAAACGAAGATTTTCAAAAACAGTTAATAGATTCGCTGAGAATTAGGTTCGCTGATATAGCGAACCTGAGATTTGGCACCAGAACCTATAGATTCGCTGACATGAAAAATCAGTCATTTTGGTCGAGCGAATGTATAGGTTCGCTAGAAACAGTCGGGCGAATCTATGTTGATGCGCGGGCAGCATAACGACATAGGTTCGCTCGAAGTTTTGAACTTTCGTTCAGATTCGCCAGACGAACACATAGGTTCGCTGGAAACCCTAGTTTTTGAAAAACGGCCAAAATCACATACAATACACCATTATCAAGCATACAAAGCAACAAACAAGTAATATATACATCAAACGAGGCTATAATGAAGTAAAAGCCTAACTAAAACACACCAAAACAGTCATTGATTTACAGATAATCACAGATCGACAGATTTAACATGTTTAGAGTGCGATTAAGGGTTTAAAACAGAGATTAAGATGAAGGCGATCACATACCAGACAATATTAGAGATACTTAAGTGTGAAAAAGCCGGTTGAATGTGAGAATCGAACGTTCGTGAGTGGGTTTTGAAAAGCCTTGCTACAGTAGTGACAGCGAATATTTTGAAAAATTTCGCTGTCACAACCTATATATACAGACATAGGTTCGCTGGCAGACAGACCAGCGGACTTTAGATTCGCCAGAAGACCAAAAGTCAAGACAGCCTGCGGCGACTGTGCAAAGAGGTTGCGGGCGAACCTGAGGTTCGGGCGAATCTGTAGGTTCGCTAGCAGGTTCGCTAGCACATAAATTAAAATATTTTTGGTTTTTCTCAAATTTTAAATTCTTTGTAAATCCACGAAAACGTCCCACGATTTCAACGCTCCAAAAATAAACATATAAACCTAAAAATACTAATAATAACAAGATAGAAGTTAGACAAATAAAAATAAAATAACAAAAGGAAATTTAAACGCTAAGAAGGATATATATATATTTCATGATGTTTTGAGCAGAATCCGGAGAATCATCGATTGGCGGGATTGCAGATATGTTTGTCCATTTAAACCCATGCCTTAGTCCTTTCAACAAGAGATCAGCAGCTTCTTTTATCATGTTTTTGGTTTGATTGAAAAAGCTCAGGCAACTCGGTCCCCACAGACATCTAGGTAAAAAGAACGAGTTCTGTCATCAGGGTATATCTGAGCAATACGATTGACTTTGCTTGAATTTCAAGGATCAAATTTTGAATATTGATCGATGCATTTGCTTCTTTTGACACTTGTGCAATTTTTGCATCTTTTCATTGTGAGTGGAGCTTGTCAGCAATTGATTCATTTGAACACAATGCGACTTATTATTTGGGAAACTCAAATAGTTCAGAGCTCCAGGTCTATACCGACGTATAACAGAGGAGATAAACATTTGAGCATGCTCGGTGAATCTTCAGGTCAATACTTCCGTATAGCAGAGAAGATTCACCAACTCCAGGTCAATACTTCCGTATAGCAGAGGAGTTAAGCACTTTGACTCAATACGTTCTGAGGAGTTAACAAGTAACTCACTCAGAGGTTTTTCCGAAGAGCATCACTAGCAGCTTTTTATTTTTATTGTTTTGCATACTAGAAACTCGATTCGGGGATAGGGCGAGGGTGATTTGGGGTGTTTGGGGAAATCAAGGCAAAGATTTGACGCTCTCAACCCATTTTTGACAGAACCCTTATCTTTGTGCAATCCAATCATGTCAAGGAGATAATCCTTGTTGTCGAGATCTTGAACGTTATGTTTGGCTGCACAATCACTGTTTACTTTGTTTTCGGGCTGAGCCTATCTGACATATCCCAAACGCAATGCTTTTGACCTCCTTCAACGACTCTTCAACATCAATCAAAATGGAGATCCTGAAATAGCAAAATTTGAAAAACTATAAATAGTTAATCTTTTATATCTCCCCAAAATTTTCTATATTATAGCTATCTAATAAGAAATTTTTGTTTTTCAGATTTTCTTAATATATATATATATATATATATATATACAGAATTAAAAGAAAAATAAAAGAAAATAAAATGAAATATAGGATCGAAGAATTAGAGTGACCCACGGAATTTTCAAAGAAGAAAAAGAAAAAGTTATTTACATAATTACAAATGGATTCTCACAGAAAAGGTTTTCAAAAAGATATGAGTCCCAGCATGGAGATCAGTTCATAAAAACGTGGTTTGTCAAAAGTTTTTGTGAAAAGATCAGCTTTTTGCTTTCTAGTTTCAATAGGAATAATATCAATGAACCCCTTTTCCTGTGCATCCCGGATTGCATGGATTCTTGTTTCAATGTGCTTGGTGCGAGTGTGATGAATAGGATTCTTGGCAATTCCAACAGCAGCTTCATTATCACAAAAGAGTGGCGTATGAAGAAAGTTGATGCCATAATCCATCATCTGATGTTGAATCCAGAGCACTTGGCAACAGCAACTTGATGCAGCAATGTATTCTACTTCTCCTGTGGACAGAGAGACGGTTGTTTGCTTCTTGCTTTGCCAGGAAACAAGACATTCTCCAAGGTATTGACATCCGCCAGTGACTGATTTTCTGTTAATCCTGCAACCAGCATGATCTCTATCAGAAAAAGCATGTAAATCAAAGTTCCCACCTTTTGGGTACCAAAGTCCCAAACGAGAGGAACCCTTAAGGTAGCGAAAAATGCGTTTAACAGCTTTCTCATGTGATTCTTTTGGGTTGGCTTGAAAACGAGCACAGTAACACACGGCAAATGTAATATCTGGACGGCTTGCAGTCAGATACATGAGAGATCCGATCATCGAGCGGTACCGATGAGCATCCACAGGATTCCCATTATCATCGGAAGTAAGGCATGTTTGAGCTGTAAAAGGGATCAATTCAGGAGAATAATCATCCATGCCAAACTTCGTGAGGATCTCTTTGATATATTTCTCTTGGTGGATAAGAATGCCATCAGGCTTTTGTTCCACTTGTAGCCCCAAGAAGAAACACATCTCCCCCATTATTGTCATCTCAAAGCGATCCATCATCACCTTCTCAAATTCTCTACACATCCCTTCATTAGTCGAACCAAAAATGATATCATCAACATACACTTGAATGATCAGCAGCTCGCCATTCACCTCCTTCTTGAACAATGTCATATCTATAGTCCCACGAGAGAAACCTTTGCTGAGAAGATACTGTGTCAAAGTTTCATACCAGATACGTGGAGCTTGATGCAGCCCATACAAAGATTTATCAAGCTTGTAAACCTTTGACGGGAAATCTGGATCCTCGAAACCTGGTGGTTGACATACGTAGATCTCCTCATCGATATCTCCATATAGAAATGCACATTTCACATCCATCTGATAAACTTTAAAGTTTTTGTTCGCAACATGAGCAAGAAAGATTCTGATGGCTTCCAGACGAGCGACTAGAGCAAAAACTTCGGTGTAGTCAATCCCCTCCTCTTGAGCAAATCCTTGAACAACCAGTCTCGCCTTGTTCCTGATTACAACACCGCGATCATCTGGATTGTTACGGAAAACCCATTTAGTGCCGATTGGACACTTATTAGGAGGAAGATCAACCAGTTCCCAAACTTTGAGCTTCCTAAATTGCTGCAGTTCCATTTGCATGGTATCCACCCAACTTGGATCTTCAAGTGCTTGTTTATAATTCTTTGGAACAACTTGAGACAGAAAGGCAGCATAGAGACATTCATTAATCAAACCACTCTGACTCCGAGTTCGCACACCATCAGTAATAGATCCAATGATATAATCATGAGGATGGTTTTTTAAGGTTTTGAAGTCAGTGTTGAGGAGTAAAGGATTTGGTTCGGTTGAGAGTGTTTGATTAGATGGTTGTGAAGGTGTAGGTGATGTTGGAGGAATTGTATTAGTGGCAGATGATTGAATGGTAGTGGATGTGGATGGAATATCTGATGGAGAAGTTTGAACAGTTTGAGGTGGTGGAGGTGGTGGAATGTCAAATGTAGTGGGAGGTAGTTGTGTAGTTGAAGGTTGTGGTTGTGATTGTGTAGGTGGATGGTTGAAAATAGAAACTGATGTGTGTGGAATGATGCCGTCATCGTCAGAGTCAGGAAGATTAAATGATTTGAAAATAGTGGTGGAATCATAAAACCATGCCGGTTCACTGTCAATACTGGTGGTGTTTGACTCTTGCCAATCAACATAGTAGGACTCTTGCACAATCTGCGTTCGCTTGTTGTAAACACGAAACGCCTTTTGTGTGTTCGAGTATCCTACAAAGAAGCATTCATCAGAAACAGCACCAAACTTCGTCTTCTGGTCTTGAGTATTCAAAAGAGTACAAGAACATCCAAAGGGGCGTAGAAAATCAATCAGCGGCTTAATTCCTCGAAACAGCTGGTATGAAGTCTTCATCTTTTCTTTGACAATCAGTACCCTGTTCAGAACATAAGCTGCACAATTGACTGCTTCCGCCCAGAAAATAATTGGAAGCTTTGACTCAATCAACATAGTCCTAGCAGCCTCCACAAGAGTTCGATTCTTCCTTTCAGCAACACCATTTTGTTGTGGTGTTCGTGCGGCGCTAAACTGTCTGAGAATACCCCGTTGTTCACAGAAAGAGTTGAAGATATGGTTTCTGAATTCAGTTCCGTTATCGCTTCTGATGGCTTGAACCTTTCTCTTTCCAAGAACCTCGATTAGAGGAATCAGCTTCATCAACTCTTCGGCAGTCTCACTCTTGTTTGCCATGAATCTCACCCAGGTGTACCTAGAGTAATCATCTGTGACAACCAAGCAATAAGATTTCTTAGCAATAGATTTGACACTTATTGGACCAAATAAATCAGTATGTAACAATTCGAGGGGTTCTGAGATGGTATTTGTAATTTTAAGTTTATGTGGCTTTTTGTGTTGTTTTCCTTTAGCACAAGCCATGCATTTCTCAACCACTGAAAAATCTTTGAGTGGTAAACCCCTAACCAAATTGTTCTTAACCAATTTATTAAGAATTTTAAAATTAATGTGCCCTAAACGTCTATGCCATTGAAACGATTCAAAAGATGAAGCTTTAGACAGGAGACAGGTCATGGTGGAATTTGATTCTTTTGATCCCATATTCAGCATATAGGTATCATTTCGTCTCGGAGCTCGCATGATCACCATCTCTTCAGGAATAGTAAACTCTGGCTTCAAGAACAAACATTCATTTGGAAGAAACATCACTGGAATATTCTTATCACAGATTTGTGATACACTGAGAAGATTGAATGCCAGTTCAGGAACATAGTCGACGTCTTCCAAAGTGAGTGAACCATTTGAGACTTCTCCTTGGCCAATCATCTTGCCACCTTTTTTGTCTCCGGCAAAAGCAACATATCCGCCATTTATGATCCGATAGTTAGTCAATAGGTCCTTCAACCCTGTCATATGTCTGGAACATCCGCTGTCAATATGCCAATGACTATTTACAACGGCATTAGAATGTTCCTGACATTTATTAAAAAAAAATGAAAAGTTAGACCTTTGAAATTGGCACCCAAGCCTTTGTGTACTTGGGTGGTGGAGCAGACGAAGAATTACAAAAGAAATTATTTACAAATGTGTTTAATCTTTTTCCGAAAGATTTTTGCTTTGACCAGTATTCCCACATTTAAAGCAATGAGACTTCAAACCAGTTTTGGAAACTCTGTTAACAGGAATTTTATCCATTTCAATTTCCTCATCACATTCAGACAGTTGTGAGTTGCAGTCACTGTAAGAGTCATAGAGTTCTTTTAACTTAACTGTTGTGACTTTTACTTTATCAGATTCAGATTTTGGTTTAAGAATGTATGAAAAAGATGATTCCTTGTCTTTTGGTTTTGAAATTCTCACTGGTGTGAAAGATGGAATTTGATGAGTGAAAAACTTTTGAAAACAGTTTGTTTTGATTTGACTTTCAGAGACATGACCTGAAAGTTTGTCTTTGTCATTCACACACGCATTTTCAATCAGATCATCATTCAACACATTAGGGTTTGAAGTAGAGCACCCTAAATTACTATTAAACATAGAATTGTCTGAATATGACACATTACTATAAACAGAATTAATTAAACTAATGTCTTCAAAAGACTTCTTGGAATCAGAACTACAGAAATCACTACTGCTAGAACAACCGAGCCCAGTGTTCCCACCATAGGCGTAATCCTCTCTAACTTCCTTAAGATTTACTCCACTTAAACCTGCAATGAAACTGTTAGCATCATTCTGCATAATCTCTTGTATTAACTCATTTGAGGGATGTGGAATAGGTGTAGGAGAGTAACAGAAGGTACTAGGTGGAGGATATGCATATGTTTCATTATTACTAAGACCCAAACCTGTCTTAACTCTGGCCCCCCTTTGTTTCTTGCAGAGTTCCTCCCTTTTCATACCAGATATTGTCCACTGCTGCAATTTGTTTTTAAGTTTTCTTGCTTCAAATTCAGCAAGTGTAACTTGCTCAGTCAGGTAGTTTATTTCACAGTTCTTTTCCAAAAGAGTTCTCTTTAAGTGTTCATTTTCTTTTAAAGCTTCTCTTAATTTGACAAAATATTTTGATTCACTTAATTTAAGCTCTTTGATGGTCCTTTTTAATTCGTTTTCGTTTGACATTAACAATTTATTAGCTTTGTATATGCCAATTAAACGAATTTTGCAAGCAGATGAACACATATCTTCAATAACATCATAAGGAAGACCAATTACCAGTTTTTCGGCAGCAAGAGCACGATCACACTAGCAGTAGGGAGTGCTTCTTTTGAATTCATCAACAGCTTCAAGCCTCGCCTTCTCAATTATCGCTTCCAAGTTGAGCTTTGACTCCTCCTCATTCTTCACTTCATTAACAGCAGCTTCACAAACCAATCCAGAGTGATTTAGATGCCCTTGAACAATAGCATCTGATTGATCTTTATCAACATTCTCCACTTTCTCTTCCTCATCTTTACCATAAAATTCTTTGAAAGGATCAAAGCAATTTATATCGTTGTCATCAATCTCAGCAACAAGGGCATGATTAATCTCCTCCTTGGTTTCTTCAATTTCTGCACTCCAATCAAAGTTGGTGAGCAGTGCAGTTTCATTCTTTGACTTTGCTTCCTCAACCCTTTCTTGATTTGGAACAGATCTTGGATTTGCAGAGTTTACTGGTTCAGTAACAATTGGTAAAGGGCATTTCCTTTTGAAGTGACCCAATTGTTTGCAGTTATAACATCTCATCTTTCCCTTGTCATATCCCAGCTTGCTATTCTGTCCCTGATTTCCAAAGTTTCTTCTACCGGTTCTTTCCATGAATCGTCTGGCACGAAGAGTAAGCATGGCCATCTGCCATTGGATTTCGGTTTCCTCCAGATCATCAGGATCCACCTGATACATATCTTCTACAGTCATACCCTTCCCCTTTAACTCACCTGCAACAAGAGCTTCATAGCTGTGAACAAACATTCCAAATAAAGCCATAGTGTCAGATGGAATCTGAGTGGTGACAGATGCATTTGAGCTTGAACCAACATTTGTAGATGCACCAACAGATTTAGCAGACACATGACTTGATGATCCTCTAGGTGCAGCACTGTAGATATAAGAGTTTGCAGCGGATGAAATAAGTGCAGCATTCTGAGAAGGAATGTTTGGAACCATCATAGACTGATTGTATTCTCTTCTCTCTTCACATCAAGGTCGAAAGACTTCAGCTTGTTTATAACGTCCATCAGCTTGTAGTTAGGAAAGTTTCTTTCTTGTTTCAACAGCTTGATTTGAAGACTCCACTGAGGAGGAAGAGAATCTAACAGTTTTGCGACTTGTTCATGATTGCCCAGCTTATCATCATACTTCTTCAGATTACTTGATACAGATAGGAATCGATTTGTAATATCAGTCAAGTTCTCTTGCGAATACCCCACGAATGAGTTGAACTCTTTTTCAGCTTGAGCTTTTCTATCCAGTTTCAGATCCTCATCACCATCATAGAACTCACACAATGCATCATACAAGCTTTTTGCAGTTGTGTGTTCAGCAAACCTGTTGAAGATATCCTGATGCAAGCAAAGTATCAATGCCCCGAGTGCCTTTTTGTCACGATCAAGTAACTTGGTATCTGTGTTTATTGAAGTGACAGTTCCTTCAACTGTCGTTGGCACGTGCGGTCCATTAACAATAGATTCCCATTGGTTGTAGTCCGTGTAGTAGAAAAAGACTTTCAAACATCTTTTCCAATCTTCAAAGTTTTCACCACTAACAAGCCTCGGTGTCCTGTTAGGTTGAACACTATCCAGATCATTCATATTCAGGGTTGATGAAGCCATAATTTTGAACAGATTATAGATTCGCTGAAGACAAATAGATTCGCTGGCTAGATTCGCTCAAAGAACACAGCAGATTCGCTGGTAGATTCGCTGAAGACAGATTCGCTAGACAAACAAAACAGATTCGCTGACAAGCAAGCACAGTTTCGCTCGCCTGATTTTGGCAGCAGTTTCGCTTGCACAGTCAGCCAAACAAGTGAACTTTCGTTCAATGAGATGTCAGATTCGCTAGCCACAACACAAACCAACAGTACAAAAATTTGAATTAGGTTCGCTGGATGAACACCTAGATTCGCTGGAAGAACAGATAGTTTCGCTGGGTTACGAACAAACCAGTAACAGTACGAAAACAACCCGAACAGCTTCAAAACTTGACCATTTGTAGACACGTTTGTTTTAAAAGCTTCCTATGACAAAATATGACAATACTTGAGCAAAATACAACTCCAAAACACCAAAACAAGCCCAGAACAGAATCAAATAGTGTTTTGACACAAAAACCCCAAAATCAACACAAAAATCACTTGAATCAAACAATCAAGAGCACTAAGGCTCTGATACCATATTGTTGGTCCATAAAGATCGTGATTTCAGTGCTATGTTGACTTGTTTAACAACGAAACACACTTGACTTGAACAAACAAAGTGTATAATAACCAAACAAACCCAATAACAAGATTAAACCATACAACCAGAGGTATACAAGCTACAAAGATGAATGATATAAGTTCCTAGCACCTCAGGTGAACAATTACACGACACAATCAGTTGGATAAGAGTTTTGTCAAAGTTGTGCAAAAGTTGTATAAACTTGAAGATAAGGTTACAATATATATCAGTGTTAGGTTCGCTGGGCACAAACAGGTTCGCCCAGTCGACACCATCATAATCACTAAACTATGCCCGTAGGTTCGCTAGTACAAAAGCTTACAAGTTACATACAAAACACATACAATATATATAACACCGACAAGCCGGTGAGTCCAACCTATACATGTGACTATCAGATATAGTTTAATTTTGAATATAACCGGTATAATGAATTGGATTTTGATTTCGGTTTAAAGAGGATTAATTGATGATTGCATCAATGATATAATTAACTCAAATTAATGGTATGGACAGATTCAAATTGTCGAGATGGACGTTTTGGTTGATTCAGTTTTTATTAAATCGCACGATTTGAATGATTTGGTAAAATGGGTTTTGAATTGAAACGGGTGTTTATAGAATCAGATTAAACATATTTGTTTGAGCGTTATAATCAAATTAAACGTGACTACAAAGTCGAGTTAGACATGGGGATGGTTTTACCGTGTTTAATTTGGATTAAAAACGATTAGAAACGAGTTTTTAAGGGTCACCGGAGTTCCGCCGGAATTTGGCCGGAAAAACGTGCAAGTAGGGGAGGAACGGGCTGGACTTTTTTTTGTTTTATTATTTAGTATATTATAGATTTGGTCTCTCAATTTTGGAGTGTTATTAAATTGAGTTTATAACTTTAAAATAAGTTTTAAAACTTGATATTTTTCACTCAAAGTTAAGTAAATATTTTATTTTAACCAACTAAACCACGTTATCTCGTTTCTAATATATAACTGACGTTTGTTTTTACTTTGTTCTTTACGTTAAATAGCTATCTTGAGACTTTAATAGTTTTTATATTTAATAATATTTTTTATGAAATACAATTTATGTATACTTTGGAGATTTAATAATTGCATTTAGAAATTAATTTAGTAAACATTATATTATAATTCGGTCGCTAATATTAAAGACGAGAAATAACGTAAAGTTCGACATATTTATATATATATATATTCAATAACGAAGCGTTACATTTAAGGAAAGATAGGAACGTATACATTAAAGATACATAACTTTGGGTTCGAGTTGGGCATTCGGATTCGGGTTTGAGGCAGATGACACAGGAAGGAGCTTTCTAATAGGGAGCATTGAACTATCTACCGGTTTGCAGCCTAGTAATCCACATTCATGCAAAATATCAAGGATATACTTCCTTTGAGAGAGAAGTTATCCTTGTTGTGAACAAGATACCTCTATGCCAAGAAAGTATTGTAATCGGTCAAGGTCTTTAATCTGAAACTAAGACTCAAGAAATTGTTTGAGATTAGTAATCCCAATCATATCATCCCATGTGATTATTATGTTATCGATATAAACAACCAGAATGATCATTCGACCATAATGGTGTCTAAAGAATAAGAATGGTCATATGCACTACAAATCATCCCAAATTCTCCCATAATGGTGGTTGACGCGGACTGTCAGGCAATTAGTCGTTGTTGTTCAAGGTGAATCATGTTCTGCGCTTTATCCCAGGTGGGTGACCCTTGATTAATAAGAGCTCCGACTACATCGAATTCTTTTGGTAACCCACGTACCGGTTGCAAAATTAGGCTTTGTTCCCTAACCGGGTGTCCCACATCAACGAGTTGGTTTGCAAATCCTGTAATTTTTGGCAATATGCATCCATATAGGAACATGAGGCTGATTGCGGGTTACTATATTCGAAAGTGAGGGATGCGGGTCGAGCGTTTTTGTTGTTGGTGAAGATGGTTTGGACTTTTAGCCATGCACTACGAGTAGTAGTTTCAGTTTGAGAGAGCACCCTAGAAAATAGTTCGTCTGATATGGTGTAGTAGATCCACTATAAAAAAACTAATAAGTCGATGTGCAACCATTCACTATATTCATTTGTGTTCTTCGTCGGTGGTGCAGATCCATCAATATGATCAGCAACTTTGAAAGCTTTCGGTTGTAATTCGAATAGTTTGGTCCATTGAGTATACGCAACCTTTACTTCGTCGAGGGTATAGACTTTGGTTTGGATATTTGTGATGTGCAACCTTTAGTTCACCATGGCAAGCGTGCTGGACTCTGATTTATCTCCGTCAACCATAATTATCAATCTTAACTGGTAAACAGATGGACGACGGCTAAAATGGGGATTTTTAGGGATTTTTTTGTTTATGATACCATAAAAATCTACCTATTCTAATAATTGAGTAACAAATACACATGGCATGATTATATCATGTCTACCTAGGATTTTTCCTATGTGTCAAACTCACATTTTTTTTATATATTATTTTATGCGGATCTTCAACTGGGTTTCTGGGTTTGAATTTAACCCGATATTTAACATATATCTTATTAATATATTTTATTATTTTTTAAAAATAAATGAAAAAAACTTGTATCATTAATCTCTATCTATATCTTATAACTACTTTTTAGTAGGATTTGGATAATTTTTTAATTTGAATAATCGTTATAAAAATACTAAATTTATTTACTTTCGATTTCAAATATAGTCATTTGATATAATCCTAATTTTAATAATATTACTTATTTTAATAGTGATTATACATCTTTAATAGAATAATTAAGTTATATAAAATTAAAATAATTATCTATATTTATTTGATTTAGCTTTTCTAATACCAAATCTTCTATATTAATAAAACATATCATTTTTATCAGTCAATCTGTGTATTACACGGGAAAAAACCTAGTATTTATGGTACTAATAAATTCATGATTATTATTCAATAACTAATCTCTTTATATATGAAGAGATTACATCAATAATAAAGATAAGAGATCGATAATCACAATATCTATAAAATATAATAAAGCAAACCTACTTTTGCCAAGTGTCTATCTCTTAGCATGTTTATCCTATAATTGCTTACTTGGCATAATATCATTAATCTAATGATGAGGTGTCTTGCTCTCCTTAATTTTCAGATTTGTTATGTTTTTTTTTAAACTAGGTTTAGTTGAAAACAATGTTTTTAAACTCGGACTAGACCGGCCAGTCCAACCGGTTGAACCGGGAACGGTAGCTTCAACGGTCCAGTTCATGCGTTAAAACGACTCCCTAAAGAACCGGCTGATTTGCAACAAAGCCAGGTTCAACCGCTAAAACATGTCGAACCAGTACACTACAATTAATTAGAATTTTATTTAGACAAGCTATTATAATTTATAGAGTTGTGAATCAAATCAAAATTTATCAATGTTTCAATGTGGGATGAGTTACAAAATTTTATAATAAGGGAGGAGGGCTAGCTAAGAATCCATCTCTAGGTCCATGTGGGATGCGAACATGAAGACATGAAGGTGTCTTGTATATATTTATATATTTATTTTTATTATTTATCCAATTGACCTATAGGCACATTGTTTCTTAAACTTACTATTCAAATTTTAAATGACGTTGAAATTTTATAATATTATTCGGTTCAACCGGTCCAACCGGTCCGACCAGTGAACCAATAATACGTCCGGTTCGTTGTCCGATCCGATTTTAAAAACATTGTTTGAAACTAGGATTAAAGGCAGATAAATATAACAAGTCTATATTAATATAAACCGGCAAGAAAAATATAATAATAACTCAAATAATCTTTACCAAATCTTCCAAAAACAAATTGTTTCATTTTTCGATTACCTTCCAATTGAAAACCAATTTTTAAAAGATCGATATCGGGAATATTTTCTTAATTTATATATCATAATTAATAATTAATAAGTCATCTTTGTTTGAAGAACCTAAATAATTAATTAACTATTAGTTTTCATGTTAGAAACCCGTGTTTAACACTTTGATTGTTTATTAATTATTCATTTTTGGATCCTGCAGTACTACTTGAAGACATAATTTTATTTTGATAAAGATTAGTTTAATGACTTTATGATCCTGAAGGGAAAATTTTTGGCAGCTACTTTTTACTTTTATATTAAAAGTTACATTGCTTGATTCCAGGTAGATAGTTTTTATGTCCCTCTTGATAGAGTAATTATGAGGAAATTTTTTTTGCAATTAGGTTATTTTTTTCAGGTATTGATTAGAACCGATTGCTAAATTATTTTTTTTCAGGTATTGATTAGAACCGATTGCTTATATGTACGTCAACCTCTTATAAATTATTTTATGTTTCATCAATCTTCGTTTTAGATTTTTTGTTTCACCTACTGTTATTGTTTATGAGTTTTTCTTTGTTTATCTTATCAACAAATGACATTGGATTTCGGGTTTTCATAAATTTTATAAAACCATATTCTGTGATTATTGGACTTCACATAAGGAAGTATTTAAAAAGTTGTAACTTCGATTGAGAGGTATACAATTGAATAGTTTAATATAAAATTTTTAGTTTAACTATTTAAATTATTCTAACTCATTCTCGTATTAAACACGGATCTCTAACCTAGTATATTAATATAAAGACCCATTCACTTTTCATTTATCACATTTAGATTTAAACTAACCCATCTGATTATGGTTTGTCAAATGGAGCCCAAAATATGTTTTTTTTATATTTCTTTTGATGACAGTCTATGTATTCCTAACTCAAACAAAAAAACAACTTTTGACTTTTGGTTAATTTATTTTCAACCATTCATTGCTTGAAGTTTATTTCTCTTCCTCCGACATGGTTCGGTTCAACTTGATGTAAATACATCTTTTAGTATGTTCTCCTCATCACCTATAAAATATAAAAACAACACAAACATAATATGTTTTGTAATCATATTAACGCAATTGATGGGTCGCTAACATATAATAGTTCATCTAAAATGAACCGATATGGTATTTCATCAACTTTTGCGCCTAATCATTTCCGGTTTCACATAGCTTATCGATCATATTATCTGTTTGGTCTCGTTGTCTGCCTATTTGTTCTGTCAAATGTTATCTTTTGACTTTTATATGCATATTGCTTGAAATCAATTATTTTGCATGTGTTGCTCCTAGAATCAATTTTTTCAGAAGTCAATTTAGAAAAACACACACTTCTTAGTCGCCCATTATTCTTTTGTTAACTGCATCTAACAACATGACCAATTAGTGTTATATTAATTAACCTTTACTCTATTTAGTAAGCTCGGTTATCCTCACGTTGTCTTTACGTGCGTCTATCATGTTTTTTTCTCGTGCGGTTTCTACTCCTTTATAGCCTTCAATCTTCATTTGTTTGTTGAGTTTCGTTGCCGGATTTGCGATGGGTGAGTTGTAGATTGTTGTTGCAGGTTTTATTTTATGTTTGTATTGTTAGATTGTTTCTCTTATTTACAAGTGTGTATTTTCTATCTCAACCAAAGAAGCAACTACAATTCTCTAACTAGTTTTATACCCATTCAGAGGCTGGGTCTTAATGTATTATCAACGACTGACATGAGTCTCATATGTAGCGTTTTTCTTTTTTAATTATTTATATACATTACTACCAACAAACAATTTTAACCACACAATCATAAATAAAAATAAACATAATAAGTAATTATGTGAGTTTATTATTATAAAACTAATAAATTGCAATGAAATACATGCATTCATACCTCATATTTTAACTCAACTGCTACGACATAAAAACCACAAAATAACCATCCGAAAATAACTCAACCGTTGTGTATCTAATGTCAGAAATATGTTTCAACAGAATCGAACGATCCAGATTAAATCATTCAGTAATTAGACTCACTAGGAGTAATATAATATATAATTTTCCAAATGATTCAAAGAAATGATTAAAAAGAGAGGTGCCTAACCGAAGGTGGAAGGTTAAAATAATAATAATAATTAGATTAAAGCATAAAGCAATATTCTTTCCTTTACTCCTAATCCTTTAATTTGTGTAAGTGCAATTAAGATTTAAAAACCGAATTAAAGATCGAAAGTGAAGAAATTATTCAATTAAAGCAGGTATCTTTCCTTTATTCTCAATCCTTTAATTTTCTTCTTTCAAGTTTAAACTCCCTTACAAAAATTTCAGCCAATTAACCATTATCAATCGCAACCATCAACCTTCCTTCCTTCAGGTCAAATCTGCTGCTGATTCGTTGCCACCGTCATCGCTAATTCATCATCCTAACTTGTTTGTAAGTTTTTAGCTTCATATATTCATCATCCTAGCTTGTTTGTAAGTTATTAGCTTCATATATTCATCATCCTCTTCAACAAATTATTCAGTTTTTGTTTTAGTTGTACAAAATCGAGCTCAGTTTGTTTTTTATTTTCTTGTACAAAATCGGCATGATCTCGAGCTTTATCACACTACAAAAAAATAAAAAATGGTGTGCAACAGTTTCTGACAAACTTTCGATAACTCAATATATGCAACACGTTTATGATAATTTTTTGATATACAGTAAAACAAAAAAGGTCCTAAGTTAACCCACAATTTCCGAACAAAACAAACACAATTTGTCGTTATTTTGTCGCAAACCAAAAAGTATAACCAAGTAACAAAAAACTAGTTTTGTGGCTAAGTTGTTACAAATGTTGTGACAACCCAGTGTTGTCACAATCTTGTAGCTAAATTTGTCTCAAATGTTGGCAAAAATAAATTTTTTACGGGTTTTTTTTCCTACAATATAGTTTTTAGAAAGTTTGCAGATATTTGTCAACTATATTAAGACAACTATGTTTGTTTAAGAGATGTTATTTTTTGGTAGTGTTATTAATGTCACTCGAGTTTGAGTTTTAGGATTTTTCAGCAAGCCAAGCTCGTCTTGGACCTCTATAGCATCAATCTAAGATTCTGGTTTGAAGAAAAAAAGTGTTTATTTTAATGTATGATAAACGAGTTCATTAGTTAGGATTTAGGGGCTTTTTGACAAGTGCTGAATGATTAAGTACTAAACGGTTACGAGATCTGATTGGTTAGGAAGTCTGATTGGTTAAGAGGTCTGAATGGTAGATGATTTATTTGGTTGGACCAATCATTCTCTGAATAAGATTCTAAAATTAATAAACAAATCCTAAAAAATTCTTTCATTTATCTTGTCCACCATTGGTGTGGGAACAAAAATTTTATTAACTTATATATGCAAGCCTTCATGACATGTTAAGTTCTTGTGTTACATTTTACATAGAATCTACGTGCATAGCGGGTGCAGATTTGGTTTGAATTCTTTGACACAAATGCAGCTCCGAAAAGCAGGGTCCGTGCGAAGACTGCTTTCTACTTTTATTTTTTCGTCGGTTTTTGGTCGCTTTCCTTGTCGCCTTCTTATTCATACAGTCGTTCAGATTCTCATTCACCACATCTGATTCGGACAGACGCTCTTTGTTCTTGTTGGATAACTATGCAATTCTCATAAGACAACAAACCTAATATAGTCCATATCACACATAGGTCAAACTCAAAAGTACAAAGATTAAAAAAATTAACTGACATCTCGTGACAGGCAACCATAAACAAAAAGATATATTCGTCAAGGTCCTCAAAAACCTAATTAACTTAGATAGCTAGGGTATCTCAAATATCATATATGTGGAGAGCATGTGACTAATGTCATATGTTTTTTTGATTATTTAACTATTCCTAAACCAAAGTTTAAGAATAGATCGATTGAATTAACCTAATATTATTATTCTAAGTTGCATTAAACAAAAGGTGACAAATAAACACGAAAATATGAAACAAGTTAAGTTATCACTATGTAAAACCTAATTTATATACCCGGTAGAAAAATCCACATAGATATAACTTATTCGATTGTTACAACTTAAATAGGCATACCTTTATAAAGTGTTCTGATTAAAGTGATCAGGACAAGCTTTTTAAAAGTTTGGGATAAAAATAGAAACTGATAACAAGTTCTTACGCAATAATATCAATCAACCTATATCACACTAGTCTTAATGGGTTTGCGATAAAAATTGGAAAGCTTAACAAGAAAATAATGAACTTATAGGTAAAGTGTTTAAAAAACATAACTGAAAGACGCTTCACTTGGATCTGCCTTGATTTCCGTGCAAAGTAGTAAAACTCATGAGCCTTGTGGCTGCGTGTCCCCGTCGCAGCCGTCCAACTCTAAAGTGAAGAGTGAAGTTATAATAGAAAGTTTATGAAGGCACGAGAATCATCTAAAATTAAATGAAGATCAAAGACTGTGATTTATGTGATGGTATAACCGTAATAACTCTAATTTTTCTTTCAACCAAGGGTCAATTGTGTCACTACATGTATCTAGTGTGTTATTTTTAGGGGTGCTCACGGTTCAGTTTCAAACCGCTAAACCATCCAAACTGGTCATCGGTTTGGTTTCACGGTCATTTTATGTTTATACCCAAAACCGTTCGTAAAAAACCGGACTGGATCGTTATGAATAGTTTGGTTTATGGTTTATACCAAAAACCATGTGTAAAAAACCGGACCGGACCGTACGCGCACGTGTGTGTGTGCGCGTATATATATTAGATCTCATATATGAGTTCTTGTAAGTAAAGTATTAAAACATCTATTAGTTAGTTGTTGCTAAAATATGTCCTAACTAGCATATCGATCATATATATATACAATATATAAGTATGTATCATTATATTATTACAACACTTGTAATATTCAGATACATAATTAATTTCGAATACCAGTACTTTTGAAAATTTATAAGATTTTGACAAGATTTTGAGATATTTTTTTAAACACTTAAACTTGGTCTATAAAGCCCAAACCACTCGTATGGTTCGGTTTAGGTTTGGTTTTTTTACTTTAAAGGATTCGGTTTTGGTTTTTAATGGTAAAAAACCGCAAGTAACAGTTAGGTTACGGTTGTATACAAAAATCATAAAAACCGGACCACGTACACCCCTATTTATTTTGTTATCTAACATGTAAAAACACGATGAGTTAAAAAATGTGATTTTTTAGTTTTTATATCAATATTATACACGTTTAAAAGATAAAAGAGCTCATTTTTAAAGTGTATTTTTTTTAAAAAAGTAACGTAGTATGTAAAATTTATGAATGTTTAAAAAATGGTAGAGCTTGAAATAGAAAAAACATAACGAGTATTACCCTTCATTCTATTTTTAAAAAGTGTCACATGTCATTATCTCATGGCCTGTTAGGCTTTTTACTTTTTTAGTAAATTACGTCTTTCTATTTGAACCTCATTCTTTTCGTCCATACCTACAATTAAGAATATAATAATGATTTAAAATAATAGTTTAATCACAAATTTGAATTTAATATTTGAATTTACATTCTCACGTAAACCCACTTTTATATATAATTCACTAGTTTAGTGCCTGCATTACGTTCAGGAACACAATATTCAAATGGTGCTTTTAAGGATATTCATGGGAGGAAGGAACGATTCCAATAAGTTTTGAGACAAAACCGTGGTAAAACCGGAACATAATTATTTAAAAAAATATTTTTTAGTATAGCAATATTATACTCAAATTAAACATAATTAAATGCTCGGTATTATGGTGTAGTTGTTTTTTTTAAATAATTTTGTATAAAAAAGTTATGAGTGCTTGAAAAATACGGAAATCTTTAATTGTATATTATTATCACATTATTCATAAGTTTCATTTTTATACCATATAAACTACAAACCGATCGACTCACGTAGACCCTAGTAGTATAGGGTTTAAAATGTAACTACTAATATGTAATTAATGTTATTATAATATATTTTATATACATATTTTCAATAAAAATCATTATTATGAGAAAAACTCTCAAATGATGCCACATAAGCAAAGTTGCTCTCAACGGATGTCACATAAGCAAATTTTGTTTTAATATATTATATTATATATTCTTTTATTTTGATTTATCGTTATATAACTGTTTTGTCATCAGCTGGTCTCAAGTTTATTAAAAAACACTTTAAAATACTTCTTTTTTTCTATGGTCTCTTGAAACTTTAAAACACTAAATACGAACCAGCTAGGGTTACTTTTGAGCATAAAAACATATAAATAATCATATTAGTGTATAACAACCACCTGTTGATCACATCCCCACACTTATTCTTTGCTTACCCCTAAGCAAAGCTACATGTAACTTGCCCGGCCTTCATTAACAAACACACTTTACCAATCCCTTACCAATTCCCAGTCTCGGTTCAAATTCATACCCAAAATCATCAAATTTAAACGCATTTAGTAATTCTATCTTTTTAAGTATAAGTACCATAATTTTAAACACAAAGACTTATATAACTGGGCCTAAAAACCATCACGCTTTCCCATGCATGCAATCTTCTCACAATCCACCCAAGTTGCACACATAAACCAAAATGACTTTAAGGGTTTTTTATTAGGCTTGGGGTAAGGGTATAGATTTATGGATAAAATGACTAAGAATTTGATGAAACTCGAATCTTCTAGGTCTATCTTTAAAGAGTCTATTAAAGCCATCATTGATATAACATTCCTATGCGTGTCTGGCAAACATTGTCTCATTTTATTATGCGTTTCTAATCATTTTACATTGACATATGCACTAACATCGGTTCTCTTTTAATTTATAATCATTAGGCGCATTAGGCTGGGCTCACTAACATTGGCCCCTTCCCTACTATTCGAAAAGTGCGACCTCTTCCATCCCTCGTCAAACATGATAGCGAATGTCCACGCCAACCTTTCTAAAGCGCTAGAAAACATGTATTTATCTGATTCGAATTCATTAAAAATAAACAAGAAAATAATAAAAGATTTACTTTATTATTTTCTATATATATATATATATATTCATTTTCATTTATTTCATTCTTTTTTTCATTTTCATTTTTTTACTAATAACATGTTAAAAGATTGATGGTGTCTAATTGATATGATACAAAATTGTAGGACCTAAAAATAAAAGGTATACAAATATTACTAAGGTGTAATCGTAATGCCTTAATCACTTTTATGCACACAACTTGGTTTCACGCTTAAAACGTTTCCTACTTATAAGTTTAAATGAACTAATGCAACCATATGCATGAAAAGTCCACCTCTAGCATGTTACCTATGTTAAACAATTATACGATTTTTTAATCCTAAATAAACACTTAATCGCGAGTCTAACCATAACTAAGGACCAAAAGCAAATTCTAGAAAGTTATTAGCTTATTAATTTACATTGAAAACTCTAGCATTCAGGTAAACTTAAGCCCACCTGAAACCTTTTTCAATTTTTCGTTTTCCAAATTTTCAAAAATTTCAATGTTGCTCAAGAATTCACCTTTTTTTCTCAAACATTCTTTAAGCTCCCGCATGCTCACACTTGGAATGCATTGTTGCCAATATATGGTTATTATATACATATATGCTATTAATTTAGAAACCTTATTAATAGTAGTTTTAGTGGTTTGCATTTTGGTCACAAAATTGTTTTTTGAAGTTTTGCCTTTTGGCCACTAATTTTGTGTTAGACTTTGCATTTTTGTCACAAAAAACTTCATGAATAATGTTTTTTGGGTTTTACATTTTAGCCATCATTGTTTTTGTGGGTTTCACATTGTTCACCTTCTTTACATTTTGGCCATTCATTAGTTGGTTTTTATGGATTTTTGCATTTTGGCCACCAAAGCCTATTTGCATCAAGTTTTTGTAACTAGAATGCAATAGATTTTGAATGTATAGCCCTTAAGTAGCTAAATAAACGGTTTATTTTTTATGTATGGCCAAACACTTGCAATAGTAAAAAAATTGTATCTGACAGCTATTGATCTTTTGTAATCGTAAAAGGTACCTTTTTTATATGTGAGAGCCACCATAACACGGCCTCTCACGCAACATAAGAAAGACAATATAAATCCTAGTGAAAGAAAAAACAACAAATGCAATGATACACAAAATGACCTAAAACTAACATCCTAGCTCAAACTATATAGAACCTTACCACAATCAAAGCTTTGAAAAAACTTCTAGAACAGTCGCGTACTTCACCGGAGCTTCCCTAAGTATCACATTTCATGCCACTCGACCGACACCATATGAAAGGTTAACCGTCCGGTTTTTACTTTTCGGGTCGGCTTGCATGCGCGAACCTTATCAAACCGACATTCCATGAGAACCAATACACAATGATTTTTGTTTTTACAACAAAAACATTTATCCGGCCTCGGATCATCCGTACATCCTCATCTCGACCACCATGCAACAAAATAAGTTTCATGTTTTCAACATAGAAACTGTTACAAACTGATCAGAGGTAAACCCATACTTCCGGACGTCTAATCGTAATTATCTCCACTGGATATGTTCTAATATGTCTCAGGAACCTACAGTTAAAATATCGTCAAAATCCAACGTTCGGATCTCTGGGAAGATGACGATCTTTTAAACTTCATTTCCAATGACGAAAATCAGATTAGTCACATTTTTTGACATAAAAACCATACCTCTGGTTAAGATCTTCACAAAGTGAACGGTAGATGTCAAGATCTATGTGTTAGGAACAACACATCCAAACTTCAGCAACTTCCAACGGCTAGATCATTCAGAAAACGTACTAGAGCATTACTGCGTTTTTGTGGACAAAACATGCAAACATGTTACAAAATATTTTGGACATAGGGCCACCGCCGACCGTCGGAGCTCCACCCTCTAGCTCTTCCTCTCTCTCTCTCTCTCTCTCTCTCTCTCTCTCTCTCTAAACCTTTAAGAGTGTATTTGAGTATGAGAAATTAGGAGAAATGTAGCATGGGCTTATCATATATAGTGGGTTGATGAGCCGGTTGCTCACTTCGTATTATCTGACGTACGAACTCGATTCTCTTTGAGTTTAAAATACTATTTCTCGAAGATAGTAACCAAGAAACATAACAAATATTCTCGAAATACTTATTTCGTCAGATATTACCTATTTGATAATAAACTGGCACGGTACGCGTTAACATCGCGCATCTAACACGTTCAACCGTTTTAGGCGTTTTCACTCGCCGAACTCCAATTTTTATACATATTTTCAAGATCAAATCTCAGGGTATCTGGTCTCTCTCTATTTCTTAGACACGACATGTTGGGGTGTTACAGAAATTACCAAAAAAAAAACTAAACTCACTTTCTTAGAATCATTGTTTCATTTAGCTATGCAACAAATTGAGCTGAATCCCCAAATCATAGCTCATATGAACATTTCTGACACGGGAATGATAACATGACACGACACGAAATTAACAGGTTTCGTGTTTGACCTTAACAGGTGCCGTGTCGTTAATATGTTAACACGATTAAGACACGTTAACTATCATGTCTTAATAAGTTAAAGATCTATTAACACGATAGGTCACTTGTTAATATTTAATAAAAAGAAAAGTTAGTTAAGATGAACCTTAATGGAAATGAGTGTAAAGATCAAAGACTCATGTGGACTTTGATGGGCTTTTAATCTTTATTGCACATTCGTTTATCAAGTACTATTATGGTTAAAAACTATTTTTATGGACGTTGGTTGTTTTGTAGCTTAAGAATTACCGTGTTAAGTCGTATTTAAAATTTAACACTTACAATTTTTTTTGCAAATTTATTTTATTTTAAAATGGGTTTTTAATGTGTCATATCGTGTAACATGTTTTTTATCGTGTTCATGTTTATAATCAATGACACGATAAGTTGTTGTGCCGTGTTTGTGTTTGGGCTTATCGTGTTCGTGTCTGACACGATATCCAGCCCTACTCACACCATTGTTTTTGTGTGTTTCGCATCGTGGCCATTGACCACCTTTTTACATTTTGGCCCTTTATTAGGTGGTTTTTGTGGATTTTGCATTTTGGCCACCAAAGCGTAACGACATTAACTTTTTGTAACTAGAATGCAATATATTTTGGATGTATAGCAAGTAAATCGCTAGCATAATCGGTATATTTTGTATGTATGGCCAAAAACTTGTCAATTGTCAAAAAAATCTATATTCGACTGCAAGTGATCTTTTGTAATTATAAAAGGTAACTTTTTTGTATGTGAGAGCCGCCATAACATTAACTCTCGCGAAACACACGAAAGAATATATAAATCATAGTGAAAGAAAAAAGAACAAATGCAACGATACCAAAATGACCTAAAACTAACATGCAAAACGAAATAGTTAATTTGTTGTGGCAAGATCTTTAGCGAAAGTGGTGATCTTTATTGTCTCAGTCACGAGTCTGCAAGTAAAAGTGTGTAGAAGCGAACTTCTCACGCTATGATTAATCATATTAAATTTTGCAATTTTTTTCCGTTTAGTTCCAGACATACAATTTCAAAACCAATGATAATCTCTCCCTCAACTTAAAGCATTGTCGTGTTCCTAATGTAACTCTTTAAGCTATAGCTTTTTAAAAATAATTAAATTTGAAAAAAATAAATATGAAATTACCAAAAAAAATAAATTCATTTAGCTATGCAACAAGTTGAGCCCGATCCCAGTGTCTAAGCTCATGCCGAGCTCGAGTTTGAGCGAGCCAAGCTCGATTAGAGTCAAGCTCGGGCTTGGCTCGTTTACACCTCTGTAGCATTAATCTTACAAACACTTCGATTCTAGTTTGAAGAAAAAAATTTGTTTTGAAATATGGTAAAAGAGTTCGTTTTAGGACCAAGAGTTTATCCACATTAGAAGGTAATATGGAGTTGTTAAACAACTATCTAATATTTCTTACTTTTTTCTTTTCTAATTTTTCATCAAATTAATACTTGTTAGCATTATCTGATTGTAAGTTAGTTAAAAAAGCTGATAGTTTATTTTAAAATGTAGCTTTAGAAAATGGATGCTATTGTAAGTTCAATTGTTACTCCGGTTGTTCAATCTTTGATGATCCCTCTTAAGAAACATTTTGGTTTCCTCATTTCCTCAACAAAGAATGTTATGGATATGGAGGAGAAAATGGTTCAGTTGAATCTAACAGAAAAAGACATTCAAGATAAATGGGATGAGGCTATTGAAAGAAATCATGAGATGTCTCACCATGTGTCTCCATGGTTAGAAAAGGTAAAAGAGATGAATGAAAAGGCACAAACTATTCCAAAGGGTGGCGTCGGGTGCTTCAATGTGGCAAAAAGATACAAAGTAGGAAAAAAATCTTTTAATATTCTTGAAGAGATAGAAGCTCTTGAAACATGGAAGTCTAAGATTGTGTTTACTAATGCACAAAGACCACTTGCTAAGGTTGTATCTACTTCTACCAGGCCATCAACCTCTACTCCTGGCGGTAGTACCCAAAACAACTTCAAGTCAAGAGATTCTGTATACAATGCTGCTTTAGCGGCCCTTCGATCAAATAACGAGTCCGAAAAAATGATTGCTATTTGTGGTATGGGTGGTGTTGGAAAGACCACAATGATGGAACAACTAAAAAAGGATGTGGAGGCATCAAAACATTTTGATCGGGTTGTAAAGGTGGTTCTTGGGGAAAATACCAACCCAATTGTTCTTCAACAAGATATTGCAATATACCTTGATGGAAAAGATTTAATTGAAAAAGACAAAGATGCAAGGGCTGACCGACTTTGTAAAAAATTTGAGGATATGTCAAAACAAGGAAAGAAAACTTTGATAATAATGGATGATCTTTGGAAGGCATTCGACCTTAAAGATGTTGGACTAAGTCCATTGCTGAATGGGTTTAAGCTATTGTTCACGTCACGAGATGAACGCATTTGCGCTTTCATGGGTGTTAAAGTCGACTCAGTTTTTAAAGTAGGGTTGTTAAATGACATCGAAGCAAAATCTTTGTTTTTTAGCAATGTGGAACTTTCAGATGGTGATGATCCCACACTCCAAAAGATAGGAGAAAATATTGTGAAGAAATGTCATGGTTTACCAATTGCTATATTAACCATTGCTAAAAGTCTTGCTGGTAACATAATGGAAGCATGGGAAAAGGCACTTCGACGTTTAGAGCAAGATGACCTTAAAGACATTGAAAGCATCACATATAAAATATTCGAGATGAGCTATGAGAATCTCAAGGAGGATGGTGACAAAGCAATTTTTCTTCTTAGTGGCTTATTTCCAGATGATTTTGATATTCGTACCGAGGACTTATTCCGGTATGGATTGGGATTGGGTTTTTTTAAGGATACCAAGACTTTAGTAACAGCAAGGAGCGAAATGAAAATTTGTGTTAACAATCTCATATGTGCAAACTTGTTGACTACAAGTGATCACAAGGGATGTGTCAAAATGCATGATCTTGTGCGTGCTTTTATTTTAGATAAAATTTCAGAAGTCAAACAAGCTTCAATTTGTAATCATGATAACAAGTCAATGCATCACCTTACAAAATATGTGAATAAGTCGTATGAAAGAATTTTATTAAAGTGCACAGGTATGGAGGCATTTCCTGTTGACTTTAATTACCCAAACCTCTCACTCTTACTTCTAATGAATGGGAATAATCTCCTTAAGTTTCCAGATGATATATACAAAAGAATTGAAAAACTCCAGGTTGTGTCTTATGAGAATATGCATATTCCATCGCTTTTGTTAACGTTTGAACACTCAACTAAACTTCGGACATTATGTCTTCGTTCATGCCAGTTCATAAATGATGATATCTCACTTCTTGGGAGTCTAAGCAACCTGGAAACACTTAGCTTTGTTGAATGTAAAATAAGAAGGTTGCCATCAGAAATTGGGAAGTTAGAAAAACTGAAATTACTTGATTTGACTGGATGTGTTTACCTTCGTATTGATGATGGTGTATTTCATAACTTGAGCAGTCTTGAAGAGCTTTATATGAGCGCATATAAAGATAGTCCTATTAGGTTTACAGAAGCCAACTTTGACGAGTTGCAAATACTTTCAGACAGGCTATTTGCTCTAGAGTTGGAGTTCTTTGAGAGTAAGGACAAACTGAAAAACATGTCCATTAAAAAACTTAAAAGGTTCAGGATATCTATCGGTTGCGCATTGAAAGATGATAAAACCAACTTGTTCAGAAACACAATTCAATTTGTTGGTGATTGCAACGAGCTTTTGGAATGCAAAATCAATGAATTGTTCAACAAAACAGAGGAACTTCATTTACAAGTGAATGAGATGAATCATCTTGAAGATGTTATTACTCACCACTCTTTTTCCAATTTAACAGCCCTTTATGTTTCAGAGTGTGCACACTTGACATGGCTCTTCACAGTTGATGTGGCAAGGGGTTTGAAGAAGCTTGAGCGCCTTTCAATTTTCAAGTGTCCTGTTATGAGAACACTCATTGCCGAGAATAATGATGTAGGTGCGATTACATTTAATAAGTTGAAATCTATGTTTTTGACCGGTTTACCAGAGATGGTAAGTTTTGGAGACACCATAATCGAATTGCCTGAAATGGTGGAGTTGTATCTTTGTAGCCTTCCTAAATTTACAAGCATTTTTCCTCAGTGTCATGATACATATGATATGCAATCAGTAGTTAACAAAAAGGTACATACATTTTTTCTGATACTCAATATCATATCTAATGCTACTAATAACTTTAATCTATTGTTTATGAAGAAAAAATGCATATTGTTTATTTTGATCTAACAAGGTTTAATTATTGTGTAGGTGGTGACTCCTAAGTTGGAGAAGTTAACTGTTGCTTGGATGGCTAACTTAAAGGACATATGGTCATATGGTCATATTGATACAAATAATGCTACTTCCAAGTTGAGAGAGATTAGTGTATATGAATGTAATAAGCTTGTAAATCTTTTTCCATGCAATCCATTGCCATTACTGAATGAGTTACAAGACCTTAAGGTGTCACTATGTAATTCGATTGAAGTGTTATTCAACATGGATTTCGGAAGTTTTTGCGGAACGGGGGAATCCAATAGTAGCAAATTAAGAAGCATCAAACTTTATAGTTTAGGGAAGCTAGAAGAGTTGTGGAGAATGAAAGGTGTAAATAACTCTAATATCCCCATCACTTGCTTTAAAGGTGTAGAAAGTATTGAGATAACACAATGCAAGATGTTTATGAATATATTCACACCTACAACAACCAATTTTGATCTTGGAGCACTGACTAAGTACACTACGGATTATACCGGTAAAAAGGTATTAATTATTAGCAATCAATTTCTATTTAATCAAGTTTTATCCAACATTTAATTAATTTTTTTTTCATCCTAGTGGTCAATTTTCATTTGCTTAATTATCTTCTGCACACATGTATGTTAAATTAAATGTAGAAATTAGTTAGACTGTTAATTACGTTTTAATGTTCCATGCATATATTCACAGGTTATATAATAATATATATAAAAAAAATCATAAGTATTATGTATAAAAAGAAATTCTACTATTATGCTTAAGGATTTATAAATATTTAATATTTAGTAATTTTGCTCCATCAACTCATGCATGCTGAAAAATTTCACTTAATTTTCCTTTCCGAACTTTTCTAACAAAACCTTAATTTATTAGATAGATGGATGAGTGTATTCACCACACAACCAACTTATATTCTCCACACATGTCATCACGTCCAACATCTTTGATGTGTGTGTATGTGTGTGTTTAATTTGTTCAATCGTATAAACACGTTAATGTCACTGTCCTTTATTTATTGGGGTTTTCTAATATGTGCCCTAAGGGCACATATAACATGTATTTATTATGGTAAGTATTCTTACTAATTAGATAAATATTCTACTATTTATCATATTTACCAACAAAAATCATGTTTTTATATTTAGTTTTTGTTGGTAAATATGGTAAGTAGTAGAATATTAATGTAATTAATAAGAATACTTACCATATTAAAAGTTTGTTATTTGTGCCCTTAGGGCACATATTAGAAAATCCCTTATTTAAATACTTTACCACATTGATTTTCCATTAATAACCGGATTTTCCTTATAAAACGGGTGATGGCGTGGGCACACTAGCTTTCTTGTTTCTACTTGATTAAAAACTTAGTGAGCTTTATTTATGTTTTCCCTGGTAACAAAACCGAATCCATATATATTTAATTTGTGAGAACGTACTTTAATCTTTGCTTCTTGATAACTATATGTATGTTGAATGTAGATATTAATTAACTTGTAAATTACTGTTGCATGCATGCAGAGCAATGAGACAGTAGAAGGAGAGATATCAGAAGTGGTTCCTAATGCCAAATACCCATATTCTCTTTTGCAAGCGTGTCGTCGGCTTCAACATCTTAAGTTAAAAAATGATGAAAGAGTGGAGGAAGTGGTGTTCGAGATGGATAGTCAGCAACCACTACTACTTCCCTACCTTCAGGAACTATGGTTAGTGGAATTGAAGGAGATGAGTTATGTGTGGAAGTGCAATTGGAATAAATTCTTACATCAACCTTTGCCACTTCCATTCCAAAACCTCAAACACATATACTTGATTGGTTGTTATAAAATAAAGTACTTGTTCTCTCCTCTTATGGTAAAATATTTATCCAGCTTAAAGAAAGTGTGGATAGAAAAATGTGATGGTATCGAAGAAGTAATATCGAGGAGAGATGATGAAAATGAAAATACATCTTCTCGTGATCAAACCACCACCACATTGTTTCCTAATTTGGACAGTCTCATGCTTACCAAACTGTCATGCTTAAAAAGCATTGATGATCAATCCCAGGTATATACAAAGACTGAAAGACGGGTACATACGTATTGTTTGTCAAGTTGGTCAAAAATAATCTCAAGTTACACCTATTGACTGAAAATAATCTCAACTCAGTTTATTCCCTTCAGTGGTCCTAAATCCAACTTTTTTTGTTTACAGTGGTACACTTAACGGCTGTTAATTTTTTTTTTCAAATTTCAAGCTATTGTTTTAGGAATTTTGAACGTGAGAAGGATACGAGTCAATTGATGTAAAACTTACCTTTAATTGTTGCTCCAAATGATTTAATTTAAACATCCGATTGAAGCATCGTTAGGGTTTAAACACTCGATTGAAGACCGTTTTGTCGTTTGGAACACCGGTTCGAGGTAAGGTTTACATCAATTGACTCGTATCATTCTCCCGATCAATATCCATAAAACATTGTTTTGAAATTCAAAAAAAAAGTTGATGGCCATTAAGAGCAGTTAACGGCGGACCATTGGACGCCAAAAAAGTTGGATTTGGGACCACTGGAGGAAATAAACTGAGTTGAAATTCTTCCCGGCCAATAGGTGTTAGTTTGGATTATTTTAGTTCAATTTGCTTATAAGTTTTTATATGTTTTTATTTGTTATTCTTTTCAGAGTCATGCAATCATCAAGTCTTGTTGGTCATTGTGTCAAAACTCCACAAAGATAGGCATATACGAGTGTCATGCATTGTCGGTTCTAATTCCAAGGTATGCATTAGCACAAATGAAAAGACTTCAAGAGCTGCATATATGGAATTGCAAAACAATGAGAGAGGTATTTGAAAGTGAATGTAGTAGTAACAAAGGTGTTGATGAAGGAAGTGCACATGGTGGTGCTACTACTACATTAACAAGTTCAACCCTTAAATACATTACTACTTTACTTCATGTCCCTCAATTATTCAATTTAAAAAGTGTGACTATCACTAGTTGCAACCGTCTGTCACATGTATTCACATTCTCCACTCTTGAAAGCCTCAAGCAACTAAAAGAGTTGACAATAAAGAGTTGCAAGGCAATGCAAGTGATTGTTAAAGAAGAAAATCAAAAGTCATCAAAAGAAGTGGTGTTTCCTCGTCTAGAGATCGTTAAACTTAAGGATCTACCAAACCTCAAGAGCTTCTTTTTGGGGATGAATGAGTTTCGGTGGTTCGTATTGGATGATGTATCGATCGATAATTGCCCTCAACTGAAGATGTTTACACACGGACAGTCAAAAACGCCAAAGCTCAAGTACATAAGCTCCAAGTTAGGCAAACATAGCGTTAAATATGGCCTTAACTTTCATGGAACAATCAATGAGCATCAGGTACACATTCTAAACAAGATAAGTTAATATTAATTCAAACTCATTGTAATTGGATGTGTTTTCTCTTTTGCTGCAGAACACATTTCCAAATTCTTCTTCTTCTTTGGATCCAACTACTTCAAATAAAGTGTCAGTTTGCTCTTTTCATAATCTAATAGAAATTAAAATACAGTATACTGAATTTGGAGCGACTATTATTCCACCTAACGCGTTGCACCAATTGAAAAAGCTGGATAAGATTGATTTAACTTCATGTAATGGCGTAAATGAGGTATTTGAAGTAGCAGCATTGGAAGGGAATGAATCACAAACTGTAATCCCAATTCCAAACCTAACACAAGTGAAGTTACGTAGCGCGTATAAACTCAAGTATTTATGGAAGAGCAACCAACGGAAGGTACTGGAGTTTCCAAACCTATCAACTCTGTCTATTGAATATTGCCAGAGTTTGGAACATGTTTTTACATGTTCCATGGTTGATAGTCTAGTGCAACTCCAAGACCTACATATAAGTCGATGTACGAATATAGAGGTAATTGTGAAGGAAGGAGATGAAAATGAATATGATGGAAAAGTGAATGAGATTACGCAATTACCTCGTCTAAAGTCCTTAAAACTAGAAAATCTTCAAAATCTCAAGGGATTTTGCTTAGGGAAAATTGCTTTCTCATTTCCGGCTTTAAACACTTTAGAGATCAAAAACTGCTTAGCACTTAGTACTTTCACCAAGGAACATGTGTCTACACCAGAGCTGAAAGTAATAGATACAAGTTTTGGGATGTATCAAGTGAAGACGGATCTCAACTCCTTCATTAAAACCATACAAGAAGATGAGGGGTATATATGAGATTGAGTTGTTCCAAAGTTGCAATAGATTCATGCGGTTGATAATGCACATAAGGTGTTTGATGCAATGTTTGTAAGAAATACAGTTTGTGTGAACGTCGGGTTTGAATTTGTGTTATGACAATTGGACATTGAGTGTAGCTTTGAGTATATGTTATGGGTTGTATGCTAATGATTTGGGTAGTCAAATACAGGCGATAGTAATTGAGTATAAATGCTTTTCATCTTTGCTCAACTCTTGTAATTTTCATAATTCTATAATCAATCTTAGGACGATAATCGAGTAATTATCAATCATGATGTCGGTCATTGTTTTAAAAATCTTACCATATACTTGTTAAACTAGATTTAAGAACGTGCCTCGTGTTATAGCGGTCGGGTCACGCTGTCGGGTCTTGCATATGTGACTTCATCACATGGGTTGTTAAAAAAGTCTCATGTCCCGTACGTCACGACGCAAAACCTTAATGGGTCACAGAAATAAGCAATGTAATATCAAAAGTTACAGGTCAAAACGATAACAATATTGAAGTCGTGCTATATGTCAAACCAGAGTAAGTTATCAAAGTCGAAAACTCATCAGGGGCTAAAATGTTAATTAGTAAAAGTTGGGGATTAAAATCGTAAATACATTAAAAGTCGTGATTAAAATCATAAATACGTTAAAATAAAATAAAAAAAGTTAAAACGTCACGTGACTGGTCGGGGCATGTCAATCTACCTATACTAATACATGAATAACTCACTGCCACATGTCTTCTTCTCATTGCCTCCACATCACTTCTGCCACGTGTCGCAACCAGAATGAATTTCAGCATTCACGCGGATCTTACTTGGCTAACCCGTTTTTTTCTCGGATCCCTTATCATCTCAACACACCCATTTTTTCTTCACTTTTCATGTTCCCAAAACCCTAAAACGTCTGATTCTCTGTGAACACCATCTTCCGCCTCCATCATCATCTAAATTACTTCCTTCTCTTCGATCTTCCCAGGCCTAAGCATCGTTCTTGGCTTTGATTGAAATCCTTGTGGTAAGTTCTTCTTTCCTTTCTATTCCATGTTCAAAGATTATAACCATCGTTTTCTCTACATCTATCATAACACACTTTTTGTCTGATTTATATGTTTTGACTGTTTCTCAACATTTGTGTATGAATTACAGAGAACTTTTTTGTTCTCAAAATTTCATTTGACTTCGTAATACAGTCAATGTGTTCTTTTTTGTTCTCAGATTCATGAAAATTCCGATTGAGAGAACCCAATTATTATTATTCGTCACAACGTTTCAGGTTTGTTTTCATCGCTCAGGCATCATCGTGCATTTGATTTATGATGTTAGTTTTCATCTTTGTTCGTCTGCTTTAACCTTCAACTAGAAAGAATTTGTTACTTTATGTTTGATTTTGTTTATGAATTACAAGGTTGATGTGAATCAATTTGTGTTCAATGATTTCACCTTTTCAGTTTCAAGGTATTTGAAATTAGAACACATATTGCACATCCATCAAATCTGCCATAGAGGAGGAAATATTTCAAGATAGTAGCATTCAAAATGTAAATTAACATATTGAAGCCTTTTTGACAAGAAGGTATTTTGTTTCAATTTAATCAACCCTGATTTTACTCATTTACCCACACTACCTTACCTGCTTCTGGTTTTGGTTTTAAAGAGATGATTGTTGTACATCAAGATGCTAAGTTTCTTGATGAAATTGATGGCAAACAGAAAGAGGTGAGAACTTATGTACTTCTTTATAAAATCTTTGTTTAGATTACTAAAATAAAGTCTATCAATTTTATGACCATTTTATTTATTGTAAATTGTAATTATTTGGTTGAGTTTGCATCACAGTTTGTGTTAGAGGAGCTTAATGTCAAATCTATTGTGCCAATGCAATGATTCTTTGAAGTATGTTTTCTTATGTGCTGAACCTGATTTTAGGAACTTAAAGCTCTTTTGTATTTTAAACATTTACTTCATCTTCATGCTTTATCTACTCAATGTATCAACATGTAAAAGCTAATATTATTACATGTTTTATTAGTTTTATGGATACCGAGTTTATTTTTACATCATTTACCCTAATATTTAGCTTAAATCTCTCCTAAAGTTATGTTTTCCTGATGAAAACTTTAGAAAATGATAACTCCTCAAACATTTTTGGCATATGGCATCTGATTGACAAGCTGGCATGGCATCAACTGGTTACATCAACAACTTACAAGCAAAATTTGTTACAAAGAGGTTGATTATATAATGTAAGTTTGTGTAAAAAGGTATGTACAAATTCGGCTGCAATATCATTTTATTATGTTCTTTTCATTTTGTTTGGAGAAATTGTTCGATGCTATGTTGTAAACATTTATTAATATTGTTTGTTCATTTTTCATGTGATGCGTATACTATGGAGCAACAAGCTAGGTGGTAGATGTTAATTTTGATGTCTCATTGGCAAATCCAGAGCTTCAGGGTGATGTAAAGGAAACCGGGTACGTTCTTACAAAACTCTAAATATATATATGGAGAATAAAGTAACATGCATTGTGCATAACCGGTCAAAATAAGTCAAAGTGGCTAAGTATTAAGATGACCATGTTGTCCTGCTAAGTGACACAGCTTTTAGTAATGAAACTAATTGCAGCTCTTTGTTGTTGAAGCAATTTAGATTGAGATTCACATCTCTTATTCAAACTGTTTTGAAGATCAGAATTAACAATTAGAAGAGTTCGTTTTTATTTTTTAACTTTATCAAACATGTACCTCAAATTGTTGATAAATTATTCATCTGGTTTTTGTTATCTGTTTTGTGATGGTAGTCAAATTGAGGGTAGCAAATTGCCTATGACGCAACTTTTCGCTATGTATTCTTACTTCTTAATTTGGATTGCAAGCATACAAGAAGCATATTTGTAACTTTGTTTATTGGCAATCTAAATAGCCAAACAGGTATACATCAAAATCTTCATGAAAGTGCTCATATGTGTTTATTATTATTATTATTATCATATACATTTTTAATGCTTTGATTCTTATAGTTGCATCAGGCAAGAAGTGAACATACATGTTGCATATTGAGTTTAATACCATTACAAATTGCTCTAAAGCTTACCACTAAAGTCGAACAGATTGGTGGCTATGTTCATATTCGAAAGTGGACAAGTTGTAATCCTACAAGCAGAACTTAAAGGATGCAATTAGGCTGTATAATTGAATCCATTTTCTATCAATATAATTTTGTTTTGCATCTTGGTGTGGTAAAAAGAATGGCATATGCAATTAGATATTGTTGAGGTAGTAAGATGGATGTGTAAGACCGGTCAAAGTGGATTAGGTTTGTAACAAGTCATTTCTGTCTACACGTTAAAGTAGGTCAAATTTTTACATCTTTCACTACAGTGACCGGGTGTTTCTTAACAATTATATATATTGTTCCATCAGTGTAAACGCACGGATGTTAACCTAACTATATCAATATAAAGTTATATAAATCTTTTTTTATGTATAGCACCGTGTGACCATGAAAAATAACATAACATGATCGTTATTCTGTAACTTCAATTAAATAACATATTTTTTAATTTAAAAAATATATGTTTTCTAAGCCGTGGGTATCACGGGTCACTAACCTAGCGAGGAAATATATGAATATCGGGATAAGTAATGAAATTTTACCCTTCAGAGTTCAGATTGGTTGAGAGTTCAACTTTCGTAAGGCACAAATGTGTGGTTTGGACGTTCTAAGTGATGGAAAATAAAGTGAATGTAAAGGCTAAGGCTATGTTCCCGAGTTTACTTTATGAGAAGAAAAGAAAAGAAATGAGAGGAAAGAAAAAACTAGTTGTGTTCCGAAGTTTAATTAAAGGAAGGAAAAGAAAAAAAATAAAAGAAGTTGTGTTCCTGAGTTTCATTAAAGGAAAGAAAAGAAAGGAAATGGAAGGAAAACAAGAGGAAAAAGGAAAGAAATTCTTTCCTTCCAAATCGGAAGGAAATGGAAGGACGGAAAGGGAAAGGAAAAGAGGAGAAGAAGAGAAGGGAAGAGAAAAGAAAGGATATGTTTTCCTTTCTTTTCCCTTGTTAACTAAACTCGGGAACATAGCGTAATTATCTATAAGCCGTATAATTTTTAATGAGTTGAGGGTAGAATATAAAAAGAAAATAAACAAACAATTAGATACTAGTTAAACATTAATTTATTAATTATGTAAATTTAAAAAATGAAGAATACATAAACATGTCATTAAACATATAACGTCTTGGATTAATTGGTCTCCTATACAAAAACAATCGTATATAATAATTTTTGGACTTCAAAACCTAGTACATTTTAAAGTTTTGTTATGATTTGGAAAGTAAATCCACCATCCACCATCACCTAATAATCAGGTCTGTTTGTTTTATTTTTTAATGATTCAGTTAAGTGTTTATTTATTCAGCATTCAGAGTGTTTATTTCATAAAAAAGAGCATTTGAATGGTTTAGTTAAATGCTGAATTGTTAAGATACAGAAAAATGCTGAATGAAACTGAATGAAACACATACCAACTTTACATTCATCTGAAATTTCAACATCCCTCTCATTGATAAAGACTCTTAATGGTTCAGACCTCATAACTATTTAACACTTAATGATTTAAATTTTGCTAAACAACCCTTTATTTTAATGAAGTGCATTAAAAGTCAAATAACAAATATAACATTTACCATGCATTTTCTATTGCCTTTTGGTCGCATTTTGCTACTTTCTTTGCCTCTTGAAAATCTTCTATAAAACTCATTTCAATACTACTTGACTTACAAAGAAAACACATACACCTCTAAAAGACCATTTTGTAGCGCTTTGGTGCACTATGGCTATAACCTCTCAAGACTCAACTTCTCTTCCTCTACACGAAACAATAGTCCATAACAACAAGCTGGCCCGAGCCATAGAGCTCGTGATTCTTTCTTTTCTCGTGTCCATGCTTGTTTATCGGGTAATTAATTTCCACGACCAAAACCAACGTTTCCCGTGGTTGCTTGCTCTTCTATGGGAGTCATGTTTCACTTTCATATGGATTCTTTGTATATGTATCAAATGGAACCAGATATCCACGAAAACATACCCTGATCGTCTCCTAAACAGGTAAAATCGACCACAAACTTTTATTTACGTTTTGCATGTTTTAAATTTATCATGTATTTCTTTTCTTATGTTTAAATGAGTATGTATATGTACGTTTAGGGTAAACGAATTTGAGATGCCGAACGTAGATATCTTTGTCACCACGGCGGATCCCATCTTAGAACCAAGTATCATAACAATGAACACCGTGTTATCTTTGTTGTCGACCGACTACCCGGCAGACAAGTTAGCTCTTTATCTTTCTGATGATGCTTGTTCACCACTTACGTTTTTCTCACTTGTTGAGACGACAAAATTTGCAAAGCTTTGGGTACCTTTTTGCAAAAAGTATAATATCCAAGTTAGAGCCCCGTTTCGGTACTTTAGTTCTTCATCTACTGTGTTAGAAGATGGTTCTTTGGAGTTTTGGCGTGAATGGAAAAGAATGAAGGTAGTATTTTTTATACTTTATAATTAAATGTAAAAAAATTTTTAATTTGTCATGGCCACCCTCTTCTTTTAAGCCCATCTACAAGAAAATGGTTATACAAAACGTTAGTTACAAATAAAAAAAATGCGCAAAAACAAAGATGAGAAAATCTCTTAAACAAAACACATATACAAGATAATGCATGTGTAAACCACTAAAACAAAAAGGAGTGCATAAAAACAGAACTTGAACCTGAGGAACCACAATAACAACAAAGACTATAACCACACAAGCTACAAAAACAAATCATAAACACAAAACAACTTGAAGATACAAAGCAATAAAACAAAAAAAATTACACCGAGCAACGTCACTCACATGTAAACAAAGCCAATATATACTAAAAGTATAAGAGAGTAAATTGCAAAAAAAAAAACTAACATTTATGGCCAAAAGTACCATCCCTAAAATTACACCAAACAAAACCATAGCATGATAAGGGTAAAGTGTAAAAAAAATCTAACACTTGTGATCAATACATTTCTCTATTCAATACATTTCTCTATTATATATAGTATAATATAATTATTATTATAATAATAATAATAATAATAATTATTATTATTATAATAATAATAATAATAATTATTATTATTATTACTATTATTATTAATAATGTTATTAGTATTATTATTACTATATCATTATTCTTATTACTGTTATTAGTAGTATATATGGTTATTATTAATATCATGGTACAAATATTATTTTAATAGTTAATTAAGTTATATAATTCATACTTATAACTCAACGAATACATATAACTTAACTAATGATAATTGATAATTAAAAGTTTCATTTCAATTTTATTCAAACAAAGAAGTAGACATGTTTTCCTCAAGTGACATAACATGACATATGACATGTGAGGTGCCAAGACGTAACCTTTAAATGGAAACATATTTTAACAAATCGCGTAACTTATCTACCAATAATCCAAGTTTTCGCTTGTTATTTTGTACCAACATAGTATATATGTTTGCCATGAGTGAGATGACATGATGTGTGATACTAATGATGTGACGTTTACATGGAAATTTATTTAGACATTACAAGTTTACAACATCATTAATGACAAATTAACTTATTTATTAATATACTTATTTATTAGGTATATTCAAGCTATCACACGTTATGTGATAGTCATCAAGCGGGTTATTAATTCGTCATACCCTAGCAGCTTACAAACAAAAATGTAACATAACAAAAAAAATCGAATACAAACAAAACACAAAAAATTATATAAAACACCTTTAAACAAGCTGACTCATAACATCAACCAATATCAAGACAACAACTCAAACCATCAACCAATAGCAACGCAACACTTTAGGTCACACACTGAACATTGTTCAACTAATAACAAAACAACACCTTAAACTATACACCAATAGTAACACAACACCTTAAGCCACAATAGACAATATTCAACCAAAAGCAACACAACACCTTAAACCATCAAGCTGTAGCGACACAACACACCAATCCACACACAAAGCATTGTTCAACCAATAGCAACACAACACCTTAAACCATCAACAAATAACAACACAACACCCTAATCACACACAAAACACTATTCAACCAATAGCAATACAACACCTTAAACCATCAACCAATAATAACACACACCCCAATCCACACACAAAACATTATTCAACCAATAGCAACACAACACCTTAAACAATCAACCAATAACAACACAACACTTCATCAACACAAAAACTATTCATAAAGTTTGTTTTTGAATATAGATGAAATTATTTAATATAAATTCTAAACTATTGCAAAATTGGAAATTATGTTTAACAATTCACGTTGAACTCGTGCTCCTTGTCTCGATATGAATTTCGTAGACGTGTT
The DNA here is from genome assembly GCA_030867185.1 of Tagetes erecta. Taxonomy (NCBI): domain Eukaryota; kingdom Viridiplantae; phylum Streptophyta; class Magnoliopsida; order Asterales; family Asteraceae; genus Tagetes; species Tagetes erecta. Next base: position 14,131,937 of record CM061490.1, read on the forward strand.
AGTGATGGAGCTTTTTTGTACCAAAATTTGGTGACCACAATAATGGTTACCTAACAAAGTACAAATTCACATGATAATGTCTTTTATTTACATATAATTGCAGAACGAATATGGCAATCTGTACAAGAAGATTGAGATTGCAGCTCTGAGGCCATTCACATGTGATCCTAATTCGGAATTTGCTGATTTCTGTGACGTTCACCGGTCAAATCATCCGGCAATCATCAAGGTACCATGTTCAAGCATTAGCATAATCGCATTTGTTTTTTTAGAACATCGGTTCGTGCAACGGTCTATGACCGATGTACTTAAAGGTGTAAGGACCAAGAACGAAACTCCGACTCTAACACCAATAGGTGTTTTTCGTCGGCAATGGGGCTCACCTATTACTGCGAACGCAACGGAGGCTCACCACAACCCTCCTTACAGGCCAAGTTGATCGGAGTCGACACTCGTCAACCAACTATTCCATCGAAAAACCGGGCAAAAACCTTTAACCATGCCATGTAAAACCCTTAGGCTCATACACGAAGCCGGGTGGTAGCCCGGGACGAGCTTCATTGTCAATATTCACCAAAAGTGACACTGATGGGGATTGAAGTTGAGTCTTCTATGAAAAACCCAAATCATCTTACCACTAGGCCACACGTGGGGATTCCATAATCGCATTTGTTATTGTTAATTAAGTGCGCGTACATATACACCAAAACTTAAATTTTGATGCTAAAAGTTTGAAGTTTTGATTAGGGGTGTTCATTCGAATCGAATACGAATTGGTTGAATTGGGCGAATCGAATTGAGACTTTTAAAAACTGTATTCGTATTCGTTCCACATTCGAATAAAAATATATGTATTCGATTCGATGAAATTATTCGAATGTATTGGCTTAAAAAATATAAATAAACAAGCACATCAAACAACAATACAAATGTAGCACCAACATAATATAAATCTCAAACATCACCCTAACAATGAGCAAAACATCACCAAAACAATATAAAAATATTAGTACATCACTTAGTCTAAAACATGTTAAAAAAAGGTTTAAAACTACATCATCAAGCACAAAAAAGACTCTAAACAAGTTCAAAACATGTAGAAACAACAACAATTTTTTTTTTTTTTGAACGGCAAATTTATTAAGTGTTGTGGGTGAGGTTTGAACCCACAACCTTTTGGTTGTAGGCCTCCCCTCTTTACCACTACACCCCAACCCCCCACCCAGAAACAGCAACAATTAAGTAGCTGTCACAACACCACATCATGTTAATATGCAGAAGTAACAATTAAAATTGAGTAATGGGTTGGATTTAGGTATTTTTACTTTGCTTCAAGTCCATTAAGTCATAGTCATATATAGATAACTAATTAGATATATATAAAAAATATATCTTAAAAATATATATTCTGTATTCGAATTGAGTGAATCGAATGCGAATACTGAAAATCATATTCGTATTCGATCCACATTGGACAAAATGATTCGAATGACCAAAAGTCGATTTCGAATGACCTTAATCGAATGCGATTCGAATCGAATTTCGAATAATTCGAATCGTATTCGAATAATGAACACCCCTAGTTTTGATGTCATCCGGATAAACATGCTCAATGAGACGAAAATGTCAGATGCGTCTCAGAGGCTTTCTTTTGGGTGGTTCAAGATTGAGGACTTTGATGTGATAATGTAGTTTGTTTGTTTGTTTGCATGACAACATTAGGTACTTGGTTGTTAGATAAGCCTTAGTGAGGATCATGAATCCCTAAAATTGTTTGTAACCTTAGCTTACCTCGAGCCCAACCTTCACGTAATGTGTTTGAGTCAGGTCACGACCCTAATAAATGAGTAACTTATCTGTCATTTAACGTTTAACTTCGTAATTCATTTAAGCGACACAAATTATAACAGTTTTTGCCACCATAATATGTATTTAGGCGAGAAATACCGTTACATTTGCTACTCTATTTATTTTGGTGGAAATTTTTAGTGACAATTACTTAGTTTTGTAGTAATATATTATTTTGTGCTTATATTTTGTTTGTTTCTCAATTCTTTATATAAACTTTAAAACAATTATTTTATAATAAGATTTAAAAAAATGTTATCACTTTTTGAATTAAATCCAAACTATTTGAAAAATACATCAATCAAATTTTATAAACAAATCCAATATAATAAAAAAAACTCATATTATCATGTTTCTTAATTTACAACATATTTTGTCCACTATTCAGTTCGTGTAATGTACAGGTAATTAACTTTGTATATTTATACAATATAAATAGTAATTGTTACTTGTTAGAGTAAACTATCATTTTCGTCCTTTGAGTTCGGTGAAAATTGTGAGTGTCATCCAATAGTTTGTTTTCTCGCATATGGGTATTTATCATTTTCAAAACTTGTCATTTTCATCCTATTAGTTAAATCAGTCCAAATTTCTCCATTAAATGAATGATATATGGTCATTTTACAAATTTGTTTTCTTAATTTTCTTAACCTAATTTAATATCTCCCTTTATAACCTCCTTTAAACCCTTAACTAGGCATATGCAAGGCTCGCACATTATTGTGTTGTTCTTCATGTGGGTGTAGCCATATCTTCACTCCAAATGCCTTCTGCAAGCATTGCTTAGACTTCATTCACTTTTGAAAACTCCTCTATTTACCTCACACAAATTTAGACTTGGTGAACATAAGCATACATTATTGCCGCTACAAACTGCAAATGCACATCCAAACACTATCTCCGGCCTGAAACTCGGTTTGTTGCAACTGATTTATAAAAGATTCATAGTTTATCCGAATCTACAAACAGATAAAAAATCAACGTGATCCTGATCAAGGAAAAGAATAAACAACAAACACAACATGCCTTAATCCATAATAACCAAACAAAAAGAGCACCCAATTAGGTTGCAATATCATAAAAAATCCCAACTCAAGCCACAACCTTCAACAACCAACTTAACGAACATCTAAGGCCGTCCAAATCGCTCGTCGCCCGATAGGAAATTGCTCGGAAAATGCTTGCTTGTTTTTTCACTCAATTGTAAATGAGCCGCTCTGCTTGGTTCAGTTTGTAAACGAGCCAAGCGACGAGCAAAGGACCCCTTGATTCGATTCGGCTCGAATATTTTTAATTTATTTTATATATAATTATAATGTACAAGTATGAGGAAAGTTATCCTACATAGGGTTGGAAATCTAAGAAGGCTAAGAATGATTTATGACCTTTAGATCTCTCTTTTAATGGTTGAGATCAATTTGTAGGAAAAAAATTTGGTGGAAGGGTACATTAGTCATAGCCACTTTTGTTGATTTTCTCTCTCTACATGCAAGGCACATGTCAATTCCCTCACTTTTTTTAAAACGTTTATAACTTTTGGATACGATATTATTTTTAAAAAAAAATTACACCAAAAAACAAGTGTTTTGTTATCTTTAAAACGCGTATAATATTGATATATAAAAAATAAAAAAAATCCGGCACTTGTATAGCCCTTGTGTAATATCATGTGATTGTGTTATATTATAACTAGTTAAATATCACTTTTATCGATTCATTCTTAAGCCATTATATAATATCATCTTATTTTAAATATTTGTTGTGTCATCTTATGCGTTTAAAAATTATCACCGTGTCACAAATTGTTAATATGTGTTTGAGAAAATATTCAAAGACAACGTCATTTTTTGTTACAAAGTGTGAGAATGACACAATGGTAAACAAAGACACAATGACACTTTAAAAAAAATTATAACTCACAATATAAATCAAATTTTAAAAAAGTGGTTCGGAGACCTTGTTCCCCATGTATTCCTCTTTCAGAAAATAAATAAACGAAAAATTAAAAAAAATTAAAAAAATTACCTTTTTTTTTTATTTTTTAAATTAGACACAATGAAAAAAGACACAATGAGAAAATAGTAGTTTTTTTAAGTTTTGTTTATTTATTTTTTAAGGAGGATGATGTGGGAGCAAGATCTTTGTGTTATTGTGTAATTATTAATAGATTACACAATGACCCGATGAATGACACAACAACCCTACGGATGACACAACACACAATGACCTGACGAAAGACACAATGACCTGACGGAAGACACAATGACCTGACGGAAGACACAATGAGCTGAAAAAATGTGAAAAAAAAGTTCGTTTTTTATATATCAATATTATACGCGTTTTAAAGAGAAAAAAATGCTTGTTTTTATGGTGTAATTTGTTTAAAAAAATAATGTCGTATGTAAAATTTATAAACGTTTAAAAAAAAGTGGGGGAATTGACATGTGACTTGCATGTGGAGAGAGAATATTTAAAAAAGTAGGCATGACTAAAATAACCCCTCTCCTAATTTTCCTATATGCCACATTTCAATCTCTTATTGCTTCTTAGCCTTCTTAGATTTCTAATACTATGTAGGTGAACCTCCCTCGTACAAGTATATAGTATGTTTTTATAACTATGTTGATAGGGTTAGGATCCTTATAGATTAGCTTTTAAACATTGAAGTTAAATGATGTAATCGACTCCAAGATGCAGTGTGTTTTTCAGCAGCATTTGAAGAGGATCGAGAAGATCATTCGCATGACAATGGACCTTAAATGATTCAACCCAAGACAAGTAGTTGTTGGCCTCAAGATCCAACTTTGATGTTATGAATGATGGATGAAGGGTGTAACGTGTTATTAGATGATGGGGTTGTTTCGGTCACTGTCATGGTGATGATGAGAGAGAGTGACATACTAAACACGGAGATGGAAGAATGATTATGAGGGTGCGATGACCGTTTTTGGCTTTTTTAGGGTTAGGGTCTATTGAGGGAATAATCAGAATTGATCTGATACCATGAAAGAATAATTATGATTGCAAACTCGATTACCATTCTCATTGAGATGCGTATGTACAATATAGTCTAATATTTGCTTCTTGGTCACACCCCCAGTCACCGTCGTCACCATCCATGCTAATAGAGACAGAGGCGATCAATTGGCGAATAGAAAAAAAATTCAAAGATTCTCACAAATTGAAGGCCAATAGATCAAGATCGATAACCATCGCCAGAATAAAACGACGTGTCAACCGCTTGAAACGACAATCAACATGCCAGAAGGGCTGGTGAAGAAAGAAAGCAACCGAGCAAGTTGGCAAGTTGCCATTGAAACCAATAAGAAGAAACATGGGAAATGGAAACCCAATGAATGATAAAACAAACACATTACCAAAATACCCCTAAAATCAAGTTATTAACACAATTTTCATACTACTAATAATCAAGTTTGTAAGTTAATATATAATAATAATAATTATATTTTATAATGTGTATCTTAGTACCAACTTAAAGTATTGTTGATCTGGACAAAAGTTTTTTTTCATGGTAACTGTTATAGGTTATATAAGAGAACACACATGATATACCTCATGTTATATACATCTCAAGAGAAAAGAACCCAAAACATCATCATCATTATAAAGCTGGAGCTATGAATACCTTGGTTAGCACATTAAACTTCTATTTACTTCCTATTCTGAAATATATAAGTGTAGTATGTGGTTAAAAATCATGTAACAAGCAAAAATATATTGTTAGTATGCATCTTGATATATCAATCCATCTTCTTCAAATGATGAGCAGGCTAGAGTGTCAGCAGTAATGACAAATGCACCCCTGATGCTAAATGTAGACTGTGATATGTATGCAAACAATCCACAAGTTTTTCTTCATGCAATGTGTATTGTATTTGGTTGCAAGAATGATCAAGACTGTGGTTTTGTTCAATTCCCTCAAGCCTTTTATGATGGATTGAAGGACGACCCGTTTGGGAACCAACTCGCCAATCTTTATGTGCGTATACTATAACTCTTGTCGGTTATAATGTCTTTTTGATCGCTTTTGTCTGTTAAGTATGTAAACACTCAAAAGTTCACAAGCATCTGCTTATTTGATCATTAAATTTCAAACAACAAAAAGACAAATATTTGTAAACATTTTCTACTACAAATTTTACTAAAATGCAAATCTAAACACCCCCTTAATCTATAGTATCATTAGAATTAATTAGTTTTAAACTTTTTATCTTTTATATCAGTATCTTATGAATGGAATAGCAGCAATACAAGGGATTGTCTATGCAGGATCAAATTGTTTTCATAGGCGAAAGGTTATATATGGTTTATCCGCGGTAAAAACTGGTATGCTAATTAAAAGTTGTGTAACTTTCTTCTTTCATTATGGGATTGTATATTCTAGTTAGCACTTCAATATTTTTGCTTTTAAACAGAATCAGTAAGAAATGAAGATCTAGATAAAGTCTTTGGAAAATCATTTGAATTGAAAGAATCAGTTGCTCGGATATTTTCAGGATTAAGCGAAAAAATAGACAATCGAAAGAGTCCCTCTCGTTTAATTGAGGCAGCAATCCAGACTGCAGTCTGCAACTACGAGTATGGCACAGACTGGGGAAAAAAGGTAACTACAAATAGTATAGGTGGAAAAATTAGCGAGCTATACGTCTAATATGGGTTCAAGTCATATTAGTAGCGTTCGGTCAGACTAACTCACCAAGACATTTTCTTCTTCGATCTCTTTTCTTGAATTTTACGAAACACAGATGATTCAAATATGATGATCATAACAGCATTTGTGGGAAAATAAGCGAGTCAAGGTTTGAACTACTTTAAAGTAACCCAACTATTTCAACTTCTTTCACTAAAATCACTTGAGTATATATTCTTTTTGTTTATATCAGTTTGAACTAATATTTGTTAGAAAATTATAAGCTGAAAGAATACATTGAGCTTAAAAATACTAAACAATACAAATAACAACTTGATGTGAAATATCAATTATACGTTTCCAATTCTCATCCAATAAGAGATGCATCTATATTTATTGGTATTGACATTCAAATTGTTATTTGTATTAGTCTACATTTTTTTTGAAGTTGAAGTTTGTTTTTCTCATTTTACAATTAATTGTTTAGCAAAAGTTCAACAAAAATTGATATAACAATACATACTTTGATGGCCTTATTTAAAAGTTGAATATTTGAGGGGTCTCCTCATGCATTATATCTACATTAAATAAATCTGGAGAAGCTTTAACAATAGTATAATATTCTACTTAGGATATTTGTTAAAAAATTTACATAATCTACTTTCAGGTTGGTTGGCTTTATGGATCTGCAGCAGAAGATATGCTTACGGGTATTAACATCCATGGTAGAGGATGGAAATCAGTCATGTGCTCACCAGACCAACCTGCTTTTCTTGGTTGTGCACCACCAACATACCCGAGTACATTGACACAACAAAAAAGATGGGCTAGCGGGCTACTTGAGGTCTTATTTAGCGATAGCAATCCGTTGCTTCTTAGTATAAAAGGAAGTCTTTGGTTTAGACAAGCCCTTGCTTACTATTGGATATTATTATGGGGTGTTCGTTGCATTCCTGAGCTATTATATGCTTTTCTTCCCGCATATTGCATCATCACAGGCTCACGTTTCTTGCCCAAAATCAATGAACGAGCTTTTCTTATCCCTGCGGGTATTTTTATCACTTACAATAGTTATGTTTTCTGGGAATGTAAACGCATAGGCATGTCCCTACGTATGTGGTGGAATTTGCAGCGAATGGGGAGAGTGACTGTTATGACATCATGGTTATTTGGGTTCTTAAGTGTGATGTTAAAGCTCACGGGTTTGTCAGAATCTGTCTTTGAAGTAACACAAAAGATATACAAGTCGAATGATGGTGATGGTGATGGTGATGGTGACAGTAACACTAATGATAAAAATATTAACAGCTTTACATATGACAAGTCACCCACGATCGTAGCAGGTGTTGTCGTTCTATTGGTCAACACGAGCGCGTTGATCATGACTGTGTTCAGACTATTGAAGTTTGAGTATAGTGAAATTTGGTTGGAGATGTTAACATTAGGGTTAGGAGAGATGTTTTGCAGTGTTTGTGTGTTACTATGCTTTTGGGAGTTCTTTAAAGGGTTGTTTCGGAAGGGGAAATATGGGATTCCCTCATCGACGATTTGGAAATCAGGAGTTATTGTTTTGTTCTTTGTACACATGTGTATAAGATATGTGTGACTGGTTTGAGATAATTCTAGACAATTTATTTTAGAATAATGTAGTTCTTGGATCAAACTCTAACATTGTTAGTATAATAAAAAGTTATTCCTAGAGACATGCATGTGGTTATTCCTCTCCCATTTCTCATGTACTGTCTTTATTTCACCAATGCTCTTATCAGTAAAGGGCTAAAGGCAAGAGGGAAATTCCTCTCTAATTGCATTGTGAAACTACAGGAAGCCGAAAGTGAATTCCCGAGAATCTTTTCGATCAAGAAGAGAAGTTTACATCAGTCATTGTATGAATTCCCATCTTGAGAGTTTTTAGGTGGATTTTGATGAAAAAAATAAGATACATAGCTAAAGAAGAACTTAAAGTCACTATGGGGGCACTTAGACTAGGGCAAACATTTGACCATTATATATATATATATATATATATATATATATATATATATATATATATATATATATATATATATATATATATATATATATATATATATATATATTGTAAGGAATTTATGATAAAGTCTGTAATAATAACAAAAACATAGACTGCATAATATTCTACTTAAATGATTGCTTTCACTTTGGTTACTAACTATTGTTTAAGTATTAAAAAGAATTATATATGCATCTAAAGCAATTGTCATGTGAATGTATAATGGTTTTAGGATACACACTAACAATATATGCTTACTTAGACTTGAATAACATAACATGTAAAACACATCACTTCGGGCATTCGTGTTATTTTAGAGTGTACGTTGTTTAAGTTAAGCTTAAAAAATGATATTAATTTTAGGTTTAATAAAACATGATAGGTCCATTTAACAAAACTAAATTTTTAGGAGTAATACTCACAAAGAGTACTCACGTTTCATGCGAGTTCATGAGTACTCATATTTCATATGAGTTCTTTAGTACTCGCATCAAAGAAATCAAAGAATATGAGTATTCACATACCAAATTAGTGAACATTTTGAACAACTTTAGAAACTTACAAGTTTTGTTCTTCATAAACTCATATTTTAATTTTAACAAGACACTAAACCAAAAAACCTTATTTTAACTGATTTCGTAAAAAGTTTTAAGCTATGTATTCATGAAATTTAACCGGTAAAAATGAAAGATCAAACACATTTTCATTTGATCACTAGGTTTAATACCCGTGTGTTACACACGACTTAAATAATAATACTTCTATGAAATTACAATCATTATGTTTGGCTTCATCAACTCATACATAGAGAAAAATTTCACTCATTTTCCCCCCCTAAACTTTCTATTATAAAACAAATATTTCTTCCAAAAAAAACCCTTCCTAAAACATTGATTTATTAAATAGATTGTTTCAAGTTTTGATTCCAGATAAAGGAAAAGAATAAGGAATTTATTAAGCAACATAACTCTGATACCATATCTTGATTGATTGTTTATTCATAAGATTGAAAATGTTGCATAATCGATCATCTGTACCTATGACTAAGGCTAGCGTTTAGCGTGTATGCTGAGGATGGTGCTTAGGATTCAAGCTCATGAATGAGAAAGACAGAGAGAGAGGTTGTAGGTGTTTTTATGATTAGTCAACCTCTAATGATCTTGTTAAGCTATTTATAAACTCAAAGGGATACCCTAATTAATTAGTAAGGTTAATTATCTCCATCAGACACTTACTATTTCATATGAGAGGGATTTGGATCAAAGATCAAATACATTAGATAAATGATAATGAGAGCATATAATTAAATTTACTTCAACAAAAATTAAACAACTATTCGAATAGAGGGTTATACAAATAAATTTGTTCTGTTCGCTTTACTTGGTATTTACTCAGTAGATGTGTACCCTAAGGTGAGTGCTACTAGTCTTTATACTTTACATGCTTTCAAATTATTTTTCTTCGGATCTAGTGAAATTGTATGATCACATGATGCACCCAGTGCTTAATACCAAGTCTAAATCCTTTCATTCGGATTGTTAATTATTCGTTATCTAGAAGGGAAATTATTAGTAGTGCTATTGGGTTTGACTCACTTTGACATACCCCATCTGAGCTAGTCGCACTGGCTTGAGGTGGTCTTGGTATTGACTCGATGGAGGCAAAACCACTATCTTGTCAACTTCGATCGCGAAATACTTCCACTAGTGTAGCATGCATGAAGTTGTAAACTAGCTATCTACGTCGATGGAGTTTGCATACTTTCGAGGCCTCCTCCTCGTCAATATACCCATGTTGATGCTCCATATATACCTCCTCCTCAAGAACATTGTATAGAAAGATGTTCTTGACATCAACTTGATAGAATGGCCAATGATTAATGGCAGAAAGAGAATTAGATACGAAGCGATGACATTTTAGAAATCAGAGAGAATGTCTCATCATAATCAATGTCATCAATAACCCATAACAACTAAAAGGGCCTTCAAGCGAGGCACAAGTCCATCAGGGTTTGTTTCACAGTGAACAACTAAGGACAACCAACGAGAGGATTTCAGGAGGAAGCGTGATGTGGTAAATCTAGTATATGAAAGTGAAACTAACAATCTAACCTAGACTCGACCTAGACACTTGAGTTATATCTCTAGACAACCCTTAAGTTAAACCACACAACAGGAAATTAATAGTTGTTATTAGTTGGGTATGGTGAGGGTGGGTAGTTCCAGCTACCTCTAGTGTTGTTTCACCATTGTTGCCTTTGATTTGAATTACCACTCCTATTACTACCATGAACCTGGCCCATACCAAGGTTATTACCGCCTCTGCCCATGTTTACATAATAGCTGGGGTTGAAGTTTCTGTGACACCCCGCCCGGCGGCGGAAACACCGGGCTGTCATTGGAATTGGATATCAATAGTAAACAAAGCACATGGTATTTATTTATTAAGTTTAATAATGATGTAGTAAGTTTAGTACAAGAGTCTTAAATGGATGCGACAAAAGTAATAAAACCGAAACAGTAAATGCAATTGTCTGATTTATTATTCTAGGTCCAAGTCAATCCTATGTCTTGGCAAAAGCAGCAAAATAATCATAAGCATCACCTGAAACATGTGAAAATAAGTTAGCTATTTAAAGCTAGTGAGTAAACCACAAATTGATATATAGTAATACAGAAAATCCGAGATCATCATAATATGCTGCGCAAGCTTACATGCATAGCTATTTCATATCATTCTCGACCATGACCCCTTGCACACACATTGTAAACCATAATTGTAACGTAACTTGTAGCCATTTATCATGAGGAACCAACTCATGTATTAATTAACGATAACTATTAAGCAACCGTCTCGTAACCGTCTCGATATTTAAGTTATCATTAATTATTTAGCAACTTAGGGACATGGCATAGTAATAGCAACTTGTATCATCGTATAGCAACCTGTAACATCGAATAGCAACTCGTAACATTGTAATTGTATGGACGGGTTTAAATCACCTATCGTTGTTGTACATGTAGGTGGGTTTGTCAGACCATTAGCGCTAACATTGTACCGCTGGGATTACAAAGTAATAATACTACTGTAACATCGATGATATGAACGTTGTAGTTATTTCGATTTATTGGATTGGTGCGTTTTGAATCGATTGGGTTAAGTGGGTTTATGGTTCGGTTATGGAATCATGATTTTGATGCATCAAAAGGTGTTTAAACAAAGATTTAAGGTTCGAAACATACTTAGGAGAGTGTTAGGACGGTTTTACATAGATTGGTTTGGGTTTAAAGTGACTAAAACGAGTGCAAAGCATCTCGCCGGAAAAACGTCCGATTCCGGCCAATATGGCCGGAGATTATGTTGCCTGAAACACGGGGGGGGGGGGGGGCTGCTTGGTTTGGGTTAATTGCATAATTACAGAACTGGTCCTTTCAATTTTATTATTTCATTTAGTGAGTATAAATTTTAAATACAAGTTTCATTTTTGACAGTTTTGGCCCAAAGTTAATATATGTAAATTTTAACTAACCAATCTAACCGAGTTGCAACGTAACGGTTATATAAATGACGTTTTTACGTTTTTCCTTCGTTCTTGACGTTAAATAATTATTTCGAGACTTTAAGACGTTTTTATCTTTAAAAATCTTTATAAACTTTCTTTTATAACTACAATATATATATAATGTATATATATACTTTGAAGATTAAATAATTGTTTTTAGTATTTAATTAGTAAACGTTGGATGAATTATTGGTTGTTATACATTAAAGACGAGAATAACGCAAAGCTCGACATATTTATTGTATATAGTTTTAATAATGAAACGTTACATTTAAATGAGATAATTACGAATACATTAAAGATGGATAATTTCGTGTTCGAGTCGGGGATTCGGATTCGGGTTTCGGGGCAGATGTCACAGTTTCGACCTTGATATCCAGTGGGTCGGGTGTTGTTGTTGGTACTGTTTAGGCGTTCACCCTGAGCTGCCAATACGGTGTTTGACGTGGACTTTCAGGTAGTTAGTCGTTGTTGTTCAAGGTGAATCATGTTCTATGCTTCATCCCAGGTGGGTGACCCTCGATTGATAAGAGATCCGACTACATCGAATTCTTTTGGTAACCTACGTACCAGTTGCAAAATTAGGCTTTGTTCACTAACCGGGTGTCCCACATCACCGAGTTTGTTTGAAAATCTTGTAATTATTGGCAATATGCATCCATAGAGGCACATGAGGTTAGTTGCGGATTACTATACTCGAAAGTGAGGGCTGCGGTTCGAGCGCTTTTGTTGTTGGTGAAGATGGTTTGTACTTTAAGCCATGCACTGCGAGCAGTAGTTTCAATTTGAGAGAGCACGCTAGCAAATAGTTTGTCTGATATGGTATAGGAGATCCACTGTAAAACTAATGAGTCGATGTGCAACCATTCACTGTATTCATCTGTGTTTTTCGTTGGTGGTGCAGTTCCATCAATATGATTAGCAACTTTGAAAGCTTTCGTTTGTAATTCGAACAGTTTGGTCCATTGAGAATACGTAACCTTTACTTCGTCGAGGGTACAGACTTTGGTTAGGATATTTGTGAAGGTGTATGCGAGGTGTTTTGTCACCACGGCGAGCGTTGCTAGACTCTGGTTGACCTCCATCAACCATGGTTATCAATCTTAATAGGTAATCAGATGGACGACGGCTAGGATGAGGATTTTTAGGGTTTTGTGGGTTAGACTCTGATACCATAAAAGTGTTTATGATACTAATGAATTCGTTATTATTATTCAACAACTAATCTCTTTATATATGAAGAGATTACATCAATAATAAAGATAACAGATAATCAAAAAATATATTTAAATCTAAACAAATCTAGTTTTATTATATACTAGATTATACCCCGTGTGTTACACGAGTTGAATAGCTAAAAATATTTAATTATTATCGAGTATAGTAAACAAAAAAATTATAAATCATTATCATCTTGGGTACGCTATCTAACACCAACAAAGACTATAAGCCACTAAAATTTCATTAAGTCTTCTAATCGTATGTAATAATTTTATAAATATTTGAATTTACTAAAATTGAGTTTGGCAAATGAAACATGTATAAATTTTGGATACTATTTAGTAATTATTTTTATTCTGTTTGATCGACTTAACTTAACAATTTTATACCCTTGTTATGAAGTAGCAAATTTTTTTCTTCACTATTAGATCCCGATTTAAAATAATTGAAAAAAAACTCACTTTTTAGTAATCGTAATTGATACATGTTTCATTTGTCTAACTTAATTTTAAAAAACCAATAATTCAGATGATGAATATCCGAAAAAATTCACGGTGACACTCATATGTACCGGGCTGAGCGTGTGGGCCGGCATGCATGGGTCTGGGTCGTAAATTCCGATACAGTTATCTGAATAAGTTGTTTGTTTTCCGTTTTAATAATTATTTCAGAAATGTAAATAAGGTAAATTGAAACATTGAAAAAGAAAAATTATTGGTAATTTAATGTTATCGATTTCCTTCCATACAAAGCTTAAAATAATATATTTTTAGTTTTGGCGGGAAAATGCCCCAACATCCTCTTCATTGAATGACAAGTGTCCTTCAAAACCCTCTTTTATTAGAAGGTATAGATCCGCTAATATAAAGACCCATTCACTTTTCATTTATCACATTAGATTTAAACTAACCCATGTGATTATGGTTTTTCAAATGGAGCCCAAAATGATTTTTTATATTTCTTTTGATGACAGTATGTGAATTCCAACTTAAAGAAGAAACAACTTTTGACTTTTTCTTAATTTATTTTCAACCAATTATAATGGCGGAGTCAACCCGATATAGCAGAGGTATCTTTCGAGAAAAATTTACCCTACACTTTTCAATTTTTTACATACATCCTACAAAAAGTTATTTTTTTCATACTCATACAAAATATCATTTTTCTGCATATCATTAGTAATATCCGGAGTAATATTTCTTGAAAACTATTAACAATATTAATTCGACCATTTTAACCAACATCATCATATTTTTAACATTTTTTTTAAATTGTCATTAATTATAGGTTTTGATTGTTCAGTGACATCCTTTAAAGTGTTAAGGTGTATCCAAATTTTACGTTACGCACGTAAAGTTGAGCTGTAGCCCGGGCTACGGCTCAACTCCTTATATGTCCGCTACTAACCATTCATTGCTTCAAGTTCATTTCTCGTTCTTCCGACATGGTTCAGTTCAACTTGATATAAATACATCTTTTAGTATGTTCTCCTCATCACCTACAAAATATAAAAACGACAAAACATAATATGTTTTGTAATCATATTAACGCAATTAATATGTCACTAACATATAATAAAGTTCATCTAAAACGAACCGATCTGGTATTTCATCAACTTTTGCGCCTAATCATTTGCTGTTTCACATAGCTTATCGATCATATTATCTGTTTGATCTCGTTGTCTGCCTATTTTGTGTGTGCTACTCCTAGAAGTGGTATGCAAGAAAGGTATCAGTATAGAAGGTTGGAAGTTTCCCAGGCCGGGGGAATCAATTTTTTCAGAATTAGTCAATTTAAGAAAACACACACTTCTTAATCACCAATTATTCTTTTGTTAACTTCATTTAACAATATGACCAATTAGTGTTTTACTCTATTAATTAACGTTTGATACTATTTAGTAAGGTCGGTTATCCTCACGTTGTCTTCACGTGCGTCTATCATGTTTTTTTCTCGTGCGATTTCTGCTCCTTTATAGCCTTCAAACTTCATTTGTTTATTGATTTTCGTTGCCGGATTTGCAATGGGTGAGTTGTAGATTGTTGTTGCAGGTTTTGTTTTATGTTTGTGTTGTTAGATTGTTTCTCTTATATATACTTCTACTTTTTCTAGCTGTTGTTACATGATTGTGTTTTGGAAAATTCGTTCGGTTCTGATGTTATTGTTGTAGTTGAACTTTGTTTTCTACTTGTTGACTCTTTAATTACCTTGGTGTTGTTTAATTGTTGTTGTTGGGTTCCCACTATGTTGTAGGCATTGTGGTTTAACCATTTATTAGAAAACCACTAATGCGCGCTATTGTCTCTTTACTTTCTTGTCTTGGCTTTCAAACGTGTGTCATATATCAAGCCGGCGAATGAACCAGAGCCCATAGAAGTCACAAGTGAGAGTCATCAAAATAAGAACCACACCTAACTAAACAATGTGCAGGGTGATACAATTGAAGCGACCGCAGATATCAAGTTCAAGGATTTGTTTTTAGGGTGTGTGAGTGAGAAAAGGCTTGGAATGTAGTTAACAAGATGCCAAATGAGGTAAGTGTTAGTGTTATACGGTTTGGGGAGCTTTGGTGAACGCTTGTTGTGATCAGCGCGAAGAGCACTTGAACTAGACCCTATGAATACTGGGATTTTTATGTTGTTTTCGAATATGTTTGCTAGATATGGTTTATGGGATGAAATTGAACAATTGTGGGAATTGATGCTTGATAAAAGAATCAAGACAGATATTGGGTGTAGTAGGATTAGGGTGACTAGGTACGTGACGCTAGACATTTTACACCCTATCATTTCATAAAACGCTTGCATCCTCTGTATTACTGCGACTATTGACACGAACTTTAAATATCTGCATGGCAAGCTCCAAAGAGTTAGCAGACTCTAGTTTAGAGTAATTAGACATTTAGACACATGCAAATGGGGTAGAGGCATTTTTTTACAACGGCAAAATACCTTACATTTAAATAACTCCCAAATATATACTTGTTTATATTTGAACCTGAGACCCACCAAAGTGATGCTTCTAAAGACAAAGCTCTCCTACTAAGCCACCAAACCCAATGATCAAATGAGGTAGGGGCATAACTTCGAATTTTAATTATTATGTTGATCGATATTGTAAAATGCATAACCCGTAAAAGAATTGAAGATAATGTTTGAAGGAAGTTACAAGTGTCTATCTTCTATCTCAACTGAAGAAGCAACTATAATTCTCTAACTAGTTTTATACTCGTTTAGAAGTCGAGTCTTGACGTGTTCAACGACGGACATGAGTCTCATATGTAGGGTTTTTCTATTTTTTTTAATTATTTGTATACATTACTACCAACAAACAATTTTTAACTACACAATCCCATATAAAAATAAACATATTAAATTATTATGTGACTTTATTATTATAAAACTAATTGCAATGAAATACATGCATATAGTACCTCCTATTTTAAATGAACTGCTACAACATGAAAAGCCGCAAAATAATAGCCCGAAAATAATTCAACCGCTGTGTATCTAAAGTCAGGATTATATATCAGCAAGAACCAACAATCCAAATTAAATCTTTTAGTGATTAGACTCATCGAAAAGAATATAATATATAATTTTACAAATGATTCAAAGAAATGATTAAAAAAAAGAGGTGCTAACCGAAGGTGGAAGGTTAAAATAATAATAATTATTGGATTAAAGCATAAAGCAATATTCTTTCCTTTTATCCTAATCCTTTAATTTGTGTAAGTGCAATTAAAATTTAAAAACCGAATTAAAGATCGAAAGTGAAGAAATTATTCAATTAAAGCAGGTATCTTTCCTTTATTCTCAATCCTTTAGTTTTCTTCTTTCAAGTTTAAGTTCCCTTACAAAATTTCAGTCAAAACCATCATCAATCGCAGCCATCAACCTTCCTTCCTTCAGGTCAAATCTGCAGCTGATTCGTTGCCATCGTCATCGCTGATTCATCATCCTAACTTGTTTGTAAGTTTTTAGCTTCATATATTCATCATCCTAGCTTGTTTGTAAGTTATTAGCTTCATATATTCATCATCCTCTTCAACAAATTATTCAGTTTTTGTTTTAGTTGTACAAAGTCGAGCTCGGTTTGTTTTTATTTTCTTGTACAAAATCGGCATGATCTCGAGCTTTATCACACTATAAAAAATGGTGTGCAACAGTTTCTGACAAACTTTCGATAGCTAGTATAAACAAAAAAGGTCCTAAGTTAACCCACAATTTCCGAACAAAACAAACATAATTTGTCGTTATTTTGTCGCAAACCAAAAAGTATAACCAAGTTATTAAAAACTAGTTTTGTGGCTAAATTGTCGCAAATGT
The DNA here is from genome assembly GCA_030867185.1 of Tagetes erecta. Taxonomy (NCBI): domain Eukaryota; kingdom Viridiplantae; phylum Streptophyta; class Magnoliopsida; order Asterales; family Asteraceae; genus Tagetes; species Tagetes erecta. The sequence goes on from CM061490.1 coordinate 14,149,579, forward strand.
TGCGACAACCCAGTATTGTCACAATCTTGTACCTAAATTTGTCTCAGATGTTGGCAAAAATAAATTTTCTACGGGTTTTTTCCTACAATATAGTTTTAGAAAGTTTGTAAATAGTTGGCGACTATATTGAGACAACTATGTTTGTCTAAAAGATGTTATTTTTTAGTAGTGTTATTAATGTTACTCGAGCTTGAGTTTTAGGATTTTTCAGCAAGCCAAGCTCGGCTTGGTTCATTTACACCTCTACAACATCAATCTAAGATTCTGGTTTGAAGAAAAAAATTGTTTATTTTAATGTATCCTAAACGAGTTCATTAGTTAGGATTTAGGGGCTTTTTGACAAGTGCTAAATGGTTACGAGGTCTGATTGATTAGGAAGTCTAATTGGCTAAGAGGTATGAATGGTTAAGATGATCAGTTTGTTGGACCTATGATTTTCTGAATGAGAATCTAAAATAACAAACAAATCCTAAAAAATTTCTTTCATTTGCCTTGTCTAACATTGGTGTGAGAATAAAAACATTGTTAACTTATATATGCAAGCTTTCATGACATGTTCAGTTTTTGTGTTACATTTTACCCTAGAATCTACATGCATATGGGGTGCAGATTTGGTTTGAATTCTTCGACATGAATGCAGCTTCGATAACTGTGGTTCGTGCTAAGACTGCTTTCTACTTTTATTTTTTCGTCGGTTTTTGGTCGCTTTCCTTGTCACCTTCTTATCATACAGTCGTTCAGACTCTCATTCAAACTCATCACCACATTTGATTCGGACAGACCCTCTTTGTTCTTGTTGGATAACTATGCAATTCTCATTAGACAACAAAAGTAATATAGTCCATATCAGAGATAGGTGAAACGAAGAGACTGTGAATTATGTGGTGGTACAACCGTAATAACTCTAGTTTTTCTTTCAACCAAGGGTCAATTGTGTCATTACATGTATCTATTGTGTTATTTTTAGAGGTGTTCAAGATTCAGTTTCAAACCGCTAAACCATTCAAACTAGTCATCGGTTTGGTTTTACGGTCGGTTTATTTTTATACCAAAAACCGTTCGTAAAACCGGACCAGATCGTTATGTACAGTTTGGTTTACGGTTTATACCAAAAACCGTTTGTAAAAAACCGGACCGGACCATACGCGCACGTGTGTGCGCGTATATATATTAGATCTCATATATGAATTCTTGTAAGTAAAGTATTAAGACATCTATTATTAATTTCTTGAAATAGAAAAACATAACGAGTATTACCCTTCATTCTATTTTTAAGAAGTGTCGCGTGTCATTATCTCATGGCTTGTTAGGTTTTTTAGTAAATTACGTCTTTCTATTTGAACCTCATTCTTTTCATCCATACCTACAAATTTAGAATATAATAATAATTTAAAATAATAGTTTAATCACAAATTTGAATTTACTATTTGAATTTACATTTTCACGTAAACCAACTTTTATATATAATTTACTAGGATAGTGCCCGCGTGACACACGGGTTTGAGTAAAAAAAACTTTAATAAAACATATATTTTTTTAAAACACTGTAATATATACGTAATATACAATTTGAATCTCATGAGAAATATAACTACAATGTAATCCACCGGTTAATATGGATAAATAAATATTTTAAAAACTTAAGTTTGAACACTTATATGATAAGATTTAAACTAAGTAGATAAATACATAAAAATATAAATTTAATTATATTGAAAATATATGCGGGTAGTGTTTTTGACCCGAATAAGGTCCACGAGTCTTATAGTCATAACGAAAGAAGCAATATGGTTTGGAAAACAATACCCAATTGTTGATTCTAAGAATATTTATATGGGCATGAACGGTTACAATTAGTTTAAAACAAAACCGTTGTAAAACCGAAACATAAGATTTGTTTAAAAAAATTGTTCATTTAGTATAAAAATATCATACTCAACTTAAAGAAAAATAAATGCTTGATTTTATGAAGTAGTTTTTTTATAAAATATAATTTCATATAAGAAAATTATTTATGGTTATAAAATACCGATGTATTTAATTGTAGACAATTACAAACTTTATCCCAAAGTTTACTTTTATCAAATATAAACTGACACATTCACACCTTGGTAGGAGAGGGTTGAAAATATAATTACTCCTAAGTTTGTTAAAATTCTACTAAATATTAGGGTGCCAGTATGTAATTAGTGTTATTAAATTATATTATTATACACATTCACACCCTGGTAGGAGAGGGTTGAAAATATAAATATTCTTAAATTTGTTAAAATTCTACTAAATATTAGGGGACCAATATGTAATTAGTGTTATTAAATTATATTATTATTATTATAGATATATACATAAATTTTTTTAAATAAAAATTATTATTATGAGATAAATCTCAAATAATGACACATAAGCATGGAAGCCCTTAAACAATGTCACCTAAGCAAAATTGATTTTGCTTTATTATATTAAAGATTCTTTTATTTTGATTTATGTTTTTATATAACTGTTTTGCAATCAGTTGGTCTCAAGTTTATTTAAAAACACTTTAAAATACTTCTTTTTTGTATAGTCTCTTGAAACTTTAAAACACTAAATACGAACCAGCTAGGGTTACGTTTGAGCATAAAAACATATAAATAATCATATTTAGTGTTTAACAACCACCTGTTGATCACATCCCACACTTATTCTTTGCTTACCCCTAAGCAAAGCTACATGTAACTTGTCCGGCCTTCATTAACAAACACACTTTACGAATCCCTTACTAATTCCCAGTCTCGGTCCAAATTCATACCCAAAATCATCAAATTCAAACGCGTTTAGTAATTCTATCTTTTCAAGTATAAGTACCATAATTTTTAACACAAAGACTTATACAACTGGGCCTAAAAAACCTTCACGCTTTCCCATGCATGCAATCTTCTCACAATCCACCCAAGTTGCAAACATAAATCAAAATGACTTTTATGGGTTTTTTATTAGGCTTGGGGTAAGGTATAGATTTATGGATAAAATGACTAAGAGATTGATGAAACTCGAATCTTCTAGGCCTATCTTTAAAGAGTCTATTAAAGCCATTAATGATATAACATTCCTATGCGTGTCTGGCAAACATTGTCTCATTTTCTTATGCGTTTCTAATCATTTTACTTTGATACACACTAACATCGGTTTTTTTTTTCATTTATAATCATTAGGCGCATTAGCCTAGGCTCACTAACATTGGCCCCTTCCCTACTCTTCGAAAAGTGCAACCTCTTCCATCCCTCGTCAAACGTGATAGCGAATGTCCACACCAACCTTTCTGAAAAACCGGAAAACCTATATTTATCTTATTCGAATTCATTAAAAATAAACAAGAAAATAAAAAAAGCTTTACTTTATATATATAGACACACACACACACACACTACATTAATATACATATTGGATGGACAAGATAGTAATTTACTCATTCCTTAAAATTTCAACAATTTCCATTCTTGGTATACTAGAAAAATGCTTTCTCAAACAAGATTTAACAATTTCCAATCTTGTTGAATTATTATACAATTTTCTGAAATTTAAGTTTTCACAAAAAAAGATTCAATAATTTTTTTACTTTAAATTCGATATTTACTTTTATATTATTATTTCTTTGACTTTTATTTTTTCATTCGAATGATTTGGTTTATTTTTAAAGTACTATGTTTAGGACTAATATATTTTTTACTCAAGTTTTTGTTATTTTCTATTCAAGTTTTTTTAAGAAAGCTAACAAAAGTACTATACAATAGAATTCACAGGCACTTTGTTTTAAATTGTCGTTAATGCCGCATCAACGTCGCTGCATCGCGCGAGTACCCTGCTAGTATATATATATATATATATATATATATATATTCATTTTTATTTTTTTCATTCTTTTTTATTTTCATTTTTTCACTAATAACATGTTAAAAGATTGACGGTGTCTAATGGATATGACACAAAATGGTAGGACCTAAAAATAAAAGGTATACAAATATTACTAAGGTGTAATCGTAATGCCTTAATCACTTTAATGCACACAACTTTGTTTCATGCGCAACCAAATGCATGAAAAGTCCACCCTCTAGCATGTTACCCCTGTTAAACAATTATACGATTTTTTTATCCTAAAGAAACACTTAATTGCGAGTCTAACCATAACTAAAGACCAAAACCAAATTCTAGAAAGTTATTAGCTTAATAATTTACATAAAAAAACTCTAGTATTCAAGCAAACTTAAGCCCACATGGAACCTTTTTCAATTTTTCGTTTTCCAAATTTTCAAAAACTTCAATGTTGCTCAAGAATTCACCTTGTTTTCTCAAAATTTCTTTAAGCTCCCTCATCCCCACACTTGGAGTGCATTGTCCCCAATATATGGTTATTATATACATATTATACTATATTGAATTAGAAACTCTATGAATAGCGTTTTGTGATGGTTGTAATGTGGTGCATACTATTGGTTTAGATTGGTGAGGTGGTGGTATGTGGCGTATTGCTATTGATTTGGTTTGGTGAGGTGGCGGTTAGCTTTATTTTTTTTTTTGGATATTTTGTTTGATGAAATAATGTTTTCACAAATAGATCTGTCTCGGTGGTTTAGATGTTTCAGTTTATTTTTTTGACTTTGTTTGAAGTTGATTAACATTTATTTTTTCGTGAATTGTAGCATGTGTATGGTTTTAACGGTAGTGATGACGAATCTTTTTCAATCTCAGCCACTAATAAACGATGTGTAAATAGCTTGCGCAACACGCGAGCCCCGTATAATCCTAGTATACTATTAATTTAGAAACCTTATCAATAGTAGTTTTAGTGGTTTGCATTTTGGCCACAAGATTATTTTTAGAAGTTTTGCATTTTGGCCACCAACGTTTTGTAAGATTTTGCATTTTGGTCACAAAAACTTCATGAATAATATTTTTGTGGGTTTTACATTTTAGCCATCTTTGTGGGTTTCGCATTGTTCACCTTCTTTACATTTTGGTCATTCATTAGTTGGTTTTTATGGATTTTGCATTTTGGCCACCAAAGTCTACCTGCACCAACTTTTTGTAACTAGAATGCAATATACTTTGGATGTATAGCCCTTAAGTAGCTAACATAAACGGTTTATGTTGTATGTATGACCAAAAACTTGCCAATAGTCAAAAAATTTGTATCCGACAGCAACTGATCTTTTATAATCGTAAAAGGTAACTTTTTTGTATGTGAGAGCCACCATAACACGGCCTCTCACGCAACATAAGAAAGACAATATAAATCCTAGTGAAAGAAAAAAACAGCAAATGCAATGATACACAAAATGACCTAAAACTAAGATCCTAGCTCAACTACTTAGAACCTTACCACAATCAAAGCTTTGAAAACACTTCTAGAATAGTCGTGTACTTCACCGTTGCTTCCCGGAGTATCACATTTCATGTCACTCGACCTACACCATATGAAAGGTTAACCGTCCGGTTTATACTTTCCGGGTCGGCTTGCATGCGCGAATCTTATCAAACCAACATTCCATGAGAACCAATACAACATGATTTTCGTTTTTACAAAAAAACATTTTTACGGCCTCGGATCATCCGTACATCCTCATCTCGACCACCATGCAACACAATAAGTTTCATGTTTTCAACATAGAAACTTTTACAAATTGATCGAGGTAAAAACATACTTCCGGAAGTCTGATCGTAATTATCTCCACTGGAAATATTCTAATATGTCTCAGGAACCTACAGTTCAAATTTCGCCAAAATCCAACAGTCGGATCTCCGGGAAGGTGACGATCTTTTAGACTGCATTTCTAGTGACGGAATCAGATCAGTCATAGTTTTTGACATAAAAAGCATACCTCTGGTTAAAATCTTCAAAACGTGAACGGTAGATATTAAGATCTATGTGTTAGGAACAACACATCCAAACTTCAGAAACTTCCAACGGCTAGATCATTCAAAAAACGTCCTAGAACATTGCTGGGTTTTTGTGGACAAAACATGTTTCAACATATTTTGGACATTTCACGACTTTAAGGAAGGATTCAGGCTAAAAGAAGCTTACCATGGTGTTTGGAATGTCGATAAATGGTTCTGGGTCGAAATCGACATCTCCCACCGTGGACCGTTGTAGGGCCACCGCCGGCGTCGGAGCTCCACCCTCCAGCTCTCCCCCCCCTCTCTCTCTCTCTCCCTCCCTCCCTTCCTCCCTCTCTCTTTGAGTATGAGAAATTAGGAGAAATGAAGCATGAGCTTATAATATATAGTGGGTTGATGAGTTGGGTGCTCACTTCGCGTTATTCGACACTGCTTACGAACTCGATTCTCTTTGAGTGTAAAATATTATTTCTCGAAGATAGTAACTAAGAAACATAATAAATATTCTCAAAATATTTATTTCGTCAGATATTACCTATCTGGTAATAAACTGACTCGGTACGCGTTAACATCTCGCATCTGATACGTTTAACCGTTTTAGGCGTTTTCACTCGCCGAATTCCAATTTTTATACATCTTTTCAAGATCAAATCTCAGGATATTTGGTCTATATCACTATTTCACAGACACATCATGTGCTCAGGTTTGGGGTGTTACAGAAATTACCAAAAAATTAACTAAACTCACTTTCTTAGAATCGTTTCATTTAGCTATGCAACAAATTGAGCTCAATCCCCAAATCATAGGTCATACCTAGGTTGAAAATTTCTGACACGAACATGATAACATGACACGACACGAAATTAACAGGTTTCGTGTTTGACCTTAACATGTGTCGTATCGTTAATAGGTTAACACGATAAAGACACGTTAACTATCATGTCTTAATAGGTTAAAGATCTATTAACACGATATGTCACTTGTTAATATTTAATAAAAAGAAAAGTTGGTGAAGAATGGAGGTGAAAATGAACTTTAATGGAAATGAGTGTAAAGATCAAAAACTCCTATGGACTTTGATGACTTTTAATCTTTTTTGCACATTCGTTTATCTATATTCGACTGCAACTGATCTTTTGTAATTGTAGAAGGTAACTTTTTTGTATGTGAGAGCCGCCATAACCTGGACTCTCGCGCAACACACGAAAGACAATATAAATCATAGTGAAAGAAAAAATAACAAATGCAACGATACCAAAATGACCTAAAACTAACATGCAAAACGAAATAGTTAATTTGTTGTGGTAAGATCTTTAATGAAAGTAGTGATCTTTATTGTCTCAGTCATGAATCTGCAAGTAAAGTGTGTAGAAGCGAACTTCTCACGTTGTGATTAATCATATAAAATTTTGTAATTTTTTCCGTTTAGTTCCAAACTTATAATTTCAAAACCAATGGTAATCTCTCCCCCAACTTAAAGCATTTTATTGTTCCCAATGTAACTCTTTAAGCTATAATTCTTTAAAAATAATTAAATTTGAAAAAAATAACTATGAAATTACCAAAAAAACTAAACTCACTTTCTTAGAATCACTGTTTCATTTAGCTATGCAACAAGTTGAGCTTGATCCCAGAGTCAAAGCTCATACCGAGCTTGAGTTAGAGTGAGCCAAGCTCGATTAGAGTCAAGCTCGGACTTGGCTCGTTTACACCTCTATAGCATTAATCTTACAAAAACTTCGATTCTGGTTTGAAGAAAAAATTTTGTTTTGAAATATGGTAAAAGAGTTCGTTTTAGGACCAAGAGTTTATCCACATTAGAAGGTAATATGGAGTTGTTCAACAACTATCTAATATTTCTTACTTTTTTCTTTTCTAATTTTTCATCAAATTAATACTTGTTAGCATTATCTGACTGTAAGTTAGTTAAAAAAAATTGATAGTTTATTTTAAACTGTAGTTTTAGAAAATGGATGCTATTGTAAGTTCAATTGTTACTCCGGTTGTTCAATCTATGATGATCCCTCTTAAGAAACATTTTGGTTTCCTCATCTCCTCAACAAAGAACGTTATGGATATGGAGGAGAAAATGGCTCAGTTGAATCTAACAGAAAAAGACATTCGAGATAAATGGGATGAGGCTGTTGAAAGAAATTATGAGGTGTCTCACCATGTGTCTCCATGGTTGGAAAAGGTAAAAGAGATGAATGAAAAGGCACAAACTATTCCAAAGGGTGGAGTCGGGTGCTTCAATGTGGCAAAAAGATACAAAGTAGGAAAAAAATCTTTTAATGTTCTTGAAGAGATACAAGCTCTTGAAACATGGAGGTCTAAGATTGTATTCACTAATTCACAAAGACCACTTGCTAAGGTTGTATCTACTTCTACCAATCCATCAACCTCTACTCCTGGCGGTAGTACCCAAAATAACTTCAAGTCAAGAGATTCTGTATACAATGCTGCTTTAGCGTTCCTTCGATCAAATAACGAGTCTGAAAAAATGATTGCTATCTGTGGGATGGGTGGTATTGGAAAGACCACAATGATGGAACAACTAAAAAAGGATGTAGAGGCATCAAAACATTTTGATCGGGTTGTAAAGGTGGTTCTTGGGGAAACTACCAACCCAATTGTTCTTCAACAAGATATTGCAATATACCTTGATGGAAAAGATTTAACTGAAAAGGATAAAGATGCAAGGGCAGATCGACTTTGTAAAAAATTTGAGGATATGTCAAAACAAGGAAAGAAAACTTTGATAATAATGGATGATCTTTGGAAGGCATTCGACCTTAAAGATGTTGGACTAAGTCCATTGTTGAATGGGTTTAAGCTATTGTTCACGTCACGAGATGAACGCATTTGCGCTTTCATGGGTGTTAAAGTCGACTCAATTTTCAAAGTAGGGTTGTTAAATGACATCGAAGCAAAATCTTTATTTTTTAGAAATGTGGAACTTTCAGATGGTGATGATCCCACACTCCAAAAGATAGGAGAAAATATTGTTAAGAAATGTCATGGCTTACCAATTGCTATATTAACCATTGCCAAAAGTCTTGCTGGTAACATAATGGAAGCATGGGAAAAGGCACTTCGGCGTTTAGAGCAAGATGACCTTAAAGACATTGAAAGCATCACTTATAAAATATTCGAGATGAGCTATGAGAATCTCAAGGAGGATGGTGACAAAGCAATTTTTCTTCTTAGTGGCTTATTTCCAGATGATTTTGATATTCGTACCGAGGACTTATTCCGGTATGGATGGGGATTGGGTTTTTTTAAGGATACCAAGACTTTAGTAACCGGAAGGAGCGATATGAAAATTTATGTTAACAATCTCATATGTGCAAACTTGTTGATTAAAAGTGATCGCGACGGATGTGTCAAAATGCATGATCTTGTGCGTGCTTTTGTTTTAGATAAAATTTCAGAAGTCAAACAAGCTTCAATTTGTAACCATGATTACAAGTCAATGCATCACCTTACAAAAGATGTGAATAAGTCGTATGAAAGAATTTTGTTAAAGTGCACAGGTATGGAGGCGTTTCCTGTTGACTTTAATTGCCCACACCTCTCACTCCTACTTCTAATGGATGGGAATAATCTCCTTAAGTTTCCGGATGATATCTACAAAAGAATGGAAAGACTCCATGTTGTGTCTTATGAGAATATGCATATTCCATCGCTTTTGTTAACGTTTGAACACTCAACTAAACTTCGGACATTATGTCTTCGTTCATGCCAATTCATAAATGATGATATCTCACTTCTTGGGAGTCTAAGCAACCTAGAAACACTAAGCTTTGTTGAATGTAAAATAAGAAGGTTGCCATCAGCAATTGGGAAGTTAAAAAAACTAAAATTACTTGATTTGACTGGATGTGTTTGCCTTCGTATTGATGATGGTGTATTTGAAAACTTGAGCAGTCTTGAAGAGCTTTATATGAGTGCGTATAAAGATAGTCCTATTAGGTTTATGAGCGCGCATAAAGATAGTCCTATTAGGTTTACAAAAGCCAACTTTGATGAGCTACAAATACTTTCAGACAGGCTATTTGCTCTAGAGTTGGAGTTCTTTGAGAGCAAGGACAAACTAAAAAACATGTCCATTAAAAAACTTAAAAGGTTCAGGATATCTGTCGGTTGCCAATTGAAAGATGATAAAAAGAACTTGTTCAGAAACACAATTCAATTTGTTGGTGATTGCAACGAGCTTTTGGAAAGCAAAATCAACGAATTGTTCAACAAAACAGAGGAACTTCATTTACAAGTGAACGAGATAAATCATCTTGAAGATGTTATTACTCATCACTCTTTTTCCAATTTAACAGCACTTCATGTTTCAGAGTGTGCACACTTGACATGGCTCTTCACAGTTGATGTGGCAAGGGGTTTGAAGAAGCTTGAGTGCCTTACAGTTTCCGAGTGTCTTGTTATGAGAACACTCATTGCTGAGAATAACGATGTAGGCATGATTACATTTAATAAGTTAAAATCTATGTTTTTGACCGGTTTACCAGAGATGGTAAGTTTTGGAGACACTGTGGTCGAATTTCCTGAAATGGTGGAGTTGTATCTTTGTGCCCTTCCCAATTTTACAAGCATTTATCCTCGGTGTCATGATACGTATGATATGCAATCAGTATTTAACAAAAAGGTACATACATTTTTTCTGATACTCAATATCATATCTAATCCTACTAATAACTTTAATCTATTGTTTTTTTTTTATAAATTTCCCCAATCAACAACCCTTTAATCTATTGTTTATGAAGAAAAAATGCATATTGTTTATTTTGATCTAACAAGGTTTAATTATTGTGTAGGTGGTGACTCCTAAGTTGGAGAAGTTAAGTATTGCTTGGATGGATAACTTGAAGGGCATATGGTCATATGGTCATATTGATACAAATAATGCTACTTCCAAGTTGAGAGAGATTAGTGTATATGAATGTAATAAGCTTGTAAATCTTTTTCCATGCAATCCATTGCCATTACTAAATGAATTACAAGAGCTTAATGTGTCACTATGTAATTCGATTGAAGTGTTATTCAACATGGATTTCGGAAGCTTTTACGGAACGGATGAATCCAATAGTAGCAAATTAAGAAGCATCAAACTTTATAATTTAGGAAAGCTAGAAGAGTTGTGGAGAATGAAAAGTGTAAATAACTCTACTATCCCCATCACTTGCTTTAAAGGTGTAGAAAGTATTGAGATAACACAATGCAAGATGTTTATGAATATATTCACACCTACAACAACCAATTTTGATCTTGGAGCACTTACTAAGTACACTACGAATTATACCGGTAAAAAGGTATCTATTAGCAATCAATTTCTATTTATTCAAGTTTTATCCAACTTTTATTGTATATTGAACTGGCTTATATATACTGGTTACAACTATTGAACTGACTGTCAACGGTCTCAATTTTTAGCACTTTGGCAATCAACAGTCCGTTGTTAAATTTTTTTTAACACCGCTAAGTTTTTTTCAAATTCAAGATTGATGTTTTAGGCATTTTGATCGGAAGGATAATACGAGCCATATATATTTAATTTCATATATATTTAATTTGTGAGAACGTACTTTCATCTTTGCTTCTTGATAACTATATGTATATTGAATGTAGATATAAATTAACTTGTAAATTACTGTTGCATGCATGCAGAGCAATGGTATAGTAAAAGGAGATGAGATATCAGAAGTGGTTCCTAATGCCAAATACCCATATTCTCTTTTGCAAGCGAGTCGTCGGCTTCAACATCTTAAGTTAAAAAATGATGAAAGAGTGGAGGAGGTGGTGTTCGAGATGGATAGTCAGCAACCACTACTACTTCCCTACCTTCAGGAACTATGGTTATATGACTTGAAGGAGATGAGTTATGTGTGGAAGTGCAATTGGAATAAATTCTTACATCAACCATTGCAACTTCCATTCCAAAACCTCAAACACATATACTTTATTAGTTGTCCTAAAATAAAGTACTTGTTTTCTCCTCTTATGGCAAAATATTTATCCAACTTAAAGGAAGTGTGGATTGAAAAATGTGATGGTATTGAACACGTAATTTCGAAAAGAGATCATGAAAATAATATTGAAGAAAATACATCTTCCCGGGATCAAACCACCACCACATTGTTTCCTAATTTGGACAGTCTCATGCTTATTAAACTGTCATGCTTCAAAAGTATTGATGATCACTCCCAGGTATATACAAGAATTGTTTGCGCAAACAAACACAAAGTATGAGCCAGTTCAAATATTAGATATGTATTTAAACCATATAAGTTTTTATATGTGTTTATTTGTGATTCATTGCAGAGTAGTCAAGCAATAACTGCTTGTTGGTCGTTGTGTCAACACTCCACAAAGATAGGCATATACGAGTGTCATGCGTTGTCGGTTCTAATTCCAAGGTATGCATTAGGACAAATGAAAAGACTTCAAGAGGTGAGTATATCGAAGTGCAAAACAATGAGAGAGGTATTTGAAAGTGAATGTAGTGGTAATAAAGGTGTTGATGAAGGAAGTGCACATGGTGGTGCTATTACTACATTAACAACTTCAACCCTTAAATACATTACTACTTTTCATCATGTTCCTCAATTATTAAATTTAAAAAGTGTGACTATCACTAGTTGCAAACTTCTATCACATGTATTCACATTCTCCACTCTTGAAAGCCTCAAGCAACTCAAAGAGTTGACAATAAAGAGTTGCCGGGCAATGCAAGTGATTGTTAAAGAAGAAAATGTAAAGTCGTCAAAAGAAGTGGTGTTTCCTCGTCTAGAGATCGTTAAACTTAAGGATCTACCAAACCTCAAGGGCTTCTTTTTGGGGATGAACGAGTTTCGATGGTATGTATTGGATGATGTAACGATCGATAATTGCCCTCAACTGAAGATGTTTACACACGGACAGTCAAAAACGCCAAAGCTCAAGTACATAAGCTCAAAGTTAGGCAAACATAGCGTTGAATATGGCCTTAACTTTCATGGAACAATCAATGAGCATCAGGTACACATTCTAATTAAACAAGAAAGATTAATATTAATTTAAACTCATTCATACTCATATTGTAATTGGATGTGTTTTCTCTTTTGCTGCAGAACACATTCCCAAACTCTTCTTCTTTGGATCCAACTACTTCAAATAAGGTGTCAGTTTGCTCTTTTCATAATCTAATAGAAATTAAAATACAGTATACTGAAGTTGGAACGACTATTATTCCATCTAACGCGTTGCACCAATTGAAAAAGCTGGATAAGATTTATTTATCTTCATGTAATGAGGTAAACGAGGTATTTGAAGTAGCAGCATTGGAAGGGAATGAATCACAAACTGTTGTCAAAATTCCAATTCCAAACCTAACACAAGTGAAGTTAGACAACGCGTATAAACTCAAGTATTTATGGAAGAGCAACCAACGGAAGGTACTTGAGTTTCCAAACCTAACAACTCTGTCTATTGAATATTGCCAGAGTTTGGAACATGTTTTTACATGTTCCATGGTTGATAGTCTAGTGCAACTCCAAGACCTACATATAAGTCGATGTACGAATATAGAGGTAATTGTGAAGGAAGAAGATGAAAGTGAATATGATGGCAAAGTGAATGAGATTACGCAATTACCTCGTCTAAAGTCCTTAAAACTTGAAAATCTTCAAAATCTCAAGGGATTTTGCTTAGGGAAAAATGCTTTCTCATTTCCATCTTTGAACATTTTAGAGATCAAAAACTGCTTAGCACTTACTACTTTCACCAAGGAACATGTGTCTACACCAGAGCTGAAAGTAATAGATACAAGTTTTGGGATGTATTATGTGAAGCCGGATCTCAACTCCTTCATTAAAACCATACAAGAAGATGAGGGGTATATATGAGATTGAGTTGTTCCAAAGTAGCAATAGATTCATGTGGTTGATGATGCACGTAAGGTGTTTGATGCAATGCTTGTAAAAAATACGGTTTGTGTGAATGTCGGGTTTGAATTTGTGTTATGATAATTGGACATTGAGTGTAGCTTTGAGTATATGTTGTGGGTTGTATGCTAATGATTTGGGTAGTCAAATACAGGCTATAGTAATTGAGTATAAATGCATTTCATCTTTGCTGAACTCTTGTAATTTTCATAATTCTATAATCAATCTTAAGACAATAATCGAGTAATTATCAATCATGATGTCGGTCATTGTTTTAAAAATCTTACCATATACTTGTTAAACTAGATTTAAGAACGGGCCTCGTGTAAATTTAGGGGTGTTCAAAAAACTCGCGGCTCGAAGCTCGCTCGAAAAAAGCTCGAGAAAAGCTCGGCTCGAAAAAAGCTCGGTTGTAAACGAGCCGGCTCGGCTCGACTCGAATTGATTTAAGCCGAGCTCAAGCTAGGCCTGGCTCGGCTCGTGAGCTCGCGAGCCAGCTTGAAATATAAATTTTATATATATATTAGTCTTAGTAAATGTATTAAGTTTAAAAAAATAGGTGGAAGATGGTTAAAATGTTAAAGATTTAGTTTAATTCATTCAAAATATATAACAATATGAAACAAAAACATAAATAATACATATAAATATGTTAGTTCTTTATGTTTTTGTTTATTAAAAAAAATAAAAAAAGGTTAATGAACCGGCTCGATTGGGCTCGAGCTGGCTCGAGCTTTTAACGAGCCGAGCTCGAGCTCGACTTTTCAGCTTGATAAGAAAAACGAGCCGAGCTGGCTTGTTTAAGATCGAGCTCAAGCTCAAGCCCAGCCTAGCTCGGCTCGGCTCGATAACAGCCTAGTCGTGTTACAGCGGCCGGGTCACGACTGTGACATCTGCCCCAAAACCCGGACCCGTATACCCGACTCGAATCCGAAGTTATCTATTTTAATGTATTTGTATTTATTTCTGTTGAATATAACGCTTTGTTATTAAAGATTAATATATAAATCTGATTGAACGTTACGTTATTTTTCCGTCTATAATATCTATAGCTTTTAATCAACGAGTTCAATCTAGTTACTAATTATAATAATCTATACCTTCACAATATATAGATAAGTATATATTATGTGTTAAAAATAGATTTTTGTAATGATTAAAACTGTTACGGTCTCAAATAACCTTTTAACGTCAAAAACGAGTTAATAAAAATGAAACGTCACGTATATAAACATTACAAGTTAAACTAGTTAGTTAGTATAACCTATAAATTAACTTTGGGTCAAAACTGTCACTTTTAAAACTTAAATTAGTGTTATTAAACAAAAATAAACACAACACAAACACCAGGGACTGTTTGTGTAACTTATTATATTTCACCCAACCCAGCCCTGTTTAGCCCGTTTTTCCGGCCAAGAACTCCGGCGACCACCGGCGAGCTCCGACGAGACCCGTTACGCGTTTTTGACCAATATTAACCACCTAAAAACCTTCCAAAATCGTTTCCAAGCAAGTTTCGAACCCCCCTTCACGTTAATTACGCGTTTACTACGGATTTGACGCGCGGATTGATTTTGTAATCAATCCGAAAATTCCCATTCACATAATTAGTTCAATCAATCGGCAATTAACCTTTCCCTAATACTCTATTCCAGTCGATTAACAACTCCCAATCACCAAAACACCCTTGTTCGCTCTGCAACTTAACAAATCAATCGAACAAAAATATTTTCCGGCGACCGTGTGTTCTTCACCCTTCCAAGCATCAAATCCGGTAATTTTTGGTTTCATTCTAATTCTCTCGATCATCTTTAACCTTCTAATCCTTCAATTTGACCTCTTACCACTTTCAGATTCTCTGAAATCATCCATAACAGCCGAGTTCTTCTTCTTCACTCGTTCATATCAAATCGTTCGTTTCCAAGTAAGTTTTATATATCAAAATAATCGTGATACGTTGTAGATTAAAAGCCCCATGTTTGATTTGGGATTGATTATCAGATTGAACACGAATTGAATGGTTCTTGTTGCTATATTATTGTTTCGTTTCTAAATTAGGGTTTTTCCCAATTAATTAGGTGATACTAAGATTTAGGCAACCCTCGGTTCGTTATTGTTGCGTTTCTATTGTTTCGGTTACTTTCACATTTCAAGGTGAGTAAAATCACTCCCCTTTTTACTTTTACATTTTGGGGCTGAAATATGTTCAATTACAATATACAATGTTTTCAGTTTTCTATTTGCTTTTCAAAAGAGATCATAAAATATGTTAGTCTTGACTCGCGACAAGATGCAATCCTTATGTGGTAGTTTAAAGTAGTATTGTTACTTAGTAATCCCACCGGTACAATGTTAGCGCTAATGGTTTGACAAACCCACCTGCAATTATTTCAAAACAGGTGATTTAAACCCGGCCATTCAAATTTCAATGTTACAAGTTACTATGTTACAAGTTGCTATACGATGAACAAGTTGCTATGTCCCTAAGTTGCTAAACTAATTATTGATAACTTATATCGAGACGGTTACGTGACGGTTGCTAAAAAAAAGTTATCTTTAATTAATAACATGAGTTGGTTCCTCATGACAAATGATTACAAGTTGCTATACAATGATGGTGTTCAATGTGTGTTCAATGTGTTCAATGTGTGTTCAAGGTGTCATGGTCGAGAATGATATGAAATAGCTATGCATGTAAGATTGCGCAGCATATTATGATGATCTCGGATTTCTATATTACTATGTATTCAAATTGTGGTTTACTCACTAGCTTTAAATAGCTAACTTTATTTTTACATATTTCAGGTGATGCATTAGTTTGATGTTATTGCGGTTCATTCAAGACATAGGATGCCTTGGACTTAGAATAATTGAACAATAAATTACTTTGATTGCCGGTCTTTATTTCTGAATTTATGACTATTTATTTCTCATTTATGTCACAACAATTATTACATTAATGATATTAAAATATGCTTTTAGTGTGCCATGTGCTTTGTACTATTTATATCCAATTTCCTATGACAGCCCGGTGTTTCCACCGCCGGGCGGGGTGTCACAGTTTGGTATCAGAGCCATGGTTATAGGGAACTAGGATAGGGTATTAGAAACACACCGACCTAGACTATAACCTAAGTGTCCTTAGTTCAAATATTTGTACTTAGAAATTCTTTTGGACTTATTTGTTTTCCTTTTACGAACCTTTCTATGCTTTTCTTTATCTCATTCCTTATCCGATTTCGCGAAGGAGCTACAAGAGACTCGTCTGCATGATTGGGATCTTCTCTTTGTGGAATCTCGTCATCGTCTTAAGTAAGTTTGAAACGTGGGAACGTGTGCAATTCGGAAGGGGGAACGCCTGTATCACGGACATCCTGACTAAGGCAAAGCATTTCGTATAAATCTCTTTAAGAGACTTGTATGCTTACCTGGGGATGGTCGAGATGAGTGTGACCCTATAGGCTAAAGCACGTCTTCTCGAATACGTTGAAAACGAACTTAACACTTTGATAAGTCTTAAGTGTCCAAAACCAAGACACATTCCTAAGCCTTCAAATTCTATTTACTTATGGATTCTATGATTATTATTAGTCTATGATTTTAGATTTATTCCAATGGGTTTCTATATTATTTCAAATGTTATTTCAAGTTTGCTTATTTACATTTCAATGATTTTTAAGTGATTACTACGTTATGGGTTTTAAAAATTTTATGAAAAATTCAAAGTACAATTGTCCTTTTTATTCAATACAAAATTTCATTACAACTTGAGTTATTCAAAATTTCCTGATGTCTCATGAAAATCATTTTTCTATCATCTCTTGTAGAATGACAACAAGACGTGAACGACTCGCTAATACCATTGCGACCCAAATGTTCTAAATCAAAACTAAGATATATTGATTATCCTCAATCAAATTATCAAAACTTCAAAACAAATACCAAATCTAAGGCATATTTCTAATCTCAATTATCGAATCCCAAATTAAAAACTTAATTCATGATTCCTGAAATCTTGTAACAGATTTACTATTTTACTATGTCAACGCTTTCGTTTGATTTACGAATCGAACGTTTACTCCCAAAGTATCTTAACTTGATCTTAATACTCAATTATTGTCTAAAACACTCATCTAATCATCAGATTCTAATCCGACTTCTAATCCATCACTAAATGACGCTATTCATAAATTCGTTTTCCGAAACTTAACGTGAACTCACTACACCACTATTTCTAAGCTCATTGAACTACAATATTCCATTGTTATATATATGATCACTATTGAAATTCTATACAGCTCGTTTATATAAACTCGTTCAAACTCAACGTGTCTTACGTATAAACTTTCTACCTAAAATACTATTTTTTTTTCTGCAGTTTTTGTAAAACTACCAACCGAAGTAATTTAAAAAAATAAATAAATAAATAAATTGATTTCCTTATCTTCTAAAAGAATAAAAAATATATGTATGATAAATGATTTCTTTAAAAGGGATTGGTTATTTTAATGATTACACAAAATTATCACGTCTTCCCAATTATGATACAAAGATTTGCCACAAGCACCATGTTATATGCATTCTAATACCGGGTACTTAAAACTTTGATTGTGTCGTTTATGTATTTTCAAATTAGTCTCCTTATCTATGATAAAGATTTAAAACCTTCAGCTTTTATACATTTATTAACTATGTAGTTTTCTTTTCAAACCACATTATAAAGGAACAATGTCATCTCTTATAACAACGTTTACTTCCATAATCAATACATCGATTTACCTTAGAGCTCTTGTTATATGAACTTAAACGTTTTAAAAATCGAATCCAATAGAAATCGGGTGATCTATGCACCCGAACTATAAATGAATACTCATGAACTTAATATCAAATGATCTCTACAATCTCACCCAAAAGTGGGTTTTCAAAAAAAAAAATACTTAAGTTGTTACAATTTTTGTACTCGAATTTGACTAGCTGTGTGGATCAACAAAACTATTTACAAGAGTAGTGACCACCTAATAAACTCAACTCTCTCGAATCATCAATTTTCTTATCATCTTAAGCTATACTTCACACGAACTAAATACTATTAATTATGATTTGGAACCTATGTGTATCATTTTTATCCTTTAACTAAAATTTTTTGTGTACTTCTGACTCGCACGTGATCGAATGAACTGTGGAGCCCATGCAAAAACTGAAGTAATTACGGGTGCACACGGAATTATGAAAGTTGGTGCATGGGAACCATAGTAAGTTTTGTCTAGTGTAGTTTGGGCCATATTTAATCACCTTATTTTCACTTGACGCATTTACACACATTACTAATAACGTCTAATTCGTTTAACTATACGTAAAGTTATTTTATCCGTTTCATCCGTTCTATTAATCATGATTATTTCCGACCTTCATTTAAACCATTCTAAATCTATTTCCTTAAAATATTTTATTCACAAGTTGAAATTTCATTCCTTTATGAATAGCAGTTAACTCTTATTCGAATCTCCATACAATAAATTCAATCGATCTCTATTCAATGGTAAATTAAAAATAAATAACCACTTAATCTCGATTATTTAAAATCATGTTTCAATTAAAATATTAATCTCCCATGGATCAAATTCTCTCATAATAATCACTACAAAGCTAGTATTTATGTGTCACGTTCAAAGTTTATCAAAGGATTGTAAACGTGTGGATCCAAATGAAAGCTTAATCTCCGCATCTTTTTGCTTCATCTTCTTCTTCGGTTTGAGAAAATTTCGGGACGAAATTTCTATAAGGAGGGGAGACTGTGACATCTGCCCCAAAACCCGGACCCGTATACCCGACTCGAATCCGAAGTTATCTATTTTAATGTATTTGTATTTATTTCTGTTGAATATAACGCTTTGTTATTAAAGATTAATATATAAATCTGATTGAACGTTACGTTATTTTTCCGTCTA
Source organism: Tagetes erecta (assembly GCA_030867185.1). Classification (NCBI taxonomy): domain Eukaryota; kingdom Viridiplantae; phylum Streptophyta; class Magnoliopsida; order Asterales; family Asteraceae; genus Tagetes; species Tagetes erecta. Next base: position 14,169,332 of record CM061490.1, read on the forward strand.
TAATATCTATAGCTTTTAATCAACGAGTTCAATCTAGTTACTAATTATAATAATCTATACCTTCACAATATATAGATAAGTATATATTATGTGTTAAAAATAGATTTTTGTAATGATTAAAACTGTTACGGTCTCAAATAACCTTTTAACGTCAAAAACGAGTTAATAAAAATGAAACGTCACGTATATAAACATTACAAGTTAAACTAGTTAGTTAGTATAACCTATAAATTAACTTTGGGTCAAAACTGTCACTTTTAAAACTTAAATTAGTGTTATTAAACAAAAATAAACACAACACAAACACCAGGGACTGTTTGTGTAACTTATTATATTTCACCCAGCCCAGCCCTGTTTAGCCCGTTTTTCCGGCCAAGAACTCCGGCGACCACCGGCGAGCTCCGACGAGACCCGTTACGCGTTTTTGACCAATATTAACCACCTAAAAACCTTCCAAAATCGTTTCCAAGCAAGTTTCGAACCCCCCTTCACGTTAATTACGCGTTTACTACGGATTTGACGCGCGGATTGATTTTGTAATCAATCCGAAAATTCCCATTCACATAATTAGTTCAATCAATCGGCAATTAACCTTTCCCTAATACTCTATTCCAGTCGATTAACAACTCCCAATCACCAAAACACCCTTGTTCGCTCTGCAACTTAACAAATCAATCGAACAAAAATATTTTCCGGCGACCGTGTGTTCTTCACCCTTCCAAGCATCAAATCCGGTAATTTTTGGTTTCATTCTAATTCTCTCGATCATCTTTAACCTTCTAATCCTTCAATTTGACCTCTTACCACTTTCAGATTCTCTGAAATCATCCATAACAGCCGAGTTCTTCTTCTTCACTCGTTCATATCAAATCGTTCGTTTCCAAGTAAGTTTTATATATAAAAATAATCGTGATACGTTGTAGATTAAAAGCCCCATGTTTGATTTGGGATTGATTATCAGATTGAACACGAATTGAATGGTTCTTGGATCTAGGGTTTATGTTGAAAATGGATGTTGTTAGTTATAAAGGTATAAAATAACTAAAAATCAGGTTATTTAACAAAATCAGAAACTGGTGTAGTGGTTTAGGTGTCGGTTTGTGGACATGGTAACCCGGGTTCGAATCTCATTGCCCTTGTTTTCTCTATTTTTCATATTTTACATATTTTAAACATTAAATAACCTTTTCTAATAGCTTAAATTATAAATTTTATATTAAGGATTTTAAAAACTTACAAGTTCAAATGCATATATATATAAATAATGCTTTATGTTTATAAGTATTTATACAAATACTTTTAGTAGAAAACAAAATATGGATCTTTATAAATTCCCAATTCGTATTTTTAAAACCCTAATTTCCAATTTGTAATTTAGAACCCTAAAATCCCAAATCCGAAACCCTAGATTTTCTGGTTTGATTCTTGTTGCTATATTATTGTTTCGTTTCTAAGTTAGGGTTTTTCCCAATTAATTAGGTGATACTAAGATTTGGGCAACCCTCGGTTCGTTATTGTTGCGTTTCTATTGTTTCGGTTACTTTCACATTTCAAGGTGAGTAAAATCACTCCCCTTTTTACTTTTACATTTTGGGGCTGAAATATGTTCAATTACAATATACAATGTTTTCAGTTTTCTATTTGCTTTTCAAAAGAGATCATAAAATATGTTAGTCTTGACTCGCGACAAGATGCAATCCTTATGTGGTAGTTTAAAGTAGTATTGTTACTTAGTAATCCCACCGGTACAATGTTAGCGCTAATGGTTTGACAAACCCACCTGCAATTATTTCAAAACATGTGATTTAAACCCGGCCATTCAAATTTCAATGTTACAAGTTACTATGTTACAAGTTGCTATACGATGATACAAGTTGCTATGTCCCTAAGTTGCTAAACTAATTATTGATAACTTATATCGAGACGGTTACGTGACGGTTGCTAAAAAAAGTTATCTTTAATTAATAACATGAGTTGGTTCCTCATGACAAATGATTACAAGTTGATATACAATGATGGTGTTCAATGTGTGTTCAATGTGTCAATGTGTGTTCAAGGTGTCATGATCGAGAATGATATGAAATAGCTATGCATGTAAGATTGCGCAGCATATTATGATGATCTCGGATTTCTATATTACTATGTATTCAAATTGTGATTTACTCACTAGCTTTAAATAGCTAACTTTATTTTTACATATTTCAGGTGATGCATTAGTTTGATGTTATTGCGGTTCATTCAAGACATAGGATGCCTTGGACTTAGAATAATTGAACAATAAATTACTTTGATTGCCGGTCTTTATTTATGAATTTATGACTATTTATTTCTCATTTATGTCACAACAATTATTATATTAATGATATTAAAATATGCTTTTAGTGTGCCATGTGCTTTGTACTATTTATATCCAATTTCCTATGACAGCCCGGTGTTTCCGCCGCCGGGCGGGGTGTCACAGGTCACGCAGTCGGGTCTTGCATATGTGACTTCATCACATGCGTTGTTAAAAAAGTCTCATGTCCCGTACGTCACGACACAAAACCTTAATGTGTCACAAAAATAAGCAATGTAATATCAAAAGTTATAGGTCAAAACGATAACAATATTTAAGTCGTGCTATATGTCAAACCAGAGTAAGTGATCAAAGTCAAAAACTCATCAAGGGCTAAAATGTCAATTAGTAAAAGTCGGGGATTAAAATCGTAAATACATCAAAAGTCGTGATTAAAATCATAAATACGTTAAAAAAAGTTAAAATGTCACGTGACATCACGTGACTGGTCGGTGCATGTCAATTAGGAAATATATGAATATCGTGATAAGTAATGAAGTCGTACCCTTCAGAGTTCAGATTGGTTGAGGTTCAACTTTCGTAAGGCACAAATGTGTGGTTTGGACGTTCTAAGTGATGGAAAATAAAGTGAACGTCAAGGCTAATTATCTGTAGGGCTGATAATTTTGTACACGTACACGAATACACGACACGAACCTACACGGTCTTAACAGGTAACAACAGGTAAGGCCTTAACAGGCAACATGTACTAAACATGTAGACACGAATCTACCTGTTAATTTTCGTGTAATTAACAGGTATTTACCTGTTAATACCTGTTAGGATTTTTTAAACATTAAAAATATAATTTAATATAACATATTTACCTTATTTATCCTTATACTTGTAGACAATTTTTATTTTACTAAACAAGTTCTTGAATACTTGTTTTTAAATAAGTCTTATCGTGTATTATCGTGTCTTATCGTGTATACCTGTTATAAACAGGTACGAGTACAAGTAATAGTAATAGGTTTCATATTCGTGTCTTAACAGATTCGTGTCTTAACAGATTCGTGTTTTAACAGGTATAGATATACATGATTTACCAGCCCTAATTATCTGTAAGCCGTATAATTTTTAATGAGTTGAGGATAGAATATAATACACAAACAATTAGATATGATACTAGTTAAACATTAATTTATTAATTATGTAAATTTAAAAAATGAAGAAGAATACATAAACATGTCATTAAACATATAACGTCTCTTTGGAGTAATTGGTCTCCTATACAGGAGGCGTATTACATATCAAATTCTTCGTCTCGACGAGACGCTTCTAACGGTGGTAATGGCTTGCTCTAACTCGCAACGATGTGAAAGTTATGGGCAGAAGAACAAGTTACAGCGGCTAGAGTTTTTACTTATTTCTCTGTGATCTTTCTGGCCATTTTCCGGCCAGCTCCGACGTCCCCAGGAGGCGTATTACATATCAAATTCTTCGTCTCGACGAGACGCTTCTAACGGTGGTAATGGCTTGCTCTAACTCGCAACGATGTGAAAGTTATGGGCAGAAGAACAAGTTACAGCGGCTAGAGTTTTTACTTATTTCTCTGTGATCTTTCTGGCCATTTTCCGGCCAACTCCGGCGTCCCCAGGGGGCCTATTATATATCAAAATCTTAGTCTCGACAAGTCGGTTCCAACGGTGGTAACGGTTACATCTAACTCGCAGCGATGAAGAAGTTATGGGCTGTTAAAGGTTGCGGCTGCTAGGGTTACGAGTTGTTTTCTTGTTTTCCGGCGAGATCAGCAGCGGCAGCCACCACCCTCGCAACTCCGACCACCCATCTGTCACTGTGCCAGTATCCTCCTCTCACCCCGCTTGGCAATCAGTCGTAAGACAATCTAGGAAATCTTTGTTGCATATCTCGTGTTTTGCTGTGTGTTTCAAATGTGAGTTCTTTGCCCGCTTTTAAATACTTTTTTCTGGGAGAAAACATACAAACATTTTTACAACGCCTTCGGGCAACTATGTTTACGGCACCTTTGTGGTGGCTGCATTTACGGCGCCTTTGTGGCGGCTGCGTTTTACAGCACCTTCGGGTGGGCTGCATTTACGGCGCCTTTGTGGCGGCTGCGTTTTACAGCACCTTCAGGTGGGCTGCGTTTACGGCACCTTTGTGGTGGCTGCATTTACGGCGCCTTTGTGGCGGCTGCGTTTTACAGCACCTTCGGGTGGGCTGCGTTTACGGCGCCTTTGTGGCGGCTGCATTTACGGCGCCTTTGTGGCGGCTGCATTTTATACCTTCGGGTAGGGCCTTCGGGCAATATTCTATCGGTTTTCGAACTGTGTTTTATGCTTTTGATTAATGAACTCATTGAACTCACCAACCTTTGTGTTGACACTTTTTAATATGTTTTCTCAGGTAATTAAGGAGCACAAGCACAAGTAGGGCATGCATGCATCATTAGGTCTACATGTATTCAAGATTTAATTTGTTATTGAACATATTTGTATTAAATACTTTTAATGCATTTACTTTACTGAAAAAGAGTTTTGACAATCATTTGTCGTTATGCTTCCGCAAATGTTTAAACAATTACTTGTAATAACTTTTTCTCATTCAATGAGATACGTATGTTTTAAATTCATATAGTGTCGTTTGGTGTAACTAATGACTTGGATCGATCCTGGTTTTGTCACACGCCTAACGGATACCCCGTTTGTGGAAAATTGAGGGTGTCCCAACATCCCTCTCATTGATAAAGACTCTTAATGGTTCAGACCTCTTAACTATTCAACACTTAATGATTCAAATTTTGCTAAAGAACCCCTTATTTTAATAAGTGCATTAAAAGTCAAATAACAAATATAACATTTACCATGCATTTTCTATTGCCTTTTGGTCGCATTTTGCTACTTTCTTTACCTCTTGAAAATCTTCTATAAAACTCATTTCAATACTACTTGACTTACAAAAAACACACATACACCTCTAAAAGACCATTTTGTATCGCTTTGGTGCACTATGGCTATAACCTCTCAAGACTCAACTTCTCTTCCTCTACACGAAACAATAGTCCATAACAACAAGATGGCCCGAGCCATAGAGCTCGTGATTCTTTCTTTTCTCGTGTCCATGCTTGTTTATCGGGTTATTTATTTCAAAGACCAAAACCAACGTTTCCCATGGTTGCTTGCTCTTCTATGTGAGTCATGTTTCACTTTCATATGGATTCTTTGTATATGTATCAAATGGAACCAGATATCCACGAAAACATACCCTGATCGTCTCCTGAACAGGTAAAATCGACCACAAACTTTTATTTACGTCTTGCAAATTTTAAATTTGTCATATACTTCTTTTCTTATGTTTAAATGAGTATGTATATGTTTAGGGTAAACGAATTTGAGATGCCGAACGTAGATATCTTTGTAACCACGGCGGATCCCATCTTAGAACCAAGTATCATAACAATGAACACCGTGTTATCTTTGTTGTCGACCGACTACCCGGCATACAAGTTAGCTCTTTATCTTTCTGATGATGCTTGTTCACCACTAACGTTTTTCTCACTTGTTGAGACGACAAAATTTGCAAAACTTTGGGTGCCTTTTTGCAAAAAGTATAATATCCAAGTTAGAGCCCCGTTTCGGTACTTTATTTCTTCATCTACCGTGTTAGAAGATGATTCTTTGGAGTTTTGGCGTGAATGGAAAAGAATGAAGGTAATATTTTTGATACTTTATAATTAAATGTAAAAAATTCTTTAATTTAATTTGTCATGGCCACCCTCTTCTTGTAAGCCCATCTACAAGAAAATGGTTATACAAAACGTTAGTTATAAATAAAGAAATACAAAAAAACAAAGATGAGAAAATCTCTTAAACAAAATTCACATACAAGGTAATGCACGTGTAAACCACTAAAACAAAAGAGAGTGGGCAAAAACGAAACTTGAACCTGGGGAATCACAATAACAACAAAGCCTATAAACACATGAACTACAACAACAAATCATAAACACAAAACAACTTGAAGATACAAAGCAATAAAACAAAAAAAATACACTGAGAAAGGTCACTCACATATAAACAAAGTCAAGACTAAAAACATAAGAGTAAAGTGCAAAAAAAACCTAACATTTATGGCCAAACTTATAATCCTTAAAATTACACCAAACAACAACCATAGCATGATAGTGGTAAAGTGTAAAAAAAATCTAACACTTCGATCAAACTTGCAATCCATAATTTTTTCCTATTCAACACACTTCTCTATTATATATAGTATAGTATAATTATAATTATTATAATTATAATAATAATTATTATTATAATTATAATAATTATTATTATTATAATTATAATAATAATTATGATTATAATTATTATTAGTATCACTATTATTATTACAATGTTATTAGTATTATTATTACTAATATCATTATTGTTATTACTGTTATTATTAGTATATATGGTTATTATTATTATAATGGTACAAATATGATTTTAATAGTTTATTATTAGTATATATGTTTATTACAATTATCATGGTACAAATATGATTTTAATAGTTAATTAAGTTATATAATTCATACGTATAACTCAACGAATACATATAACTTAACTAATGATAATTGATAATTAAACCCATAATCTATTCCCACACCCGAGTATTCTATCCCCACACGGGCATAGCGCCGCGCTATGTGCTTAGCGCCCCATATGGTCCACTTTTACCCACCAAAAAAAATATCCATATGCAGCGCATAGCCCATAGCGCGGCATATGGGTCCTTTTTTACCATGTTCCTCGACTCGTTTTTCTCCGGTAAAAAAAATAATAATAAAATATTTAGGCCATATGCAGCGCATAGGCCATAGCGCGGCATATGGCTTCAGAGGCTATATGCAGCGCTATGGCCTTAGCGCTGCATATGGGTCTTCTTCTTCCCTTAACACCCACGAACCTGCAACATATCACACATATTAATCCTATACGCTGCATTGTAACCTATATGCACCACACATACAAACCGTCCAACAAAACAAACAACACAACCGGAATCTAGATCTTAATTTTTGTAATATATTTAACTTTTATATAGTTTATCGATCACGTTTATTTGTTACTTACTTTATAATATTTGGGTTTGTATGTTCATTTCAATTTTATTCTAACAAAGAAGTAGACATGTTTTCCTCAAGTGACATAACATGACATATGACATATGACATGTGAGGTGCCAAAACCTGACCTTTAAATGGAAACATATTTTAACAAATCGCGTAACTTATCTACCAATAATCCAAGTTTTCGCTTGTTATTTTGTACTAACAGAGTATATATGTCTGGCATGAGTGAGATGACATAATGTTTGATACTAATGATGTGACATTTACATGGGAATTTATCTAGACATTACAAGTTTACATCATCATTAATGCATGACAAATTAACTTATTTATTAAGTTACTTCTTTACTAGGTATAATATTCGCTATCACACGTTACGTGATAGTCATTAAGCGGGTTATTAATTTCGGCATACCCTAGCAGCCCACAAACAAAAATGTAACATAACATAAAAAAATCAAATATAAAAACAAAACACAAAAAAATTATAAAAAAACGACATACAAACAAACTCACTCATAACATCAACCAATATCAACATAACACCTTAAACCATCAACCAATAACAACGCAACACCTTAGGTCACAGACTGAACACTGTTCAACCAATAACAAAATAACACCTCAAACTATACACCAATAGTAACACAACACCTTAAGCCAAAATAGCCAGTATTTAACCAATAACAACACAACACCTCAAACCATCAAGCTATAACAACACAACACTCCAATCCACACACAAAACACTATTCAACCAATAGCAACACAACACCTTAATCATCAACCAATAACAACACAACACCCCTAATCCACTCACAAAACACTATTTAACCAATAGCAACATAACACTTTAAACCATCAACCAATAACAGCACAACACTTCAGCAGCACAAAAAACACTACTTATAAAGTTTATTTTTCAATATTGATGAAATTATATAATATAAATTCCAAAACTATTGCAAAATTAGAAATTGTGTTTAACAACTCACGTTGAACTCGTGCTCCTTGTCTCGATATGAATTTCGTAGACGTGTTAGTGATGGAGCTTTTTTGTACCAAAATTTGGTGACCACAATAATGGTTACCTAACAAAGTACAAATTCACATGATAATGTCTTTTATTTACATATGATTGCAGAACGAATATGGCAATCTGTACAAGAAGATTGAGATTGCAGCTCTGAAGCCATTCACATGTGATCCTAATTCGGATTTTGCTGATTTCTGTGACGTTCACCGGTCAAATCATCCGGCAATCATCAAGGTACCATGTTCAAGCATTAGCATAATCGCATTTGTTTTTTTAGAACATTGGTTCGTGAAACGGTCTATGACCGATGTACTTAAAGGTATAAGAACCAAGAACGAAACTCCGACTCTAACTTCAATAGGTGTTTTTCGTCGGCAATGTGGCTCACCTGTTACTGCGAACGCAACGAAGGCTCACCACAACCCTCCTTACGGTTCAAGTTGATCGGAGTCGAAACTCCTCAACCAACTGTACTAGGAAAAAACCGGACAACAACCTTTAACTATGTCATGTAAAACCCTTAGGCTCATACACGAAACTAGGTGGTAGCCTTGGACGAGCTTCATTGTCAATATCCACCAAAAGTGACACTAGTGTGGATTGAATTTGAGTCTCCTATAAAAAACTCAAGTCATCTTACCACTAGACCACAAGTGAGGATTTCATAATCGCATTTTTTATTGTTAAGTACACGTACATTTATATACACCAAAACTTCAATTTTGATGCTAAAAGTTTGAAGTTTTGATGCCATCCGGATAAACGTCCTCAATGAGACAAAATGTCAGATACGACTCAGAGGCTTGCTTTTGGGTGGTTCAAGATTGAGGACTTTGATGTGATAATGTAGTTTGTTTGTTTGTTTGCATAACGACATTAGATACTTGGTTGTTAGATAAGCCTTATAATTGAGGATCATGAATCCCAAAAATTGTTTGTAACCTTAGCTTTTTAGCTCGAGCCAAAACCTTCACTTAACGAGTTCGAGTCGAGTTGCGACCCTGAATAATAAATTAATCTATATACTAATAAGGGGATGTATTAAGAGAGAACTCCATATTAAGTTGAGAACTAGAGAACTACAAAAAATACAAGAGATTGAATTTTTAAGTGGAAGGGTAAAATTGGAACTTTACATATATAAATCTTTAAACATTTCTATCTTTTGCATACTTTAACTTTTTTAAAATTTTTTTGCACCATTAGATGAGAAATTTCATTATCTTTCATTTGAGTATAAACAACGTTATAAAAAAAATAAAATTTCTCGTATTTTTTTACTTTCAATACTGCATATATGTAGTATTGTGATATTGTATGTTTTTAAATTCGAGAAAGTGAATACGGTGTTGTTATGCACCTAAATTAACTGAAAACCATCAAAACTACGTACTTTGATAAAATAACAAAAGTTCCTCGGCATTGATTTCGATGATGTCATCACAAAAAAACAACATTGTCATGTCTTAATTCCATTTATATGAGTTATGTTAGCAATTATTTGGTCCACTTTATGTGATGTGGTTGAATATGTGCAGCATGAGCATATCACAATACCAATTATATAAGTCATGTTAAAATTGATAAGCCAAATTGAGGTACGGTCGATTTTTAAAGGATTGATAATCTTTTACTAAAATGAATGACGATTATTGATAAAATGATAAAGAGAAAACTACGATCTAAGAGGAGAAGACTGAGTCGTTCATTAAAATTGAATAAAGATCAATGAGTTAAGTTTTCTAATAAAAAATAATTCAAGTTAATTTATCAAAACTACGTAGTTTTAATGGTTTTACGTGTAACTTAGGTGCATAACATCACTGTATTCACTATCCCCTTTTAAATTTTATAGTATTGCATATATGCAGTATCGTATACTACATTTATGTAGTAACATACTACTACATATATGTAATATTGATGCATTGTTATCTTATAGTTTGAATTTCAAGTTTATTTTACTTTGTTATGATGCTTATCATTGGACATGTTTAGGGTTTAGGGTTTAGGGTTTAAAATAACATTCGAAAACTGCTTGATGAAGCACGTGAAGCAGCTGATTTCATATCTAACATGATTGTTCAGGCTAAGCTCAATTTGCGCGGAGGTTACGGTATTGTTACACAATTTCTTCGTTATAGGTTTTGTTTGAATCACTGTTTGATCTCTAATCTCCAGTTTATTCTCCAGTTTATTCTATGACTTGCGCCGCAAAAATAAAAATCTGAAGCGTCCGAGCCGTGGCCGGAAAAAATCTGAAGCGTTCGGGCTGTGAATTGGGTAGCAGCAGTGATGTGGTGGTGGTGGTGGTTGAAGATGGTGGTGGAAGAGTTTTTTGTTTTTAAATGAGTTAATTGCCAAAATGGTCCCTGGGGGCATTTTGGTCAATTCCTAATCAACTAACAGAATTTTTTTTAACTCCGTTAGTGCCGTGGACCGATTTCGCAACAGGTTTTGGCATGTAGGGACTATTTATGCAAAAATTCTTAAAAGTGTCTAAAACTGCAAAATCTTATAAACCTCATAGACTATTTTGGCTATTAACTCTTTAATATATATCCTCTACATTTTTGATCTTGTGGTTTGGATTGAAACTGTTCCTTAGGCAGTTAAAATCAGTTGGATGCTTGTGTGTTAAGCACTATGCAAAGTACTCCTAAAATAATTTATACCGGTTATTAAAAAAAAAAGAAGGGTTAAAATTTCTGGTGTTTGGATCAAAATTTTGTTATTTTTTAAAAAGATGCAAAGTTCTACCGAAACACATTTCACAAATGACATTCAATCTTTCTGCAATAAATAAAAAGATAAATGATTTCATTACCATAGATCCAGATAGCTTAAGGGAGAGAGAATTTTTTCTTTTTTTCTTTTCTATAATCTATAATATGTTAATCAGATCCTAATATATTGATGACAATTTTAAAACCTTGTTATTTTTTCAATACAAGCACATCTGAAATAATCTAAAGCGGCGAAAATCCCGAGGACGAGGAGGGGATACATGGTTATATTTTTTTAAACGTCGATTTTATTAAATCTGAACTCGATCGTTTGCAAGACGCTATGACAACATACAACACCAAAAAACAACTAAGAGATACACCACAATTACTTCCAAGGGTTCGCACACCAGTTTTGCCAAACCAGTACTACTTTATTGGTCTATACTTAAGCCATAAAAACAAATTCACCAAAATCTTTTCCACTACACCGTCAATCGATAAAGGGGTAGCTTTAAAGATAAGATCGTTCCTAGCTAACCATATGAGCCAAGTTGTAGTCATAATTATTACAGCCGCCACTTCTTTGGATTTGCTTGTCCCCAGTGGCGGAGCTAGCCCTAATATTGAGGGGTATCCTTAATAAAAAATTTCTCGTACGTTCATACAAATTTTTTTTCCTCGGAGTAGACTACAAGTCGATTTTTTTTCTTTTGCTAATGAACTTTCTTTGTATTTCTTTTATTTATTATTGCGTTTAAAAATTAACTTGGGCTAGATTATAATAAAACTTTTTAAAACTTAGTTTGGGCTAGGTAATGGATTAAAACAATGACGGAACCAGAAGTTTTTATTTGAGGGTCAAAATGTTATTTTATTTTCATATTGTCACATGTACTTTAATTAACTTTTTATAATTGAAATACCGAGTCGGCGTACAACAACCATAGGATGACTATGATCCTAAGACATGGTAAATTGATAACTGAAGTTTCTATATATTTAAAACGTATAATTAGTTATTTAAAAAGAAAAGGATTTTAAGCATGCTATAACAATGAATAAATATAACAATGTAAAATAAAAAAATGAAAAAAAATAAATTTGTTATGCAAATAAAGTGTGAAAGGATCATTCAGAGTAAAAGTAACATAAAATATATTTAGATAAAGTGTATTTTAAAATAAACTTAAATAAAATTTTGAAAATATAGTGGTTCTGAACAATAGGTGTTTGATTACCCTATATAACATTGGGAATGCCACAATTAAATATTAGATTTATGTGAATACGTACGTCAATTTAAAACTAAAAGCACTCATTTCAATTTTGACTATTTATCTTCTTCTTCCACTATAACTCCTCTCCAACTAGCAACCGTGATATCTGGCCGGAATAAATCACGGTGATGTTTTTTTACTTCTTCACTGTAAGTTCTATAATGGTGTTCTATTCAGGGGTAGCCTTCTCATTTTTCAGGGGTAGCATAAATATAAAAACAGAAAAATAAATTTTTTTTTCCCCTTGACGAGATAATTTGAGCCGTAGCCCGGGCTACCCCTGCCCACCCTCTACATCCGCCCCTGCTTGTCCCACCCAGACATTGGTAACTATAAATATGGTCTCTAATAGAAACACCACTACACTATGTCCAGCCACACCATCTCCAGATGCGTTTCCATACCGTAGTTGGAAAATAACAACGGATTAAAACATGGTTTGCCGTTTCGTCATGGCCAAAACAAATTGAACATACATCGTAGCCCACATTTACACCCCGCTCTTGAAGCTCCTTCTTACAAGAGATTCTATTTAGCCTTTGTTGGACCCTATATGCCCAAGACACTACATACAGTAATATTACCATTGATATATTATCCCAATTGGTCGCACACTAAGCAAATAATCCAGTTTACGTTTAAATTTTTTTTAACGTACATCACTCGTTATGTTTAAATAATTATCATTAAGTAAAATGATAGTTTATGAATCATAACATATTATTTATATATGAATGTATATAATAATATGTAAGTATAAATATAAACGTTTGTTTATATATATATAAACCATTGATAAGTTTTTTTGTGATTTAGGTTTTTTCTTTTTCTTCTTGCAATATATGAGTTTTCTCATTTGATCCTAATCCTATATATATATATATATATATATATATATATATATAGGGAATGGTTCATTTGAGAAGAACAAATATTGCGAGAAGAAAACGAAATAGCCAAATTCTTTACTTTTTCAACCAAAAACGTTTTTAGCATACAAAAAAATGATAGAAATTCAATATTTATTCATTAACTTTGATATTTAAAATATAAAATTGAGTAAATTTCGTTTATTTGTTAAACCTACACATGTGTAGGTTATGTTACTTACACATAACCTTCACATGTGTAGGTAAATTTAAAACGCTAAAAATACCTAGGTAAAAAATATTTTAATGATTTTTTTTAGTTTATACATTACACATTTGTATGTAGGAAGTGTATTTATTTAAAAAAACTAAACCATTAATAAGTTTTTTAGTGATTTAGGTTTCTTCTTTTTCTTCTCGTAATATATAAGTCTTCTGAAATGATCTTCCTCCTATATATATATATAAGGTAGGGTTCAAGAGAGAACTCATTTTAAGTTGAGAACTAGAGAACTACCAAAATGACAAGAGATGGAATTTTAAAGGGATGGGGTAAAATTGGAACTTTAAATATAAAAATCTTTGAATGTTTCTATCTTTTGCATACGTTAATACTATTTTAAAAAAAATTACACCACTAAATCAATAATTTCATTATCTTTCATTTGAGTATAAATAACGTTATAAAAAATAATTTTTTTCTTGTTTTTTTAATTTTGATACTACATATATGTAGTATTGCGATATTGTATTTGATTATATATTTCTTTAAACGTTAATAACTTCTTCATACGTTATTTATATAAAAAAATTTAAAACTCACATTTTTGTTTTTTTGATACTACATATATGTAGTATAATTGTACTTGATGCATTTTTTGAAACGACCAAATGGCTCAAGAGTCTAATAATTATTTAAAGTGTACATATGATCTCAAATGACCAATAACAAAGTTCATATATAATATTCCATGTTAAAATTTTTTATTACAAATGGAAACAAAATCAATGCTTATACTATGTCTAAACATAAAGATAATAATAAACTAATAAATAAATGATAAATATCATAACAAAATAAAATAAACCTGAAATTCAAACTATAAGATAACAATGCATCAGTACTGCATATACTGCATATATGTAGTAGTACGATACTACATATAGTATACGATATATGCAACACTATAAAATTTAAAAGGGAATAGTGAATACAGTGATGTTATGCACCTAAGTTACATGTAAAACCATTAAAATTACGTAGTTTTGATAAAATAACTTAAATTATTTTTTATTAGAAAACTTAACTCATTGGTCTTTATTCAATTTTAATGGACGACTCACTCGCTTCTGTTAGATCATAATTCTTCTCTTTCCCATTTACTCAATAATCGTCATTCATTTTAGTAAATGATCACTCGCCCTTTAAAAATCGATTTTATGTCAATTTGTCTTCTCAATTCCAACTAATAGATTAATATAACATGACTCGATTAATACTTCCAAACTACCAACACATTCTGTTTTTCACTACTTCGAACAAATCAATCGACCATAAAACTTTTTCCGGCGACTTAAGCGATTTTGACCTTCCGGGCATCTTTTCTGGTAATGTTTATACTCGTTTTAATCCTCTTTGTCAGATATAAGTTCTCAACTCATCAATTGCATCGTTCCATTACAGTTTTTGTCTGATTTGCTCAAGAACAGTCGACTTCCATTTCCTATTGATGTGCGTGAAAGTATATATATATTTTTATAAAGATTTTTCACACAAATTTAGTTTTAAAAGGGGTTTTCACCTAAAAATACTAAATCACACACAGAAAGGCAAGTGTACCTATCGGCTAGTAATATAGTAAAAACGGTAAGAACCGGATATCAATCCGTGGACACGGTAGCTCTCGATACTAAACGTTTGTTAATGTTTGTCCGAATAAAGAGCGAATTTTTGGGTTTTTCTTAAACTAACATACAAGGAAAATATTAAACTAAGAGAATTTAAACTAGAGGAATAAAACTATGGAATTAAGATATTATCTAGACTAAGAATCCACTTAACCTTGATGATGAAAACTATTAATCGTGAAGTCAATTTTTCTTATAGGAATAACTAGACTCCGATTAAGGAAAATCTAACTAAAATGATTCTTTGGAAAACTAGAACGATAAACACATCCTAATCACCTAAAATCATACAATTAAGTCCAATTGATGTCTTTTATGTCAAGAACTAAAGGTAAACTAGTCATCCGCTAAAATGTCCTAGTTTCATAACTAAAGGAAAACTAGAACGATAATCACATCCTAATCACCAATAATTACGTAAAGTAGACAAAATTATGAAATATTCCAACATGTAATTCTCAAACTAAGTCATGCAAATCTAGATATTGTGGCCACAATTCCAAACCTACACATCTAACATGTCCAAGAAATTACAACATCACAATCATCTTTTCAAATAACTTGTGAAAGAAAGCACACTTGTCTAATTTCATGTCATCTAACATTCCAATCATCATTTCTAATATCATGGCATAAATCCTACAAAATTCATTTATAAGATTTACAAACAAATATCAAGAAGATGGGTTTTTCAACATGTCAACTTCTTAACATTCATCAACATCATATGACAATAAAATTGGACAAGCATACAACATCATTGAAATATTACCATAACTTCATCATTGATCTTAACATAAAACATCACCAAAATATTCAAGTTTCATTCATCATCAAGGCATAAGTATCATCCTAATCTAGATAATATGAGTATTTAGCCCATAAGGCTTACAAAAACTACAAGAAACATGATTAAACTAGCTAAAAACATGATTAAACTAATTAAAACGTTCAAACCGAAAACAAGCAAGGAGAAGGAAAATGGTTGGTTGATGATTCTTGAGTCTTCTATGGCTTCCAATGGCTTCCAATGGCTTCCAAAACACTCAAAATCAGTGAAACTTAGTGTAATTTTGCTCCAAAAACTCAACAACCCGTAATGAATGAACACAAGGCTTTTTATAGCAAACAGCAGATGTGCACTACCTGGCGCACGGTCGTGCTCCAGGTCGTGCTAGTAGCTACAGTGTTTTCTTTTTCGCCCAGGCATTTCGCAGTTTCCATTCTCAGCAAAATCTCGATTCCCGTCTCGAGGTAGCAGGCGCACGACCGTGCTTAAACCAAGCACGGTCATGCTCGAGTCAAAATCACGGGCACGGCCAAGACATGCGCGGCACGAGCTGATGACGACCTCGGAGATGATGTGAGCACGGGCGTGCTTGACTGGCGCACGGGCGTGCTCAAGCCAAAGTCACGAGCACGTCCTTGTGCACTGCCTGTGCACCCGAGTAGAAAACACGGGCACGACCGTGCTTGGTCCTTGCACGGTCGTGCTCTGACCTGTTTCTCATCTATTTCTCACGAAAACGCGTCTTTTCTCCATTCTTTTCTTCGGTGGTTTGTCTTGGCTGTAAAATCACAAAAACCACAATTTAGTACTTAAACTAATGAAATTACAACCAATTAATAACCAAATTCGGGTTAAATGTGAAGAATAAATATGTATATTTCTATACATATCAAACATCCCCACACTTGAACTTTGCTTGTCCTCAAGCAAACTTAATTGAACAAGATCTCCAATGGCAACAATAAACAAATTAACAACAAGCAAAATAGCTTCAAAAGGGGTGAAAACAAATAGTTGGCATCGAAGAAGCAAATGATCAAAAATGCAATGGTAACTATTAAGACATGCTTCACCTCTTGAATTCCTAACAAGCACAACCTTACCCTCTCACAATGTTCACACACACTCGGATGATTTATGGACATACATGTAAGGAGTATGTTTAGAACACTCAACGCCAAGTCAATGAATCATACATTATAATAAGCTTGTGCAAAAATCAAATCTCCATCAACTAGTATAAAACAATTGCATAAATCACGAGGACTTGGTTTGGGTTTTGGTTCGGTGGTGGTAGAGGTGTGGAATTTGGAATGAGAAAATGGGTAGAAGGCGTTAAAAACTCGGCGGCTAAATAACTAACTAATTCATACAAAACTAATAATAAAACCATTATGGTTTTTCCGGACGGAGAAGGGATTCCATCATAAAGTACTCAAAACTTCCTCTTCTTTTGCACAATTTCACCTTAATTGTGGTAAATGCCTCTTTTCGATTTTTCGATTTTTTTTCTTTTTTTTTTTTCTTTTTTTTTTTTCACCTCAACTAAACATATGCTCATGTTTAGCAAAAATTGACTACTTGAATAGGCTAAATAAACGATGAGATAATACAAGAACCGACCGAGTTTAAACAAAAAGAATTTGAAATATAAGAGGTTTCGGGATGGTGAAGTGGGGGTTATCTAGTGGCTAGGTTTGGATGGATAAATGCATGAAAATGGCGGTGAAGATGGGTGTCCTAATGCCTCAATCATTATGCAATGTCTTAAATTGTGATCTTGAAATGTATATATAACACAAGTTCTAAAATGTATAAAACATCCGGCACACTCAAATCCAACAAAAACAAGAGCAACAATGTGATACAAAGCTAGAAAGGCTCAAAAATTTACTCTCGCAAATGGAAGGGGTGGGGTGTGTAAGGCATGACATGTAGTTCATCATTTAGCTCACACGCTTAATGGTTGCCACAGAAAATTAACTCATTCGCTTCCCTTATCAACTATTTCTTTTGCAAAAACACCCTTTTTTATTATCTTGCTTCATTGGTTGATTTGTCAAAAATGAGTTTTCTAATTGCCACAAAAATTAATGTTGGAGATTTTGCAAAAATAAATTAGCTAAGGACAAGAACAAGTTTCCATTCAAGCATATCCCTCCCCACACTTGAATTGCACATTGTCCCTAATGTGCAACAAAAAATGCAAAGCAAATTGATATCAATAAGAATGCATGGAGGTAAGGAAGAAAAATGCTCCCCTGTCAGAATCGGAGCGCGCGTGTGCTTTGAAATTCACGAATGCCATGTTCATTCACCTGCAACCAAAAATAAAACTACACCACACGTTTACACTACTAAATCATCAACTCATCACCAATCATCCAACCAAATTAAACTAAAATAAAAGCTAGATTAAACAAAAATATTAAAATCTAAAAGTCTGTACGCATGAATCACAATAGTAACAATTCAGTCATGACATCAACAAACAAAAATACCAACAATCAAACAGAAAAAGTGCATCAGATCTTCAAACTGGAACATCAACTAATCATCTTGATTTGCCCCTGAACCGCTTGCTCCGTCTTGGCGTGACCGCTTCTGACCAGGATTTTGCCCAAAAGATGCGTACGTGAAAGGAGGGGCAGGCAGGTCGTAGTGATGGTAGGCAGCAGCAACCTGATGAGATGAGAACAGCCAGTCAAACCCTCTCCGTGTCTCATCTTGAATGGATTCGAGCATGGTGCGCTGATGCTCCTGCTCAAGGCTGAATGCATCCATTCGTTGCCGCTGCAACTCGATATCACCACGTATTGTGGTTTGGGCGGTCTCAAATTCTACGAAGCGATTCCACATCTGTGGAACTGTAGGGATCGCAGCAGCCTCAGCAGCATCGAGATTGTCCATAAAGCGCATAAAGTCATCATGCTGAGTCCCCCCAGCTGCAAACGTGGTGCCTCCTACATTCTCTGGCTCCCTATTGTCAGCAACATCCTCCTCTTCATCTTCAGGCTCCTCCTCAGCTGGGATAGGATCCCATATCCGTCCCTCCTTGTCTTTCAAACGCCAGCCAGCTGGAGTTTGAACGACAAGGGTCATGTAGCGAAGAGTCCGAAGGTCGAGGGCCGGTGTATCGTAAACAAGTGTCAGAGTAGCAACATTCTCTGGGGTTAACAGCCCCAAAGACTCTGCCATCTGAGTCACATAAATCCCACCGCAAATCTGGCTGCTAGGCAGTTTGCCAGAAGATGTGACCAAATAGTTTGCCAGGCAATGACCGAGATTAATATTCTCCCTGCGAATGAAGCAGAACAGGAAGAATAGATCTCGGGTAGAGACGTTTCCTACGCTATCACCACGTAGGCAGATGGTTCCCACCAGGACTCGATGAATGAATCGATGCAACGGATCCCTCAACTTCGTAGCCTTAGCGGTTCTTGCCGCATAAGGACCCGATGCGACCTCTTCCCAAAACCCTGCCTTCTCAAAATCACTTCTGAAGTCATGCAACCCATCAAACAGCTCGGTCTGTAGCTCTGATTCGGTGTATAACCCCATTCTTTGTGAAAACTCGGCTACAGACATCTTTCGCCATACCCCCGCCAAACGAAATCGTACTCCATGACGTTTCCTGTAGATATCCTGTGAAGGATAACTAAACTGGAATGTCGCGAAAAACTCTATGATCAATTCAGTATATTGTGGATGCTGAATTGAAAATAGTCTCGTCCAGGGAGGGGTCATCATGGGCTGCATACGGCCGTTTTGGTTCAGGCTCTCGACTAAGTCCCAGTTCAAGTAACGAGCGCACTCAATCTGATGTCGGCGCTCCCACAATAAATGAAGAGCGGGCATGCATGGTCGGTCATGTTTGTCTCTAGAATCGAATTGTAGCCACTCGTGATCCATCTGTACAAACACAGCTAAAAAGTCAGAAAAAATGACGGGAAAATGAAGAAGAAAAACACAAAATTTGGGCAAACAGAAGAGATGCACGACCGTGCTTTGACCAAGCACGGTCGTGCTTAGGTCGGAGTTCTCGGGAACACAGGCAGTGCGCCAACCAGCACGACCTGTGCGTTCCTCGGGAAGCACGGCCGTGCGCAGGTCGAGCACGGGCGTGCTGAAGCCAAG
The DNA here is from genome assembly GCA_030867185.1 of Tagetes erecta. Taxonomy (NCBI): domain Eukaryota; kingdom Viridiplantae; phylum Streptophyta; class Magnoliopsida; order Asterales; family Asteraceae; genus Tagetes; species Tagetes erecta. Next base: position 14,189,496 of record CM061490.1, read on the forward strand.
TTGCTCGGAAGCACAGGCAGTGCGCTAACAGCACTACCTCCTTGACTAGAGCACGGTCGTGCGTCAGAGGAGCACGGTCGTGCTCTGTACCTGCTACAGTTATGACGAAGAAAAATCCCAAAAAACTCAGAAAAATCCTACTATTTGCCACAAACATCAAAATCTAACAAAGGGGAAAGGATCTAGACGACAATAACAAGAAAAACAACCCTAAAAACTAAGATTTCAAGCAACAATCGGACAAGAATGGTGTTCATCTTCACTCAAGCCCTAGAAATTTAAAAACTAGGAATTAAAACACAAAAAGAGTAGATGGATCGAAGTTACATACCGATATTGAGAAGGAATATGGAAGAAACGAGTGGAATGGAGTGGAATCGCGTTTTGGTACTGTAGATCGAGTGGGTGGCTGCAATGGAGGTTGGGGAAAAGTGAAAGTGAATTGTGGAGAAGAAGATAAATGTAAAAACCTAATTTCCCGTACAGACGCACGGTCGTGCCCTTTTCGGCACGGTCGTGCCCTTCAGGCAACGCACGGTCGTGCGTTTATGAGCACGGTCGTGCTTTGCGTCAGGTTTTACATTTTTCGACATTTTTACTCATTTGGGCACCAAAACGTCAATTCCCTTCGATTATACACTCGCAAAAACAACTGAAACAAACCAAAGGATGTTTCGGATCATCACATGTCACCCTCTCTCCTTCGAGATGAAACAAAGATTTCAAAAACTCGTACAAAAACAACAACAAAAACAAATAACAAAGTAAGTAAACACACGAACATCCGGGCTCCCTCCCGGCAGGGCTTAGTTTATGGAGTCCTTAGCTAGACTCATGATCCCCGAATTTATTTGTTCTTGGGGTGGAGTGCAAGAACCTCCAAAGCCATGTCAATCGGTCCTTCAACATAAACTTTCAATCTATGACCATTGACTTTAAAGACTCCTCCGTCATCGTGTGAAATCTCAACGGTGCCATATGGAAACACCTTCTTCACCGTGTATGGACCGGTCCATCGAGATTTCAACTTACCCGGAAACAAACGCAACCTTGAATTGTATAGCAACACACGATCCCCCACTTGGAATTCTTTGTGGTCCTTCAAGCGGCGATCGTGTAAATTCTTGGCTCGTTCCTTGTAGATGGTGGAATTGGCATAAGCTTGATTTCTTAATTCCTCCAGCTCGTGAATCTGGAGAAATCGAGTGTCACCTGAGTTTGTCAGGTCCAGATTAACGGCTTTTAATGCCCAATAAGCCTTATGCTCCAATTCCACAGGAAGATGACACGCCTTTCCATAAATCAACCTAAAGGGAGTGGTGCCTATAGGTGTCTTGTATGCAGTCCGAAAGGCCCAAAGTGCATCATCTAATTTCTCCGACCAATCCTTACGGTTTTGACTAACCGTTTTCTCAAGAATTCGCTTGATGCCCCTATTAGTGACCTCAACCTGTCCACTGGTTTGTGGATGATATGGCGTTGAAAATCTATGGTTCACTCCATAGCGTGACAACGCCCTTTCCAATTGGGAATTGCAGAAATGCGTCCCACGGTCACTAATGAGTGCTTTGGGGGCACCAAAGCGAGAGAACAACTTCTTCAAAAACTTGACAACTACCCTGGCATCATTAGTGGGCAAGGCCTGAGCCTCCGCCCACTTGGAAACATAATCAACCGCCACCAGGATATATTTATTGCCAAAAGAAGTTGGGAAAGGTCCCATAAAGTCAATACCCCAAACATCAAAAATTTCACAGACTTGGATACTGTTCTGGGGCATCTCATTTCTGGAAGAGATGTTGCTTGCCCTTTGGCAAGCGTCACAAGCACGGATCATATCATGAGCATCACGGAAGATGGTGGGCCAGAAGAAACCAGCATCAAAAACCTTCTTCGCAGTGAGAGTCGCTCCATGATGTCCTCCTGTGGGTCCTTCATGGCAGTGGTGTAGGATTTTAGAAGCCTCCTCTCCATACACACATCTGCGTACAATCTGATCTGCTCCGACTCTGAACAGATAAGGATCCTCCCACAGGTAGTGCTTCACGTCAGCAAAGAATTTTCTCTTTTGCTGGTGAGTCAAACCCTTCAACACAATACCACTTGCCAAATAATTGGCAAAGTCGGCGAACCAAGGATGCTCATCTTCATGCGTCTGTATGTGCATGAGGGACTCGTGGGGAAAATTGTCATTTATGTGTAACCCCACGTGTTCCTCTGAAGCTGGGCACTCAAGACGTGAAAGATGATCTGCTGCAACATTTTCAGCACCCTTTTTGTCACGGATCTCAATATCAAACTCTTGCAGCAACAAGATCCAGCGTATCAATCGGGGTTTAGCATCTTGTTTGCTGAAAAGATAACGAAGAGCAGCATGATCCGTAAACACAATGGTTTTGGAGAGGACAAGATAAGATCTGAATTTGTCGAATGCAAAGACCACAGCCAAGAGCTCTTTCTCAGTGGTGGTGTAATGCTCTTGTGCGTCATTCAGGGTCTTGCTCGCATAATAAATCGGATGAAAATGCTTATCTTTCCTTTGCCCCAAGATCGCCCCTACTGCAAAGTCACTCGCATCACACATCAACTCGAATGGTAAAGACCAATCGGGGGCTACCATGATAGGAGCATTGACGAGTTTTTCTTTCAGAAACTGAAATGCTTTTAAGCATTCATTGGAGAAGACAAAAGGGGCGTCTTTCTCAAGGAGCTGTGTCATAGGCCTGGCGATTTTAGAAAAATCCTTGATAAATCGCCTGTAGAAACCAGCATGGCCTAAAAAGCTCCGAATGGCTTTCACCGAGGTAGGAGGGGGTAGCCTAGAAATGGTATCAATTTTGGCTCGGTCAACCTCAAGACCCTCCTGTGAGATCTTGTGCCCTAAAACAATGCCCTCCTTCACCATGAAGTGACATTTTTCCCAATTAAGCACAAGATTGGTTTCCTCACACCTCGTCAACATTTTTTTCAGATTTGTGAGACAATGATCAAAGGAGCTCCCATATACAGAAAAATCATCCATGAAAACCTCCATGGAGTCCTCGATCATGTCATGGAAAATGGCTACCATGCAGCGCTGGAAGGTAGCTGGGGCATTGCACAATCCAAAGGGCATCCGTCGGTAGGCGAATGTGCCATAAGGACATGTGAATGTTGTCTTCTCCTGATCAGGAGGAGAAATGGGGATTTGAAAGTACCCCGAGAAACCATCAAGAAAACAATAAAACATCCTCCCAGATAAGCGTTCAAGCATCTGATCAATGAAAGGGAGGGGGAAATGATCTTTTCTCGTAGCATCGTTGAGTTTGCGATAATCAATGCAAACTCTCCAACCAGTGACGGTGCGAGTAGGAATCAACTCATTCCTCTCGTTAGTGACCACCGTCATCCCTCCTTTCTTCGGGACAACCTGTACCGGACTCACCCATGCAGAATCAGAAATCGGGTAAATCAACCCAGCATCAAGTAGTTTAATCACCTCTTTCTTTACGACCTCTTGCATATTAGGATTGAGGCGTCTCTGATGCTGTACAACAGGTTTGAAGTCCTCCTCCATCAAGATTTTATGGGTACAAAAGGATGGATTGATTCCTTTTATATCCATAATCTTCCACGCGATTGCCTTTTTATGCAGTTTCAAAACCTCAAGTAATCTCGCCTTCTCATCACTCGTTAAATCAGAAGAAATGATGACAGGTAAACCGGACTCACCATCTAAGAAAGCATACTCTAAATGGCTAGGTAGCTCTTTAAGTTCAACTGGTGGTGGGTCCTCGACAGAAGGTCGTGACTTGGGTTCAGCATTGCAATCAATAACCTCAAAGACCTCTGGACATGAGAAAGAGTCATGGTCAACAAGAAATATCGTCTCCTCAATGGAGGTGTCACGGTGAACTGAATCCCATGTTTGATTAGGAATTAACTGTGTGTCCAGGGCCTTTTCATCGAATGTGTCATGTAACTGATTACTCACACATGTGTCAATAGTGTCAATGAAATACAGTGAGTCATCCTGACTTTGTGGATGCTGCATAGATCTCCCAACATCAAAAGTCACCTCTTCGTCATCAACCCGAAGAGTAAGTCTGCCCGTGCAGACATCAATCAAGGCTCTAGCCGTGGCTAGGAATGGGCGACCTAAGATAAGGGGTACATTCTTATCCTCATCCATGTCAAGAATAACAAAGTCGACTGGGAATACAAATCTGTCAATTTTCACCAGCATATTCTCAACTATACCCCGCGGGTATTTCACTGATCGGTCAGCAAGCTGGATACTCATACGTGTTGGCTTTGGTTCTCCTAGGTCAAGCTTAGCAAAAACCGCGTATGGCATTAGGTTTATGCTAGCACCTAGGTCAGCCAAAGCATTGCTGACAGACAAACTACCAATCAAACAAGGGATAGTGAAACTCCCAGGATCATTCATCTTCTTTGGTAGTTTGTTTTGGAGAATAGCTGAACATTCCTCATTCAAAGTAACATGGGACAGCTCCTCGAGCTTCTTTTTGTTTGTGAGGAGGTCTTTCAAGAATTTCGCATACTTGGGCATTTGAGCAAGGGCTTCAACAAATGGTAAATTGATGTGAAGTTGCTTAAAAAGCTCGAGGAATTTTCCATAATGTTCCTCCATCTTCTGCTTTTTAAGTCTGCCCGGATATGGAATGGGAGGATTGTATGGTTTGACTGGCTCCTTGGACCGTGCTGTACTTGCTGGGCTTCGCCTCAGTTGCACCTCATCCGGAGACTCAGTCTCTTCTTCTTCAACAACCGGCTGTGAAGAAGGTGATGGAACAGGCTCAGTGGTTTTGCCACTTCTTGTCGTGATGGCTTTGACATGACCTTTTGGATTCGTCTCAGTGTTGCCTGGAAGGCCACCCTGAGGTCTCTCAGAGAGAAGTTTGGCAATTTGCCCGACCTGGTTTTCAATGTTTTGCAAGGAAGCTTTCTGATTTCTCAGTTCGGTTTCATTTTTCAGGAATCGATCTTCAGTATATCGGTTTTGTTTCTCAGAATTGGCTAACAGTCTAGCCATCATGTCCTCCATAGTAGCTTTCCCTTCTTGTGAGGGTTGTGAGCTACTACTGGGTCCCTGATTATGGAGTGAAGCTTGTGGAGGACGGGACTGGAAGGATTGAGTTTGAGTCTGCTGAAATGGGGGACGCTGATTGAATCCGGGTGGTTGCTGGTTTAGGGAACCAGACCTCCAACCGAAATTTGGGTGATTCCTCCACCCAGGATTATAAGTATTGCTGTAGGGATTGTTCTGGGGACGAGTCTGGTTACCCATGAAATCAACCTGCTCGTGCATCATCTCCCCCATATGACAATCACTACCTGGGTGCGGCCCCCCGCACAACTCACAGCAGGTATGAACACGATTTACCTGCATTTGATCGACTTTTGTGGAGAGAGCCTCCAACTGAGCAGTTAAAGCGGTGTAGGAGTCAACTTGGTGAACTCCATGACGAGATGTCCTAGATCGCGGCGCGTGACTAGAATAGCTCTTCGCGGCTACCCTTTCGAGCATATCGTATGCTTCTTGCGGTCTCTTTTTGCCGAAGTCCCCATTCGCGTGCATGTCGAGAAGCTGCTGACTCTGCGGTTCTAAAGCATTGTAAAACGTGTCGCAAAATTTCCATAATTCTAAACCGTGGTGTGGGACCTTTCGAGCAAGGTCCTTGAATCGTTCCCATGCATCGTGGATGGACTCGCCATCATCCTGCTCAAACGCGTGAAGTCTAGCCCTAAGCTTTGAGGTTTTCTCAGCAGGAAAATACTTCTCCAGAAATTTCTCGGCCATCTGAGTCCAAGAAGTATTGGATCCGGAGGGAAGTGAAACCAACCAGGCTTTGGCTCGGTCTCGTAAGGAAAACGGAAACAGCCTAAGCCGGATAGCATCATCAGAAGCGCCATTGATTTTGAAAGTAGGGCAAATTTCAAGAAAGCTATTGAGATGGGCGTTAGGATCCTCGTGATCCTTACCGTCGAACTGACACATGTTCTGGACCATTTGAATGGTACTGGATTTGATTTCAAAATTGTTCGCTTCGACAGTAGGCCTCTCGATACTCCAGGCCAGATCATTGAGTGATGGTTTGCCGAAGTCGGCGATTGTTCTTTGATCGTCGGGTTCCGCCATTTGTTCTTCCTCCTCACCGGATGTGTTGTCTTCTAACGTGTCGCCCTCGATTGCAGCGGCTACGAGGCGGGACCGCACCCGCAGCCTTCGATGTAAATTTCGCTCCGGTTCTGAAGATGGTTCGACGATATCAGCGACCGGAGTTGTGGACATACACGATTGAAAATATAAGAAAAGACGATGACGAAACTAAAAAAAAATAAAATAAAAAATAAAAATCAAGTCGAGAGAAAAAATACACACAAGGTATCAACAATGGTCAAATCACTAACTCGAATCGTTCTCGAAATCACCGTGTCCCCGGCAACGGCGCCAAAAACTTGATGTGCGTGAAAGTATATATATATTTTTATAAAGATTTTTCACACAAATTTAGTTTTAAAAGGGGTTTTCACCTAAAAATACTAAATCACACACAGAAAGGCAAGTGTACCTATCGGCTAGTAATATAGTAAAAACGGTAAGAACCGGATATCAATCCGTGGACACGGTAGCTCTCGATACTAAACGTTTGTTAATGTTTGTCCGAATAAAGAGCGAATTTTTGGGTTTTTCTTAAACTAACATACAAGGAAAATATTAAACTAATAGAATTTAAACTAGAGGAATAAAACTATGGAATTAAGATATTATCTAGACTAAGAATCCACTTAACCTTGATGATGAAAACTATTAATCGTGAAGTCAATTTTTCTTATAGGAATAACTAGACTCCGATTAAGGAAAATCTAACTAAAATGATTCTTTGGAAAACTAGAACGATAAACACATCCTAATCACCTAAAATCATACAATTAAGTCCAATTGATGTCTTTTATGTCAAGAACTAAAGGTAAACTAGTCATCCGCTAAAATGTCCTAGTTTCATAACTAAAGGAAAACTAGAACGATAATCACATCCTAATCACCAATAATTACGTAAAGTAGACAAAATTATGAAATATTCCAACATGTAATTCTCAAACTAAGTCATGCAAATCTAGATATTGTGGCCACAATTCCAAACCTACACATCTAACATGTCCAAGAAATTACAACATCACAATCATCTTTTCAAATAACTTGTGAAAGAAAGCACACTTGTCTAATTTCATGTCATCTAACATTCCAATCATCATTTCTAATATCATGGCATAAATCCTACAAAATTCATTTATAAGATTTACAAACAAATATCAAGAAGATGGGTTTTTCAACATGTCAACTTCCTAACATTCATCAACATCATATGACAATAAAATTAGACAAGCATACAACATCATTGAAATATTACCATAACTTCATCATTGATCTTAACATAAAACATCACCAAAATATTCAAGTTTCATTCATCATCAAGGCATAAGTATCATCCTAATCTAGATAATATGAGTATTTAGCCCATAAGGCTTACAAAAACTACAAGAAACATGATTAAACTAGCTAAAAACATGATTAAACTAATTAAAACGTTCAAACCGAAAACAAGCAAGGAGAAGGAAAATGGTTGGTTGATGATTCTTGAGTCTTCTATGGCTTCCAATGGCTTCCAATGGCTTCCAAAACACTCAAAATCAGTGAAACTTAGTGTAATTTTGCTCCAAAAACTCAACAACCCGTAATGAATGAACACAAGGCTTTTTATAGCAAACAGCAGATGTGCACTACCTGGCGCACGGTCGTGCTCCAGGTCGTGCTAGTAGCTACAGTGTTTTCTTTTTCGCCCAGGCATTTCGCAGTTTCCATTCTCAGCAAAATCTCGATTCCCGTCTCGAGGTAGCAGGCGCACGACCGTGCTTAAACCAAGCACGGTCGTGCTCGAGTCAAAATCACGGGCACGGCCAAGACATGCGCGGCACGAGCTGATGACGACCTCGGAGATGATGTGAGCACGGGCGTGCTTGACTGGCGCACGGGCGTGCTCAAGCCAAAGTCACGAGCACGTCCTTGTGCACTGCCTGTGCACCCGAGTAGAAAACACGGGCACGACCGTGCTTGGTCCTTGCACGGTCGTGCTCTGACCTGTTTCTCATCTATTTCTCACGAAAACGCGTCTTTTCTCCATTCTTTTCTTCGGTGGTTTGTCTTGGCTGTAAAATCACAAAAACCACAATTTAGTACTTAAACTAATGAAATTACAACCAATTAATAACCAAATTCGGGTTAAATGTGAAGAATAAATATGTATATTTCTATACATATCACCTATTCAAATCCATATCAAACCTTCGTAATCAAGTACGTATATTATATCAAAATGATTTTGATTTCATGTAGAATAAAAGCCCTATGTTTGTTTGGGACGAGATCAACAGGGTGAATCGAATTGGATGGATCTTTGTTCTAGGGCTTGTGATTGGAAATGGGTGTTGTTGGTTATTAAAGGTAAAACAATTTAAAAATGATTTTAATAACAAAAAGTGCTTCTGTTCCAGTGGATTGTGTGTGGGTTGTGAACGTGCAGATCTCGGGTTCTAGTCCCTCTGCCCCTGTTTTCTTCAATTTTAACATTTTAAACATTTTAAACATAAATCTACATTTTCTAAATAACCTAAATGATATATTTTAAGTTAAAAGTATTTTTAAAGTTTAAAACATATAAGTTTTAATACATAAAAATGATAATGATACATATTTACAAGTATTTTAATTTGATACAATAATTAAAGAAAAATACTAAAATGTATTCTTGTAAAATATATTTAATACGAAAAGTTTCGTATAAATTTCTCAGATTCGTATTTTAAAACCCTAAATCCCAAATCCAAAACCTTAGATCTTGGATTTTGATTCTTGTTACTATTGTTTTGTTTCTAAGTTAGGGTTTTTCCCAATTAATTAGGTGATACTAATATTTGGGCAACCCTTGGTTCGTTATAGTTGTGTTTCTAACGGTTCGAATATTTTTGCATTTCGAGGTGAGTAAACTCACTCCCCCTTTTCACTGTTTACGTTTTTGGGGCTGAAATACGTGTTCCTATATTACTACGGTTTCTTTTATTTTGTTTCTATTTTTCAAAATGAGATCATTAGATGTGTTAATCTTGTTTGGCCGCATGATGCGAAATTATGTGTTAGACAATAGTATTTATATTATCTTGTAATTTCCACCGGTATTATATTAGCGCTAATGGCTTGACAAGCCCACCTACATTAATGGCCTAATAGGTGATTTGACCCGACGATTCTTTGGTTGATTCGTTTGTTACTTGGTACTATACGTGATGCTTGTTACTATGTTGCGATGCCCCTTTAGATGCTTAGACACTTATTGATAACATGTAAATCGAGACGGTTAAAAGACGGTTAAACGATAGTTATCAGTATTTGTAACATGAGTGGTTCTCATGACTTGTTGCTAAAGTTACTTTACGAGGTTCAAGGTTGTTTGGATTCGTTGTGTGTTTCGTTTGTCATGGTTGAGATATATATAATGAAATTGCTATACACATAAGATTGCGAAACATATTTATAATGATCTCGGATTTCGTATTACGTACTATTACTGTGTTTTACTCACTAGCTAATTCTTTAGCTAACTTATTTTACATGTATTTCAGGTGGTGTTTGAGACTGTTATGGTTCAAGATACTTAGGATGCTTTGGACCTAGAATAAATAAACATGATTTATTTGTCGGCTTTTATTACGATTTTAAGACTAGTTATTGCTTCTTTTATGTCACAACATTATTACTTTAATGATATTAAAATATGCATTTAGTGCCATGTGCTTTGTACTATTGATATCCAATTCACTTGACGCGCCCGGTGTTTTCCGCCGCCGGGCGGGGTGTCACAGTTTGGTATCAGAGCCATGGTTATAGGAAACTAGGATAGGGTATTAGAAAACACACCGACCTAGACTATAACCTAAGAGTCCTTAGTGCAAATAGATGTACTTAGGAATTCTTTTGAACTTATTTGTTTTCCTTCTATGAACCTTTCTATTTATTTTCTTAATCTCATTTCTTATCCGATTTTGCAAAGGAGTTACAAGAGACTCGTCTGTATGATTAGGATCTTCTCTTTGTGGAATCTCGTCATCGTCTTAAGTAAGTTTGAAACGTGGGAACGTGTGCAATCCGGAAGGGGGAACGCCTGTATCACGGATATCCTGACTAAGGCAAAGCATTTCGTATAAATCTCTTTAAGAGACCTGTATGCTTACCTGGGGATGTTCGAGATGAGTGTGAACCTATAGGCTAAAGCACGCTTTCTCGAATACGTTGAAAACAAACTTAACACTTTGATAAGTCATAAGTGTCCAAAACCAAGACACATTCCTAAGCTTTCAAAATTTCATTTTCTTGATGATTCAATGATTTTCATACCTACGATTTATAATTATTTCTATGAATTTCTATAGTGCTTCAAATAATATTCCAAAGTCGTTTACTAATATTTCTAAAGTTTCTAAGTGATTTTCTATTGTATGTTTCAAGAGATTTTATGATGTTCTAAGTACTATTACTATTTCATTAAAACGAAATTTCTAAAGTTTCTAAAGCTTCTAAGTGATTTCTATAGTATGTTTCAAAAAAAAAAAATTCTATGATATTGTAAATGGAACGAGGTGCTATTATTACATCGGATGTTTCTATCGGTCAAAGATTTTGCTACAAAACCATATTATTCTACGTTCCATCATTCCATTTGTTTCTAAGCTACAATAATACTTATGCGATATACTCACTAGTTTACCCACATAATACAATTACACCGTTGTAAACCATATGTTCCGAATCAAAATAAAGACATGTTGATTAACTTCAATCGAACTATCAAAACTTCAAATCAAATACCAAATGCCAAATCTAAGGCATACTTCTAATCACAAATCGATTATCGACTCTCCAATTAAAGGTTGGTCATGACTTCTGAATTCTATTCAAGGCTAAATTCCATGACTAAATAAAAGTTAACGGATTGCTATTCTTATAAGCTAACGTATTCGAATCGAACGCTTATCCTCAAAATATTTCAACTTGACTTCTATACTCAAATAGTTTCAAAACTACTCATCTAACTATAAGACTCTAATCCAATTTCTCATACATCGTTAAAACTATAAATCCACCATCAAATTATGTACTAACCATCAAAATATGTACCCGCTAATCAACTACGTGATGCTACCCTCAGATTCGTTATCCAAAACCTAACGAGAACTTAATACATAACAATTTTCGAGCTCATAAATGTTTCATCTATACATATGACCACTAATGAAACTCTACACCGCTAGTTTTCATAAACTAATCCAAACCCAATGCATTTCATTTATAAACTCGTTACTATAACACAGTGTGTAATCAATGAACTTTGTAAAACTACCGTATTCGATTCTATTGAAATAATTTCCTTATTTTCCCAAACAAATATATATATACATATATACAAAAAAAAAAACATTTTTTTATTAAAATAACCTTTTGGTTTTAGTATTTTATAAGATAAAATATATGCATTTCATGAAAAATGATTTATTTGAAGGATTGGTTTGTGACACCCCGCCCGGCGGCGGAAACACCGGGCTGTCATTGGAATTGGATATCCATAGTAAACAAAGCACATGGTAATTATTTATTAAAGTCTAATAATGATATCATAAGTTTGAAACATGAGTCTTAAATATAACCGACAAAAGTAATAAAACCGAAATAGTAAATGCAATTGTCTTTTTATTATTCTAGGTCCAAGGCAATCCTACGTCTTGGCAAAAGTAGCAAAACAATATCAAAGCATCACCTGAAATATGTGAAAAATAAAGTTAGCTACACAAGCTAGTGAGTAAAACCCAAATTGAATAGTAATAGTATTGAAATCCGAGATCAACAAGATATGCTGCGCAATCCCACATGTATAGTAATTTCGTAATATCACCCTACCAGGACCCTTAGAATAGAATAGCACACCAACCACAATAGAAACCATAGTATCTCGTTTAGCCATTTGTCATGAGAACCACTCATGTAATAAACGATGATAACTTTTAATAACCGTCATTTACCGTCTCGATATATAAGTCATCATTTAGCAATTTAGGGACATGGCATAGTATAGCATCATAGCATAGCAACATAGTATAGCAACATAGCATCTCGACATAGTAAACATGGAATTAGAAAGGCCGGGTTTAAATCACCTATCGATGTTGTACAAGCAGGTGGGTTTGTCAAACCATTAGCGCTAACATTGTACCGGTGGGTTTACAAAGCAATAAAACTACTTTTAACTAACACATAAGATTGCATCAAGCCGCGAACTAGATTAACATATTTGTATGATCTCTTTTAGAAATCGAATAGAAAACGCAATATAGTAAAAGACATATTTCAGCCCCAAAATAGTAAAATGGAAAAAGGGGAGTGAGTTTACTCACCTTAAAATCCAAAGATAATAGTAACACTAGAATCGCAACTAGAAAGAACCGAGGATCGCCCAGATATTAGAATCACCTAATTAACCGGGAAAACCTAATTTAGAAACGAATCAAGTAACGTAATAACTAGAATCAAGAAACTAGAACTTCTAGGGTTTTGGATTTGGGGTTTTAGGGTTTAAAATTATAAATTTGAAATTAGGGTTTCAAAATATAATTTGGGATTTTCTTTAGAATTTTAAAGTACCAATTGGGAGTTAGGGCTTTAAAATACAATTTGGGAATTTAGGGTTTCAAATCCAATTTAGGGTTTTAAAATCCAATTTGGGGATTTAGGGTTTCAAATCCAATTTAGGGTTTTAAAATCCAATTTGGGGATTTAGGGTTTTACACGAAACGTTTGTAGGATTTTCGTTTTTGAGTATATATATATATTATACGAGTCCATACATAACCATATATATATATATGTATTTAAAATTACAAATTTTTATGTTTTGAAAAGATATTTAACTTAATCATGGTATTTAAGTTATTTAGAAAAATATATGTTGAATGTTAAGTACCTAAACATTAAAAATTAAAGAAGAGGAGGCAAGAAGGATCGAACCCACGACCTCCCCTCACATAGCTAACACTTTAACCACCAGACCAGAAAGCTTTTTGCTGATTAAACTCGTTTTTAAATTCTTTTAACGTTTATAATCCAAGAACACCCATTTCACATTCAAACCCTAGATTCAAGATCGTCCAAATTCGTTTAATCTTGTTAACCAAATCCAAATCCAACAGAGGGCTTTTAATCTATATTGTATCACGGTCATTTTGATGTATTAAACTTACTTGATTACTGAAGAAATGGGCCGATGAACTGATGAACAAGATGCGACGGGTTTGCAAATCAAACTTGAATCTTTGATGTTTTTGAGAGAAATTGAAACAGTAGAGAGAAATAGCAGATAAAGGGGGAGTGTTCTACGACAATTGAATTGAATCAATTTGATTAGAAAATAGTCGGACGGTTTTGGTTTTGATTAAAGGTTAATGGGGTTAATTGAAGATTAATTGGATGGTTATAATTCGATTGGGTGGTATAGGCAGATTCAAAACGTCAATATCATCGATTTAGTTGATCCAATTCATTGAAAACGAGCGTTTAGAATCGATTGATTATGTGGGTATTGAAACGGGTTGTTGATTAGTAATTATCACAGATTTAGGTTGATAAATCAACGAATTGAAAGTGGTAGTGTGTTCGAAACTGGTCTACGGCCATTTACCCGGCTTTAATTTGATCAAAACGACTTTAAAACGTAAAACAAGACCTCGCCGGAAATGGAGTGTTTGGCCGGAGCAGCTACCGGAAGTACGGGGGGGGGGGGCGTTCAGGTTTGGGTTAATTTAAAATGTTACATAATTAGCCCCTGTAGTTTGAGTTGTTAAATAATTAAGGTTTAAACTTTATTGTATGTTTCAATTTTGACAGTTTTGGCCCAAAGTTAGTTTTATATATTTCATTAATTAACTAACTTAACCAAGATGAGACGTAACGGTTATGGAAGTGACGTTTCTACGTTTTTACTTCGTTCTTGACGTTAATATGTTTTTTTCAAGACTTAATGCATTGTTATCTTTAATAATCTTTATAAAATTTCTTTTATAAAAATACAATTATATATATAATGTATATATATACTTTGAAGATTGAATAATTGTCTTAGTATTTAATTTGGTAAACGTTGAATAATAATTTGATCGTTATATATTCAAGACGAGAGTAACGCAAAGCTCGACATATTCATTATATATATATATATATTTTATAAAAAGGCGTTACATATACGGAGATAATTACGAATACATTAACGATGGATAAATTCGGATTCGAGTCGGGTATTCGGGTTCGGGTTTGGGGCAGATGTCACAGTCTCCCCTCCTTATAGAAATTTCGTCCCGAAATTCGCTCAAACCAAAGTAGAAGAGGAAGAAAAAGGTGCGGATACTTAACCTTCATTTGGTCTTAAATTCATGTTCACATTTGAGTTTCAACGATTATTAACGATTGGTATCTGATTATGCTCGAGGTGTTTGACATCACGGTCCATAGTTTCCAATGGCCGTTCAATAAATTGCATCGATTCACTATATGCACAATGAGATTTTTATCGGATGAGTACTTCTTCAAATTAGAAACATGAAACACAGGATGAACACTACTCACTTCCGTAGAGAGTTTCATCTCGCAAGAAAACTCTTGAGAATTCGATCAATGGAAAGATTTTGATTGAGACACGATCTTGAAATAACGAGATTAAGAAGTTATTTATTTTTAATTTGCTCCGTCACATCGAGGATTGTGTATTTAACTCTTTTCACTTATAAGATTTTGGTTGAACTACTTGTATGTAGATTCGAATAAATCTTATTTGCTACCCAATATAGCAATAGAATAGGATACCAACTTGCAAATGAAATATTTTAAGTATATGGATTTAGAATTATTTAAATGATCATTGAGAATAGTCGTGATTAATAGAATGTTTGAAACGAATTAAGTAACCTTACACGTAATTAAGTGGCTTAGGTCAATTAGTAAAATGAGTAAACAAGTCAAGCGAAAATAAGATGATTAAATAAGGCCCAACTACACAAGACAAAACTTACTATGGTTCCCATGCACCAACTTTCATAATTCCGTGTGCACCCGTAATTACTTTAGTTTTTGCATGGACTCCACAGCTTATTCGATCACGTGCGAGTCAGAAGTACACAACAACTTTAGGTTAAAATGATGATACGTATAGGTATTGATATCATACTTGATAGAAATAGTACTTGGGAAAAATCATATTAAGATGACAAGTAGATTGATGATTCGGAAGAAACTAACGTTCATTATGTAGACATGGCTCATATAAATAACTTTGTTCAACGATATAGACAGTTAAATTTGAGTACTAGGATAGTAACCCTTAAGTTTGTGAAAATCGGCTCTATGCGTGTAAGATGTAATTATCTAGGTTTTCTGATATTGACCAGTTCATAAGCATTAGTTGATGGTGAACATGTAATAATATAGTTTATTGGGATCTTTAGAAAAATTAGTTTCATGGAAATTTGATCATGCGGATAATCCAATTTATAGTTCGAATGAATAGATCACTTAGTTCCAATTGGATTAATTTTTTTTTAGGTGTTTGTATTTATATGACCGATAGCTTTAGGTAAACCAGATGTAGGGGGTAAATAAGTTTATAAGAGGTGATGCTGTTTTTCTATAACGTAGTTTTAAAAGCTAACTAAAAAGTTGAAAGTTTTTATCTTTACCATAGATAAAATGATTGAATTGAAAATAGATGGCACAATTTAAGTTATAAGTACTTGGTATTGGAAAAACAGAAAACATGATGTTTGTTGCAAGTCTTTGTGTCATATTTGAGAAAACGGGAAAATGTTTGTATAAATATTTGACCGACGTTAGAATGACCAATCACTTTTTTTTTTTTTTAAAAATCATTCATCACGAAATTTATATGTATACATATATGTATATCTATTTTTTTCTTACAAGATATTAAGACCAAAAGGTTATTAAAATTTCTCTCTCTTTTTTTTTTAAAATACATATATGTATATATATTTGTTTGGGAAAATAAGAAAATTATTTTAATAGAATCGAATACGGTTAGTTTTACAAAGTCCCTTGATTACACGTTGTGTTAGGGTAACGAGTTTATAAATGAAACACATTGGGTTTGGATTAGTTCATGAAGACTAGTTGCGTAGAATTTCGTTGGTGGTCATATGTATAGATGAAAACATTTAGTTAAATGAGTTCGGGAATAGTTGTGTAGTGTGTGTTAGATTTGGATAACGAATTCATGGATAGTATCGTGTAGTTGATTAACGAGTACATGTTTTGATGGCTAGTTCATAAGTTGATAGTAGCTTTGTAGTTGTGATGATGAATTAGAAATTGAACTAGAAACTTATAGTTAGATGACTAGTTTTGAAACTATTTGAGTATAGAAGTCACGTTGAAATATTTTGAGGGTAGACGTTCGATTTAATTACATTAGCTTATAAGAATAGCAAAATCCGTTAACTTTAATTTAGTTATGGAATTTGGCCTTGACTAAAACTTAGAAATCATAACGAACCCTTGATTGAAGAGTCGATAATTGATTTAGGATTAGAAATACGACTTAGAATTCGGTAATTGATATATGCATGACCTGAAGTTTTGGATAATTCGTTGAGATATGTCTTAGTTTTGATTTGAAATGTTTAGTTTACAACTGTGTAATTGTGTTATATGGATAAGCTAGCGAGTATATCGCATAAGTATTATTGTAGCTTAGAAACAAATGGAATATACGATGAAACGTAGAATAACACGGTTTTGTAGCAACATCTTTGACCGATAGAAACATCCGATGTAATAATAGCACCTCGTTCCACTTAGAATATCATAGATTCTTTTAAATATACCATAGAAAATCACGTAGAAACTTTTAGAAACTTTAGAAATTTCGATTAAATGGAATAGTGATAGTACCTAGAACATCATAGAATCCTTTGAACATATCATAGAAAATCACTTAGAAACTTTAGAAACATGAGTAAATGAAATTGTAATTTTATTTGAATCACTATAAAAATTCATAGAAATAATTATAAATCGTGGGAATGAAAATCAAAGAATCATTAAGAAAATGAAATTTCAATGGCTTATGAGTGTGTCTTGGTTTTGGACACTAATGACTTATCAAAGTGTTAAGTTCGTTTTCAACGTATTCGAGAAAGCGTGCTTTAGCCTATAGGTTCACACTCATCTCGTACATCCCCAGGTAAGCATACAGGTCTCTTAAAGAGATTTATACGAAATGCTTTGCCTTAGACAGGATGTCCGTGATACAGGTGTTCCCCCTTCCGGATTGCACACGTTCCCACGTTTTCAAACTTACTTAAGACGATGACGAGATTCCACAAAGAGAAGATCCCAATCATACAGACGAGTCTCTTGTAGCTCCTTCGCGAAATCAGATAAGAAATGAGATTAAGAAAAGCATAGAAAGGTCCGTACAAGGAAAACAAATAAGTTCAAAAGAATTCCTAAGTACATCTATTTGCACTAAGGACTCTTAGGTTATAGTCTAGGACGGTGTGTTTCTAATACCCTATCCTAGTTCCCTATAACCATGGCTCTGATACCAACTGTGACACCCCGCCCGGCGGCGGAAACACCGGGCTGTCATTGGAATTGGATATCCATAGTAAACAAAGCACATGGTAATTATTTATTAAAGTCTAATAATGATATCATAAGTTTGAAACATGAGTCTTAAATATAACCGACAAAAGTAATAAAACCGAAATAGTAAATGCAATTGTCTTTTTATTATTCTAGGTCCAAGGCAATCCTACGTCTTGGCAAAAGTAGCAAAACAATATCAAAGCATCACCTGAAATATGTGAAAAATAAAGTTAGCTACACAAGCTAGTGAGTAAAACCCAAATTGAATAGTAATAGTATTGAAATCCGAGATCAACAAGATATGCTGCGCAATCCCACATGTATAGTAATTTCGTAATATCACCCTACCAGGACCCCTAGAATAGAATAGCACACCAACCACAATAGAAACCATAGTATCTCGTTTAGCCATTTGTCATGAGAACCACTCATGTAATAAACGATGATAACTTTTAATAACCGTCGTTTACCGTCTCGATATATAAGTCATCATTTAGCAATTTAGGGACATGGCATAGTATAGCATCATAGCATAGCAACATAGTATAGCAACATAGCATCTCGACATAGTAAACATGGAATTAGAAAGGCCGGGTTTAAATCACCTATCGATGTTGTACAAGCAGGTGGGTTTGTCAAACCATTAGCGCTAACATTGTACCGGTGGGTTTACAAAGCAATAAAACTACTTTTAACTAACACATAAGATTGCATCAAGCCGCGAACTAGATTAACATATTTGTATGATCTCTTTTAGAAATCGAATAGAAAACGCAATATAGTAAAAGACATATTTCAGCCCCAAAATAGTAAAATGGAAAAAGGGGAGTGAGTTTACTCACCTTAAAATCCAAAGATAATAGTAACACTAGAATCGCAACTAGAAAGAACCGAGGATCGCCCAGATATTAGAATCACCTAATTAACCGGGAAAACCTAATTTAGAAACGAATCAAGTAACGTAATAACTAGAATCAAGAAACTAGAACTTCTAGGGTTTTGGATTTGGGGTTTTAGGGTTTAAAATTATAAATTTGAAATTAGGGTTTCAAAATATAATTTGGGATTTTCTTTAGAATTTTAAAGTACCAATTGGGAGTTAGGGCTTTAAAATACAATTTGGGAATTTAGGGTTTCAAATCCAATTTAGGGTTTTAAAATCCAATTTGGGGATTTAGGGTTTCAAATCCAATTTAGGGTTTTAAAATCCAATTTGGGGATTTAGGGTTTTACACGAAACGTTTGTAGGATTTTCGTTTTTGAGTATATATATATATTATACGAGTCCATACATAACCATATATATATATGTATTTAAAATTACAAATTTTTATGTTTTGAAAAGATATTTAACTTAATCATGGTATTTAAGTTATTTAGAAAAATATATGTTGAATGTTAAGTACCTAAACATTAAAAATTAAAGAAGAGGAGGCAAGAAGGATCGAACCCGCGACCTCCCCTCACATAGCTAACACTTTAACCACCAGACCAGAAAGCTTTTTGCTGATTAAACTCGTTTTTAAATTCTTTTAACGTTTATAATCCAAGAACACCCATTTCACATTCAAACCCTAGATTCAAGATCGTCCAAATTCGTTTAATCTTGTTAACCAAATCCAAATCCAACAGAGGGCTTTTAATCTATATTGTATCACGGTCATTTTGATGTATTAAACTTACTTGATTACTGAAGAAATGGGCCGATGAACTGATGAACAAGATGCGACGGGTTTGCAAATCAAACTTGAATCTTTGATGTTTTTGAGAGAAATTGAAACAGTAGAGAGAAATAGCAGATAAAGGGGGAGTGTTCTACGACAATTGAATTGAATCAATTTGATTAGAAAATAGTCGGACGGTTTTGGTTTTGATTAAAGGTTAATGGGGTTAATTGAAGATTAATTGGATGGTTATAATTCGATTGGGTGGTATAGGCAGATTCAAAACGTCAATATCATCGATTTAGTTGATCCAATTCATTGAAAACGAGCGTTTAGAATCGATTGATTATGTGGGTATTGAAACGGGTTGTTGATTAGTAATTATCACAGATTTAGGTTGATAAATCAACGAATTGAAAGTGGTAGTGTGTTCGAAACTGGTCTACGGCCATTTACCCGGCTTTAATTTGATCAAAACGACTTTAAAACGTAAAACAAGACCTCGCCGGAAATGGAGTGTTTGGCCGGAGCAGCTACCGGAAGTACGGGGGGGGGGGCGTTCAGGTTTGGGTTAATTTAAAATGTTACATAATTAGCCCCTGTAGTTTGAGTTGTTAAATAATTAAGGTTTAAACTTTATTGTATGTTTCAATTTTGACAGTTTTGGCCCAAAGTTAGTTTTATATATTTCATTAATTAACTAACTTAACCAAGATGAGACGTAACGGTTATGGAAGTGACGTTTCTACGTTTTTACTTCGTTCTTGACGTTAATATGTTTTTTTCAAGACTTAATGCATTGTTATCTTTAATAATCTTTATAAAATTTCTTTTATAAAAATACAATTATATATATAATGTATATATATACTTTGAAGATTGAATAATTGTCTTAGTATTTAATTTGGTAAACGTTGAATAATAATTTGATCGTTATATATTCAAGACGAGAGTAACGCAAAGCTCGACATATTCATTATATATATATATATATATTTTATAAAAAGGCGTTACATATACGGAGATAATTACGAATACATTAACGATGGATAAATTCGGATTCGAGTCGGGTATTCGGGTTCGGGTTTGGGGCAGATGTCACATGGTTATTCTAACGTTGGTCAAATATTTACACAACAGTTTCTCGTTCTCTCAAATATGACACAAAGACTTGCAACAAACACCATGTCTTCTGTTTTTTTTTCAATACCAAGTACGTACAACTTAAATTGTGTCGTTTATTTTTAAATCAATCCTCTTATCTATGGTAAATATTAAAACTTTCAACTTTTTACTTAGCTTTTAAAATTAAATTATAAGAAAAACAACATCATCTCTTATAAACTTACTTGCCATCCATAGTCAATACATCTGGTTAACCTAAAGCTGTTGGCCATATAAATTCAACCATCTTAATGTAACATTTGCCCCGATCCATACCCGATCCAAATTCAAACCCGAACCCAATCGGATATCAATGAAATTTTTTGTCGTATCATAAAATAAAAGTAATTATATCATATTGATTTAATCAAGTTATTACATTAAATTATATAATTAAATCATTAATTAAGTTGATCAAACAGTTTGGAGGCCTCGTGAACACAATTAACACTCTTATCCCGACTTTTCTTATCATCCAAGTTTATTATATAATCCTTAGGACATTGTGTTTTGGAAAGCATAGATGTAAAGGATAACAAGCAAGAAGCTCTACATGTTGGATTCTTAGTTTTGGCATAAGGCGACTTTCGGGTGATTATTTTGCCAATCTTTCACCATTCTTAGGCTATCACTTGTATCATTCAAAGCTCTTAGACATACTTTATATTCTAGGGTGTAAGTAGGTTCAGTCAGTGAATCAAATCGAGCCCAAACAAAACAGAAATCACAAACAAAAGTTTGAGAACGTAACTCTTGACCCGTACCAAGATCCAAGGTTTAAACCTAATTCTCAACACCATGAATACTAGATTACTCTCTTCCATATGATAGTACTCTGAAATTTATGAACGTAGGCGAAAACCGTACGAAAAACGGAGTTATAACGAAGCGGGAATCACGAAAACAAGTTTGGTGTTTGTTGTGAATTTACAAGACGCGATTTTTCCTACCTTGAATTCGTCCCACATCGCCCCAACGCTAAATTTTTGCGCATTTTCACACCTATATATACCCTTGCTTGGTTTCTTATAGCTTACAACTCCTAGTTTGAGTCTAAACAAGTAGAATAGCCAAAATTTGGTGGTTCTGCAAGTGCAATACCTTTTTGGGCGTTGTGCTTAGTTTTTTTTTTATTATTATTCTTTCGACGAGGAAGTGCTGCCCTACGAACTCTTCTCGTTTGTAAAGCTTCTTTAAGGTAATCTTCTTTTTTTATTTTTTTTTCTTTTC
This sequence comes from Tagetes erecta, assembly GCA_030867185.1. NCBI lineage: Eukaryota > Viridiplantae > Streptophyta > Magnoliopsida > Asterales > Asteraceae > Tagetes > Tagetes erecta. The sequence continues at coordinate 14,211,315 of CM061490.1, forward strand.
TTCCTTTCGTTAATCGTTCATTTATTGTTTTCTTAGTTTTATTCGTTTAGTTTAGTTTTTAGTTAATGAGCAAAGCCTTTAGGCTTAGTGTAGCCTTGTAGAGACTCAACGAGCATCGTCTATCATGCCCGTTCGTTTGGCTATGTCTTAAAATGTTTACATATCTTTTTTTACCTTCGTTTAACTAGGTTGAGTCACGCTTGCATTCAGATCACCTATTCATTGGAGTTTGCTGTCTGATCATATACGTTCTAATCCCAAGGCATCCAACGTGATACGACTGTTTATCTCGATTCTTTTTCATCATACACTACTTTGTTTGAGCACCATTGAGGTGAGTATTCATAGCCCTTTTTCAGTTTTATACTTTGGGGTGAAATCATGTTACCTATAAATCATATTTTATCATTTTTATTCATTTTGTTCATTATTTTATTCATGTTATTCATTTGATTCATTATTATTCATTTGATTCATTATATTCAATTCAATCCATGTGTGTTATTACTTGCAATTATGTGTTTCATAGGTTGATAAACATTATTCTAGCACAATCATTAATTTATTCAAACCAACGGTTATCAATAATAGTACTATTTGGCCTGACAAGCCCACCCCATTTACATACACGCGTGGTGATTGTAACCGACTTATGCTTTTGCTCATTACGGCTTAATCTGTGTGATTAAGTGGCTGCAGTCATCTAGGTTTGATTGTGTACTCGATTTATCTAATGTGATACACTTTTGCATGATAGGTTTTAACATAACATGGAATTGAATCATTTTACTCATTTTAGTCATTTCAATCATTTTAATCATTATATGTATGTATGCAAACCTGTGTTTACTCACCAGCTAATTCGTTAGCTGAACAAATACTATTTTCACATGATTTCAGGAAAAGCAGCTTAGGAGGATTTGAGATGTCTTCACATGTAGGATCTTGGACCTAGATTAATTAAATGAGCTTTAATTGTATTATGTTTGTTTAATTATGGTTTGAAACAATGTAACTTGTTATTTGGTGTTATGAAAAAGGTTGTTAATTTATAGTTAATCATTTTAGCACCATGAGCTACGAGCAATCTATCCACTTACGTCCGCCCCGATGATTCCGCCGTCGGTCGGGGTGTGACACTTAAAAATCGCATCCAATAGGAACTAAGTGATCTATTCATTCGAACTATAAATTGAATTGTCCACATTATCAAATTTTCGTAAAACCAATTTTTCTAAAAAAAAAATCCTATGTCATCATATGTACACCATCAACTAATGCTTATGAACTGGTCAATATCAGAAACTTAGATAATTACATCTTACACACATAGAGTCGGTTTTCACAAACTTAAGTGTTACTATTCTAGTACTCGAACTTGACTATCTATACCGATGAACAGAACTATTTATATGAGCAATGTCTACCTAATGAACTATAGTTTTCTTCTGAATCATCAATCTACCTATCATCTTAAACTGATTTTCACAAGTACTATTTCTATAGGGTATTATATCAATACATATGCGTATAATCACTTTAACTTGAAATTTTTGTGTACTTCTGACTCGCACGTGATCGAATGAATTGTGGAGTCCATGCAAAAACTGAAGTAATTACGGGTGCACACGGAATTATGAAAGTTGGTGCATGGGAACCATAGTAAGTTTTGTCTTGTGTAGTTGGGCCATATTTAATCATCTTATTTTTCACTTGACTCATTTGCTCACTTTACTAATAAGGTCTAATTCGTTTAACTATACGTAAGGTTAATTTATCCGTTTCGTACGTTCTATTAATCATGACTATTTCCGATTTTCATTTAAACCATACTAAATCTATTTACTTAAAATATTTATTCACAAGTTGAAATTTCATTCCTTTGTGAATAGCAGTTAACTCTCATTCGAATCTCCGTACAATAAATTTAACCGAACTCTATTCAATAGTAAATTAAAAATAAATAACCTCTTAATCTCGACTATTTAAAATTGTGTTTCAATCGAAATATTCATCTCCTATGGATCAAATTCTCTCATAATAATAACTTCAAAACTAGCATTTATGCGTCACGTTCAAAGTTCATAAAAAGATTGTAAACTTGAGGACCCAAATGAAAGCTAAGTAACCGCATATTTTCGATTCATCTTCTATGTCGGTTTGAGCAAATTTCGGGACGAAATTTCTATAAGGAGGGGAGACTGTGACAACTGCCCCAAAACCCTAATCCGAATGCCTGACTTGAATCCGAAGTCGTCAAGCTTTAATTTACTTGTATTTATTTTCTTTAAAAATGTAACATTCGTTATGTTTAATAATAAATACGTCGGACTTTACGTTATCCTTATCTCATTTAATCGATCGTTTTTACCTCGAAAAAATATCTATGTTTACCAAATTGTAACTAAGATGTAATAAATTAAATCTCAAAATAAATATATATTTATAGTGTATAAAAGAGATTTAATAAAAATTATTAACCAAAAATGCTTCTAAGCCTAAAATTAGTCTATTAATGTCACAAACTAGTTTAAGTTATAAAACGTCACTTATATATAAACGTTACGACCCAACTCAATTAAGTTAGTTAGTTACTATAATTTAAAAGTTAACTTTGGGTCAAAACTGTAATTTGTGAAACTTGAATTTAAACCTTATAAACGAAAACCAAACAAAACAGAACTAGAGGGATTGCTTGTGTAAAATGATAAAAACCCAAACCTTTACCCCCAACCCGTGAATCCGGCAACCGGCGCCGGTGAACAATTCCGGCCACCTATAGTTTTCCGACGAAGCCTTATCGACGCGTTTTGTCCAGTTTTAAATCACCAAAATCATTCCTAATTCGTTTCTTACCATTTCCGAACCTTCTTAATGATTAAGAACGCGGTTTCTTAGCCTAATTACTCGAATTGATTATGGGTTCAAAACCCAAATTAACATTTCCGTAATTAGACACATACCAATCAATTAAACCTTTCAAACTCACTCCAAATCACTCGATTAATACTTCCAAACTACCAACACATTCTGTTTTTCACTACTTCGAACAAATCAATCGACCATAAAACTTTTTCCGGCGACTTAAGCGATTTTGACCTTCCTGGCATCTTTTCTGGTAATGTTTATACTCTTTTTAATCCTCTTTGTCAGATATAAGTTCTCAACTCATCAATTGCATCGTTCCATTACAGTTTTTGTCTGATTTGCTCAAGAACAGTCGACTTCCATTTCCTATTCAAATCCATATCAAACCTTCGTAATCAAGTACGTATATTATATCAAAATGATCTTGATTTCATGTAGAATAAAAGCCCTATGTTTGTTTGGGACGAGATCAAAAGGGTGAATCGAATTGGATGGATCTTTGTTCTAGGGCTTGTGATTGGAAATGGGTGTTATTGGTTATTAAAGGTTAAAACAATTTAAAAATGATTTTAATAACAAAAAGTGCTTCTGTTCCAGTGGATTGTGTGTGGGTTGTGAACGTGCAGATCTCGGGTTCTAGTCCGTCTGCCCCTGTTTTCTTCAATTTTAATATTTTAAACATTTTAAACATAAATCTACATTTTCTAAATAACCTAAATGATATATTTTAAGTTAAAAATATTTTTAAAGTTTAAAACATATAAGTTTTAATACATAAAAATGATAATGATACATATTTACAAGTATTTTAATTTGATACAATAATTAAAGAAAAATACTAAAATGTATTCTTGTAAAATATATTTAATACGAAAAGTTTCGTATAAATTTCTCAGATTCGTATTTTAAGACCCAAAATCCCAAATCCAAAACCTTAGATCTTGGATTTTGATTCTTGTTACTATTGTTTTGTTTCTAAGTTAGGGTTTTTCCCAATTAATTAGGTGATACTAATATTTGGGCAACCCTTGGTTCGTTATAGCTGTGTTTCTAACGGTTCGAATATTTTTGCATTTCGAGGTGAGTAAACTCACTCCCCCTTTTCACTGTTTACGTTTTTGGGGCTGAAATACGTGTTCCTATATTACTACGGTTTCTTTTATTTTGTTTCTATTTTTCAAAATGAGATCATTAGATGTGTTAATCTTGTTTGGCTGCATGATGCGAAATTATGTGTTAGACAATAGTATTTATATTATCTTGTAATTTCCACCGGTATTATATTAGCGTTAATGGCTTGACAAACCCACCTACATTAATGGCCTGATAGGTGATTTGACTCGGCGATTCTTTGGTTGATTCGTTTGTTACTTGGTACTATACGTGATGCTTGTTACTATGTTGCGATGCCCCTTTAGATGCTTAGACACTTATTGATAACAGGTAAATCGAGACGGCTAAAAGACGGTTATACGATAGTTATCAGTATTTGTAACATGAGTGGTTCTCATGACTTGTTGCTAAAGTTACTTTACGAGGTTCAAGGTTGTTTGGATTCGTTGTGTGTTTCGTTTGTCACGGTTGAGATATATATAATGAAATTGCTATACACATAAGATTGCGAAACATATTTATAATGATCTCGGATTTCGTATTACGTACTATTACTGTGTTTTACCCACTAGCTAATTCTTTAGCTAACTTATTTTACATGTATTTCAGGTGGTGTTTGAGACTGATATGGTTCAAGATACTTAGGATGCTTTGGACCTAGAATAAATAAACATGATTTATTTGTCGTCTTTTATTACGATTTTAAGACTAGTTATTGCTTCTTTTATGTCACAACATTATTACTTTAATGATATTAAAATATGCATTTTGTGCCATGTGCTTTGTACTATTGATATCCAATTCACTTGACGCGCCCGGTGTTTTCCGCCGCCGGGCGGGGTGTCATAGGGCAACCACTTCGCTTCAAAGGTTGTTGTTTCTTAACACCCTATGGTTGTTTTAAAGGTTTCATCTATTACATATGGATCTTGGAGGGATTATTGTTTTAAAAGATTTTGTAAAACACATGTGTTAAACCGCTTCCGTTGCTAAAAAGTTTTATTTGACATGTTAAATCCCAACAGCCTTACCTTCCAAACGAATCCTCTAATCTTTAGTGGGATCCAGATCGACCAAAGGATTGGGTTCAAGTCCACCAGCGTCCAATTTGATTCAAGCACCTTTCTTAAATTCTTTACCGAAAATAACCCATCATCACTCAACCTCCACATCCATTTGTCACATTTCATGTTTGAAATAACATTCGAAATTGCAGAATTTCATTTCCAAGGGAAGGTGATCTAAACCAATTCTAGTCCGCGTCAATGAAGGAACAAGTGAGGTAGATATCATGGTACAAGAACAAACGAAAATACCAACTCTGCTAAGTGAATCACCTTCCCTTATCAATGACAAACCAACCTAATAAGATCAATTAGAAACACAAAATTTCCTAGTATTTTATAAGCTTTTGTATTAGATAGAAAGGTCATGTATGACTTAGACTCATAAAAAATTCGAATCTAGCATCTGAAAACTACTGTTTTGTGTCTATTTTAAACTAAACCACTAAGCCATAAACATATAAACATGCCATTCTAGACCCAAGTTGGATAACTGAAATGAAAGATGTAAATCAAAATCACACAAGGGAATAAGTAGATCTTCCTAAGATTAGGGCACCGCTATGATGTAAATGGGTATACAAAATAAAATGTAGGAAAATAAAATGTTGGCCAACATGGAAGGTAGAGCATTATAAGGCTAGATTACTAACTAAAGGGTATAGCCAAATAGAAGGAATTGACTGATAAAGATTTTTTCGTGTTGTCAAAAATGGTTAAGAAGTTGAAATTAATAAGGTACATTGGTTTTCACTGGTCCTAACTATCACATTTTTTCTTCTACCGGTCCAACTTTTATCACTTTGGTAACCAACAGTCCGTCTTTAAAATTTTTTTAACACTGTTAAGTGTTTTTCCAAATTCAAGACCGATGTTTTAAGCTTTTTGATCGGAAGGATAATACAACTAGATGGATGGAAAACTTACCTTGAAACGCCGCTCCTAACAACGAAACAGTGCTTTAATCGGGTGTTTAAACTTAACGGTGCTTCAATCGGATGTAAACATTTTATCATTTAGAGAGCCGATTCGAGCAAACTTTTACATTAACTGACTCGTATTACGATTCCGATCAAAAGGCCTAAAACATCGGTCTTGAACTCGAAAAAAACATAACGACGTTAAAAAATTTAACGACGGACCGTTGGTTACCAAAGTGATAAAAGTTGGGACCGTCGACAACCAATTCAATAGTTGGAACCGGTAGAAGACAAAAAGTGATAGTTGAGACCGATAGAAACTAATATACCAATTAATAACGAACATATTAGTTGAAGTCCTGGTATCCAATGAAATGAACACCTCTTTAAATAAAGGGTAAAACCTTAATATGTGTTACATGGGCTTGAACTAACTAAACTATTACAAAACAGGCTAAACTAATATATTAGCAATTAACACTTCTCCTCAAGTTGAAACATAAATGTTAATCATCCCAACTTGCTACATATAAAATCTAGTTGATTTTTTCGAAGAGGCTTTGGAAAATCCGTGCATGTTGAAATTCTGTCTTGATTGAATTGATTGAATGGATGGAGATCAAATTTAGTGCCAACAACACGAACCTTGATAAGGTGACGATCAGACTATATGTGCATAGCCGATTGATTATCATAATATAACTTCATCAAGTCACTAGAAACAATTAACCCCAACTTCTCTGAGAAGACGTCGAACCCAAACCATATCTAACATAACACCTACCATTGCTATATATATATATATATATATATATATATATATATATATATATATATATATATATACTTGATTCAACACTTGTCCTAGATACCATGTTTTTTTCTTGCTCTTCCAAGATACAAGGTTCCCTACAGCAAATACACACTATCGGGTTATAGTCCGTCGTGATATAAGGCAACCTGTCTAATCGGCATCTGAGTAACCTGATACTCGTCCATCTCCTTCTTCTATAAAGGCACCCACACGAAAATGAACCTGATCAGAAAACATGATCATAAAACCCGGTATAGCTTTAATATATCATAGTGCACGAAGAGAAACATTCCAATGTCCGTTGTAGAGTGGCCATGAAATGACTTAAAACATTAACAAAAAATGAGATATCCGGAAGATAACTGGTAGATAGTTAAGTTTTCCAACCAAGCATCTATAATTTTCGGGATCCTTCATTGGGCTTCCATCCTTTGGAAGGAGCTTTCCCGTAGGGAGCATTGAACTATCTACCGGTTTGCAGCCCGGTAATCCACATTTAGGCAACATATCAAGGATATACTTCCATTGAGAGAGAAGTTATCCATGTTGTGAACAAAATACCTCTATGCCAAGAAATTATTGTGATCGGTAAAGGTCTTTAATATGAAACTAAGACTGAAGAAATTGTTTGAGATTGGTAATCCCAACCATATCATCCCATGTGATTATTATGTTATCCATATAAACAACTAGAATGATCATTCGACTATAATGGTGTTTAAAGAATAAGAGTGGTCATATGCACTACGAATCATCCCAAATTCTCCTATAACATCATAAAACCCACCAAACCAAGCTCTTGGGGACTCCTTAAGGCCATATAATGAACGATTTAGTTTGCATACTTTCGACGCCTCCTCGTCGTCAATATACCCATTTTGATGCTCCATATATACCTCCTCCTCAAGAACACTGTATAGAAAGACGTTCTTGACATCAAGTTGATAGAGCGGCCAATGATTAATGGCAGAAAGATAATTAGATACGAACCGATGTCATTTTAGAATTAGAGAGAATGTCTCCTCATAGTCAATGCCATAGGCCCGAGAATAACCCATAACAACTAAATGGACCTCCAAGCAAGGCACAAGTCCATCAGGGTTTCTTTAACAGTGAACAACCAAGGACAACCAACGAGACGATTCTAGGAGGAAACGTGATGTGGTAAATCTAGTCTATAAAATTGAAAAAACTAACACTCTAACCTAGACTCGACCTACACACTTGAGTTATATTTCTAGACAACCCTTAACTTAAACCACACAACAGGAAAGCCATAGTTGTTGTTAGTTGGGTAGGGTGAGTAGTTCCAGCCACTTCCACTGTTGCCGCCTCCATTGTTGTTTCCCCATTGTTGCCATTGATTTGAATTACCACTCCTTCCTTTGCCACGATGATTGTTACCACGACCCTGGCCCATACCGGGGTTATTACCGCCTCTGCCCATGTTTGCATAGTAGCTGGGGTCGAAGTTTAAACCTTGATATCCAGTGGGTCGGGTGTTGCTGTTGGTATTGTTTGGGCGTTCACCCTAAGCTGCCAATATAGTGTTTGACGTGGAATGTCGGGCAGTTAATTGTTGTTGTTCAAGGTGAATCAAGTTCCATGCTTCATCTCAGGTGGGTGACCCTCGATTGATAAGAGATCCGACTACATCGAATTCTTTTTCTAACCTACGTACCAGTTGTAAAATTAGGCTTTGTTCACTAACCAGGTGTCCCACATCACCGAGTTAGTTTGCAAATCTTGTAATTTTTTGCAATATGCATCCATAGAGGCACAAGGTTAGTTACGGGTTACTATACTCGAAAGTGAGGGCTGCGGGTCGAACGCTTTTGTGGTTGGTGAATATGGTTTGGACTTTAAGCCATGCACTGCGAGCAGTAGTTTCAGTTTGAGAGAGCACCCTAGCAAATAGTTCGTATGATATGGTTGTACTAGATCCATTGTAAAACTAATGAGTCGATGTGCAACCATTCCCTGTATTCATTTGTGTTTTTCGCCAGTGGTGTAGTTCCATCAATATGATCAGCAACTTTGACAGCTTTCATCTGTAATTCGAATAGTTTGGTCCATTGAGAATACGTAACCTTTACTTCGTCGAGGGTACAGACTTTGATTTTGATATTTGTGAAGGTGTATGCAGGGTGCAGGGGTGTATTGTCACCACGGCGAGCGTTGCTGGACTCTGGTTTATCTCCGTCAACCATGGTTATCAATCTTAATAGGTAAACCGATGGATGACAGCTAGGATAGGGATTTTTAGGTTTTTGTGGGTTAGGCTCTAATACCATAAAAATCTTTATGGTAATAATAAATTCGTGATTATTATTTAATAACTAATCTCTTTACATATATATAAAGAGATTACATCAATAATAAAAATAAAAGATAATCACAAAATATATTTAAATCTAAACAAATCTAGTTTTATTATATTTCCGCTAATTACATCAATAATTAACTTTTCATTTATCAAATTTAGATTTAAACTAACCCATGTGATTATGGTTTGTCAAATGGAGCCCAAAATGTTTTTTTATATTTCTTTTGATGAGAGTCTGTGTATTCCAACTCAAACAAGAAACAACTTTTGACTTTTGCTTAATTTATTTTCAATCATTCATTGCTTGAAGTTCATTTCTCGTTATTCCGACATGGTTCAGCTCAACTTGATATAAATGCATCTTTTAGTATGTTCTCCTCATCACTTACACAATATAAAAACAACAAAACATAATATGTTTTGTAATCTTATTAACGTAATTGATGGGTCACTAACGTATAATAAAATTCATCTAAAACGAACCAATCTGGTATTTCATCAACTTTTGCGCCTAATCATTTCCGGTTTCACATAGCTTATCGATCATATTATCTGTTTGGTCTCGTTGTGCCTATTTGTTGTTGTCAATGTTATCTTTTGACTTCTGTGCAGATTGCGTGAAATCAGTTATTTTGCATGTGTTGCTCCTAGAATCAGTTTTTTCAGAAGTCAATTTAGGAAAACACACACTTCTTAATCGCCCATTATTCTTTTGTTAACTATATTTAACAATATGACCAATTAGTGTTTTATTAATTAACCTTTACTACTATTTAGTAAGCTCGGTTATCCTCACGTTGTCTTCACATGCATGCGTCTATCATGTTTTTTTCTCATGCGGTTTCTACTCCTTTTAGCCTTAAATCTTCATTTGTTTGTTGATTTTCATTGCTGGATTTGCGATGGGTCAGTTGTAGATTGTTGTTGCAGGTTTTGTTTTATGTTTGTGTTGTTAGCGCGCTTGTTTCTCTTATTCTTCTACTTTTTCTAGCTGCAGTCGGCATTCACATAAGTCTAATACAAACTGTTGAATTGAAAGAAGCCAACTAACAAGACCATCCACACCTAAGCAGTTGAAGCGACCGCAAATATCAAGTTCAAGGATTTGTTTTTTAGGGCGTGTGAGTTAGAAAAGGCTTGGAATGTAGTTAACAAGATGCCAAATGAGGTAAGTGTAAGTGTTACGGTTTGGGGAGCTTTGTTGAACGCTTGTTGTGATCAGCGCGAAGAACACCCCTATGAATAATGGGATTTTTGTGTTGTTGTCGAAAATGTTCGCTAGATATGGTTTATGGGATGAGTTGAACAATTGAAAGAATTAATGCGTGATAAAGGAATCAAGAAAGATATTGGCTGTAGTTGGATTGGGGTGACGCTAGACATTTTACACCCTTTCGTTTCATAAAACACTTGCGTCCTCAATATTACCACGACTGTTGACACGGACTTTAAATATCCGCATGGCAAGCTCCAAAGAGTTAGCAGACTCAAGTTTAGACTAATTAGACACATGCAAATGGGGTATGGGCATTTTTGTTTAAACTGAAAAATACCCTACTTTTAAATTACTTCTTAATATGTAATTGTTCAGATTTAAACATGAGACCCTTCAAAGTGATGCTACTAGAGATAAAGCTCTCCCACTAGACCATCATCCCCAATGATCAAATGAGGTAGTGACCAGGGCCGGTCCTACGTCATATTAATTTTCGACGGGCCCAGGGCGAAAAAAAAAATTGGGCCCCTAAAGTGTGTCACTAATAATTTGCAACAAAGTATAATAATTTGCAAAAATATATATATAAGACGGCGATAATTGTCATAACAATAAATAAAGCAAAAGTATTGTAGTCAAATGTTTTAGTTTACATACCTAACCGAACCGGACCGCTCTCTTAGCATTTTTTGAGGCAAAGTTCTCGATCAAGTCTTGATAGTTCATACCCTCTAATATATCATTTTCAATTGCTATCATCGCCAGCCCGTTAAGTCTTTCTTGGGACATTGTAGATCTCAAGTAGGACTTCAACAACTTCAACTTTGAAAAACTTCTTTCCGTTGATGCCACTGTTACCGGTAGAGTTAACAACACTCTATATGCAATTAATGCATTGGGAAAAAAACCAAGTTGCTTCAAATTGTTTAAAGCCTCAAGAGGACTCATAACATTAGTAGGTAAAAATGTCTCAAACAACTTCAACTCTTCATAAAGCTCATTAGCATCAATATCAGATTTTTCTTCATACTTCAATGCATCTTGAAGAACAAAACAACACGACTTAAGAGTCTTTTCATCAAGTACCCTTAACTTTTTAGGAAACAAAAAACCAAATAGTTTTTCATATTGTTTGTATTGTTCGAATCTTGTTTCAAGAGAACTAATGGCTTGATCAACAATCTTGAAAAAATAATTGACCCTAAAATCCCCTTCGGGTGTAAATTCTACATCTTGAGTACTAGAAGTTTCATCAAAATGTTTTTTCCTACGTATTTGACGCCTTTGAGGGAATACCGGATCAACACCCATTTCAATGGCGATTTCTTTAGCTTCATCAATCGCCTTAGACAACCCCACTTCTCTATAATTCTTAAAGTGTTTAATCAACTTATCAACCTCTTCAATTGCAACATCAAGAATAACATCTTTCGATTGCATCTTTTTGCTCACCACATTCACCTTTGTTAGTATTTCATACCATATAACAATTGCAACCAAAAATTCAAAATCACCAACTTCATTTTTTGCTAGTGCTTTAGCTTGGCTTTCAATTATTGGATCTTTTTCGGTGTCTCCGACTTCAAGCAAAGCTTCTCTTACATCTGAAAGTTGAAATCTAATGGCCTTAACACTATCTACACGACTTTCCCACCGAGTGGCCGACAATGACTTAGGAGTCAATCCTTTAACATTGTCTTTCAAAACTTGCCATCTTTTGGTAGAATTGGCAAAGATGGTATAGATTCGTTGTATGATTGCAAAAAGTTCTCTAGTTTTAGTGGTAGTGTTAGCCATGTCACATAATGCAAGATTAAGGCTATGACAACCACATGAAGCATGAAAAGCTCTAGGATTTATCTTTAAGAATCTACTTTGAACTCCTTGATTTTTTCCTTTCATGTTTGATCCGTTATCATATCCTTGACCGCGCATATCATTAAAATCAAGACCAAGAGACTTTAATTCCTCAAGTGTAACTTCAAAGAGTCCTTTACCAGTGGTATCATGAACAATCAAAAAACCTAGAAAAGATTCCTCAATAGTGACAGAATTAGAGTCTAGATTCACATACCTCACAATCAAAGACAATTGTTCTTGGTGACTTGTATCGGGGGTGCAATCGAGTATGATAGAGTAATACTTTGCTTGCTTTATCCTCTTGATGATCTCTGATTTAATTTGATTAGCTAGCAATAGTATTAACTCGTTTTGGATTTTATGCCCAAGATAATGTATATGGAGTTCATCATTCATGATACGCCGTACATGTTCCCTCATAACCGGATCAAATTCTTCCAACATCTCAATTAGTCCTAAAAAATTTCCATTACTCTTTTGATACAACTTCTCATTATTTCCACGAAATGCTAAACCATGTTTCGCCAGAAATTTCACAAGTGAAATAAGCCTAAAAATTACCTCTTTCCAATAATCTCTTTCTTTCTTAAAGTGCTCGAACACTACTTTGTCAATTGTTTTATTACATTCCAACCTTTTACGCATTTCAAACCATTGATTCATATTCTTCATATGATCCACACTAACTTCATGCTCTTTAACTCTATCATCAACATGCTTCCAATCCACATAACCTTCATTATTAAACCCACTTTTTCGATGCCCATGTTTAAATAGTTTACAACAAAAACAAAATAAGGCGTTTACCTCTTTCGAATAAACAAGCCATACTCTATCACTCGTTTCCCTATTTGGTAGAATTCTTGTATAAATATTGTTAGAAAACCGTCTTCCACGTTTATCCACCGGACCATTAACAATAGTCAAATCCCTTTTTGGACCATTTTTAACCAACATATTAATCATATTTTGACCAAGCCCATCCCAACATCTTGGATCAAAAATATCAATATTAGGAGTAACATGAGCATCCTCCTCATCCACATTAGCATTAACATCCTCTTCATCCAAACTATCATTAGCATCCTCTTCATCCCGATTAACATTCTCTTCATTATCATTATCATTAGCATCCTCTTCATCCATATTATCATTAACATCATCTTCATCCATATCATCATCAATATTATCTTCATCTTTATCAACACTAGAACTTTGATCTTGTTTCTTGAAAAACTTAAGTAAAGCTCCTCTTAGAATCTTTATCAACACTAGAACTTTATCTTCATCTTTATCAACATCATCTTCATCCATATCATCATCAATATTATCTTCATCTTCATCTTCATCCATATCATCATCACTACTAGTGACATAACTTAGAATTTTAGTTATTATGTTGATATTGTAAAACACATAATATAATAAAATAACCCGTAAACGTTTGAAGGAAGTTACAAGTGTGTATCTTCTATCTCAACCGAAGAAGCAACTACAATTCTCTAACTAGTTTTATACCCGTCTAGAGGTCAGGTCTTGACGTGTTATCAGCGACTGACATGGGTCTCATATGTAGTGTTTTTCTTTTTTGATTATTTATATACATTACTACCAACAAATAATTTTTAACCACACAAGCACAAATAAGAATAAACATAATAAGTTATTATGTGCGTTTGTTATTATAAACTAATAAATTGAAATGAAATAAATGCATATAATACATTCTATTTTAACTCAACTGCTACAACATGTAAAACCGCAAAATAACCGCCCGAAAATAACTCAACCGCTACGTATCTAAAGTCAGGATTATGTTTCAGCAAAATTCAGCACTCCAGATTAAATCTTTCGATGATTAAACCTACCAAAAAGAATATAATATATAATTTTACAAATGATTCGAAGAAATAATTAAAAAGAGAGGTGCCTAACCGAAGGTGGAAGGTTAAAATAATAATAATTATTGGATTAAAGCATAAAGCAATATTCTTTCCTTTACTCCTAATCCTTTAATTTGTGTAAGTGCAATTAATAAAATTCAAAAACCAAATTAAAGATAAAAAATGAAGAAATTATTCAATTAAAGCAGGTATCTTTCCTTTATTCCCAATCCTTTAATTTTCTTCTTTCAAGTCTAAATTCCCTTACAAAAATTTCAGTCAACCATCATCAATCGCAACCATCAACCTTCCTTCCTTCAGGTCAAATCTGCTGCTGATCATTCGTTGCCACCGACATCGCTGATTCATAATCCTAACTTGTTTGTAAGTTTTTAGCTTCATATGTTCATTATCCTCTTCAACAAATTATTCAGTTTTTGTTTTAGTTGTACAAAGTCGAGCTCAGTTTGTTTTTTGTTTTCCTGTACAAAATCAGCATGATCTCAAGCCTTATCACACTACTAAAGTGCAACAGTTTCCGACAAACATTCGATAACTCAATATATGCGACAATTTTATAATAATTTTTTGATAGATAGTATAAACAAAAAAGGTCCTAAGTTAACCCACAATTTCCGAACAAAACAAACACAATTTGTCGTTATTTTGTCGCAAACTAAAAGTATAACCAAGTAATAAAAAACTAGTTTTGTGGCTAAGTTGTCGCAAATGTTACCACAACCCAGTGTTGTCACAATCTTGTAGCTAAATTTGTCTCAAATGTTGGCAAAAATAAATTTTCTACGGGTTTTTTTCCTACAATATAGTTTTTAGAAAGTTTGTAGATATTTGGCGACTATATTGAGACAACTATGTTTGTCTAAGAGATGTTATTTTTTAGTAGTGTTATTAATGCTCGAGTTTGAGTTTTAGGATTTTTCAGCAAGCCAAGCTCGGCTTGACTCATTTACACCTCTATAGCATCAATCTAAGATTCTGGTTTGAAGAAAAAAAGTGTTTATTTTAATGTATCCTACACGAGTTCATTAGTTAGGATTTAGGGGCTTTTTGACAAGTGCTAAATGATTAAGTGCTAAATGGTTACGAGGTCTGATTGGTTAGGAAGTCTAATTGGTTAAGAGGTCTGAATGGTTAAGATGATCTGTTTGGTTAGACCTATGATTTTCTGGATGAGATTCTAAAATTAACAAACAAATCCCAAAAAATTTCTTTCATTTACCTTGTCCAACATTGGTGTGGGAACAAAAACATTGTTAACTTATATATATGCAAGCCTTCATGACATGATCAGTTCTTGTGTTACATTTTACCCTAGAATCTACGTGCATAGGGGGTGCAGATTTGGTTTGAATTCTTCAACACGAATGCAGCTCCGATAACCGTGGTTCATGCTAAGACTGCTTTCTACTTTTATTTTTTCGTCGGTTTTTGGTCTCTTTCCTTGTCGCCTTCTTATTCATACAGTCGTTCAGACTCTCATTCAGACTCATCACCACATTTGATTCGGACATACGCTCTTTGTTCTTGTTGGATAACTATGCAATTCTCATTAGACACCAAAAGTAATATAGTCCATATCAAAGATAGGTCAAACCCAAAGTACAAAGATTAAAAAATTGACTGACATCTCGTGACAGACAACCATAAACCAAGAGATATATTCGTCGAGTCCCTCAAAAACCTAATTAACTTATGTAGCTAAGGTATGTCAGATATCATATCCATGGAGAGCATGTGACTAATATCATATGTTCTATTTGATTATTTAACTATTCCTAAACCAAAGTTTAAGAATGATCGATTGAATTAAGCTAATATTATTATTCTAAATTGAATTAAACAAAAGGTGACAAATAATTAAACACGAAAATATGAAAGAAACAAGTTATCACTATATAAAACCTAATTATATACCCGGTAGAAAAATCCACGTAGCCATAACTTATTCAATTGTTGGAACTTAAATAGACATAACTTTATGAAGTGTTTTGATTAAAGTGATAGGACAGACAAACTTCTTAAAAGTATGAAATAAAATGGAAACTAATAACACGTTCGTACAGAATAATATCAATCCACCTATATCACACTAGTCTTAATGGGTTTGCGATGAAAATTTAAAAGTTTAACAAGAAAATAGTGAAAACTTATAAGTAAAGTGTTTAAAAAACATAACTGAAAGACGCTACACTTGGATCTGCCTTGATTTGTGTGCAAAGTAGCAAAACTCGTGAGCCTTGTGGCTGCGCGTCCACGCCGCAGTCGTCCAACTCCAAACGTTAAAACATGTGGGAATGATAATTATTTTTCATCCAAAGTGAAGAGTGAATTTATACTAGAAAGTTTATGAGGGCATGAGAATAATCTAAAACTAAACGAAGAGACTATGATTTATGTGGAGGTACAACCGTAATAACTCTAATTTTTCTTTCAATCAAGGGTCAATTGTGTCATTACATGTATCTGTTGTGTTATTTTTAGGGGTGTTCAAGATTCAGTTTCAAACCGCTAAACCATCCAAACTGATCATCGGTTTGGTTTCACGGTCGGTTTATATTTATACCAAAAACCGTTTGTAAAACCGGACCAGATCGTTATGAACAGTTTGGTTTACAGTTTATACCAAAAACCGTTTGTAAAAAACCGGACCAGACCGTACGCGCACGTGTGTGCGCGTATATATATTAGATCTCATATATGAATTCTTGTAAGTAAAGTATTAAAACATCTATTAATTTCTTGAAATAGAAAAACATAACGAGTATTACCCTTCATTCTATTTTAAAGGAGTTTCACATGTCATTATCTCATGATTTGTTAGATTTTTTAGTAAATTACATGTTTCTATTTAAACCTCGTTCTTTTCATCCATACCTACAAATTTAGAATATAATAATGATTTAAAATAATAGTTTAATCACAAATTTGAATTTAATTTTTGAATTTACATTCTCACGTAAACCAACTTTTATATATAATTTATTCTTTTATTTTGATTTATGTTTTTATATAACTGTTTTGCAATCAGTTGGTCTCAGATTTATTTAAAAACACTTTAAAATACTTCTTTTCTTGTATGGTCTCTTGAAACTATAAAACACTAAATACGAACCAACTAGAGTTACTTTTCGGCATAAAAACATATAAATAATTATATTTAGTACGTGTTTAACAACCACCTATTGATCACATACCACACTTATTCTTTGCTTACCCCTAAGCAAAGCTAAATGTAACTTGTCCGGCCTTCAATAACAAACACACTTTACCAATTCCTTACTAATTCTCGGTTTCGATCCAAAGTCATACCCAAAATCATCAAATTTAAAGGCGTTTAGTAATTCTATCTTTTCAAATATAAGTATCATAATTGTTAACACAAAGACTTATATAACTGGGCCTAAAAAACCTTCACGCTTTCCCATGCATGCAATCTTCTCACAATCCACCCAAGTTGCACACATAAATCAAAATGACTTTTATGGGTTTTTTATTAGGCTTGGGGTAAGGGCATAGATTTATGGATAAAATGACTAAGAGGTTGATGAAACTTAAATCTTCTAGGCCTATCTTTAAAGAGTCTATTAAAGCCATCAATGATATAACATTCCTATGCGTGTCTGGCAAACATTGTCTCATTTTCTTATGTGTTTCTAATCATTTTACTTTGATACACACTAACATTTGTTTTCTTTTTATTTATAATCATTAGGCGCTTTAGCCTAGGCTCACTAACATTGGCCCCTTCCCTACTATTCGAAAAGTGCGACCTCTTCCATCCCTCGTCAAACATGATAGCGAATGTCCACACCAACCTTTCTGAAGAACCGGAAAACCTATATTTATCTTATTCGAATTCATTAAAAATAAACAAGAAAATAAAAAAAGCTTTACTTTATATATATATACAAGATAGTAATTTACTCACTTCTTAAAATTTCAACAATTTCCATTCTTGGTATACTAGGAAATGCTTTTTCAAACAAGATTAACAATTTTCAATCTTGTTGAATTATTATACAATTTCCTGAAATTTAAGTTTTCACAAAAAAGATTCAACAATTTTTTTACTTTAAATTCGATATTTACTTTTATATTATTAATTCTTTGACTTTTATTTTTTCATTCGAATGATTTAGTTTATCTTTAAAGTACTATGTTTAGGACTAATATATTTTTTACTCAAGTTTTTGTTATTTTTTATTCAAGTGTTTTTTAAGAAAGCTAACAAAAGTACTATACAATAGAATTCACAAGCACTTTGTTCTAAATTGTCGTTAATACCGTATCAACGTCGCTGCATCGCGCGGGTACCCTGCTAGTATATGTATGTATATATATATATATATATTCATTTTTATTTTTTTCATTCTTTTTTTTATTTTCATTTTTTTCACTAATAACATGTTAAAAGATTAATGGTGTCTAATGGATATGACACAAAATGGTAGGACCTAAAAATAAAAGGTATACAAATATTACTAAGGTGTAATCGTAATGCCTTAATCACTTTTATGCACACAACTTGGTTTCATGCGTAAAACGTTTCCTAATTATAAGAATTAATGAACTAATGCAACCAAATGCATGAAAAGTCCACCTTCTAGCATGTTACCCATGTTAAACAATTATACGATTTTTATTATCCTAAGGAAACACTTAATTGCGAGTCTAACCGTAACTAAGGACCAAAGCCAAATTCTAGAAAGTTATTAGCTTAATAATTTACATAGAAAACTCTAGTATTCAAGCAAACTTAAGCCCACCTGGAACCTTTTTCAATTTTTCGTTTTCCAAATTTTCAAAAACTTCAATTTTGCTCAAGAATTCACCTTTTTTTTTCTCAAAATTTCTTTAAGCTCCCTCATCCCCACACTTGGAATGCATTGTCCCCAATATATGGTTATTATATACATATTATAATATATTGAAGTAGAAACTCTATGAATAGCGTTTTGTGATGGTTGTAATGTGGTGCATAGTTATTGGTTTAGATTGGTGAGGTGGTGGTATGTGGCGCATTGCTATTGATTTGGTTTGGTGAGGTGGTGATTAGCTTTAATTTTTTTGGATATTTTGTTTGATGAAATAATGTTTTCACAAATAGATCTGTCTCGGTGGTTTAGATGTTTCAGTTTATTTTTTTGACTTTGTTTGAAGTTGGTTAACATTTATTTTTTCGTGAATTGTAGCATGTGTATGGTTTTAACGGTAGTGATGACAAATCTTTTTCAATCTCAGCCACTAATAAACAATGTGTAAATAGCTCGGCAACACGCGAGCTCCGTATAATCCTAGTATACTATTAATTTAGAAACCTTATTCATAGTAGTTTTAGTGGTTTGCATTTTGGCCACAAAATTATTTTTAGAAGTTTTGCATTTTGGCCATCAATGTTTTGTAAGCTTTTACATTTTGGTCACAAAAACTTCATGAATAATATTTTTGTGGGTTTTACATTTTAGCCATCTTTGTGGGTTTCGCATTGTTCACCTTCTTTACATTTTGGCCATTCATTAGTTGGTTTTTATGGATTTTTCATTTTGGCCACCAAAGCCTAACTTCACCAACTTTTTGTAACTAGAATGCAATATATTTTGGATGTATAACCCTTAAGTAGCTAACATAAACGGTTTATTTTGTATGTATGACAAAAAAACTTGCCAATAATCAAAACATTTGTATCCGACAGCAACTGATCTTTTATAATCTTAAAAGGTAACTTTTTTGTATCTGAGAGCCACCATAACACGGCCTCTCACGCAACATAAGAAAGACAATATAAATCCTGGTGAAAGAAACAACAACAAATGCAATGATACACAAAATGCCTAAAACTAAGATCCTAGCTCAACTACTTAGAACCTTACCACAATCAAAGCTTTGAAAACACTTCTAGAATAGTCGTGTACTTCACCGTTGCTTCCCGGAGTATCACATTTCATGTCACTCGACCTACACCATATGAAAGGTTAACCGTCCGGTTTATACTTTTTGGGTCGGCTTGCATGCGCGAATCTTATCAAACCAACATTCCATGAGAACCAATAAAACATGATTTTCGTTTTTACAACAAAAACATTTTTACGGCCTCGGATCAGCCGTACATCCTCATCTCGACCACCATGCAACACAATAAGTTTCATGTTTTCAACATAGAAACTGTTACAAACTGATCGAGGTAAGAACATACTTCCGGAAGTCTGATCGTAATTATCTCCACTGGATATGTTCTAATATGTATCAGGAACCTACAGTTCAAATTTCGTCAAAATCCAACGGTCGGATCTCCGGGAAGGTGACGATCTTTTAGACTGCATTTTCAGTTACGGAAATCAGATTAGTCACAGTTTTTGACATAAAAACCATACCTCTGGTTACGATCTTCAAAAAGTGAACGGTAAATATTAAGATCTATGTGTTAGGAACAACACATCCAAACTTCAGAAACTTCCAACGGCTAGATCATTTAAAAAAACGTCCTAGAATGTTGCTGGGTTTTTGTGGACAAAACATGCAAACATGTTTCAACATATTTTGGACATTTCACGACTTTAAGGAAGGATTCAGGCTAAAAGAGGCTTACCATGGTGTTTGGAATGTCAATAAATGGTTCCGGTTCTAAAACGACATCTCCCACCGCGGACCGTTATAGGGCCACCGCCGGCGTCAGAGCTCCACCCTCCAGCTCTCCCCTCTCTCTCTCTCTCTCTCTCGCCGAATTCCAGTTTTTATACATCTTTTCAAGATCAAATCTCAGGGTATCTGATCTTTAACTCTATTTCACAGACACAGCACGTTGCTCAGGTTTTGGGTGTTACAAAAATTACCTAAAAATTAACTAAACTCACTTTCTTAGAATCGTTGTTTCATTTAGCTATGCAACAAATTGAGCTCAATCCCTAAATCATAGGTCATACCTAGGTTGAAATTTTCTGACACGAACATGATAACATGACATGAAATTAACAAGTTTCGTGTTTGACCTTAACATGTGTCGTATCGTTAATAGGTTAACACGATAAAGACACGTTAACTATCATGTCTTAATAGGTTAAAGATCTATTAACACGATATGTCACTTGCTAATATTTAATAAAAAGAAAAATTGGTGAAGAATGGAGGTGAAGATGAACTTTAATGGAAATGAGTGTAAAGATCAAAGACTCCTATGGACTTTGATGAGCTTTTAATCTTTTTTGCACATTCGTTTATCAATATTCGTCTGCAATTAATCTTTTGTAATTATAAAAGGTAACTTTTTTTGTATGTGAGAGCCGCCATAACATGGTCTCTCGCGCAACACACGAAAGACAATATAAATCATAGTGAAAGAAAAAAGAACAAATGCAACGATACCAAAATGACCTAAAACTAACATGCAAAACGAAATAGTTAATTTGTTGTGGGAAGATCTTTAATGAAAGTAGTGATTTTTATTGTCTCAGTCATGAATTTGCAAGTAAAAGTGTGTAGAAGCGAACTTCTCACGTTGTGATTAATCATATAAAATTTTATAATTTTTTTACGTTAAGTTCCAAACTTATAATTTCAAAACCAATGGTAATCTCTCCCCCAACTTAAAGAATTTTATTGTTCCCAATGTAACTCTTTAAGCTATAATGCTTTAAAAATAATTAAATTTGAAAAAAATAACTATGAAATTACGAAAAAAAACTAAACTGACTTTCTTAGAATCACTGTTTCATTTAGCTATGCAACAAGTTGAGCTTGAAGAAAAAAATTTGTTTTGAAATATGGTAAAAGAGTTCGTTTTAGGACCAAGAGTTTATCCATATTAGAAGGTAATATGGAGTTGTTCAACAACTATCTAATATTTCTTACTTTTTTCTTTTCTAAATTTTCATCAAATTAATACTTGTTAGCATTATCTGATTGTAAGTTAGTTAAAAAAACTGATAGTTTATTTTAAAATGTAGTTTTAGAAAATGGATGCTATTGTAAGTTCAATTGTTACTCCGGTTGTTCAATCTTTGATGATCCCTCTTAAGAAACATTTTGGTTTCCTCATTTCCTCAACAAAGAACGTTATGGATATGGAGGAGAAAATGGCTCAGTTGAATCTAACAGAAAAAGACATTCGAGATAAATGGGATGAGGCTGTTGAAAGAAATCATGAGGTGTCTCACCATGTGTCTCCATGGTTGGAAAAGGTAAAAGAGATGAATGAAAAGGCACAAACTATTCCAAAGGGGGGAGTCGGGTGCTTCAATGTGGCAAAAAGATACAAAGTAGGAAAAAAATCTTTTAATGTTCTTGAAGAGATACAAGCTCTTGAAACATGGAAGTCTAAGATTGTATTCACTAATTCACAAAGACCACTTGCTAAGGTTGTATCTACTTCTACCAATCCATCAACCTCTACTCCTGGCGGTAGTACCCAAAATAACTTCAAGTCAAGAGATTCTGTATACAATGCTGCTTTAGCGTCCCTTCGATCAAATAACGAGTCCGAAAAAATGATTGCTATCTGTGGGATGGGTGGTATTGGAAAGACCACAATGATGGAACAACTAAAAAAGGATGTAGAGGCATCAAAACATTTTGATCGGGTTGTAAAGGTGGTTCTTGGGGAAACTACCAACCCAATTGTTCTTCAACAAGATATTGCAATATACCTTGATGGAAAAGATTTAACTGAAAAAGATAAAGATGCAAGGGCTGATCGACTTTGTAAAAAGTTTGAGGATATGTCAAAACAAGGAAAGAAAACTTTGATAATAATGGATGATCTTTGGAAGGCATTCGACCTTAAAGATGTTGGACTAAGTCCATTGCTGAATGGGTTTAAGTTATTGTTCACGTCACGAGATGAACGCATTTGCGCTTTCATGGGTGTTAAAGTCGACTCAATTTTCAAAGTAGGGTTGTTAAATGACATCGAAGCAAAATCTTTATTTTTTAGAAATGTGGAACTTTCAGATGGTGATGATCCCACACTCCAAAAGATTGGAGAAAATATTGTGAAGAAATGTCATGGTTTACCAATTGCTATATTAACCATTGCTAAAAGTCTTGCTGGTAACATAATGGAAGCATGGGAAAAGGCACTTCGGCATTTAGAGCAAGATGACCTTAAAGACATTGAAAGCATCACATATAAAATATTCGAGATGAGCTATGAGAATCTCAAGGAGGATGGTGATAAAGCAATTTTTCTTCTTAGTGGCTTATTTCCAGATGATTTTGATATTCGTACCGAGGACTTATTTCGGTATGGATGGGGATTGGGTTTTTTTAAGGATACCAAGACTTTAGTAACAGCAAGGAGCGAAATGAAAATTTGTGTTAACAATCTCATATGTGCAAACTTGTTGACTACAAGTGATCACAAGGGATGTGTCAAAATGCATGATCTTGTGCGTGCTTTTGTTTTAGATAAAATTTCAGAAGTCAAACAAGCTTCAATTTGTAACCATGATAACAAGTCAATGCATCACCTTACAAAAGATGTGAATAAGTCGTATGAAAGAATTTTATTAAAGTGCACAGGTATGGAGGCGTTTCCTATTGACTTTAATTACCCAAACCTCTCACTCTTACTTCTAATGAATGGGAATAATCTCCTTAAGTTTCCAGATGATATATACAAAAGAATGGAAAAACTCCAGGTTGTGTCTTATGAGAATATGCATATTCCATCGCTTTTATTAATGTTTGAACACTCAAGTAAACTTCGGACATTATGTCTTCGTTCATGCCAGTTCATAAATGATGATATCTCACTTCTTGGGAGTCTAAGCAGCCTGGAAACACTTAGCTTTGTTGAATGTAAAATAAGAAGGTTGCCATCAGAAATTGGGAAGTTAGAAAAACTGAAATTACTTGATTTGACTGGATGTGTTTACCTTCGTATTGATGATGGTGTATTTCAAAACTTGAGCAGTCTTGAAGAGCTTTATATGAGCGCATATAAAGATAGTCCTATTAGGTTTACAGAAGCCAACTTTGACGAGTTACAAATACTTTCAGACAGGCTATTTGCTCTAGAGTTGGAGTTCTTTGAGAGTAAGGACAAACTGAAAAACATGTCCATTAAAAAACTTAAAAGGTTCAGGATATCTATCGGTTGCGCATTGAAAGATGATAAAACCAACTTGTTCAGAAACACAATTCAATTTGTTGGTGATTGCAACGAGCTTTTGGAATGCAAAATCAATGAATTGTTCAACAAAACAGAGGAACTTCATTTACAAGTGAATGAGATGAATCATCTTGAAGATATTATTACTCATCACTCTTTTTCCAATTTAACAGCCCTTCATGTTTCTGAGTGTGCACACTTGACATGGCTCTTCACAGTTGATGTGGCAAGAGGTTTGAAGAAGCTTGAGTGCCTTACAATTTTCAAGTGTCCTGTTATGAGAACACTCATTGCTGAGAATGATGATGTAGGTGTGATTACATTTAATAAGTTGAAATCTATGTTTTTGACCGGTTTACCAGAGATGGTAAATTTTGGAGACAATGTGATCGAATTGCCTGAAATGGTGGAGTTGGATCTTTGTGCCCTTCCCAAATTTACAAGCATTTATCCTCAGTGTCATGATACATATGATATGCAATCAGTATTTAACAAAAAGGTACATACATTTTTTCTGATACTCCATATCATATCTAATACTACTAATAACTTTAATCTATTGTTTATGAAGAAAAAATGCATATTGTTTATTTTGATCTAACAAGGTTTAATTATTGTGTAGGTGGTGACTCCTAAATTGGAGAAGTTAAGTATTGCTTGGATGGATAACTTGAAGGACATATGGTCATATGGTCATATTGATAAAAATAATGCTACTTCTAAGTTGAGAGAGATTAGTGTATATGAATGTAATAAGCTTGAAAATCTTTTTCCATGCAATCCATTGCCATTATTGAATGAATTACAAGAGCTTGATGTTTCAT
Source organism: Tagetes erecta (assembly GCA_030867185.1). Taxonomy (NCBI): domain Eukaryota; kingdom Viridiplantae; phylum Streptophyta; class Magnoliopsida; order Asterales; family Asteraceae; genus Tagetes; species Tagetes erecta. The sequence continues at coordinate 14,236,329 of CM061490.1, forward strand.
TATGTGATTCCATTGAAGTGTTATTCAACATGGATTTCGGAAGCTTTTGCGGAACGGGGGAATCCAATAGTAGCAAATTAAGAAGCATCAAACTTTATAATTTAGGGAAGCTAGAAGAGTTGTGGAGAATGAAAGGTGTAAATAACTCTAATATCCCCATCACTTGCTTTAAAGATGTTGAAAGTATTGAGATAACACAATGCAAGATGTTTATGAATATATTCACACCTACAACAACCAATTTTGATCTTGGAGCACTTACTAAGTACACTACGGATTATACTGGTAAAAAGGTATCTATTAGCAATCAATTTCTATTTATTCAAGTTTTATCCAACTTTTATTGTATATTGAACTGGCTTATATATATACTGGTTACAACTATTGAACTGACTGTCAACGGTCTCAATTTTTAGCACTTTGGCAATCAACAGTCCGTTGTTAAATTTTTTTAACACCGCTAATTTTTTCAAATTCAAGACCGATGTTTTAGGCATTTTGATTGGAAGGATAATACGAGTCATATATATTTAATTTCATATATATTTAATTTGTGAGAACGTACTTTCATCTTTGCTTCTTGATAACTATATGTATATTGAATGTAGATATAAATTAACTTGTAAATTACTGTTGCATGCATGCAGAGCAATGGTATAGTAAAAGGAGATGAGATATCAGAAGTGGTTCCTAATGCCAAATACCCATATTCTCTTTTGCAAGCGAGTTGTCGGCTTCAACATCTTAGGTTAAAAAATGATGAAAGAGTGGAGGAGGTGGTGTTCCAGATGGATAGTCAGCAACCACTACTACTTCCCTACCTTCAGGAACTATGGTTAATGGAATTGAAGGAGATGAGTTATGTGTGGAAGTACAATTGGAAGAAATTCTTACATCAACCATTGCAACTTCCATTCCAAAACCTCAAACACATATACTTTATTAGTTGTCCTAAAATAAAGTACTTGTTTTCTCCTCTTATGGCAAAATATTTATCCAACTTAAAGGAAGTGTGGATAGAAAAATGTGATGGTATTGAACACGTAATTTCGAAAAGAGATCATGAAAATAATATTGAAGAAAATACATCTTCCCGGGATCAAACCACCACAACATTGTTTCCTAATTTGGACAGTCTCATGCTTATTAAACTGTCATGCTTCAAAAGTATTGATGATCACTCCCAGGTATATACAAGAATTGTTTGCGCAAACAAACACAAAGTATGAGCCATTTCAAATATTAGATATGTATTTAAACCATATATGTTTTTATATGTGTTTATTTGTGATTCATTGCAGAGTAGTCAAGCAAAAACTGCTTGTTGGTCGTTGTGTCAACACTCCACAAAGATAGGCATATACGAGTGTCATGCGTTGTCGGTTCTAATTCCAAGGTATGCATTAGGACAAATGAAAAGACTTCAAGAGGTGAGTATATCGAAGTGCAAAACAATGAGAGAGGTATTTGAAAGTGAATGTAGTAGTAATAAAGTTGTTGATGAAGGAAGTGCACATGGTGGTGCTATTACTACATTAACAACTTCAACCCTTAAATACATTACTACTTTTCATCATGTTCCTCAATTATTCAATTTAAAAAGTGTGACTATCACTAGTTGTAAACTTCTGTCACATGTATTCACATTCTCCACTCTTGAAAGCCTCAAGCAACTCAAAGAGTTGACAATAAAGAGTTGCAAGGCAATGCAAGTGATTGTTAAAGAAGAAAATGAAAAGTCATCAAAAGAAGTGTTGTTTCCTCGTCTAGAGCTCGTTAAACTTAAGGATCTACCAAACCTCAAGGGCTTCTTTTTGGGGATGAACGAGTTTCGATGGTCTATATTGGATGATGTAATGATCGATAATTGCCCTCAACTGAAGGTGTTTACACACGGACAGTCAAAAACACCAAAGCTCAAGTACATAAGCTCAAAGTTAGGCAAACATAGCGTTGAATATGGCCTTAACTTTCATGGAACAATCAATGAGCATCAGGTACGCATTCTAAACAAGAAAGGTCAATATTAATTCATACTAGCTCATATTGTAATTGGATGTGTTTTCTCTTTTACTACAGAACACATTTCCAAACTCTTCATCTTTGGATCCAACTACTTTAAATAAGATGTCAGTTTGCTCTTTTCATAATCTAATAGAAATTAACATACGGTATACTGATGTTGGAACGACTATTATTCCATCTAACGCGTTGCACCAATTGGAAAAGCTGGACAAGATTGATTTATCTTCGTGTGATGACGTAAATGAGGTATTTGAAGTAGCAGCATTGGAAGGGAATGAATCACAAACTGTTGTCAAAATTCCAATTCCAAACCTAACACAAGTGAAGTTAGACAACGCGTATAGGCTCAAGTATTTATGGAAGAGCAACCAACGGAAGGTACTTGAGTTTCCAAACCTAACAACTCTGTCTATTGAATATTGCCATAGTTTGGAACATGTTTTTACATGTTCCATGATTGATAGTCTAGTGCAACTCCAAGACCTACATATAAGTCGATGTACGAATATAGAGGTAATTGTGAAGGAAGGAGATGAAAATGAATATGATGGAAAAGTGAATGAGATTACGCAATTACCTCGTCTAAAGTCCTTAAAACTTGAAAATCTTCAAAATCTCAAGGGATTTTGCATAGGGAAAATTGCTTTCTCATTTCCGGCTTTGAACACTTTAGAGATCAAAAACTGCTTAGCACTTACTACTTTCACCAAGGAACATGTGTCTACACCAGAGCTAAAAGTAATAGATACAAGTTTTGGGATGTATCATGTGAAGACGGATCTCAACTCCTTCATTAAAACCAAACAAGAAGATGGGCATATATGAGATTAAGCTGTTCCAACGTAGCAACAGATTCATGCGGTTGATGTTGCACGTAAGGTGTTTGATGCAATGCTTGTAAGAAATACAGTTTGTGTGAACGTCGGGTTTGAATTTGTGTTATGATAATTGGACATTGAGTGTAGCTTTGAGTATATGTTGTGGGTTGTATGCTAATAATTTGGATAGTCAAATACAGGCGATAGTAAATGAGTATAAATGCGTTTCATCTTTGCTTTAACTCTTGTGATTTTTATAATTTTATAATCAAACTAGAGTAAGAGATCAAAGTCCAAAAACCCATCAGGGGCTAAAATGTCAATTAGTAATAGTCAGAGATTAAAACCGTAAATACGTCAAAAGTCGGGATTAAAACCATAAATACGTTAAAGTAAAAAAAATGTTGAAACATTACATGACATCACGTGACTGGCTGGTGCAAATCACTGACCATGTCAATTACGAAATATATGAATATTGTGATAAGTAGGGGTGAGCAGTTCGCGGTTCGAACCGAAAATAACCGCGGAACCGAACCATGTAAACCGAAACCGAACCGACTACTTTCTAATTGGTTCGGTTCTCGGTTCATGAAATTATGAGTAAATGGTTCTCGGTTCGGTTCGGTTCGGAACCGAATTTTCATCCAAAGAACCGAATGAACCGATTTTTTAAAAAATAATAGAACCCTAGAATGTTAGTTTGTTTATTTACGTGAATATATTAGCCGGACTAATCATCTTATTCATCAATAATCATCATCAACTCATTAGACAAAAGAGACACAGCATAAGATTGATTAATAACCAATTCACAGTGGCGGATCACAATAAACCATTACAAACTTTGAATTTAGGTTTCTAATATTTTTATTAAATTTTAAACGCACCAAGTTGGATTAATGGATTTAAGTTGGAACTTGGAATAGTCTATTTGTTGTTTTGAAACTACAGAAAACTCGTCATATTCTTTTTTTTCGGTTCGGCCCCTAATTATTACTGAACCGAACCGTCGGAACCGTGAAATAACCGAACCGGACCGTTTACTTTCGGTTCGGTTCTCGGTTCAAACAAACCTACCTAAATGGTTCTCGGTTCGGTTCGAACCGTTTGCTCAGTCCTAGTGATAAGTAATGAACTTGTACCCTTCAGATTCGTTGAGGGTTCAACTTTCGTAACACAAATGTGTAGGTTGGACGTTCTAAGTGATAAAAAATATGGTGAATGTAAACGTTAATTATCTCTAAAGTGTATTATTTTTAATAAGTTGAGGATAGAATATAAAAGCAAAACACACAAACAATTAGATACTAGTTCAACATTTTATTTAATTATATGTAAATTTAAAAAAATAAGAAGAATATATAAACATGTCATTAAACATAAAATGAATGCTTGGAGTAATTGCTCTCCTTCAAAAAACCAGTCGTATATAATAATTTTTGGACTTCAAAACCTAGTACATTTAAAAAAAAGGTAACTTTGTAAAAATATAACCACATGTGTCAATTATTCTAATTAAATACCTGAAACTTTATTTATTCTCTAATATCACTGAAGTTTCATTAAGTGTTTCAATTCTATGTATTAATTTTACGATTAGTTTAATTTTTAAAACTTGACTTGGGCAAATAAAATATATATAAACTTTGGATATTATTTTGTGATTATTTTTGTTCAATTTGACTTAATCTCAATAAATTTTACGATTAGTCTTCACTTTCAGATCCCGATTCAAATTGATTGGAAAAAAACTTTCAATTTTTTATAATCATAATTCATGTATCTTTCATATGCGCAACTCAATTTTAAAAAATTCAAACATTTGTAAAAATGTTACATAGGATTGGAACACTTATGAAACTTCAGTGACTTTAGAAAGACAAAAAAAGTTTCAGGTATTTAATTAGAACAGTACGTAAACTTGGTTACATTTATATATGACATTTTACCTTAAAAAAATACAATTTGCAAAGTAAATCCACCATCCACCCCACCTGCACCCAACAATTATTTTAATCAAGTACATTAAAAGTCAAATAACATAACATTTACCATGCATTTTCTATTGCCTTTTGGTCGCATTTTGCTACTTTCTTTGCCTCTTGAAAATCTTCTATAAAACTCATTTCAATACTACTTGACTTACAAAAAACACACATACAACTCTAAAAGACCATTTTGTATCGCTTTGGTGCACTATGGCTATAACCTCTCAAGACTCAACTTCTCTTCCTCTACACGAAACAATAGTCCATAACAACAAGATGGCCCGAGCCATAGAGCTCGTGATTCTTTCTTTTCTTGCGTCCATGCTTGTTTATCGGGTAATTAATTTCCACGACCAAAACCAACGTTTCCCGTGGTTGCTTGCACTTCTATGTGAGTCATGTTTCACCTTCATATGGATTCTTTGTATATGTATCAAATGGAACCAGATATCCACAAAAACATACCCTGATCGTCTCCTGAACAGGTAAAATCGACCACAAACTTTTATTTACGTCTTGCAAGTTTTAAATTTGTCATATACTTCTTTTCTTATGTTTAAATGAGTATGTATATGTTTAGGGTAAACGAATTTGAGATGCCGAACGTAGATATCTTTGTAACCACGGCGGATCCTATCTTAGAACCAAGTATCATAACAATGAACACCGTGTTATCTTTGTTGGCGACTGACTACCCGGCAGACAAGTTAGCTCTTTATCTTTCTGATGACGCTTGTTCACCACTTACGTTTTTCTCACTTGTTGAGACGACAAAATTTGCAAAACTTTGGGTGCCTTTTTGCAAAAGGTATAATATCCAAGTTAGAGCCCCGTTTCGGTACTTTAGTTCTTCATCTACCGTGTTAGAAGATGATTCTTTGGAGTTTTGGCGTGAATGGAAAAGAATGAAGGTAGTATTTTTTATACTTTATAATTAAATGTAAAAAAAAATTTAATTTGTCATGGCCACCCTCTTCTTTTAAGCCCATCTACAAGAAAATGGTTATACAAAACGTTAGTTACAAATAAAGAAATGCGTAAAAATAAAGATGAGAAAATCTCTTAAACAAAACTCATATACGAGATAATGCACGTGTAAACCACTAAAATAAAAGGGAGGGTGCAAAAAAGGAACTTGAACCTGGGGAACCACAATAACAACAAAAACTATAACCACACGAACTACAACAACAAATAATAAACACAAAACAATTTAAAGATACAAAGCAATAAGACTAAAAAAATTACACTTAGCAACGTCACTCACATGTAAACAAAGTTAAACTAAAAACATAAGAGAGTAAAGTGCAAAAAAAACCTAACATTTATGGCCAAACTTATAATCCTTAAAATTACACCAAACAACAACCATAGCGTATATGATAGGGGTAAAGTGCAAAAAAAAAATCTAAACTTTATGATCAAACTTACGATCCATAATTTTTTCCTATTCAATACACTCCTTAATTATATATAGTATAATTATTATTATAATAATTATAATAATAATAATTATTATTATTATTATTACTATTATTATTATTATTATAATTATTATTATTATTACAATTGTTATTAGTATTATTACTACTAATATCATTATTGTTATTACTGTTATTATTAGTATATATGGTTATTATTATCATGGTACAAATATGATTTCAATAGTTAATTAAGTTATATAATTCACTAGTTTAGTGCCCGCGCTATGCTCGGGAACATAATAACCATACGATTTTAACGATATTCATGGGGCGTGGAAGGTTTCAATCAATTTTTAGATAAAACCGTTATAAAACCAAAACACAAGATTTATTTAAAAACTGATTTTTTTAATATATCAATATTATACTCAAATTAAAGAGAATTAAATGCTTAGTATTATGGTGTAAATTTTTTAAAAAAAATAATATCGTGTAAAAAGTTATAGATGGTTAAAAGATACTAAGGTATTTCTTTATAGCATATTATTAATTTATTTTTAAGTTTAATTTATATACCTTATTAAATATAAACCGATCCATGCACACCCTAGTAAAAAAGGTTGAAAATGTAACTATTCTTAAGTTTTTCTAGTTTCTCCTAAATATTAGAGGGTCAAAATGTAATTCGTTTTATTATAATATAATATTATAAATTAAGTATACATATTTTAATTATAAAAATATTATTATGAGAAAAAATCTCAAATAATGCCAAGTAAGCAAAACAATCTTAAATAGTTGACACATAAGCAAAACTCATTTTCCTTTATTACTTAGAACTCATCGAGTACAAAGGGCCGGCCCAATAGGCTCATTGCGTATTTTTTGGGTTTAGGCCCTTAATTTTTTAGGGCCTCAAATTTTAAAATAACTATCAATATATATAGGTGTTTTATTGGGTTAAGACTAATAATAAAGAACAAAAAACTTAAAGAAAAGAAAGAAAGTGATGGGTATATGACATTTTAACTCTATTTTTTTCTACTTTATATTGATATGCTTATTTTTTATAAACAAAAACATTATGTAAATGAGTTTTTATACAAAATTAAAGAATACAATCTCTAGATAAAAATATAGACAGAATCTACTTAACTTTTTGGTTTCTATAATTTTTAGATTCCAAAAAAAGATTGAACGCAAAAAATAATGGGGCATTTACATATATCCCCTTCTTAAGATCATTTATTACGTATTTATCCACTCCTTAAATTCAATTACATATTTCCCCTTCCTAAACCATATATATTACATATTTACCCAATTTATTTAAAATAGCCTTTTGATTTACTATTTTACCCTTAATGATCTTCATAAATATATTTTTATATTTTCTTATGGTTTGTGTAAAAGAAGGGGTAAATGAGTAATTTATTATGTCAAAGGGGATATATGTAATTAAACTTTAGGCTTGGGTAAATATGTAATTTATGGACTTAGGAAGGGGAAATATGTAAAAAAACCAAAAATAATTATGATAAAGATAAAGATCCCAAATTTTTGTATCCGTTTGGGGTCCTAAAAAACTTGATACGGCTCTGCGATACATATAACTTAACTAATGATAATTGATATATAAAAATTTCATTTCAATTTTTTTCTAACAAAGTGGTAGACATGTTTTCTCAAGTGACATAACATGACATATGACATATGACATGTGAGGTGCCAAGACGTGACCTTTAAATGGAAACATATTTTAACAAATCGCGTAACTTATCTACCAATAATCCAAGTTTTCGCTTGTTATTTTGTACTAACATAGTATATATGTTTGCCATGAGTGAGATTAGGGGTGTGCATGGGTCGGTTTGGGTCGGTTTTTAACTCAATCCGAACCCAAACCCAAAAAGTCGGTTTTTGTGTTTTTAAAACCCATGGGTTTTGGGTTTTTCGGTTTTTGGTTTTGAGTTTGCGGACTGGGTTTGGGTTTTGGTTCGGTTTTTTCGGTTTTTTCAACTTGGCCTTAAATTTATTGTTTTTTAGTACTAAATACAAGTTATAAACAAAACTCTTAATGATTCAAGAAAACATGTTATAATACTAAAGTTTAAATTTATGTTTCCATAAGCTTAAACATTAAAAATCAACCACATTTCAAAAGAATATTTACTCAGGAAACAATAACCATAAACAAAATTTTGAATGTCATTTTGCTTCGACAAAAAAACCACCAATAAATCATAGATAAAATGTAATATGATCATATAATAATGTATTACAATATAGGCTTTTACATAATATAGGTCATGGGTCTTACATATATGAAATTTAGCATATACATAAACATTATTGGGTCGGTTCGGTTTTTACGGATCGGTTTTTTAACAAAACCCAAACCCAACCCAAAAGTTCGGTTTTTTTATAAGTTAAACCCAAAACCCATGGTTTCTATTTGGGTTTGGGTTTTCGGTTTTTTCAGTTTCGGGTCGGTTTTTTCGGTTTCATGCTCACCCCTAAGTGAGATGACATGATGTGTGATACTAACGATGTGACATTTACATGCGAATTTATTTAGACATTACAAGTTTACAACATCATTAATGACAAATTAACTTATTCATTAAGTTACTTATTTACTAGGTATATTCAAGCTATCACACGTTGTGTGATAGTATTAAGCGGGTTATTAATTTTTACATAACCTAGCAGCCCACAAACAAAAATGTAAAATAACAAAAAAAATCAAATACAAAAACAAAACACAAAAAAATTATAAAAAACCACCTATAAACAAACTCACTCATAACATCAACCAATATCAACACAACACCTCAAACCATCAACCAATAGCAACGCAACACTTTGGGACACACACTGAACACTATTCAACCAATAACAAAACAACACCTCAAACTATACACCAATAATAACACAACACCTTAAGCCAAAATAGACAGTATTCAACCAATAGCAACACAACACCTCAAACCATCAAGCTATATCAACACAACACTCCAATCCACACACAAAACACTATTCAACCAATAGCAACACAACACCTTAAATCATCAACCAATAACAACACAACACTCCTAATCCACACACAAAACACTATTCAACCAATAGCAACACAACACCTTAAACCATCAACCAATAATAACACAACACTCCTAATCCACACACAAAACACTATTCAACTAATAGCAACACAATACCTTAAACCATCAACCAATAACAACACAACACTCCTAATCCACACACAAAACACTATTCAACCAATAGAAACACAACACCTTAAACCATCAACCAATAACAACACAACACTCATAATCCACACACAAAACACTATTCAACCAATAACAACACAACACCTTAAACCATCAACCAATAACAACACAATACCCCAATCCACACACAAAACACTATTCAACCAATAGCAACACAACACCTTAAACCATCAACCAATAACAACACAACACCCCAATCCACACACACAACACTATTCAACCAATAGCAACACAACATCTTAAACTATCAACCAATAACAACACAACACTTCAGCAACACAAAAGAACTATTCATAAAGTTTTTGTTTTTCAATATAGATGAAATTTTATAATATAAATTCTAAAACTATTGCAAAATTAGAAATTGTGTTTAACAATTCACGTTGAACTCGTGCTCCTTGTCTCGATATGAATTTCGTAGACGTGTTAGTGATGGTGCCTTTTTGTACCAAACTTTGGTGACAACATTAATGGTTACCTAACACAGTACAAATTCACATGATAATGTCTTGTATTTACATATGATTGCAGAACGAATATGGCAATCTGTACAAGAAGATTGAGATTGCAGCTCTGAGGCCATTCACATGTGATCCTAATTCGGATTTTGCTGATTTCTGTGACGTTCACCGGTCAAATCATCCGGCAATCATCAAGGTACCATGTTCAAGCATTAGCATAATGGTATTTGTTTTTTTAAAACTTTGAATCGTGCAACGGTCTATGACCGATATGATGTAAGGACCAAGATCGAAACCCCGACTCTAACACCGATGGGTGTTTTTTGTCGGCATTGGGGCTCCCCTATTACTGCGAACGCAGCGGAGGCTCACCACAACTAACCCTCCTTACGCGTCAAGTTGATTGGAGTCAAAACTCGTCAACCAACTGTTCCAGGGAAAAACCGGGCAGAAACCTTTAACTATGTCATGTAAAACCATTAGGCTCATACACGAAACCAGGTGGTAGCCCGGGATGAGCTTCATTGCCGGCCAATATCCATTGGGATTGAACTTGGGTCTCCTATGAAAAACTAAAAGTCATCTTACCACTAAGCCATAAATGAGGATTTCATAATCGCATTTGTTATTGTTAAGTCCACGTATATATACACCAAATCTTAAATTTTGATGCTAAAAGTTTGAAGTTTTGATGTCATCCGGATAAACGTCTTCAATGAGACGAAAATGTCAGATGTGTCTCAGAGGCTTTCTTTTGGGTGGTTCAAGATTGAGGACTTTGAGGTGATAATGTAGTTTGTTTGTTTGTTTGCATGACGACATTTGACATTAGGTACTTGGTTGTTAGATAAGCCTTAGTGAGGATCATAAATCCCTAAAATTGTTTGTAACCTTAGCTTACCTCGAGCCCAACCTTCACGTAATGTGTTTGAGTCGGGTCACGACCCTAATAAATGAGTAACTTATCTGTCATTTAACATTTAACTTGATAATTCATTTAAACGACACAAATTATAAAAGTATTTATATTATTTTGTGCTTATATTTTGTTTGTTTCTCAATTCTTACAAAGTTTAAAACAATTATTTTATAATAAGCTTTAGAAAAGTGTTATCACTCTTTGAATTAAATCCAAACTATTTGAAAAACACATCAATCAAATTTTATAAACAAATCGAATATAATAAAAAAAACTCATATTATCATGTTTCTTAATTTAAACATATTTTGTCTACTATTTAGTTCGTGTAATGTACGGGTAACTAACCTTGTATATTTATATAATATAAATAGTACTAATTATTGGAGTAAACTATCATTTTCATCCTTGAGTTTGGTGATAATTGCGAGTGTCATCCAATAGTTTGTTTTCTCGCATATGTGTGTTTATCATTTTTCAAAACTTGTTATTTTCATCCTACCAGTTAAATCAATCCAAATTTCTCCATTAAATGAATGATATATGGTATTTTACAAATTGTTTTTTTTCTTTGAGTTAAATGCCATTTTAGTCCCTAAGTTTTTAATTTTTTTGCCATTTTCATCCATTTAAGAAAATATTACCTACACTACTCTATTGTTTTTAATTTTATGTCATTTTCATCCATTTGCTTAACTCCGTTAGTGTAACCGTTAACCAAGCTCATGTTCATTTTTTAAAGGGGGTTGGTTGGTTTTTTTAAGATTTAAATACCTTCAAAACATATTTTAAATTAAGGTAAATTACTATTTTGGTCCCCGATGTTTGATTAAAATCACGGATTTTGTCTAATAGTTTGTTTTCTACTATTTTAATTCACTGTTTTCACACAAACTTGATATTTCAGTCCACACCACTAAAGGTCATCCATATTTCCAGGTAAATTTTTGTGAAAAGACAGTAGTACCCCTGGACCAAAATAGTTATTTTGACCAAACCCCAATGACCAAAATAGTAATTTACCATTATTATTATTATTATTATTATATATTGTTTTTGTTGTTGTTAATATTGATATTATCGTTATCGTTATCGTAAATCATTATCGTAATCAATATTATTATTATCGTAATCATTGTTACCGTTGGCCACTGATGACCACTCGCTGCCGGGCATGTGTCACCACTTGACTTTCCCACCAACATTTTTTTTTACTTTACCATTAACTTTGACTTAATTATTATTTTAACCTCTAAGAAGTATAGTGGAAAAGAATTAGAATATGAATATATATTGGTTTGTGTTGTGCGTAGTAATAGTAATAATAATAATAATAACAATACTAATAGTAATAATAATAATAATAATAGTAATAGTAATAATAATAATAATAATAATAATAATAATAATAATAATAATAAAAAAAAAATTATATTAGTATAAGTACGTGGATGAAGAAAACAAAAGTGGGTGGGTTAGAATTTTATAGTTCGATATTAAAATATGTTTTGAAGGGATTTAAAATAAAAAAAACTTACCCCCTTTAAAAATATGAACATGAGCTTGGTTAACGGTGTAGGCTAACAGAGTTAACCAAGTGGATGAAAATGGCAAAAATAAAAAACAATAGAGTAGTGTAGGAAAAAAAACTTAAATGGATGAAAATGACAAAAACAGAAAAACATCAGGGATTAAAATGACAGTTAACTATTTTTCTTTTCTTAACCTAATTTAATATCTCCCTTTATAACCTCCTTTAAACCCTTAACTAGACATATGCAAGGCTCGCGCATTATTGTGTTGTTCTTCGATCATGTGGATGTAGGCGTGTAGCCAGATCTTCACTCCAAATGCCTTCTGCAAGAAGCATTTACAACCTATATCAATTCTAGTCATAAATTATGAACATCCTACGTACTATCAACTTGCATTCACAACTTCACAACAGCAGCCAGGCTAAAGCTCAAAATCCGGTCCGATACATTCAGTTTTGAAAACTTCTCTGTTTACATCACACAAATTTAGACTTGGTGAACAATAAGCATACATTATTATTACCGCTACAAACTGCAAATGCACATCCAAACACTATCTCCTGAAACTCGGTTTGTTGCAACTGATTTATAAAAGATTCATAGTTTCACACACATGGTTGAAATTCAAGAAATAAAACTTAACCACCCTTGTATATCTGAATCTACAAACAGATAAAAAATCAACGTGATCAGTGTTGTACCTGATCAAGGAAAAGAATAAACAACAAACACAACGTACATGATGCCAAAATCTAAAAAAACAAAACAAAAAGAACACCCAATTAGGTTGCAATATCATAAAAAAATCCCAACTCAAGCCACAACCTTAATTCAACACCCAGCATATATAACGAACATCTTAGGGCCGTCCAAATCGCTCGTCGCCCACTCGGAAATTGCTCGGAAAATGCTTGATTGTTTTTTCGCTCTATTGTGAATGAGCCGCTCTGCTTGGTTCGATTTGTAAACGAGCCAAGTGACGAGCGAAGGACCCCTCGATTCGGTTTGACTTGAATATTTTTAATTTTTTTTATAAATAATTATATATGCACAAGTATATAATATGTTTTTATAATTATGTTGATATTATATATATTAAAATTATTAATTATATTTGAATAACTTTGATGTTATGAATGTTGGATGAAGGGTGTAACGTGTTATTAGATGATGGGTTTGTTTCGGTCCCTGTCATGGAGATGATGAAGGAGAGTGACATACTAAACACGATGTTGGAAGAATGATTATGAGGGTGCGATGGTCGTTTTTGGCTTTTTTTAGGGTTAGGGTCTGTTCAGGGAATAATCAGAATTATGATTACAAACTCGATTACCATTCTCATTGGGATGCGTATATAACTACAATATAATCTAATATTTGCTTCTTGGTCACACCTTTTAGCAATAAACAAACACCTCCACTCACCGTCGCCACCATCCATCCTAATGGAGACAGAGGCGACCAATCGACGAACAAATAAAAAATCAAAGATACTCACAAATTGAAGGCCAATAGATCAAGATCGGTAACCATCTCCAGAATAAAACGACGTGTCAACCGCTTGAAACGACAATCAACATGCCAGAAGGGACAGTGAAGAAAGAAAACAACCGAAGCAAGTTGGCAAGTTGCCACTAAAACCAATAAACCCAATGAATGATAAAACAAACACATTACCAAAATACCCCTAAAATCAAGTTAGTAACACAATTTTCATACTACTATTAATCCGGTTTGTATATTAATATATAATAATAATTGTCGTTTATAATGTGTATCTTAGTGCCAACTTAAAGTATTGTTGATCTAGACAAAAGTTTTTTTTCATGGTAACTGTTGTAGGTTATATCAGAGAACACACATATACCTCATGTTATATACATCTCAAGAGAGAAGAACCCAAAACACCATCATCATTACAAAGCTGGAGCTATGAATACTTTGGTTAGCACATCAAGTTTTTATTTACTTCTTACTCTGAAATATTTTTAGTATGCATCTTGATATATCAATCTATCTTTTTCAAATGATGAGCAGGCTAGAGTGTCGGCAGTAATGACAAATGCACCCCTGATGCTAAATGTAGACTGTGATATGCACGTAAACAATCCACAAGTTTTTCTTCATGCAATGTGTATTGTATTTGGTTGCAAGCATGATCAAGACTGTGGTTTTGTTCAATTCCCTCAAGCCTTTTATGATGGATTGAAGGACGACCCGTTTGGGAACCAACTCGCCAATCTTTATGTGCGTATACTAGCTTATTTCTTGTCGGTAAAAATGTCTTTTTGATCGCTTTTGTCTGTTAAGTATGTAAACACTCAAAAGTTCACAAGCATATGATTATTTGATCATTAAAATTTCAAACAATAGAAAGACGAATATTTTTAAACATTTTCTACTACAAGTTTTACTAAAATGCAAATCTAAACACCCCCTTAATCCATAGTATCATTAAAATTAATTAGTTTTAACCTTTTATCTTTTATGTCAGTATCTTATGAATGGAATAGCAGCAATACAAGGGATTGTCTATGCAGGATCAAATTGTTTTCATAGACGAAAGGTTATATATGGTTTATCCGCGGTAAAAACTGGTATGCTACTTAAAACTTGTGTAACTTTCTTCTTTCATTATGGGATTGTATATTTTAGTTAACACTTCATATTTTTGTTTTGAACAGAATCTATAAGAAATGAAGATCTAGATAAAGTCTTTGGAAAATCATTTGAATTGAAAGAATCAGTTGCTCGGATATTTTCAGGATTAAGCGAAAAAATAGAAAATCGAAAGAGTCCCTCTTGTTTAGTTGAGGCAGCAATCCAGACTGCAGTCTGCAACTACGAGTATGGCACAGACTGGGGAAAAAAGGTAACTACAAATAGTATAGGTGGAAAAATTAGCGAGTTAGACGTCTAATATGGGTTCAAGTCATATTAGTAGCGTTTGGTCAGACTGACCCACAAATTAGCGAGTTAGACGTCTACAATTTTTTTTGAAGTTGAAGTTTGTTTTTCTCATTTTACAATTGTTTAGCAAAAGTTCAACAAAAATTGGTATAAATGGAAAACAATACATACTTTGATGGCCTTATTTAAAAGTTGAATATTTGAGGGGTCGTATTATATCTACATTAAATAAATCTGGAGAAGCTTTAACAAAAGTAAAATATTCTACTTAAGGATATTTGTTCAAAGATTTTCATAGTCTACTATCAGGTTGGTTGGCTTTATGGATCCGCAGCGGAAGATATGCTTACGGGAATTAACATCCATGGTAGAGGATGGAAATCAGTCATGTGCTCACCGGACCAACCTGCTTTTCTTGGTTGTGCACCACCAACATACCCGAGTACATTGACCCAACAAAAAAGATGGGCTAGCGGGCTTCTTGAGGTCTTATTCAGCGATAGTAATCCGTTGCTTCTTAGTATAAAAGGAAGCCTTTGGTTTAGACAAGCCCTTGCTTACTATTGGATATTATTATGGGGAGTTCGTTGCATTCCTGAGCTATTATATGCTTTTCTTCCCGCATATTGCATCATCACACGCTCACATTTCTTGCCCAAAATCAACGAACGAGCTTTTCTTATCCCTGCGGGTATTTTTATCATTTACAATAGTTATGTTTTCTGGGAATGTAAACGCCTAGGCATGTCCCTACGTATGTGGTGGAATTTGCAGCGAATGGGGAGAGTGACTGTTATGACATCATGGTTATTTGGGTTCTTAAGTGTGATGTTAAAGCTCACGGGTTTGTCAGAATCTATCTTTGAAGTAACACAAAAGATATACAAGTCGAATGATGGTGATGGTGATGGTGATGGTGACAGTAACACTAATGATAAAAATATTAATAGGTTTACGTATGACAAGTCACCCACGATCATACCAGGTGCTGTCGTTCTATTGGTCAACACGAGCGCGTTGATCATTGCTGTGTTCAGAGTATTAAAGTTTGAGTATAGTGAAATTTGGTTGGAGATGTTAGGATTAGGGTTAGGAGAGATGTTTTGTAGTGTTTGTGTGTTACTATGCTTTTGGGAGTTCTTTAAAGGGTTGTTTTGGAAGGGGAAATATGGGATTCCCTCATCGACGATTTGGAAATCAGGAGTTATTGTTTTGTTCTTTGTACACATGTGTATAAGATATGTGTGACTGGTTTGAGATAATTCTAGACAATTTATTTAGAATAATGTAGTTCTTGGATCAAACTCTAATAAAAAGTTATTCCTAGAGACATGCATGTGGTTATTCCTCTCCCATTTCGATCTCATGTACTGTCTTTATTTCACCAATGCTTTTATCAGTACTAAAGGCAAGAGGAGTATCCTCTCTAATTGCATTGTGAAACTACAGGAAGCCGAAGGTGAATTCTCGAGAATCTTTTCGATCAAGAAGAGAAGTTTACATCAGTCGTTGTATGAATTCCCATCTTGAGAGTTTTTAGGTGGATTTTGATGAAAAATTAAGATACATAGCTAAAGAAGAACTTAAAGTCACTATGGGGGCACTTAGACTAGGGCAAACATTTGGACCATTATATTGTAAGGAAGTTATGATAAAGTCTGTAGTAATAACAAAAACATAGACGGCATAATGTTTAAGTATTAAAAAGAATTATATATGCATCTAAAGCAATTGTCATGTGAATGTATAATGGTTTTAGGATACACACTAACTAACAATGCTTACTTAGACTTGAATAACATAACATGTAAAACACATCACTTCGGGCATTCGTGTTATTTTAGAGTGTTGTTTAAGTATTAATTTTAGGTTTAATAAAACATGATAGGTCCATTTAACAAAACTAAGTTTTTAGGAGTAATATATGCTATGTACTCACAAAGAGTACTCATGTTTCATGCGAGTTCATGAGTACTCATATTTCATACCAAATTAGTGAACATTTTGAACAACTTTAGAAACTTAAAGTTTTGTTCTTCATAAACTCATATTTTAATTTTAACAAGACACTAAACCAAAAAACCTTATTTTAACTGATTTCGTAAAAAGTTTTAAGCTATGTATTCATGAAATTTAACCGGTTTTGGGTGGTAAAAATGAAAGATCGAACACGTACGTTTTCATTTGATCACTAGGTTTAATAGCCGTGTGTTACACACGACTTAAATAATAATACTTTTATGAAATTACAATCATTATATTTGGTTTCATCAACTCATACATGGAGAAACATTTCACTCACTTTTCCCCCCTAAACTTTCTATTATAAAACAAATATTTCTCCCAAAAAAAGCCCTTATTAAAACGTTGATTTATTAGATAGATTGTTTCAAGTTTTGATTCCAGATAAAGGAAAAGAATAAGGAATCTATTAAGCAACATAACTCTGATACCATATCTTGATCGATTGTTTATTCATAAGATTGAAAATGTTGCATAATCGATCATCTGTACCTGTGACTGAGGCTAGCGTTAGGCGTGTATGCTGAGGATGGTGCTTAGGATTCAAGCTCATGAATGAGAGAGACAGAGAGAGGTTGTAGGTGTTGTTATGATTAGTCAACCTCTAATGATCTCGTTAAGCTACATTTATACACTCAAAGGGATACCCTAATGAGTTAGTAAGGTTAATTATCTCCATCAGACACTTACTATTTCATTTTTTTTTACAGCGAAACGAATAAAGCACGGCTACCCGGGGTAACCCAATGGCGAAAGGCGACCCCAAACGCTCTGCGAACACAGACAGCGCTGGGTAGCCGAAGCCCACCTATTAAACAAACTCCAATTCGGGGGAAACCCACTAGCCCGTCCGCCCGTAGCCACGACAACAAGCTAGCGGTAAAACCCGTTTGGCTCAGAGATCGAACTTATGTTGGCCACAAGTCTTCCTTCATTGCCCCCATTTGCCCCTTCCAAAGTGGTGGTAGTGGGACTAGAACTTGGGTCTCTTTTGGATAATCCAAGCCTCTTACCACTACACCACATTGGAAGTTGCAAACACTTACTATTTCATATAAGAGGGATTTGGATCAAAGATCAAATACATTAAATAAATGATAATGAGAGCATATAATTAAATTTACTTCAACAAAAACAACTATTCGAATAGAGGGTTAAACAAAGAATTTTTTTAAAATTTGTTGTTAAAAGAAAATAATTCTATTAACCCTTTGTGATGAGTTACTTTCCAGAATTTAGAAAACTCGATCCTCTCCAATACGATCTGAATACAGTCCAGTTACTCCTATACCTAACACCGAGACATCTGTCATTTTTAAGTTAACTCCGTTAACATGAGTCCGTTTATTCTGTTAGTATTACTCTTACGTTTCTTAGAATTAGGATAATTAAATATGTCAACTTTTGCACAAACACTCGCGAAACGGTAGTTTGAAGAATTACCTACTCACACACGAGTTTATACCCGAGCGTTGGTAAAGTGTAACCGAATACTATTGCTTTTACATTTATCACTACTAGAAAAACAAGACATTTGCTACACCATAATTCGTCGTAAATGTGTAGGAAACATACATTTGCTTCGCAATTATGACAAAAAAATTTAGTAGCAAAAGCCCTCGTCGTAAATCATTTGCAACGCAATTGCGACACATTTTGCGACAGATTTACTGGTGTTGGTATTTTCTACACATTTGCGACGCAACTTTAGTTTTTACTATTTTATCTAATTAACTATTTGCGACGCATTTGCAACACAAAAATTTGCAATCTGTAACAAATTTGCGGCACAATTTTATTTTTATTTAGTTTAATCAAATAGATTTGCGACACAATTACAACGCCAGAGTTTTACATTCTGCAACAATTTTGCGACGCACTTTTTTTTTATTAAAAAAAATTACCCGTTTGCGATCAAATCGAGCAAACCCATTTGGCCATTTAATAATAAATAATTCACATATTCAAAGCCCATTTATTTAAAGACCAGTCCATTACCTGTTTGCTACGCATTTTCGACAAAAAGTAGGATTTATCTTTTTAATTAAATTGTGTGTCGTAAAGGTGTCGCAAACGATAAATTTTTTATTATAATAACTTTGAATATAATAAAAAGCTCTCTATTGTGTTAGTTCCGACAGTTTTGTGACGGAAAAAAATTAAGTTTTTTATTTGTGTCGCAAATTCGAAGCAAAATTTATAAAAAAGTATTAATGTCGCACAACTGTCGCAAATGTGTATTGTAGCGTTTTTAGCTTAAAGCACTTTGCAACTAGTTTATTGTAGTGTTTTTAGATTAAAGTACTTTACTGTTTGAGTTGAAAGCCAATGTACTTTAAACTTAGATTACATAGTAAAGAGTTTTCATTGACCTATACTTTGTGCTTTTATATCTAGTTGTGAATTTAAGTACATGTTTATTGATTATAAATACAAAGGTTGAAGGGAATTATATTTCTTTTATACAGAAAAATGTCTAAAAAAGGTAAGCGTGAGAGTGCAAAATGTGAAAACAAAATTAGAAGAAGATGACTATTTTATTGAATTTGATGAAAATGATGGGGAAATTGGTGAGCATGCAAATGACTTTATCACTTAGATATGCAAGAAACAAAGGGCTGATATATTCCTTATTATCAAGTAGTGAAAGATGTTAAAAATGAACGCTCGGACAAGTTGTGGGAAGAAACTAAGGTATTAAGTTAACTATTCTTTATAAGTTACATCAGTTGATTGTTATCTATTATTTTCAAAAAATATTTTTATTGACCTATACTTTGTGCTTTTATATCTAGTTGTGAATTTAAGTACATGTTTATTGATTATAAATACAAAGGTTGAAGGGAATTATATTTCTTTTATACAGAAAAATGTCTAAAAAAGGTAAGCGTGAGAGTGCAAAATGTGAAAACAAAATTAGAAGAAGATGCCTATTTTATTGAATTTGATGAAAATGATGGGGAAATTGGTGAGCATGCAAATGACTTTATCACTTAGATATGCAAGAAACAAAGGGCTGATATATTCCTTATTATCAAGTAGTGAAAGATGTTAAAAATGAACGCTCGGACAAGTTGTGGGAAGAAACTAAGGTATTAAGTTAACTATTCTTTATAAGTTACATCAGTTGATTGTTATCTATTATTTTCAAAAAATATTTTTTTTGTTTTGTATGTATGTAGGAAACTTGGAATATTAAAAGCGACGAGTTCAAATCTGTTTTCTTGAAAAGGGTTAAAAGAAGACATACAAATTTTCGATGTAAACTTGATGATGATTATGTAAAACCACGCTTAACTCCTTTTCTTGATTATAACACTCTTGATGACGATCCTCAGCATTGGAGGGAATTTGTTGCCCAAAGGACAAACCCGGAGTTTTTGGTATATGTGATTATTGTTATTATTACTACTATTAAAACTATTAAAATATATTTACATCTGTTAGTAGTAATTTGTTTATGTACCAGGAAAGAAGTGAAAAAGCAAAAGTGAGTGCGGCAGCAAATAAAAACCATTCTCATCTAGGACGCAGCTCTCTTGCTATGTTGACCCCTGCGGTAGTTGAAGAAATATGGTCTGAGCTTCTGTTAAAGTATCCAAATATTGTTAATATTACATGTCCCCGTGCTAAAAAGCATCTTGCTAGTTGTGTGATAAAGAACAAAAAAAACCAAAATGTTTGAACTTACAAAGAGTGGCTTATCATTATCATTGTACCCGAAACTGGTAAGTAAATATATATTTATTTCAGATTTATATATTCTAGTCAATTGTTTTAACAACTTTATATTTTTTTATAGATCCAAGCGGAAAAAGAATTGATTGATAATGGCACCTTTGGAAAGGAGAATGTGTTAACTAAGATTTACGGGTGTGAACATGGGGGCGAACACGTGGAGTTTCTAATGTTATAGGTATTATTTCATAAATATATATTATGTATGCTAATATATATTTTTAAATAGTGATGTAATTTTAATTTATTTATAGGACACACAATGGTTAAGCAAGACTTGATTCAGAGTGGTAGGAAACAAAGTCGTAATGAAACGCCTACTACTCAAAGAAGACGCATTGCGAGGTTGGACTCGAGCTATAACATTCTAGGTTCAAGTCATGCATCTGGTGGATCTCATATTCAATATCCACCTATTGAGGTGTATATATATATATATATATATAGTGAGTTGGACTACTATTTGTTTTTAAAAAATGTTATATCTGTTGGATTTAATATGTCCGGACCCGATAAATTAACGTGGCTGACCGAGTTATGACCCGTAAGAGTTACACCAAGGGCAACGAACATTAAATCCACTTAACTCGTTTAATTGGTAATCACGAACGAAAGACGCGGTTATAATTTATACCGTTTATAAATTATATTATTCATTTAACTAATTTAAATGAATAACGAGTTTATTTTGCATGTTGGGCTCAAACTAATCTAACCGGGCTTAGGGCTCGCTAATTAGATTACTTTATATTAAAGGGATCATTTGGGTTTAAACCCTTCACCCTAATTATTATTGCCGTCATATGAAAACAAAAGAAAAGAAACACTTTTCTTTTTTCTTTTCTTCTTGCCGCACACAACAACAATTCACTTTTGTGAATTCAAGTGAATTAATTTTAGAGCCAAGCAAGCAAGAGATACTAGATTAAATCCTTCCTTGGTCGTGGGCATTTTTCATCACCGTCTCTGTTCGTTTTGTTCTAGCAATCGTTCGTTGTACCTCGGTGTCTCAAACGGTTATTTATTAACCAAAGGTATAATTCATCTCATCAGTAGATTAATTATTATTAACCGTATTTGCATGTCTGTAACCGGATCCTGTCGGTTTCACTTTTGGTATAGGTTTTAATGTTAACTTTCCGCTGCGTTAATAATTAGCGGTTTAATTATTACAATTGTCAAACCCGTTTTGATACAATTAAAATCTAAAAGATACCACTGAAACCCAACAGTGGTATCAGAGTCTTGCTTACAACATGCTAATCGGTACCGGTCTCCTTTTAACCGGTTATAGATCACAAACTTAAAGTTTTTTTAAGTTTATGATCTATGTATAATATTGGGCAACAAAAATTGTGGTCAACAATTTTATTATTCTTGACCAATAGTTTGCCCGAATGATTATTTTGATTATGATAAAAATATGTAAATCTGGCCAGACCTTGTGGTTGTGTTGTAATATAATTCAGTTTTTGGTTTTATGGTTTTGGCCACTTTGATGGTTCAAAGTTGTAATAGATTAGAGTTCTTTTATTTTATATATTTTTTGTAAAATTGTAACATTAAAGACCCGGAAGAAAGACTGAAAACAAAACGGATCTAGGAGTCAGTGGGAGTACTCAAGACAACAAGATGCACTCAAGTCCATCCTTGTGATTGTTTATGTGTTGTGACCCCGTGACCTAGTGTCACACCCCGACCAAGGGGGGGTGGGCCGTGACGATTGAATATCCAACAAAACACAGCGGAAACTATGTATGCATTGATAGTGGGCCATAGGTTTACACGTAATATTAGTGTATTCTAAGTGTACATCAAAGGGTACAATAGTAAATTCTAACAAAAGCAGTGGGACTAGTTGGTATACTATTCCCAAGTACTCTTCTTCTATAATTCCTCTATAATCTTTGCGTGTTTCTTCTAATCGAGGTCTTCTAAAGCTATCAACCGTGTCTAAATGCACATCCAATGTTATAAAGTCTAGTTGTATACTTCCATCAATAAATCATCTAAATACCTGAAATACATACCGAAAAATATGTCAACATAAAGTTGGTGAGCTCATGGTTTAACAAAGCAGACAATGTCATAAACGTTTAAGACCCAAAATGCTGGACATTAAACAAGTACGTTTTTGGTGTACGGTCGACAAAATATGTAGCCAAACCTGTTCGGATTATACCCAACCCGAATACCATATATAACAGTCCCCTAACCCAAAGTGGGCTAACGTGCTCTGCTAAGCACCGACATATCATTGAATATGTGGCGTAACGGTTTTCAACCTCAGTGGGGGTATGCCACTGTACGCGGGGGATTCCCAAATAGTACTATTCACATTTCAAAGGGCTCCTGCAAGAAGTTAATGGCTACCGAAAGTTGTACCAACGTTCAGGGACAAGCGTAGCAGATGTATTACACCATAAATAATTTATAAAAGTAAATTTGAGTAGGTATGTATCAGCCCCAAAAGCGTTACGTAAAAAGGGGGTTCATGAACTCATCTGGTGTCCAGCCTGCTCAAGATTTCTCAAGAATATTGTACATTCACCGTGGGAGTTCTACCTCCTAGCAGACTTCCTATGTTTAGTTTAGTCATGTTAGACCCCAAAATACATAAGTCTATGTGTTTCGTTGTGTTGGTGTCGTGTGCGTACGGTTTTGGTTACATTCGTGTAATATCATGGTTTTAGTCGTTTGCGTTGACTTGTACGTCTAAGTATGCGTATACTTATGTTATTATAGGTTATATAAGTTGGTATTAAGTGTACTTTGATGTTAAATCAGTAAAGTTTGGTACTTGTCACTTTTAGTCCCTAGACTTTGTTAAATCGTCACATTCGTGCTAAAGTTGGGTTTTTAACTAAGGGTTGATATTAATAAGTACTATACATTATACTTATGTTATGTATAGCTTTTTAGGTATGAATCTACTGATAAAAATATATCTAAGTATTAGATTCATGAAAGTTAGTTTCCATCGGTCTACCGAGCACGGTGCGTTACCGCGCATTAAGTTACGTTTTAGGTTTAAGTCAAAATACTTCAATATAATTGTACCCATATGTTAAATGGTCATATGCTACTGTAAAAATACACTTTTTATAATTTTTAGATATTTCTAAAAATTATTATATTTTATTTAAGAATGTAGACGGTTAATATAGTTTAAACATAAATAATTTGCATAAAATAAACCGCGACCCAATAAATAGTGAAACTTCATTTTCAACCTATTTATACAGTAACTAAGTAGTTACAAACTTAATATTCGAGTTTTATGGTCCTTCGGTCGTTTTCGTATTTTAACGCGCGTAAAACCGATGAATAAACGTTTTGCTTACAAAATACTCTTTTAACGTGTTTTATACTTCAAAACACTTCCTTGGGTCTTATGTTACTGTATAAAAGGTATTTTTCTTGACAAATAGGTCTTTCTCCAATTTTTATGCTTTTTGTGAAAATACTAGGTTAATATATTCAAAAATTCATAATAAATAGATTAAGTTTATAAAAATTATGAAACTTGGTGAAATACTCTAATTATATATATAAAAGCTCCTGGATGTGAAAAATACCTGCTTTAACTTGCGTTTCCCGGTTTCGTGTTTTTAACGCGTTCGGTTCGGTTAATGTTACGTTTTAAGCATAGAGAGTCTTTGGTGATGTCTAGGGTCCAAATTTACTTACCTTACATCCATATGTGAGTTTGAGTTCTGTAAATTTGATCTTAAGAGTCTCTAACTATTTTCTACAAATTTTCGTATTTTAATCCCATTAAATATTAGAAAATTTGTAGTTATTATTTTAATGTCCAGAAAAATATGAAATTTATTTTCTAGAATGTTTATACCATACATAAGCTACTGAGAAAATAATATTTCGATATTTTTATATTTTTGGTACTTTCGTTGTTTCGTACGTTTAGTCTCGTTTATTCTTCGATTCTTAGGTTCACCCATCAACAATCAACTATTTTTGATCCTAAGTGTCAATATGAATATTTATATCAGTAGAATAGCTCATTTTTATATTTTTATACTTCCCATACGTTTTTAATAAATAAGTGTGAAAATATACATTTTTAATATTCAAAAATGCATATTAAATAATCTATAACTCCAAAAATTATGAAATTTAATGTATAACCATATTTTGGTAAAATGAATGTACAGAAATCATGAAATTATAATTTTAAGATGGTTAACCTTGGTTTGTTGTTTTGACCAAAAATAGTTGTTCTGTTTGACTAGCTTTAGTCAAACTCATGTGTTTTCTTTAGAAAATGATTTCTATCAAATTTAAGAATTATGTTACTGAAAAATAAGTGTTTTTATATGTTCATAATATATGGGAAGTTATGGTACTCATTGTGTGTGAAAATGAACGTGTTGTGTGCGTGTAGCGTGTTTTCGGGTATTTTCTCGTTACCTCGTTAATGAGAGTGAGTGAGGGTGCACTTGGGGTGTTGTGAGGGACACGAAATGGGGCTGGAATAGTTCTGGAAATGACTGGAAAAGGGCTGGACGTGTTATGCTTGGTTGTTGACGGTTTGAACGAATCGTGCTTCGGTTACTCGTTGGTTGGCTTCCTTGGGCTTGTGTGCTACCTTGGGTCTTCCTCTTGGCTTGTTGGTCGATCTCTAGAGCTCCATGGGGGCTGGTTTCTCTGAGTTTTCTTAAGTGTAGGAGTGTTTGAATGTTAGAGAGAAAGTGAGAGAGTTTAAGAGAAATTTGAAGTTATGAAGGGTAAAAGAATGGTATGTTAGTGATTGTGTGTGTGTGTTTGTACGTATGAAATGAGGAGGGAGAATGAACAAGGGGTCCACCTTCTTGGTTAATGAAAGATATGGAAGGATTGTAAAAAGATTTGGACTAGTGTTTAGGGTCTTGTGGCTTACATTGGTATAGGCTCATGCATGAAGGACATTGGCCATGGTAGGTGGTGGATGTTGGGTAGGAGGAAACATATAGAGGTAGGGGAAACTTGCAAGTATTATTTTTGTTAATTGGTGGTTTTTATAAAATGGTGGTTTATTTTATAAATTGTAGTCTTGTGGGTTTTATATAGTTGTACATATATATATATACATATATATTTACGTATGGTGTGTGTGTATGTATAATTATGGTTTGTAAAATAATAATAATGTGTATAGACGTGTGGTGGTAAATATTGTATGGTACTTATATGCGCATGTTTTCTAAATATGTATATGTACATTTGTGTGTGTGTTGTAAATATATTTATATATGTATGCATATAAGTGTATGAAAGTTGATTTTTATATAATGTGGTTGTTGGTTTTTAACATTGGTGATATGTCTCCAAAGGTTTAATTATTTATGTGTAAGTATTAATTAATGTACTCGTATGGGATTTTATTGGTTTTTGGTAGTTAACTAAATTTGTGTGTTCATATATATATATATATATGCATGTATACGTATGTACATATATTATTCAAGCCACATTTCACAAGTCTAGTATCGAGAAGTAACTACTAAATGAGATATTAGTAATCCTAAATAAGGGGATGAAACGCGATAATAACTTAAATTTCATCAACGAACCCCGTTGAAACAATAAAATACAAGAAAATAAGCCATGAATGAGTGAAATTAAAATTATTATGGTTCAGTGAAATTCATGACGAGGACGTGAATTCACCTAGGACATAAAGAACGAACGAAATAAGAAATACCTTCATTTGATTTGTTTAACCCAACTGACGAAGACTAACAAAAAGTTAGGAAAACAAACACAGTTCGAAACAAATCACTTTGATATGACAACACCAAACGAAATCACGAATCAGTACACCAGGTTATTATGTGCTTCTTATGTGTTTACGTGCATTCTTAAAAATTTCATACTTAGAGAATAACGTAGTTGTACTAAGATACCACCTCTCCCTTAATGTCGAGGGCGACACCGAGGAAAAACAATAAAGAACCTGTAGTGGCTATAAGCTTGTCATTGTTGCAAGACAACGTAGACCAAGTCATGAATCAATTAGCAAGTTGATTATGTGCTTTTTATGTGTTTATGTTCATACTTGAAAATATCGTACTAGGAAGGTAACGTAACGTCAAGATACCGACTTTGTTTTAATTTCGAGGACGAAATTCTTATAAGTAGGGGAGAATGTAACAATCCCGGTTTTTGGGCCCGAAATTTTTTTTAAACCCATTGGGCTTGGCCCAACCATTATTGGGCTTAGGCCACACTTAAATTTTTGGGCTTGGCCCAACCCTTATTGGGCTCGGGCCCAACTTGAATTATGGGCTCGGCCCATGCAAGTTTACGATAAGTACCGATGACGAAACCCGTCATATTAAATACTCGGATACGTGTAGAAATTCATTTCTACTACCATGAGTTAGATAGCCATTTCCCCACTAACATATTTAGCATTACCAATTATAAAGGTGTATAAATAAATTACACCCACAACTAATGTTAGATAACAAAAATAATAAAATGCCACTTCTATAAATCAAATGATATCTATAAAACCGTGCGAATATATATATATATATATAAATATATATAAATACGTGAAAATGTATATATATATATATATATAGACACACACAAATTAACTAACTTCCCAAAACTAATAAAGACCCACACAATGTGTAAATTTAATACTTACACATAAATAATTAAACCCTTGGAGACATATCACCAATGTTAAAAACCAACAACCACATTATATAAAAATCAATCCTCATACACTTATACTTACATGCATACGTATACATGCATACATATATAAATATATTTAAAACACACCCACACATTTACGTATACATATGTACAAAAACATACACACACAAGTACCATATAATATTTTTACCACCACACATCCATACACATTATTATTTTACAAACCATAACTATATATATAATTACATACACACACATCATACACCAATTTACAAAATATATAAAACTCACCAAGTCTACAATTTATAAACCACCAATTTTATAAAAATCACTAACCTAAGATAATACTTACACACATGCATACATGACATGACACCATACATGTACCATACCCTAAAGATACCATCTACACCTATATATCCCCTACTACCTAACACCACCTCCATAACCAACCAATCTTTATTCATACATACTATCTAATCTAATATATTCCTTTCTTTCATATCTAACCCAAATCTCACAAAATCAAGACAAATCTTCCTTAGTCCAAGAAGTGGGTCCCATGTCCCCCTCTCCTCTCCTCTTCTTACGTCCAAAACCACCACCCTCCTAGTTACACTTCATTTTTTAATCATCTCTCCACACAAAACACTCGACAACTCTCTCCAAACTTTTGAACACACATCCCCACTAAAAATCCAGGAGAATTCAGCCTCCTTGAAGCTTTAGGTATCAACCAACAAGCCATGAATTAGAGCCAAGGAAGCACACGAGTCCAAGGAAGCCAACCAACGAGTAACCGAAGCACGAATCATTCAAACCAACAAACCGAGCACATCACATCCAACATTTTTCCAGTCTTTTCCGGCACTATTCCAGCCCCATTTCGTGTCCCTCAAAACACCCCAAGTGCACCCTCACTCACTCTCATTAATGAGGTAACGAGAAAATACCCGAAAACGCACTACACGTACACTACACGTTCATTTTCACACACAATGAATACTATGATTTCCCATATCTTATAAACACATAAAAATACTCCTTTTTCAGTAACAAAAGTTTTAAAAATGATAGAAATCATTTTCTAAAGAAAACACACAAGTTTGACTAAAACTAGTCAAACCGAACAATTATTTTTGGTCAAAACAACAAACCAAGGTTAACCATCATAAAAATATAATTTTATGATTTCTGTACAATCTTTATACTAAAATAATGTTATAAACCAAATTTCATAATTTTTGGAGTTATAGATTATTTAATATGCATTTTTGAATATTAAAAAAAAATGTATATTTTCTAACTTGTTTATAAAAACGTATGGGAAGTACAAAAACTTAAAAATATGTTATGTTACTGTTACATATGATCATATTGGCACATATTATTGAATAACTTTGATTGTTGATGGGTTAACCTAATCATCGAACAATAACCGAAACTAAACGTACGAAACAACGAAAATATCAAAAATATAAAAATACAAAATTTTTATATTCTCAGTAGCTTATATAAGATATAAACATGTTAGAAAATAAATTTCATATTTTTCTGGACATAAAAATAATTACTACGATTTTTCTAATATTTAATGGGATTAAAATACAAAAATTTATAGAAAATAGTTAGAGACACCTAAGACCAAATTTACAGAACCCAAACTTATATACGGACATAAGGTAAGTAAATGTAGACCCTAAACATTACTAAAGACTCTCTATGCTTTAAACGTAACATTAACCGAACCGAACGCGTTAAAAACACGAAACTGAGAAACACAACAAAAACCTGAGATTTTTAATATCCATGAGCTTTTATACTTATAAATAAAGTATTTCACCAAGTTACATAATTTTTATATGCTTAATCTATTTATTATGATTTTTCGAATATACGAACCTAGTATTTTCACAAAAAGCATAAAAATTGGAGAAAGACATATTTTTCAAGAAAAATACATTTTATACAGTAACCTAAGACCCAAGTAAGTGTTTTGAAGTATAAAACTCTTTAAAAGAGTATTTTGTAAGTAAATCGTTTATTCATCGGTTTCACGCGCGTTAAAGTACGAAACCGACCGACGGACTATAAAACTCGAATATTAAGTTTGTAACTACTTATCTACTGTATAAGTATGTTGAAAATGAAGTTTCACTATTTATTGGGTCACGGTTTATTTTATACAAATTATTTATGTTTAAACTACATTAACCGGCTACATTCATAAATAAAATATACTAATTTTTAGAAATATCTAAAAATTATAAAAAGTGTATTTTTACAGTAGCATATGACCATTTAACATATGGGTACAATTATATTGAAGTATTTTGACTTAAACCTAAAACGTAACTTAATGCGCGGTAACGCACCGTACTCGGTAGACCGATGGAAACTAACCTTCATGAATCTAATACCTAGATATATTTTTATCAGTAGATTCATACCTAAAATGCTATACATACCATAAGTATAATGTATAGTACTTATTAATATCAACCCTTAGTTAGAAACCCAACTTTAGTACGAATTCGACGATTCAACAAAGTCTAAGGACTAAAAGTGACAAGTACCAAACTTTACTGATTTAACATCAACCTACACTTAATACCTACCTATATAACATGGAATACCATAAGTATATACATACTTAGACGTATAAGTCAACGTAAATGACTAAAACCATGATATTACACGAACGTAACCAAAACCGTACGCACACGACACCAACACAATGAAACACATAGACTTATGTATTTTGGGGTCTAACATGACTGAACTAAACATAGGAAGCCTGCTAGGAGGTAGAACTCCCACGCTGAATGTGCAATATCTTTAGAAATCTTGTGCAGGCTGGACACCAGGTGAGTTCATGAACCCCCTTTTTTACGTAATACTTTTGGGGCTGATACATACCTACTAAACTTGTTTATATAAACTGATTTTTCATGGTGTAATACTTCTGCTACTTGTCCCCGAACGTTGGTACAACTTTCGGTAGCCATTAACTTCTTGCAGGAGCCCTTTGATATGTGAATAGTACTATTTGGGAATCCCCCGCGTACAGTGGCATACCCCCACTGAGGTTGAAAACCGTTACGCCACATGTTCAATGATTTGTCGGTGCTTAGCAGAGCACGTTAGCCCATTTTGGGTTAGGGGACTATTATTTATTGTATTCGGGTTGGGTATAATCCGAACAGGTTTGGCTACATATTTTGTCGACCGTACACCATGAACGTATTTATTTAATGTCCAGAATTTTGTGTGCAAAACGTTTTATGACATTGTCTGTTGTGTTAAACCATGAGCTCACCAACTTTATATTGACGTATTTTCGGGTATGTATTTCAGGTATTTAGACGATTTATCGATGGAAGTATACGACTAGACTTTATAACATTGGATGTGCATTTAGACACGGTTGATAGCTTTAGAAGATCCCGATTAGAAGAAACACACAAAGATTATAGACGAATTATAGAAGAAGACTACTTGGAAATAGTATACCAACTAGCCTCACTGCTTTTGTTAGAATTTACTATTGTACCCTTTGAAGTACACTTAGAATACACTGATATTACGTGTAAACCTATGGCCTACTATCAATGCATACATAGTTTCCGCTGTGTTTTGTTGGATATTCAATCGTCACAGCCTACCCCTTGGTCGGGGTGTGACAATACATCTGTGTATCGTTGTCCATTGGTCATTTGATTTATAGAATGGTATTCTATTATTTGTATCTAATATTAATTGTAGTTGTAGTTTAGTTACACACATTTATAATCGACAATGTTTAAAGTGTTAGTAGAGAAATTCCTATCTAACCTATAGTGTCACTTTTATTGTACGAGTGAATTCATACGCGTATCCGAGTATTTAATATGACGGGTTTCGTCATCGGTACTTATCGTAAACTTACATGGGCCGAGCCCATAATTCAAGTTGGGCCTAAGCCCAATAAGGGTTGGGCCAAGCCCAATAATTTAAGTGGGGCCTAAGCCCAATAATGGTTGGGCCAAGACCAATGGGTTTAAAAAAAAATTACGGGCCCAAAAACCGGGATTGTTACATCCTCCCCTACTTATTCGAATTTCGTCCTCGAAATTAAATTAAGGTTGGTTGTTTAAGGTTACAAAGTTTTTCCTAGCACCACACTAGCAAGTAGGAAAATAAACACACAAAGCACATAATCACCTTATACTGAATCGTGATTTGTTCTACATTGTCTTGCAACAATGACAAACTTATAGCCACTACGGGTTCCCTATTGTTTTTCCTCGGTGTCGTCCTCGAAATTAAGGGAGAGGTGGTATCTTAGTACAACTACGTTACTCTCTTAGCATAATATTTTCGAGAATATATGTAAACACATAAGTAGTACATAATAACCTTGTGTACTGATTCGTGATTTGGTCTAGTATTGTCTCATCACAGTGATTGTTTCAGACTATGTTCGTGTTCCTAACTTTTTGTTAGTCATCGTTTGTTGGGTTAAACAAATCAAATGAGGGTATTTCTTATTTCGTTCGTTCTTTATCTCCTATGTGAATTCACGTCCTCATTTTGAATTTCACTAAACCATAACAGTTTTAATTTCACCCATTCATGGCTTCTTTTCTTGTACCGTATTCTTTCAACGGGGTTCATTGATGAAATTTAAGTTAATATCGTGTTTCATCCCCTTATTTAGGATTACTAATATCTCATTTAGTGGTTACTTCTTGATATTAGATATTTGAAATGTGTCTTGAATGCTTCTAAGCTCATTGGTAGTTCGTGACAAGTATTATATGCCTTGTTTCATTATTTTTGGCTATGAACGTGATCCTTTTGGCACACACTCCAAGGGGCCTTGTTCCTTTCTTTTCTACTGAAGGCGGCGTCAACCACATGTATTTCACCTAGATGATATTGTATCTCTCGGTCCTAGTCGTCCAATAGTTCTACTCCCCTTCATTGTCGTTCCTTCAACATATGTGATCAGAAATGTGTTATAGGAGGTTTAGAGTTAGGCTTGAGATAGTTAAAGTAGTCTGCCATCTAAAGGTATCTTCGAGGTTTTTAAAAAAATTAAATAGAAGTTACGAGGATGAGTAACAACAAGAGCGTAGGTTACGAAAGATTCGAGTACTCATTTAGGTATCTAATGGATGTATTTTTACTAAGGGATTGGTGGAACTCGTATATTGAGTATATATGATGGAATTTCAACTCGTGTGGCGTCGAGTAAAAAAAAATGAAACATGATTTAAGTTCTGAGGTCGTAATGATTTTTAATTCCGCATGTTAGAATATACAATATTCTTCGCACGGTCTTCCTAATCGGCATTACATAATACGATAAATTTAATAGGGATACGGAAAGGTAATTCGTTCGCAAATCATTCCCTCAAGATACAAGCGTAGAGAGGCTAGTTCGTTGATGACAACGGAAAATCCATATGCTAAGTATAGAGTTGTTTTAAGGGAATATAGGAGATGAAGGTAAGTAAGTGTCCATGAAAGTATATAGTTAAGATTTAGAATGGGTTAGAGTATATACAAAGTGCTTTTCTCATTATTTTCATGCCACTATAGGAGTTTTGTGTATACGTTTAGGTTGACTTTTTTTTTTTTGGAATTAGCATCCACGGTTTTGTATTCTCTGTTTGAATGATAACGGTTTAGAAAGAGTTGGTAGTAAATGTTTACATGGTGATGTAAGAAACTGTAATGTGGGAGATAAGTTCGTAGATGCGAATTTCCTCTAAGGTTAGCTTTAGGTTCGCGGGTCTATCCCTATGTATTATCATCATAATTGTGTTTCACACACGTTGGAGCTTATAACTTACTCGTATGGGTGATGAGGGTTCAGAGTATTATATGAATAAAGAAGCGTCATTTACTATCTAAATCCAAAGTAATAAATGAATTTTTATCTTAGTAGGAACGAAAGAAGAATGGGTAGGATTTTCGGAAGGTTTTACTAACTATATTCACATTCATCTTGTAGCTTCCGAAAACGATACTTAGAAGTTAATAGTCTTATCATGTCTTTGCTACTTCTAACTCGATTCCAGATTTGATTCGCTCGCGTCGTATTAGTTTCCAATGTAAGTAGCCGCTCTCAACCTACCTTAGGTATCCCTTGATATTAAAGTAAAAGGCCTTAAGGAGCTTCCTTTATCCTAAGAGTTGTGTTATGAAGGTGTTTTCCATCGTTGGTATCATAAGGAATAAAGCTCGTTGTATGGATTAACTAGTTTACTAAAAGGCGTGTATCCATAACCATATTCCCTACAATGGTTCTTACTTTATTTCTCTGCCCTTTAAGAGCGATATTAGTTGTTATCTTCAAGTGCCGAATTGTAACGAACGTTCTTAATAATTACACCGTATTTGATCCTAGGTTAGGTCAACCTTCGAGGCGATCCAATCGTAGTTCAATTTGCGATTATATATTATGCATTGAAGGATGTCCACTAATAAAACGAATAGCTTTTTGTTAGTCCAAGTTCCTTATAGGCGAGTTGAAAATATTTTTTATGATGTGGGAGGATAAAGCTTTGGTCCTACCTCTAGAGTATACCGTTAGAAATTTATTCTATGGGAGGTTCAAATAGGTTAGAATGGTTCCTAATGCTAGGGGTTAAGCTTATGATACCGATCCTCTTAATTCACTTTGCAGCCAAACATTTATCATCTTATTGTAGTTAGGTGATTGGTTCGCATATGACAGAGAATGCACTGTTTCCTGGGGACTGCTTGCCAAGAAGCCTATTTCATCATACAAGGTATTATAACGAGTCAGTCTTGTTGTCTCTATCATCTCTGCATGTCTATCATTCTTGTATTTCCATCACTAATGCATATACATATTTCCTTCATGTCCATCATTCATGCATGTCTATTACTAGTGCATCTCCTTTATTAAAGCAACCACTTTGAATTCCGGAATGAGATGATTGGTTTGCGGTAATGGTCATAGTGGGTAATGTTAGCCTAAGAACGTGGATAGGTAATTAACGGTTTGTTAGTGAGAATGAAAGTCATCCATTGAATGTTCGAAGGAGTGAGAGGCACTCGTTGTTGGTACTAGTATGACGTATTATGTTGGGAATATAGGTGTAATCGGCTTATTAAGTCTTTTGGAGAGGATTAAGAAAGGATTGTGTTTTAGTGAAGGGTCCTAACAAAGAATTAGAGAGCGATAACCTTCGTTACTTATGATAATGAGTTTGTTGTAGCAACCTATTTGTTGAAGTTTAGCATAAGATTTATCCTAATAGGCCAGACGGAATTGAACGATAAGATACATTATATGTGAATTATAACAAGAGTTGTCAGAAGATAATGATGGTGTACAAGCTATGTGTCATGATGGCGGTTGAGATATAAGAAGGGTCCATAAAACATTTTCAATGAGAACCCCAAAGTACTTCGAAGGAAGAAGATTTCGTGGTTTCTAAGAATGGTTATCTCGTCGAAACAATGACGGGAACTTCGTGTCTGTGTAGATATAATGCTGAATAAAGTTGTTAAGGGTCTAATCTTCGATACGTGTAATGGTTATTTGTCGGAAATATTTATTCGACCTTTGTTTTAAGTTAGTCTTGGTTTTTATATAGTTGTTTCCATGTCTTAAACGTATGGTGACTCATTAGGTTTTCCTCAAATGCTCATGTGCCTGTAAATTCACCATTACGTTCCGGACCGTAATCGTTAATTTACCTCACATGGCATTCTAGTATTCTCCCGTTGTAGTCATATATGTAGATTCGTGTGTTTAATAGTTTTGTTCTTGCTTGTGATTTTCACTAGTTATGTGTGCAAAAAGTTGTAGAAGCAAGCATCCTAGAGTATACACATATTCTCAAATCAAATCTTAGACTCTCTAAACATTTAAAGTCCAAAAAGGCAAGTCTTAAAGTCCTATCGGTTGATCTCAAGTATAAATGTATTACTTATCTTAGGTGTAAGTCAAAGTAATCTTACATGTCTCATGTCTTAAGGGTCCCTAAGGGGTTTTGGTTAGGGCCTAGGAATTTCGTAAGAGGGATTCCTAATTCGCGCTAACCTTTGGCTCTGATACCAATCTGTCACACCCCGACCAAGGGGGGGTGGGCCGTGACGATTGAATATCCAACAAAACACAGCGGAAACTATGTATGCATTGATAGTGGGCCATAGGTTTACACGTAATATCAGTGTATTCTAAGTGTACATCAAAGGGTACAATAGTAAATTCTAACAAAAGCAGTGGGGCTAGTTGGTATACTATTCCCAAGTAGTCTTCTTCTATAATTCCTCTATAATCTTTGCGTGTTTCTTCTAATCGAGGTCTTCTAAAGCTATCAACCGTGTCTAAATGCACATCCAATGTTATAAAGTCTAGTTGTATACTTCCATCAATAAATCATCTAAATACCTGAAATACATACCGAAAAATACGTCACCATAAAGTTGGTGAGCTCATGGTTTAACAAAGCAGACAATGTCATAAACGTTTAAGACCCAAAATGCTGGACATTAAATAAGTACGTTTTTGGTGTACGGTCGACAAAATATGTAGCCAAACCTGTTCGGATTATACCCAACCCGAATACCATATATAACAGTCCCCTAACCCAAAGTGGGCTAACGTGCTCTGCTAAGCACCGACATATCATTGAATATGTGGCGTAACGGTTTTCAACCTCAGTGGGGGTATGCCACTGTACGCGGGGGATTCCCAAATAGTACTATTCACATTTCAAAGGGTTCCTGCAAGAAGTTAATGGCTACCGAAAGTTGTACCAACGTTCGGGGACAAGCGTAGCAGATGTATTACACCATAAATAATTTATAAAAGTAAATTTGAGTAGGTATGTATCAGCCCCAAAAGCGTTACGTAAAAAGGGGGTTCATGAACTCACCTGGTGTCCAGCCTGCTCAAGATTTCTAAAGAATATTGTACATTCACCGTGGGAGTTCTACCTCCTAGCAGACTTCCTATGTTTAGTTTAGTCATGTTAGACCCCAAAATACATAAGTCTATGTGTTTCGTTGTGTCGGTGTCGTGTGCGTACGGTTTTGGTTACATTCGTGTAATATCATGGTTTTAGTCGTTTGCGTTGACTTGTACGTCTAAGTATGCGTATACTTATGTTATTATAGGTTATATAAGTTGGTATTAAGTGTACTTTGATGTTAAATCAGTAATGTTTGGTACTTGTCACTTTTAGTCCCTAGACTTTGTTAAATCGTCACATTCGTGCTAAAGTTGGGTTTTTAACTAAGGGTTGATATTAATAAGTACTATACATTATACTTATGTTATGTATAGCGTTTTAGGTATGAATCTACTGATAAAAATATATCTAAGTATTAGATTCATGAAAGTTAGTTTCCATCGGTCTACCGAGCACGGTGCGTTAGCGCGCATTAAGTTACGTTTTAGGTTTAAGTCAAAATACTTCAATATAATTGTACCCATATGTTAAATGGTCATATGCTACTGTAAAAATACACTTTTTATAATTTTTAGATATTTCTAAAAATTATTATATTTTATTTAAGAATGTAGCCGGTTAATATGGTTTAAACATAAATAATTTGCATAAAATAAACCGCGACCCAATAAATAGTGAAACTTCATTTTCAACCTATTTATACAGTAACTAAGTAGTTACAAACTTAATATTCAAGTTTTATGGTCCTTCGGTCGTTTTAGTATTTTAACGCGCGTAAAACCGATGAATAAACGTTTTGCTTACAAAATTCTCTTTTAACGTGTTTCATACTTCAAAACACTTCCTTGGGTCTTATGTTACTGTATAAAAGGTATTTTTCTTGACAAATAGGTCTTTCTCCAATTTTTATGCTTTTTGTGAAAATACTAGGTTAATATATTCAAAAATTCATAATAAATAGATTAAGTTTATAAAAATTATGAAACTTGTTGAAATACTCTAATTATATATATAAAAGCTCCTGGATGTGAAAAATACCTGCTTTAACTTGCGTTTCCCGGTTTCGTGTTTTTAAAGCGTTCGGTTCGGTTAATGTTACGTTTTAAGCATAGAGAGTCTTTGGTGATGTCTAGGGTCCAAATTTACTTACCTTATATCCATATGTGAGTTTGAGTTCTGTAAATTTGATCTTAAGAGTCTCTAACTATTTTCTACAAATTTTCGTATTTTAATCCCATTAAATATTAGAAAATTTGTAGTTATTATTTTAATGTCCAGAAAAATATGAAATTTATTTTCTTGAATGTTTATACAATACATAAGCTACTGAGAAAATAATATTTCGATTTTTTTATATTTTTGGTAGTTTCGTTGTTTCGTACGTTTAGTCTCGTTTATTCTTCGATTCTTAGGTTCACCCATCAACAATCAACTATTTTTGATCCTAAGTGTCAATATGAATATTTATATAAGTAGAATAGCTCATTTTTATATTTTTATACTTCCCATACGTTTTTAATAAATAAGTGTGAAAATATACATTTTTAATATTCAAAAATGCATATTAAATAATCTATAACTCCAAAAATTATGAAATTTAATGTATAACCATATTTTGGTAAAATGAATGTACAGAAATCATGAAATTATAATTTTAAGATGGTTAACCTTGGTTTGTTGTTTTGACCAAAAATAGTTGTTCGGTTTGACTAGCTTTAGTCAAACTCATGTGTTTTCTTTAGAAAATGATTTCTATCAAATTTAAGACTTTTGTTACTGAAAAATAAGTGTTTTTATATGTTCATAATATATGGGAAGTTATGGTACTCATTGTGTGTGAAAATGAACGTGTTGTGTGCGTGTAGCGTGTTTTCGGGTATTTTCTCGTTACCTCGTTAATGAGAGTGAGTGAGGGTGCACTTGGGGTGTTGTGAGGGACACAAAATGGGGCTGGAATATTTCTGGAAATGACTGGAAAAGGGCTGGACGTGTTATGCTTGGTTGTTGACGGTTTGAACGAATCGTGCTTCGGTTACTCGTTGGTTGGCTTCCTTGGGCTTGTGTGCTACCTTGGGTCTTCCTCTTGGCTTGTTGGTCGATCTCTAGAGCTCCATGGGGGCTGGTTTCTCTGAGTTTTCTTAAGTGTAGGAGTGTTTGAATGTTAGAGAGAAAGTAAGAGAGTTTAAGAGAAATTTGAAGTTATGAAGGGTAAAAGAATGGTATGTTAGTGATTGTGTGTGTGTGTTTGTACGTATGAAATGAGGAGGGAGAATGAACAAGGGGTCCACCTTCTTGGTTAATGAAAGATATGGAAGGATTGTAAAAAGATTTGGACTAGTGTTTAGGGTCTTGTGGCTTACATTGGTATAGGCTCATGCATGAAGGACATTGGCCATGGTAGGTGGTGGATGTTGGGTAGGAGGAAACATATAGAGGTAGGGGAAACTTGCAAGTATTATTTTTGTTAATTGGTGGTTTTTATAAAATGGTGGTTTATTTTATAAATTGTAGTCTTGTGGGTTTTATATAGTTGTACATATATATATATACATATATATTTACGTATGGTGTGTGTGTATGTATAATTATGGTTTGTAAAATAATAATAATGTGTATAGACGTGTGGTGGTAAATATTGTATGGTACTTATATGCGCATGTTTTTCTAAATATGTATATGTACATTTGTGTGTGTGTTGTAAATATATTTATATATGTATGCATATAAGTGTATGAAAGTTGATTTTTATATAATGTGGTTGTTGGTTTTTAACATTGATGATATGTCTCCAAAGGTTTAATTATTTATGTGTAAGTATTAATTAATGTACTCGTATGGGATTTTATTGGTTTTTGGTAGTTAACTAAATTTGTGTATATATATATATATATATGCATGTATACGTATGTACATATATACATCTGTGTATCGTTGTTCATTGGTCATTTGATATATAGAATGGTATTCTATTATTTGTATCTAATATTAATTGTAGATGTAGTTTATTTACACACATTTATAATCGACAGTGTTTAAAGTGTTAGTAGAGAAATTCGTCTCTAACCTATAGTGTCACTTTTATTGTACGAGTGAATTCCTACGCGTATCCGAGTATTTAATATGACGGGTTTCGTCATCGGTACTTATCGTAAACTTACATGGGCCGAGCCCATAATTCAAGTTGGGCCTAAGCCCAATAAGGGTTGGGCCAAGCCCAATAATTTAAGTGGGGCCTAAGCCCAATAATGGTTGGGCCAAGCCCAATGGGTTTAAAAAAAAATTGCGGGCCCAAAAACCGGGATTGTTACACATAGTTTGGTCTTGCTAAAAGGCTCTGGCAAGACTAAACAAATTTTTGGCCATAAAGATTTACATATTTATTTGCTTTGCTATTATGGTTGCTTTATTTATAAGTGTTGTAACATACCAACCTAATACCAAACCATTTTTAAAAAGAGTTTTAAAATAATTTCACAATCAGATAAAAACAAGTTCTAAACATATTTTTACAACTTGTGAAAATTTTTATAAAACGACTAGTTTGTTTTATAATTTAAAATAACCAGTACGTTTAGGAAACTTAAACTAATTTTGACTTTCTAAAACTTGTAACTTAATAGTAGGCCTGGCAAAATAGACACATTTTGATAGTTTTGGGTCACATTGGGTAATCTTTAAATCTATGTTGGGTTAGTTTGGGCCATAGAAAACTCAATAGTGGGTCAAAATCTAACCCATTGGGCTGAAGAAAAATACTTACGGGTCATGATGGGTTGAGTGAAATAGTCTACGGGTCATGATGGGTCAAGCCTAAAATCATGATGTATGCTATTGTTATTTATTCATCTCGGTTTATAAACTTTTTTTTAGGTATATTGTGCTGCAATTTTAAAGATTGGTTGTGATTAGTAGCATATTAATAGTTGTTTCTTTGATGAAAAATTTATGAGTTTGAGAGTTTAAAATGCTAGAGATATGTGTTTGTGTTTGTGAGTGGAATTGCTAGAGATATGATGGGTTTAAGACTTTAAGTTAATTAGTTAAATGAGTTACCGAAATTATAGACTTTAAGTTGATTTTTTTACCCGACCCGTTCTGACCCGACCCGTTCTGACCCGGACCCATCCTGACCCGACCCGTTCTGACCCGTTTTTATAACAACCCATCTTGACCCGGACCCGTTTTGACCCGGGTAGCTGACCCGACCCGACCCGCCCGTTTTGCCAGGTCTACTTAATAGTTTAACTATTAACTTTTAATCGGTTATTTATGTCGCGACAAGACTTAGTTTTAATAGGTTATTTAAACTAAGTGTCCTGAGAGATGAAAGGGTTCATCTGACTGTCACGAATTAATTTAGTAAAACTGGATCTCACCCTATTCGGTAATTACTAAAATTGAAACCCATATTTAAAATCAATAGTCTATGCTATCCTATTATAAGGAACACTTGGAGCATAAAGCGAAACATCAATGTTTGGAGCCACAGCATCGCATTTGATGTGTAGTTGTATCCTTTCAAGGTGCAAGGGTTTCGTTGACACATCCGGACCCTTCCACACGTACCTAGTTCTAGGACGACTATTACTTTTCCTCTCTTGCTACATGCCCCAGCTGTCTAGAGAGTAAAAGTGAGCATAGATGAGGCTAAACGTATCAATGCATTGACAAAAGTTGTCATAGCGGCCTCATATTGGAGAGTTGTGCATTTCTCACAATTGACAATCGTTGTCAGTCTACCTACCCACTTGCTAATGTTGTATGCCCCAGCTGCCATTAGCAATTGACATAGCTAGATTCTCATTCCTTATTCTTATTACTGTTAATGGGTCATTAATTAAATAAGGAATAATACATAGATAATACTAACTATATTATTTTGCTTACTTGTCAGATGTCTTCTGAAAACAATCACTCCTTCGCTCTCAAGTCTATACTTGAGAAAGAAAAACTCGATAACACCAATTTCATCGAGTGGCACCGCAACTTGAAAATAGTTCTCAAGTTTGCGAAAAAGCTCTATATTCTGGAAGCCCCAGTTCCTGATCAGCCCGAGGCTAATACCGCTGCTGCGCGTAAGGCCTGGGATAAGCATAACGAGGATGCCGTTGAGGTAGCCTGCCTTATGCAAGCCACCATGTCTCCTGATCTCCAGAAGAACATGGAAGACATGGCTGCATTTGACATGATTGAGCAACTTAAAGGCATGTTTCAGAAACAGGCCCGACAAGAACGCCATGATACCATAAAACAGCTCATTAGTTGTAAAATGCAAGAGGGCTCATCAGTTAGCGCTCATGTGCTTAAGATGAAAGGTTATATTGACCAGATGACCAAACTTGGTAACCCTATGAAAGATGAAATGGCAGGAGACTTCATCTTGAACTCCCTCCCTAGCTCTTACGACCAGTTCGTAATGAACTACAACATGAATGCATGGGTAAAGCCTGTTGCCGAGCTACATGGTATGCTCAAAACAGCCGAGATGAATATCCCAAAGCAGAACCAAGTTTTGATGGTCAAATCTGGTGGTGTTAAGAAGCCCAACCCCAAGAAAAGGGGTTATAACAGCAAAGGCAAGAACAAAGTTAATGTTGCTGTCAATCCCGCCACCAACAATAACAAGGTCATTGCAAAACCAAAACCACCCCCTCCTGAAGAGCGTCAGTGTTTTGAATGCAACAAGACGGGGCACTGGAAAAGAAACTACCCTGAATATCTGGCTAAGCTGAGAAAAATGAAGGCCTCCGGAGAAGGCACTTCAGGTATTTCTATTTATGTTATTGAAATTTTTACTGTCTCTAGCAACACATGGGTATTTGATACTGGATGTGGTTACCACATCGTTAATGTCTTGCAGGAGCCTGAAAAGTGGAAGAAGCTGAAACAAGGCGACATGGAGCTAATCGTTGGTGATGGGAAAAGAGTACCAGTTCTTGCAACTGGAACATATTATTTTTCATGTCCTTCTGGCCTTGTAGTTATTTTGAATAATTATTTGTTTGCACCTGGTTTAACCAGAAACATTATTTCAGTTTCTTTATTGTTTGAACAAGGTTTCAAGTACGCTTTTAATGAGATTTCTATTTCTGCTTACTTGAATGATGTTTTTTATTTTGAGGCTAAACCTCGAAATGGTATTTACGAGGTAGATGTTCATACAAACAATAACATTTATAATCTTTTTAAACGTGTCAAATTTGGTACGAATAATACTTATCTATGGCATTGTAGACTTGGCCATATAAGCGAGGCACGTTTGAAAAGGCTTCAATCTGATGGAATTCTTGAATCCATTGGACTTGACTCCTTTGATGACTGCGAGTCTTGCTTAGCTGGAAAACTCACTAAACACCCCTTCACCCATGTAGGTGAACAGGCTAACGATCTGCTAGCACTCATACATACTGATGTATGTGGTCCTTTCAGAACGATGTCTAGAAATCATGAAAGATACTTTGTTACATTCATCGACGATTACAGTCGATATGCTTATGTCTATTTGATGAAACACAAGCATGAAACTTTTGAAAAGTTCAAAGAGTTTCAAAACGAAGTAGAAAACCAACTCGGCAAAACGATAAAAATACTTCGATCAGATCGAGGTGGTGAATATCTCAGTTCAGAATTCCTCAATCATCTAAAGGAACGTGGAATAATTTCACAGCCCACTCCACCTGGCACACCCCAGCTCAATGGCGTGTGCGAGAGGAGAAATCGAACCCTGCTAAACATGGTTCGATCGATGATGTGTAGGACAAACTTGCCTCACTCCTTATGGAATTATGCTCTTATGACCGCCGCTCGCATTATCAATCTAGTACCGACTAAAAAGGTAGACAAAACCCCATATGAGATATGGCATGGGCATAAACCCAATTTGTCTTACCTTAGAGTATGGGGATGTGATGCTTATGTCACCAGCGATTCTGATGACAAGCTCGATCCTCGAGGCGAAAAAGTTGTTTTCGTCGGATACTGTAACA
Organism: Tagetes erecta; assembly: GCA_030867185.1. Taxonomy (NCBI): domain Eukaryota; kingdom Viridiplantae; phylum Streptophyta; class Magnoliopsida; order Asterales; family Asteraceae; genus Tagetes; species Tagetes erecta. The sequence goes on from CM061490.1 coordinate 14,280,059, forward strand.
AAAGCGGACTATATTTCTACCATCCTGATGCAAACATTATTTCCATCAAAAGGAGGGGACACTTCCTCGAGAAAGAAGCTCTTGATCGAGGAACAGGAAACAATGTTGTGGATCTCGAAGAAGTTCGAGAATCACAAACTACCGCTAATGAAGTCGGAAAGTCTGATGCACCAGAAGTCGTTACAAATGAATCAGACGAGAACACTAGCATTCGCAGAAGTAGCAGGACTCGTAAGGAACCTGAAAGATATCTTTGGAATCTTGAGGGTGCTGAAGTTCTGGTAGTAGCTGACTCTAATGACGCACTTGCTAACTACAAATCTGCTATCTCAGATCTAGAATCTGAGAAATGGCGGGAAGCCATGAATGCTGAGATGCAATCCATGCGTGAAAATCAAGTCTGGGACTTGGTTGAGTTACCTCCCGAATCTCGGGCAATAGGAAGCAAATGGCTTTTCAAAAGAAAACCCGACATGCATGGAAAGGTACACACTTATAAAGCACGGCTAGTTGCGAAAGGTTACACTCAGATTGAGGGTATAGATTATGAAGAAACCTTTTCGCCCGTTGCTATGATCAAGTCGATCAGGATATTACTTGCCATCGCTGCATACTATGACTATGAGATATGGCAAATGGATGTCAAAACCGCTTTTCTTAATGGACATCTTTCTGAAGATGTCTATATGGTTCAGCCTGAAGGTTTTGTCGACCCAAAATATCCTAAAAGGGTGTGCAAACTGAATAAGTCCATTTATGGACTTAAAGAGGCATCTCGTAGCTGGAATCTTCGTTTTGACCAAAAAAATCAAAGAGTTTGGTTTTGTCAAAAATGAAGATGAGCCTTGTGTTTACAGGAAAGCTAGTGGGAGCTCTATATCATTCCTCATCTTGTATGTAGATGATATACTGATCATTGGAAACAACATCCCTATGCTTAATGAAGTTAAACAATGGTTGGGATCTTGTTTTGCAATGAAAGATCTTGGAGAAGCAGCTTACATTCTAGGAATCAGGATCTACAGAAATAGATCCAAGCGGCTTCTATGGCTAAATCAAAGCACATACATTGACAAAATGATGACACGCTTTAAGATGGAAAACTCCAAGAAAGGAGGTGTTCCTATGACTAAAGGAACTGTGCTGAACAAATCGCAATCTCCTTCTACGGACATTGAAAATAAGCGAATGGAAGCAGTTCCATACGCTTTGGCGATTGGTTCTATCATGTATGCAATGTTATGTACAAGACCTGACGTCTCGTGTGCCTTAAGCATGACTAGTCGTTACCAGCAAAGTCCTGGCATGGCCCATTGGACTGCTGTCAAGAACATTCTTAAGTACTTAAGAAGAACTAAAGATATGTCCTTAATCTTTGGAGGAGTGGAAGAAGAGCTCACTGTAAGATGTTACACTGATGCTAGTTTTCAAACTGACCGAGATGATTCTCGCTCTCAATCAGGGTTCGTGTTCACTCTAAATGGAGGAGCTGTTTCATGGAAAAGCTCCAAGCAGAGTGTAGTGGCAGATTCAACCACCGAATCCGAATATATTGCTGCCTCGGATGCTGCTAAGGAAGCAGTGTGGATGAAGAAATTCATAACCGATCTCGATGTGGTTCCGAGTATACGAAAACCAATCGAGATATTTTGTGATAATACTGGTGCTATTGCCCAAGCCAAAGAGCCCAGATCTCATCAAAAGGCAAGGCACATTCACAGGAAGTTCCACTTGATACGGGAAATTGTGGAACGTGGAGACATCATGATAAGCAAAGTAAACACATATCAAAACTTAGCAGACCCGTTTACTAAGCCCATGACACAGGACAAACATGATGAGCATAGGAATGCCATCGGGCTTAGAGTAGCTAACTTTGAGTTTTGATTTAGTATTTGGATGTACGAACATTTTAACAGTTTCTAAATTCATTTGAATTTTCTTATTTTGAATTCTAAAGTTTATAACTGTTTTCGATTTTAATACGTTTAATCCATGAATATTGTATTCTAAAGTGTCCGTAGTCGATCAGACTCATGGGAATGATTCTGAAGTAAGACTATTCTGAATTTGGGCTCAAGTAGTTGACATCCAAATTCACAGACCTCATTGTGAATGAAGTTGGAAGTAACTCGTTTCAAATCATCTTCATGGATTGTAATCATAAGATGTTTTGATATATTGGTATACTTATTTAGTATCCTCTGACCTGAGATATATACTAGAACTCCTATTTACCCAAGAAATATTCTTTAATTGATGTCAACCGCTGTCGCGTAACTGCCAGTCATAAAGGCTTTAATTAGGAATAATTCTGAAGTTAAGTGGGAGCTGTATGTAGTCAATAAGGGATTCTGTACTCTTACATGCTATGTAACAGTTAGACATCTTGGCGCCCTCGTTGATTCAAACTAGAGAAGTGTAAGGCCTTACCCAAACAGACTGTGTGTTTGAATGGACCATTTTGAATCTTGATCGAGAACTGAAATGATTGAACCTTATATGAGAATGAACTTAATCCATGTCTCATTGTTTCAATTGATGTCTTTTACAGAAAGGATAAATGACGACGATTACCATAAGTCTGTTGTATTGTCATACTAAGTTGTTACTATTAATATACTGCTTGGTTAATGACTTTAAAGTATCATAACTTGTTAGGGGCAGTCATGTGTAGCTAGAGCGCCGCTGACTGTTTGCGTTGAGATTTTATCGTGGTCCGACCAAGTGGGAGACTGTTGGATTTAATATGTCCGGACCCGATAAATTAACGTGGCTGACCGAGTTATGACCCGTAAGAGTTACAACAAGGGCAACGAACATTAAATCCACTTAACTCGTTTAATTGGTAATCACGAACGAAAGACGCGGTTATAATTTATACCGTTTATAAATTATATTATTCATTTAACTAATTTAAATGAATAACGAGTTTATTTTGCATGTTGGGCTCAAACTAATCTAACCGGCTTAGGGCTCGCTAATTAAATTACTTTATATTAAAGGGATCATTTGGGTTTAAACCCTTCACCCTAATTATTATTGCCGTCATATGAAAACAAAAGAAAAGAAACACTTTTCTTTTTTCTTTTCTTCTTGCCGCACACAACAACAATTCACTTTTGTGAATTCAAGTGAATTAATTTTAGAGCCAAGCAAGCAAGAGATACTAGATTAAATCCTTCCTTGGTCGTGGGCATTTTTCATCACCGTCTCTGTTCGTTTTGTTCTAGCAATCGTTCGTTGTACCTCGGTGTCTCAAACGGTTATTTATTAACCAAAGGTATAATTCATCTCATCAGTAGATTAATTATTATTAACCGTATTTGCATGTCTGTAACCGGATCCTGTCGGTTTCACTTTTGGTATAGGTTTTAATGTTAACTTTCCGCTGCGTTAATAATTACCGGTTTAATTATTACAATTGTCAAACCCGTTTTGATACAATTAAAATCTAAAAGATACCACTGAAACCCAACAATATCGTGTTGTAGGAGGTTTTATTTTGTGAGTTGTTATACCCGCATAAATCTATTGACGAGAAAATAGTAGATACGGGTTATGTGCATCTAACTACAAGTAGGGTGTTACATGGTAGAGAAATGCATAAGGACCATGTCAAAGTCCAAGTAATAACTGTTGATCCAAAGTACAAACACACGTCTCCCCCCTGGTTTCTTGCTATGATGATCTTAAAGATATTGGTGATGCTGTAGATTATTTCATTCAGTGGCCGAGAAAGGCAATAAAGGTATAGTTTTTATTATACGAATCATATATACCATTTTGTTTTCATTTCATAAGATGTACTTATTAATATGTTTGGTAAATTTAGCTTTCAAACGCAGAGACATCTTGCCAGAACCAAACTCCGCCAGAAACACCAGGCACATCGTTTTACAAACCACAGGTCATGATTCTTTCTTTAGTCGGGTTTCATATTTATTCGTAACTTTTTTTTTAAGATTAATAGTAAGTTATATTAACTCTTTTGTATATCATAACAATTTTTCTATTTGCCACTTTAGTTTTCGCCACCAATTCAACATGCCCAATTTCAAGTAGATCCTATGGATTATAACCAAATGGAAATGGATAATTTTGAAGCTTTTTCGGATTTGGTAATCAACAATAGAATTGTGTATTGTATATATACCCGTGTGTGTATGAGTACTAATTTTTTGTCATAGCTTGAGCAGGCTCCTCAATTTTTCACGCAACAAGCTCAAGTTTTACATGCCCCCATTCCAGAAGTTCATGTGACAAAAGCTCCTCTTACAAGGGTAATCAACAACTCAAAATATATATTATAGTTACATTCCATTGTTTTAGAGTATCGTTAGTGCTGACTTTTTAACCCCAATGTCTAATGTTTTGATAATAGATTGAACATTCTCCCAGCCCAAGTATAAATCCAAACCTCACTCAAACAAACATTGAAATTTTGACAAACATCAAGGAACAACGGCCTCCCAACATCTAAGAATTGGCTAAGCTTTTGTTGAATAGTTTTGGTCAAGAATATAGCATTAATGTAAGTGCACCGGCTGATATGTATATTGAGGATGATTTTTATATCCAAAGTGAATATTTAGACTTCCATTTAGTCGTGCAACTTTTAATCAATAGGATGGTTGAGAACTCCTTTATACATTGGTGCGAAATGTAAGTTTATTTCATGTATTTCTTTCCTAAATTGATGGTTTTTACTAAACATAGCTTCTTTTATAATTAACTTTATAATATTTGCTTTTCTTGATCTTAGGTATTTGTATAACATTGCTCTTGATAGAACTTCTCTATCCGCATTCTTTTGTCCATCAAAAGTACTTGGGGATGAGTGTAGGGATAATTTAGACAGTGTTAAAGGACACTTGCTTTCGGTTTACCAACTTCACAATGATAAAAGATATTTCCTTGCACCATTTCTTGACCGGTAAGTTATATATTATTGTTTTTAATAGTTCTCATCGGTTGTGTTACTAATTATTTGTTAACTTTTTTACTCTATTTGTGTAGAGGTTATTGGGTTTTGTTTATCGTTTCTCCCAAGGAACGACAAGGATACATATTGGATTCTATTAAGCATAAAAATATCTCTAACGGAAAAGGACGTCTAATTAATGTTAAAAAGACAGCTAATGATTATGATCTTTCTAAGGTAACTGAAGAGGCTTTTCAGGATAAATTTAAGTGGAAGATGGTGGAGGTATGCTTTCTATTTTTAGTGTGATTAGTTTTGTTGTATTTTGAATGATTTAGGAGATTATTTTGATAAATATAATGTAGGTTAATCAACAACCCGGTGGATGGGAATGTGGTTATATGGTGATAAAACACATGTTCGAGTTTGTCCTTCACAAACAATTTGATTTTCCAAATAAAGTAAGTATTTTGCTTATGTTGCACTATATATGTTTATCTCACTAGAGTCTTCGTTTAAGTTTTTGTTTTATTTTTCAGATATGGAATTCAAACGGAAAAGTCAACCAAGCCGAAATTGACAAGTTAGTAGCAAACATTATTACGCGGTTTTTGAAATCAATTTTTAGGCCAAAATAGATATGATATTGCATAACTTATTGTTGTAGCTGAACCATTTTGAATGGGTATTTAGGAAAAACTAGAAACATTTGTGATGTAACTACGTTCTGATTGTGTTTTGTTGGTTGGTAATATAATGAATATTGGTTCAATTGAAATGTATTATGGTTTTGCATACTAGATTTGATTTGCTATTGAATTTTGATTTCATGGACAAATTATAAATTTTATTTTTTTTCTGAAATATTTTATTCCATTAAAAAGAACGTTTTGGTCTTATGTGTAAAATTTGAAGGCTAATTTGGGCGGCTTTGGGTCTAACCTGGGAGGTTTTGGGTCGAGGTCTCTGGGCGGTTCTTTAGATTTCTGGGCGGTTTTAAAACCGCCCATAATTTTTTAAGCGCACGTTATTAGAGCGGTTGAAAAACCGCCCATAAATAGCGTATTCACCGCCCAGAAAGGGCTAATTGTGTACTAGTAAATTCCGTTGCAAAACACATGCTTTTCTAGTGGTGTATGTATTCATAAATAATTAGTATAAGTAATTTAATTATATTGATTAATTAAATTAATTTAGATAACATGATAATTACCTAATTTAATTAGGTTTGAATTATGATATAAACATAATCAAATCCCAACGGATAAATACAAGGCTATACCTAAACCCAAATTCACTTTTACCCTACCCATAGTTGTTGCCACCATATGGCCGCCATTGTTGTCCCCTCTCCATCATCATCAAGCTTTGATCTAATGCTTCTCGTTTCATTTGTGGTTTTGATATAGTGCTAATAATCATCATCTAGGCTACCAAGTAAGTTTTAATATTTCATTTTATGGTTATAATAGAAATCTAAGTTTAGACCTTATAAGGAATCCAAACACAAAGATTTTTTTATATAAAACTTGAATTACACATTAATCATGAATTAAAACACGTTTTTTGAAATTTCGCATGATTTGTTGTCGTTAGGTTTTACATAATGCGTGAAAAAGTAGGGCGTTTCAAACTTTTGTAACTTTATTATGGTTTTGAAGAATTTTTTTAGATCTAGACATGCATGATGATAATTAGGGATGAGATTACAATAATTAATCTATATGAACATGTTTTGTGTTGTTTAAACCTACTAAAAATCATAGGATGCATGTAACCCTAACCTGTTATATTTGGAACACTAGATTAGTACCCGTGTACTACACGGATTTTAGTTTTATAGGTTTTAACTCAATTTACATATCAAATTTATTTTTAACATATCTCTTATTAAATCGATTTGGATATTTACAAATATATTCATATAAAAAATCATATGTTACAATAAAAGATATGATTTATAATAGTTGGTAAATTTTTATTGGAGCATATCGGGTTAGGAGATAATTCATGATAATTGTTAATTTTTTTATTTGAACATATCGAGTTATGAGATAATTAATGATAATCGCTAAAACTTTAATTTGAACATATCGGGTTAGGATAAATCATAATAATTGATAATTTTTTTATTTGAACATATCAAGTTAGGAGATAATTCATGATACTTGGTACATATCGGGTTAAGATATAGATCATGATAATTGGTAAATTTTGTATTTGAACATATCGGGTTAGGAAATAATTGATGATAATTTGTGAACTTTTAATTTAAACATATCGGATTATTTCGAATATGGAGCATACCATGACCCGTCTAAAAATTCTCCATCAAATTAATTTAGAACATGACACCTAAGCAAAATTCTATGTGGAGTAGTTAGAATAGGTAGATACGATAAATAACTTTTGTGTTCTGAATAAAATTAGACGCTCAGATTCTAATAACAATTTGTTATAATACAAACTCAAAGGACTAAACGCAACTAGAAAGATAAGGAATAACTAATAATTGATCCTTTCTATTATTTATGGTAACTTTTATACACGATCACTCGTAGACTTGAATTAAACATGATTATGGATGTATAATATTTCATAATGCTTATGTGATACTTGGAATATTATTTGAAAATCCCTAGAACGCATGCCAATTAGGTTTCTTCTTATAAAAACCCTAGTAGTACAGGAATTAGGTTTAACTACAAAGTCTAAATTTCACAAAAAGTCTAAGAAAGAATTTGGACCATTAGATCTAATATTAAATGAAGATCAATGGCTCATAAGCATAAGGTGATATAATGGTAAATAGTTAAAACTTTAAATGATAGGCCAAGCGTATATTAGTTTTGTCTCACTTTCAAATTTCACCCTCTTTTTTAAACGTTCATAACTTTTACATACGACAATATTTTTTAATAAAAATTACACCAAAAAAACGAGCATTTTTTTATCTTCAAAACGCATATAATATTGATATATAAAAAATGAATTTTTTTTGAAGTTTCAGCTTATTGTGTTATATTCGTTAGGTCATTGTGTTATATTAGTCAAGACATTGTGTTATATTTTTTAGATTGTGTTATATTTGTCAGGTCATTGTGTTATATTTTCATCAGGTCGTTGTCTTATATTTTCATCAGGTCGTTGTGTTATAATTTAATCAGGTCGTTGTGTTATATTTTCATCAAGTCGTTGTGTTATATTTTCATCAGGTCGTTGTGTTATAATTTCATCAGGTCGTTGTGTTATATTTTCATCAGCCCGTTGTGTTATATTTTAATCAGATCGTTGTGTTATATTTTCATCAGGTCATTGTGTTATATTTTCATCAGGTCATTCTATTATATTTTCATCAGGTCATTGTGTTATATTTTCATTAGGTCATTGTGTTATTTCAGATCATTGTGTTATTTCATTAGGTTATTGTGTTATTTCAGATCATTGTGTTATTTCGTTAGGTTATTGTGTTATAACACAATGATCTGAAGAAATAACACAATGAGTTGACAAATAACACAACAAGCTAAAAACGTGAAAAAAAATTTTATTTTTTATATATGAATATTATACGCGTTTTAAAGATAAGAAAATGCTTGTTTTTATGGTGCAATTTTTTTAAAAAAATAATATCGTATGTAAAAATTATGGACGTTTAAAAAAATGGGGTGTAACTTAAAATATAGAGACATTACAATCTTTACCCTTCCTTCTAATTTTAAAGGAGTGTCACATGTTATCATCTCATGGCTTCTTAAACTTTGTAGAAATATTGGACTTTGTAGTATAACTCCACTCAATAGTAGAAAATTGAGGACATTGTATGCCATTCGTAATGGATGACTATTTAATACGTAAAATACATATAAAACTATAATTGGCAATTATGATTGAGAAGATATGACTACAACCTAACTTATTATTTCTAATATAAGAAACTTTATTTTGAACTTGTATGCATACATGTATTGTAATATAATTTAGTTTCTTAACGTGATCAAACGAACGTAATGAAACATTAATACACTTGACGGGTGACCAATGAGTCGTCGGGTCAACTCAAGTATGTAAAAGTCAAAGTTTCTAAATTACGTAAACATTGGAAATGTTTGGATGCTTGGGTTTAGTTAACCTACACAAACACCTACTTAGAGATCAACCCTATATATAGGATTTGTTCTGTTCGCTTTACTTGTTATTTACTCAGTAGATGTGTATCCTAAGGTGAGTGCCACTACTCTTTATACTTTAATTACATGCTTTCAAATTATTTTTCTTCGGATCTAGTGAAATTGTATGATCTCATGATGCACCCAGTGCTTAATACCAAGTCTAAATCCTTACATTCGGATTGTTAATTATTGGTTATCTAGAAGGGAAGTTATTAGTAGTACTATTGGGTTTGACATACCCCATCTGAGCTAGTCGCACTGGCTTGAGGTGGTCTTGGTATTGACTCGATGGAGGCAAAATCACTATCTTGTCAACTTCGATCGTGAAATACTTCCACTAGTGTAGCATGAAGTTGTAAACTAGCTATCTACGTCGATATATATACCTAGCTATTTACGGGGCTGTTTGGCAAAATCTGAATCATTAAGTGCTGAATGGTTAAGAGGTCTGAACCATTAAGAGGTTCCATCAAGAAGATGGATGTTGGGGTACAACTTCAGATGAATATAAAGTTAGTATATGCTTTATTCAGTTTCATTCAGCATATCTCAGTCTCTTAACCATTCAGCACTTAACTGACCCATTCAGAGGCTATTTTTTCTGAAACAAACGCTCTAAATGCTGAATGCTGAATGGTTAAGCACTGAACTGAACCATTAAGAGGTAAACAAACAGCCCCTATATCTACTTAAAAAACTAAGGATTAGTTTTACCTGTTTGTAAACTCACCAATTTTATGTTTACCACTTGAGCATGTCTTTTTTTCACATGTTTACAAGATTAGTAGCTTGTTAGGGCATGCATGCATGCATGGGTCTTGTTAAAACAGTTAAACTATTCTTTTGGGTTTACTTAATTAAAATTCTTTAGGGTGCATTTACATTTCAATTTACAATTATGCTTTGCGACATTTTTAAACTAATACTATAGTAAACATTTTCCTCATTTGGTGAGACATATGTCATTTTAATCAAACTTAGTAATATTAGTGAACTAGGAACTGCATTGCAAAGAATATTATTATATTAGTTACGCTTATGAGCTTTATACGTGACCCCCTTACCTGAACTTGCACGTACACACGCCTGACTTGCATAAATGTCTTCCACATCGATACCCATTCACGCATCGAGTAAACAGCTCGTCGTTACCAACTCCCACCACCCCCATTGCATGTATTTCATGCTACCAGGTACCAAGAAGTGTCATCACGATTATGTGGATGATATGATCATCCCAAGCAGGCCAATGGAGAAGCGACCAACGACAGCTTCGACCCAGTGGCCACCTTTAACCATTACACGCACCACTTAAGGGAAGCGACCAACGACAACTTCAAATTGTTTAGACGTACGTGATAGAACACTTGAAATGAGCAAATATTTGAATCTAACGCCAACGTCCTAGCAAGACATATCCTTACAAAATTCTTTAGGCACGTGTCTCAACATGAGAACAACATACCACCCTCAACCGATGTCCAATGACTCCAATCCAAATGCACAACTCAAACGTTTGAGGATATGCTTCACGTCTGTGTCATCGATTTCTAGAAACGTTGGGAGGCTCATGTGCCCTCGTCCCTTGATTGCATTCGTGTACAACAATAGTTACCATACGAACATTAAAACAACCCCTTTCAAGGCATTGTATGGCCAAATTTGTATGCAAATGGTTTTCGATGCTTCTTTTACTACCACGGTTGTTACACTACACTTGTTTTCTGTTAATTTATCAATTTAACGATCCTCTAGTGTGATATTGTGTAACGTACACTTCTCTTAGTGGCCGAAATTTGCTCTTGATAATTAAAGTAGACTTTTGATACATCATCGTCTAAAGGAAAAGAACTTTGTCGCCAGTTCCCATCATTTGCAGCAATTTGCCATTAAATCCATTATACAATCCTAATTAACTTTAAAGCATCCAAATTTCTTTAACTTTACAGGCATACATAGGATAATTCTTTCTTAATCTCAACTAATAAGTCAATTTTCCTAGCTTGAACTTCAATTTGTAGCCGTTGTAGACAAATTATACATTGGAGCTTGTCTGGGCAAATGCGTTACAAGAATCAAAATTGGCCCATAACGCCTCCACGTAACGGTGTGGGGGCGGTTTTAAGGGGCAAAATGCCCATTACACAGAGCCTAACAATTGCCTAACCCATCCTTTATGAAATAACAATTCAAGCTAAAATATTTGCTACAGATTAAAACATCTTCATCTTTGCTGTCTTCTACAATGTTAGCTTCCTTTTCTCATTCGGACATTGATTCTTGAAATGTACCACCTATTTGCAATTCCAACAAGTCCCATCATTTCGAGCCCTAAACTGACTCATTTTCTTGTTCTTGCTCCATCTACCTCTGTTAGTCTTCCTTCCCATGCCTACATTCAAAAGTTCACTCGAAGACCCACCTGAGTTTCTTGTTCTGACGTCTTCGCCAAGAATTAAATCCTGAATCCCCGTAAAAGTAAATGTGCTGGTTGGACCAGTAATCGCTGTAACTGTTCCAAGCCAGCTATCAGGCAATGAAGATAACAATCATCCTCGAATTTGATATCCACTAACTCGAGTCTGGATAAAATCGAATTCAACTTGTTGATGTGCTCTGTAACTAGACTGCTTTCTTTCATCCTTGTATTTACTAACTCTCGAATAAAAAAACTTTATGTCACACCCCGAATCCTAGGGCCCGACACGTTGCATAACATTAGCCAATTGAATAAATAATGTAGCGGAAGACTTAATAAAAGACACAAATACGGTCCCAAGTTTAAATTTTCATTAATTGTCTTAAAATAGAAACAAACATTGTCTAACACTCGATATGAGTGTGATATATTAAAACTAAAGACACTAATCCCAAGTAGGGGTGTACACGGTTCGGATTCAAACCGTGAAACCGCCCAAACCGCTCATCGGTTTGGTTTCACGGTCGGTTTATGTTTATACCAAAAACCGTTCGTAAAAAACCGGACCGGACCGTTATGAACGGTTTGGTTTACGGTTTATACCAAAAACCGTTTGTAAAAACCGGACCGGACCGTACGCGCACGTGTGTGTGTATATATATATATATTAGATCTCATATATGAGTTCTTGTAGGTAAATTATTAAAACATCTATTAGTTTGTTGGTTATAAAATAGGTCATACTAGAATATCGATCATATATATAATATCATTATATCTATCATTATATATATATATATATAATACTCTAGTATATATCGTTATATTGTTACAACACACGTAATCTTGTAATATTCATATATATAATCAATTTTTAATACCGGTGCTTTTGAAAGTTTATTAGATTTTGACAAAATTTTGGGATGTTTTTTAGAGCTTTTAATCTTGGACTATAAATCTCAAACCGCGAAACCAAACCGGACCAAACCGCTCATATGGTTCGGTTTAGGTTTGGTTTTTTACTTTAAACGGTTCGGTTTTGGTTTTTAATGATAAAAAACCGCAAGTAACGGTTTGGTTACGGTTTTATCCAAAAACCGTAAAAACCGGACCGTGTACACCCCTAATCCCAAGCATCTTCAGTTCAGTTCTTCCTCCTATGTGGAGTTTCATCAACCAAACAGTCCTAGCTAGGCCTTCCTAGCTAATGTTCTCGGTTATTTCTTTCACCTGCATCACGAGCTAAAAGACGTCAACAACTATGTGTTGGTGAGTCGTAACCAGTGACGTAAGACATATAAAACATTGAAACATCATCATTCATATATGTGTGGTAATAAGTTATCTACAAGCCAAATCTTCTCAAACGCCATATCTAATGGTGAATCTCGTCAGAGTCTGTTAATGTATATGCCGCATGCAGGGATAACCAAGGTACCCTTATGACCTCTCTCGGTCGCATCATGTTGCCTAGGCGGGTGGTACCTTTCCTGTTACGAGCAATCAGTCTACCTAATTAGATCCAACTAGACGCATATACATCCCGAGGCGGAGCCGGTAGTTCCTTAAACAACTACCTCTTAGCGCGAAGCCCTGCCCTAATGACTTGCCCTGTGGTATGTAGCCGCCATCCCTATCCAGGGATGACTCTTCACGCGAAGCTTATTACCGCAGACCAACAACACAACAACCGGACGAACCTAGAGTTGAGGTGCGTTGAATCACCAGGTAGCGATCTACTTATAATTAACCACATACATATTCATAACATTTATAAAACATTTCATACTTTTCATACAAGCACGGATACAGCCCCGAAATCATAAAACATAAAAGAGGGGCGGTTAGACTCACCTTCAGATTTAGCCTACGTATCACAAGCTAGTGGCTAATTAAGATAACCCTGTAAACATTTCATACTTATCAGGATTCATTCCCCTAGAGATAATCCTATCAGTGTCTTCTCACTGATACATTGCCTTAGTCACACTATGTGACTTCGGCGATGACTTTAGTCCTTGGTATAATCATTCTTACTCAGAGTGCTTTTAACATCAGATTCAGGGTTATCCTATATTCTTATTATCATTCTATTTGAAAAGCCACATTATCATATCTTCGTGTTTCTCACACGATTCTATCGTTCATTGAAAACATACTGTATTCCTAGTAATATTATATAACTAGAAATGTTCTATTTTAAAACCCTGGTTCTTCCATGGACTTAAGTCATACATATATCTTAAATGAGTATGGGATCTGAGACGTTACCTAATGAGTCGAGCAGAGTGGGGGCCTAGGTACGAGAGTCTCTCTAGAATTGGGCAGCACTTTAGCAGTACCTCGTTTCGTCCAGCAGATCTTAAGTGTCACACCCCGACCAGGGGGGTGGGCCGTGACGATTGAATATCCAACAAAACACAGCGGAAACTATGTATGCATTGATAGTGGGCCATATGTTTAGACGTAATATTAGTATGTTCTCAGTGTAAATCAAATGGTACCAAAGTAAACTCTAACAAAAGCAGTGAGGCTAGTTGATATACTGTTCCCAAGTAGTCTTCTTCTATAATATGTCTATAATCTTTGCGTGTTTCTTCTAATCAGGGTCTTCTAAAGCTATCAACCGTGTCTAAATGCACATCCAATGTTATAAAGTCTAGTTGTATACTTCCATCAATAAATCGTCTAAATACCTGAAATACATACCAAAAAATACGTCAACATAAAGTTGGTGAGCTCATGGTTTAACAAAACAGACAATGTTGTAAACGTTTAACCCATAAAATACTAGACATTAAGTAAGTACGTTTTTGGTGTACGGTCGACAAAATATGTAGCCAAGCCCGGGTTATACCCAACCCGAATACCATATATAACAGTCCCCTAACCCACAACGGGGGCTAACGTGCTCTGCTAAGCACCAACATATCATTGAACATGTGGCGTAACGGTTTTCAACCTCAGTGGGGGGTATGCCACTTTACGCGGGGGATTCTCAAATAGTACTATTCACATATCAAAGGGCTCCTGCAAGAAGTTAATGGCTACCGAAAGTTGTACCAATGTTCGGGGACAAGTAGAAGATGTATTACACCATGATAATCAGTTCATATAAACAAGTTTAGTAGGTATGTGCCAGCCCCAAAAGCATTACGTAAAAAGGGGGTTCATGAACTCACCTAGTGTCCGGTCTGCTCAAGTTTCTAAAGATATTGTACATTCAGCGTGGGAGTTCTACCTCCTAGCAGGCTTCCTATGTTTAGTTTAGTCATGCTAGACCCCAAAATACATAAGTCTATGTGTTTCGTTGTGTCGTTGTCGCGTGCGTACGGTTTTGGTTACATTCGTGTAATATTATGGTTTTAGTCGTTTGCGTTGACTTATATGTCTAAGTATGTATATACCGATGTTATTATAGGTTATATAGGTAGGTATTAAGTGTACTTTGATGTTAAATCAGTAAGGTTTGGTACTTGTCACTTTTAGTCCCTAGACTTTGTTAAATCGTCACATTCGTACTAAAGTTGAGTTTTTAACTAAAGATTGATATTAATAAGCATTATACATTATATTTATGGTATGTATAGCATTTTAGGTGTGAATCTACTGATAAAAATATATCTAAGTATTAGATTCATGAAAGTTAGTTTTCCACCGGTCCACCGAGTGCGGTGCGATACCGCACATTAAGTTACGTTTTAGGTTTAAGTCAAAATACTTCAATATAATTGTACCAATATTTTAAGTGGTCATATGCTACTGTAAAAATATACTTTTTATAATTTTTAGATATTTCTAAAAATTACTATATTTTATTTAAGAATGTAGCCGGTTAATGTAGTTTAAACATAAATAATTTGTATAAAATAAACCGTGACCCAATAAATAGTAAAACTTGATTTTCAACCTATTTATACAGTAACTAAGTAGTTACAAACTTAATATTCGAGTTTTATATTCCTTCAGTCGTTTTCGTATTTTAACGTGCGTGAAACCGATAAATAAACGATTTGCTTACAAAATACTCTTTTAACGCGTTTTATACTTTAAAACACTTCCTTGGGTCTTATGTTACTGTATAAAATATATTTCTTGACAAATAGGTCTTTCTCCAATTTTTATGCTTTTTGTGAAAATACTAGGTTCGTATAGTCGAAAAATCATAATAAATAGATTAAGCATATAAAAATTATGTAACTTGGTGAAATAATTTATTTATAAGTATAAAAGCTCATGGACTTTAAAAATCTCAGGTTTTTCTTGTGCTTCTGGGTTTCGTGTTTTTAACACGTTCGATTCGTTTAATGTTACGTTTTAGGCATAGAGAGTCTTTGTCAATATTTAGGGTCCAAATTTACTCACCTTATGTACATATATGAGATTGAGTTCTTTAAACTTGATCTTAGGAGTCTCTAACTCTTTTCTACAAATTTTCGTATTTTAATTTCATTAAAGATTAGAAAATTTGTATTAATTATTTTAATGTCCAGAAAACAATGAAATTTATTTTATAACATGTTTATATCATATATAAACTACTGGGATAATAAAAATTTGGTATTTTTAAATTATTGGTATTTTCGTTGTTTCGTACGTTTTAGCTTCGGTTATTGTTCGATTCTTGTGTTCACCCATCAACAATCAAATATATTCAGTCATATTTACCTATTTACATATATATAACAGTAAAGTAACATATTTTTGTAATTTTTGTACCTCCCATACGTTTTTATGAATTAGTGTGAAAATATACATATTTAAAATTCAAAAATGTATATTAAATAATCTATAACTCCAAAAAATATGAAATTTGGTTTATAACCTTATTTTAGTATTAAGAATGTACAGAAATCATGAAATTATATTTTCAAGATGGTTAACCTTGGTTTGTTGTTTTGACAAAAAATAGTTGTTCGGTTTAACTAGTTTTAGTCAAACTCATGTGTTTTCTTTAGAAAATGATTTCTATCCTTTTAAAGACTTTTGTTACTGAAAAATAAGTGTTTTTATATGTTCATAATATATGAGAAGTTATGGTACTCATTGTGTGTGAAAATGAACGTTTTGTGCACGGTTAGTGTATTTTCAGGTGTTTTCCCGTTACCTTATGAATGAGAGTGAGTGTGGGTGCACATGGGATGGTAAAGAGGTCAGGTGGGAGGCTGGAACTCAACTGGAAAGGGCTAGAAGTGGGCTGGTCTCAACGTGCTTCTTCGTGGGATGAACGGTTCTTGCTTCAGTTGCTCGGTTGTTGGTTTCGTTGGACTCGTGGCTTCTCTTGGTCCTTGTTTTGGTGCTGTTGGTCGTCCCTTGTAGCTGGTTAGAGGCTGAGTTACTAATTTCTTGAGGTGGAGAGGGTGTTTGATTGTTGGGAGAAAGTTAGAGAGAGTTTTGGTTGTGTGTGTGAAGTGAGTTGAAAAATGAAGTGAAGTGAGGGGTGTGGGGGTGGGGGTGGTGTTCGGCTGAAATGGAGAGGAGAAGGGAGAGAAGAGTGAACAAAATCTTGTATGGGTTATTGTGAGATTATGGTTAGTTGGTTAAGTAATGAAAGGGGTTGAAGTCATAACTCTTCTTTAAACATACTAAATTCACCTTTCAAAAATGTTTTTCAGCTAAAAAAGATAGATTCAGTTTGTGTTCAGTGGTACCTTTTCCCTTCCATGTTAATAGTGGAAATAAAGCAAGAAAATAAATGAAAAAACGAGAAAAAATAAAAAAAAAATAATCAAAATAAAAGTGCAATCAAAAAGCATTCTATGAACGAATTCCTTCATAGCATAGCCTTCATAGATAGAGTAGAGAGAAATGGGAGTAAGCACCTTTCGCCCAACATGATCACGAACGAAGACAGAGAATTGCGTAGATAGGAGGACGAAACGAACCAACCCACTTGTCCTGATCGGAACGATTGAAGAAAGAAAGAGAATGGTGTCCCCTCTTCTCTGGTAACCCGCCGCCGCATATGTCGAAAAAGAGGGAGCGGGGAAGGAAGAAAGACCTACTTGACTCAGCGGTTAGAGTATCGCTTTCATACGGCGAGAGTCATTGGTTCAAATCCAATCCTATCCTCTTGCAGCTGGAGCTCTTGATGGCACGTTCAAGCGAGTTTATGAATGAATGAAATCAGTTGCTATATCTCTCGAAGGTGTCTTAGCTCCACCGATAGGAACTGCCCACCTATCCAGGTAACCTCACCCGTGAACCACGAACTACACTTACAGACAACCTAAGAAGAAACGGAGTCTCACCCATCAGCAAGCATAAGAAGCAAAAATAAAAACCTGATCTCTGATCTGTTGTCTGGTTAGGACTTCACTATAACTACCGATATCCGTAAAATAAGTCATACTTCATAATAATAAGAATAGGTCCTTTTAGGGATCCCGAGCTCTGACTTCTATTTCTAGTTCTACTATTTAGGCCGTGGGAAGAGCCGCTTCTTTCTTGATAGGGGGGCTTCCATTCACCAGCGCAGACTAAAAGTGCTCTCCGAACCGTGCTGGATAGTCACCCATCACACGGCTCTCAAACCCAACCTGTGGTGGATCCCGGGTGACAAAGTAAAAGCCTTTGATCCTTTGCCCCATACTTTGAGATGCTCCTCCCCGCCGATCAAGCAGCGACGCTGCTCTTATTAAGCCGCTATCGTTCGGTTCGGATAAGTCAAGTCCCTTCGGTCAGTTCGCTCGGGTGATCCTCCCTTATCTTCCCTAACGTTCAGAGTTGTTCTGGTTTGAGAAAGGAGCACCGGCCGAGCGCCCTGAATGAATAATAAATTGACAGCAGAGGTCATTGCAGATTCTTATTCGAACGAGTTGAAGCTAACAACATGTCGATTACACGCGCATTATTTAAGATTAGTCTTTCTTTTCTGGAGTAAGAAATCCAATTTGAGCGTCGCGTCGCTTGCTTAGCTTGGGTTAACTTTAGAGCTCCGCTTACTCATATGATGCGTGGGAAGAAAGAGATTGGTTGGTGTTGGCTTATGCCCCTATTGAGTAAGATTGCTCGCTAGTTGCCATCAGTTCAATCACTGAAATCAGTGAAATCTAGAAATAAGTCTCATTTCACCATTAGGGAAAATCCACTTTATCCATTTCAATCTCTGTCATCGAAGGAAAAAGGGCTAGCATCATTTCTCCATTGGGGAGATACCACTTTTGAAATGAAAGATCAACTCTTCGAAGGGAAAAGCTCAAGTGTGAAATTACAGCTATATTGGCATCGACTATGTCTCTCATCGGTTCTCCAGCATGCGAGTTCATTCAGTATCGAAGTCAGCTTTGAATGGCTCCTGCCTAGCTTCCTTCCAGTGATTAGAGTCTTCTGTTTGCAGTTTTGAATCTTGCTATGAGTGCCTTTACCCTTCTCTAAGAAGCCATAGGACTGTGCTATGAGGGAGGAACCCTTTCTTCTAATGCTTCCTCCTCAGAAAAAGGATTGGCGGATGGAAGGCCAGGTTTCTCTCTTTTGGTGGTAAGCTCACTCTCTTAAAATCAGTCCTTTCCCCTATTCCTATACATACCTTGGCAGTGTGGTCTCCCCCTAAGACCGGGATTTCTAAGATGAAAAGTGTTATGGCTAATTGATTATGGGATTCCAATGGTGAGCACAGGCACCACTGGATTGCTTGGGACAGCATTTGTCAATCCATGAAGGAGGGTGGGTTGGTAATTAGACAGGAAATTTGCATGCCAAACTTGCGGGGGCTTATGTTGTTGGTCAGTTTCTCTGGGGCAAGTTTATGAGATCTAAATAGGGTCATCCGTTGGATGTGGTGTCTAAGCCTATTTCTTTCTGATTTAAGCTCTCATGTTTGGAGGAATGTTTTCCCTCATGTTAGTACCATTCTGGGCAACTCTACTGGCAAAGACCGTCTGGCGAAAACGCCGCAGGCGCGAAGCGTGGTAGGCCTGCGCCGGGGGAGCATAGGGAGGAAAGGGAGCCCGGACGGTGGAAGAGCCAGGGGAGGCCGGGTCATTTGACGGAAATGGAAGGCTTTGGACTATGAACCTATTAAATTGAAGGCCCTATGGAGTAAAGGGAAGTGCATGAATTCTTGGAAAAAGAGGGAGCGAGCCTATCTAAAAATGGAATCAAGCAAATTCAATGAATAGATAGAGTCAACGGTACGACAGACAGCGTTGCCTACACGCGAATTTGCTTCCGAAGTCGAGCAGTCTCAATTTCACTACAGGATTTTAGAATAATGCTGGGCTGGGCCACCTCGAATGGCGTGAGCCGCATGCGGGGAGACCCGCACGTACGGTTTTTAGGGGGATCTGGTCGAAAGACCGGCCGGCGCCCACCCGACTAGAGGGACCGAGAAATTAATAGAGTACAAAACTTATCTTCAAGCTTTACCTTATTCTGATCGTTCAGAGGGCGATCGCGGGGTCACTGAATGAAGTCCTCCGTTTCTTTCGGAGGTGCTGACCCGCAGCGAGGCAGAGATGACTAAGTGACATATGGAATATGGCGACGACAACAGCATGTCGTAGAAGGAGATAACAAGTGGAGCCAACGACCCACTAAGACTAACGTATCTACAACTACATTTTATGGCCATGCATTGGTTTTAAGGGGTGGTGTTGAGTGTTAGGGTGATAAAGTAGTGTAGGTAGGGTGGCTAGTGGAAGTATTATTTTTATTTGATTTATTTTTGTATTTTAATTAGTTAGTTTGTTTATAAATTGTATTGTTTTTATAAAGGTGGTGATTGAATTTATAAATTGTGGTTGTGGATTTTATATAAATATATATACATATGTACGTATGCTATATATATATATATGTGCGTGTGTGTGTGTGTGTATAATATTATGATATGTAAAATAATAATGTGTATGGACGTATGGTACTTGTATGTGCATGTTTTTGTAAATATGTATATGTACATGCATGTATGAGTGTGTTGTAAATATTTTTATATAAGTATGCATGTGTACGTATGTACATATATATATATGTATATATATATATATTTATGTGTGTGGTTGTTTATTAGTCATTTGATTTATAGAAGTGGTAATTTATTATTTGTACCTAACCTTAGTTGTAAGTGTATTTCATTTATGCACATTTACAATTGGTAGTGTTTAGGGTGTTAGTTGGGAAATCCCTATTTAACCTATAGTGTCACTTTTATTGTACGAGTGAATTCCTACGCGTATCCGAGTATTTAATATGACGGGTTTCGTCATCGGTACTTATCGTAAACTTACATGGGCCGAGCCCATAATTCAAGTTGGGCCTAAGCCTAATAAGGGTTGGGTCAAGCCCATAATCTAAGTTGGGCCGGATTCAATAATGGTTGGGCCAAGCCCAATGGGTTTTATAAAAAAAAATTTCCGAGCCCAAAACCGGGATTGTTACATTAAGCTCACACGTACGAGAGGGAGAACATCGTTCACTATTATAACGGGTCTCGCTTTAGTATCTTGGGTGCATATAAGATAGTAAGTAACTCGAAGTAAACTTTAAAAACAAGTCTTACCGATCACCGAAGATACCTCGTAAACTTCTTGTGAGCAAACCCGTGCTTGGACCGAGCTTCCGAACACTCCTGTTTCCTCCGAGAGCTCGTCGGGACTTCGTCGGAACCTTGCTGGATACTCTTGGCCGGAATTGGCTTAGAGAGAGTGTAGAGAGAGAGAGAGAGTTGGGTGAAATGGTGCAAGAATGAAAAGGGGGGGTCGCCCCCTTTTTATAGCTGGTGACCACACCCTACGCGATACGTGCAGGGCATGCCTCCTCCTGCGCGCATCGCGTAAGGGAGGTGGTTTCGTCAAATACTGCGGCTGCCCCTGATTTCGCGTACCCGGGTTTGGTTGCACTAGGCGATACGCGCAGACCAACGTCTCTCATGCGCGTATCGCGTAACATACTTTTTTTTTAAAGTCTTTTTATTCTTGTACGGGTCGGAGTGTCACACTTTATTTGCTGCCGAAGGCTTCTCATACATGATGACTGCCCTAGCTTTCCTGTCTTTTGATACCCAGTCTGCGAGTTCCATCTTTTCCGGTTTAACCCTTGTTAACACAACCTCCAAATCTTTCTGAACCAGTAATATGTTAACCTGCATTTTCCACCAGCTAAAATCCGTTCCATTGAACTTCTCAATTTGAACTCTTCCATCCTCTGCCATGATCTGACTAAACAAAACTGTTGGTCAACTATTAAGAGAAAACTGATATCTGACTAAAATAATTTTTTTTCTTCTTGGTTAACTTGTTCACATTTTAAGTTCCTTTTACGTGTCTTTTTCTTCCACACGCAAACCAAGGAAACAAGGAAGTTAACCCTTGAAAAGAGTTTTTTTTGTTTCGATCCCAACACAAACAAAAAATAGAGTAAATTAGCTTTTGTACACCTATGTTTTGTCAAAAGTAAACATCTGAAACCTAAAGTTTAAAACTGTTTACTTGCACCCTGAGTTTTTATTTTTTCATCTATTTGTATCAATCTAACTAACAAAGTTAAGTTTTTCAGTTAACTTTTAGTTAAATTACCCTTTTTATTATTATTACTATTATCATTATTATTATTATTATTATTATTATTATTATTATTATTATTATTATTATTATTAGTTTAGATATAAACAATCCCCCCACTAACCCCCCATCTTTTTTTCCCCTCATAACATCGTAACTCTCATCAACAACAACACCAACTACCATTTCAATATTTCACCCATAGCCACCAGCTCCCACCACTGTTACAAAAGCCATCGATCATCTCGTCGGATACTAGAACAACAACCATTATCTTCGCTGTTCCACCAAACCCCTTCAAACCGTCATCTTCCCTACCCATGTTCAACACCACTTGACCCTTAACCACTGACCACAAGATCCATCATAGACCAACAACCCCTATTCATCATCATCTTCACCATTATCATTATGGTTGTTTGTTTCTACTTTCTACGGATGAATAACATTAACACACCCTCATCCTTATCCCCTATGCTCACTCTGATAGAATCCTCGAACAACCAAATTCACAATGAGCAACCAACAACCGCCATTACAATCACCACTATAACCACCATACCATCTGATATCACTTGCCACCATCACCATCGATCACTAAAATCAAACCCTAATTGAACCAAAACTCACCACCATCACCATCATCCACCAAATATAAACCTTAATAGAACGTTTTAGCACAAACTAAACCAAAATTGAACCAAAACTAGATCAGGTCAGCGATTGAAGGACCGAAAATCTTGGATCTCATGGAGGATGGTAGCTTCTCGATGGCAGGTAGAGGTGCCTTTGGTGAAGATGGTGACCGACGACTTGGTTGAAGGTTCCAAGTGGTGATGGCGGTTATAGATGGGGGATGAAGATGAAGGTGAAGGATGATGACCTTATGGCTGATGGGGAAGAAGGAAACAAGTCAGGTGTTTTGGTGAAGAAAAATGGTGGTCCATAACTTATATTAATATTAAGGGTATTGTGGTCATTTGATATGAAATTAACAGAAAAATCTAACTTCGTTAGTCAAATGTACACAAATAAATGAAAAACTAAAAACTCAGGGTGCAAGTAAACAGTTTTAAACTTTAGGTTTCGGATGGTTATTTTTGACAAAACACAGGTGTACAAAAGGAAATTTACTCCCAAAAATAATAATAACACTTGATCATTTCATTCGATAAAGTGAAGCCGATGGATTTCTCTCAGCCCGAAGATCGTGACAACAAGTCTGATTCGATTTCTTTTTCTTTTTCTGCGATTGTGTACACGGTTGCCGGCTACTCTTTACCTTAGCTTTGCTACCAGTTGTTAGGATCGGGTTGCACACACACGCACTATCAAATTGCAGAAAATTAACAAATACGAGACACAATGATTTATGGTGGTTCGGTCGGTATAACCTATGTCCACTTTGCTGCAACCATGATATTTTTGCTATGCTCTATGCTCTCGTGATGAGAATTATAAATGCCATAGCCATCTATTTATAATAATAAAACTAAGGTAAATTACTTTAGGAACAAGAAGACATAAATTAGAAAACATTTCTAATTTAATTCAACTAGGTTTAGGGCAAGCTACCCATGTGAAGACTCCACAAACCTACTTGTAATTTATAGTAAGGGAAGGTTGGCCAACAAGCATTTCTTTGACCGTTTTTTAATTGTTTTTAACTACACACCCAATAATGTTCAGTTATAATCTGTATGTTTAAAAAAAAAAGTATGAATCAAAAACAAAACTTAGGTAACTTTTAACTTTTTGACCTGATTGTTCCCTTCTTATGCCAGTATCAACTTGTTCCTATATCCTCTTCTTAAGTTTTTTTTATTATATATTTACCCAGCCATAAAAATTAATTACATAACCGTGGTAAACCTAAACACAGGATACATTTTTAAAAATACTCAAAATTAAGGAGAACAAAATGTTCAGTTTATGGTGTACTTTATTTTTTTTAATTATATAACAATGTTATGTACATTTATAAAACACTTAGGTCTTTCAATGTATATTGTTATTAACTTTATTTGTAAGTTTCATTTTTAAACCCTACCAAATATAAACCGACTCATGTACACCCCTTGTAGTAGAGGGTTAAAAATATAAATACTCTTAAATTTTCCAGAATTTTCTAAAATATTAGGGGACCAAAAATGTAATTAATTTTATTGTAATATATTATATATATATATATATTAAATAAAAAAAATCATTATTATGAGATAAACTCTCAAATGATGCCACATAAGCCATAAGCTTTGAAAAGATGTGTTAGGGCTATTTCCTAGTTAAGATTTACTTTGTATTTGTTTTTATGTTTATGTATAGTTTAGGGTCTATTTTGTTATATTCCTTAAACTTGTAATTGTTGCTTAAAAGCATGTAGTGAGAGAGTGTGAGGAGAGAGGCTAGATCACTATTCACATAAGAGAGAGAACTTAGTGTGTGTGATTTATTTTCTCCTGCACTTGTATTACAAATCTGCTTTGATCATCAATATACAACAGAGAATTATTAGTATGAATTGTGTTTGTGATTGAACTGTTTGTTTGTATGAGTTATTCTGATCATTGAGCGATATTAACGATCCAATTGAACCTATCAATTGGTATCAGAGCTGTTGGTACTGTGTTCTTCGCTATTCATCAAGCAAAACACATCAATATTGCTAAAATATCATGATCTGAATGAATTGTTGCTGTTTTTAGTTGTGATTTATCATCGCAATCACTTCTAATTCACAACGATTGTGCAAATTCCTTCAGATTATCATCAGATCTGAGGAATTAAGAAGATTGAAAAAGTTACTGTTCGATCGAATTTTGCTCAAATTCATCAAAATTTGATCATGTTTTGGATTGATTGAGATTAGGGATTGATAATCGGACTATTTCACTGCTTGTGTGTGATTTTTGAACGAATTGGACAAGTTTTTGACAAACCCAGAAAAAATTCTCATGAAGAAGATGATGAACAGTATGAACTTGGTTGAAGATTAACTTGCCGGGTGATAAAATTTGACTTAGACAATTTCCTTTGGACTTAGATTGAAGAACAATTAGGTCCTGTGCAGCCGTGTAAAGGATTTTGTGCTAGACGGGTAAAGAATTTGACGAGAAAAAGTGTTACTGTTCAGCCGGATCAACAACTGTTATGCCGGGTAATACACTGTTACGCCGGGTGATTAACATTTTTCAGCCGGGTGATCATATACTGTGTAGCCGGGTAAACAACTGAGCCGTGTGATCGATAACTGTTCAGCCGGGTAAAGCTTTTTGCCGTGTCAAGATTCAAGCCGGGTCAAGTTATCTGCCGTGTGAAGTTATTTCTTGTTGCCGGGTAACTGTTTTGTCGGGTAAAGAAGCCAAGATTTACAAACTGTTGAGCAGTGTAACTGTTTAGCCGTGTAAAGACTTTTTCTCTGCCGGGTGAAGAACAAATCTACTGTTTAGCCGGGTGAAGAAGGATTTTTCACTGTTCAGCCGTGTGACTCAATTTTATTTGTTTTAATTCTTGTTTCTTATCTTGTCTTTAATTACTTGTCTTTATTTTAGTATTTTAATTGTTTCTTTTCAAAAATTAACAAAAACCAAAAATATTTTCTTTAAAAATCTTAAAAAAATTTTATAAAAAATGGCACCTAATGATGATTCTGATAACCGTGTTCCTAGACTTGTCAATCGTGCAGATTTCAAGAATTGGACGCTTAGACTAAAGCATCATCTTTGCTCAATAGACAATGATTTGTGGAAGTCAATTGAAAAGGGTCCTCACATACCTACCCAGACAGCTCCAGACAGTGCAAGTACCTACACCAAAGACTCTACTGAACCTTATCCAGAGGATAATTTGTCAGGAGAAGATTTGAAGAAAGTAAAGAATGATTGCAAAGCATATTCTTTGATGTGTAAGGGATTGCCATTGTAAGTATTGTCAAGGTTGGACACCTATCAAACAGGTTATACATTGTTCAAGGCTTTGAAGTCTATTTGTGAAGGAGGTGAACAACTCAGGAGTCTCAAGAAACAAAAGTTGAAGAGACAGTTGGAGTTATTTGAACACATTGCTGGAGAATCAGTACACCAAATGATGAATAGGTTTGTTCATCTAACTACTGAAATGACCAATGCGGGTGCAAAGACAGATCTCCAAGATTTGAATGACAGATTGTTATGTGCACTTCCATCATCATGGAAACAGACTGTGACTTTACTGAAACATACTGAGAAGTTTCAGATGGATCTAGATTTGCTCATTGCAAAGATAGAAGAAGTAGAGATTGATGAAGGTTCTAGAAACAATGACAGAACTGGTTCACATGCACAATACAAATTTATTGTGAATCCTGCTAACACTGTGGAGAATGCTTTTCTTGCACAAGATGCAACGAAGTTTGAAGAAGAGGGTGATTTATTTGCGGGCGCAAGTTTCTATACTGATTCATCATACTTTCCAAGTTCGCCAACTTATTCTCAACCTCAATCTCCACCAAGAGCTCAAGTTCAAAGTCAGAATCTGAAGAATCAAGCAGAAAGTCAAAGTTTGAATGTTCAAGCCAAGGTAAAAGATGTGATGAACATCTTGTTACAAGATGACGAGACCAAAACTGCCTTCACAGCTTTTATGGCAAGTTTTCAAGCATACCAAGGAAGTCACTTAAGTCAAATGGACGTTGTCCTTCAAGATTTATTTGAGATGGATCCTGATGACGTTGAGGAAATGGATTTGAATTGGCAGATGGTGATGGTTGCATATAGAACGTAGAAGCATGCATATGTTAACCGAAGCTACAAGCCTCATGCAAACAAGACGGTTGGATTTGACAAATCTAAGGCTAGATGTTTTAACTGTAACTGCTATGGTCATTTTTCTAGAGAATGCAAAGCTCCAAAGAATCAGAATTTCAATGATCAAGCAAGTTCAAGTGGACAGAATCAAGGTCAAGGTCAAAGCTCACAACAGTCTTCAAGTTATCATAACAGGAATCAACGTTTCTTTCAGAAACCATACCAAAGTCTTCCCATGCCAGAACTGAAAGATGAAGGAAAGAAACCAGAAGATCAAACTAAGGCACTGGTAGTTAGTGTAAAAGATGGTTATGATTGGAGCGCATATGCAGAACAATTCACATCTGATCTTACATCGAATTTGGCACTGGTATGTGAAATCGAAGAGGATTGGTCAGAAGAAGGAGATATCAAGGTGGTTGATACTGAGAGTGAAGATTCAGAGGAATATGACTGGAGTGCCAAGTCTGATCCTGTTGAAGAATCTGAGTCAGAAATTGCGCTAATGGCTACATCCAGTGAGTCTTCACCATCTACCGAACAACCAAAGGTTAGTACTGATTTACCCCCTAACTATGTTCCTTTACCTGCTGATGTGAAAGAAAGGTTATGTTCTGAACAATGCATTCAACAAGTAGAACATTATCGAACTCATTCGTTTAAAATTGGTGATAAATTAAGCAAACATGAGAAAATTCATGAACAACTTAAAATTGATCACAAAATTTCTGATGAGAAGATTTTGTCACTTAAAGAATCATGGAACAAAACTTTAAAGGAATTGGAACTAGTAACAAAACAACTTGAAGAAATGACAAAGAACTTTGAACAAGAAAAAGTTGCTCATGCTGTCACACAAGTTGAATTAACAAAGGTTAAAAGTTGTAAAACAATGGTGAGACAACTTGTGAGTGAAAGAGGTAACAAAACCAAAACAGGGTTGGGTTTCACTCATGAACCAATGCCTAAATCAATCACTCAAACTTTACCAGAAAACTTTAATGAATTTGATCATTCACCTGAAAATGAACGAAAATTTAAAGAAATTCAAAGAAGCAAATCCGAATCTGAAGGATCTGAAGTTCTGATGGAAAGTTTGAAAGAAGAAGATGGCGTGACCACTGAAGCTGATAATGAAGCTAGCAACAAATCAGAGCCTGTTCTGATTCAACTTGTTGAGTATCCGGAACTGAATCCGAAGTCAGAAACAGTGAAGGATGAAGGTGAATTTTCAGGATACAATGATCCTGAATACATCAGGTGGAAGAAAGAACAAAAGGCGCAAGTTGCTGATCAGTTAATCAAGAAGCAAGAAGAGAAGCAGACTGAAGTTTCAAAAGGAAAGAAGCAGAAATCGAAAGTAATAACCAATCAATCTGAAACAAAAGAATTGAAAGGTTAAAGTGTCATAAAATCAAATGACAACACCAAAGCTCAAACTGTTAAAATTGACAATGTCAAAAATGTCAAAAAGAAAGTGTCAAAAGGTAAAACAATCAAGTTTGTGTCTGCAGGAACTTTCGACATGAACGGTTCTTATGGTAACCAAATCAATTCTCCAATCAAATCTAACTCTGGTCTGAAAACAGGTTCAGGTCCTAAGTCTTCCGCTGTCAATGATAAAAGAATTGAATCTAAAAAGGTAACCAAACATAATGGTTTAAAATCGAATCAAAGTCCCATGCAATCTAAATCACAATCAAAATCTCCACAAAAGAATCAAGTTAATCTAAAACCGAACAAAACTGATAATGAATCACGAGTGGGTTCAACATCAAAAGTTAACAATCGGCTCTTTAGGATTAGCAAGAAACACTGTGAGATTTGTGATCGTTATAACCATACAACTGCTAAATGTTTCTTTAACAGGTACTGCAGTTACTGTGACAAAAGAAATCATTCTTCGGAAGAATGTTTTTATAACAAATTCTGTGAAATTTGTGAAAGGAGAAATCATGACACAAAAGATTGTTTCTTTCGAACAAACTCAACAAGAGAAATGACACCGTTTTCAGATTTTCGAAGAAATCAGTCATTTGGTTTTCAAAATGTTAATCAAAGTCATTCTCCTGTTTTGAGAAAGTTTAATCGAAACAATTCTGTTTCTAATTTGCAGGTTAACAGTTTTAAACCAAGAGCTTTGATGGTAAGAAATCAAAAGTTTGAAAATAACCTTGATCCTAAGTTAGAGGAAAGGTTTATTGCTTTGAGGAGAAAGCAATCAATGCACGCCAATGGGCGAAACATTTCAGCATCAAAATCTCTTAAATGAAACAAATTTTCAAAATATTCAATATCAACAAGTTACTATTGTAGATAGATTCGGAAAACCCAAGATCGTGTGGGCCTGGGTTGACCAAACTAACTAAGTGATTGTTGAAATGCAGGTACGCCCAAGAAGACCTATCAACTCATGGTTCGTTGATAGTGGGTGTAGCCGGCATATGACAGGCAACCATGCCTTGCTTCAAGACTTTAAGCTGAAAAATGGTACACATGTTGCATTTGGAGGTGATGCGGGTGGTAAAATAACAGGAGAAGGAACCGTATCGAATGGGGTCATTAGTTTTGATAAAGTCAACTACTGTGCACAGTTGAACTTTAATTTACTAAGTGTATCTCAAATCTGTGATAAATCTTATTCAACTTTATTTAATGATTCTTTCTGTTATATACTCAAACCAGGTTTCAAGATTGACAATGAATGGGTAGTGGTTAAAGCTCAAAGAGATCGTGATGTATACAAGCTTGATATGTCGCAGATTGATGCTGAAACCGAAACTACTTGTCTCATTGCACATGCTTCAAATGATGAGAGTCAGCTTTGGCATAGACGGCTGGGTCATTCAAACTTCAGAAACATGAATCGACTGGTGACTGGAAATCACGCTGTAGGAATACCATCGAAGAAGTTTTCTACAACTGATCTCTGTCCAGCATGTTTGAAGGGAAAACAGCACCGAATGTCTTTTAAGTCCAAGCCAGAAAACTCTATTTCAAAACCCTTGCAGATGCTACATATGGATCTTTTCGGACCAACAAATGTTCAAAGCATCGGAAAGAAGTCTTATTGTTTTGTCATCATTGACGATTTCACTAGATTTTCTTGGGTTTATTTCTTGCATGTTAAATCTGAAACTGCTGAGTTGTTAAAAGAATTTATTGTCAAAGTTGAAAATCAATTGGATTGTAAAGTCAAAATTTTAAGAAGTGATAATGGAACAGAATTTAAGAACGCTAATGTTGATTTGTTTTGTGCAGAAAAAGGAATTGCTAGACAATTTAGTGCTCCAAGAACGCCTCAACAGAACAGGGTTGCGGAACGGAAAAATCGGACACTGATTGAAGCAGCAAGATCCATGCTCGCAGATGCCAAAATCCCTATCACATTTTGGGACGAAGCTATTGCTACTGCGTGTTTTGTACAAAACAGGACATTATTGGTTCAGGATAAACAGAAAACTTCTTATGAGTTGTTATTTGGAAGAAAACGGAATATTTCTTACTTGAAAGCATTTGGTTGTCCTGTAACGGTTCTAAATTTAAATGATCATCTCGGGAAATTTGAGTCAAAATCTGACGATGGATTTTTTCTTGGTTATTCGTCTGTTTCTAAAGCTTATCGGGTTTTTAATAGCAAAACAAACACTGTTATTGAAACTATTAACGTAAAGTTTTTAGAAAATTCGTTTCCGTCAGTGGCGCATGGTCCCGAATGGTTATTTGATTTAGATTCGTTATCAAAATCTTTCAATTCTAACTTATTTGATTTTTCAGGAAAAGCGAGAAAAGAATCAGGTGACTTGGGATGCTTTAGTGACGATTCTGATAATGACGATGATGGCAATCTTAATTCTGAGTATCCGTTCATGTCATTTCATAATCCTGATCATGTCAAATCTAGTCAAGCTCCGGGTCCTCTGGTTCTCAAGACGATCAAGAATCAAACAATCTTGAAGATGATGTGAATCCGCAAAGTTCTCCTAATGATGGTGGATCTGTTCAAAATCAACCATCATCAGATCCGAATGTTGAAGTTGTTCCAGAAACGTTTGACTACTTCATCAATTCACCGGATCAAGTTCCTAATTTCACTCCGCATACTTCTACAATACTACAAGATCTACCAAATCTGAATCATTCTAATCTGGAGACTCAAGTGCAAAGAGATGATATTCCAACTCATCGAATTCACAAGAAACATCCTGTCTCTCAGATTATCAGGCCGTTGAATCAGAGAACTACAAGAAGTCAAACTGAGCAAGCAAATGTTTGTCTTTATTCATGTTTTCTTTCTCAAGTGGTGCCGAAGAACATTTCAGAAGCGTTGCAAGATAATAGTTGGATTGAAGCCATGCAAGAGGAGTTACTTCAATTTCGCAAACAAGAGGTTTGGAAATTAGTGGACTTACCTGAAGGAGAAAATGCGATTGGTACAAGATGGTTGTACAAAAACAAGCCAGATGAACGTGGCATTGTTGTGAGAAACAAAGCAAGACTCATTGCACAGGGATATACTCAGGAAGAAGGCATTGATTATGAAGAAGTGTTTGCTCCGGTCGCAAGACTTGAAGCTATACGCGTTTTTCTTGCATATGCGTCCTTCATGAAGTTTAAAGTATTCCAAATGGACGTTAAAGGCGCTTTTCTGTATGGACCGATTACAGATGATGTATATGTCAGACAACCTCCGGGTTTTGAAGATCCCGACTATCCTCATCGTGTATACAAGTTGAGTAAAGCTCTATATGGTCTACATCAAGCTCCGAGAATCTGGTATGAGACATTATCTAAGCATTTACTAGAACATGGATTCACTAGAGGACAGATTGATCCAACTTTGTTTATGAAGAGGGAGAATGAAGAACTCTTATGTGTTCAAGTTTATGTGGACGATATTATCTTCGGATCAACCAGTGCGTCAATGTGCAAAGAATTTGAGGAAATCATGAAGTCTAGATTCCAGATGAGTTCAATGGGGGAGATTAACTTCTTTCTCGGGTTACAAGTAAAACAATCAGTTGACGGAATTTTCATCAATCAATCAAAATTTGTTGAGAAGTTGTTGAAGAAGTTCAAGATGCAAGATTGTCAAACTATTCGAACTCCATCTGATGTGAACTGCAAGATACAGCCGGATCCGAAAGGCAAATCCGTGGATCAAACACTATACAGATCTATGATTGGTTCACTGATGTATCTTACTGCATCAAGGCCAGACATCATGTATGCTGTATGTGTGTGCGCAAGATATCAGTCTGATCCAAAAGAGTCGCACCTGGTTGCTGTTAAACGTATTTTCAGATACCTTAAAGGGAAACCGAATCTTGGGTTATGGTATCCTTATGAAGGCAATTTTGAATTATATAGTTATTCCGATAGTGACTTTGGTGGTTGTGCTCTTGACAGGAAATCGACTACTGGTGGATGTCAATTTCTGGGTCCTAGACTTGTCTCTTGGCAATGCAAGAAGCAGACCAACGTTTCTGTATCCACAGCTGAAGCAGAGTATATCGCTGCATCTGCAGGATGTTCTCAAGTTTTGTGGCTACAAAACCAATTGCTTGACTACGGGTTTAACTTTCTAAAAACTCCTATTTACATAGACAATACTGCTGCTATGTTCATTACTGCTAATCCTGTTCAACACTCAAAAACCAAACATATCGAAATTCGATATCACTTTTTAAGAGATAACTCTGAAAAAGGTTTAATAATTTTGATTAAAGTTCATACCGACAAACAACTGGCAGATCTTTTCACAAAATCTTTTTTGTCAGGACGGTTTGAATTCTTAATTCAATCCATAGGATTAATCAATCATGATTGATTCTATTTTTCGAAAACAAAACAAAATCAGAAAAATATAAAATCCAAAAATATAATAAGTTGATGTCAAGTATTGATTCCTTTGTCTTTTATTTTATTGTTTTGCATTGTGTGTGTGCATGAAAAAGAAAAGCAAAAACAAAATATAAAAAGCAAAAAGAAAAGAAAATATCATGTCATAAGAATCTATATTGCACAAAGTGAGAAATGATAGTTACACTAGACATTATTTGATACATCATTTTTAAATAAAGACTGATGAATGTTAATTGATGTGCTAGACAGCTCAGGCAATTAGACTGAAAAAGTAAGTTTCATTGTTGACAAACATAAACTTAATGATCTTTGTGTTAAGTTCCTTTGTTATACATGTCTAGATATATATCTTTTGATGCCTTGCTTGTGATGATAATTGTGCATGATCGGGTAACGATGCAGTATATTCAGTGTGATGAACCGCATCGTGAGCTTCTTTGTTGTGGTATCCACAGACCTGAAGTCTCACACGAAGTCTCTTTTGAGCTTCAAGGTGCAGCAAAAGATTCCCAAAGATGGAACAAAAAGAGTCCCAAATGTGGACCATCACCAAACAAATATTTCAAAAAGGAATTCAGAAGATTCCCAAGGGGAACGATAGGAAATGAAAAATTCCAAAAAGGAATTAAAAAGAAGTCCCAAAGTGGACCAAATACGAATAGAACCCAGATTCCACACTATTTATGACTGTAAGTAACCAGGTTCTGTGCAATATGCATTTCAGGTAGTGGTTGATAAGGAAATATGTTGACATATGTATACATGTGGTTCACATAAGTCATTCTAATCGAACCTTAAATATCATCATGATACTGAAAAAGTAAGTGTGTCAAATCGAGCTAATTGATATGTTTTCATATCATCACTCAATCAAGCATAAGTCAAATGTCTATTCAAAACTTACAAAACATGTTCAGATAATGTATGGTATGATCTCACTGCGATATTTTGATTCATTGCATTGCATATGTCTTTATTTTAATGTGTGTGCTTTGTGTGTGCAGGCATATGGAATCTTTATTGACACATCGACATCCTTGTTAAACTTTTAAATTTCAAGAAATTTCAAGTTTAGGGGGAGAATAAATTGAAGAAATATATCTACAAAAATCCAAAAATATTTTGAATAAGAGTTTTGAATGAACAAGATTATGTGGTTTGAAAAGCAAAGGTCTTGGATGTGTTAAAAACAAACCCAAGGTCTTGTGAATTGCTTTTAAGAAATTGCTTCGGGATATAGAAAAATTGGTTGTGCAAAAACATTTGTTTTTGAAAATCAAAGAAAAAGAAAAATGAATTTAATTGGAATTAATGTTATTGACTTGTTTAATGTTGTTGATAATTAATATGACAAATTCTTTTTAAGGATATCTTGTCTAATTAATGTGTCGAGAATGTTTGCAGGTGCAATAAATGCAGTTGAAAAAGTCAACAGACGAGAAAAGTGATGAAAATTGCTCAAAGTGTTGTAGCCGGGCAAAGAATATCATAACACTATTTAGCCGGGTAATGAACACACTGTTCAGCCGGGTAAAGTTGTGAATTTGATACAAGCCGGATGATTGAGAAAAAGTGAAGCCGTGTGAAGATATTATGACTACTGTACAGCCGGGCAATGAACATGTCAAATCTATGCCGGGTGAAGGTCATAGATATCTGCCGGGTGACAAGTGTTCACTATACAGCCGGGTAAAAGAGTCTTTATCTTGCCGTGTAAATGAATAACTGTGTTTCCGGGTGTTGAAAAAAAAAACATGCCGGGTGATATAGAAGACAACTGTGTTGCCGGGTGATGAAGAAAAAAAGCATGCCGGGTGATATAGAAGACAACTGTGTTGCCGGGTGATGAAGA